>CM046964.1:11425682-13825682 GCA_025698475.1 Gossypium anomalum
TGTAGAAAAATGGGAATTAATGAAAAACCCAATTAGAGCTATAGGAATAGATGGTAAAGAAACCATAATTCAATTCAAAGCTAGAAATATACCAATCTACATAAATAATGTTAGATTTGTAATTCCTAAAATATTATGTTTCCCAGAAATGCATGGAGATATATTATTAGGAAATAATTTTATATATCATCATTTACCATTTTCCATAGATAGAAATTTAGTTATATTATCAACAGAAAAAACTTCTGTAGAAATACCTTTGATAGAAAATCATAAATTTATATGTGATAAAGGTTTTAGACCAACAAGAAAAGAACAAATAGTTTTTACAAATTCCATTTAATTTCTTCTTCAATCCCGAACAGTGTTTCTGATAAGGATGAATTTATTGTTGCTTCCACGTATGTTGTCAGATGTCACTTCATCTCTTTGTCCATACTTGGATGCCTTGAATGTTTATTTACTGCCAATCTTGAAAATCTTCTTTGAAAATCTTGTTGACTTTCCACGTGGTTTTTGTTTTGTCTTTTACCCTTCTTGGATGTTGTCAAGATTTAATGTCTCGATTTCATCCGGATGTAAAGACTCGTGATGGCTCGGTGAGTTCCAAGCCTTCCACGTGTCTTTGATTTCTTCTGTTATGTCGTAAGGAAAATCATCGAGTTCCATATCTGCTATTTTCTTTAGCAGCTTGTAAGGATTCTTCATCTCTCGATTTTTGCATTAGACTATTTTTGTCGCCTACTATTCTTCTTCCATCAGTATGTAGTGTATATATCCGATCTTGAAGTACGTGTCGAGTCAAGTTGACATTAAATCAATTCCTCGCTGGATTTGAAGATATTTTGGATTGTTTTTACAGGAGAATCTATATCAAATATCCATCAGTAAGTTCTTATCTTTAATCTACAATTTTGTTAATTCTCCGTTTATTTATCTTAAAACCCATACATCTCATTATTTTGTCTTAACTTTGCTGCTTAAGTCTAGAGAGAGACGTTAGGCCCTCGGTGTTTAAGACAAGATAATAACATGAAGGTTTTAGGTACCAAGATGAATAACATGGAAGAAATGTGATTGTTTATATAAAGATAAAACATGCAAATCATATTATGCATATAGATTCTAAACAAGAAAATAATATTTCTGCCCTTAGTAAAGGATTTAATAGTTTAATAGATATAACCTCTATATATTTTAATAAAATATATAATAAGGTCAATAATATAGAAGAAAAGGTAAATAATCTAGGAAATATTAAGGAATTAGATTTGAACAACAAATCTAAAGAAATATTATCGTAAGTTAATAATAAATTAGAACAAGTTATAAATAATAACATAGAGTCGACATAGATCTAGGTCCTTTATATTATGGTAATAGTAATATAATTTTAACTTTATCGGATGAAGAGGAAGAAACCTCTCACAGAAGAATCATCTTCTACTAGTAAAGGTAAAAATCAAAAAGAAAATCTTTAACTCAACAAAATATGATTTCCAATCCTATAAAGAACTTATAGAACATTGGAAAAGAAGATTTACAAACAAAGAAGATAAAAATGAAAGAGTAGAATATTTAAAATTAATAGAAGAAATTTATGAAAAACAAAAAGACCTATTTGCTAAGTTTAATTATCATTATATGTTAAATTATGACACTACAGAAAGTAGTAGTTCTAGTAATTCTGATAATCAAGAAGATTTAAAAGTTACTAGTTATAAATCTGATGAAGAAGACACTTCAACGGATGAGGAAGAAAAACTAGAACCTATGGATATTGAAACTACAGATCCATATGGTAAAAGAAAAATAGATTCGATATATTCAAAAGATGATTATCCGAGAACGCTAAACAAAGAGTTTGAAACAATAGATAATACAATTAGGATTTTCGGTAATCAAACCAAAGATATAGCTACCAATGAAATTAAAACCGAATATATGGGAGAATCTTCTAATCAACAACCTAGTCAAACTATACCTATACCACATAGGATAGATGACTTAAACAAAAGAAATGTGGCCCAAGGAGGAATATATTTAGATTTGACTAATATTCAAATAGCTGACTATGAAAAAACCATAGATGATTGAGCACGATCAATGACAATTGTTGTAAACAACAACAGTTCATGGTCAAAAGAAAAATTTTTAAACTATTTTGTTGGAACATTTCAGTGGAGATGTTTTACAATTTTTAAGAAGATGGGAAGAATCTGATGTAGGAAAATTCCAAAAGGACAACTAATTAATCGATATAGGTACCCCTAAAGACCTTTTAAAAGGATTAACAAATATTCTAAAAACAGAATTTTGTGGCTATTTTGATAAAAAGATCAAGATAGTATAGCTAGTTATGTTTTGTCAAAAATAAAATTATGTGATATAAGATATTTAGAAGAATTTTCTAAAAATTTCTTCATGAATATCAAAAGTTAAAAAAACGAAAATATAGAATTTTGGAAAAACCAATATTTTCATAAATTACCTCCACCACAGGATGAGATATGTATAAAGAAATATGTATCTTATTTAGATAAACATAGTAAAGAAGCAGGCATAGCAAAAGAAAATATAGATTCTATAGGTAATAGGATAAATTTTGCAAAAGAAAGAATAACTTTGCATTGCCTACAAACTAAAGTCGCTAAACAAGTAAAAATAAATTAAGTTATAGTCATTGTACAAAAATTCTAGAAAACGAATGGGAATTTGGATGTAAAACAATACGTCCTAGTACTTATAAAAACATAGAAAGAAAAATAGAAAATATAAATTTGTTAAATGGAAGCCGGAAATAAAAGATATAATGTAAATAATAATAAGAAAAGAAAAAAATTTATTAGAAGAAAAACTTCTAAAAAATCTAAAAAACAAATATGTAAATGTTTTATATGTGATGAAGAAGGTCACATAGCAACAAATTGTCCTAATAAAGGCAAAAGTGCTAAAAAGGTAATTAAAAGTCTTGAAGAACAAGATTTAGAAATATGTTTTGAAGAGGAAATAAATCCCGAAGAAATATTATATGAGCTAGTATCAGAAACAGATTCTGATTCAGATGAAGAAGAATATATATTTATGTTTAATGTAGGAAGTAGTTCTAAAAACCAATTAGAAGAAATTCTCAAAAGAAACGAGAAGATATTAAATTAGGAAATTTAATTGGAGAAGAAAAAGACTTTTCGATGAAATGATAGAAAAAATTAATAAAAATCATATTTCTAAAGAAGAAATATATAAAATATCTAAGTTTAAAATTTGGAGTCAAAGGCATATAGAAAAATTAGTGGCAATACAATGCTAAAGATACTAGAGGAGGATTAACAAAATCCCATTATTTACTAAAGAAAAAATCATGAGGATTAAAAGAAATACCCTCAAAGTTAGATATATACATTTAGGAATAATTATGATAACAATTAGAGCTTTATTTAGAAGAGGTCATGATATACCTATAATAGCAGTGTTATTAGATAAAAGATTTGAAAATCCAATAAAAGCACTTATTGGAGGTATTCAGTCTAATTTACATAATGGTGTAATAGGATTTAAAAGTAAAACCAAATTATTTTATATCCATTACAGATCCTCTAATAGAAGAATGTTTATGTTTAAGAATTGGACAAAAATTCTCAAATTAAGGATTTAGCAGAAGATCTAGCAATAAGTTGGACTTCTATTAATGAATATACCAACACTGTAGAAGTAGAAATTAAAGAAATTAATAATAAAATAATAGAGCTATTTGAGCCTAATAAATTTACTACAGAAATTCAGCCTAAATTATTACATTTAAAAGATCTATCAATACCAAGAGATTGGATAATAGATAGAATAAGTGGAGCCAAGATTTCAAAACCAGTAAGTACAATACAGAATATATGTCATCAGGAGATAGACTATATTTTAAAAATAATGCTATAACAAATACGAATGACAATTTAGTTTTACCTCTAATTCTCAAACAGGAAGAAGATGAGGATAACATAAGTACAAATTCAACACCAATAGGTATGAAAACAAAGTTCAAATACCTATTTTCCCCACAGAACCTAGTAGAAATTCTAGAAACACTAGAATGGAAGAAATACAAATCGCCACCATTATTCAACAAATGAAAATGGGAAAAAATGATATTATTACATTTTCAAACTTTCAACCTAGAAAGTATTATACATATATAGAAATTACATTTCAATTTAGAGAATATAAAACATATTCTTTACATGCTTTGTTAGATACAGAGAGCTACCACCAAAGGTTGCAGAGAGAAAATGCAATACACAGTGTAGAAAATGGGAATTAATGAAAACCCAATTAGAGCTATAGGAATAGATGGTAAAGAAACCATAATTCAATTCAAAGCTAGAAATATACCAATCTACATAAATAATGTTAGATTTGTAATTCCTAAAATATTATGTTTCCAGAAAATGCATGGAGATATATTATTAGGAAATAATTTTATATATCATCATTTACCATTTTCCATAGATAGAAATTTAGTTATATTATCAACAGAAAAACTTACTGTAGAAATACCTTTGATAGAAAATCATAAATTTATATGTGATAAAGGTTTTAGACCAACAAGAAAAGAACAAATTAAACAACTAGAAACAAATCATTGGTTGTTTAAAATCTTAGAAAATAATTTTAGTGAAAGAACCACTAAAATTATGGGAAACAGATCCAAGATATTGCGAGATAAAATTAAAAATCCTAATAAAATTATTAGAATCAAACCCATGATCTATACTAAACAAGATATAGATGAATTTGATATACAAATTAAGGAATTATTAGAAAAGGATTAATAGAAAAAACTAATAGTCCACACTCAAGTCCACCTTTATGGTAAGAAACCATGCGAGAAATAAAAAGAGAAAAGCTAGAATGGTAATTAATTATAAAGACTAAACCAAAATACTATTTTTGATGGATACTTTATACCAAGAAAAGATGTTTTGATAAATCAAGCTAAACAAGCAAAATATTTTAGTAAATTCATCAGTAAATCGAGATTTTTGGCAAATAATGCTAATCGATGAATCTAAACCATTAACGGCTTTTAGTGCACTAATGGTCATTATCAATGGAGTAATGCCATTTGGGTTATGTAATGCACCTCAAATCTTCCAAAGATGGATGGATTCTATATTTAATAAATATAAAAAATTTTGTGTAGTTTATATAGATGATATCTTAATATTTTCAGAAACACTGGAAAAACATAGAAAACATTTAAATATTATCTCTCAAGAATTCATAAAACATGGAATTATTTTGAGTCCTAAGAAAATAGAATTAGAAAAAACAGAAATAGAATTTTTAGGTTTAAATTTATCAGCTGATGGTCTTAAACTACAAGATCATATTATAGTAAAAATAAAAGAATTTCCTGAAGAAATTAAAGATAAAAAACAACTTCAACAATTTCTAGGAATAGTTAATTATGGAAGAAACTTCTTTCCTAATTTGTCCCAAAAAATAGTGACTTATATGAAAAATTAAAAAAAGAAAAAACTTTTAGTTGGTCTAAAGAAGACTGAGAAATTATTAAAAATATAAAAACGAAATAAATTATACTCAAAAGTTTATTTACCTAAACAAGGTGATAAATTAATTTTAGAAATGATGCATCACAAAATTATTGGGGATGTATTTAAAAGCTAAAACAAAAAAAAATAAAGAAGAACTAATATCATGGATATAGTTCTCAGAAAATTTAAACAAACGAAATCAATTATGCTATATATGAAAAGGAATTATTAGCCATCAAAAGCAATAAAAACCTTTTTATATATCTAGCATCTGAAAACTTTATTATCAAAGCCCGACAACCGTAGTTAAACAATTTCTTACTAATAATAGTTTAGAAAATGTACCTAGAAGAATTAGATGGTACAATGAATTATGTAGTTTTAATTTTGAAGTTTTATATGTTAAAGCGTGACAATGTTATTGCTGATTATCTTAGCAAGGCCTTATGGATAGAGTAAAAACCTCTAGAACAAGTCGGAGAATGGACTACGGTTCATAAAAAACCCAACAAAGGAAGCAAACAAATCCTAATCAAGATTTACTCCGATATTAACATCATATTATGCCAATCAAGGTTATTATATTCCTTATCCAATGGTAAGACAACCAATTGGATCTTCTCCATCTTATGCACCAAAAATGGCAAGCGAGTACCCACCAAGAAGAATAAGCCAAACAAGCCAATTCCTTGTCTCAAGATCAAACTACAGCTTTCCAAGCTAGTTATTCGAAGTTATAAAAGGAGCGAAAGATTTGTTGAAACAACAACAACTTTTTTTCTCGAAGTAAAAGATTTTTATAATCCAAAGTTTACCAACAGTTTATATAACTTTATTAATGAAATATGGAAAACCCATATTACAGATCAAAGAGCAAATTTCAAAGAGCTCTTACAAAACTTTCCCAATTTTTAGTTGAAAAAACAACTAAAGAAAATGAAGCTCATGATTTATTATTAAAATCCATTTTATATAGAGATTGGGAAGAATTCGAAATAGAATTCAAAAATATCAATGAGATAAATAATCTTATTGATATATTTCAATATTTTATTCATAAAGGAACAAATAGTCCCATTATGAATAAAATGTTTAGAATATGCTTATATAATAAAGCTAGAAATATATTACCATTTGAAGTTTTTGAAAAAATTAATAGAGCCATTTGCAGCAAAGAAGCTCAATTTAAAAAGTTTTTCTCAATACTTTTTACAATCTTTTATTTATATAAATGAAATAGAGAAGAATTTCCTTCTATAAAATTTAGATGGACCATGAACCATTTGATATAAGCAGTATTGAATGGGGTTTTGTTAGAGAAATAGTAGTACAAAATTTCTCTTTTCATCATCTAAAAGATTTTCCTGCTATTATAAAAGCTATATTATCACTATTAGTATATAGAGACGATTTTTTCTACTATTTTTATATCCAAATAAGTAGCCTAATTGGTATTGCTGAAAAAGAACGTTTTTATCAGCCTTATCAAATATGGATTATTCAAAAAATGATTGATAGTCCTTATTTATCAGCAGCTAAAGAAAACAAAGAACACTTGACAAAAACCATTGACAAGTGTTATAATAATCCAAAATATCTTCAAATCCAAGCAGGAATTGATTTAATGTCAACAGCTCGACACGTACTTCAAGATCAGACATATACACTACATACTGATGGAAGAAGAATAGTAGCTGACAAAAATAGTCTAATGCAAAAATCGAGATGAAGAATCCTTTAAGCTGCTAAAGAAAATAGCAGATATGGAACTCGATGATTTTCCTTCTGACATAACAGAAGAAATCAAAGACACGTGGAAGGCTTGGAACTCACCAGAGCCATCACCAGAGTCTTTACATCTGGATGAAATCGAGACATTAAATCTTGACAACATCCAAGAAGGGTAAAAGACAAAACAAAAACCACGTGGAAAGTCAACAAGATTTTCAAAGAAGATTTTCAAGATTGGCAGTAAATAAACATTCAAGGCATCCAAGTATGGACAAAGAGATGAAGTGACATCTGACAACATACGTGGAAGCAACAATAAATTCATCCTTATCAGAAACACTGTTCGGGATTGAAGAAGAAATTAAATAGAATTTGTAAATTCTACTATAAATAAGAATGTAAAGAGCCTAGGAAAGGCATCGAAAAAGAATTAGAAATCTTTTCTCTTTACTTTAGTTTCTCATTGTAAACGATCGAAAAAGAATTAGAAATCTTTTCTCTTTATTTTAGTTTCTCATTGTAAAAGATCGAAAAATAGTTTAGATATCTTTTCTTTTTCTCTTTTGTAAACAATCTTCTCCTGTAAAAACCTTTCCTTTACTTTTAATAAAATAGTTACGGGGGGAGGATGTTATGGGTGCGGAAGATCGTTATTTTATTAAAAGTAAAGTAAAGGAAAGGTTTTACATGAGAGAAGATTGTTTACAAAGAGAAAAGAAAAGATATCTAAACTATTTTTCGATCTTTGACAATGATGAAAACTAAAATAAAAAGAAAAGATTTCTAATTCTTTTATTAATCAAAGGAAAGATTTTACAATGAGAAACTAAAGTAAAGAGAAAAGATTTCTAATTCTTTTTCGATGCTTTTACAATGAGAAACTAAAGTAAAGAAAAGATTTCTAATTCTTTTTGATGCCTTTCTAGGCTCTTTACATTCTTCTTTATAGTAGAATTTACAAATTCTATTTAATTTCTTCTTCAATCCCGAACGTGTTTCGATAAGGATGAATTTATTGTTGCTTCCACGTATGTTGTCGATGTCACTTCATCTCTTTGTCCATACTTGGATGCCTTGAATGTTTATTTACCGCCAATCTTGAAAATCTTCTTTGAAAATCTTGTTGACTTTCCACGTGGTTTTTGTTTTGTCTTTACCCTTCTTGGATGTTGTCAAGATTTAATGTCTCGATTTCATCCAGATGTAAAGACTCGTGATGGCTCAGTGAGTTCCAAGCCTTCCACGTGTCTTTGATTTCTTCTCGTTATGTCGAAGGAAAATCATCGAGTTCCATATCTGCTATTTTCTTTAGCGAGTTGTAAGGATTCTTCATCTCTCGATTTTTGCATTAGACTATTTTTGTCACCTACTATTCTTCTTCCATCGCATGTAGTGTATATGTCCTGATCTTGAAGTACGTGTCGAGTCATTGACATTAAATCAATTCCTGCTGGATTTGAAGATATTTTGATTATTATAACACTTGTCAATGGTTTTTGTCAAGTGTTCTTTGTTTTCTTTAGTCACTGATAAATAAGGACTATCAATCATTTTTTGAATAATCCATATTTGATAAGGCTGATAAAAACGTTCTTTTCAAAAGCAATACCAATTAGGCTACTTATTTGGATATAAAAATAGTAGAAAAATCGTCTCTATATACTAATAGTGATAATATAGCTTTTATAATAGCAGAAAATCTTTTAGATGATGAAAAGAGAAATTTTGTACTACTATTTCTCTAACAAAACCCCATTCAATACCGCTTATATCAAATGGTTCATGGTCCAATCTAAATTTTATAGAAGAAATTCTTCTCTATTTCATTTATATAAATAAAAGATTGTAAAAAGTATTCGAAAAACTTTTTAAATTGAGCTTGCTGTGGTTGCAAATGACTCTATTAATTTTTTCAAAACTTCAAATGGTAATATATTTCTAGCTTTATTATATAAGCATATTCTAAACATTTTATTCATAATGGGACTATTTGTTCCTTTATGAATAAAATATTGAAATATATCAATAAGATTATTTATCTCATTGATATTTTTGAATTCTATTTCAATTCTTCCCAATCTCTATATAAAATGGATTTTAATAATAAATCATGAGCTTCATTTTCTTTAGTTGTTTTTTCAACTAAAAATTGGGAAAGTTTTGTAAGAGCTCTTCTGAAATTTGCTCTTGATCCATAATATGGGTTTTCCATATTTCATTAATAAAGTTATATAAATCTGTTGGTAAACTACTGATTATAAAAATCTTTTACTTCGAGAAAAAGTTGTTGTTGTTTCAACAAATCTTCTCGCTCCTTTATAACTTCGAATAACTAGCTTGGAAAACTCGAGTTTGGATCTTGAGACCAAGGGAATTGGCTTGTTTGGCTTATTCTTCTTGGTGGGTACTGGCTTGCCATTTTTGGTGCATAAGATGGAGAAGATCCAATTGGTTGTCTTACCATTGGATAAGGAAATATAATAACCTTGATTGGCATAATATGATGTTAATATCGGAGTAAATCTTTGATTAGGATTTGTTTGCTTCCCTTTGTTGGGTTTTTTATGAACCGTAGTCCATTCTCCGACTTGTTCTAGAGGTTTTTTACCTCTATCCATAAGGCCTGCTAAGATAATCAAGCAATAACATTGTCGCTTTTAACATATAAAACTTCAAAATTAAAACTACATAATTCATTGTACCATCTAATTCTTCTAGGTACATTTTCTAAACTATTATTAGTAAGAAATTGTTTAACCACTCGGTTGTCATTTTGATAATAAAGTTTTCAGATGCTAGATATATAAAAAGGTTTTTATTGCTTTTTTGATGGCTAATAATTCTTTTCATATATAGCATAATTGATTTCGCTTTGTTTAAATTTTCCGTAACTATATCCGCATATTAGTTCTTCTTTATTTTTTGTCGTTTTAGCTTTTAAAATACATCCCCAATAATTTTGTGATGCATCGCTTCTAAAATTAATTTATCACCTTGTTTAGGTAAATAAACTTTTGGAGTATAATTTATTTCTGTTTTATATTTTTAATAATTTCTCAGTCTTCTTTAGACCAAATAAAAGTTTTTCCTTTTTAATTTTTCATATAAGTCACCTATTTTTTGGGACAAATTAGGAAAGAAGTTTCTTCCATAATTAACTATTCCTAGAAATTGTTGAAGTTGTTTTTATCTTTAATTTCTTCAGAAATTCTTTTATTTTTACTATAATATGATCTTGTAGTTTAAGACCATCACCGATAAATTTAAACCTAAAAATTCTATTTCATTTTTTCTAATTCTATTTTCTTAGGACTCAAAATAATTCCATGTTTTATGAATTCTTGAGAGATAATATTTAAATGTTTTCTATGTTTTTCCAAAGTGTTTCAAAATATTAAGATATCATCTATATAAACTACACAAAATTTTTTTTATATTTATTAAATATAGAATCCATCCATCTTTGGAAGATTTGAGGTGCATTACATAACCCAAATGGCATTACTCTCCATTGATAATGACCATTAGGTGCACTAAAAGCCGTTAATGGTTTAGATTCATCAGCTTAGCATTATTTGCCAAAATCCTCGATTTACAAATGAATTTACTAAAATATTTTGCTTGTTTAGCTTGATTTATCAAAACATCTTTTCTTGGTATAAAGTATCCATCAAAAATAGTATTTTGGTTTAGTCTTTATAATTAATTACCATTCTAGCTTTTCTCTTTTATTTCTGCATGGTTTCTTACCATAAAGGCTGGACTTGAGTGTGGACTATTAGTTTTTCTATTAATCCTTTTTCTAATAATTCCTTAATTTGTATATCAAATTCATCTATATCTTGTTTAGTATAGATCATGGGTTTGATTCTAATAATTTTATTAGATTTTTTAATTTTATCTCACAATATCTTGGATCATTTTCCATAATTTTAGTGGTTCTTCACTAAAATTATTTTCTAAGATTTTAAACAACCAATGATTTGTTTCTAGTTGTTTAATTTGTTCTTTTCTGTTGGTCTAAAACCTTTATCACATATAAATTTATGATTTTCTATCAAAGGTATTTCTACAGAAGTTTTTTCTGTTGATAATATAACTAAATTTCTATCTATGGAAAATGGTAAATGATGATATATAAAATTATTTCCTAATAATATATCTCCATGCATTTGGGAAACATAATATTTTAGGAATTACAAATCTAACATTATTTATGTAGATTGGTATATTTCTAGCTTTGAATTGAATTATGGTTTCTTTACCATCTATTCCTATAGCTCTAATTGGGTTTTCATTAATTCCCATTTTTCTACAGGTATTGCATTTTCTCTGCAACTACTGGTGGTAGCTCCTGTATCTAACAAAGCATGTAAAGAATATGTTTTATATTCTCTAAATTGAAATGTAATTTCTATATATGTATAATACTTTCTAGGTTGAAAGTTTGAAAATGTAATAATATCATTTTTTCCCATTTTCATTTGTTGAATAATGGTGGCAGATTGTATTTCTTCCATTCTAGTGTTTCTAGAATTTCTACTAGGTTCTCATGGGAAAAAATAGGTATTTGAACTGTTTTCATACCTATTGGTGTTGAATTTGTACTTATGTTATCCTCATCTTCTTCTGTTTGAGAATTAGAGGGTAAAACTAAATTGTCATTCGTATTTGTTATAGCATTATTTTTAAAATATAGTCTATCTCCTGATGACACATATTCTATTGTACTTACTGGTTTTGAAGTACTGGCTCACTTATTCTATCTATTATCCAATCTCTTGGTATTGATAGATCTTTAAATGTAATAATTTAGGCTGAATTTCTGTAGTAAATTTATTAGGCTCAAATAGCTCTATTATTTTATTATTAATTTCTTTAATTTCTACTTCTGCCGTGTTGGTATATTCATTAATAGAAGTCCAACTTATTGCTAGATCTTCTGCTAAATCCTTAATTTCAGAATTTTTTGTCTGAATTCTTAAACATAAACATTCTTCTATTAGAGGATCTGTAATGGATATAAAATAATTTGGTTTTACTTTAAATCCTATTACTCCATTATGTAAATTAGACTGAATACCTCCAATAAGTGCTTTTATTGGATTTTCAAATCTTTTATCTAATAACACCATATTATAGGTATATCATGACCTCTTCTAAATAAAGCTCTAATTGTTATCATAATTATTCCTAAATGTATATATCTAACTCGAGGATATTTCCTTTTAATCCTCATGATTTTTTCTTTAGTAAATAATGATTTCTCGTTAATCCTCCTCTAGTATCTTTAGCTTAATCAGTATTGCCACTAATTTTTCTATATGCCTTTGACTCAAATTTTAAACTTAGATATTTTATATATTTCTTCTTTAGAAATATGATTTTTATTAATTTTTTCTATCATTTCATCGTAAAAGTCTTTTCTTCTCCAATTAAATTTCCTAATTTAATATCTTGTTGTTTCTTTTGAGGAATTTCTTCTAATTGGTTTTTAGAACTACTTCCTACATTAAACATAAATATATATTCTTCTTCATCCGAATCGTAATCTGCTTTTACGATATTAGCTCATATAATATTTCTTCGAGTTTATTTCCTCTTCAAAACATATTTCTAAATCTTGTTCTTCAAGACTTTTAATTACCTTTTTAGCACTTTGCCTTTATTAGACAATTTGTTGCTATGTGACCTTCTTCATCACATATAAAACATTTACATATTTGTTTTTTAGATTTTTTAGAAGTTTTTCTTCTAATAAATTTTTCTTTTTCTTATTATTATTACCAAAGATATCTTTTATTTCCTGGCTTCCATTTAACAAATTTATATTTTCTATTTTCTTTCTATGTTTTTTATAAGTACTAGAGACATTGTTTTACATCCAAATTCCCATTCGTTTTCTAGAATTTTTGTACAATGACTATAACTTAATTTATTTTTTACTTGTTTAGCAGCTTTAGTTTGTAGGCAATGCAAAGTTATTCTTTCTTTTGCAAAATTTATCCTATTACCTATAGAATCTATATTTTCTTTGCTATGCCTCGCTTCTTTACTATGTTTATCTAAATAAGATACATATTTCTTTATACATATCTCATCCTGTGGTGGAGGTAATTTATGAAAATATTGGTTTTTCCAAAATTCTATATTTTCGTTTTTTAACTTTTGATATTCATGAAGAAATTTTTTAGAAAATTCTTCTAAATATCTTATATCACATAATTTTATTTTTGACAAAACATAACTAGCTATACTATCTTGATCTTTTTATCAAAATAGCCACAAAATTTCTTTTTAGAATATTTGTTAATCCTTTTAAAAGGTCTTTAGGGGTACCTATCTGATTAATTAGTTGTCCTTTTGGAATTTTCCTACATCGATTCTTCCCATCTTCTTAAAATTGTAAAACATCTCCTGAAATGTTCCAACAAAATAGTTTAAAAATTTTTCTTTTGACCATGAACTGTTGTTGTTTACAACAATTGTCATTGACTATGCCCAATCATCTATGGTTTTTCATAGTCACTATTTGAATATTAGTCAAATCTAAATATATTCCTCCTTGGGCCACATTTCTTTTGTTTAAGTCATCTATCCTATGTGGTATAGGTATAGTTTGACTAGGTTGTTGATTAGAAGATTCTCCCATATATTCGGTTTTAATTTCATTGAGTAGCTATATCTTGGTTTGATTACCGAAAATCCTAATTGTATTATCTATTGTTTCAAACTCTTTGTTTAGCGTTCTCGATAATCATCTTTTGAATATCCCAAATCTATTTTTTTTTACCATATGGATCTGTAAACTTCAAGATCCATAGGTTCCAGTTTTTCTTCCTCATCTGAAGTGTCTTCTTCATCGATTTATAACTAGTAACTTTTAAATCTTCTTGATTATCAAAATTAAACTACTACTTCAGTGTCATAATTTAACATATAATGATAATTAAACTTAGCAAATAGGTCTTTTGTTTTTCATAAATTTCTTCTATTAATTTTAAATATTCTACTCTTTCATTTTTATCTTTGCTGCTTTTGTAATCTTCTTTTCCAATGTTCTATAAGTTCTTTATAGGATTGGAAATCATATTTTTGTAAACTAAAGTAAAGAAAAAAGATTTCTAATTCTTTTTGATGATGCCTTTCCTAGGCTCTTTACATTCTTATTTATAGTAGAATTTACAAATTCTATTTAATTTCTTCTTCAATCCCGAACAGTGTTTACGATAAGGATGAATTTATTGTTGCTTCCACGTATGTTGTGGATGTCACTTCATCTCTTTGTCCATACTTGGATGCCTTGAATGTTTATTCTTGCCAATCTTGAAAATCTTCTTTGAAAATCTTGTTGACTTTCCACGTGGTTTTTGTTTTGTCTTTTACCCTTCTTGGATGTTGTCAAGATTTAATGTCTCGATTTCATCCAGATGTAAAGACTCTGGTGATGGCTCTGGTGAGTTCCAAGCCTTCCACGTGTCTTTGATTTCTTCTGTTATGTCAGAAGGAAAATCATCGAGTTCCATATCTGCTATTTTCTTTAGCAGTTGTAAGGATTCTTCATCTCTCGATTTTTGCATTAGACTATTTTGTCAGCTACTATTCTTCTTCCATCAGTATGTAGTGTATATATACGATCTTGAAGTGCGTGTCAGTTTGTTGACATTAAATCAATTCTGCTTGGATTTGAAGATATTTTGGATTATTATAACACTTGTCAATGGTTTTGTCAAGTGTTCTTTGTTTTCTTTAGCTGCTGATAAATAAGGACTATCAATCATTTTTGAATAATCCATATTTGATAAAGGTGATAAAAACGTTCTTTTAAGCAATACCAATTAGGCTACTTATTTGGATATAAAAATAGTAGAAAAAATCGTCTCTATATACTAATAGTGATAATATAGCTTTTATAATAGCAGGAAAATCTTTTAGATGATGAAAAGAGAAATTTTGTACTACTATTTCTCTAACAAAACCCCATTCAATCTTTTATATCAAATGGTTCATGGTCGATCTAAATTTTATAGAAGGAAATTCTTCTCCTATTTCATTTATATAAATAAAAGATTGTAAAAGTATTCAGAAAAAACTTTTTTAAATTGAGCTTCTTTGTTTGCAAATGACTCTATTAATTTTTCAAAAACTTCAAATGGTAATATATTTCTAGCTTTATTATATAAGCATATTCTAAACATTTTATTCATAATGGGACTATTTGTTCCTTTATGAATAAAATATTGAAATATATCAATAAGATTATTTATCTCATTGATATTTTTGAATTCTATTTCAATTCTTCCCAATCTCTATATAAAATGGATTTTAATAATAAATCATGAGCTTCATTTTCTTTAGTTGTTTTTCAACTAAAAATTGGGAAAGTTTTGTAAGAGCTCTTACTGAAATTTGCTCTTTGATCCGTAATATGGGTTTCCATATTTCATTAATAAAGTTATATAAATCTGTTGGTAAACTTTGGATTATAAAAATCTTTTACTTGAGGAAAAAGTTGTTGTTGTTTCAACAAATCTTCTGCTCCTTTTATAACTTCAGAATAACTAGCTTGGAAAGTGAGTTTGGATCTTGAGACCAAGGAATTGGCTTGTTTGGCTTATTCTTCTTGGTGGAGTCTTGGCTTGCCATTTTTGGTGCATAAGATGGAGAAGATCCAATTGGTTGTCTTACCATTGGATAAGGAACATAATAACCTTGATTGGCATAATATGATGTTAATATCGGAGTAAATCCTTGATTAGGATTTGTTTGCTTCCCTTTGTTGGGTTTTTATGAACCGTAGTCCATTCTCAGACTTGTTCTAGAGGTTTTTACCTCTATCCATAAGACCTGCTAAGATAATCAAATAATAACATTATCAGCGCTTTAACATATAAAACTTCAAAATTAAAACTACATAATTCATTGTACCATCTAATTCTTCTAGGTACATTTTCTAAACTATTATTAGTAAGAAATTGTTTAACTGCTGGTTGTCGAGTTTTGATAATAAAGTTTTTAGGATGCTAGATATATAAAAAAGGTTTTTATTGCTTTTTGATGGCTAATAATTCCTTTTCATATATAGCATAATTGATTTCGTTTGGTTTAAATTTTCCAGAACTATATCCGCATATTAGTTCTTTCTTTATTTTTCTTTGTTTTAGCTTTTAAAATACATCCCCAATAATTTTGTGATGCATCGGTTTCTAAAATTAATTTATCACCTTGTTTAGGTAAATAAACTTTTGGAGTATAATTTATTTCTGTTTTTATATTTTTAATAATTTACGAGTCTTCTTTAGACCAATTAAAAGTTTTCCCTTTTTAATTTTTCATATAAGTCACCTATTTTTTTGGGACAAATTAGGAAAGAAGTTTCTTCCATAATTAACTATTCCTAGAAATTGTTGAAGTTGTTTTTATCTTTAATTTCTTGAGAAATTCTTTTATTTTTACTATAATATGATCTTGTAGTTTAAGACCATCAATTGATAAATTTAAACCTAAAAATTCTATTTCTGTTTTTTTCTAATTCTATTTTCTTAGGACTCAAAATAATTCCATGTTTTATGAATTCTTGAGAGATAATATTTAAATGTTTTCTATGTTTTTCCAGTGTTTACTGAAAATATTAAGATATCATCTATATAAACTACACAAAATTTTTATATTTATTAAATATAGAATCCATCCATCTTTGGAAGATTTGAGGTGCATTACATAACCCAAATGGCATTACTCTCCATTGATAATGACCATTAGGTGCACTAAAAGTTTGTTAATGGTTTAGATTCATCGATTAGCATTATTTGCCAAAATCTGATTTACAAATAATTTACTAAAATATTTTGCTTGTTTAGCTTGATTTATCAAAACATCTTTTCTTGGTATAAAGTATCCATCAAAAATAGTATTTTGGTTTAGTCTTTTATAATTAATTACCATTCTAGCTTTTCCTCTTTTTATTTCTGCATGGTTTCTTACCATAAAAATTTGGACTTGAGTGTGGACTATTAGTTTTTTCTATTAATCCTTTTCTAATAATTCCTTAATTTGTATATCAAATTCATCTATATCTTGTTTAGTATAGATCATGGGTTTGATTCTAATAATTTTATTAGGATTTTTAATTTTATCTCATAATATCTTGGATTTGTTTTCCCATAATTTTAGTGGTTCTTCACTAAAATTATTTTCTAAGATTTTAAACAACCAATGATTTGTTTCTAGTTGTTTAATTTGTTCTTTTCTTGTTGGTCTAAAACCTTTATCACATATAAATTTATGATTTTCTATCAAAGGTATTTCTCTGAAAGTTTTTACATTGATAATATAACTAAATTTCTATCTATGGAAAATGGTAAATGATGATATATAAAATTATTTCCTAATAATATATCTCCATGCATTTACTGGAAACATAATATTTTAGGAATTACAAATCTAACATTATTTATGTAGATTGGTATATTTCTAGCTTTGAATTGAATTATGGTTTCTTTACCATCTATTCCTATAGCTCTAATTGGGTTTTCATTAATTCCCATTTTTCTACAGTGTTGCATTTTCTCTGCAACTACTGGTGGTAGCTCTGTATCTAACAAAGCATGTAAAGAATATGTTTTATATTCTCTAAATTGAAATGTAATTTCTATATATGTATAATACTTTCTAGGTTGAAAGTTTGAAAATGTAATAATATCATTTTTTCCCATTTTCATTTGTTGAATAATGGTGGCAGATTGTATTTCTTCCATTCTAGTGTTTCTAGAATTTCTACTAGGTTCTGTGGGAAAATAGGTATTTGAACTGTTTTCATACCTATTGGTGTTGAATTTGTACTTATATTATCCTCATCTTCTTCCATTTGAGAATTAGAGGTAAAACTAAATTGTCATTCAGTATTTGTTATAGCATTATTTTTAAAATATAGTCTATCTCCACGATGACACATATTCTATTGTACTTACTGGTTTTGAAATCTTTGGCTCCACTTATTCTATCTATTATCCAATCTCTTGGTATTGATAGATCTTTTAAATGTAATAATTTAGGCTGAATTTACGTAGTAAATTTATTAGGCTCAAATAGCTCTATTATTTTATTATTAATTTCTTTAATTTCTACTTACTGCCAGTGTTGGTATATTCATTAATAGAAGTCCAACTTATTGCTAGATCTTCTGCTAAATCCTTAATTTCAAATTTTTGTCCGAATTCTTAAACATAAACATTCTTCTATTAGAGGATCTGTAATGGATATAAAATAATTTGGTTTTACTTTAAATCCTATTACTCCATTATGTAAATTAGACTGAATACCTCCAATAAGTGCTTTTATTGGATTTTCAAATCTTTTATCTAATAACACTGCTATTATAGGTATATCATGACCTCTTCTAAATAAAGCTCTAATTGTTATCATAATTATTCCTAAATGTATATATCTAACTTTTGAGGTATTTCTTTTTAATCCTCATGATTTTTCTTTAGTAAATAATGGGATTTACATTTAATCCTCCTCTAGTATCTTTAGCATTTGTATTGCCACTAATTTTTTCTATATGCCTTTGACTCCAAATTTTAAACTTAGATATTTTATATATTTCTTCTTTAGAAATATGATTTTTATTAATTTTTTCTATCATTTCATCGAGAAAGTCTTTTCTTCTCAATTAAATTTCCTAATTTAATATCTTGCTGTTCTTTTTGAGGAATTTCTTCTAATTGGGTTTTTAGAACTACTTCCTACATTAAACATAAATATATATTCTTCTTCATCGGATTCAGAATCTGTTTCGATATTAGCTCATATAATATTTCTTGAGTTTATTTCCTCTTCAAAACATATTTCTAAGTCTTGTTCTTCAAGACTTTTAATTACCTTTTTTAGCACTTTTGCCTTTATTAGGACAATTTGTTGCTATGTGACCTTCTTCATCACATATAAAACATTTACATATTTGTTTTTTAGATTTTTTAGAAGTTTTTCTTCTAATAAATTTTTTCTTTTTCTTATTATTATTGCCAGTATATCTTTTATTTCCTGGCTTCCATTTAACAAATTTATATTTCCTATTTTTCTTTCTATGTTTTTTATAAGTACTAGGACGTATTGTTTTACATCCAAATTCCCATTCGTTTTCTAGAATTTTTGTACAATGACTATAACTTAATTTATTTTTTACTTGTTTAGCAGCTTTAGTTTGTAGGCAATGCAAAGTTATTCTTTCTTTTGCAAAATTTATCCTATTACCTATAGAATCTATATTTTCTTTTGCTATGCCTGCTTCTTTACTATGTTTATCTAAATAAGATACATATTTCTTTATGCATATCTCATCCCAGGGTGGAGGTAATTTATGAAAATATTGGTTTTTCCAAAATTCTATATTTTCGTTTTTTAACTTTTGATATTCATGAAGAAATTTTTTAGAAAATTCTTCTAAATATCTTATATCACATAATTTTATTTTTGACAAAACATAACTAGCTATACTATCTTGATCTTTTTATCAAAATAGCCACAAAATTCTGTTTTTAGAATATTTGTTAATCCTTTTAAAAGGTCTTTAGGGGTACTTATCGATTAATTAGTTGTCCTTTTGGAATTTTCCTACATCGATTCTTCCCATCTTCTTAAAAATTGTAAAACATCTCCACTGAAATGTTCCAACAAAATAGTTTAAAAATTTTTCTTTTGACCATGAACTGTTGTTGTTTACAACAATTGTCATTATTTGTGCCCAATCATCTATGGTTTTTTCATAGTCTGCTATTTGAATATTAGTCAAATCTAAATATATTCCTCCTTGGGCCACATTTCTTTTGTTTAAGTCATCTATCCTATGTGGTATAGGTATAGTTTGACTAGGTTGTTGATTAGAAGATTCTCCCATATATTCGGTTTTAATTTCATTGGTAGCTATATCTTCGGTTTGATTACCGAAAATCCTAATTGTATTATCTATTGTTTCAAACTCTTTGTTTAGCGTTCTCAGATAATCATCTTTTTGAATATCCGAATCTATTTTTCTTTTACCATATGGATCTGTAGTTTCAATATCCATAGGTTACGGTTTTCTTCCTCATCATTTGAAGTGTCTTCTTCATCGATTTATAACTAGTAACTTTTAAATCTTCTTGATTATCAGAATTACTTGAACTACTACTTTCTGTAGTGTCATAATTTAACATATAATGATAATTAAACTTACCAAATATATATTTATGATTTAAAAAGATAATTTCATTTTACTTATGTGTTTGTCTAAATAATTTATATATAATTTTATCAAATTAAATTTCGTGTCATAAAAAAATGCCAACAAATTAAAGTCAAAGTCTGTAATGAGTATGTATTAAAGAATAGGGGTTTACGTATGTTTTGGTCATGAACTTTAATTCGTGACCCGTGACATTAGGGTGGAAATAATGGAGGTGGCAAACTTAATGAAAAATAGATTAGTAGAGATCAATTTACTATTGCTTGCTTTCCTTCAATTTTTTTTTTTTTATCTTTTATGAGTAAAAGAATTAATGATTAGTAGAAAATTAGGTAAATACATTTAATATATGTTGCAAATAGGTGGCTAACTTAATGTGCCAAATGTTATCTCTTTAATGATAGTTAACAGATGAGTGAAGAAAATATACAAGTCAACAACGTTATTGATAATAATATAATTTTTAATAGTTGAGTGATAAAAAAGTAATTCTATCTTTAGTCTAATGATCGTTTTTGTAGTTTCCCTACATAAAATCTGCAAAGAAAGTTTTAAGCTTAAATATTAAAACAACCTTCGTAAAATAATTTTAAAATATGCTGCTAATAAAAATACTGCATTGGACTTTTTGAATTATGAATTACACTCTATTAAGCCACTGAAATAGATTTTACTTTCAAAGCTCCGACAAACTATTAAGTGATGATGTGATCGTTAATGTGAAAAAATGATCACATGGTGGCTGACACGATGACTTAATAGGTTTTTTTTAATTATTTTATGAAAGTTCTTTTAGCATTTAAGCCTAACAATTATTAAAATTTTATAAAAAAAATTTTAGAAAATTATAAAATATTAAATATTATGAAAATATTGTAGAAATTATAGAAGCATTATTAAAAAAATTATAAAAACTTATAGAAAATTATATAAGTCAACTGAGTCTTAGCTCGATTGGTATCGACGTTGTTGCCAGTATAGACAGACGTAGATTTGAGCCATTGCAATTCATTTATCTTCTTATTTAAGGGTTGGGAGGGACTATGGGTACTTCTATGTATTTTATAAAAAAATGGTATAAATAATAATTTAAAAATATAAAAATTATTATAAATTAAAAAAAAATTAAACTAAAAAATCAAATTATAGAATTTATAAATGTTGAGGGTTAAATTTTTTTTATAATTGATATTAAATTTAAATAATATATAAATATAAAAATTAAAATTACTATTATAACAATTTTAATAACCGCCATTATTAACGAGCTGGTGGCCCATACAACAAAATAAAATAGTTAAAAAATCAAAGAAATTTACTTCACTACTAATATAGTCTACCTCTATTTATATTGATAACGTAATTAATTTTTAATTATTTTAAAAAAATCTCTTTCTTTTTCTTTTCATTTAAGCCAAAGGCCTGAAGTAGTAAAAAAAGAAAAATCTTAGCTGTCGTGACAGTCCCTGTCTTCGAATGCGGCCATACTCAATTATTAAACAAAGAACACGACCTTATTTTATTATTAAGTGCATCTGTCGTTCTCTTCCAATCCCAAACCGCTTTTGAAGCAGAAAAGTCATTGTAGGAAAGCATGGCAGCTACTTCATCTTTCATCTCACTGCTCACAAAGAGGTGCCTTTCTCTTTGTTTCTTTTATTTTTTATTATAGTTGTTTGAAATATTCTTTCTCTTTAAAATATATAGACACAGATAGAGGGTTATCTTTGTTCCTTGAGTAGTGTTTGGCCAAAAGCTCCATTTCTTAGTTTACGAAGATTAATTTCCCATTTGTGGGGCGGCGCCTGATACGACCAAAAGCACTTTGTAGTTAGCAATACAGCATTAGTTTCACTCATATACATATATGTGTAATTTCTGGATTCCATTGTTACAGCACTCGTATCTTTGCTTAATACTATAGCATGCATAATTCCGGAAAACTCAATACCTGGCGTCGGAGTAATAATCTTAAGCTTCACTTATAGTACTCATTCTCTCCCATTTATAACTTAATTGTTTGGGTCGGAATTATCATCTGGAATAGATTCTCTTTTTTATTATTGTAGATAGGCCAATTTGCCCGGCCCCACTAGAAACCTAAAACAAAAATAAATAAATAAATAAACCCACGGTCCATTTAATGTCCAAATTACGTAGCCCAAATTCAAAAACCTATATAAGCCCAATCTTCAAGACCCTAAAATCAAATTAACCCAAACGGCCCAAATACAATGGCCCAATACTCGAATTGAGCCCAAATGGCCCAAAGGCCAAACAAGTTTCGGCAAACCCTAAGTCACCTCTTTTCTCCAGTAACACAAGCAAAGCAACCTCCAGTAGCCAGTACAAGCCTCCATCGCCCCGATGACGCTCCAAATTCGTTTGGAAGATTCTGGCGCGCCGCGTCACGCCTCTCTCTGTACCGAACGCCAAAGACGTCTGCGTACTGCAAGAAGACAAACAAACAACAAGCAAACAATATGTAATCTGAAAAAAGAACAAAATTGTATTTTTTATTTCCTTTTTTTTGAACATTCGGCTATAAAGCCGATGATTTGATATTGTATAAGGGGGATTTTTTTTTACACACGCATAATATACACATACTGAATAGAAAATTCAAGGAAAATTTCTGAGAAGGTGGTTTCCATTTCTTAAGTCTCTTGATATTCTGCTGATTATTTGCCCTTTTTTTATTTTTCATTGTTTTTCATCGTTTACATCGAAAAAGAAAAGAGAAAGGTGATGATACCTTGCGAATAAGCTGCCCATTCTTCTTTGCTTCGTCGAAATCGAAGTCTACAGGGGATTAACAGGCTAAAAGACGACCCTTTGTGGCCCCCTAGATCGTTGGTTGCCATTTTTGGTGGTGGATCGGTGTACGAAAGTAAGGGTTCAAGGCTTGCTAGTTGAGAAGAAAGGAGGCTAGGGTTAACTCGGCTGAAGGAGGCTGGTTTTAGGTCTTTTTAAAGGACCAAAAACGGTGCCGTTTTGAGCCTGTTCCAGTGGCTCCAAAACGGTGCCGTATTGACTCAGCCTGACCCGATCCTTCCCCAGGTGCCCCGAGGACCCGCGTGTTTTCGCGGTGAGGGTTATTTGCAGGCTCGGTCCTTCTCCTTTCGCCCCATTCTCAAATCAGTTTATATTCGCATTTTTTTTTCTTTTTTTTTTTTAAATTTTACCCATAATCTGTGTGTGTTTGTATTTTGGTCCGCATGGGTGTTGCGTTTTGGGAGCTGGGTTATTTCCAGCTTAAGTCCCCACGCATTTGCGCGCCTCGCATATTAATCCTTTTTATAATTATTGATTTATTTTCATATTGCCCCGTGTATTTCAGTTTAATTTTAATTGAGTATTTTTTATTTCATAGCCTTTTTTATTATTATTTATTTATTTATTTATACATTTTGAGCAATATTGATAATCGTTTCTCCATTGTTGTAGATTCATTTTTGTAATGTTATCACCATACTTCATATACTTTAAATGTTTATCTCCTTTATATTATTATACATATACATATTTTATAACCAAGTTAACATATTTGCATGCATATAATGATTTTTGATTTTACCCCTGTGTTTTGGTGCTTATGTTTTATTATTCTAACATGTTTTGTATATGTTTTGCATAAAGCTTAAATTATTTGTATACTTACTTGTATTAGTACGCATATTATATGTACATTTCTAAATTTATACATTCTACATATATATTTTTACATAAGCATATTTTTAAATCTATTGTTCAATTTTTAAATAAAATTAATTTAGCCCCATACATATCATCGTATCTATGTTATTTTACACGTATTTGTTTTTAAATCTATATATATATATCAATGCATTTATTACTTTGATGGATTTTTCTATTTTTAAACACTTTTTGCTTTGTGAATTATCAAGTATTTTCAATATATATATGTGAAATAATTTTTGAAACTTCTTTTTCTTGTAATTATTATTTTTAAGTAGATCTATATATTGCTTAGGTGTTTGTATAGTCTATTATTTTAAACGTCTTGGTATAAGGATATATATAATTTTTAGACTTTTAAAATTTATGTATATCTTATTATTAATCTCATGTTTTCTTTCTTACAATAAACGTACATGTACATATATTTTTTTAAATCTATTTTGTGTATTATGACTTGTCTTATATCCTCATTATTATTCTTTCATATTATACATTATTTAAATCATCATGTAGTTTGTCAACTTTTAAACGTATTTGTGTTCAAAATATTTTTATGCAATTCATTTCAAACTTCCATTCTATAATGACTATTTCAAAAGTTACATATCTAGCCCTAGTTCTTTTACATATAAGTTTGTCAACCTACATTCTATGTGCCCATTTATGTGTCGTTGCTTTAAAATAGTTTTATACCATACTATTTCCTCGATTCGTATTTTGTTTGGCGTACCTAGTAGTAGTCATATTACATTATGCCATGCATGTTATCGTTTCATTATTTATTTGTTCGTTGTTTTATATTGCCATGTTAGTTATTCTCCATGCATAATTGAAGTTGAGTCATATTTTCAAGTTGGTTATACTTAGTTGCTTAAGTGCCTGTTAGTTGAGTAAATAAATTGTATTGCCTCCACTCTTCCATTGTCGTATTTCATGCGCACACATGTTATCCCATATCATCATTTTCAACTCGATTTTTGAAATGTGGTTTTATGAAATCCAAGTTTTACGATTAATTTCGTCTTATTCCAACTCGAATTAATGCGTTTTAAGTTAGTTTCACAACTATTAAAAATCCCCTAAACAAAGGCGATGTGCGATATTTGGCAATTTACGGAATCGTGCCCTAACGTGTTGGGTTACAATTTCTCGTTTGCTTAAAATAATCAAATATCCCTTCGAATTTTCAATCGTGTCTTCTAAAAACCTGTTAAAACGGAAGCAATATTCGGTGTTTGATAATTCGGGAATCATGCCCTATCGTGCTGGGTTGTGATTTCTCATTTGCTCAAAACAATCGAATATTCCTTTAGATTTTCACTCATGTTTATAAAAAAAAACCTTTCAAAACGAATGCAATGTTCGATGTTTGACGATTTGAGAATCGTGCCCTATTGTGCTGGGTTGCGCTTTTTCATTTGTTCAAAACAATCGAAGATCCCTTCAGAACTTCACTCACATTAAAAAAAAAAAAACTCTTAAAAATGAAAGAAATGTTCGATGTCTAGCAATTCGGGGAATAGTGCCCTATCGTGCTGGGTTGCAATCTCCCGTTTGTTCAAAATGATCGAATATCTCCTCGGGATTTAACTCGTATTTTCTAAGGCAAGGTAATGGTCAATGTTTGGAAATTCGAGGAATCGTGCCCTACTGTGCTGGGTTTCGGTTTCCCGTTGAACTAAATAGTGAGCATCCTTTTGTGATTTTCAAATCAAAAATTTTCAGACGTCAAAACAAGAAAATTCTTGGCAACCGACTAGGGTTATTCAGATGTCATTTAAAAAGAAGCACATTTCAAAAACAGTGTTAATTTTAGACATAAAGACAGTATTTAATTGATTTGGTATCAATTTTGGGCGTAGTGAGGGTGCTAATCCTTCCTCATACGTAACTGACTCCCGAGCCCGTTTTCTAAAATTTTCGTAGACCAGAGTCGTTGTTTTAGTAAATCGCAAATGTTTTATTAAGAACAGCCAAATTCTTAGGTGATCCGATCACACCAAAACAAAAAGATCAGTGGCGACTCCCATTTCCATTTTTCAAAAAGTCGAGTCCATTTTTTTTAATAAAAAAGGGTGGTTTCGACAATTATTATGTAGAAAAGGATAGCCTGCAGTCAAGGTTCTTTTCCTTTTCTTTTCTTTGGTTAAACAAATAGGAATTGTGTCGGTGTTTTGAATCCAGAGAGAAAGAAAGAACAAGAAAAGTTAGCAGATGAAATAAACTGCTTGTATATTTATCATCATTTTTCATTCCAAAAATAACAATGTAAAGGTGAAAATGGTTACAAATAATCAACTATTCCTACTAAACATCTTGGGAAAACAAAGATAAAACTTGTACACAAAATTGATTAGTAAAATCAATACCTAAAAACATCATTTCAATACTAACTCTGCTTGTTTCAACAAGTTAACCTTAACAAACAGATTATATAAAAAATATCAATTTCACCACATGCGAACCCTGCTTGCACTTTAAAGAGCTCGCATCTTTGATGAATTTGCGCCTTTGTTTGAGCTCGCAACTTTCAAAGAGCTCGCAACTTTGTTTGAGCTTATAGCTTTTGATGAGCTCACAACTCTGGATGAACTCGTAGCTCCAAGTGAACTCGCATCTTTAAATAAGCTCGCAAGTGTAAAGCTCACAGACTTAGATGAGCTCGTAGGTGGGCGATCTAAGTTCGCTATTACATGGGTGGCCACTTCGCAACACTCCTCCTTGGCCATAATGCTGCGAACTCCAATATCATGTCTTAGCCTCTCGAAACCTCAACCTTCCAAGAGGTTTTTTGATAATATCAGCAGGTTGATCATCTAAACTGCAATGAACCAACTTCACTTCATTTGATTGCTCGACCTCTCTAACAAAGTGGTATTTTATTTTGAAGTGTTTTTTCTTGCCACGGAAGACAAGGTTATTTGTAATTGCAATAGCTGATTGATTGTCACAATGTATCTTTGTTGCTTCCTCTTGCTCAAAATTTAAATCAGACATAATTTCCTTAGCCAAAATGCTTGGCTTACTGACTTCAACATCTCTTGAATGTACTACTCACTTGAGAGTTGATTATTATGTAACAGTCTCTTACTTCATTGAGCTCCAACTGAATACATTCGATCCCAAAGTGAAGAAATACCCTAAAGTGCTCTTCATATCTTCAACAGAACCAACCTAATCATTGTTTGTGAAACCAATCAACTTCAGCTCATTCCCCTTCACATATTTAATTCCATAACCCAGGGTTCCTTTGACATACTCAAGAACTCTTTTTACTGTTTTGAAATGAACCACATTACAACAATGCATAAATCTCAAAAGCAAACTAAAAACAAACATAATATCTGGCCTCGATGCTGTCAAATAAAGCAAACGTCCTATAAGGCTCATATATTTGCCTTCATCAACTCTTTCAAAAACACTATGGCTTGAGAATTTTTCACCTTGTGCAATAGGATTGTCTACTGGCTTGCAGTTTTCCATACAAAATATGTTCAACATCTTTAAGGCAAAGCTCTTTTGACAAATGAAGATTCCTTGATCTGATTGAAACACTTCTAAACTAAGAAAAAAGGCTATGTCTCCAAGATCAGACTTTTCAAATTCAGCTCACATCTGTTTCTAGAACTCCATTAGAGGTTTCCACCACTGTCAGTCACCAGCAGATCATTAACATATAGGGACACTATCAGCAAGGTCTTCTTCCCTTCTTCCCTTACATATAAGGTGGGTTCGCTGATGCTCCTCTCAAATCCCAAACTCAAAACATGCTTGTCAACTCTATCGTATGAAGCTTGCAAAGCCTCTTTCAGGCCATATAAAGCCTTCTTTAGCTTGCATACCTTTTATTCATCACCATCAGTTACAAATCCCTGTAGTTGTTCAACACAAACTTCCTCCTTCAAGATGCCATTGAGGAATGCTGACTTTAAATCAAACTGATATATCTTCTACCCTTTCTAAGCTGCCATAGTCAATAGCAGTTTAATGGTGTCCAATCTAGCTATCGGTGCAAAGGTTTCAGCATAGTTAACACCATATTATTGACTAGATCCCTTGGTAACTAGCTTGACTTTGAGTCTGTTTACTGAACCATCAACTTTTAACTTGGTTCTGTAAACTCATTTCACCCCAATAACCTTCTTACGAACTGGTCTATCAACCAACTCCCAACTTCCAAGTCTCATTCTTCTTGATCATGGCTATCTCAGCTTCCATAGCTTCTTTCCAACCATTTTCCTTTGCTGCTTCTTCATAGCTAATAGGCTCTAGCACAACAACATCACATCTTTCATATATCTTTGAAATAGGCCTAGTGCCTCTGATTGGTAAGTCACCGAGGCAATCATCATCACAGTTTTAAGCTTCATCAAGTTGCACATTCAACTTAGTCTGACTTTGTTCAACCATCTCAACTTCTATAGCTTCCCAATTCTAAAGAGCTTCTTCATCAAACTTGACATCCCTACTCTCAAACACTTTACTGGTAAAAGGATCAAAGATCCTATACCTCTTCTTACAATTGTTATAACCAACAAATATGTCTGGTTGTGCTCTTCTTTCCAGCTTATTCCTCTAAACAGCAGGAATAAATTTATAACATAAGTAAACAAATATCTTCAAGTGTGACACTGGAGGCTTGAATCCAAACCATATTTCAAAAAGTGTCATGTTTTTCACAGCTCTTGTTGGCAATATGTTGAGTAGATAAAAAGATGTGCTCATATCTTCAACCCACAACTTGTTTGGGAGCTTTTTTTCAAATAAGAAACATCTTGACATATTCATCATTGTTCTATTCTTCCTTTCACATACACCATTTTGTTAAGGGGTGTATGTGTTTTTCAGTTGATGCTCGATTTAAGCATCTTCACAAAAGTTTTGAAACTTTTCAAAAGTATACTCAGTCCTATTGTCAGACTTAAGCATTCTAAGCTTGCAACAAGCTTGGTTTTCAACAACAACCTTGAACTTCCCAAAAACCTCAGCAACTTCAAACTTTGCTTTCAAAAAATACACCCAACAGTATCTAGTTTAGTCATCAATAAACAGAATGAAGTACTTGTTATTGCTGAGTGAAACAGTCTTCATTCGTCCACATATATTAGTGTGAATTAGATGTAGCTTATTAGTAGCTCACCATGCTTTCTTGACAAGAAATGAGAGCCTTACTTACTTCCTAAACTGACATACCTTGTACACTACACTTTGCTCAGCAACTTCAAACATGTTCTTAACCAAACCATGTTTATACAACATATAAAGTAACCTACAATTGACATGCCCCAATCTCTTGTGCCACAAGTTAGAACCATCAACTAAAATGGATTAAGCTTTAAAGGTAACTAAGTTCTAGTTTAGAAAAAAGCTCTCATCACTCATTTTAACTGACAAAAGATCATGACTAGTTAAATTAAATACAACATGTTTATTCTTTTAAAAAAACAACAGAATAATCATTCTCAACAAATTGACCAACACTAAGCAAGTTCTAATCTATATCAAGTACAAAAAGAACATTAGTAATAACTTTTGTACTTGTAGGAGTGCTAACTTCAACATCTCCCTTTCCCTTAGCTTCAATGATCTTGCCATTTCCAACTCTGATTCTCGAACTGAAGGATCTGTCAATCCTCTTAAGCATGCTTTCATTTGAAACCATATGATTTGTGTAGCCACTGTCAATCAACTAGTTTTTCTTAACTTTATTGTTAACTACGAAGCATAAAGTAGTGAATGCGAGCTCCTTTTGAGCTTGATTTTCATCAACAACTTAAGCCTAATTGGTTTGCTGTTATTGTTGTTGCCTTTTGTTTTTGCAAACCTTTTCAATAGGGCCAAATTACTTGCAGTTTCTACTCTGCATATCAGGTCTAAACTAGCAAAATTTCTCTAAAAGACCTGTCTTTTTACAACGAGAGCATAGTGGATACTTTTTCTTCTCACCATCTCTTTTTGGCCTTTCTTTTCTTTCATTCCATTTCTTCTTGTCTTTGTTGCTTGAAGAACATGGACTCTCCTTGTTTCTTTCTTGGAAAACACTTTCAGTGCATCCCTCTTCTCTACTTGATCTTCTTTGTTCCTGTGCATATAGAGCATTTATGAGCTCTGACAAAGAGATTGTTGTTAAGTCTCTCGAGTCCTCCAAGGATGAAATCTTGGACTCATATTTCTCAAGTAATGTTGTAATCAACTTTTCAACAATTCTCCTATCACTGAACTGATTACCAAGCAGCCTTATGTTGTTGACAATGGATATGATCTTATCTACATACTATTTGATTGTTTCGGTTTCCTTCATATCCAGGTTTTCAAAGTCTCTCCTTAAGTTCAAAAGTTGTTGCTGCCTTGTCTTCTCAGTCCCTTAGAACTCCTCTTTCAGTTTGTCCCAGCCTTGTTTAGGTGTCTCACAAGCCATAATTCTTGTGAAAATAACATTTGACACACCATTTTGAAGGCATGATAAACCCTTGTATTTCTTAGCAGTCTCATCACTTTGCTGTCTGATTTAAGTTATTTTTGGATTAGCTTTCAACAGTGTTGGCTCTTTATTTGTTTCAACTACTTCCTATAAGTCATATGCCTAAAGATATGTCTTCATCTCCACTACCCAGCTGTGGTAGTTTTCACTAGCAAAAATAGGAGGTGGAGTTGGTGTGAAGCTTCCAGATGACATCGTGACACTAACAAGATGCAATCAACTTCTTTTCACAACAAGGAATACACACAAAAGGCCTTCAAAGACTTAAGCTCCTGATACCAATTGTTGGTGTTTTGGATCCAGAAAGAAAGAAAGAACAAGAAAACTTAGCAGATGGAATAAACTGCTTGTATATTCATCATCTTTTTTCATTCCAAAAATTACAATATAAAGGTGAAAATGGTTACAAGTAATCAACTAATCCTACTAAACATCTTGAGAAAGCAAAGATAAAACTTGTACACAAAATTGATTAGGTAAAATTAGCACCTAAAAACATCATATCAATACTAACTCTACTTGTTTCAACAAGTTAACCTTAACGAATAGATTATACAAAAAAAAAAAAATCAATTTCACCACATGCAAACCTTTCTCGCACTTCATTTGGGGCTTTGCCAAAACACTTAATAGCTCGTACTTTGATGAGCTCACGTCTTTGTTTGAGCTCGCAACTTTAGATGAGCTCGCAGCTTCAAGTTAGCTAGCAAATGTAAAGCTAATGGAATTAAATGAGCTCACAGGTGTGCGATCTAAGTTCACCATTGCATGGATAGCCACTTCACAACAAATTGAAGTAAAACATGAAACCCAATAAGACATTAGACATAACTTCTTCTTTTGGTAAGACATGACTTTTTTTTTTTTTTTTTAAGTACGAGAATAGAACAAGGGTTTGCAATATTGGAAATAAAATTCCGGATTTAATAATTGAAAACATTTAAGGGTGTGTGACTGCATGAATCCAGGCTGAGATGGTGTAGTAATAAACAAATACAGACCATCCAACCATCGTTCATGTGCAGGCTGGAAGGGAAGGTAGCACTAATTACAGGAGGAGCTAGAGGTATTGGGAAATGCACTGCTAAAGTGTTTGCGCAGCATGGAGCCAAAGTTGTAATTGCTGATATCCAAGATGATTTAGGTCATCGCGTTTGTGAGGACATAGGCCCCTCAAACTGTTCCTACGTGCATTGCAACGTCACTGATGAAGACCAAATAAAAAGTGCTGTTGACAAAGCCGTCGCCACTCACGGAAAGTTGGACATCATGTTCAACAACGCCGGCATCGTTGATCCCAACAAGAGTCGCATAATGGACAACGACAAATCAGATTTCGAACGTGTTCTTAGTGTTAACGTAACTGGGGTTTTCCTGGGGATTAAGCACGCAGCTAGGGTGATGGTTCCTTCTCGAAGTGGTAGCATAATTTCGACATCAAGCGTAAGCTCCCTGATTGGTGGTGCCGCCTCACATGCTTATTGTGCTTCAAAGCATGCAGTGCTAGGACTAACCAGGAGTGCTGCAGTGGAGCTGGGGCAATTTGGGATCCGAGTGAACTGCTTGTCTCCCTATGCTCTGGCAACGCCTTTAGCGACGGGATTCCTGGGAGGTAATGATGAGGAGCTGGAGAAAGCGATGAGTAAGTCGGCTAACCTAAAGGGTCTGTATCTTAAGGCCGAAGATATAGCAAATGCAGCACTCTACGTAGCAAGTGAGGAGGGAAGATATGTTAGTGGGCATAATCTGTTCATAGATGGGGGCTTTACTGTTGGCAATCCGTCGTTCCGAATGTTCCAATACCCTGACGGTTCTTGAGAACAATATTCTGCTCAGCAAATGCTTGTCCATATCTTTTATACATATAAATGACGATCATCCATGTATTAAAAAATAATGGATAAATTCCTAAAAAAATAATGAATTGAATAAGAACTTAATTTAGAGGAAATTTGGGCTCTTGATACAAGTTTAATCATAGTCTATAAGCATGTCTTGCTAAAAGTAGTTTCTCTACTATACTCTAATTTGTAGTTTGTTTCCTCTATTGGAAAAGTAAGCAAACATATTCGTGTATGTCTGAGGGACGATGCATCTGCTATATTTGAATGTTTCTTGGAAAAAATTGAAGCAAAATTATTATTATTAATTATTCTACTTCAGTGACTGGCTCATATCAAACCTATATGGCCTTCTAACTGGTGGTGTATAATTGCCCATGTATGTTATCGAAATTTCAATCAAGTTTTTGAGTTAGGTATAGCACAGTAAGGTTTTATTATAATTAAGGTCAACATTACTAATGGAACTAAGATGGTTGATTTTGACAAGATTTTTTTTAGGTGAGATTTTACTGTGCATTTAGTGCCTCAATTTTAATTTAATTACCTTTAGTTTTTTTATTATTTAAATGGTAAAATTTTAATTTTAATTTAATAATAGTAATTAAATATGTTTTTTTAATTGAATTATGTTATTAGTCTTTTTCTTATAGGTGAGCTTTTAGATTTAGTCTATGTTATTCAATATGATCATTTATATTTTGTTGTACATTTTAAATTTTGAAATTTTAATGTTGATGTAAATGACAATTATTCAATTTATTAACAATAATTTTTGATAGTATATGAAAATAACAAGTAGATAAATATTACACATATGATAAAATGTTTGCAGCATAAAATATAGAAAATAACAAAATTTTTTTCATTAAAGGTATAGTTTTATTAATAAGATAAAATCATAATCTAAAGTTACAAATAAGGACACCAAACATAAGGCGATAAAAGCGCCCAGACAGAATAAGCAAACTACACAATATGCAAATATGTGAAACAGGAAACACCAAAAAAGGGAAGAACCAGGAACAAAACGCATCAGCTTACTGCCAAAGGAACATGTCGAGACAGTCCGACCTTAGCCAAGGCATTGGCTAAGCCATTCGCTTCTCTAAAGATGTTAGTGAAAGTAACCTCGCCAATTTTCTCAACCAGATTGTCAATTAATTTGAATAATTCCCAGAATTTCCATTGCTGTTTCGAAGCATCAATAAACCAGAGAACAGCAGTTGAGGAATCCGGTTCAATCAATAAACCGTGAGATTCAAACTTACTAGCCTTGAGAAATAGCTCCAATGCCATTTTGACGGCTCTTAACTCAGCTTTGCAAACATCGAAAGTATTAGCAGCTGCAGAGAAGTAAGGATATTACTTGGATCCACGGCACGTTTACTTCCGGTGAGTTTAAAAACAACGGTGGTAAAATTAATTATTAAAGCGATAATATTGGATATCGTAACAGTGATAATAGAAACAATAGTTGGGTGAGTGTTTAGATTCAAATACAACTCTAATCGTGAGGTGAGAATAAAAAATGATTATTATAGATATTAAATTAAAATGATATATAATAGAAAATTTTAAAATTATTTTACTTTCACAAAATTATTAAAAATATGTGAATTTATAAATTCATTTAATAAAGTATTAAAATTAAAATATTTAAAAATATTTATATTAAATAAAAATAAAAATCATATTCATTATATATTTATAAATAAATAAAACTTATATAATCATTATGTAACAGATGTTTACTTTTTATAATTATTAATTTTACATTTATATTTTATTATATATTTAATATTTATATGAAATATTTTAATTAATTAATTAATAATTATTTTAAATTATTTTTTACATATTAAATGATAAATAAATTTGTTAATAATTATTTAAAACAAATGAAAAATACTATACAGAGACATTATATACACACGTTATTTGAAATAGAAATGAGTAAAAAAAAAGATTATTTGTAAAATGAGGGTTTAGTGAAGTAAGTAAGCCCATTTATCTTCCGTAGAAAATTCAACCCTAAGAAACACAAACTTTAAATCATCGCAACAAAATTTTACACGGCAATCGAGGAAAATCACTTTTTATTGATGTATCGATGTTAAACTTCAAATATCCCAAGGGCGGTGGGAGCCATTTAGAACCTTTCGTGATGATTTCCTAATAGGATTAGGAAGACAATCCCACAGATTCTCCAACTAAAAGCTTTAAGAGATATCAACATCATCATAACTAGCTTTCATCCAAAACATAGATCTCATTTTGGATAAAAAAGAATTTAGTCTCGAGAAAGAGATTTCTTATGCAAGATTAACAGATATCTGTAGATGGATCAATCCAAATTTATCATTTCTTATTATTTATGTCTAATTAAATTAAATGAAATTAATAAAGAGATAAACCAAAAATTTAAATCATTTTACAACCCTTTTATAAATATATCATATTCTTTCATGTTCCTTTATTTCTAATTAATTAAATTAATATGAAATATATAATAAATAAGGAGATTAATTTTTTGTTGAACACTCAAACTATTTATATATTCAAGTTAAATTCTACAAAAAGTTTTATTTATTCAAGTTGTTGACACTATAAAGTGGAGTCACCCCAAGCTATTTAACATAGATTCAAAGTTCAAAAGTTTAGAAATTCTCTAAAGAAATCTCTGACGAAATTGAATGCCTTCAAGTAATTTTGACAAACACGATATCAGTTTTGAAGAAAAACCACCTTTCGATCGATTCAACTGAGGAGAGGAGGTCAAAAGTCATTTTTAAAAAAAGTCGTCTTTTCATTTAATTCAATCAATGAAATGAGGTTAATTTTGTTTTTTCAAGATCAAACCTAGAAAACCCTTAAAGCGGACATCATTGATTCAAGATTAATTCTTAAATTCTTAAACAAACATCTTAGTTTCAAGATTAAGTCTTAATAACCCTTAAAGCAATTCACGTCTTTCCAAGATTAAGCCTAAGCAACTCTTGGGTCGAAACCCAACAAAAAAAGAAGAATTTTTCATTGTAAAGGAAACACTAAATTTGTGTATATTTATTATACTCATAATTCATATGAAAAATGAACATGGAAACCTTTTAAAATAAATTTTCTTGTTATTTTAAGATATTTAAACGAATGCGAACTTGAATTATGAATTTGATTAAACTTGAATTATGTCTTTTAGGAAGTTAAAAATTTTATAACAAGACAAAATGGAGTATATAGAGGCACATGGACAAAATTTGAACAATTTTTATTAAATTATAATATTTTATTTAAAAGAGTATCAAAAATTAATTTTAAAAGAGTATACTTTTAATATAAATATAAAATTTAAAAGAGTATCAAAATTTTAAAAGAGTGATTCAAGAAATTTTAAAATATCATTTTGTCTTGCTTTCAAACAATATTATTTATTTTTATTTAATAAACTATTCTCCTCATGCTCATGTAAGCATAAAATATAAATTATTTTAAATTTTAAATTTTTACTTTAATATTAAAATTAATACTTTTTATGATAAGAATCATAGGTTAGGGTTTATTTAATTGCAAAAATAGCATAAGGGCTGATACTTCAAGGGTTATTTTAGTATATTAACTTATAAGATTATATTGAATTTTATAGATATAGTCGGGTGGGTCACATCGGGTTTGTGCAAATAAAAATAGGTTTAATAATTTGTCTAAATTTACAATTTCGGTTTTATTTTTTGTTTAAACTTTTTTTATATTTTAGATAGATGTTTTAAGTTTGAACAAATAATATGATATTTGAATAGGTTTATAACCTTTTTTTTTTTAAATAAGGGTAAACTGTCAAAATAGTCACTTTTGTTTTACTCATGCTACATTTTAGTCATTTATGTTTGAAATGTTATGTTTTAGTCACTTATGTTAACGTGTTGTAACATTTTAATCATTGGGCCGTTAATTGTCATTAATGGTGTAACGGTAAGCTAAAGTGACACGTTAAATCATCATTTCAAACAAAAATTTGAGGTTAAATTATACAATTGGTCTCCATATTTTTTTCATTTTAAGCAATTTTTTTCTTTTTTTATGTTCTTTTAACTTTCTTCTTTTTTTTTTTTCTATTCTCTTTTGCTTCTCCCTCTATTTTCCTCCCTTCTCCATCTCTTTTAATGTAAAAGAAAAAAAATTGCTCAAAACAAACAAAATATAGAGACCAATTGTATAATTTAACCTCAAATTTTTGTTTGAAATGATGATTTAGTGTGTCACGTCAACTTACCATTACACCGTTAATGGCAATTAACACTCAGTGGCTAAAATGCTACAACAAGATTACATAAGTGACTAAAATATAATATTTCAAACATAAATGACTAAAATATAACTTGAGGGAAACAAAAGTGACTATTTTGATAGTTTATCTAAAAAAACAAAGGAATGGTTGAAGATGATAACTTAAAAAAAAAAAAAGAACTTAGATAAATACAATTTCTTTATATTAATTTGTTTAATGTAAAATAAAATATTTAAAAGAAAAAAACAAAAAAATCTACAACGCGAGAAATTAGGTGTAGGGTGAACACAAAGCACGTTTATTTTATAAAACGTTGTTCAAGCTACCCAACTTTGAATTCAACCAACTCACAGTAGTGTGCAGTTTTTTTTATCATGTATATTTTATTTTATTTTATAAATATCCTTTTAAATAATATTATTTTTAATAATGTATGTTACAACTATATTTCCATATTTATAATTTTATGAAAGAGAAGGCAACCTAATTTATATCTCAATTAAAAATTTAATATTGACAACCTGACTTAATTAACATTACAATAAATTTTAAACACTTTTTAGGCATCACACAGTTATGATAAAGTGGAAAACATTACAATATAGAAGCAACACCAAAGACATCACCTTCTCAAAATTTATAGAAATATATCATATTTTAAATATATACTAATACTACACAAATACCTAACCCTTAATTTAGTCTTTGGCTTAGTATCTTTTATTATTTTGACTTTTTTTAGTTAAACTTAACCCTTAATTTTTTAAAAAGATACAAAAAAAAATTGTAACGAATATGTTGACATTAAAATTTTAACAATATTGGCTTGACAACTACATGACAATCTACGTGTACTTTATGTTGACATGACACCATTTATTATATGTGTCACTTCAACAAATAATTTAAAAGTTATAAAATATTCAAAAAAAATAAAATTTATATAAATATATAAATAGTTCATAAAAAATAGCATAAAGTACACGTAAATTGTCATGTAGACTACCGTATTTAAAAATTTAATGTTTTAGTCCGTATTTCTATTAAAAAACAATAATTTAACTCTTTCTAAAAGGTTGATGGTTACATTCGACTCTTTTAAAAGCTTAAGGGCCAAATTGACAAAGATGTAGACATTAAAGGCTAATTTTATTATTATGCCTTTTTTTTAATAAATAACCACTGTAGTTCAAAGTAGACTGAAATGGAGGATTTTGGACGCAACCTCTGAAATTCAATAAAATAGGGATATAAGTTTATAATGAAAGCATCAGAAAATGGTTACTGTGTGTGAGGCTATAAAAGACCAGAAAACAATACAGTGAAACACACAACCCTCAAAGTATTGCAATAAAAGACAGTAATTGAGCAAGATTTCCTTTCTTGAGAACAAAAATGAGCGCCGAGACTTCAGGGACCAAGAGGTAAAATCATACGGCTCCTCAAATTTTCATATTTAAATTTTGAAGAAACCAAATCTGCATTTGAACCTTTAGTTTTTCTTCCTTTGAAACAGGCTAGATGGTAAGGTGGCACTGATAACTGGTGGTGCCAGTGGTCTAGGAGAGATTACAGCAAGGCTGTTTGTGAAACATGGAGCCAAAGTTGTGATTGGTGATATTCAAGACAGATTGGGTCACTCCCTTTGCCAAGAGCTTGGAACAGAGAACATCAGCTATGTCCACTGTGATGTAACATGCGAATCTGATGTCGAAAATGTTGTAAAATTAGCAGTTTCTAAGCATGGGAAGCTGGATATCATGTTCAATAATGCAGGGATTATGGGTGAGAATGAGGTAAAAGTCAGCGAGACCAGTCTCAAGGACTTCAAAACGGTGCTTGATGTGAATGTGTTGGGTGCATTCCTGGGTGCCAAGCATGCCGCCAGGGTCATGGTTCCAGCCAAGAAAGGGTGCATTCTCTTCACAGCAAGTCTTGCTTCAAAAATTTGCTATGGAAATTCCCATTCATACAAATCATCAAAGGTTGCTGTGGTAGGGTTGGCAAAGAGCTTGAGCGTGGAGTTAGGTGAGCATGGAATTAGGGTTAATTGCATTTCACCTCATGCAATTTTCACCCCAATGTTCCAAAAAACACTCAGATTACAGGATAAGAAGAAGGGCGAGGAGATGGTTTCTGCTTCAGCAGTATTGAAAGGGACCTTGTTGGAACCAGAAGATTTCGCAAATGCGGCCCTGTATCTGGCAAGTGATGAGGCCAAATTTGTGAGTGGTGTCAACCTGACCATTGATGGAGGGTATAGCCTCACCAATCAATCATGGAAGACAGGACTGTCAGTACTTTCTCAATAAACCTTCCTCTCTTTTTCTCTTTGACCGTCTTATAAACTTATCCAAAACTACAAACTATAACAGAGGATTCCCATGGTGCGAGTCTACCTGTACTTTTCATCAAAATGCAAATGTCACTTTCTTACCTTAAATGCAAGGGTTTTTCTTCATGGTGAGATGACAACAGAAGAATATTGAGCAGTAAAGGATTCTATAATGGTTATCAATATTTCACAATAAGAAGCCTTATTTAATCCTCGTTATAGTTTATTTTAAAACCGGACAATAGAATCTTCTTTTTGTCAATAGCATTACAACATTTCAAACTTCAGAGGCGATTGATTTGTCATTAACCGCAACATATATTGCATCTGGTAACACACAACCAAAGAAAAGCAGATTCGAATCATTCTAATGCACAGAACTGCGATGATTATCAAAGACCATTTAAAAGTGCAAACTACTCGCTTGCATTTGCAATCCCGACCAAGTTGAGCATATGCCTGTCCTCCTTGAACCTTTCTAACACCGTGCCCTTAACCACGTCTGTTGTTTCTTGTTCCAGTCCTTTTCTAATAACTCCCCAGCATTCTATAACTTCCGGGCAGATTTTGGTGGTCTTCGAGAGGCAAGGGCTATTAAAAGTGGTACAGGAAAAGGTATGCCCTTGATCAAAGCTTGCCGAGAGAAACATGCCAAAGTGATTTATGCGTCCTCCAAAACCAATGCCATTTGGGATGGTCTCGGAACTGAAGTTCACAGCACACTGCAAATACATATTATTAGCAACATAAACAGCCACACTCCCATATGCATAAGGCGGCTGCAGTTTTTTCCACTTAAAATTTTGAAAAGTAGATAAAAGAAGGGGAAAATGAACAACTGCTTCAAGAGTTGGATAACCCAACACAGGGGCATTAAGGGCTAGTTTGGCAATGTTTTTGAGAAGTGCTTTTGAGAAGTGCTGTGGAAAAGTACTTTTGAGAAGTGCTTTTGAAAAGTTTGGTTTAAAATTTGAGTGTTTAGTATTGCTGTCAAAAAGTGCTTTTGAGAAATAAAATGTCCATTTTAGACATGTTATTATCAAGTAACAAATATACATTTAAATAATATTTAAATTAGTTAATATTATTATATTTTAGTAAGAATATAAAAAATTTATTATAACTTCTTGTTAATATTTTAATATATAAAATATAAAATTTAAATATTTTAAGCAATAAATATTAATTATTTATAAAATTTAATTAGAAATATAAACTATATTTTAAATATTTAAATATAACTATTAAATATTTGTAATTAGTATTTTAAAAAATATTTTTTTATTTTTAATTAATGATTTTAATATATTTGTAATTAAGTATCAAGAAAAAAAACAAAAAGTACTATGTTATTAGAAGGGTGAAAAAGTAATTAATCACTAAAAGTGCTTTTGGGAGAGGAAAAGCTAAAAATTTTAGCTTCTCCTTTTCAGAAGTGCTTTTCAAAAGCACTTCTGAAAAGCTAAAAATTTCAGCCAAAAGCAGCTTGTTCTGCACAGCTTTTCTTCCAGAAGTGCTTTTGAAAAATAATGCAGAACTAGCCCTAAGACTCCTTGCATCTTACTGGTCAAACCAACTTTAAACGCTAATTTCGGAAATATTGGTCAACCTCAAAAAAAGTTTATTAATAAATAACTCCAATCTGTTCTCAAGTTATGAAAGCTGTTAAATAAATCCAACACAAGTGCTACCCTAAGTATTAGGCAACCTAAAATTCAAAGTGTTTATGCATAACGGCATATTGTTCAGGAAACAGTCTAAAGATTCTCCAGAGTTTTCATTCAAATCACTTAGCTTCTACCAATGATGGCAAGTCTACTTGCAAGAAGAAATCTCCTATCAACTTAAGTACCAAAAAGTGAGTACCGAAATTGGAGGCAAAGGATTCAAACGTACCTTGGCTTCAACTCGAAACGGAAGTGGAAACAGACCCAGAAGAAAATGAGACGAGAGCAAGTTAAGACATACCCATTGCAAATTACTGTTTGCTCCAGTTGGCCTGAAAATAGATGCCTTTGGGTAGAGCTGAAAGAGAAAAGTCTTCATGTCCCCATAGAAATCACCATGCCTCTCCCAAGGCTGAGATGCAAATCCTCCAAATATGTAACCTTCTCTATCCTTGATAATGAGGACAGTTGGTTCATCACCACTTCTGCAGTTCAATTGAGTAATTACGACCTATTAACAGAATAATTCCAGCAACCAAAAAAATGAAAAAAGATATATTAGAAAGTACTTAGAATCTAAACTTTCTTTAAGAAAAAGTAATGAAAATAAAACAAAATAGAGAAATTTGACATTCTCTCCTTATTTTACATAATGGACCACTCACAAGGAAGCCTCAGAAACAAACCCTGAAGTCAGAAAAATGAAATCTGATTTTGCATATTCTAGTTGAAAACCCATAATTTATCGTAGACAAGCAAGGTGTGTGTCTTGCCATATCACAAAAGATGAGAAAGAATTAAGAGCTTGTTATTTTCTTCTAGGTCTCCCTAATAGATGCATCACTAAGTGTCAAAGCTTCCAGAATGAGCATTTACTGTTCAATGTATAATATGCTAGAGAACCGAGAGCATCAATTTACATTGTTTAGAAATTTCTTGATCAAAGAAGCCTCAAATTAAACAAGATAAAGAAGCAAGGATAATGGCAGCAATGGAGGCCATGCCATATTAGAATGTTACACAAGATCGAGTTTAATGATTGGAAATTTTCAAGAAAAATGAAAATTGTAGTCATAATTCATGCCAATAAGAATCAGACATGATCGATTTCGTATTTTTTCTTTCAAAATGGTCTAAAACATATTATAAGGTCATAGTTTAGGACAGCAGAAAATATAACTAAGTTCTTATTAAATGAACTCAGATGAAAAAAATCAATTCATGGAGTCCAATAGATAAAATGGTAGCAAGAAGGAAGAAGGGTACTTACGATATGTTGCCCAGGAATGTGTTAAAACTTAAGCCATTTAATGAACTATGATACAACAGTTTCCATTCCTCTAGCTCTTCATGAGATAGAGCCCCCCCTATATGCCAAGCATATTCATCTCTCAATAATAATATACTGGAATCAATGTTCTCCAAATACTGCAATTTAGGAACCTTAGATCCCGGTCTCCCTACACAGAAAAGTAATATTAAAACCGGACCTCAGTTACTAATTGCAATCATAATCATAAGAAAGGAAATTATTTGGTATAACTACTCTAGCAATTGATCCTGTTAGTCTATAATCCAGCTTAATTGAGTTAAGCCTTCATAAATTAGACAACACAAAGACAAAAATAAGTTTTTTTGAAAATGAATCAGGCTTAATCAAAGTTAAGCTGGAGGGGCCATCAAATCAAATTATGGAATCAAAATTAAGTTAACTGCATAATTTTGTTAGGTTCAGCAAATGGATGGCCGGACAAGGATACACACTGATAATTATATATACATATATATAGGTATCTATTCATACAAGATATAATGTCTCCAATAATACTACTAGAATGATAAAGATTACAAATAAAAGGACATGTGTAAGAACAGAGGCAAGGAAAACCTGGATCTGGTGGCACTAATAAGTTTGAAAGGAACTTCTTCACAGATGGTACAAGAGTACACCAACTTTTGAAGTCCTCAAAAGACATACTTTTATCACGTCCCTCATGATCCTTAGAGAATGTTGCAGCATTAAGAAAAGTCTCCACCATGTAGCAATGTGAACTTGATTCTGGTTGAGAACCTTTCAGTTGGAATATATGATTAAACATGTTGACTAGAACAGAGTCTAAGTCAGACCTGTCTTTGAGAAGAAGCCTTATAAGTTAGAAGGTCTCTGACACGATAGAGATAGAAATTCAAGAGGCTTCCAACCATTAGATGGTAAAAGTAATCTATAACTAGAAAATTTGTTCCTTCATTAGGTTTCATATATTGGGAAATAAATGTGGCAGCAACAATTTTAAAGGCTAGGAAAAAATGAGTTGGTGAAGTGAAGAAAACATTACTACAAGCAATCACCATTCTACCTTGTCAAAATTTCATCATCTGTGACATCCAACAATCGATAAATAAACTCCTCAATCTCATCATTTGTTCCTTTCACATAAGTACCCTACAAAACATGAAACATAAAATGAATAGGTCTGCAAGCCCAATTCAGAACAGCCATTAACCTAGGCCTCCTGTAGCTGTTGTTCTAGTTACTGCCTTTTGATACTTATTTTCTCCTTCAAAAGTTACTAAAAAGAAAAGTTGTAGCAGTTGATTAAGAATAAACAAAAAAAAGCAAAAAATTAAGAAACACTTAAACTTAGTAGCGATTCCACATTGAAGCAAAGCCATGCATTTGGTCATTCACAAAATGTTGATTTTTAACTTTAATTAAAAAAGAAAACATAGAGGATTTTCCCTTTTTACTTTCATAAGTAAAAAGCCAATAACAAAAGCAACCAAATAAGCTATACATAACCAACTAGATTTGTTTCTTGATCATTTGTGCTCAGCAATGATAACCAACAATAAAATTTTCAATCCATGCTACTCGGGTTTGGGGTGAGCATCGAATACAATATACTCAATTTCTTTTCTAAATTTTTTTCATATTTTTCATGGATCATACCAACTGCTAGACACAGATATTTTAGAAACAATGAAGAGAATATAGTTTCCAACAAAATTAAAAAAAGAGGAAGAAAGAGAAGATAATTACTTTAGTGATCACCAGGTCTTCAAAGGTAAGCTTATCGTCTTTGCGGCCCTGCGTGGCCAAATCGAACATTCTCTCCCCGAGAGGACCTTTCAACCCAAAGTAAACCTACAATCAATATAGTACTTTTGTAATTGAAAGGGGAAAAAAAATCAAGAACATAAATGGAATCAAAACAAAACATTCATAACTATAAATGGGTAGATCCAAAAAACAAGAAAAAGAAAACCTGAAAGACAGATGAAGAAACATATTGACCGTTGGTCTGTGACTGTGCAGCCAGGGAATTGAAGAGCGATTTGAGATCCTCTAATTCCTTTGGTGTAAAAGCTCTAAGACATATTAATGTTTTCGTTAGTTTAATTATACCAACAAAATAAATAAAAGCAGTTCTTTCAAGTAAAAAGAGAGAAAAAGGAATTCAGACATTAAAGCAGAGAGAGATAGTTTGAAGAAAGAGCTACCTTGAAGCAGAATTGAAACGAGGATTTGGTGGAGATGACTGGCTGTTCCCCATTCTTACTTTTTTCCTGGTTAGTTCATTTCTTTTCGTTTTTCCTTCCCATATTTTTTTCTTGTTCTTCATTGGGCCGACTTTGTTTTCCATGTCTAAAGCCCAAAATATTTTGGGCTGGAGCCATTTCCAAATTACCAGGACAGTGATTTATATTTTGTTTGAATACATAATAGTGCTAATTTTATAAGTGAAGTTTAGAAGCTTGTATTACTCCATTAATTTTGCATACAAAATTCGAAAACTTATATGGTTATTAAAATAAATAAAATATTAAAAGTTTTTAGAACAATTTTCCATTTCTTCAGTCTCGGCTACTTTGATCTGCGGCAGTTCTTTCTTTCTTTCAGTTTTTTGTTGGGTATTGCTTGCCATAAATCGCTGGCAATAGTTTTTTTTCAATTGCTCGAAACACCCAAACGAGAAAAAAGTAGAATTAAGAAAAAAATAGATCGGGTTAAACAGATGTGAGCAATGTCGAGACCTTGGCTTCTCGTTTTTCTAGTGTTCGTAATAGTATTCACTTCTCAGTTCGAATGGAAGCAGCAATTCGATGAAGAAATTGAACCAACCTCCACCGTTTCTGTCAAAGACCAATACGTTTCGAAACGCCAAGAATCAGTCAAAGAAAAGGTTTCGGCTATCCCTTTTTTTAGTGCAATTTTATCTTCATTCTTTTTTTCTATCCCGAAACATAAATTAGATCTTCAATTGTTGTTAATTTACATTGTTATTCAATTTTCCCAGTATTTGTTATCTTCCAAATGGTATAATGATTAAAAAGTGATGTGAATAATGGTTTCGTTTCTTTTAGTCTTTTAATTCTGCTAAGTAATTGATTGAAACAATGTTTTTTCATTTTGCCAATATGGCTTTTTCATCTTTCCTAAGAAGGAAATTAGACCATAGTTTACTCCTAAAAATCGTTTAAAAAGCTTGAAATGGGTTTCGTTATAGTGTTAATTCTGATAGTGTTGTTTTTCCTACTTGTTGCTAGTTCATTCTCTAGTTGATTGCTAGTTCATTAATCTTGTTAGAATTATAGAGATCCGAGTCTCTGTGGATGGGATAAACTAGTCTAGTTCAGTTAGCTCGATCAGATATACCCGAAGAAAGAAATAGAAGATTGATTATTGCTATGAATAGTCAAACCAACTGGTTTCTGTAATTTGTTATTAGTCATCAGTCTCTGGATTCTTTTACCCTCTACTTCTGCTAGAGAGTTGAAAACGAAGTCCTTGGAGACATCACAGACTTGTTGTGTAGGAGAGTAACCATCCCTTTTTTACCCTTTAATACTTGCTTTGCCATTCTTTGAATTTACTTATAAAACAACCTTGTTTCTTTAACCTAGAAATAGCTTGCTACTTTCCATTGCCTGCAAGCACAGCAAATTGATATTCTTAAGGTGGTATTTTGTTGCCAATTAATTAAATAAGGATACTTTGTTTATTCGGATGTCTTTTCACTGAAGGGTAACTTCAGAAAAGACCCATTCTAGTGACCTGGGCTTCTGTTTCAATTTGCTCTGCGAAGAACAAAAGAACAACTGAACAACTAATACATTTTGCTAAATCCGGGTTTTACATTGCAAGTAATCCTCAACTTATTGGATTATTTCCTTCCTACCCACTCTGTTTCATGGCTCATTCAAAGTGTATTAAAATGTTACCCACCTGCTAGAAATTGTTGATTTTGGGAGAAAAAATTACGAAATTTAGTTGCTTTTCTAGTAAAGCCCCTAATGTTACAGTATGTTACAAATGTATTTTCTCACACAGCGTCATTTTTTAGGTGGAATAGTTGAAGCTTTGGACTATGGGGTACAACTCTATCTATACCATCCCTTCTGAGAATTCATTTTGGTGATGTTTTTACTGGGAATTTTCCTTTCAGTATATGCTTTTCTTGATAATGAACCTATTTTAGAATATCTACCTTTTCAGCTCATGTCAGCAAGTTTTGTGGATAAGAGTCGTGAACTGCTAGACCTGACTCTTGGGCATACATCTTTATTCTGGTCCATAAGTTTGTATCACATGCTCACTTAGTTTCTTGGTTTTAGTTCCATGATTACATTCCATAAGAGAAAACCATAAGTAGCAGGAAACCTTTTAGGTTCTATCCCTGTCAACCTTCTAACTCCATTGTTCTTGATTTCAATTCCACAATTACATTTCCATAAGTGAAAACCTTAAGTAGCAAGAATTGTTTTAGGTTTTATCCCCTTCTACCTTCTAACTCCATCAGTCACTTTACTGGGAAGCACCAAATCAATTTGATTATTGGCTAAAATACTAAATAAGCCCTTGAACTTTGTCACTTTATTTAAATAAGCCCTTATACCTGTATTACACCCAAATAAGCCCTTAAACTTTAATTGGTATCCAAACAATTCCTTACCTTTAGTTTATACTTAAACAAAACTCTCAATATAAATCAACATTTCATTTGAAATAACATCTAATTTAAATACAAATCAAAGTATAAGGGCTTATTTGGGTACAAGAAATGTATAGGGGCTTATTTAACAATCAAATTAGATCCTCAAGGGCTCTTTTAGTTGTTTAGCGTCAAATTCGATTGTTCCTATTCACAAATGTAATACATTATATCAAAAAGGAAGTTAGGTTGGATTTATTTCTTCAAACTATTGTACCTTTTAGTTACTATTTGTTTTGGCAGATACTTTTAATATGATTGTCTTATTGGAAGTTTGTTCATATTCCCCATCTGATATGACTTTTACATTACTTTCTAAAATTTTCTTAGTTTTCATTTAAAAGTACCTTAATACATACCAGATGTCAGTAGTTCCTTACAGTTTAAACAAGTTAGTGACCTCAATATCATCCATTTCTTACTTGTCTGGTTTGGTTTTATTTTCAGGGCTGCATTTACTGGTTTTCCTGATGTACTTGGTTGAAGTAACTTGAAATTTTCCATTGTTTGTTAAGATGGCATTAATCACCTTAAACTCTTGAGTGGTAAGCAACTGATTAGAGTTATTTTGTGTCAACTTCACTGCAGATCATACTTTCTCAAGAAAGAAATATTCAGAAACTGAATGAGCTAGTAAAGAGTCTTCAGGAGCAGCTGCTACGGTGTAAGGCTGAAAATGAGGTTACCAATCGCTCTACGTTTGCTTTAACTGAACATTTAACTGAGCTTGAACAGCAACCGATGTTGGATGACTAGAATTTGTGGGTCACATGCCAATTACATCAAATCTGTTTGGTATGTGCAAGTAGGTAATCCTTATTTCTTTCCTTCCCCCTTTGCTGTAGCTCCGCAATTATTGTTGTTTCAGTTTACTTGCAACACATGATGTGAAACATTGAATATCTCTTGTCCATATGTCATGGATGCTTGATTTTAATGTGTTTTATAGTGTAAAGTGTCCTATCTTAGTGATTTTGTGATTGAAATCATGGCACAACAGGGGAGCAGATGTTGTCCCTAATAAGGTTGACAGGGAAGTCTGTGTGACCACTGATGGTAAATGGAGAAATATTTGAAATAAATACTGCACCTAGTATGAAAATAGAGTAGAATTGCTGAGAAGTATGAACTTTAAATTAGAAGAATATGATTTTATTCATGATTTGAAGTATACTGTTTTAAATCATAGGTAACTCTTATGAGGCCCCTGTATTTGCAATTCTGATCATTTATCTTATTCTCTTATGTACACATGAAACCATACTTGAGTTGTACTGCTAGATATCTATTTGTATTGATTTGAAACTTGCTTTATTGGTAACTTCAGTTGTTTTCTGCTAAATCTTAAGCAATTCAAATAAGGTCTGGAATTTCCAATTATAAAATGTTGTCTCCCTTATATGCTCGCTAATTCACTATGAACTTATATGAGGGTACACATGGAACCTCCAAATCTGATTGTTGCGAATAGAGTATCAAAGCCACTTCGTCTGTTTGATCAAGATCATTAGCAACCTTGGAATTAGTATAAGTATCGGCATTTGCCTGGTTATTAGTAAAAATCATTATGCGCTTGGGTTTTCTTAAATGAATTTCATGCTCTGCTGTTACATTTTCCTCGTTTTCTCCCTCATGTTGTTCTAAATTATTGATTAATTTGTATGACCATGGAGGAAGTTTTTTACTTATTTATTTTATTCCAATAGATTTTTTTTCTAATCGTTTGATTGTTGGGATTAGTTATAGCTGTCGAAACCATTTTTAATTTGAAAAACGGGAGTCGACTTTAAAAAATGGAGTCGCCACCGATCTTTTTCCGAGGTGTGATCGGATCACCTTGAGATTGATCATTTTAATAAAACATTTTGATTTATTAAAACGATGGTTTTGGGTCTACGAAATTTGAAAAAAAAAGTTCGGGAGTCGGTTACGCACGAGGAAGGGTTAGCACCCTCGTAGCGCCCAAAATTGGTACCTAATTGATTAATTAATGTCTTAATGTCAAAAATTTGAAAAGATTTTAGAATATGATCCTTTTATTTAAAAAGAACACTAGAATAAATTAAATTGGATGCTAAAACCCTCTTGTTTCGAAGAAATAAAATGTCGTACCCAGTGAGTTAGGATACGACATTTCACATTTTCAAAACTAAGCTTATCTTTTGATTTTTAAAACTCATGCACTGAAGTTTGAAAAGGATATTCAATTATTTGGGTCAAATAAAAAAATCGGAACCCAATAAGTTAAGGCACGATTTCTCAAAATGTCAAACATAGAATATTGCCTTTATTTTTTAGAAATCATTATCTCAAGATATAAAATGTTATATCTAGTGAGTTAGGACACAACACCTCAAATTCTTGAGAATAAGCTTTTATTTGAAATTTATTTGTTTTAATTTAAAAGACGATACTCGATTACTTAGATTCGACGAGAAAAATTAAAACCCAGTAAGTTAGGGCACAATTTTCTCAAAGCTCCCAAGTACCGAGTATTATCTTATTTAAAATTTTGAATAAAATGCAATAAATAAATGGAATTTATTTTTATTAAAAAGGATAATTCAATAACATAAGGAATAAAACACGTGACAATAATATTTCATGAAAAATCTAAAATAATAAGAAAATACTAAGGAACAACTTAGAATATACGCAATAGCAGCATATCATATACTATATAAATATCCCAAGTTATACCAAGGGCTAATGAATAAGAAACCAATTTTAAAAGAAGTTTCAAATAAATCACACGAATAAAATATAACAGGTTTAAAAATAAAATAAAATGAATAATAGGAAAAAAAAAGAAAATATTTCAATATAAACTATATAAAATTTTAAAACGGGTAGTAGATATAATAATTTAAAAATAAAAGAAATAATTTATTGGATAGTAATGTACAAATGAATTTTAAAATAAATATTATAAAGTAAATAATTCAAGTGAAAGTCTGAACTGTATAAAAAAAAAGATAATATGTGTAATGCGTAAATGAAATTCCAAAATAAATAATATGCATAAAAGATTAAAAGTGAATAATATACAAAGTAATAAATATACATGAAAAAAACCTAATATAAATAATATATATATAGTAATAATAATATATGAAGGTGTTTCACATAAACGAGTATGCACATGAAAATCAAATAAATACGAAAGTATGAAATCAAAATAATATGTTAAAACATGTTTATTCTAAAAAATGAATAACTGAAACTTAATTGAGAGGAAAAAAACAAAATCTAAGAGATAATTTATAAGTAAAACACATCATTAAAACATAATTTTGGGCCAAAATTAAATGCGCATAAATGATCGAGGGCTAAAATTGAAAATGCCCCAAATCTCAAAATACTGCGCTAAGGGGAGGGTCAAATCGAAATAGCGCGCAGATTATAGGGACAATTTAAAATAATTTAAAAAAAATTAAACATGGCTCGATTGAGCGCTAGTGCGAAAGAGGGGGACTGATGGTGCAAATTACCCATTAAAGGGTAAAATGCGTGTGGACCCACTCAAAATGCGTACTGGCATGCTGTTTTGTTTTATTACTCAAAATTGAAACCAGTTTCAATTCACTTTTTTACTTAAAACATTTAAACTTTGATTTCCCTTTTAAAAAACCCTAAAGTTTGCAATCTCCCCTATGCTCTTCGCCGCAAGGCCTATGCCCAGGCCTTCAACAGCCCCAAAGGTTGCCAGCGACCAGGGAAGCAAGGCCCTCCGACGGCGCAAGCACGATGCGCAGTAAGTCCCTCTCCTTTTCTCCTATTCTTTAACTCGTATTGTGGATCTGAAGGGGTAGAGAAAAAAATGAAAAAAAAGGAGAAACAAAATAAATCACCTTTGACAATATTCCTTGGTAGCTTTTTACTGATTCTTGAGATTTGTATACCAATGTAACCAATTCCTCCGGGAAAAATAATAGTAAAAACAACTCCCTTCAAAATGGATTTTCATGAGGCTTTTGTAGCTTTTGTACAATTGTTTTTTCTACATGTGTATAGGTACGTGGGCGAGCACGTCACTGACGTGGCGCGGGTAGTGCGGCCTTGAAAACCCGAGTGGCGTGGGACGCGGAGGTCGTTGGTGGAACGGCGACTGTTGCAAGTACTGGGGCGGGCTTTTTTGTTGAAGAGTTTAGGTTTAAGTTTTATTTTGGGCTTTAGATTTGGATTAAAATAACTGGGCTTGTAATTTGGAATGTAAGAAAATTTTATTTCTGTTTATTTGTTTGTGGGCCTTGGGCCCGGGTTAAAATTGAGCTCTACAATAGCTATATTGAATAAGAATTTTTAAATTTTGGCTCGATCCTTGGAATCAATATTTCGTTATCCATCTTCTGTCAATGTCAATAAAGAAAGTTATTTTTCTGTTGCTTATGATTTTATATTGAGTGTATCTAGTCTGATAGACAAGTTTATTTTGATTTCTGTCGTCAACTTTGTCCATTTGGTTGAGTAATATCAAGAATCAAAAAGAGAGCAGGAGGTCATCTACTTTCTGACATTATCCATATTGGGTCATGAACTAAATCTTATAAAAGCTGGATAAGGATGCCATTTGGCAGACCTGAGTGCAAATTTGCAGTCCTGTAGCTGATGCTACCAAAGTCCTCAAATTGAACGTCTTGGATCACTGACCTAGGAATTCTTCAAGTTCCTCCTTGAGCTTGGGCATTTTGACAGTGATGCAACCTAAAATGTTCACCGTCATAAACTGAGGCTAAAAATTTCTCAGTTACCCTCCTTAGGGGGACTGTGGTAAAAGGGAGATGAACTGTTTTGGATCTATGAGACGTTAGGTCTTGCCCACCGTCTTCCTGGGCTTGTGCATTTAGTTGTTGAATGAGTTTGTCCCATTGAAAGTAATGTTTGGAAAGAAAAAGATTGTAAGGTGGTTGATCATTTTTACGGTCATTAGACTTTATAAGTGACTCAAAATTCATTAGCAGCTTATTTTTGTATGTTAACTATCAATGGTCGTTCAAAGTCATTGATTGAATAGGAGCCAAGTGTTCAAGATTTCTTTCCAATTTAATGCTCGAGTATGGACATTCTGTAACAGATTTTATCCGTTATTAATTTCAGGAATAATTTTGTGATAGTTTAAGAATTTCTCAAATTATTTCATTTTCTCGATGACCAAAATTCTTATCAAATCTACCACTTTTGCTCTTAGCTTCCAGTGAATTAATACATGCAACAGCGTTTAGTTACTAAGTTTGTTAATCTTTCTAATCTCCTGAAATTGTTTGCGGTAACTTTTATCTATTAGCGGCTGTAGACTAAAAAGGGTCCCATCTCCTCATGAGTCGGTATCAGGGAAGTCTATATTAATGAGAAATTTAAGCCTTTTAGTGATCATATTATATCATGGTTTCGGATTGCCCCAAGCAATTTCCTTGCGTTAGAGCAGCCTGGCAACCGGAATATTTTCACCTGGTCACTGACTCCACAACTCAGTCCCCTTGCATTAAGAAGTCGTCATTCAGCCTTTAGCAGCCAAGGTCCCTAGTTCCATGTCTAGATTGTTCTTCATATCCTCATATGCTGAAGCCACAGTAACTTTCAAAACACAGGATCTATTATCTATATCAATATTCAATATGTACCTCTAGAGTTTAGATCTCACCCTTGCTCAAAGTAACATATTTTAATCTCATTCTTAATGCACCTTTCTGAACTATCAGGCTAAATACTGTGAAGTAGGCGGTTCTTTATTCCCTTACCTCTATCTATAAAAGTGATGCTACTATGGTGCAGTCAGTCATGATCAGTTCCCCTCTTTTTTAGTTGTAGTTTACTTGATCTGTTGAGGCTATGATATGGAATCTGGTCGAACTAGGGTTTCATGGATCGATTGCATGTTGAACCTGTGGCCTGAATTGCTTGATCTTCGGGTCTTTTATTGCCTCTGTTCACTTTATAGTAACCATATTCATAGTTTGCCACTGTTCTAATCCAGGATGGAGAATTATTGATATGAGGAGTGAAGATTCCAACAATACTGATAGTAAGTCCCTGTCGATTACAATTACAAACTGGGGCAGGGTTTCCCACTTTCCATAATGTCTTGTGTACATCAATCATAAATTGTGTAACCTCTTAAACATCCAAATAGAATTACTCATAATAAAAATGCAATTGTATCAATAGTTGGCAGTCTCTTGGGGAGATCATGACAGCCCCAATAAAAAAATCATGTGTGTAGTCCTTAAGAAAGTTGCTCCCCTTTCTTACCAAAACATTAATTTCTGCCTCTAATCCATTTCCTTTCATCTGTTGCAAACTAATGAACAATCATAAATGTATCTTCTAACTTTTAATTCTTATTCCAATTTTCCTTTCAAAGCATTAGCACCTAAACTGGCAATCCATTTATTGGTATTGAGTATGTGCCATCTTTTTCATGGGAAAATCGTGTTTAAGGTATCGTATATTTTTTATATGATAATAAGTTGTTTTATATAGATTATGGCACATTTGTTATGTTTCAGTATTGTACATGAGCCCAGAAAGATTTTCCCACTTGCCGGTTAACCTAGCTGGAATGGTTGTTGCGGTTGAAACATAAACTCCAAAACATGAAAAGGAGGAAGTGCTTGAGTTCACTGATCTGTGTCTGTGAATTTAATTGAAGTCCTACTGATATGGACCCCTCCCATTATTATCAATAATAAGATTATTACTTTAATGCTACCCTTTATTACCAAAAATATTAAAACTGGGAAGAAAAGATTATTCCATTAATAGCAACTCTTAGTACCCTTTACTCTTAATAGAAAGCAAAGCAATTCTGAAATCCCTGAGAGCCTGTGTCTGTCTGGCACATGAAATGGATCCTTCAATGAGGTTTAGATTTATTTCTATTTTTATATTGTGCAATTAATTATAAATGCTGTGCAAGCTGAAGGGGGAGGTTGAGTATTAAATACAGGTTTCATCGATATGGTATAAAGATATTTATTCACGCCATTCAAAACTGTTACTTTAAACAAAAATGTTCATTTAACTAAATTCAGTGCTTTGATTATATAAATATTTTATATATTAAAAAAAAGTGTATTTCTTTCGTTATTCAAGTTTCTGTTCCTTCAGTTTAATCCCATTTCCACATTTCTTTTCCATCCAACGTTGTGAACATTAAAGATATATGCGCTACGGTTCCAGTGTATTATGTTGATCAGCTCCCCGCTCAACCTTAATTTGTGTAAAGTTCAGCAGCTTGGTCGGGGTAGCACTACCTCTATGGGCCACATCCAAGTCATTTCATACATCTGTACTAACTGTAATTGAATTGGTGCAGTAATTCAATTGAAAAATTGATTAAAATATTTTTTAAATATAAAATAAGATAACATTTTAACCTGCTGTAAAAAATTATTAATACAAGTTAGAAAGTAATTGGAATACATTTAATATTATTAATTATATGCATTTACACATTAAAATATTTTTTACTTCTAATTTAACTATTTTATTTTAATTTCGTACATATTGTATATATATATATATATATTATTATTAAAGTTATTTTTTTCGTTTTTACTTACCCAACTATAAAAAGTTACAAAATGATCACTCAAATACTTAATTTTGTCTTTTTTATCACCCAAATATCTTCAAATTTTTGGTGTTTTCATTTTTACATTAGTCTGCTGGTGACCAAAAAAGACAAAATTGAATAATTGGGTGATTTTATAACTTTTTATAGTTAAGTGACCAAAAGAGAAAAAAATAATTAGGTGACTACTAATGTAGTTTACCCAATTTCAGAACTCTAAACTCTAAAATCATGATCTTAACCCTAAACACAAACACAAAACCCTAAAATCTTGGATTTTGCATTAGAATCATGCATCCTAAACCCTTATATTTTACGCTTTAAATACTAAATTTAGACTTTAATATAATATTTAAAAATAAACAATATATATTTACAGTTGAAAGACATGATGACTTATTTGGCCCTTAAATTTTATAAAAAAAAAAGTAATTATTTTAGCTCTCCATTTAATTTTTTTATCTCTTTTAGCATTTGAACTTACATTATTTATCAAATCACGCAAAAATGAATGAAAAAGTCAACGTTTGTTAACCAATCCACATGTGTGTCATGTTAGTAATTAAATATTTTTTAAAAAAAATTACAAAATATTAAAAATGTTTTTTATAATTTTATTCTTTTTAATAATTTTAAATTTTTTAAAAAATATTTTTTTGGATTTTTTAAATTTTAAAAATTAATGAATTGCCGACTTGGCATCCACGTGTATGCCATGTAAGTAAAGTTAACAAACGCCAACTTTTTTCATTTATTTTTGGGTGAGTTCACAATTAACACAAGTCTAAAGACTAGAAAAGCGAAAATTTAAATAAATGACTACAATAAATTTATTTTTTTTATAAAATTAGAGGGCTAAACAAATCATTATGACTGGTTGAAAATGATAAGTGCATTTAGAGTTGCCCATGGGTTAGGTCAAGCTGGGGAAAAATTTCAGGCCCGTTTTCTAGGCATGGGCTCGGCCAAGACCGAAAAATGGGCCTAAATTTTCTCAAGCCTGTCCTGCTCGTATTAAAATTTTTATATTATTTTTATATAAAAATAAATTTAAAAAATATAATAAATTAAATACACTAAAAACATTAAAATAAATGTTTTCCAACAAATGGAAAAACATTAAAAAAAAATTCATCTGCTTGCTACTCCGCAGCTTGTGAGTTCGCCACTTGCGAGTTCTCCAACACCTGTGGTATCTTCTTATTCCTATTTTTCTGCTGAGGCTGAGTATAGGTCTATGGCTTCCGTCACTTGTGAGCTCAAATGGCTAAAGGCATTGCTATTGAGCTTAGGTGTTCATCATCCTAAAACAATTCCTTTATTTTTTGATAGTCAATCTACGTTGCATATTGCACAGAATCTCGTATTTCATGAGCATACTAAACATATTGAAGTGGATTGCCACTTTGTAAAGGATGCAATCCAGGATAGGTTGATTGCAATTCTTATCCATTCAGTTGGCTGACATTTTTATAAAGGTGCTTGATAAACCACAATTTGAATATTTTCTCAGCAAGTTGGGCATCTATTATCTACATGCTCCAACTTAAAGGGGACGTTAGAATATCATTATTTGATATTATCTCTTAGCAAATTAATTCCTAATGAGATATTATCTCTTAACAATTTAATTCCTAACGGGATTTATATGATATTATTATGGGATATTATCTTTTAACAATTTGATTCCTAAATAACTGTTACTATATAGATATATATATACAGCTTTGCGGTCTATCAATAAAATTCAAGAGATTACCCCTTTTATTTTTATTTTCTATTGTTATTAGAATGTTGAATTTTGGAGAGAAAAATTGGTTGGGTTTGGTAAAGATATGTATTGAAAAATAAAAAACATATAGTTGTTTAGTGTTTAAGTATTACTTCCCACCTACCTAACACATAAAAATCAGAATTGAAACATTAAATTATGAAATTATGAGAAGAAAAGGGAGGTTATAAATCCAAGCATGAAGGGAATTCATTCTACTTTTGGTACAACCAATTTATTTCATTTAACACTAAAGTAGAAACCCTTTTCTTACAACCCTATTTTCTATTTTCATATATTTTCAAAAAAAAATATGGTTTAAAAATTTTCAACCAAACATATTTTTTTAATTTTTTTATTAAAAAAAACAAAAATAATTATATATTTCTTGAAATCTAATGGAGCCTTGGAATTTAAAATTTGTTGATTTTGTTTTTTGCATTTATATGAGTTTAGATTGGAGTAACTATAGTGAAAACTATTAAAATAAGAACAATGAGAACCAAATTGTTTTTAACCCTTAGATCAAAATGAATAAATCTAAATCTTAAATTTAAGATTTAATCTACTTCATTAAAATAAAGAGCACAACACCTGAACTTTCCTTTTTTTCTTCATCGTGCAATACGAGTTTCAGGTTGAAAATATTTGGATAATCTGCCTCAAATTTAATTTTTTTTCAAAACAAAAAAATAGGAGGCAAAATTACAACAAGATTAAAAGTAAGAGATTAAGGTTATCTTAAGCAATTTAGGTATACAATATTAATTTTCATAATTGTCTAGCAATGTCTACACTTTTAAACTATTGTAAGCAAACACTCATTAATTGTTATTTATTATTATTGAGTATGACTCCAATTTCAGTCAAATTTGAGAAATAATCTTTCAGTTAAACTCTTTTTATTTGTTTCAATCAAACTCTAATTAGTCTAGATTATTTTATTATTATTTGACCTATGAATTTAGCCTATAAATAGGCTTTTTTTACAACCTTAGAAAATACACCAATTAGATATTAGAATTCATAACATATTTAGAAAATTTTGTGTTTACTTTTTTAGGGTTCTTTGTTTTCGGGTTTTCGGAGTTTAGTTTTTATCTCCATCTTTTGTACTATTCGTTCTTTTGCCATTATAGTAAAATTATCTTTTCAACTGGTTTTTATCCTCTTTGGAGGGGTTTTTTCACGTTAAATTTGTGTGTTCAATTTCTCAATTTATTCTGCTATTTTTTTAGTTGCTTAATCAGGTCGATCCCAACAAGTGATATCAAAGCTAGTTCAATTTTCATAGATCAACCCAGTCAGAGATGGCAAAAACAATGTTTGAAATTGAGAATTTCGATGGTGAGACAAATTTCAATATGTGGCAAGTTCAGATGATGGCAATTCTAGTTCAAATCAGCTTGAAAAAGGTTGTTACCAGGAAAAAGCTTGAGAATCTAAATCAAATAGAATGAGAAGAGCTTGATGAAAAGGCCTTGTCTACAATTCAGATGTGCCTTGCAAATACGGTATTATAGGAGGTATTGATAGAGAAGACATCATCCGCCTTATGGAAAAGGTTAGAAACTCTTTGTGCGACTAAGTCTCTGACTAAACGTTTAGTGTTGAAACAACGTCTATTTACGTTTCGCATGAATGAAGGTGAGCTTCTTAGAGATCACATCAGTCAATTCATTACTCTTTTAAATGATTTAAAGAACATTGATGTTCATATTAAAGATGAAGATTAAACTATGCTATTATTGTGCTCTTTACCCTATTTATACAAGTTTTTCAAGAAGACCCTGATTTATGGCAGAGACAAATTCTCGTTCGAAGATGTGAAGAGTCATTTGTTGAGTAGAGATAAACTCGATAGTGAGTTTGATTTGGATAGCAAGGCAGATAGACAAGCTTCCGTTTTGGTAGTATCAAAGAAACGAGACAAAAGGTGTCGCTATTGTAAAAATTTAGGTCACATCAAAGCAGATTGTTATAAAATGCGAAATAAAAGAGCTGCTAAGAGTAACGAAGAAGATGTAGCTGATGCTAATTTGGTTGATGAAAGCGGTGATGATTCCTTGTTAGTGTCAACGAGCGATAACTCCAAGCTCATGTCTGAGTGGATCATAGATTCAGGATATTCTTTCCATATGTGTCCTAATAGAGAATGGTTCTCCACATACAGTTCGGTTGAAAGTGGAGTTGTGCGCATGGGAAACGATTCATCTAGTAAGGTAATTGATATTGATACTGTTAAAATTAAGATACACGATGGGAAGATTAGGACACTCTCAGATGTCAGGTATGTACCTGATTTACAAAAGAATCTCATCTCCTTGAGTATTTTAGACTTGAAAGGATTTGAGTCGAGCGATTAAAGTATCTCGTGGAGCTCTCATTTTGTTAAAAGGTAAAAGAATCGGAAGTCTTTATATTCTGGAAGGCTCTAAAATGACCAGTGAAATCGAGCGTCCCTCGTCCGTTACGGATTTGAAGTCAACTCGTTTGCAGCGGAGGCAACTTGATCATAGGAGGGAAAAAGGTATGACTGTTTCGTTGAAGAAAGGTTCTCTTTTGGATGCAGGTTTTGAAAAGTTAGGGCACTGTGTTCGTGAAAATCAGACTCGGGTTAGTTTTAATTTGGCAGTGTACAAGGCGAAGGCTAGAAGTCTTCTAGTTTCTAAGCACAGATTCGACTCAATTAATTCCCTGTATAGTTCAAGATAGGCCCGTGGGGGGCTTTGGCAAAGATGACATTGTAAAAATATGAGTTAATGTGGAGATTTGTTGAGTATGACTCCTATTTTAGTCAAATTTGAGAAATAATCTTTCAGTTGAATTCTGTTTATTTGTTTCAATCAAACTCTGATTAGTCTAGATTATTTTATTATTATTTGACCTATGAATTTAGCCTATAAATAGGCTCTTTTATAACCTTAGAAAATACACCAATTAGATATTAGAACTCATAACACATTTAGAGAATTTTGTGTTTATGTTTTGAGGGTTCTTTGTTTTCGGGTTTTCGGGGTTTAGTTTTTATCTCCATCTTTTGTACTCTTCGTTCTTTTGCCATTATAGTAAAATTATCTTTACCCGTGATTTTTTATCCTTTTTGGAGGGGGTTTTCCACGTTAAATTTGTATGTTCAATTTCTCAATTTATTCTGCTATTTTTTTTTTGTTGCCTAATCGGGTCGATCCCAACAATTATCTTGAATGAATATTGAGTTACACACTCAAAACTCATAAACAAATAGACAGAATTACGATTCTAGTAAGGCAGTTATCTAATTTGCCCAATTTACCTTTTTGAAGTTATAAATTAAGGATTGATATTTTTATGGAAAATTAACGACTGATTATGATAATAAATAATATGTTAACTAAATGCAATAAAATTCAAAAAAAAAAACTATTTTTAATATATACTATAAATACTAATACTTAAAATATTCCTAAAATCATTAGCAGCCAATGAAAACGAAAGAAGGTTGAATTGCATATTTTGGCATTGCTGGCTCTACTAAAACCCCATTCTTTTTTCCCATTATTATTACATTAACTGAAACAAACTATTTATTATATTTAACCAAGTGCCCGGTTTTTCATTTGCCCATTTAAGACAAAGGATTGCTTGGTTACTTCAACTTGTAAGGGAAATTAATTCCTTCTATACGACAAAATCCCTTTATTCTAATTTATAGAAGCAAAGACAAATCAGCCGTCAATCTTCTTCGGTATAATTATTTATTTACTCTTCTAACTTTTAAAAAAAAATTATTTTAATTTTTTATTTAATTTTTCGTCTCTTTTAATCTTTAAACTTGCGTTATTTGTCAAATCACTCCAAAATGAATGAAAAAGTTAGCATTTGTTAACTTTACTGATGTAGCATACACATGAATATCATGTCAGCAATTAATTAATTTTTAAGATTAAATTTTAAAAAAATTTAATTAATTCCCAACAACGTGGATTGCCACATGGATGTCAAGTCAGCAAATTTAGCAAACATTAATTTTTTTCATCCGTTTTAGAGTAATTTAACAAACAATGCAAGTTCAATGAGTAAAATATGTAAAAAAAAAAAATTAAAGAAAGGTTATAATAACTTATTTTTATAAAGTTGGAGGGCCAAATAAATCATTATACCATCTTCTTTCTAAATATCAGCTTTGATCTTTCAAAAAATTTATATTATATTAAAATTATAAATAAACTTGATAATAGAAAAAAAATTATAAATAAACTTTGATTGAATTGTATGAAATTTGATCGGGTGTAATTAAGCACATAATATTTAGATTTTCATTAAATTACAAAATATAATTAAATAGTTTGATAAATATAATTTTTACCGTAAGTGATAAGTAGCTTCTTATCTACTGAACATTTTCTAGACTTTTTCATTGAAAAACTTATATTATTTACATTTTATTATGGATTATCACATATGCTTAAAAAATTAAATCATTTAATATATTAATTTTCAGTTGACTTAAAATTTTCAATGCTTTATCAAACAGGGCTAGTGTATCGATATCACATCAATAGGTATTGGTATCCCTCTTCAAATAGTTTCACCACACATTTTAGAGGAATAAATTATTGATGCTTCCCTAGTAATGTTACTTGCACCAAATTATTGACCCCTTCAATAAAAGTTCAATATCTTAGAAGCCAATGGCCATAGCTTAATTTAAAAGGGTAAACTATTGATACCTATTCTTGATGAATCATACCTAGCCCCAAAATCATCAATATCTAGCTTCATGGTATCGATATTACAATGTTTCTAACAATTATTTTTCTTAGATTTATATACCATTTTTATAGGAGGCGATATCACTAGTTGTAAGGTTGCTTTAATGCTCAAAATAACTAGAAACTCTCTCCAACAATCTAAATAACTAGGATTTAATGAGGGGATATAAATAATCTCATTACACTCAAGTGAAGACAAGAAACAAGTTCAAGCAATCAAAGATCGTGCATTCATTGATTTCATCTTTACTCTTCTTTTTATTTGTTAAAACTTGTTGGGTTGAGCTCTTATTTTTCATTCAATTGTTTATTGGTAATTTGTGAGTGCTTAACATTGCAAACCAATACCTGTGAGAGGTTTTCCATTGTTTGCTTTTATTTTTCTATTTCTGAGATTCCTTGAGGTTTTGGGGTAGAAAATCTTAAGGTAGTTTAGTGGTGCTATCTTATCAATACAAAAAAATAGAGAGTTGTACAAAGTTATTTCTTGTCCTTGAAAGGTATCGATTAAAATTTAGTGAATTAGAAAAATCCTTATATAAAAAAATTTTAGGTAATAGGGGTAGGCACTTAAGGTCGAACGACTACAAGTCTTTTTGTTTATTTTTTTTTAATCTTTTGTTTGCAGTATTTGATCACCAACTCACCCTTTTGGTATTTTTTGAGCATACAATTGATATCAAAGTTAGAACTCTAGAGTTGGTGCTACAACCAAGAGAAAATATCCACAAGATGAAAGAAAAAAAATCAAGAGGTTGCTTACATAGAAGATGTGTCATGGAATTTAAGCAACTTAACAATGTTGGGAGAATGTCATTCTACAATGAGACCACCACTTTTAGTGGCACAAATTACAATGAGACCAATAACTATGAAGTTTAGAGGGTGATCACACATAGGCCTTCAATCCCAAAGAAGAGAGCGGGAGATTCCATTGTGCCAAAAGAAGAAGATGAATGGGATGAGGTGAATGTGAAGATGACTTAACTCAATGCCAAAGCCATGCATACTCTATTTTGTGCTATTGGCCTAAATAAGCACAATAGAGTTTCAATATGTGATAATGCTAAGGAGATTTGGGAGAAGTTTAAAGTCACTCATGAAGGCGCAAGTAGAGTGAAGGAATCAAAGATTAGCTTGATCACATTGGACTATGAGTTGTTCAAAGCTAAATCGAGAAAAAAGATCAAAGACATGTCTAATAGATTAACCAACATCGTCAATGGTCTAAAAGCTCTTCAAAAGACTTATCTCATCAAGGAGATGGTGACAAAACATGCTCAATAGTTTTCCAAAGTCTTGGGAGGCCAAGGTAACGATTATTGAAGAATCCAAAACCTTGGATAAGCTTTTTTGATGAGTTAATTAGCTCCTTCTCACCTATGAAATGAGGATCAAACATAACTAAGAGGCCAAAGAATCTCTAAAAAAGGTTGGTGTAACCTTCAAATCAACAACTCAAGAGGATGGTGATGACTCAATTGATGAAATCAATGATGATGAAGTAATGACTATGTTTGTAACAAACTTCAAGAAGCTCATGAAGTTTGAAAGACCTCAAAGAAGAGAAATCGTCAAAGGTGAATCAAGCAAAAAGGAAAAGAACCCAATCATTTTCTATAAGTGTAAGAAACTAGGTCACATTAAGTTTGAGTCCCTTGTGGAAAAAGAAGGGATCAAGTAAACAAAAGAAGAAGACAAGAATGGCTACATTGAGTGATAATGACTCATTGGATAGTGACGATGAAAATAAAGTAGTCAACTTTTATCTTACGACTCTTGAAAAGCCCAAGGTATCTCTCAATTCTAGTGATTCAAATTCATATAATTTTGATGAGTTACTAGATGCATTTAATGAATTAATTTTGGAATTATTTGAAGTCATGAATTCTAATTATAGGAAAATGATTGCAAAATTGAAAGGAGAAAATAAATCATTAACCAATGATAAAAGTGATTTTGAAACCAAGATAAATCATATGCAAGTCAAGATCGATGGTTTGACCAAAAAGAATATAAACTTGCACAACTTTTTTTGTCAAGTTTTAAATGGCGCAAAGTGATACATGACCTAAATATCATATTATTACAAACTTTATGAAAATTATTTCATAAATCTTTCCCATAGCATCATTCATGATCCCAAAAATTAGAATCACCCACCTCACCCTTTTCTATTCATGTCCTCTTTTTCATGAGTGGCTATTTGGAAGTTTTAATCTAATTATAAAAATACCACGTTAAAAAAATTAAAAATATATATTTTTGAAATTCAAAAGAATTATATAAACTTTAGAAAATAAAAAACTAATAAAAAGTTTTATAGGCTAAAAGGTTAACTAAGTCCTTCAAATTTTCTAAAAAAATTAATTAAGTTTCTTCACGGAAATCATACCCACTTAAGTCCTTAAATGTTAAACATTCATCAATTAAATTTTTTCATCAACAGTTTTCGTCATTAACCATTATTATGCTGATGTGGCAATTAATGATCATTAAGTTAGTTGTCATGTTGTTGACATAGTGGTCCACACCAGCAAAAAGAAAAGGTAAAAATAAAATAAAATATATAATTAAAAAAATTCAAGTCCATAATGAAAATGCTAGACATTTAGGTTTATTTGAATTAGGTCATTCACTGATTCATATTTGTTCTAGACATAATTTTTTAAATTATAAAAAAATTTAAAATATATTTAAAATTATAAAAAATATTGTAAAATTTATACAAATTATAAAGAATAATAAATAAAATTTTAAAAAATAAAAATTCAAGTCCAAAATGAACCTGGACAAATAATCGTCTAAGTTCTTTTAAATCTGGACAATATTTAGATATAGTTGTTAAAATTATAAAAAAAAATTCTAAATATATTATAAAGATAAAATATGGCGATTCTTGTCTCACAACAGGTAAATCTCAATTTTTTTTTTTTACTTTTTATTTAGTTTTAGAAGTTCATGCAACTGATTCTTTCTTTTATCTAATTTGTTAATTGTGGATAAAACTACAAAATCGAGAGCTTAATTTTCTTTTTCTGTTTTTTAGAAAAATTGAACCGTTTATTGAACCCTTTTAACTCTTTTTTTTTATGTTATTATAATTTCTATTAGACATCATATTTTTAGTTGTCTAAAATTTTAATTTATTGAAATTTATTATAATTTTAGAATTTTATATATTTTAGAATTTTTAAAATTTATTTCAGTTAATAATGATTTTTTAATTTTGAAAATATACAAATAAAATTATATAATTAAAAGATCCAAAATTTAAAATTTTAATGTATGTGAGATATATACAAACTTGTTTAGTGGAGATATAATTAAAGTATCTGATTAGAAACAAAAATCTTTAAAATACTAAAGCGGAAAAAGTACTGGAGAATTAATGTACAGGCTATTTTGATATATAAATTTATTCAAAAATAAACAAGAAAATCTAAATTTTATAAATTATCACTTACTTCATACACACCTTTAATTATCTATAATAATGCCCTAATTTTCTTTTTTTTCCCCTAAAATTCAACCAAAGTCTGTTTTTGGTTTTCTAAAAGGATTGTTGCTGAAACCAAACATTTAATTTATATATATATATATATATATATGAAAAGTATCTACTTACATATCGGTTAAAATATTTTTACATATCTTTATAATTATTTATATGATTAATATTTTAAAGATCCAACTGTTATATTTAATGGCCTATTAATATAGATCATGCATGTTAAAGTTAATGTAAATTTATAACTTCTAACTATTTGTTTTATGTAAAAAAAAAAAATCAACCGTTGAATATATATTTTATAATATAGAGTATTTTAGATCGACATGATAGAGATATCGGATCGGTTCGAAAATTTACATACATGACAAGTATAATTATATTGATACATTCAACAATTAAATCGTCAAAATATTAATAATGTAAATAATTATGGAATTATATAAAACTATTTTAATTTTTACACCTATCACTTAAATTCCCAATTATAATGGAATATTGAAGAAGATGATGAAATAGTAATATTACAAAAAGGAGGAGGAGGAGAAAATTGTAAGTTTAATGATGGTCCAATTATGGAATTTGCCTTCCCAATGTTTGGAGGGCAAAAAAAAGAAAGAAATAATATTGAAATTATCCACAAAATTTAGGTCAGTGAAAATGGTTTTATATCCTTGAGTTTCGGTACCTAAATAACACAGCTGAAAACGACTACTCATTTTCCTTTCCTTTTACTATAATTTTTCTTTCTAATGATAAGTAAATCTAATAATTTAGATATAACAATATTATACGAAACATATAATAAATAACTACCAACGATATTTTTTTATAATTATGTATCCTCATCCATTTTACGGTTTAAGTCTAGTCTTATTCAAGTCAGGTGATATTCAAGTAAAATCTCTCAATAATATTGACTCTAGAATACTAACTCAACCAATGATAAATTTAACATACTATGTTTATAATTAAAAATGGAATATATTTTTCATTTTGATAAAAGAATTGATATATTTATTAATTTATATTGTATTTTACATTTATATTTACATTTGTTAAAGCGCTAAAGTTATACGAAACTATTGAGTAGTACAATGGAGACAATTCATACTGAATAGGGTGCAAAAGGTTGCTAGAATAAGGTGATTTACATTATGAATAGTGCAAAGAGTCAGTAAGCTAGAGGTTTGAGAGAGTTTAGGGTTAGATTTTGACAAAGTATAGACCGTGTGGATGGTTTCTTATTTTCTTAACTCCACCGGTGAGGGGTATTAATAGAAGAGGGTGGTTGGGCATAGATCCTAGTCATTGAGTTCCGTATTCCTTAGGTGTAGTAGTAATGTGTCATATGCTTGTAACGACTCGATTTTTATTGGTGTTAAAAAATTCGATTTGAGGGTGAATTTTCTTAAATTAAAAATTTTATGAGTTAACTATAATAACATATGTATATATCGTAATTTGACTTATAAAATTATTTATTTGAATAATTAGGGATGACTCGATTTTTATTGGTCTTAAAAAATTCAATTTGAGGGTGAATTTTCTTAATTTGAAAATTTTATATATAGTAATTTGACTTATAAAATTATTTATTTGAATAATTAGAGAAAATAGTATAGGGACTAAATATTGTTTAAAGCTTGAACAAATAGAAGTTGATTTAGAATTTAACAAGGTTTTAAGTGGAAGCTAAGCCAAGCACTAAATAACATGATAATACTTTAGAATGACATATTTTAATGTATTAATTACATATTTATTTGGAGTATGATCCTACTAATTTGAGCTATTTATGGTTTTTTATCTTGTAAGGACTAAATTGAAGGCAAAAGGAAATTTGGGGGCAAAAAGCGTGAATTTAAAGATAAAATGGGCCAGCATGTGAAATAGGAAGGAAGTGGTGTCAAAAATGCAAAGTGTGGAAGACTTGGGGGCAAAAGTGCAAAGAAGAGATTTTATAAATACAAGACTCTATTTAATTTTTAATTATATTAGGATAATTCTTAAATATTATTATTTAGATTTAATTTTAGCATTTATCTTTAATTATCTTTAATTATTTGTATTTATCTTTTAGAATTTAATTAGGAATAAACTAGGTTTCCTAGTACTAAAATAGGAGATGGAGTGACATAAATTATACACATCTTTTTGTAAACACTCCATTTCCCAAAAGCTTAGCCTTATTTCTTTTCATTTTATTCAATAAAAATTCCATTTTCATTCCATTTATTTTTTTTCCACAAAAATCATGAGCTACTAAACTTATCTAGCCAAAGGTTGTCGAAATTCCCAAAAAGGGTTCATAAGGCTTAGAATCCGCACTTAGCCTTCTCAACAAGTATTCATCGCTTCTCCGCACTACAAGACTGACGCTTCTGTCCATGTCCCTTCAAAAGTGATCTTTTCATCTTGTGCAAAGGCGGCCTCTTTGTATGTTTTGAGAAGGTTGCATAGTCGATTCGTTAGCTTACTGCGTCAGAGGCTGGAGAGTCCAAGAGACAAAGTGGCGTGGTATTCGCCATTGAGAAGTGATGATCTAGCATAAGATGGTCCCACAAATGCGATTGTTGGCTAGAATTAGGTTCCTCTAAATTGTAAGTCTAAAATCTTGTAGCTGGTGGTCGTAGGCGTCCTCTTCCACTATAACTGGCTTATTCTGTTTTAGAAGGATCACCTAAAAGCTAAGGATTGAACCCAAGGCGGATAGAGGCAACCGGAGGCTGGAATCTCTCCATAAGAACTCTTTTTTCCTCAACTCTGCTTATCTCTACTATTTTAATTTTAATTTTTGCAATTTCAATTCAAACAAAACTTTTAATTCTGTTTTTTATTTTATTTTTTTCAAGGTACGCAGGTTTTCTTGGGCACGACTCTGTACAGGATTTCAAGGAACAGGAATTTGTGCAAATCCGGTCCCTGAGGATTTGACCGTACGACCTCATCATAACAAATAACCCATGTTTAATATATGTAAGCGGCCTAACTTCATTTCAACCGTCCATCTCCATTAATTATAACTAAACTAAATCCTAACCATCAATTTCATGATTTACTAGTTAATTACCAATTAAATTATATATATGCATATAGTAAATGTGAGAGAATGAGTGGAGTTGATCTTCTGCATCGATTTTAATAAGAAAGAACAGGGAAAAACTTCTTTAAACCTTCATCGTTGACGAACCTAATTCTTAAGGTAAGGAATAATTTCCACTTGATTTTTGATGAATTATTAGCTTGTAAGCTTAAATTGAAGAAACTCAAGTGTTGGAACGGTGAATTAATTAAGTTTTGATTTAGTTTTCCTTGTTGGGAAGCTTTAGAAAATTTGATGTTAATAGCTCAAATGCATGTATGTGTAAGGTTCGTTAGTTTAAGGACAGAACATGTTAGAAATGTGGTGGGAAGTGTTGAATTAAGCTTAAATCATGTTTGAATTACTTGCTTAATTATGTGTTGTTAGGGACTTAATTGTAAAGAATAAAAATTTTGAGATTTGATAATGAATAATGATTACATGAGGTCCCTAATAAATAAATACAAAGTTGGATTTAAATTCAATTAGGTAGATTGTGAAATACAAACATTTTAAATATCAAGATAAAAAAGAGACTTAATTGTAAAAGTATGCAACTATGCTTGGTTGTTGATTATGCCTTGTTGACGGTGATCTAATACTATTTTTGTAATTGTACAAGGCCAATTTCAGCCCAAATTCTATTTACAAATTTAAAACCCAAATAACCCCAATTACCCTTAAAATCCATTTACACCCAGGCCCAATATTGAAACCCAACTGCCCAAACCCAGTACAGAACCCAAACCCCACTAAACCCTAACTAGCTCTCCACCTAACCTCCCCACTTGCGCCGCAACACCCATACCTCCTGACACCAGCACTGGCCACCTGCTTCACCGCGCCCATCACCTGCAAAACAAATAAAGCACGCAACATCAACACAAAAGAAAAAAACAATGATGTAAGGCTATATAAAGCCGATTGAAATTTCTAAGAGGGGTTCGGATTTTTCTTCTTTTTCTAAAAGAAATAAAATAACAGATAGGTTGATTGTAGAGAAAAACAATCGGGGTTCAAACACAAAGATAACATCTCAGCAACCAAACACAGATATTAAGGCCTAAGGTAATCAAATTTCATTCCAGTTTCAAATTTAGGGTTAGTTTTGTGTAAACATATACGTAAATAAAAAAGAGACACTAAACATATAAGAATATAATATAAAAAATACTAAAATTAAAATATAAAAAAAAACTAACCTTTGGATTCCGCCCAGGTAGGTGCGGTGGCAGCGCGCCAACAACCCGCCAGAAGCTCCGGTGATCAGCCGCGATCGGACAGTCCCCCTCTACGCGAGCTCCCTCCTCTCCCCTGCTCTCCCTCTTCTCCTTTTCTCTCTTCTTTTTTTTTTCTCTCCCCCTCTCAAATGTTTTTTTTTCTGAAAATTTTGTCTTTTATAGGGGACCAAGTTAGCTCGAAACGGTGCCGTTTTGGCCCTTGGATCGGGTCGACCCGACCCTACCCAGCTAAGGTCCGCGTGTTTTTACAGCGGAAGGGCTAATTGCGCTGATGGCCCTTCCGCATTTTTAATGTTTTGCAATCAGGTTTTATGCTTTTAATTCGACCCTAGAATTTTGTCCGTTCATCAATTGAGTCCCTCCTGGCTGCGCTGCGTTTTGGTAATAGGGAGAATTGCGCTTTCGATCCTCGTTGCTTTCGCGCGTGTCCATTTTAGTCCCTGATTCCTTTATTTCTTTTAAATTATTACAGGTTCTATTCTCATTCTGATTTAGTCCTTTTTCGATTATTTTCTTTTTTATTACTAATATGGTTATCATTATTTTTATTAATATATTGATTATTTTTTAAAGTTATTATTATTAATGATTATTATTCCTAGTCTTAGCATTGTTAATAGTATTAATATATGTATATTATATATGTGTATATTCATACATTTGTCTATAATACTATTTTAATTCCTTTATTTTTTACTATCATATCATATATTTTTTACATATATTTCATTATTATTTCTAACATTATTATTAATATTATTAGATGTTATGTACTTCTAATATGTATATATTATGTAAGTGTAATTTTATATCACTTATTTTTAATTTTATATATATATTATGTATATGAGTTTTCAACATCACACTTTATACATATATTCTCATTGTTAGTCATTTATATGTATATATATATATACTACTATATGTATACCTATAATATTATATTTATTATTGATATCAATTTATATTTATTATATATATATATATGTACCTTTTATATAATGTTATCGTTTCTATTATCATATTATATTTACTATATGTGTATATGTATAGATTTTTTTTTATGCTTATTAAATACATTATTTTCTTATCACATTATTATTATTATTTTCACTCATTTCTTCATTGTTTTTTTTATATACTCTTATATTATGTATATTTTAAGAAACATTATATTTTTACGTATTATATATATATATATATATATATTTTTTTAATATCCTATTATTTATATATTTTACTATCTCATGTATATGTTTTAATAACTATTATGTACATATATATATATTTTTATCGTTTGGTGTGTATATTTCAATATATATATATATACATATAGCATTATTAGTATCTTTAATGTCATCATCACCTTACTTACTATTATTATATGTTTACATATATTCGTTTTTATTTCGTGATTAATATTATTATTTTCACATTTAATATTGCATGTATTGTTAATGTTTTTAGTATTATCGTTATATTTATTATTTGCTCTAATGCATTTTACCCTTTTATTTTATATCAATTTTGTTTTACATTGCTTCAAAAATCACATTCTTGTTTCTAATTAATTTCAATAATCAAGGCAATATATCGATTTAACATTAAGTCATCGAGTTCATCGCTATGTTGGGTGAATGTCAATTGACTCGTGTTAAAGCGATATACCCTTCTCAAAAACCAGAATAAACCAAAATTTCTCGTCTTTTAATCGGATCATGACTAAATTTTAAATTGAACTCGTATTTTTGAAAATCGAGACAACGCGTGTTTATGAGATACCAATTTTGGGCGTCGCGAGGGTGCTAATACCTTCCTCGCGCGTAACTGACTCCCGAACCCTAATTTTTTCTGGCTTTCAACGCAGACCTTAACTCTGCCTTTTATTTGCTTTTAACGAAAATTTAATAGGTGTCTGATCACACCTAGAAAAAAGATCGGTGGCGACTCCCGGTTTGTTTTTTTTAAAACCGAATTTCAATTTCCAGTTTTCTAATAAATCGCCACAATTTAGCGAATTCAAACCAAAATTTTTATTAACGTCATACAATTGGCGACTCACTTGGGACCAATTTTCGAGAGTCGAGTTGAATAAACACATTTTGTCAAAAGTTTTCAAATTTCCTTGTTCAAAGTAAATATTTGGTCGTGATCCAAAATCTCGTTTTCAAAATTCATGCATTTGTATCGTGTTGTAAATATTTCTTCTAACTTGTTATTTGTTTGTTTTTCGCTTTTATGGTTTTAATTCCGGTTTAGTTTCTTTAAATAAAATGTAAAGGTTTATGAGTTTTCCCCACACACCATGCACTTGCATTTTGCATAACATGAGCTCTATACCCGCCTCAGTCCGTTTAAGTGAAAGTAAACGCTACGCTTTCGTGAGTTAACTCGTCCCCTCCGCATGTGCTAGTGAATACTTTCGGGTTGCATATGACTTATGCTTTCGTGAGTTAACTTGTCTCTCCGCATAGGCATAAGTAAATGTAATCCTCGAATTGAACTCGTGAGCTTTGTGATGGGCTATGACCAGAGGTTCTGTACTAATCTTAGCGGATGATAGTGCGGGCAATTCGAGTACCTATCTAGAACCAAAACCGCATATAATGAACCATATGAGCCATCCAATTAGAGCCATACCAACCTTTGTCCGCTTTATAGCCACCAAAATAAGTACACGGGATAATGCTTTTTGCCTTTCATTTACATTGTTCATACAAAGAGATTTGGATTGGACAGTTTAATTTGTTTCTCAAATCATATGTGTTATGTTTACTAACCAAGTTTGTTTGTTTTTATTTTCATCATGCATCATAGGCATCACGTTAGGAAGGTGTTGATTAAAGGATAGTTGCCAAAGAACGAGTTTCGATGGAGGAGTCAATTACACAAATAACAGAGAAGAATCATAGTGGTTCGAGAATGGTCTCTAAAACTTCGGAGAGAGGGGGACAGCCTAGTGGAAGGGAGTGTTGCCAATTTGCCCTAACATACAACTGTGAATGTCCGCCAAAATAACCTTGAAGATTTGGTACGAGTTTGGAACCAATGGGATTCGCACACGAGGGGCATTTTCACCGAGAGGTATGGAGATATAGCTCACTTGATCACTATTCGTGTAGACGCGACAGTTGATTCAAGCCATGGTTCGATCTGGGGACCCACTTATCGCTGCTTTACATTCAATCAAGAGGACATGACTCAACCATAGAAGAGTATGTTTGCTTTACTCGCATCGACAATGTGCAATTCGGCAAGATATACGTGAAGGAGCCTAAGCCATTGACCTTTAGAAAAAATTAGTAAGGTAGCATGACATGACCGATGCATGGGCGAAAAACAAATAAAAAGAAGAATGAAACAGTTTGCATTCCATGGTCTAGCCTACGAGAATTGGTTCTCGAGTCATCCTGGACATATTGAAGAGAGTTAATCTATTCGCCTTGGCCATTTACTGGTTTGGTCATTTTCCCGAGAGTTCTCGGACATATTGAGTCGTCGAGATTTGATTTCTTGAAAGGCTAAAACAAGGAGTCAACCCCATCCCACTATCTTAGCCGAGACATTTAGGTCCTTGAGTACTTGTCGAGAAGGGTAGGAAAGGGACGATTTATCGGTGTGCACAAATTGCTCAATGTTTGGATTTTCAATCATTTCGGAAAGTAGAGCGCACTCCATTCCACATGTTTTCAAAAACATTCGCCCGCTAGAAGCTTACCTCAAGAAAGAATGGCCGAGAGAAGTCACCGAGCAACATTGGGTATCGGTCTTTTCGAGAATCTTCACAGCGAGGATATAACGTGGAGAGCACCACGGATCCGTCCTTTCATCTGCTATACAAATGTGGAAACCAAGATTGGGTACCTTTACTCGGATTATGGGGAGGAATTGGATATGCCCCATCATTAGTCCAAAGGCAATTTTCTTCGCGACAATTTATACCCGCAACCGAGGGCTAGTGCAATCCGAGTTCGCTTTCATGGGTGAAGGATATAAAAAGAAAGTCCGAGACATCTGCAAAAAGTCTTGGAATGAAATTCATTTCATGGAATTAGCCTTGTATGCTTCGATACCCTTTTACCCAAGACTATGACATATGGAGAAAGCAACGGGTAAGTAGTCGACAAATCTCATCAACAAATTGCACCGCCCGTAACCCTTTTTGGAGGAAATGCCGTCCGAGTTGGACATCGCTAGACAAGAATTCGAGCGAGAAAAAGCTAAGATGTCTAGGGACCTCGGTACCCTTCAAGAAGAAAACTATCGAGTTGAAGATTGAAGCTCTGCTGTTGAAAGTCCAGAATCGAAAAGTACAAAGGGAGGCCGAGATCGTGAGAAACGACTTAAGGGACCTTCATCCGGAAAATAAGAAATTAAGAAGCACTATAAAGAATAGTGGATTGGGCAAGTCAACAACCGAGTGGAAAGAAGAAATTAGCAACGCCAAAGGAGGAATGGAGTTTTGGAAGGAAAAGCAAAGAAAGAAGAGAAAAAGGTTGCATGCATACTGCAATAGAGTTAAGAAGGAAGAATGCCGAGTATGAAAGGGTAATCTAGAATTTGCGAATAGTCATCTGAACATCGAGAATTAAAAGGAGAGTACGAGATTTAGAAAATATGCTACAATCTCGTCAACAACAATTAGATAACCTCACGAAGGCTCTAGAAGAGAAGAATGATCGATCGATAGGGACATGCACACGTGCTGAAGGAACTCTCCAAGAAAAGGAAATGCAACTCAACTTCTTGATTAATGAAATTCGCCAAGCGCTATGCAAGTTGTTCAATTATCGATGAAGCCGGTTCTCGGTTGCCAATTCCTCCAGAGCCGCAGATCGAGCATATCGGAATTTTTAGAGCAAGTGAAGAAACAAGGCAATGTGGCTAGGAAATTTGTGTAACTGGTGGAAAAATGAAAACTTTTTGTAATGTACTCTTCTGATGAATGAAATGCCTACATATGGGGCTATCTTGAAATCAACACCAAATTCTTGCATATTTACTCATAACTAACATTTATGCATCATTTATTTCTTTGGACATTCATCCATTCATATACTCATTCATTCATTCATCGCATGTACATATCACCATAATCATCCACCGAAACTAAAAAGAGCCATATAATCCGCAGTTGCAAGACTTCAAGACTGGAATCACGACATTCATACAGAACGCGTCGACAAACTAAGGCAATGGAAGCTGAGTTCAACGAGAGAATCGAAAGAATGGAAATGGCTCAAAAAGAATTACAAGAGCAATCAAGCTAAATCACAACAAGAGACGAGAGATATAATGGTAAGATCTCGAGAGGATTCACTCGAGCAAAGAGATCAGATGGCCAAAATTATGGAGATGATGACAACTTTGGTCAAAGGAAAGGGACCCATGCAGAACCCAGATGTTATGGAACCTCAATCGAGAATTCACCACGATCAGGATCCACTCTATCCTTCGGGATTCACTCCACCACCCGCATATACAACACGTAGAGGGTATGCTTAAGGAGAACCCACAGGGCTTGGAACATCGACCTATGCCACCGCTCAAACCACTAATTTGGGGCAAGGAATATTCGCGTCGAACCCAGGGGCGATCCTGCTGATCCCCTAGTTCCAGATCCGGGCGACCCCGCGCAGTAGCCAAATTGAAATTGGATAACCATGACGCGAAATATAGGAGTCCGGAGGAAAGACTCAAAGCAATAGAGGCACCGAGGTCTTCTCTCCTTAGGTGCCAAGGAACTCACCTGCACTGATCTAATTTTGCTTCCGAAGTTCAAGGCGCTGATTTTGAGAAGTATGATGGGACTAGGTGCCCAAAAGCACACCTCATAATGTTCATCGAAAAATGATCAGCTACGTGAACGATGATAAGTTACTTATACATTGCTTCCAAGACGACCTAATAGAGTCGCCCTCAGTTGGTATAACCAACTCAAAGAGGAAAAAGATTAGATCCTGGAAAGATTTGGCATCTGCATTCTGCGAGTAATACAAGCATGTATCAGACATGGTGCCAGACCGGATGACCTTACAAATGATGGAGAAAAAGCCATCGAGAGACCTTTAGACAAAGATGCGCAGAGATGGAGAGACGTTTGAGCCAAGTGGAACCCGCCCCACTAACAAAAACGGAGACAACCGTTCTCTTTATCAACACCTTAAAGGCGCCGTTTTATGACAAATTAGTGGGAAGTGCCACGAAGGATTTCGCGGATATTGTAATATCCGGTGAACTAATAGAGAACGTCGTTAAGAGCGGTAGAATGGAAGGTTCAGAGGGTTCGAAAAGGGCAGCGCCTATGAAAAAGAAGGAACCAGAAACCCACATGGTCGGGATGGGAAACCGCTATGCCTCTAATGCATATCCTAACCAACCCCGACTCCCAATTTTCCACCTCCAAATTTCTACTATCCTCCTCAAACCCCTTACTACCAAACACCACTTCCTCCTACCCCAGTATACGCCATGAACAACCAAAGACTGCTCCACTTTCTCACAAAACACCGCACTGCCAAAACCAACTCGTAAATGAGCCAAGACCAAAGAAAGTCTAATCCAGAGACCATGCTTTACTCCCATCCCCGTGTCATATGGGGAGTTGTACCCAAAACTTTTGGAGAAACAATCGATCTCTCCCACTACATGGCACCCCTTAAACCTCCATACCCAAAATGGTACGATCCAAACGCTTAGTTGCGCATACCATGCGGGGAACCAGGCATTCTAACGAACCGGCCCTCGCTTTTCAAAAGGAGAGTTCAAGGGCTCATCGATGCGGGTATTTTGCGATTTGATGGTACTAGCGATGATGTAGGAAATCCATTCCCAAATCACACCAAGGGAATGTGAGTGCAGATGAGGAGAGGAGGATAAACGACGGCGTAAAATATATGGGTATCTGAAGTAAGAAACCTCTGCAGAGAATCGAGGAGGTGCTAGTTGAAAAAGGGCTACTCATGCTTTTAACGAAGTATCCAAAGAAAGAATGCAAAGAGTCACAATTTTTGCAAGTTCCATGGCATCGAAGGGCACGACATTCACCCTGTGATGAATTCGTAAGATTATTGCAAAGTATGATGGATAACAAGGAGATCGTTATTTTTGTAAAGTGAAGAGGCCGATAGTGGAGAAATATGTGCCTCTGACAATCAATCATCGAGTCCCCTTATAGTGCTTTGATCGCCATTGGTGATTTACTATGACGCGAAGAAGGAGCCGGTGAAACCAATGATGATCATTGAAATACCATCTCCTTTTCCTTACAAAATGACAAGGCGGTATTTTTGAAAATACGATGTCAACATCGTAACACCTGAAAGTAAAAAATCTGAAGCCGCAACTAGAAGCGTCGGGGAAGTGGGTCACTTCACCCGCAGTGGGAGATGCTATTCTAAAGAAATTGAACCGACAAAGAAAAGTAGCGATTTGAAGCAAAAAGGAAAGCGATGATGCACGGTTGAAGTCGAGCAAGAAATTCCACCGTGCAAGAAACCAAAAAGCCAGAATGAGGAAGAAGCTCAAGAATTCTTGAAGTTTATCAAGCACGATGAGTATAGTGTGGTGGAACAATTGAGTAGGCGGCCAGCGAATCTCGCTTTATCTCTCTTTATTAAATTCAGAGCCACACCGAATGCATTATTGAAGGTGTTAAATCAAGCTTATGTGGCTAATAACAAATCCGTTGAAAAGCTTGATAGGTGGGTAAACAATTTGAATGCGGACAATTTCATCTCTTTTAGTGATGATGAGATACCGCCAAGCGGTAGAGGATCGGTGAAAGCGCCGCATATCACGACTCACCGCAAAGGGCTACATAATACCGAACGTACTCATCGATAATGGGTCGGCGTTAAATGTTATGCCATTGGCCACACTTTCCGTAATACCGATGGATTTGTCCTACTTAAGGCCCCGTCATTCCACAGTAGGGGCATTCGGCGGACGAGGCGTGAAGTTATGGGAAAGATTGAGATCCTCTGGAAGTAGGCCTTACATTTATGATGTCGAGTTCCAAGTCATGGACATTACACCCTCTTATAATCGCCTTTTGGGAGACCACTGGATCCATTCTCGCTGAGCGGTCCCGTCATCCCTCCACCAAAAATAAAATTTATCATGGACTAATTTGTCGGTCACAATCGAAGGAGAAGAAGATATTGTCGATCTGTCTCATTGATGCACCGTGCATTTGGAAGTGAACAAAGACGCGAGTGGAGTGTTCTTTCCGATCCTTGAATTTGTGAATGCCACTTTTGTTACTTGAGGGAAACATAATTCCAGTCTTTAAATCGTCGAGAAATACCGAATGGGTATCAAGTTGACCGTGAGGAAGAGGAGCTCGAGCAAGAAGAGGTTTAGGCGGATATCTCGCAAGGAATAGTCGTGGCTTTAAAGCCAAGACACCACAAAGCCCGATACGGTTTGGGATTCCAGCCTGACATGCGTCAAAGAAGGAGACAGTGGAAGAAAGATCAGGAAAGGAGGATTGCAAGAACTTTGGGCCGAGAACCAGAATGGGAGCCCATAGAGTACCCTCCTTTGTTAAAAACATTTACGTCATGGGGAATGATATACCCCGGACAAGACGATCCATGAAACATGCCGAGGATAATTGAAAGGGTCTTGTAATGTCGATTATAAATGTCATTGACAAAGGGGTGGTACAAGTAAAGATGTCTCGAGGATACGCCCTTGCCCTCCGGTTTCATGTTGAACAATTGGACTTCCGAGGAGCTTCTTGTAGTTTATAAGTCTTCGAGTAATGCCAAACATTAACTTTCTATTATGTCTTTAGATATAATAGAATTCTTTTAACAGAGCGTGCATTCGCTCTTTATCATTTAAATGAATATCAATGAAGATGCATTTTGTCATGATTTTTTCGCATTATCGCTAATTTCATAATCATTTTCTCATTTCATAGCCCATATTCACATTTGCCACATTCCATGCCATAATATTCCTTTGTTGATTCCAATACTTGGATGCCCTCTATAGTTTCTTTTTCCATTCAACTTTCAGTGCTCGAGATATCGATGACATGAACAAACCCATTCATGAGTCTTGAAATTGATTTTGAGAAGGCTGTTTGTTTAGGGAATTTGAAGCCAAGAAAATGTTGAAGATTACGCCTCGCCTCCCGAATTGTTAAGAATGGTGGAACAAGAGGATAAACAGATTTTGCCTCATGAAGAATCATGGAAACAATAAACTTGGGCAATCAAGAAAGGAAACAAGAAGTGAAGATTGGGACTTCTATTTTAGAGAGCACTGTGCATAATTTGATCGCTCTACTTGCGAGTACAAAGATGTTTTCGCATGGTCATACCAGGACATGCCGTGGCTAGATGAAGATTTAGTGGTCCACAAGCTCCCATTAAAGCCGAATGCAAGCCCATCCAAAGAAAAAATTAAGACGGATGAGACCCGAAATATCGCTAAAAATAAAAGAGGAAGTCAAGAAGCAATTTGATGTCAAGCTTCCTACAAGCCTCTCAAATATCCGAATGGGTGGCTAACATAGTCCCTGTACCAAAGAAAGACGGCAAAAATACGAATGTGCGAGATTACCGTGACTTTGAATCGAGCAAGCCCAAAAGATAATTTTCCCTTACCCATATTGATACATTGGTGGACAACACCAGCAAAACATTCATTGTTTTCTTTCATGGATGGATTCTCGGGGTATAATCAGATCAAGATGGCCCTTGAAGATATGGAGAAAACTACCTTCATAACAATGTGGCGAACGTTCTGCTACAAGGTGATGCCATTCGGGTTAAAGAATGCCGGGGCAACGTATCAGAGAGCTATGGTGACGTTATTCCATGACATGATGCATAAAGAAATAGAGGTCTACGTAGACGATATGATTGCTAAATCCCGAGGGGAGGAAGAGCATATAGTGAACTTGAAGAAGTTGTTCGACAGGCTGAGAAAGTTTCAGTTAAAGCTTAATCCAGCCAAATGTACGTTCGGGGCTACCTCAGGGAAGTTGCTAGGCTTCATTGTCAGTGAAAGAGGCATCGAGGTTGATCCGGATAAAATAAAGGCCATTCAAGAGTTGCCACCCAGCGCACGCAAAAAGGAAGTTAGAGGATTTTTAGGAGATTAAACTACATCGCCCGATTTATCGCTCAACTTACCAACCAATGCGACCCAATCTTTCGCTTCTTGAAAACATAACCCGGAGATTAGAATGAGGAATGCCAGTGTGGCCTTTGATAAGATAAAGCAATATTTGTCTAGTCCTCCAGCTAGTACCGCCAACTCCGGGGAGACCTTTGATTTTGTATTTGACGGTGTTCGAAAATTCAATGGGTTGCGTCTCGGGCAACACGACGAGACGGAAAGAAAGAGAAGGCGATCTACTACCTCAAAAAAAGTTCACTCGAATATGAGGCAAAATATTCGTCCATTGAAAAATTTTGTTGCGCTCTGGTTTGGGTAGCTCGGAGACTCGGACAATACATGTTGTATCACACGACATGGTTGATTTCAAAGCTGGACCCGATAAAATACATGATGGAATCGCCAAGACTCGTGAAGAATGGCACGATGGCGATTCTCCTTCGAATATGACATTGCCTATGTAAGTCAAAAGTCAATAAAAGGAAGCGCAATAGCGCCGACTTTCTAACAACTCGAACAGCGGAGGAATATGAGCCTTTAAGATTTGATTTCCGGACGAAGACTTAATGTGCATCACGTAAATGGAACCAGAGTCATCAAAAGAAAAGTCATGGAAGATGTGCTTTGATGGTGCGTCGAATGCTTTGGGGCATGGAATCGGAGCAATCCTGGTATCACCAGAGGGGAATCACTACCCGTTTACTGCAAGGCTGAACTTCTTCCACACCAATAATATCGCAGAATATGAGGCTTGTATCATGGGGCTTCGTGCAGCTATTGATCGAGACATCAAAATTCTAGAGGTATACGGAGACTCAGCTCTAGTGGTGTACCAGATCCGTGGAGAGTGGGAAGTGAGGGATCCAAAATTGATTAAGTACAACGATTTAGTGGCTGAATTGATCAAAGAATTCAAAGAGGTAACTTTTCACTATTTCCCACGAGAAGAAAACCAATCGGGTGATGCTCGCCACTTTGGCTTCAATGTTCAAAGCAAGTAAAGAAGCGTAAATAATGCCCTCAAAATGAGCATATCGGAGGTCCTGCGCATCGTTGTAGCATTGAGAAAGAAGCGGATGGACGTCCATGGTTCCATGATATATTGGAATATATCAAGAATCAAAGTTATCCCAACAAGCGAATGAGAACGCGACAAAAGAACGATCGGAAGAATGGCATGCTGAGATTTGTTCTTGATGGGGATATCTTGTACAAGAGAGGAAAAGATCAAATGCTCTTGAGATGTGTGGATGATGTTGAAGCCAAAAAATACTCATGAGAGGTCCATGAGGGAATTTGCGAACACATGCCAATGGATTCAATATGGCCAGAAAGATCATGAGCCTCGGTTATTATTGGCTGACAATGGAAAGTGGATCGCATCAATTTTGCTAGAAAATGTCACAAATGTCAAATCTACTGCGCGATAAAATTCATGTGGCCCCTTCTCCTCTTCATGTCATGACCTCTCCGTGGCCTTTTTCTATGTGGGGCATGGATGTTATAGGGCCAATTTCTCCAAAAGCATCAAATGGACATCGATTCATTTTTATGGCCATCGATTACTTTACAAAATGGATAGAAGCCGCTTCGTTTGCCAATGTGACAAGAACTGCAGTTTGCAGGTTTTTGAAAAAGGAAATCATTTGCCGGTACGGCTTACCTGAAAGAATCATTTCAGATAATGCCACGAATCTGAACAATAAGATGATTAAAGAAGTGTGCGAGCAATTCCAAATAAAGCATCATAATTCTTCTCCTTATCGCCCAAAGATGAACGGGGCTGTTGAAGCAGCTAACAAGAACATTAATAGGATCATTGGGAAAATGACTGAGACGTATAAAGATTGGCACGAGAAACTTCCATTTGCTTTGTTTGCATATCGCATTATCCGTGCGAACATCTACTGAGCAACTCCTTTCTCTCCGGTCTATGGAATGGAAGTCGTGCTACCTATCGAGGTTGAGATCCCCTCTCTGCGAGTCTTAATGGAATCAAAGTTAGAAGAAGCGAGAATGGGTTCGAGCTCGATATGATCGCTTGAACCTCATCGAAGAAAAACGTCTAAAGGCCATTTGTCATGGGCGGATGTACTGAGAAAAGGATGATTATGCCCATGACAAGAAAATACGGCCAAGAGAATTCCATGAAGGAGAACTTCGTCTTGAAAAGATCCTCCCAATACAAAAAAAGACCTGCGGGAAAATGGACACCAAATTGGGAAGGACCATACGTCGTAAAGAAGGCATTCTCGGGAGGAGCTTTGATCCTTACGAGATGGATGGCAAGGAGCTACCAAATCCAAAGTGAATTCGGATGCAAAGAAGAAGTACTATGCTTGAAAAAGAAAATCAAGATGAAAACCCGAAAGGGCATCTTAAAAAAAAAAAAAATCGGATCAGGCGAAAACCCGAAAAGGGCGCTTTGATTAAAAAGGATTAGGATGAAAACCCGAGAGGCGCGTTCTAATGAAGCAAACATTCGGCTTACAAGGCAAGGTGTTTTAAACCGCATTTAAAAGCAAAGGAGACTACAAAGATTTGAAGCATCTCTCAAAGCTCAAAATCTTCTACGCGAGGAGCCGGACTCGAAAAGATTCTTGATTGAGGAACGTGGAAGAGTTCATGTGTTGAATATCTAGAGCATTTGTATCCGTTGAATATGATCCTTTCTTCCTTTTTGACATTTTTACTCTCATTGGTTAACTTCCTTTGTGTGCCACACTTGAAATAAATGAATACGAGATATCATTTTTGTTCCTACTTCGACCTTTTCATGCATCTCATTATGTGTTTATTTACATGATAAATGGTGAAATGACATGCTCTAAACGAAAAGAAATGTTAAGCATTACTTGGATGAAAACTTGATAAGTACAAGAACTTCAAGGCAAGAACAAAGTTTAACCAGAGGCAAAGAGTGATATCTTAGAAATGTCGCTTACTTGTAAAGCTTGAAAAACGGGTACATGGCTTAAAAAGAAGTCCATAGCCAAAGCAACGGACACAGATCATGAAAATTCGTGACAAAAAGGACAAGCGACAAACATGCTTAAGGAGCACTGCATAATCATGTAGGCATAAAGGCATTTAAGACAAACATGTGCATATCATGATAACCTCATGCATGACATATATAGGTACTACAGCAGAGCAAGAAATCTGGAATGAGAGTCGCATTGAATCAAGTGAAAAGACACCTGAGTTCTACCAAAGGACAAGTTTTGGTATTTTGATATTTTTAATTCATGTCTTTCAAGGAAAATTAACTCATATTACGAGAAATGAGTTGAGCCTCAGGACACGCTGAGGAATTTTCAATTTCGGTTTTCAATTTATGTTTTTTAAAAATCAACTCATATTGCGAGAGGTGAGTTGAGCCTCAAGACACGTTGAGGTAATTTCAGTTTATGTTTTTCAAAAATCAACTCATATTAAGAGAGATGAGTTGAGCCTCAAGAACACGCTGAGGTATTTTTAATTTTCGTGTTTAAATCAACTCATATTATGAGAGATGAGTCGAGCCTCTGTGGCACGCTTTTGAGGTATTTTCAATTTCTCGCTTTTCAATTCTGTTTTCAATTTATGTTTTTAAAAATCAACTCATATTATGAGAGGTGAGTTGAGCCTCAAGACACGCTTGAGGTAATTTCAATTTCTGTCCTTCAAAAATCAACTCATATTGCGAGAGGTGAGTTGAGCCTCAAGACACGTTGAGGTAATTTCAGTTTATGTTTTTCAAAGAATCAACTCATATTGATAGAGGTGAGTTGAGCCTCAGGGCAAGCTGAGGTATGTTAAATTTCTATTTTCAATTTATGTTTTTTCAAAGATCAACTCATATTGCGAGAGGTGAGTTGAGCCTTTAATTCTTGTTTTTCAAAATTTACTTCTCAAATTATCAACTCATATTGTGAGAGGTGAGTTGAGCCTTTTAATCTCTGCTTTTAATTTCTATGATTCAAAAAAAATCAACCCATATTGCGAGATATGAGTTGAGCCTCAGTTCGCATGCTGAGGAATTTTCAATTTTTGTTTTTAATAACTGTTTCTAAAGAGTCAATTCATATTGCGAGAAATGAGTTGAACTCAAGATCAAATGTCAAGTAAAGAATAAAGATTGGAGCTAATTGAAGGCACCAGATTTGACCCCCCTGAAGTCGCAGTGAAGCAGGTCAAAGTTGCAAGTCTTGTCCCCTGAAGTTGCAATGGAGCTGATCGAAGATATCAAAGCTCGCCTTTTAGAGTTACAGAAGAGAAAACCACGAATCTCATCCCACTGAAGCGGTAGAAGAGCAGATTGAAGATGTAGATCTTATCTTTCTGAATTTACAAGTGAAGAAGATCGAAGCTGCAAGGCATATGTCAGGAGGTACTGTGGATTGAACCAAGACACAGCGGACTGGAAAGAGACTACTTGAACAAGAAAGAGCACCAATGAAGTCAAGACTCAGCAAGACGGGGCAAAATTGGCCTTTCATTATGTCTTTGCTCCATTCCCGTTACACGATAATGAGCAAAGAGGGGCAGCTGTACAAGGCCAATTTCAGCCCAAATTCTATTTACAAATTTAAAACCCAAATAACCCCAATTACCCTTAAAATCCATTTACACCCAGGCCCAATATTGAAACCCAACTGCCCAAACCCAGTACAGAACCCAAACCCCACTAAACCCTAACTAGCTCTCCACCTAACCTCCCCACTTGCGCCGCAACACCCATACCTCCTGACACCAAAGATCACCACTGCTTCACCGCGCCCATCACCTGCAAAACAAATAAAGCACGCAACATCAACACAAAAAAGAAGAAAACAACAGTATGTAAGGCTATATAAAGCCGATTGAAATTTCTAAGAGGGGTTCGGATTTTTCTTCTTTTTTTCTAAAAGAAATAAAATAATGATAGGTTGATTGTAGAGAAAACAATCGAGGTTCAAACACAAAGATAACATCTCAAAGAACCAAACACAGATATTAAGGCCTAAGGTAATCAAATTTCATTCCAGCTTTCAAATTTAGGGTTAGTTTTGTGTAAATATATACGTAAATAAAAAGAGACACTAAACATATAAGAATATAATATAAAAATACTAAAATTAAAATATAAAAAAACTAACCTTTTCGGATTCCGCCATCAGTAGGCGGTGGCACCACCACGGCTGTGGCTCCATGGACTGGCCACACGATCGATCCTGTCCCCCCACGGCGAGCTCCTCCTCTCCTCGCTCTCCTCTCTTCTCCTTTTCTCTCTTTTTTTTTCTCTCCCCTCTCAAATGTTTTTTTTTTCTCAAAATTTTGTCTTTTATAGGGGACCAAGTTAGCTCGAACGGTGCCGCTTTTGGCCCTTGGATCGGGTCGACCCGACCCTACCCAGCTAAGGTCCGCGTGTTTTTACAAATGGAAGGGCTAATTGCGCTGATGGCCCTTCCGCATTTTTAATGTTTTGCAATCAAAGTTTTATGCTTTTAATTCGACCCTAGAATTTTGTCCGCTCATCAATTGAGTCCTCCCGTCGCGCTATGCGTTTTGGTAATAGGGAGAATTGCGCTTTCGATCCTCGTTGCTTTTCAAGCGTGTCCATTTTAGTCCCCTGATTCCTTTATTTCTTTTAAATTCATTTCTGAGGTTCTATTCTCATTCTCGATTTAGTCCTTTTTCGATTATTTTCTTTTTTATTACTAATATGGTTATCATTATTTTTATTAATATATTGATTATTTTTTAAAGTTATTATTATTAATGATTATTATTCCTAGTCTTAGCATTGTTAATAGTATTAATATATGTATATTATATATGTGTATATTCATACATTTGTCTATAATACTATTTTAATTCCTTTATTTTTTACTATCATATCATATATTTTTTACATATATTTCATTATTATTTCTAACATTATTATTAATATTATTAGATGTTATGTACTTCTAATATGTATATATTATGTAAATGTAATTTTATATCACTTATTTTTAATTTTATATATATATTATGTATATGAGTTTTCAACATCACACTTTATACATATATTCTCATTGTTAGTCATTTATATGTATATATATATATACTACTATATGTATACCTATAATATTATATTTATTATTGATATCAATTTATATTTATTATATATATATATATATGTACCTTTTATATAATGTTATCGTTTCTATTATCATATTATATTTACTATATGTGTATATGTATAGATTTTTTTATGCTTATTAAATACATTATTTTCTTATCACATTATTATTATTATTTTCACTCATTTCTTCATTGTTTTTTTATATACTCTTATATTATGTATATTTTAAGAAACATTATATTTTTTATTATTATATATATATATATATATATATATATATATATATTTTAATATCCTATTATTTATATATTTTACTATCTCATGTATATGTTTTAATAACTATTATGTACATATATATATATTTTTATCGTTTAGTGTGTATATTTCAATATATATATATACATATAGCATTATTAGTATCTTTAATGTCATCATCACCTTACTTACTATTATTATATGTTTACATACATTCGTTTTTATTTCGTGATTAATATTATTATTTTCACATTTAATATTGCATGTATTGTTAATGTTTTTAGTATTATCGTTATATTTATTATTTGCTCTAATGCATTTTACCTTTTATTTTATATCAATTTTGTTTTACATTGCTTCAAAAATCACATTCTTGTTTCTAATTAATTTCAATAATCAAGGCAATATATCGATTTAACATTAAGTCATCGAGTTCATCGCTATGTTGGGTGAATGTCAATTGACTCGTGTTAAAGCGATATACCCTTCTCAAAAACCAGAATAAACCAAAATTTCTCGCCTTTTAATCGGATCATGACTAAATTTTAAATTGAACTCGTATTTTTGAAAATCGAGACAACGCGTGTTTATGAGATACCAATTTTGGCGCCGCGAGGGTGCTAATACCTTCCTCGCGCTGTAATCGACTCCCGAACCCTAATTTTTCTCTCGCTTTCAACGCAGCATCTTAACTCGCTTTTATTTGCTTTTAACGAAAATTTAATAGGTGTCCGATCACACCTAGAAAAAGATCGTGGCGACTCCCGGTTTGTTTTTTTAAAACCGAATTTCAATTTCCAGCTTAATAAATCGCCACAATTTAGCGACCCGAAACCAAAATTTTTACGTCGCTACAGTAATCGAATTATCAAACGAGGTTAAAAAAAATCAAAGGAAAATGGAAGGATGAGAACAGACAACAAACAACGAATCTAGTTTGTGTTGTCATAATTGTTCTCAATTTATTCTTTAAACAAGTAGTTAATCATAATCGAATGATATTGGTGACAAACATGATCAAGGTAAATATATATTTGACTACTCAATTCAATTGAGCTATCTTAAATTATATATATAATTGCAGTTGAGAATTGTGTTTGATAATGTGATACTATATATGATACAATGAGTTTTAGTGATAATTGATAAAGAATGATGCCCTATTTGTAATGGTTCATTTTTCAATGGTGTTGTAAACGGTGGTTTCGGGGCTCGCAAATTTGATAGTTTATGTATTAATTATATGTTTATTTTGAGTACGATCCTACTAATTTAAGCTTTTTATGGCTTTTTATCTTATAGGGACTAAATTGAAGGCAAAAGGAAATTTAGGGGCAAAAAGTGTGAATTTAAAGTTAAATTGGGCCAGCATGCGAAGTAGGAGACACAAATTTGTACTAGGGTTTCTAGTACTATAAATAGGGGATGGAGTGACACAAATTTCACTCATCTTTTCTGTAAATACTCACTCTCCCAAAAAGTTTAGCCTTTTGTTTTTTTCCATATTTTTTCTAATAAAAATTCTATTTTCATTATGTTTATTTTTTCCCCAAAAAGCATGAGCCACTAAATCTATCTAGCCGAAGGTTGTCAAAGTTCCCCAAAAAGGGTTCATGAGGCTTAGAATCCGTGCTTAGCCTTCTCAACGAGTATTCATCGTTTCTCCGTATTACGAGATTGACGCTTCCGTCCATGTCCCTTAAAAGGTGATATTTTCAACGTGTGCAAGGAACGGTCGCTTTGTATATTTTGGGAAGGTTACACAGTCGGTTCGTTAGCTTACTGTGTCAGAGGTTGGCGAGCCTAAGAGACAAAATAGCGTGGCATTCGCCATTGAGAAACGATGATCTAGCATAAGATAGTCCCACAGAAGCGATTGTTGGCTAGAGTCAGGTTTCTTTAAATCGTAAGTCTAAATTCTTGGAGTTGGTGGTCGTAGGTGTCCTCTTCCACTATAACTGGCTTATTCTGTTTAAAAATGATCACCTAAAAGCCGAGGATTGAACCCAAAGCAGATCGAGACAACTGGAGGTTGGAATCTCTCTATAAGAAACTTTTTCTCAACTCTATTTATCTCTACTATTTCAATTTTAATTTTCGCGCTTCCAATTAAATCAAAACTTTTAATTCTGTTTTTTTTCTAATTTTTTCAGTTACGCAGGTTTTCTTCGACATGATTTTGTTCAGGATTTCGAGGAACAAACAATTATACAAATCCAGTCCCTGGGTCAAACTTATACTATTATTTTTATTATTTTCAATATTTTATAGGGATAAGATATTTTTGGTGCTCTCAACGACCGCATCAAAATTCGACGAGTAAGTCTATAAATATTATTATTTAATATTTACGAGTCAATATTAGTAATATATTGAATTTTGATTTGATTATTTTTGCTAAGTGAATAAATAGTTAAGTTCAAGAGGTTTGTCCCTAAAGTCAAATGGTTTTAAAAAATGAGGTTTGAGACAATGTTTCTATAAACCAAGCCCGTAAATATTTTTATTAAATATTTACATAGTGATTATATAGGTGTATTAAAATTTGGTCCAGAAATTTTAATGTATGGATAGTTAATTAAAGAAAAATGACTAAATAGTAAAAGTTACAAAATTCACTGACTATTGGTTTCTATTAATTAAATGGCTTATTTAGTTAATGGGAGAGGACTTATATGGTAATTAAATCATTAGGATTAATTTTGGACGGTTAGGACTACTCAACCAAACAAAGAAAACAACACGACGCTAAGAACTACTCAACAAATTTTCACTTTTCGCGTTTCTCTATCGACTAACCTGTTTCTTGGTATATACAATAATTTAACTAAATTAACAATTCCAAATACCTTATAATGTCTAAATATATGCATATGATCCTTTAATAATATTTTATAATATTTCCCTTAACTTTTACCTTTTATTTAGTTTAGTCCCTAAAACCGAAACTTACATATTTTTCACAATTAAACGAGAGGCCTTAGATTCAAATGCAATATAGTCCCTCAACAGCTCCCCAACAACTAAAGTTTACAAGAATTTCATGCTAAATTCAATATATTATCAATTTAGTCTCTGAACTCAAAACTAACTAAATTCACTTTACAAAATAATCCTATTTCAACACCAACTCTTCAAACTTAATCGTTTAACATCTAAAAATTTCAAATTCATAAATGACAACTTTTCAAATTTATAATAATTTTATGAAATAGTCCCTAAATTAATTAGATTAAGCTACAACGATCTAAAAAATATAAAATTTATCAACGCGAACCTTGAAATACTCACATTGGCTTATTGATGGGAATAGTTTGAGGCTCTCAAATTCCTCTTCAATGGCGTTGGACGGTTTGGAAAAGATGAGAATGAAATATTCTCTCCCTTTCCATTAATGTTTTCTTTTAACTAAACTTTTAATTTATTAAAATTTATTATAATTTAGCATTATTTTCAACTATTTCACAACCTAACCGTCCACAATATAAAGTAATATGGTTTTTGTCGAAACCATTTTTTTGAAAAGAACGGGGATCGACTTTGTTTGAAAGCGAAGATTAAAACGGGAGTCGCCACCGATCTTTGTTTGGTGTGATCAGATCACCTATGTCTTAACAAAACAATTTTAGTTTACTAAAACGACATTTTGGTCTACGAAATTCAAGAGAACAAGTTCGGGAGTCGGTTACGTGCGAGGAAGGATTAGCACCCCCGACACGCCCAAAAATTGGTACCGGATTGATTAGTTAGTGTCTTAATGTCGAAAATTAAAAATCGGGAATGAATTTGAAATGCAATCTTTTCAATTAATATCGATTTTAAAATTCTTGAATTAGCCCGAAACAATTGTTAAAGATTTCCTTATCTCGAGATATCAGGGTATTACATCCCGTAAGTTAGGACACAATACCGTGAACCCCGAGCGCAAGGTCGTCTTTAATTTTAGTTGAAATTTCGTCTATTTTAAAACTTAAAAGGTATTTAGCTATTTAGAATTACCGAGAGAACCGAAACCCCGTAAGTTAGGGCACAATTCTCCGATATTCTAAAATGCGAAGCATTACCTTATTTTGAAATTTTTGCTTTTGAATAATATCAAAATTTGATATTTTGCAATGTGAGTTTGTTTTGTTTGGGGTAAAATGAAGCAAGCTATATTGGATATGAGAAATTTAAACGTGACTTCTAGGTGATTTTAATGAAACGAAATGGAGTGATAACATTGAATATGGCAGAATAGTTTACAAATAAAATGTTATACAAATGAATGGCAATAGTATGACCATGCAAATAAACGAACTATTGTACATGTAGTGGTAATAACCATGCAATATACATCATTTCGATATTCACATCAAATAATAATAATAATAGAATGAAGTAAGTCAATTCAAAATAAATAATATAATTTAAAATAAGTAATATATACAAAAAAGGGATTCAAAAAAAGAAAGAATAAAATTAAAAAAAAATTAAAATGAACCATATGAAAATCTTAATATAAATAACATATGAAACAGTTTACTAGGTAATATATATAGATTTAAAATAGATGGTATATGTACAAAAGTTTAAAATGAATAATATATATAAAATAAAAAAAATTAGTAAGTAATATGTTAAAAGGTTTTTTTTTTTAAAAAAAGGGAAAATATTTTAACAAATTTTAGAATAGTAAATAAAACAGTTTAGACTAAATAATATATATAGAATTTAAAATGGGTAATACATAAAATAACTTAAAGATACGACTTAAAATGAATAGTATATATATATGTCAATTTAAAAGAAAACATAGTGTGCGAATAAATATTATATGGAAGACAATAAATACATATATATACATATATGATATGAAAAGTATATAGAATAATTTGGTGTAAAATATATATACATGAAATCTTAAAATAAATAATGATAAAAGCTTTGTGATAAATGATAAAAGAATTTAAAAATCGTTCACATATAAAATGATATAACAAAATAATATATAAAAACTAAAAATGGATAATATATAAAATAGTTTAACATAAATAACGTATGAAAATATTTAGAATACATAATATGAAAAGAGAGATTTGAATTAAACAATGTCTAAAACAGTTTTAATAGAAAAATATGTGCATACAAATAATCCAATATAAACGATACACAAGAGTTTAATGTGCATGAATAATTTCATAATAAGTGATATATAATAAATTGAAATATGTGAAGTAGGAGCTTTAAATGAATAATAATAACAGATCTAAATAATAAAAATAAATAAATCAATTGAACTGACCAAGGACTAAGTTGAAATAGAATTAAAATCTAGGGTATGAATTATAAATAATGGAAAATAGGCTCATCAAGACCTAAATGGAACGTTCTCAAACAATGAGGGACTGTTTGGGAAATATCCCTGCACTCTCATATGCTTTGTGTTTCGAGGTGGACCATCATCAAAGCAGGAGTGACATCATGTGGCCAAATTAAAAACTAAAAGAAATGCACAAGGGCCGCATTGCAAAGCCTCGCAAAAGCGGAGAGGTACGATCACGCAAATAGACCATAGGTCTAAAACACATGGGTTCTCCCCTAAACTGCGTCGTTTAGTGGTGTGTGGGGAACTGCAAAACAAAGACCGCTTTAAGTCCCCATTTAAATCAAATTTTTGTTATTTTTCATTTGCTTTTCCTCCTCTAAAAGAAAAAAAACAGAACAGCCCATTTTTCCCTCAATTTGCTTTGCTAGGGCTTGCAAAAAAAAAACCATCATCGCACTCGTCCAACTGCCGCGCCACCACCGTACTCGGTGGCCGGCGATGCACAAGAATAGGCCGTTCGGCCTTGTTCCAAAAAGAGTTCGAAGGCCTAGCCTTTTTTAGTCGAAAAGAAATGAAAGGGTGGACCCCCTACCCCCTTTCCGATCCCGACGACGGAGGAGAGGCCTCCGGCGACGTCACCATGGGCAAATCCGGTGAGGTCCTCCTCTCCTCTTCTTTATTTTTGTATATTTTCGTATATATAAAAAATAAAAAAAAATCAAAGAAAGTATAATATATGAACTTAGAATTTAAAACGAAAATAAAAAAATAACCTTTTGGTTTCTTCTATTTTGATTCCTTAATCATGTTTTTTGTAAAAATACAAAGAAGAGGTTTTTCCTCATATAGCCAACAATTCAGATCTATTTTGTTTGTTCTCGCTTTTGTTTTCTCTACCATTTGTTTTTTTGCTTGTTGTTTGTTTGTTTGTTTGCCGCTTATGTGTTCTTCTCGCTCTCATTCGTGCTTCTCTTGTTTTGCAGTGTCGATGCACGTGAGGTGGGCGGTTGGTGCCCCGAACGGTGGTGGTTGTGCGCGAGGTGGCCTCTGGTTGGCCTAGTGTCAGTGTACTGGAGGTTTGGGGCTAGGGTTGCTGAAAAATCTTAAGCAAACGGCTTATTATTTGGGCTAGGGTTTGATGTAAATTGGGTTTGGGTATTTTTAATTTTGGGCCATGTATTGGACTGTTTTTTGTTTATTTGGTTGGGTTCTTTTAGGCCAAAATTGGCTATTACAGCTGCCCCTCTTTGCTAATTGTCGTGTAACGAGAATGGAGCAAAGACTTTAAAATGGCCAATTTTGCCTAGTCTTGCTAAGTCTTAACCTTTTCTGTTCTTCAAATAGCCTCGTTCCATCCCACTGCATCTTCAGGAGTAAAGGGACCGGTGCTATGATTTGCTCCAATGTAATTTCAAGGAGAAGAGACCTATAGCTTCGATCTACTCCGCTAAAATTTCAAAGGGATAGGACTTGGTAATTTCAACCTACTTTACTGCATCTTCAGGGAGATGAGGGTTTGCTATGGTAACTTGATCTGACCTACTGCAACTTCAGATGTATAGGATTCATGGCTTTAATATGCTCTTCTGCAACTTCAGAGAGAAAATATTCACTATATTCAGTCTATTCTACTGCAACTTCAGGGAGATAAGACTTGCAACTTTAACCTGCCCCATTGCAATTTCAGGGGGAGAAGGTTTGTTTTGATCTGCTCTTCTGCAACTTAAAAGAGATAAGATCAGTTTTATTCATATCTTCATCTGCTCCACTTTGCAACTTGTGAAATAAGATTTGTAACTTCAATCTTCTCTCACAAACTTCAGGAGATCTCACGTGGCTTTGAAACGCTCAGATGCCATTTTAGGAGATGATATTTGATTTCTAACCTGTTACCCTACTGCTTAGGGGCTTAAGGCCCATCATCGTCGATCTGTTTCCCTACTACTTAGGGGGTTAAGATCTATAAATTCAGCTTGTTACCCTACTGCTTAAGGGGTTAAAGCTCATCATCTTTGATCTATTTCCCTACTGCTTAGGGGGTTAAGATCTGTAAATTCAGCTTGCTTCGATCTGTTCCACTGCAACTTCAGGGAGACAAGATCTTGTAAATTCAGCTTGTTACCCTACTGCTTAGGGGGTTAAAGCTTGTGAATTCACTAATTTCAGGGATATGACCTGTAGAATCAGTTCCATGTATCTATGCTTATGTCAAATGATTAGGATGCTATGATCGAAATGAATCAAATGCTCCTAACTAGATGTGTTATGAATGATATATGAGTGAAAATGTCATTTTTTAATTTGATATTACTCATTGTTCATCGAGGTTTTATTATCGACGTATTAATCTACCTTTTTTTAGATCGGTATCTCTCGCGTAAAACCCTAGAATAATCACAACTTGGGCTATTCTTCCCTTAACATTTCTAACCTTTGAATGTAGGGTGATTCAAACTAATTAGTCCTGTTTTAGGTCCTTGTATCATTTAGAAGCACTTCAGAGCAATATGCAAAACTCCTTTTTGAATGTTATTAGTCCATTAATCATCATTTCAACGAAAAATGCTTGAAAAGATTATTCTGATGAACAAGATGGAATTTTATTTGAGAACAAAACCCAAAATGAATAGGGTAATCAAGATAGTAAATTTGCTAAGATACAAAATGAGAACTAACGAATTAATCAAGATAGCACATTCTGCCAAAAATGCAAAGTGAATGAGATAAGAATAGGTGCCCCAGATATCGCAGTATGAACTTCGTTGCACAAATTTCTCGAGGACCCTTTGAACTCGGTATGCGTTTAGAAGATCAAGAGTATTTTGTTGATGCCCCAAGATGTAGCATCCCTTCTTCTTGTCAATTCAGAGGAAACAGGACCACTGTATGCCCTCAACTTCGATCAAAATTTGAATCGCCCATTCCTGGGTTTTCAACTAAAAACCCCTTTGGTCTCAAAGCGCCCTTTTACGGGTTTTGGCCTTGGCCTCTCCCCCTTTTTTTTTTTAGGTAAAATACCTCTTGACCAAATCTGAATTCACGGGATTAGGCAAGCTTTTACCATCCATCTCGGTCAAAATTAAAGCTCCTCCAGAGAAAGCCTTCTTTACCACATAAGGTCCTTCCCAATTAGGCATCCATTTTCCTCTGAAGTCCTTTTGTATGGGAAGGATCTTTTTCAAAACAAGGTATCCTTCATGGAATTCCCTAGGGTGAACCTTCTTATTGTAAGCCTGCATCATTCTTTTTTGATACATTTGACCATGACGGATAGCCTTTAGCCTCTTTTCTTCAATCAAGTTCAACTGGTCGTATTGAGACTGGATCCATTCTGCTTCATCTAATTTTAGTTCTGAAAGCACGCGTGAGAGGATCTCGACTTCAATAGGCGTAACATCCTCCATTCCATAAACTAAAGAAAATGGTGTTGCCCGGTAGATGTTCTCACCGACGTCCGAGAGGCATATAGGGCAAATGGTAATTTATCGTGCCAATCTTTATAGGTCTCAGTCATTTTTCCTATGATCTTCTTGATGTTCTTATTGGCTACTTCCACTGCACCATTCATCTTTGGACGATACGGTGACGAGTTATGATGTTTGATTTTGAATTGGCTACAAACTTCCGCTATCGTGCTATTGTTCAAGTTCAGCGTATTGTCTGATATGATCCTTTCAGGCATCCCATATCGACATATGATTTCTTTCTTTAAGAACTTTCTGACTGCTGACTTTGTGACGTTGGCGTAAGAGGTGGCCTCTACCCATTTGGTGAAGTAATCTATGACCACAAAGATGAATCTATGTCCATTAGATGCCTTCGGTGAGATTGGCCCTATGACGTCCATGCCCCACATAGAGAAAGGCCATGGAGAAGTCATGACATGGAGAGGTGAAGGAGGTACATGAATTTTATCTCCATAAATTTGGCATTTATGACATTTCTTGGCATAGTTGATGCAATCTCCTTCCATAGTGGACCAATAATATCCGAATCTCATGATCTGCCTAGCCATTGTGAAACCATTGGCGTCGTCCCCATGTACACCTTCAGAAACCTCTTCTAAGATTTGCTTAGCTCTCGGCGTCGTCATCACACATCTTAAGAGCACTTAGTCTTTTCTTCTTTTATACAGATTTCTCTATCCAGGACATAGTCACTGGCCAACCTTCTTAATGTCCTCTTGTGATTCTCAGTCGCTTGGTCTGGGTATTCACGACTCTTCACATTTCGTAAAATATCCTGATACCAAGGATAATCATCTTTCTCTTCTTCTTCTTCGATGTTGCAGCAATAAGCCGGAGCCTCATAAATACTCATTCGAATAGGCTTCACATCCTCTTGCTTGTTCACTTTGATCATAGAAGCTAAGGTTGCCAAGGTGTCAGCCATCTGATTTTCATCTCGTGGGAGATAGCAGAAAGTGACATCGTCAAACTCCTCAATTAGTTCAAGAACCAGTCTTTGATAATTGATCAAATTCGAATCTCTTGTCTCCCATTCACCTTTAAGCTGATAGATCACTAATGCAGAATCTCCGTATACCTTCAGCACTTTTATTTTGCGTTCTATGGCTGCACGGATGCCCATGATACATGCCTCGTATTCCTCCATGTTGTTTGTGCAATCAAAATCTAATTTACTAGTGAAAGGATAATGATATCTGTTTGGGGATACCAAGACTGCCCCGATTCCATTACCTACAGCGTTTGATGCTCCGTCAAAATTTAGCTTCCAATGGTAGCCTTCTTGAGACTCTTCTTCCGTGGTTGCAACATACATTAGATCTTCATTCGGGAAATCAAAGCTCAATGGCTCATAATCTTCTAGAGCTCTACTGGCTAGGAAATCTGCTATTGCACTCCCCTTTACAGCCTTTTGGTTCACATAGACTATGTCAAACTCAGAAAGCAAAATTTGTCAACGAGCCATTCTTCCGTTCAAAGCGTTCGATTTCATCATGTACTTCAAAGGGTCTAGTTTTGAGATGAGCCAAGTTGTGTGGTACAATATATATTGCCTCAGTCTTCGGGTTGTCCAAATCAAATCACAACACAACTTCTCTATCGGTGAATATCTCGTCTCACATTCAGTGAATTTCTTGCTGAGATAGTATATTGCTTTTTCTTTTCTTCCAGTCTCGTCATGTTGGCCTAGCACGCATCCCATAGAGTTTTCAAACACCGCCAAGTACAATATTAGTGGTTTATCCGGGCAAGGTGGCATCAATACTGGGGCATTGGATAGGTAATGTTTGACCTTGTCAAAGGTTTTCTGGCACTCCTTTTCCCAAACACCCGGGTTATGCTTTCTGAGAAGACGAAATATCAGATCACATTTTCCTGTCAGTTGTGAGATGAACCGAGCAATGTAATTCAGCCTTCCTAGGGAACCTCGAACTTCTTTTTGAGTGCGTGGTGGAGGTAATTCTTGTATAGCCCTGACTTTATCTGGGTCAATCTCAATTCCTTTTTCACTGACCACGAATCACAACAGTTTTCCTGACAGGGCTCCGAAGGTACACTTTGCTGGATTGAGCTTTAGTAGAAACTTCCTTAACCTTAAGAATAGTTTCCTTAGGACTTGCACATACTCTTTTTTCGTTCTGGATTTTGCAATCATGTCGTCGACGTAAACCTCGATCTCCTTGTGTATCATATCGTGGAATAAAGTTACCATGGCTCTCTGATATGTCGCTCCCGCGTTTTTCAGCCCGAATGGCATCACTTTATAACAAAACGTTCCCCACATGGTTACAAATATTGTCTTTTCCATGTCTTCAGAATGCATTTTTATCTGGTTGTATCCCGAGAAGCCGTCCATGAATGAGAAAAGTGAGTAACCCGTCGTGTTATCCACTAGTGTATCAATGTGAGGCAACGAAAAGTTGTCTTTTTGGGCTGGCTTTGTTTAGATCCCAATAAACTACGCACATCCGTACCTACCCATCTTTCTTAGGAATTGGGACTATATTGGCCACCCATTCTGAGTACTTGACCACTTGTAAGAAACCGGCGTCGAACTGCTTCTTGACCTCTTCTTTTATTTTCAACAAAACATCGGGTCTTATCCTTCGAAGTTTCTGTTGAACTGGCTTGCATTCTTCCTTTATAGGGAGTCGATGCACCACGATATCAGTATTCAATCCGGGCATGTCTTGATATGACCAGGTGAAGACATCCTTGAATTCCCGGAGTAACTCGATGAGGTCTTGCTTTGTTTCTGCAGCGATACTAGCTCCAATTTTCACCTCTTTTTCTTCTCCTAAGTTGACAATTTCCACCGACTCTTTGTGAGGTAAAATACCATTCTTAACAAATCAGGAGATAGGTCACAATTTTGGTCATCTTCAAAATCCTCCGTGTCCTCCATACACAAATCTTGCTCGAAAGGAATCTCTGAGTCATTGGCAATATTGCTCATATCATTGATATCTGGAGACCTGTTATGGATGAAGAAAGAAATCCAAAGAACAATGAATCTAAGAATATTTTATTTGTTTGGTATGATTATGAATGAATTGGAAAGAATAAAAGAATATTCACTCAAGATGATACGCAAAAATGTATTTTTTATTGAAATAATGATATTTGGACATATGCCTATTTCATAAAAAGATTCTTATTGTCCCTAGGCTTAGAGCAATAAGCTTGTTTTGAACATTACTACAGAGTTAATCCTAAAAGTTACAGGATCTCTCTCCACGGTCCAATTGTTCAAAACACTTCCACGTGGATGTAAGGCGAATTCAAACTAAATTCTCTTGATTTTTCTTGAGATATGGCATTGATACTCAAACTGTTCAACATTTTTTCGGCAGAATCTTTCTTTGTCGTTCTTCCTTCGGAGTAAATAGTCCCCCCTGATACGAATGTTTTGGACAAGTGAGGAAAGGTCATTGGTTCCCACTTGACTCTTCTTCACATAGAGACGCTTTCTTCTTGTTTCTTGCTTTTTCTCCGCTTCTTTCTTCTTGTGCTTCGCATCTGGCTTAAATCCTAAGCCAAAGTGGTCTCGTTTTTTCCTCAGCATTGGTATCTCGATCCTTCCTTGGAGGCATCTTTCGAGTCCTTTTCCTGGCAGGGCTCCTTTGCCGACCGTTAAACGCAGGCTCATCCTCGTAGTTCTGGATATTCTGGGCATTGGGATTTTGTTCCTTTCGATAATGAATGTAGCATTGATGAATTCTAGCGATCGAAAGGAACATTCTATCGCCTCATCATCCGTACCCACGTACGGTGCGTCACTGGTGACAGATGCAATGATATCCTCCTCCGCGTTTATCGTTACCAACCTACCATCAGTTACCAACTTTAACTTTTGGTGTAGGGACGACGGCACTGCCTCTGCCGAGTGAATCCACGGTCTTCCCAACAGGCAATTGTATGATGGCTTGATGTCCATTACCAAGAAGTCCACCTCGTATGTATTTGGGCCAATCAGGAGAGGTATCTCGATTCTTCCCATCACTTTTCTTTCCGTACCATCGAATGCTCTCACGATGTTTTGACATGTCTTCATGTGAGAGTTATCCACTGGCAACCTATTTAACGTGGACAAGGGCATGACATTTATTGCCGATCCATTATCAATCAATACCCCCGGCAATGTGTATCCTTTGCAACGAGTGGTAATATGCAGGGCCTTTGTAGATCCCATGCCTCCCGGCTGTATTTCATCATCATTAAAGAAGATAAAATTATTCGCGCTGATGTTATTAACCAGACGATCGAGTTTGTTGACAGAGATATCATCCGCAACATATGTTTTATTTAAAACCTTCATCAATGTACTGCGGTGAGTCTCTGAGCTCAAGAGCAAAGCTAGTACCGATATGCGAGCTGGCTGTTTGTGTAATTGCTCCACAATGCTGTACTCACTGTGTTTCAGGAATTTTAAGAATTCCTTAGCCTCTTTTTCCGCATGTGCTCATTGATCAAGCGACTGTGTCCGATCGTCTTCTCCTTTCTTTGTTCAACAACCACAGATTTCCCTTTAGCCGGTTCTACCTTTGTGTTCAGGGTATAACGCCTTCCACTTCGTGTATAGAAACCTTCATCTTATCCCTCCTTCGAAGTGCCAGTCAGGTTTTTCTTTCCCGGGATTGTCACATTACAGTTATAGTTCCAAGGCACACTCTTGCTATCTTTGTAAGGAAAAACAACAGGTTTCTGGATTATAACCTTTGGCGCAATTGGTAGTCCTATTTCACTAATCCTTGGTCGTGATATGATTACCAATGGGTGATTGACCCCAGGGACTTTGTTGGTTAACCCGCCTTCTGAAGCCCATACATCTTCCCCTTCTAAGCCCTCAGTATACTCAAAGAATTCAATCTCTTTATTTTCCATCAATCTCTGCACCAGTGCCCTAAATTCATTGCACTTCTGGATCTCATGACCCTTTTCGTTGTGATATTTGCAGTAGTATTTTGCTCCTTTGGGCTTCTTCCCTAAATCTTGTGTAAATAAACCTTCTTCTACCATTTTCTTTCAAACCCACTTCAACAGGGTCTTTACCTCCGATACATCCATCTTAGTTCTCCTCCCTCTGTTTTCAACTATCGCGTTTACCCCTTCGTTTGAATGACTGGGTAACAGATTTCTCACCACATTAGGTCCTGTGGGATCATCGAACTTCACAATGCCCATCTTTATGAACCTTTCGACTAATTTCTTGAAGGCCGTGCAGTTCTCAATTGTGTGTCCCGAGATTCTTGCATAGTACTCGCATTGAGCGTTTGCGTCATACCACTTAGGGAATGGAGGTTGCATGGGTTTTAGGTAAAATGGGAACACTACATGTGTATCAAACAGATTCTGGTAAAGCTTCTTATACGTCATTGGGATTGGCGTGAACTGAACCCTTTCTGTGTTAGGCCTTGGGTTGGAATCTTGCCTTACAGAGCCCTGATGGCTAGTAGTCACTGCCCTTGGTTGGCTCACTGTGACTGGCTTGGAATAACTTTTATTGTATATACTTGCATTGTTCACTTCATTTTCTTTCCTTCTAGGAGCCGATCTCTTGGCACTTTCTCCCGCTTCAATTTTCCCGCATCTCACCGCGTTTTCTATCATCTCCCCGGACATCACTATGTTAGAGAAGCTCTTAGTAGCGCTTCCCAACATGTGGTTAATGAATGGGGTCTTCAGGGTATTGATAAAAAGCATAGTTGTCTCCTTTTCCAAGAGAGGTGGTTGGACTGCATTGCCATCTCCTCCACCACAGCATACTGCTGAAGCTCTCACCTCTTCTTTTTCCATATTTTGTAGGTAATTACGTCTGTGCTATGTCCGACACGTGGCTGTATTGTTTCATAAAAGCTTGAGCCAAGTCCTTCTATGAACCAATTTGGGCACGGCTGAGCTGGTTATACCATTTGGCCGCGGATCCGATCTTGGAAACAGTGGATCAACAGCTGGTCGTTGTTGACATACCCTGTCATCCTTCGACAGAACATCGTAATATGAGCTTCAGGGCAGCTCATCCCATTATACTTTTCAAACTCTGGGGTTTTAAATTTTGGCGGGAGCACCAGGTCTGAGACCAAACTTAAGTCCTTAGCGTCAATCCCGCCACGGTAATCAGCAGTCTCCATTGCTTTGAATTTCTCTTCAAGCCATTTACATCGGTCATCGAGTTGCTTTGCCAAGTCAACCTTTTCTTTTTCTGTTTCTGCCACATCATCAAGGTCTAGGACAAATGGATTAGCTAGATTATCCTTGGGAGTGGAGCCCGAACCTATAGGAGCATTCATCGATACCGAGGCACCGGCCTGGTATTGTTGGGGCCCAATAGTGATAGGCGCTGTTCATGGATGCATCTCTAGTTGTGATTGAGTGTTTACTGGGGTAAAGCCCGGAGGATAGATAGGGTCTTCATTATCGCTCCCTATAGCGTTCTTTCCTTTTTCTCGTTCTTTAGCCAGTAACTGCGCTAACTGTCCTAACATATTATTCTGGGATTCCTGCATTTGTTCCCTTATATCTTGTTGGATTTTCGCTAACTGCTCTTGCATTCGCACTTGTAATTGCTCTTGCATATCCCTTTGCAGTTGTTCTAATCTTTCTAGTCTTTGATCCATTTCTTTGGTTTTACTACGAATATAGTAGTTGTATTCGGTTGGTTGATTCTCGTTGGTTTCAGATTAATCGAAATAATTTTTACTTAATCAGGATCTTTTCGTGAAATTTAATGCATATGATGAAATGTAATGCAAATGAATGAATGCAAAAGAGGCGTTGATTCTAATTCAATTTCATTAGAAGAACTTCACTAGAAGAAAAATTTCTTTACACAGAACAGATTATTACATATACGACTTTGCCCTAATGCCCAAAGCCTTAACCTTCATAAGGAGCCAAGCTAGGTTTCGGCCCCGATCTGATTCCGACTCATACTTTAAGCTCAATACATCAGCCTGAACTGCCAAGGTTTGCAAGTGATCAGCTACCTCTCGAACTTGAGCCACAGCCTCGCCCATAACATAATCTCTATTTCTGATCTGATCTTGAGAGCGGAAAATTTGTTCTCTATAATGTTCATTGTTTGCCTCAAGGGGTTCCACTCGGATTTTACCATCTTGTAATGCGGTCTCGAGTTTCCCTATTTCCTCTTTCAACTCTTCGATCCTACTTAGGCTGGCTTTCAACTCGATTACGGAATTACGGCTACGATGTTGATGTAGCGATCTTTCTAGTTCAACCACCCGAGCCCGTAACTTTTCCTTTTCGTTTTGGCTTTCTAACAAACTCTTTTTCAGAACATCCTCTCGCACTCGGATATCATGGAACTTCTTCTCCCACTGATCGGCTCTAGTCTTTTCTTTTCCAATCTCTTGACGCCACTGTTCTGATGTTTTGCCCAAACCGGCAGTTCTTATAGACATACGCAGCTTCTTATAATCAATCTTCAGACTATCCAAGTCCTCATCGGCTTTGTTCTTCCCTTCCCTTAGCTTCTCGGCCTCTAGCTTATGGATGTCGACATCTAATCCTAGCCGCATCTTTTCTTCCTCCAACTGCTCTATCTTCTTTCCAAATTCTGAGCTCCTTTTCTCGAAGTCTTGCTTGATGATTTCTAGCTCCGACGGAACCACTCGTAGATGCTCTTCTATTGGTTGAGTATTCTCTTGAGTCGACCTAGGAATGTTGTCGTTGATTCTCTTACTCCACCACCATTCGTACTCGGGGGTTGTCATCGGGCCCATGGTGAATCCTTTCGTTCTTCGGGTTTGGTTCCAAGCATTTGATATCTCACGAACTTTTTTCTTATAACTGTCGTCTTTATAAGAGAACTCACATTGAGCCAATCCTCGTGTTGCTGGTATGAACTGTCTCGACCGACATCGCTTAATACAAGTAGCGAGCATATCCGTAAGCTCCCATATTCCAAATAGAGGACCCAAACAAAATCATCGCATCGATATAAGATCTCGCTTCGGGATTAACCACGGGGCTCTCCATTCAACATCTTCGACTCGTAAATTCGGAGAATAGCCATCCATTTTTCTTCCGAGATATCGCTCCTCGCCTGGGTGTAGCCACTAATTCTCTTAGTGGAGAGTAGTCCTTAGAGAAAACTCGATAGGAGACCTTATCCACCTTCCAAAATGGCTATGAAACCAAGCCAAAAGAAGTCATGCACAACCAATAAACCTTCCTTCGCCCGCCTCTCCTACATGCATTCAAAGATCTCAAAGTTTCACTAAGATTGCCGGACAGTGTGGTACCTTTATCAAGTCTGGCCGAATAAGTCCGAGACGGCTTCATCTATATGTCCGAGTGCTTTAGGGAAGATGATCAAACCGTAGAGGCTTAAAGCAAAAACGTCGACCCTTTTCTTCAAATCAAAAAAGCTAGGATTAAGTCCTCAAATTCCCCAAAGAATGCACTTACTATCCCTTTCTGCTTGATACGGGTTGCAACCCACTGCTCGCTTCATTCCTGATACTTATCAATTTCTTCAAAAATGGAGGAACATTGACAGTCTTGAATAGGCCTGCTGGCTTGAATCTTCGGCAATTAAGTAACGCCATGTATTCTTCCACAGAGGTACTAAATCGACTCCTCCAAAGGTGAAGCAATCAAGTAAGCGGGATTCCAAAATCTGCAAGATCTCAAACAAGTGTTTGTCTACCTTTACATCGAGCAAATAGGGTAGGTCTCCGTAGTTACTGGTAAAAGAGTTGCTTAACCTCGCTATTCCAAATTATTCCATATATCCTTTAACTCTTGTAGGTTATTCAGGGTTGTGCTTGATGCAAGTGAAATCCCACAACTCCAGACTCGTATCCTCGGCCAAACTATCACCTTTCTCTTGTCAAGCGTCTTCTCTGACCACACTTGACGGCACGCATTATCCTCCACTCTATCAAGAAACCCTTTTTCCATGCTAAACTCTTCTATTTAGTAACCGAATCGTGAATCAACACCCCTTTTATGATGATATGTCATGCAACAACAACAAGACACAAACAAGTCAGTATTAAAACAAGGAATAGAGATTAAAGCAATCAAGAAATAATTAAACACCTAATCAGGTAATCACTAGGAGTCAGTGTGGTTCTACCTAGGGTAGGCTCTTAGGGCTTATTACATGTGGTTTGGTTCTAAAGTAAAGGTACCTGAACCTGCAGATTCCTCGATCTTCACCCATTATAGGTTCATACAAACCGAGTTCGATTCAGGGGAATACATTTCCCTATGGCTATACGGAGATGAAAACCTCACGAAGACGCAGGTACGGATGTATCCCGAAAGCGATCCACTATCCTATACGGAGGTGAAGACCTCACGAAGAGTAGTTTCTCACTTCCACTTAAGAGGGTGAAATTGACCAATAATGCGATGCGATATGCAAAGATTAAATAATTAAACCACTTAAAGCAAGCACATTATGAAGAAAGCCACGAAGGTAACAAACATCATACAATGCAATAAATTTAAAACCAATTTTCAGTTCTCGAAAAAAAAAGACAAAAATCAATCAATTTAAGGCTCGACTCTCGATTCCCCAGCGGAGTCGCCAAGCTATCGAAACCATTTTTTTGAAAAGAACGGGGATCGACTTTGTTTGAAAGCGAAGATTAAAACGGGAGTCGCCACCGATCTTTGTTTGGTGTGATCGGATCACCTTTGTCTTAACAAAACAATTTTAGTTTACTAAAACGGCATTTTGGTCTACGAAATTCAAGAGAACAAGTTCGGGGGTCGGTAATAAAATGTTATACAAATGGATGGCAATAGTATGACCATGCAAATAAACGAACTATTGTACATGTAGTGGTAATAACCATGCAATATACATCATTTCGATATTCACATCAAATAATAATAATAAAATGAAGTAAGTCAATTCAAAATAAATAATATAATTTAAAATAAGTAATATATACAAAAAAGGGATTCAAAAAAAGAAAGAATAAAATTAAAAAAAAATTAAAATGAACCATATGAAAATTTTAATATAAATAACATATGAAACAGTTTACTAGGTAATATATATAGATTTAAAATAGATGGTATATGTACAAAAGTTTAAAATGAATAATATATATAAAATAAAAAAAATTAGTAAGTAATATGTTAAAGGTTTTTTTTTTTTTTAAAAAGGGAAAATATTTTAACAAATTTTAGAATAGTAGATAAAACAGTTTAGACTAAATAATATATATAAAATTTAAAATGGGTAATACATAAAATAACTTAAAGATACGACTTAAAATGAATAGTATATATATGTCAATTTAAAAGAAAACATAGTGTGCGAATAAATATTATATCGAAGATAATAAATACATATATATACATATATGATATGAAAAGTATATAGAATAATTTGGTGTAAAATATATATACATGAAATCTTAAAATAAATAATGATAAAAGCTTTGTGATAAATGATAAAAGAATATAAAAATCGTTCACTTATAAAATAGTATAACAAAATAATATATAAAAACTTAAAATGGATAATATATAAAATAGTTTAACATAAATAACGTATGAAAATATTTAGAATACATAATATGAAAAGAGAGATTTGAATTAAACAATGTCTAAAACAGTTTTAATAGAAAAATATGTGCATACAAATAATCCAATATAAACCATACACAAGAGTTTAATGTGCATGAATAATTTCATAATAAGTGATATATAATAAATTGAAATATGTGAAGTAGGAGCTTTAAATGAATAATAATAACAGATCTAAATAATAAAAATAAATAAATCAATTAAACTGACCAAGGACTAAGTTGAAATAGAATTAAAATCTAGGGTATGAATTATAAATAATAGAAAACAGGCTACTGAGGACCGAAATGGAACGCGTTGAAACAATGAGGGACTGTTTGGGTAATATCCCCAGACCTCATATGCTGTGTTTTGAGGTGGACCATACTGAAACAGAAGTGACATCATGTGGCCAAATTAAAAAACTAAAAGAAACAGACAAGGGCCGCATTGCAAAGCCTCGCAAAAGCAGAGGTACTGATCACGCAAATAGACCATAGGTCTAAAACACATGGGTCTCCCCCTAAACGGCGTCGTTTCGTGGTGTGTGGGGGAAGTGCAAAACAGCACCGTTTTAAGTCCCCATTTAAATCAATTTTTTGTTATTTTTCATTTGCTTTTCCTCCTTTAAAAGAAAAAAAACAGAACAGCCCCTTTTTCCCTCAATTTGCTATGCTAGGGCTTGCAAAAAAAAAAACCATCATCGCACTCGTCCGACCGTCGTGCCACCACCGTACTCGGTGGCTGGCGATGCACAAGAATAGGCCGTTCGGCCTTGTTCCAAAAAGAGTTCGAAGGCCTAGCCTTTTTGAGTCGAAAAGAAACGAAAGGGTGGACCCCCCACCCCCTTTCCGATCCCGACGACGGAGGAGAGGCCTCCGGCGACGTCACCACGGGCAAATCCGGTGAGGTCCTCCTCTCCTCTTCTTTATTTTTGTATATTTTCGTATATATAAAAAATAAAAAAAATCAAAGAAAGTATAATATATGAACTTAGAATTTAAAACGAAAATAAAAAAACAACCTTTTGGTTTCTTCTATTTTGATTCCTTAATCTGTGTTTTTTGTAAAAAATACAAAGAAGAGGTTTTTCCCTCATATAGCCAACACTCCGATCTATTTTGTTTGTTCTCGTTTTGTTTTCTGCTACCATTTGTTTTTTTGCTTGTTGTTTGTTTGTTTGTTTGCTGCTTGCGTGTTCTTCTATCTCTGTTGCGTGCTTCTCTTGTTTTGCAGGTGTCAGATGCACGTGAGGCCGGCGGTTGGTGCCCCGAACGGTGATGGTTGTGCGAGGTGGCCTCTGGTTGGCCTAGTGTGCGGCGGCTGGAGGTTTGGGGGCTAGGGTTGCTGAAAAATCTTAAGCAAAGGGGCTTATTATTTGGGCTAGGGTTTGATGTAAATTGGGTTTGGGTATTTTTAATTTTGGGCCATGTATTGGACTGTTTTTTGTTTATTTGGTTGGGTTCTTTTAGGCCAAAATTGGCTATTACAGTTTTATTATCATATAAACCCTTAAAAAAGTCTAATTAAGCATTTTAGTTAATAAGATTCAATAGCGATTAACTTATACGATTTTTATGATTTAGTCATTTTTCCTTAATTGACCAATCAAACATCAAAATCACTGGACCAAACTTTAATACGACACTCTATTAGACTCATAAATATTAAATAGTTAATATTTACAGACTCATTGGTTAGAATTGTGGTTCTGAAACCACTAATTCCAACTCCACTAAAAAATAAGTTGTTAGATACCAACAATGAAAACAGTTTGATTCTAAATAATCACACCCCCTCAAATATTTTTCATCCTATGACCTTAGAAATGATTTTATAAGTGAAATTGCACAAACTAATCGACTGAGAAACCAATACAGGCATTTTAGTTTTAAGAATCACAATAATTTTAGTCTCATTCAACACTTTACGCTTTACTCCCTCCTTAAAAAAACTCAGAACAGTCTCCACCACATCCCTTACTATCATATCCCAAAACTTATGGTAAAAAATACCACTAAACCCATCCGGCTCAAAAGTTTTATGAGGTCCCATTTGAAAAACTACTTCAGTAATCTCCTTTTCAGTAACTTCCGCTACTAGTAACCTATTCATCTCACAATATCTTCCATTGGTATAACACCCAACAGTTCATCATTCCACCACACATCTTCACTGTTAAAAAGTTCATCATAAAACGCAGTGAATTTATTAATAATCATATCTTCATCATCCAACCACAGGTCACCATGCATCTTTAATTCTAAGAATTTTATTCTTCTGCTAGCGCTGAACAACAACTTGATGGAAAAAAACGTGTATTCTTATCTCCCAACATTAACCAGTCTCTTCTTGCCCTCTGAAACCAGAAAATTTCTCCTGTTCCCATGCAGATTTAAGCTCCTCTTTTAGTTCACACAACGTATACAACAGGTCATTCCCATCAACTCTCTCCATGATATCTCCAATCCTCTGCTCCAACTCTTCAATTTGGATCTGTCTATTTTTAACATTTTTCCTACTCCATTCCATCAGCATAATACCGCACTTCTTTAACTTCCAACTGAGGTTCAATTGAACTATCACCCAACGCAACCATACTCCAATGAAAGCTTTTCAATTTTATAAATATATTTTTATATATTTTATAAATTACTGATAATCATTAAATCCCAATTAATTATTTTGACGTATTTTACAGGTAATTCATAATTTCCAAATTGTTGCAACAACAAAAGTATTAATCATTAATTTAATAAAATATTAAAGAATTATTTTTCATCTTTTATTTAAACAGTCAAGTAAAAATATTTAAAATTTTAACTTCTTTTAAGTATATATTAAAAACTATATCATTTAAATCAAAATATTTTTACTAAATATTTATTACTTTTCTTTATACATATGGAATTTGGTTTATTTATTTTTATTTTAAGAAATTTAGTTTCTCTGCTATTTTGATTTTAGAATAGAAGTCTAGTTGTTAACATAGTTCAAGTTTTTAAAATTAAAATCAAGTTCTTTTGTTACATGGTTATTAAGTGAGTATTTATTTCATTTCAAAATGTCATACCAACAAATTTAATAGAAATATTTCAACAATGTTAACAATTAAACTTAAATATTGAAATCTAAACAGTAGAACCACTAAATACCTAAAAATAAAAGTAGAGAGATTAACTTTCAAATATATGGAGCAATATATTTAACACTAAATTTATATTGAATTAAATAATCTAAAGTGTGAGACAATTAATAAGATCACATGGATGCTGAAAAAGATTTAAATTAGCAGGGCAATTATGGTGAAAGGGAAAATGTCATATATCCATGCAAAGTTTGTGGATGAAAACTACTATTAATATCTTATTTAGAAGGAAAGGGAAAGATCCATATCCTTGAATAGGAAAATGGGTTTGTGGCATTAATCAAAGAATGGACTTCTCACTTGTTCAAAACTTGTAAAGTTGTTAGCTGAACCATGAAGCAAGTGTTATGAAAGCGCCTGGAAACTCTTAAGGATTTATCTTAATAATCAATAGTGAGAGAAAAATTAAGGAAGCCTTAACTTTGCATGTTTCCTATGTAAAAAGAAAAGCTTTGGCCATTAATATGGATTCTGGGATGTTGTTTTATTTTTTAAATGTAAGAGGGGTGATGAACATTTAAATTGGGTTTTAGCAGCTATACAATCTTTTTTATTGGGTTGCCATTAAATTTCTTGGTGTTTGATATTAAATTCTTAGGTGGCCTTTGTGTTGGTTTCTTAAAAATTCTGAGGTATTAGCCATAAAGGCTATCGAGGGTTTCTTTCTCTCTGTTGTATTTTGCACTGATCTCTCTCTCAAAAAGAAAAAATTCAAAGCTTTTCACTCAAAGAACACCGACTCGACTCTCATTGCTACTCATATAAAAGCAAAAGGCAATGAATGAAAGGACTTCAACTTCTCTGCAGATTTGTTAAATTGCAATAAAAATTACTGCCATTTTTTCCTCCTGCATACTTCTTGGGATTTTTTCCAGCCATTAATACATTTCCTGGCCTCAATTTACACTCTTCTTCTACCAATCCTTCAATTCTATTTCTTTCTCTCTTTCCACTCTCCCCCCTACCATGATTTAATTAAGCTTTAATTAAAACCCATCTTCTCTCCCTTCATTTCTCCCTTTATATATTTTGCTCTTTCTGCTTCAATCCCCTCACCACTTTCCCTTCTTTCCAACCCAACTTGGTTTGGTTCCTCATAATCGGCGTTAGTTTTAAGGGTTTCAGCTTAGCTAGCCTAGCCTAGTCCAAGGTTACGTGACCTTTAAGGTAACCGATGCTTCAATACAATTCAATTCTATAACTTTTTGTTCATCATTTTGGTTGGTTTCTGACATGTTTCATTCAGGTTAATTATACGTAAAGGGTAGAAAGATGAGTCGCAGGAATGCTCCGAAGCTTGAGTTGAAGCTGAACCTATCGCCACCAAGGGCAAGGGTTAATCCAGGAGTGGAATCACCAAGCCGATCAGCTACCATATCACCGACATCTCCTCCAAGCTCATGCGTGTCGTCAGAGATGAACCAGGACGTTGATGCTGCTAACGTCAGATACTCAAGCAGCCCTGAGGCGACATCCATGGTTCTGGTAGGGTGCCCCAGGTGTTTGATGTACGTTATGCTTTCAGAGGATGATCCTAAATGCCCCAAATGTAAGAGCGCCGTTTTACTTGATTTCCTCCATGATATTGCCACGACAACCACCATCAAGACAAGGAAGGGCTAAGTAGGAACTAGGAATCACCCCCTCCCCTCCTCCTCTCCTCGGCCCTTTGCTAATTTCAATGTTGACTAGTAGAACTGGTCGCTTTTTTATTTTTTATTTTTTTTGGGCGTGGCCTAATCATAGAACATTGATATGGGCGTTTATGGGTAGTGGATGTCGTCGTCGTAGTTTAGGTGTGGGTTTTAGGTTTCTCCCTTCTTTAGCAGAAGACTATGTAAACTGGTTTAACTGCAGCCGCCCAAATTTTCTTATGAAAAAAGTAAATATATTTTATATTGTTCGGTGTTTGTTTTTCATAATAAATAAATCAGAAAATGGCATACAATACAAGTTGGTGATGGGGCACTGACGCAATGCTAAGCTCAACTGCGTGAAAAAGAAAGATGGATAAAAATCCGATGACAAAAAGGTTAGGTTTTCTTTGTACTTCAAAATGAGAGCAGAGGAGGATGGGTTTGGGTGGGAATTATTCTAGGAGTTGGACAGTTGTTCTAGGAGTAGTATTTGTGCTTGACTTTGGCCCACAATGTCTGTCATGATTGGCTTCTCAATTCTCACCCAGCTACATTGCAATTTGATGCAGAATGGGGGCCTAATCACCCATTGTGAATTTGCAAGAAGCCAGCCGTTTTCTTTATTTTCAAGTAAAATTCTAACATTTAAGCATGCCATATCTATAAACAACTGGATGAATCAGGCTTTGAGTTGAAACCAATTATACAAGGCAATGAAATTTAACATTTGGATTCAAGGTGTGTTTTGCGCGAGGGGAAGTCGTCTCTCGGCTGCAAATGCAATAGGGGTTTTGATCCTCAGCTTAAATTGTGTAAAACACCATGTCATTTCCAAAATGATCTAAACTGGCTAAAAGGAAACAAAGAAAGAAGAAAAGGGTTGTTAGGTTTGAAAGGAGAGTGTGAGGTTTTGGTAGTTCCAGCATTGAAAAAGAGAAGGGAAACCATATTAGATTGAAAGACCATTAAAACACATAAATGCATGAGTAATTGAGACGGTTGAGAATATAATGAAAGGGGGGAGGGGGAGATATTACGTCAGATTATAAATACCAATTAAATTCTTCAACAGTTGTCAACAATCTTTTCCTCTTCTTTTTCTGCCTTCATTTTGCAGTTTGCGCTCTCTTTTCATCACTCACTAAATGCCACCTTTCTGCTGACATTGGTCTATTTTGGTAACCCCTTCTCTACTTCTTTGCTCATTCAATTTTTTATTTTTATGTTCACTGTTTTCAACCCTCTTGGAATCTTGTACTACTAGCATAGGGAATATAAAACAGGACATCATTTCACTATGTAATCATAATTTCAGTCACAGAAAAAGTAATGATGAAGAGAAGATCAGATATAATAACTTCAATTTCTCCAAATAATCTTAGGAAAATTGAAAAGATAAAAACAGTACAGGAGCTCATAAATGGGCAGGAATGCACCACTTAGGAAGAGAGATCAGGTAATCCATAAGCAGGGATGCATATGTCCCAATCGACGTGAAGATGCCAAACACTGTGTTTACTTGGACTTGATCGTATGCGTCTTACATGGTATATTGAAATGTTCCTATGTATCTGAAAGAGCACAAGCCAGAGCCAAATAAACTGAAAGATTTAGTCGTTCATTACCCGTCAGTTTCCGGATTAGAGACCAACTAATCACATAAATTTAGTCACTGATCAACACAAAAAAAAAAAAAAAACAAATCTTAGTTACAATCTGATGTGTTTAGTCATTTGCAAATTCAATGTCAATTGTAAGTTGCCTCCAAATGAATTCTATTAATAATAACAATACTCATTTAATTTACTAGAACCTATCAACAATATACATACATATACATACCTGACCAGGCATAGATTCAAAACAATATCTGTTCTGCTACACATGTGACTTATTCCAAAATCAATAAATAGCTATAGTCGAAACGAAACAAAAGAATAATCTGTTCTCTTATTCAAACTCCATGTTACAAAGATACTCCCTATGCAATCATAATCAACTACAGCATAGCATGCTACCCATGTATGAAAGCTATTAACTTTATTTAATAGCAAAACTAGTTTTAGAACATATGAAATAGATTGCTAAGCCCAATCAAACAGTTGAATCTGATCTATAAGACTACAGTACACCATCGACTCGAATTATCTAGAGTTTTGTGATTTAAGATGAAATTGAAGAAAAAGAAAAGAAGATTAATTTGGACTTGTGTTGCAATAATGAATTCCTAATAGATAGAATAAATGTTAAACTTTCGGTAAATTGTCAATACAAGTCTTGAGAGTATATGGGATTTTTTTTTTCACTCATTAACATACAAGATCAATTACAATTACCATCTCCATCAAAGTAGCAATAAAAACAGTATTGAGAATATTCTCACAAGTCCAAGATAAGCCAATGATCTCCGATAACAGTTTTCAAGTGATTTGATCTAATTCTTTTGTTTGATAAGATTCAATCTAATATTTTGGACTTGTTTCTTCGTAGGGACCAATTTTCAAAGCTGGTCCAACACACATCCAAAATAGCAATAGAGCAAAGATTGCCAATTCTAAATAAGATAAATTATGTAACATGTAGTGCTGATTGCAGTTATAACTGTTAATGATACTGCTCTTGTAACTACTGTATAAAATGATATAAAATCAAAATTCATGTACCACTTTACAAATTATAAAAAAGTTTAATTTTAGATTTATTCATTAAATATATATATTTATATGAAAGAAATAAAGAAAGTTAGTCAAAGTTTTCTTAAAATTGAAAAGAACAGACTCCTTCACAAAAGCCAATTAAGCATATGAAATCATTTGTTGCCAATATATGATAGATAATAATAATAATAATAATAATAAAGTGAAAAAGGATTATTCTAGATTATATAGGGATATTATAAAATATTAATATATATATAAATGTAAAGACATATGACAACTTTTTAAGGTCTATGGAATAAAATAAAAAAGTACACTGTCAGTGTACTAAATACTAATTCTTTTAAAAAAAATTTTAAAAAACTAACTAAATAAGACACAACAATTTCTTAAACTAACTAAATTTTTGAATTTTAATTTATTTAATAATTTAATCTAAGGAGGTCAAATTCAAATTGCTGTTCAATTTTTTTTTCAGTTCGGTATAATTTTCGACCTAACAAGAGCAGAATTACACTTTGTACAATTTAAACCTACGACATTGGGTTTTAGAGATCTACGTTCTACCGAACTGAACTAAAAAATAAGATAGTAATGAAATTGGGATTTAAATGAACACTGATGATTGGCAGTAGAGCATGATGGCCATCGACCCTATTCGATTTAATTTGAAACTTTAAAAGATGGAGGATTTTTAATTTATTTAAAGGGAATTTTAATTTTTTATTTTTAATTGAAAAATAAATTTAGATTCTATATATATTTTTATAAAACTTTTTGAAAGGATAAAATTTTAAAGTTGTTTATTATAATTTATATATTTTCCATTTAAAAATGCCATGTGGCATTATACTATTAGTTTGGGTTATAATAAAACAATATTTAGCATTGATGTGAAGAGAATTGAAATGTAAATTTTAAATTTTATCCTATATGAAGAGAATTGTGGATGTGAAAATGTTGCAAATAAGATTAAATTGCAAATTTTAAAAAGTTAAAAGGATTGAAATGTAAATTTGACTAAAATGAAAAAAAAAAAGAGTTACTATTGAGTATTTAGCATGAGAATTGGGATGGAAATCACATTTGGGACCAAACTGAAAATATTTGAAAGTGTATAGATTAAATTAGAAGTGTAAATCTCATCTGAGATAAAATAGGATCATATTGGATAAACAGACTTAACTCAAACGAATTTAAAATATCATATGAGGGTGACAAGGTTATTGAACAAAGCATAAATCTAAATTACTTTCGTAATGGTTTATGATGGGGAGATTAGTCATGATATTTTTAGTGGATTTACAAATTATTTTAATCCTAATTATGTGTTTGATCGGTCCCTTTGCTAGCTAAACACGACTTTGTATGAATTGCAAACTAGAATTGCAATAAATTAATAAGACGATGGAAGGAAAATAGATTGCATGAATTACTATCCACATTAAATGCATTTTCTCAAAAAGAATAAGAGATGACTTAGAAAGTTAATTTAATTTTTTTGGATTATTATTTAATTGATTGTAATTAAACAATTGAAGTTCAAAGTGAAACTTAAATTAATTAGTCGTCGCAATTTTAATAAACGAAATAATTAAGTTATTTACTCATAGATTCTAATACGGTAAAGTTTTAATAATTTTAATAAATTAGAAATGGATTTAGGTTAAGAAAACAATTTAATTGAAATATTTATTTTTAATTAATTGGATAAATAATATTTTGATAATAAAAACCTGAATATTGGGTTGGAGAATTGTATGTGCTTGATTTAATTAAAATTAAAATTGAACTGTATATGATTGTACCTAAAAGATGAAAAGGCTTAATGAGCCCATATGAGCGGCACACCGTGTATCCTAGTGTGTATGTGCCCTAGCCACATTGAGTCCCAAAAGGACTCCCAGTTTTCTATTAAAATCATTTTCCCTTCCTTCTTGTTGTAGTAGAATTTGTGTTTTTCCTTACACATAGGGACTATAGGATAATAAAAAATATATAGAACTAATACGTGGATACTTTGTTGAAATTTAGGGAAAACTTTATTTAGTTACAAATAAATTCTAAGTTACGTGAGTATTTGTGATTAAGAATTTTGTTTTTGGTTCTCCTAGATAAAGTGAACTTTTTTCATTGGAAAGTTTTAATTTTCATTTTGTGTTCGATTCATGATAATAGCACACCTTCTTAACAACTTAGGGTTCAAGGTTAGTGAATAAGATCATTTGGTAGGAATCCAAGATTCGACAAGCCTCTTAGTCCAGAAGCACATGTACTAAATTTGGTAAAATTTATTGTCATAAATAACATAAAAATATTCAGTTTTATGAAAAATTCTGAAATTTCACTAAAAAATTATTTATATTGTATATCATATATATTATAATTATGAAAAATATTGTATTTATAAATTTTATAAGATATTAATAATATAAATGAAATATTATTTTTAATGTAAGGGTAAAATTGTTATTTTTAGTCTATTACTTGCATATTCTGTAATATTATTTTACGTTATGTGTATTATATTGTTATACTTACTTTGTTCTATTACATTCCCATAAAATTATTTCATTATAGTTGTATCACAAATTAATTAAGTAATTAATTTTCAAAACTATTTTGATTACAATAAAGAATCATAAACTTATTTATGTACTAATTCTATAGCTTGATAACTGCACTAAAATAACTCGCAACGGATTGGATCAACAAACAATAATAGACATTGACTTCAGTCAAAATTAATTAACTATCAATTTAAAACATACAACTACACTCGCTATCAAGTTGAGACTTACTAAGTGGGTGTACTTTAAGTGGCCGGAGGATATTTATAAGAACCCTAGTGTGTAGAGCATCAAGCAGCAACGTAAGGAGTATGTGCAAACACCAACCCCTCTAAAATAAAAATTTTCTTTTTAAGTTTTTTTATAATTTATAAAAGTTTTAAATTAATAATATTCATATTATAATTACACTTTAGTTCCCAAAAATTATAAAAATTTTATTTTATTTTTTTAAAATTTATAAAGATATAATGATAAAATTATATTTTTATTATCTTAAAAATATACAATTTAATTCTACTAAAAAAAATCTCGGTAACCTTGGTAAGAAGGTGAGGGTCACAGCCCACAAATTCAGCCATGGGTGATGCGGGCTTATTCGGGGTTGGAGACATATCGGTAGTGTTTTGTTTTCCTTTTCAAAATTTTATAAGACATGGTGATGGGATTCTTGCTGAGATGCTAAACATGAGGCTGTGGTGACTTATGCTAACTTTGCATGGAGAAACTCCTATTCTATCATCATCGAGAGTGATTGCATCAATGTAGTGGAGTGGATTATTTACCCAGTTAAGGTTGTTAGGAGACTGAATTTTGTGATAGATGCTATAAAGTTTGCAGGTTTAGGCGATAAAAGAGTGATATCTGGTTCATATACCTAGTCTAATTAAGCAACACCATCAAATCTTAACATTAAATTATTGACTTGAAATTTAATACTTAAACAATTGATTAACAAAAATTAATAGATAAACAATGTATATGCAATAAATTAACAAAAATTAACTATTCAAGTTCATGTGCTTAATTAATAGCAATTAAATTAACTTCTTAATTTTCATGAAATACGGAAATTAAATTCTGACAAAAATTAAAGTAAAGTGTTAAACTTATTATTTCTTATGAAGCAGAGAAATGAAATTTATAATTAAAATATTTTAAAAATGTTTTTAAAAAATAATTATATATAATTTACGGTACAAAATATTTATCTATTTTTTTTTATTTTGCGCGGTTCATGATCTAATATAAATTATTATTATAAACCTATTAAATGCCAATTTAAGGAAATGAATGAATAAATCAGTTCACTTAAATTTCATTTTTTAAATTTAAATTACATCCTAAAATTTACTTAATAACTGATTCAAGGAAAAGTGATTTGGAAGTTAAAAGATCCATAAAATGCACATATTCTTTTATTAAAAATAAAATATTAAGAAACACCTCTTGTCTCTTTAGTTAAAAACTTAAAATCAGATTTCTTTATAATACTGGTTGTTTGATTTCTCTTTTAAATTTATTTGAGTTTGAATTATTTTTTATATTTATATAAAAATACTTTAATAATAATTATTACTGTTAAATAAGAATAATCTTTTAATTATTTTCAATTATATTAGTATTTAATTAATTTGTACCACCGATTAAATAACTCTTTTTATCTTTGAACCAAAGGAGGAGAATTTTTACCTTGTAGAAAACCAATGTTAGTTTTATAGGTAAATTATAAAAATAATTACTTATGATTAGTTATATTTATATTGTGGTCATTGAATTTTTAATTGTTATATAATGATCATGAACGTTATCAATTCAAAACAATTTAGTCACTATGTTATTACTTGATAATAAGAATATGACGAAAATCATACTTGGTCTGTTAAATAATAATGCGGCTTTCATGTTATCGTCACATAATTTAAATATATTCTTTCATTAAAAAAGAATAAAAATTTTTAAAAAATATTTAAATTACATGACAATGACATGAAAGCCACATCAATATTTGACGAATCATTTGTAATTCCCATTACACCCTTAACGTTGGATAACGACAGAATTATTAAATTGTTATAAATCGACAATATTTAGGTAGAAGTTTAGCAAGTAAAACGTAAATGTAAACTAATATATTATGTTAATTTTATTGGTTTCAGATAGGGCAGTCAGCTTTTCTCCATCTACAGAAGGCAAATGAGAGAGAACCGTGAGGAAAGGTCACTAGCGAGAGAGCGTTGTAATTATGTACAGAGTGGAGCATCTCATAGTAAAGTAGTGCCTTGTTTTGAACTTTGTGTTCAACATTTCTTTTGCTATTACCCAAAATAAAATAAAAGGAACTTCAAAGGGTATTGGGCTGTTTGCAATCCTCGAGAATCTCAACCACAAAGAGTTGAAACGTCAGATATTTAGTTTGACTCATAATCATGGATGAAATTAAAAAATTTAAGGAATCCAATAATCATGGTGGTCGGCATTATATGAGTCAGTATGGCTCTGCCTCTATATTAAATAATGATTTAATTCTTATATATTTTTTCATTTTGATATCTCATTTTTTAAATATAAACAGGTTTTAAATTATTTTTTCCGAAGTTATTACTTAGGTTAGTTAATTTGTTAAGATAAAAAGTTAAATTCATAAATTGATACTAAAATTATGTCTTTTTTTTTTATTTTAGTACTTAAATATTTTTAATCAAAAGTAGTACTTAAATTATTTTTTCTAAGTCGGTATCTTTGTTGTTAGTTAAATGGTTAAGTCTATTTTAGAAAAATAGAAAAGAGAAAAATAACCAATTAAAAATTGCCATATAATAGAAAAAAAAAGACAAACAAATTTATTTCCTTTATATATATTTAAAAAATCATAAAAATAAAAATATTTAAAATATAGAAAAAAAAATCGATTGAAATGGTTCAACTGATTTTCATAACTAATTTCAACTAATTTCAACCCCTATTTTGAATTAATTCTCGATCCAATTTGATTCTAAAAATACTAGTTTTGATCAATAAAAGAACTTTTTTAATACCATCAGGTTGAATAATAATATCATTTATCTGATATGTCTCTAATGAATGAAGAATAGATATTTGTGATGAGGATGTTTAAAATCTCAAAATTTCAATGTCATTTTTACCATGATAATGGAACACAGCCTTTCTTTCCATGTCACTAGTGCATTTTGTGTTTGGAAATCAGAAGTTCAACATCGAGAGCAAAATAACAATAGTGAAAAAACGAAAACCTACACAAATCTTCCTACCAAATATAAGCAAAGAAGAAGTAACAGAACATATGCAAAAAAGAAATGAAAGAAAATGAGTATCCTGAATTTGAAGAAAAAAAGCCCATTCATAAATACCTAAGCAGTAAACTAAATTCACCATTTGAAAAAAAAAATGATAGTGAATGTAAAAACGGTGTTATTTCAAAAAGCCCCTATCGAAACCCTTTTTTTATTTTGAAAGCAATGGGATCGATGTTTGAAAAAATATGGAGTCGCCACTAATCTTTTGATTTAGGTGTGATTGGACCACCTATTAAAACGCTTTATTCAATGAAAAATAAATTTGGTTTAGGTAAAAATAAAAAGAAACGGGTTCGGGAGTCGGTTACGTATGAGGAAGGGTTAGCACCCTCATTACGCCCAAAAACTGGTACCAAATTGATTTGCTTCTGTCCTTATATCAAAAGTTTTAAAGGAAAAGATTTTCCGAAGTATAATTTTTCTTAAAAATGTTTGAATAGCTCAAATGTTTCAAAGACATGCGGTTTCATACCCAGTACGATTGGATATGATCCCTTATACCTTTAAGATGCGATCGATTTTTGACTTTTGAAAAAACTCGTGTATTAAAATTATAAAAGGTTATCTAAATATTTGGTTCACCGGAAAAGTCATGCCCAGTACGATTGAGCACAATTTTTCGAATTCCCCAAATATTAGATATTACCTTATTTCAGAATTTTTGAATAACAGAAAATTAGAAATTTACTCAAAAACACGTTTATTTGTATAAAATTTGGGACACATGTTTATTGAAATTGTTATTACAAAATACAAAATTCAAATCAAATTGAAATATTTAAAACACAAATTCATTCAAAAATTGATAATCCACAAGATAACTTAAATACTGTATTAAATATGAAGGAATGTCAATACATGATATAAAATAATATACATAATAAATTTATGAAACACGTATATACAAGTAAAATTAAGTATAATACAAAGTAAATATATAAGTTATATAGGTAACAAGAATTTAAAAAAAAGGTTATATACAAGGGGCAAAACTAGATTTTCACACAAATTTAGTGATATGTATTTATAAAATTATGTTTATAAAGAGAATTTGGAAATAAATAATATTTAATTTTACAGGAGACAAATTGATTTAGAATGACGGATCATATAGATAATACGTATAAGGATAATGAAATATGAGAGTGTATACAATAAATATGATTTAAAACATGGTTCTTTAAAGTAGTATATTATACATATAAATAACTTCGAAATAGGATATATGCATAGAAAAATATTTATATGAAGTTATATGAGAATAATAATATGTATCATAGTAAAAATAATTTAATATGTGCTATACATGTGAAAATACTTTAGAAATAATTGTATATTTAAATAACATGGAATTAAAATTTGGATTATAAAATTAACCTAATTTTACTGTGAGATATACATACAAAGAAATTTTAGAAATAGTTGAATGTTGAAGTAACATATAAAAAAAAATATGAATTTTAAAATTAACTTAATTTTATTATATATTATACGTTTACTAAAACTAAAAAAACAATTAAACTCAAATTTATTAGAAAGCTATATATATATAATAAGAACAACAAGGCTTTAATATATGTAGATTAAACATAAATACCAAATATACTTAATAAACATTTAAATATATGGATGAATCCAAGAGAAATTACAAAATATCATGAAACTAATGGTATACACAAACTAAAATGAATTATATTACAAATAGTACACCAATTATTAAAATAATAGAATAAAAATAGAAAAGATTACAAAATTCGGCTATCAAAGCAATACAAAATATCACAATCAATGGTTAATCATATAAAACTAAGATGTATGTGCAGTAAATAAAAAAATGATGATAAGACTTAATTGTAACAAAATTAAAACTAGAGAAACCATTTACAAATAAAACAATTGCAAAATAGGGTCAATGTGCTATGCGCACAAACATGTGAGGACTAGTATTGAAAATATCCCATGCTCATAATGCAGCAATGAACCGCGGATCCAATTGAAACCATACACAAACTAACAGGCCAATTTTAAAACATGAAGAAGGCGAATCAGGCGAAAATTGAGGGCTGTGCGCAAGAGGAAGGATTTGTTGAATAAATAGACCATTTTAGGCGAAAAAGGCTCCCCCCACCCTTCTGACACGGTACCGTTTTATTAAAAGGTGCTTAAAACCTTTCTTTCCCTATTTCCTTTTTCAAACGCAAATTTCATTTTAACCTAATATTACAGCCATGAAATCAATCTATTAGTGCTTATTCCCATGAATCGCTAATCATCATTTCATTTGGTGACCAAAGAATGCATGAGCAGCAACCAAATTCCGCCGACGAAAGCACCGCTTATGGAAATCTGGTGAGTTATTTCATCTTTTTTTCTTTTAAAAACTCTTAGATCTAATATCATTCGTTCAAGAAAAAGGAAGCCAAAATTGAAAATAAACACATAAACCATTCGATACTCGCCCGTATCTCAGTATTCCAGAGACATTCGGGATTTCATCGGAGGTGTTCAAGGATTAATGGATAACACCTTTGGATCCCCTTCCAACTTCGATCTCAACGAAGTGAATAGAGGTCAATGGCCGATTCGCAAGGTAAGACCTATTTTTTCCTTCTTTGTTTTAAAACACTAATGATGAAAGCAATGGAAAAAATAAAAAATGATTGAAAAATTAAAAGACTGAAGAAATCACCTTTTCAGAGACTATTTTTTTTGAATTTCTTTCTATTCAATATACGTATTGCGTATGTATGTATGTGTAAATTTGCAGATACATATTCTCGGCTTTTTATAGCCAGATTTACAGAGGGGAAAAAATAAAATAAAAATACATTTTATTGGCTGTCATCTGTTGTATTCTATTAGCCTTTCTTCTCGTGTGTTCTTTTACAGGGACGACCGTGTGGAGAAGATGACCCCGGGTGACGTGGAGGCCGAGCGCGAGGGTCTCTCGTGTGAGACCAACCTTCTAGTGCCTTTCTAGCTTGTTCCAGAATCTTCTGGCATTCACAAGATGCTGAAATAATTTTGGGTGTGTTGGGCCTCGGGTTTTGGTTGAAATTGTATTTGGGCTTAAAAATTTGCAAAAAGACAATGGTATTTGGATGTGTGTTTTTATTTTTGGTTTTTTAATTTCTATTTTTTATGCTAATGGGCCCGGGCAAAATTGGTTGACTACAGCTGCCCCTCTTTGCTTATTGACGTGTAACGGGAATAGAGCAAAGACTTCAAAAGAACCGATTTTGCTTGGTCTTGTTGAAATTTAGCTTTTTAGCGCTTCTCCTTTCCAAACACCCTTAGGAAAATGAGGCTGATAGGTTAAATCCGCTCCATTGCCAATACATGGAGATAAGATTCACCATTTTCAATTTGCTCCACTGCCACTTCAGGGAGATAAGATCCTCAATCCTCAGTCTATTTCCTTACTGCTTAGGGAAATAAGATTTTCAATCTTCAGTCTGCTTCCTTACTACATCAGGAAGATAAGACTCCATCTTTTAACCCGCTCTCTTGCTACCTCAGAGAAATAAGACTAGTGATAAAATCTACTCCATTGCCGATACATGGAAATAGGATTCACCATTCTCGATCTGCTCCACTGCAATCTCAGGGAGATAAAATCTTTAAAACTCAATCTGCTTCCTTGCTACCTTAGGAAGATAAGATTCATTTTTCAACCTGCTCTCTTGCTATCTCAGAGAGATGAGGCTAGTGATAAAATCTGCTCCATTGCCAATACATGAAGATGAGATTCACCATTCTCGATCTGCTTCACTGCAATCTCAGTGAAATAAAATTTTCAATCTTCAGTCTGCTTCCTTGCTACCTCAGGAAGATAAGACTCATTCTTTAACCTGCTCTCTTGCTACCTCAGAGAGATAAGGCTGGTGGTAAAATCTGCTCCATTGCCGATACATGGAGATAAGATTCACCATTTTTGATCTATTCCATTGCAACTTCAGGGAGATAAGATCTTCAATTCTCAGTCTGCTTCCTTGCTATCTCAGGAAGATAAGACTCATTCTTCAACCTGCTCTCTTGCTATCTTAGAGAGATAAGGTCAGTGGCTAAATCTGCCCCATTGCCAATACATGGAGATAAGATTTGCCATCTGCGAAGATCTACTCCACTGCAACTTCAGGGAGATAAGATCTTCAATCTTTACCAATATACATGCTTATGCCAAATAATTAGGATACTATGATCGAAATGAATCAAATATTCCTAACTAAATGATACATGCAGAAATGAAGATGATTCCATTTTAACAATTTAGGCCATCGTCACCCATTATTCATTAATATGTTGTTACTGACACCTTTGCTTAACCATCATCTTGACGGAGTATCCTAAAGAAAAACCTATCATGTCTGGCGAGCTTGCCCCATTGTAATTCCAACGTCCCTTCTACTATTCTTTTTGAGACAAAACATTGCAACTCATAGTTGAATTTTCCTCTCGATCAATTTGCTACCCCACTCCTCAGTTGTTATAGCCAAATGTGCATTTTTGTTCTTTGTATGAATAAAAAATGTCATTTCCTTTTCCTCGAGAAATACTATATCCTGCCTGTTTACTCTATCATCATTTAAACAGAACTCTCAAAAAGGCGATTTATCCAAATATATCCTTGAACTTGAGCATATTCTAAACAATTATTCCACTTCAGATTCTTGCATTCTCTAGAAACTCCTAGAGTAATATGCAAAACTTCTATTGTGAAAACATCACTAGTTCATTTATCATTATGTCAATGCAACATGCTTGCAATCAAATCGTGACAATGAACAAGAATGAAATTAATCTTGAATTCAAAGTAAATTATCAAAAGAACAACAATGGCCATTAATTTGGGAATGTATATCTTAAAAAAGAAAGCATAATTCAAAGATAACCAATTTACTGAAAATAAAGACTAGGTACCCTTGTTATCGCAACCTAAGCTTCTTTGTACAAACTTCTTGAAGACCAGTTCAAGCTCGACATGTGTTTAGGAGATCAGAAGCACTTTATCAATGCCCCAAGATGCAACATATCCCCTTCATGGTTAATTCAAGTATATCAAGATCACAGCCTCATCACTCTGGATCCATATTTGAGCCGCCCTTTTCGGGTTTTCAACTCAAATCCCCTTTGGTCATAAGGCGCCATTTGCGGGTTTTCACCTTGGCCTCTCCTTTTCCTCTTTTTCTTTCTTTTTTATTATTGGGTCTCAAAGCGCCCTTTGCGGGTTTTCACTTTGGCCCTTTTTTTTTTTTTGAAGTCTCAAAGCGCCCTTTGCGGGTTTTCACTTTGGCTTCCCTCCTTTGTTAAGTGTAGTACTTTTTGACTGCATCCGAGTTCACTAGATTAGATAAATTTCTTCCATCTATTTCGGCCAGTATTAATGCACCACCAGAGAAAGCTTTCTTCACCACATAGGGCCCCTTCCAATTCGGCATCCATTTACCTCTGAAATCTTTTTGTATGGGAAGAATCTTCTTCAAAACCAAATCTCTCTCATGAAATTCTCTTGGGTGGATCTTTTATCATAAGCTCGCATCATTCTTTTTTGATACATCTGTCCATGCTGAATAGCCTTTAGCCTCTTTTCTTCAATCAGGTTCAACTGATCATAACGAGACTGTATCCATTCTGCTTCATCTAACTTCAATTCTGACAAAACTTGAAGAGAAGGTATCTCCACTTCAATGGGCAGAACTGTTTCCATTCCATAGACCAATGAGAAAGGTGTTGCCCCAATAGAAGTTCTGACAGATGTTCGATAAGCATAAAGAGCAAATGGCAACTTTTCATGCCAATCTCTGTAAGTTTCAGTCATTTTCCCCACAATCTTCTTTATATTTTTGTTAGCTGCTTCCACTGCCCCATTCATCTTTGGACGATATAGTGACGAGTTATGATGTCTGATCTTAAACTGACTGCAGACCTCTGCTATTGTACTATTGTTCAAATTTAGTGCATTATCAGATATGATCTTCTCAGGCATTCCATATCGACATATAATTTCTTTCTTTAAGAACCTACTGACTGCCGATTTAATTACATTGGCGTATGAAGTAGCTTCCACCCACTTGGTAAAATAATTAATGACCACAAAAATAAAACGATGCCCATTTGAAGCCTTTGGTGAAATTGGCCCTATGACATCCATGCCCCACATGGAAAACGGCCATGGAGAAGTCATAACATGTAAAGGCGAGGGAGGCACATGAATCTTATCACCATAAATTTGACATTTGTGACATTTCTTAGCATAATTAATGCAATCTCCTTCCATGGTGGACCAATAATACCCAAACCTCATAATTTGTCTGGCCATTGTGAACCCATTGGCATGCATTCCACAAACACCTTCATGCACTTCTTCCAAGATTTTCTTGGACTCTACGGCATTCACACATCTCAAAAGTACCTGATCCTTCCTTCTTTTGTACAGGATCTCTCCATCTAAAATATAATCGCAGGCGAGCCTTCTCAATGTTCTTTTGTCATTCTCCGTGGCTTGATCTAGATATTTACGGTTTTTTACGTATCGTAATATATCCTGATACCAAGGATGATCATCTCTTTCTTCTTCTTCTATATTATAACAATAAGACGGGGCCTTATAAATACTCATCTGAATTGGCTTCACATCTTCTTTTTGACTTACTTTGATCATGGAAGCCAAAGTAGCCAAAGTATCTGCCATCTGGTTTTAATCGCGCGGGAGATAATTGAAAGTAATATCATCAAACTCCTCAACTAACCCCAACACCAGCCTTCTGTACTTGATTAATTTAGCGTCTCTTGTCTCCCATTCACCTCGAAGTTGATAAATTACCAACGCAGAATCTCTATATACTTCCAACGATTTGATTTTGCGCTCTATAGCTACTCTGAGCCTCATGATACATGCTTCATATTCTACCATATTATTTGTACAATCAAAACCCAATTTACATGTGAATGGATAATGATCTCCATCTGGGGATACCAAAACTGCCCCAACTCCATTACCCACAGCATTTGAGGCTCCATCAAAATTTAATTTCCAAAAGTGATCTTTTGTATTGTCCTCCTCAGTAGCTGCCACATACACTATCTCTTCATTGGGGAAGTCAAAATTCAAGGGCTTATAATCTTCTTGGGCTCAGCTGGCCAAAAAATCTGCTATTGCACTCCCTTTTACAGCTTTTTGACTTATGTAAATTATGTCAAATTCAGAAAGCAAGATTTGCCACCTAGCCATCCTTCCGTTCAAGGCATTTGACTCCATCATATACTTTAAAGGATCCAATTTTGAGATTAGCCAGGTTGTATGATACAACATATATTGCCTCAATCTTCGTGCTGTCCAAACCAAAGCGCAACACAATTTTTCAATTAGCGAATATCTCAACTCACACTCAGTAAATTTCTTACTGAGGTAATATATCGCCTTTTCCTTTCTTCCTGATTCGTCATGTTGACCAAACACACATCCCATTGAATTACCAAACACGGTCAAATACAATATCAACGGCCTGTCTGAACTTGGAGGTGATAACACCGGAGGCCTTGATAAATATTCTTTAACTTTATCAAAAGCCTTTTAACATTCATCGTCTCATTACCCTGGGTTATGCTTTTTAAGCAGACAGAATATAGGGTCATACTTCTCCGTTAATTGAGAAATAAACCGCGCAATGTAATTTAATCTTTCGAGGAAACCCTGAACTTCTTTTTGAGTGCGCGGTGGAGACAACTCCCGTATAACTCGGACCTTGTCTGAATCAATCTCAATTCCTTTCTCACTGACCACAAAGCCCAATAACTTTCCGGATCTAGCTCTAAAAGTACATTTCGTTGGATTAAGCTTTAACTAAAACTTTCTCAATCTCATGAACAACTTTCTCAACACTTCAATATGCTCTTTTTCAGTTCGAGATTTGGCTATCATATCATCAACATACACTTCGATTTCCTTATGCATTATATCATGGAATAAAGTCACTACAGCTCTTTGATAAGTTGCTCCGGCATTATTTAATCCAAATGGTATCACCTTGTAACAGAATGTGCCCCATAAGGTTATAAAGGTAATCTTTCCCATGTCCTTAGGATGCATTTTGATCTGATTATACCCCGAGAAACCATCCATGAAGGAAAAAAATGAGTAACCAACCGTATTATCCACTAGTGTATCAATGTGAGGCAAAAGGAAATTGTCCTTTGGGCTTGCCTTATTTAAATTTCTATAATCCACACACATTCGCACCTTGCCATCTTTCTTGGGAACAGGCACAACATTGGCTACTCATTCTGAGTACTTGATCACCTGAAGGAATCCTGCATCAAGCTGCTTTTTGACTTCCTCCTTGATCTTTAAGACGATATCTGGCCTCATTCGTCGAAGCTTCTGCTGTACTAGCTTGCAATCTTCTCTTATGGGAAGGCAATGCACCGCAATGTCAAGACTTAAACCGGGCATATCCTGGTATGACCATGCAAAAACGTTTTTGAATTCCTGAAGTAACCCAACAAGGTCTCGCTTTGTTTCTTCATCTATGCATGTTCCAATTTTTACAACTTTCTCCTCTTCCAAAATCACCATGTCTATGGTTTCTTTATAAGGCAAAATTTACTTTTCCTCTTGTTCTACCATCCTTAACAAATCTGGAGATAAATCACAGTCTCTGTTATCTTCAAAGTCCTGAGATCCCTCTAAACACATGTCTCGCTCAAATAGTGATTCTGAGTCAGTAACCGCGTCACTCATGACATTGATATCTAGGGACCTATTAAAGGTACAAAAATATACAAAGAATGAATGAATTTGGTAATTATTGCTTTGCATGATATGTTTATGAATTGAAGAAAGAATTAAGATAATTATTTAGATAGAAAGAATAACACAATTGCTTGTGAAAAGAATAACATTTGCTCAAAATGATAGCAAAGAATGTACTTCATTGAAATAATGATGTTTGAACATGAGCCTATTTCACAAAGAAATCTTTATTGTTTCTAGGCTTAAAACAACAAATTTGTTTCAAACATTACTCTGAGTAAGCTCTAAAAACTACAAGAAGATCTTCTGCAGTCCAATTGTTTAGAACACTCCCAGGCTCATATGGACGAATATTTGACGAAATCCACTCTTCAATTGTCTCCTCAAATATGGCATTGATGTACACATCTCCTAATGCTTCTTCCATGCTTTCTTTCTCCAACATCCCCCGTTCAGGATAAATAATGCCTCCTGATACAAAAAACTTGGAGATATGTGGAATTATCATGGGCTCCCACTTGATTTCCCCACCACTCACTCGTGCTTTTCTTCTTTCTTGTCTTCTTTCTAGCTCCTTTTTCCTTTATTTTGCATCTGGTTTGAACCCTAAACCAAAGCGATCCTGTTTGTCTTTCAACATTAGGACTGCAATTCTTCCTTGAAGGCATCTTCTAAGTCCTTTTCCTGGTACAGCTCCCCGGCCTACCATCATCTGTAAACCCATCATTATAGTTTTGGACATTTTTGGCTCCAGAATTCTACTTCCCTCAGTGATGAATGTTGCATTCACAAACTCCAAAGACCGGAAAAAACACTCAATGGCTTCCTCATCTATTTCCACATACAGCGCATCACTGCTCACGGTCGCATAATATCCTCTTCAGCATTTATTGTTACCAACCGCCCTTCTGACACCAGCTTCAGCTTTTGATGTAATGATGAAGGTACTGCCCCTGCCGAGTGTATCCAAGGTCTTCTCAACAAGCAATTGTAAGAGGGCTTAATATCCATTACTAGAAAATCTACCTCATATGTGGTTAGGCCAATTAACAATGGTACCTTAATTCTCTCCATGACTCTCCTTTCCGTGCCATCAAATGCTCGTACTATGTTCTGACATCCTTTCATATGAGAACTATCCACATGTAACTTGTTTAGTATGGACAAAGGCAACACATTCAATGCTGAACCGTTATTTACCAATACCCCTGGCAACGTGTATCCTTTACATCTGGTAGTTATATGCAGAGCTTTGGTAGATCCCATTCCTCCTGGTGGAATCTCATCATCATTGAAAAAGATAAAATTGTCTGCACTTATATTGTTAACCAACCGATCCAGCTTACTGACAGAAATATCGTTGGTTACATATGTCTCATTTAGCACCTTCATCAAGGCACTCCGATGCACCTCTGAACTCAAGAATAGGGCCAATATAGATATGCGGGCTGGCTGTTTACGCAACTTTTCCACCACACTGTACTTGTTATGTTTTAGAAATTTCAAAAATTCCTTAGCCTCTTCTTCTTTCACTGGTTTATTAACAGGTACATTAAGTTCGACTGCTTTTCCTTTCTTTTGCTCAACCAGCATCTCTCTTTCTTTCACTGATTCTGTTCGGGTATCATATCGCCTTCCACTGCGTGTGTGAGACCCTACATTTTGATCCTCCTTTAACGAGCTAGCTGAATTGTCCTTTCCTGAGATTGTCACATTACAGTCATAGTTCCAGGGGACCTGTTTATTATTCTTGTAAAAAAAAATTGCTGGCTTCTGAATTATAATATTTGGTGCCATTTGAATTCCTGCTTCATTCTTAGGACGCGAGATAATAACCACAGGATAATTGGTTTTTGGTCTTGATGTGGACTCTGACGTACATATATACTCCTCCTCATGGATCTCTTCATAAAAGTCCATTTCCTTGCTATCCATCAGGCCCTGAATAACAGCTCTGAATTCTTCACATTCCTGAATTCTGTGTCCTTCCTCCTGATGGAACTCACAATAATTCTTCATCCCATTATCACTTTCTTCTGTGTTTGAAGTAACTAATCCTCTTCTTGCCATCTCCTTCCAAACTCATTTCAAATGAGTCTTTACTTCTGAAATATCCGTCTTGATCCTTTTTCCAACACCTCTATCTATTGCATTTACCCCGCTGTCAGCATGATTAGGTAGCGAATTTTCAGTGCTGGGCGCATTATCGAATTTTACAATGCCCATCTGGATAAACCTCTCAACCAGCTTCTTGAAAGTAGTGCAATTCTCTATCGAATGACCCACAATTCCTGCGTGATACTCACATTGAGCATTAGCATCATACCATTTAGGGAACAGAGGCTGTATGGGCTTTAGGTAAAAAGGTGCCACCACATGTGCATCGAACAAACTTTGATATAACTCTTTGTATGTCATGGGAATTAGTGTAAACTAAATCTTCTCATTATTCGGCCTAGTTCCTGACTCTTGTCGTGATGAACCCTGACCAGCAGTTGTCGCTTTTGGTTGACTCACAGTAATAGACTTCGAATATCCCATGTTCGCATTGTTCACCTCATTCTCTTTCTTCCGTGGCACAGACCTTTTAGCACTTTTTCCCGCGACTATCCTTCTATTTTTTATGGCATTTTCAATCATTTCTCCTGTCATGACTATATCCGCAAAGCTTCTTGTGGCACTTCCTAGCATATGCGTTATAAACGGGGCCTTTAAAGTATTAATGAAGAGATCGTGGTTTCCTTTTTCAATAGCGGTGGCTGAACCTGAATAGCCATTTCTCTCCACCTCTGTACATACTGCTTAAAAGTTTCATTTGGTTTCTTCTCCATATTCTGCAGAGTAATTTTATCGGGAGTTATATCTGTCACATGGTTGTATTGCTTCATGAATGCCTGTATTAAATCTCTCCATGAACTAATTCTGTTTCGATTCAATTGATTGTACCGTTTAGCAACTACTCCCACCAAGCTATCTTGGAAGCAATGAATCAACAATTGATCATTATGAACATACCCTGTCATCCTTCTGCAAAACATAGTGATATAAGCTTCAGGGCAGCTCGTTCCATTGTATTTCTCAAATTATGGCATCTTGAACTTGTATGGTAGTACTAAGCCTGGGACCAAACTCAGATCTTTTGCATCAATCCCAGGATGTCTATCACTACCCTCCATTGCTCTGACCTTTTCCTCCAGCCATTTGCACCATTCTTTCAACTGCTTTTGTGATTCTGCTTTTGCTCTTTCCTCTTTTGCAACTTCACCCAAATCAGGAACCATTGGATTATGTGAGTTATTACCAGGATTATAACCTGAACCAACTTGAAAATTCATTGGAACCGAAACCCCGGCCTGAAACTGCTGAGGCCTGATCGTAACAGATGGCTTCTGTAAATAAATCTCAGGTTGTGTCTGCATATGCACAGGAGTGAAGCCAGGAGGATATTGGGGGTCTTCATTACTTTCTCTCATATTATCCATTGGACCTTTTCCCTTGTCCATTCTTCCCATCAGCAATTGGGACAACTGACTCATCATCTCTCTTTGAGTCTCCATCATCTATTCTTTCATCTCTTGCTGCATCTTAACAAGCTGTTCTTGTACCTATGATTGCATTTGCTCTTGCATATCCTTTTGCATTTGTTCTAACTTTTCCAGTCTTTTATCCATTGACTTAGTCTTTTTCCTCGTACCGTAGGGATGCGTATTTGGTGTATTTTGGTTGGTTTCCAGATTACTGAAATATTTTTTAATTAATTAGAATCTTATTATGATCTTTAATGCATATGATGTAATGTAATGCAAATGCATGCAATGGAGGCATCAATTCTGATTCAATTCCTTTTAGAAAATTTCCCTAGAAAATAAAACTCTTTACATAAAACTGAGTTACAAATACGACTTCGCCCTAACACTCAGGGTCTTAATTTTTCTAAGCAATGAAGCTAGCTCTTGTCCCCTATCTGACTCCAGCTCGTATTTTACACTTAATACGTCTGCTTGTACTACCAAAGATTACAAGTAGTCAGCTACTTCTCGAATTTGCGTTAAGCTTCTCCCATGATGTAATCCCTGCTGCTAACTTGATCCTGAGAGTGATGAAGTTGATTCTTCCATTGCTCCTCATTTGCCTCCAAGAACTCAATCCTCATTTCACAACTCTGCAAGGCCGTCTCTAACTTTTCTATTTTCCCTTTCATCTCCTCGATTTTACTTAAGCTTGCTTTCAACTCGGTCACAGAATTACAATTCCGGTATAAAAACAGAGATCTCTCAAGTTCTACTACTCTGGCTCTTAGTTCATCCTTCTTATTCTTATTCTCTGACAGATTTCTTTCCAAAGCTTCATTCTAAGCTTGAGCCTCTTAGAACCGCTTTTCCCATTGATCTGCCTTAGCCCTTTCTTCTCTAACCTCTTGGCGCCATTGTTCCGAAGCCTTTCCTAGCCCAGCAGTCCTCATTGATAAACGCAGCTTCTTATAATCTGTTTTCAAACTTTCTAAATCTTTCTCAACTTTACCCTTCCTTTTCTGTAGCTTTTTTGCCTCTGACTTTTGAATCTCCACTTCTAACTTCAAGTGCATCTTTTCTTCTGCCAACTGCTCGATTTTCTTCCCAAACTCGGAACTATTCCTCTCAAAATCTTACTTTATAATTTCCAACTCCGACGAGGTAATTTGTAACTGTTCTTCCATTGGCCGAGCACTTTTCAAACTTGGTCTAGGAATATTGTCATTGATCCTTTTCTTAAACCATCAATTATATTTGGGTGTTACCATAAAACCAACAGTCAGCCTTTTCATCCAGTGCATTTGCCTCCAAGTATCAGACAATTCTCGAACCTTCTTCCTATAGTGGTTTCATTTATATGGAAGTTCACACTAAGCCAACCGGTACGTCATAGGTATGAATTGCCTCGACTTATACTGCCTTAGTGCAAGTAAAGGAGTATATCCAGTAGCTCCCCAGATTCCTAACAATGGCACCCAATTATAGCTCCCACATCGATACAAGATTTCATCAGGAACCATCCAAAAAGCTCTCCACTCTACATCATCTTCTTTGAAATTTTAGAGAATTTCTATCCATTTCTCTTCTGAAATATCATCTCTCCTTTGCATTGCTCTCTCTTCCTTTAATGGGGAGTAACCTTCAGAGAAAACCCGGTACGATACCTTATCTACTTTCCAAAAATGCCTGTGAAACTATACCATTAACAACTGTGCACAGCCAATAAATTGACCTTCTCCTACCCTCTGGCACATGCTCAAAGATCTAAACGTCTCAGCCATTATTGCAGGTACGGGTGTGACTCCCTTCCCGAGACGATCAAACAAATCAGTGACTGCCTCATCAACATGTCTTAAAGCCTTAGGAAAAATCACCAATCTATAGATGCTCAAAGCAAAGATTTCAACCCTTTTCTTTTCATCCGGGTGCGTCAAAATCAAATCTCTCAAATTTTCCCAGGGAATACACTTACTATCCCCCTTCTGTTGAATTCAAGTAGTGACCCAAGATTCACTCATCCCTGAAATATTCACCAGCCTCTTCGCAAAAGTTTGACTATTAGTAAGCTTAGCATAAATTTTCCTGGCTTGAGCCTTTGGACTCCTCAACAAAGTAGTGTATTCTTCTAAGGTAGGAACCAAATCTACCTCTCCAAAAGTGAAACAATTATAAGCAGCATTCCAAAATTGAGTCATACCTTGGAACAAACGCTTATCCACCTTAACATCGAGCAAGTATGGTATATCCCCATAACTCTGGTAGAACAACTGTTTAATGCCCTCATCCCAACTAGTCCATATATCCTTCAACTCCTGCAGCTCATTCTGTGTTACATTGATGCGAGTAAAGTTCTGCAACTCTGATGTATATCCTTCTGTCAGGCTATCCCCTTTCTCAATTTGCAACTTCTCTGACCATACACGGACGACCGCATTATTCTCAAATTTACTAAGAAATTCATTCTCAATGTTAAACTTTCTAACTTAGTAATCGAATACGAACCAACACCTCCTCTAGTATGCAATGTCATGTAAAACACAACCAAAACAAAACACAAGTTAGTGTCAAATATGAGTAATAAAACACAAGTATAACAACAAAAATAATCATAACACATATACGGATAATGACTAAGGTTTATCGCAGCTCTACTTAAGGATAGCTCTTACGGTTCACTATATGAAGTTTGGCTCTAGAGTAAAGATACCTGAACCAGCTGATTCCTCAATCCTCACCCATTATAGGCTCATATAGATCGAGTTCAGTTCAGGGGAATACATTTCCCTATGACCATGCGGAGATGAAAATCTCACGAAATCATAGGTACGGATGTATCCCGGAAGCAATCCACTAGGCCATGCGGAGGTGAAAACCTCACGAAAGCATAGTTTCTTACTCTCACTTAATAGGTATAACCACAACGGTCATCAATGTAATGCCATTTTTATTAAACAAGACTTGAAACACAACCATCACACAAGCAAATGCAATTAAAAGAATTATAATTTTCAAAACAAATTTTTAAATAAAAGGACAGCAAATAATCAATTTTATGGCCTGACTCTCTTTGTTCAATCCCCAGTGGAGTCACCAAGCTGTCGAAACCCTTTTTTTATTTTGAAAGCAATGGGATCGACGTTTGAAAAAATGTGGAGTCGCCACCAATCTCTTGATTTAGGTGTGATTGGACCACCTATTAAAACGCTTTATTCAATGAAAAATAAATTTGGTTTAGGTAAAAATAAAAGAAACGGGTTCGAGTCGATTCACGTGATGAGGAAGGGTTAGCACCCTCATTACGCCCAAAAACCGTACCAAATTGATTTGCTTCTGTCCTTATATCAAAAGTTTTAAAGGAAAAGATTTTTCGAAGTATGATTTTTCTTAAAAATGTTTGAATAGCTCAAATTAGCGGTAAAAAATCTCTCATTTCAAAGACATGCGGTTTCATACCCAGTACGATTGGATATGATCCCTTATACCTTTAAGATGCGATCGATTTTTGACTTTTGAAAAAACTCGTGTATTAAAATTATAAAAGGTTATCTAAATATTTGGTTCACCGAAAAAGTCATGCCTAGTACGATTGAGCAGAATTTTTCGAATTCCCCAAATATTAGATATTACCTTATTTCAGAATTTTTGAATAACAGAAAATTAGAAATTTGCTCAAAAACACGTTTATTTGTATAAAAATTTGGGACACATGTTTATTGAAATTGTTATTACAAAATACAAAATTCAAATCAAATTGAAATATTTAAAACACAAATTCATTCAAAAATTGATAATCCACAAGATGACTTAAATCATCAGATTAAATATGAAGGAATGTCAATACATGATATAAAATAATATACATAATAAATTTATAAAACATGTATATACAAGTAAAATTAAGTATAATACAAAGTAAATATATAAGTTATATAGGTAACAAGAATTTAAAAAAAAGGTTATATACAAGAGGCAAAACTAGATTTTCACACAAATTTAGTGATATGTATTTATAAAATTATGTTTATAAAGAGAATTTGGAAATAAATAATATTTAATTTTACAGGAAACAAATTGATTTAGAATGACGGATCATATAGATAATACGTATAAGGATAATGAAATATGAGAGTGTATACAATAAATATGATTTAAAACATGGTTCTTTAAAGTAGTATATTATACACATAAATAACTTCGAAATAGGATATATGCATAGAAAAATATTTATATGAAGTTATATGAAAATAATAATATGTATCATAGTAAAAATAATTTAATATGTGCTATACATGTGAAAATACTTTAGAAATAATTGTATATTTAAATAACATGGAATTAAAATTTGGATTATAAAATTAACCTAATTTTACCGTGAGATATACATACAAAGAAATTTTAGAAATAGTTGAATGTTGAAGTAACATATAAAAAAAAATATGAATTTTAAAATTAACTTAATTTTATTATATATTATACGTTTACTAAAACTAAAAAAACAATTAAACTCAAATTTATTAGAAAGCTATATATATACAATAAGAACAACAAGGCTTTAATATATGTAGATTAAACATAAATACCAAATATACTTAATAAACATTTAAATATATGGATGAATCCAAGAGAAATTACAAAATATCATGAAACTAATGGTATACACAAACTAAAATGAATTATATTAGAAATAGTACACCAATTATTAAAATAATAGAATAAAAATAGAAAAGATTACAAAATTCGGCTGTCAAAGCAATACAAAATATCACAATCAATGGTTAATCATATAAAACTAAGATGTATGTGCAGTAAATAAAATAATGATGATAAGACTTAATTGTAACAAAATTAAAACTAGAGAAACCATTTACAAATAAAACAATTGCAAAATAGGGTCAATGTGTTATGCGCACAAACATGTGAAGACTAGTATTGAAAATATCCCATGCTCATAATGCAGCAATGAACCGCGAATCCAATTGAAACCATACACAAACTAACAGGCCAATTTTAAAACATGAAGAAGGCGAATCAGGCGAAAATTGAGGGTTGTGCGCAAGGGGAAGGATTTGTTGCATATATAGACCATTTTAGGCGAAAAAGGCTCCCCCCACCCTTCTGACACGGTACCGTTTTATTAAAAAGTGCTTAAAACCTTTCTTTCCCTATTTCCTTTTTCAAACGCAGCCCCATTTTAACCTAATATTACAGCCATGAAATCAATCTATTAGTGCTTATTCCCAGCAACTGCCAAATCATCATTTCATTTGGTGACCAGCAATGCATGAGCAGCAACCAAATTCCGTCGACGAAAGCACCGCTTATGGAAATCTGGTGAGTTATTTCATCTTTTTTTCTTTTAAAAACTCTTAGATCTAATATCATTCGTTCAAGAAAAAGGAAGCCAAAATTGAAAATAAACATATAAACCATTCGACCCTCGCCCGTATCTCAGTATTCCAGAGACATTCGGGATTTCATCGGCGTCGTTCAAGGATTAATGGATAACACCTTTGGATCCACTTCCAACTTCGATCTCAACGAAGTGAACAGAGGTCAATGGCCGATTTGCAAGGTAAGACCTATTTTTTCCTTCTTTGTTTTAAAACACTAATGATGAAAGCAATGGAAAAAATAAAAATTGATTGAAAAATTAAAAGACTGAAGAAATCACCTTTTCAGAGACTGTTTTTTTTTTTTGAATTTCTTTCTATTCAATATACGTATTGCGTATGTATGTATGTGTAAATTTGCAGATACATATTCTCGGCTTTTTATAGCCGGATTTACAGAGGGGAAAAAAATAAAATAAAAATATATTTTACTGGCTGTCATCTGTTGTATTCTATTAGCCTTTCTTCTCGTGTGTTCTTTGTGTTCTTTTGCAGAGACGATCGTACGGAGAAGATGACCCCGGGTGACGTGGAGGCCGAGCGCGAGGGTCTCTTGTGTGAGACCAACCTTCTGGTGCCTTTCTAGCTTGTTCCAGAATCTTTTGGCATTCACAAGATGCTGAAATAACTTTGGGTGTGTTGGGCCTCGGGTTTTGGTTGAAATTGTATTTGGGCTTAAAAATTTGCAAAAAGACATTAGTATTTGGATGTGTGTTTTTATTTTTGTTTTGTTTTTGGTTTTTTAATTTCTATTTTTTATGCTAATGGGCCCGGGCAAAATTGGTTGACTACAGCCCCAACACATGTCTAGGAGCAATTTAACATAAAAGATACAATAATTAGGGCAGAAATTATGACGCTTTGAAATCTTTTTAGGTCTCATTAGAGTTTCTAAAAGTCTTGCCAAAGATTTGAATAAATTTAAGACATTTCTTTCTTTTAGGGGACAATTGTTTACTTTTATTATAATATCTCTTACTAAACTATCTCACACCTATGCCTCAAGGTAAAATTCAATGAAACTTAATTTCACTTGAGCTTAGTCTTAGCTTTACCATGCCAAAACGAGATGTCACATAAGGTGAGCCTATGCAATCTTAAAAAGAAATATAAGAAAAAAGCTCTTACCAGCATTTATCAATTCTTAAATATGACGACACAATCTAATCACCTCACATAAATTTTAACAGTGCATTTAACTGATAAATCACTCTACCCTCTGCACATGTGGAGTGGAATGCTCAATGGCATGAGAACCATGCCCAATCCACCTTCCTCTATGAATATTCTAGCACCAAAGTGAGGGAGACAAACAAGATAGAAGAACTCAACTATCTATAATCCCGTTATAACTACACATCATTAATCTTATACCTTCATTTTTAATCACTTGCATCATTGAACACCCTATAATAAGTATATTTATTTACAACGAAACTTGTTACTCGAAGTAACGGTCCCATAGATAAGGCTTCATGAAGTATTGGGGTTGAAATCCCAATTTATGCTATTTTTTTCCCTTAATTTGTTCAAGTAAATGATTTCCCAAAATCTAAAATTAACTCGGGAAAATCCTCAAAGAAATTGAAGTTGGTAATAAGAGAGATATAGAAAGCCACGGCTATTTATAGGTGGGAACTTTAGTAATAAAATGCTGAATTGGGAAATGTGAAAAGACTCGTAAAAAAAAATTATACTTCACATCTTACTCACATTAAAGCCAGATTGAGACACTTAGCTGTATTTTCAGTTCATCAGTTAGAAAAGGACATGCCACTCTTCTCTTATTACAATTACTATTGGAATCCCAATGCCTATATTTCCCCACCCAAGCCAAGGCCGCATCATGACTGAAGCCCCCTAACTCCTACAACCCCACAAACAAACAACATAGACAATCCACCACCTACCCATTTGCTTTGGCTCTTTAAATTTTTTAAATTTATATCAAATTTATATTTGAATTTTTATTTGAATTTTTAAGGGTCACTTTTAATATTTAAATCATGTTTTATTTATTCAAAATTAATTTTAAAAATAATATGTATTAATTACTTAAATATATAATTTATATTTAATATTGTTGAGGATAAATTCGTATAAGTAATGAACAATAATAAAAAGATAAAAAAAAATTGGCACACAAATATTTACATGAAAAAATCCCTAAAAAAATAAAAAAATCACAGGTAAAAGAAGACTTTACTCATTAGAAAATAATTTGAAAGAGTAGAAAATGGAGATAATAAAAAAACAAACCTTGATATTATATTTTTCACCGCACCTTTTCATAACAAGTTTTTCCAAATGCAATTTTCATCTGCGAGAAATTACAAAGCTAGCCTTGAAACAAAAAGGAGAAAAATATGTTTTTTAATAATTGAAACATGTGTTATAATTTAAGTAGAATGTAATATAATAGGTTAAATATTAAATTCCTCAACTTATACTAATAAATGAAATGTTATTCAAAAAATATATAAACTAATTGGAAAATTTGGTTCATTAATTTATTTTAGTTGAAGTAAAATGAATCAAAATTATTAAAAATTGAAGAGCATTGTAAAAAAAAAAAAAGAAAAAAAAGAAAGTGAAATTCAAAATTATTGGTGATATTGGGAGTACATTTGTATTTCAAAATTTTGACAATGTTAGATAGATATAAACATAAAAATTCTATTTCAAAATCTCACGAAAGATTACTGTTGTTGAACTAAATAACAAAAGTCTAAGAAAGTGAGTACGGATATTGCCACTTTCATTTCCAATGTTGATAAAAATTAACATCTTCCCTACTTCAGTGCTGGCTTACTCATACACTACTCTACTAAACTTTGTAGGCTCTTTTGAGCCTTTAGCTACGGAACACCATCTTTTTATTTAAAGAAATGTTTTTTTTCCTTTAATGCATCAAAAAAGCTTCACACTCACAACTTACTACTGCATTAAACGTGGAAATATTTGTTTAAATACTAACTTAACAACTGTTTATACGCCATCTAATATATTTTTTCTAGCCCATACTCGAAGCTAAAGCCCCCAAAAAACTGTGGCATCAGCAGCACCTACAAGTCACGTGGCCTGAACCCAAAATGCAGCTTGGTGGAAGCACCAGGCTTGACGGAGAACACCCCATTCCATATCTCCGTGAAAGCTCTAACAATAATCCCATGGTAATAAGGCGAATTCAGCTGCAAGAAACAGTTTAGAAGCCCCCTTAAATCATCTTTCGAATATATCTCTTTCTCCAATATCATTTGTAACATGGAGTGCCGGAAATCCAAATAAGGGTCATCGGAGGCTTTCTCCACCGCTAGGCTTTCCCCTCCTACGCGGCCAAACCCTTGTACTGTCGCCGTTGAACAGTTTGCGTCTTGGTCTGCGTCGTTGTCCATGTCCCAGTACTGGGGAGTGCCTGTGCTTGGAGAACAGGAGTTGGCAGTTTCGTATTCAGAGAAAGAACATTGAGTTGTTGTTTTCTTGGATGAGCTTGAAGAAGAGTAGTTATATGGAGAATGGGTTTTATAATAACGAGATTTTGGTTTGGGTTTTGGGTTGAAAAAACTAGTGAGCTTGGGTTTCTTGCAGCTGCTGCACCCTAAGTTGACTGAAACTGTGTTGAAAATCAGCTTTCTTCTGTTGCTTGACATTTTTGAGACTCACACAAAGCTTAAAACAGAGTTAAATCGAAAGAGACTAAATATAAAGTTTTCCAAACTTTCGATTTTTTGTTCAAAAGGTGAAAGAAAAAGCAACGGTGATGAAGAACAGATTGCCTAAAAATGGTGCTTAAACTTGGCATGGAGTTTGGATGAGGCAACTGAATGAGCACGGCGAAGTTGCCTATAAATATCCTGCATCTGAGCAAGGAATGGTCTCAAGGGTTGATAGAGTGACTGCACTGTGACTTTCAGTTATACCTCAAATTGATCACAATTCACAAATGAGTTTTACTTCCTATTTTTTAACTTTTAGAATTAGATTGATAAATTTTGTTAATATTGAGGGTTAATATTGTTTTTTTTTAAGAATTAGAAGTAAAATGATAAATTTATAAACATTGAGGGTTAAATTTGTTAAATTTTTTAAATTTAAGATCAAATTAATAAAATGTGTAAATACTAGAGGGTCAAATTTTTTATTAGGCTAATAAAAAAGCGCTCACATCAAATTTCTTTTACTCATTTAACAACAACTAATGGAAAAATGATTAAAATATTAAATTTCAAAAAATTAAATGACTAAATCGAAAAAGTAATAATTAAGTGACTAAAATACAACTAAAAGCATAATTGAATAACTATTTTTATAATTATTCATTAAAATTGAAATTAATGGTAGCTAAATCCATTATTCAACTAAAATCATGTACGTTGTGGAGTAAGAAATAACATTAGAATATTGGTAAAGTATTACATTAAACTAAACATTATGGGTTAAAATTGTAAAGTGGGAAAATGGGAAAGAGAACAATGTATGAGCTTTTTGTTCATTCAGTGTAGTTAGAGCTTTTTGGGTTGATATTGGCAAAAGGTTAAAAAGAAAGGAGCTTTAATGTTGACATGTAATCAATGGCCTATGGGACTTCAAACTTAAAGGTGGTAACGTATGGCCCTCCACACAATGGCCATGATTTTGTGTTGGAACTTGAAAACTTACTTTTATTTTTTCTTTTTTGCCAATATTTTTTCTTTTAGTTAGTTGTAGTTATTTTTTAAAGTGTAAATGTGGAAAAAGTATAGAAAGATACCACAATGGATCAACAACCAGAACTGAATGACCATCCCCTACCTATCAAATATTTGAAATGGAGTGCCGAACATAGGAACACTTTGACCGCCGAATACTCTTGGGGTAGTCGTACTTAAGGTTATACTACAATTTCAAAAAATTTATCCAATAACCCTACTGATTCGAAATTAATTGGAAATCCAATTTGAAAAGAAGTGATATCTTCTGGTCTCTTACATATCTTAAACAAATCTCACCGTTCTCCAACGATATGCAACATATTGATCCCATCTGTTTCCTTTCTGCTGTAGAACTGCAAATAAAGTTTATGATAAACTTCTCAGTTTGAAACCAAATTCCTTTAGTAAAAATAATTTGGTATGGCCCACAAAACTAATTTAGCAAGAGTTACCCTACCTGCCATGGATAGGAATTAAGCATGCCCATGTTTTCTCAACAATGAACTAATAAGTCTCCTTTTGAACTCTTTTATAATAGAAAGAAACTCCAAGATATTGTCCAAGATCTAAAACCCTTTGGAAGCCCCTATGTAATGCCATTCTTAATCCTTGCATTAATTTTGTATCCAGAAAAGTAAGTAAAAGTGGTCATTAGTGTAAGGATTGGTTCCTATTAAATTGTGTCATATGTAAAGAGAAAGGTGTGAGATATTCTGCCCCTTTCTAGATAATTTAACAGGAACCCATTCTTTATGCTCAACTGCTTGGTTAATTCTATGCGTCTGTATTTCCATGCCCATTACAAACAAATACGGTGAAAGAAGGTCCGTGATAGGTTTCTCTTGATGGCAACTTTTCAATTGTTCCCAAATTCCAAACAATCTGTATTCTTGGAAAAATGATGCAATGCATAATAAGATGAACCATTTTCCATGGAATACCTACATCTAAAAAAGAGTCTTTGATAAAGTTCCATCTAATTTTATCATAAATTTTTTCGAGATTAACTTTGATAGTCATCCACGTTGTGTGCCCTTTCCAAGAACGTATAGTACGAATTACCTCCTACGTTATAATAATATTGCATGTAATGGTTTGACCGACAATGAAGCCTACTTGGTTTAGGCCAATTAGTTTTTACAATGCTAGGCGTAATCTATTAATGATGGTTTTCATTAGGATCTTATAAATTTCTGAACACTAATAGATGGGTAGAACTTGTGTGATGGATTCTTGCTCAATCACTTTTGAAATTAAAAGAAGAAGAATATTGTTAAGAGTCAGTTTCATTGGTTCACTTCGATAGATTCTCTGCATCGAAATTCTCCATAGTATCCTATTGCTTATCCTTGCCAAGCGCATTCAGGGAATACTTCTCAAAAAGAATCTTTATAGTCTCATCATTCTTAATATCATACTACATTTGTTATGCCACCTCTATAGGTGGTTACACATGTCACCTTTGTGTGGACCTCACATTAGGTGAATCTCCAACATCAAACTACTTCAAGCGAACCCTATAACTAATGCCTCTCTATCGTAGGCTACTCTTGTTAGGAATGCATGGAACCTCACACCCATTGATTGTTAAGTTGTCCTAAATGTCACAATACTAATCTATAAAATTACATCAATGTCTCTATAGGAAGGTAAGATGTGGCTTTGCCGCCAGTGAAATTCCAACATGTGGCGCACCCTCTATTCAATGTATATAAATTCTCTCACCCCACTAACAACACAGACAAAAAGTGGACACAAATGCCATAACCGTCCAATCTTTCCTTCATTCATCCTCCCAACTAGTTTCACCACCATTTCAGCCACCAGAATACGATGACTTTCCACCCTACCAAGTTGAATTACCACCTTGACTCCCTCTTTCTTTCCCTCGTTGATTCTTGCCATCAACGCAACAAATTAACAAGTTCATTAGATAAATTTGGGAACTTACCTCTAATGGAAAGCTTCCATTGATTGCCCCATCACTTATGTAAAACTTAGTAAAGAAATGAACAACTTCCAATTTAAGTAATTGTCTCCTCATCAAAGCATCAGTCTCCAACATCAACTTTAAGTGTCTCAATTATGTTAGTTCATATTCTGACCATTGTTCTATTATGATAATATTTTGTATTTCAATCTCTTTCCACAAGTCATCCACAACTAGACTTTTATTGTTGAAAAAGTTTTTCGGAGCCAAAGTCGTTTAAGTTCCTCTCTAAAATTATATTTAACTAATGCTAATTATTTTTTAAAAAAAATTCAAATTTATAATATCAAATTTACTATCTTACATCAACATTTACGATATTAAAAAAAGGTGGGAGAGAATATAAATTTGTCTTATTTCTAGATTGTAAATTACTTCAAGGATTTTGAAAAAAAAAAAACAAATTAGAGGGTTAGGGTCTCGACTAAATTATTTTGAAAAACTTAAAAAGAAAAAAAAAAAATCACCCAAAGCATTCTATTTCTAAAGGGAATAATAAAAGAACTTTCAAAAATAAATCGAATTCCATTTTTTGGGTTGAGAGAACCATATGAATTTGGCGAAACTAAAAAGGATTCGATAATCAGTAATAAGATGATTCACAACTTATCCCTTCAAATTCAATCTATGGCGTGGACAAATTATTCATTATAACAAAAAAAAATAAAAGATCTGACTAAGAGAACAAAAACAAACAAAAATCAAATACAAAAAATTCTAATTATAAAAGAAAAGAAAAACGAATTTCTAACTCAAGAAATAAATGGTAGTTCTAACAAAATAAGTTATCAGGATAAAATATTAAAATTAGCAAAAAAATGTTGGCAAATAGTAAAAAGAAGAAATATTCGATTAATCCAGAAATTCTATTTTTTTATAAATTTTTTCACTGAAAAGATATACATGTATATTCTTCTATATATCATTAATATTCCAAGAACCAATACTCAACTTTTTCTTGATTTTAGTATTAGGTAGTATTTAGAAAGCTACTTAATAATTGAATTTGGATGTAATTAATTGTAATTGCACAAAGGTGACACATTTGGATAACCACTATAACTAGTGGATCCCACCTAGAGCTGATCATGGGCTGGGCGGCCCAGCCCGGCCTGAAGGCCCGTCTGAAAAATAGGAGGGTTTGGGTAAAAATATAGGCCCAAAAAATGGGCTTGGGTAAAAAATGAGGCCCGTTTAGAAAACGGGTCGGGCCTCGGTTACGAGTTTTTTGGCCTAAGTCCGGCCTGGCCCGAATTATATATTAATATATTTTTTATTTTATTTTTAATATAACTATTTTTTATTATATTGTTAATTTGTGTATTGTTTTAAAAATTGTTTTAGTATTATTTTTATTTGTTTTAATATTTGTTTTTATGTTGTTAAATATATTTGATTTATTATATTTTTAAATTTTTTTATTTAATGAAATAAGGAAAAAAAATTTAATATGGGCCGGGCCGGGCCAGGCTAGGCTCAGGCTTAGTAATTTTATTTCGGGCCGGGCTTGGGCAAAATTTTAGGCCCATATTTCGGGCTGGGCCCGAGCCCGGGCCTAGTAGACGGGCCTAAAATTTTGTCTGGGCCCGGCCCGACCCATGATCATCTCTAATCCCACCGAATTGGGTGTAATTGGAGCACTCTAATTACAATTTTCAATTCTCTATGGGAATTGGATTAATTACTTAGTTAATTACACCCAAATCCAAATTTAAAAATTATTTTATACAAATTTTAAAAATTAGATTATAAGCATGAACATGTATGAATGTTTGGGATGGTTATGACAATAAATTTCTTATATTATAAATCATTAAAAATTGTTTTATAAAAATAATTTGTGTCTTTTATAAAGTGATAAAAAATATATTATTTAAATCTTATAAAATTTCTAAAGTTATGGCCAAAAAATTTATTATAAAAAACAATTTATATGTTATAAAAGTGTTATAATATATTTATTTATAAAAAGATTATGGCTAAAAAGTGTGAACATAACTTATTTATGCATTATGTTGTATATTATAAAAATAATATACTTATTCATAAAAAAAGTTATAATTTTTTTATTATAGTTTATTTATAAAAAAATAACTTTTTAAAGTTATTGCGAAAAAATATATTATTTATAAGAAGTGTTATAAAAGTTTTGAACAATTTATAAAACCATAAAGGTTATATATTATAAATTTTATATTATTTTTAATTAATTTATGTAGTATAAAAAGGATATAATCTAGCATACTTCCTCCAAATTAGAGCTATCCATGGGTTGGGTCAAGGCTCAGTCCTAAAAAATTTTCATGCCTAGGCCCTTTTTTGGGCCTACTTGATCCTCCCCAAAAGCCCATTTTACTATTCAAAAATTAATAAAATATTAAAAATATTAATTGATATTTTATAATTAAATTTAAATTTTAAAAATATTTTTATTATTTAAATTGAATTTGGACAGAGTCGAGATACAAAAATCATTGTCCAAGCTCGACCTTTGGATAGGTTCACTCCAAATTAAGTTTATATAAATTTTTATAATTAAAGCTATCGACTATTGGACTGTGAACCCAAATAGTACAAGGTCGAAGTTACTTATGCAAATAGAAAATATTTTCTTGTACCATATGATAGGGTATAATACCATTTGAGAGAAAGGTGTCAGATACAAGCACCATAAACTGCTCGTGAACTCTTTAATTTGAAATATTAAAAGCTTTGAAATGTAGTTAAGAAGACATTTGTTGTTTTAAAAAATATTTCCCATACTAACAACATCACCTTAGTATGGTATAAAAAAAGTTGAATAGTATTACTTCAATCATAAGTGGAATCGATATGACCCATATTTTGAAGAGTACATGAATAAGGACATCTTGATAATTTTAAGTACGCAGATTTAGATCCAGATGATGATGAACTCGATTAAGAATCGATAGAGGATGGTAAGGAGCATATATTAAATATTAAAGAGGAAATATCCTAACAAATTTGCACTAGATCACATTTGGATAAAGTTGCATATGATGCTTATTTTTCCTTTTCTTTTTATTAGTAATCGTATTATCAACAACTTTTTTAGACATAATAAATATGATGATTTGATTTTAATTTTTTTTACTTGTTTAGAAATTTTTTTATTATACTAATAAGTTTTATAGTAATTAATATATTATTTTAAATATAAATTATGTAACTATGTGTCGAAACCATTTTTTTGAAAACGGGAAATCGACTTTTGAAAACGAAAAGTTGGGAGTCGCCACCAATCGTTTTTAATAGGGTGTGATTGGATCACCTCAAAACATGGTCGTTTTTAATAAATAAATAAATTTTTCAAAACGCACGATTTTGGTTTGCTAAAATAGAAAATCGGTTAAGAGAGTCGATTACGTCACGAGGAAGGATTAGCACCCTCGACACGCCCAAAATTGGTACTTGATTGATTATTTAGTGTCTTAATGTCAAAAATTAAATATTTGGACAGAGTTCAAAACGTGATCCTCCTTTTATTGGCTTTTAAAACATTTAGGTAAGTCAAATGTGTATTAAAGACCATCTCACCTCAAGGTAAAACATTACATCCAGTACGTTAGGACACAACATTTTTGACCCTCAATTGTGAGCTTGCCTTTAAAACGTGCGTTTTAGCCTTAAGAGGATATTCGAATATTCAAAACAAACAAAGAAAGCGAAACCCAGTACGTTAGGGCACGATTCTTCGAATTCTTTAAATACCGAACATTGCCTTTATTTTGAAAAATTTTGAGAGAAGATCAATAGTTAAATGAATTAAGGACATAGATTTTTTTTAAAAATGATAACCATATATAAATAATAAAAAAATAATAATAGTAATTAATAGAAATAATTAATAAAACAATAGTAATAATAAATACAATAATGTAATAAACATTGTGCTAATAGTATTAACAATAATATTAAAAACATGGTGATAATAACAAAAAATATGTTGACGATAACATTAAATATGGGGGATAATAGTAAAAAAAAAAAATTGGAATAACAATGTTAAATTAGTAATAGTGAGAAATAGTAAATAATAATAATTTGATATAAAAATGGTAACCGATAATAAACAATGGTATAAAAAAATATAATAAGTCTATGTATAATAGAAATTTATATTTAAAATAATTAACTTCGCTTAAAAATATATATATTTACATAATAAATATATAATAATAAATAAATAATATAATAATATGAAACATAACTCAAATTAATTAAATTAATAGAAAATAATAAAAATAACAAATATAAAAATAATGATAATAAAGCTCAAATTAATTAATTTAACAGTAAAATAACAAAAATAAAAAAAGGGGTTAAATTGAATTAAAAATGAAAACTTTGCGGCCAAATCAGAAAGGAAATAAAATCAGAGGTAAACTCCCTCTCTTTTCCTTTCTTTCGTTTGTGTAAAGAAAAAATGTGAACGCCAAAGTAAACAAAATTGAATAATATAAAAAGCTACCTTAAAAATCTGATTTGTATTCTCTTTGATTTCATATTTGTATTCTCTTTGATTTCATATGTGTATTCTCTAAAAAAAAAAATTCCCTCTTACAATAGTTTTTCCATGGCTTTTATAGCCAAATTTTACAACTTATAACAAGTAGGGTGATGGAGTTAGTGGGGGTGATGGAGGTAGTGGATGGTTTAGTAGGGTGTGGGGGTGATGGATGGTAGTGGATGGTTTAGTAAGGTGATGAAGGTGATGGAGGTAGTGGATGGTTTAGTAGGATGATGGAGTTAGTGTGGTCGGTTTAGTGGGGTGTTTAATTTGGGCTGGTTTGATTGGGCCCGGCAGAAATTTGGTCCTACAACTGCCCCTCTTTGCTCATTGTCGTGTAACGAGAATAGAGCAAAGATTTTAGAAGGGCCAAATTTGCCTGGGCTGGCTGAGTCTTGTCTTTTTTGTCGCAACCCACCGCACATTATTGCTTCAAAACGCTCGCTGCTACTTCACGAGATGTGATCTCATTGTAATTTGATCTCGCTTTACTCCTGCTCGATAAAGATAAGACTCAGTATGTTTAGCTTTGCTCCACTCTGCGCCAAAGAAGATAAGGTGGTGGTTGAAATCTGTTCCATTGCCGATACATGGAGATAAGACTTGCCAAAATTTGATCTGCTCCACTCCTACTTAGCGAAGATAAGATCTAGTATATAGCCCGCTCCTCTCCCGCCGTTGAAGATAAGGTTGGTGATTGGAATCGCTCCATCGCCAGACGCGTGGAGATAAGATTCACCAAAATTTGATCTGCTTCCTCTCCGCCGGTGAAGATAAGATCTGGTATGTTTAGCTTTGCTCCACTCTTACTCGAGAAAGATAAGGCTGGTGGTGAAATCTGCTCCATTCATTGCCGATACATGGAGATAAGACTCTCTAAAATTCGATCTACTTCACTCCCGCTCGGTGAAGATAAGATCTCAGTATTTAGCCCGCTTCTACTTCCTTTCGAAGAAGATAAGGTGATGATTGGAATCTGCTCCATCGCCAGATGCGTGGAGATAAGACTCACCAAAATTTGATCTGCTCCGCCCCTCGCCAAGATAAGACTCAGTATTTAGCTTTGCTCCACTCCTTTCGGTGAAGATAAGGCTGATGATTGGAATCGCTCCATCGCGCCGTGACGTGGAGATAAGATTCACTAAAACTTGATCTGCTCCGCCTCCTGCTCAATGAAGATAACACTGGTATTTAGCTGCTCCACTCCTCGCCGGTGAAGATAAGGTGATGATTGGAATCTACTCCATCGCCGGTACGTGGAGATAAGATTCACCAAAATTTGATCTGCTCCGCTCCTGTTCAGCGAAGATAAGACCTGGTATTTAGCCTGCTCCACTCCTGCTCAGTGAAGATAAGGCTGATGATTGGAATCTGCTCCATCGCAGGTACGTGGAGATAAGATTCACCAAAATTTGGTCTGCTCCGCTCCTTCTCAGCGAAGATAAGATCTAGTATATAGCCTGTTACCCTACTGCTTAGGGGGTTAAGGCGAGTCTTCGACCTACTCCACCATTGTTCGGAGAGTTAGGATCTGTAAATTTTAGCCTGTTACCCTACTGCTTAGGGGGTTAAGGCAGGTCTTCTACCTGCTCCACCATTGTTCGGAGAGCCAGGATCTGTAAATTTTAGCCTGTTACCCTACTGCTTAGGGGGTTAAGGCGAGTCTTCAACCTGCTCTACCACTGCTCGGAGAGCCAGGATCTGTAAATTTTAGCCTGTTACCCTACTGCTTAGGGGGTTAAGGCGGGTCTTCGACCTGCTCTACCACTGCTTGGAGAGCCAGGATCTGTAAATTTTAGCCTGTTACCCTACTGCTTAGGGGGTTAAGGCGAGTCTTCAACCTGCTCTACCACTGCTCGGAGAGCCAGGATCTGTAAATTTTAGCCTGTTACCCTACCGCTAGGGGTTAAGGCGGGTCTTCGACTGCTTCTACCACCGCTTTCGAGAGCCAGGGATCTGTAAATTTTAGCCTGTTACCCTACCGCTTAGGGGTTAAGGCTTGTATCCTCTGCTCTTCTAACACCGCTCGGAGAGCCGGATTTATAAATTTTAGCTTTGTTACCCTACTTTGCTAGGGAGTTAAAGCTCGCCATCTTGACTTTGTTACCCTACTACTTAGGGAGTTAAAGCTCATTTTTTTTATCTACCCCACTATTGTTCCGGAGATAAGATCTGTAATTTCACCGATGTTGCTACATTGTCCTCTGGGAATATGCCTGTGAGACTCGGTTTCATGTCTATGTTTATGCCAAATAATTAGGATGCTATGATCAAAATCAAATGCTCCTAACTAGATGTATTATGAATGACATTTGTATAAATGCTGAATGTAGAAATGTCATGAGAATGATTCCTTTTAAACGCTTAAAGCGACATCACTCGTTATTCATCGAGTTTTATCACTATCATATTATGTCGCCTTCTTGCTCTATTAGCATCTCCAACGAAAACCAGAGAAACAACTCATTTTGCTCAACCGGCTTGCCCTAATCGTAGTTTCAAAGTCTCTTCCACTCGTACTTTCTCGGGACATAAAGTTTATACTTCCCACTCGCAACTTCAAAGAAATAATCATTTGATTTCTTCTATCCATCTCGCCAGAAATCGAGGTACATGATTTACATCATCTTCAATCAATTTGATCTGTTACACCATTTCTGGGTGTAATGAAAAGATATATATGCCCGATATTTATGAATACAGAATACCATTTTCTTTTTCTTGAGAATAATCCCATTACTCGTTCTTTGCCGGATTACAAAGACCAATGTAATTTTCTTTTTGGTCAACCAATGTCTTTGATAGAAACCTAAGGAGATAATTTCAATTTGGGCTTAAATATTTCCAACCCTTAAGCTTGGTGAGTTTTAAACAATAGTCCCGTTTCAGGCTCCTGTATTATTTAAAACTTCCAGAGTAATATGCAAAACTCCTTTTATGAAAGTGTCCATTAATCATTATTTCAATGCAAAATGCTTGAAAAATATCATAACAACGGATTAGAAACATAGCTCGAAGCAAGTAAGATAACCAATGATGGCAAAATGCAATTAAGAAGGAAATTTATTGGGATGTATCTTGAAAAGAATAAGATATTCAAAGATATCAAATCCAAAAATAGAAAACTAGGTGCCCCAGATATCACAGCTTGAGCTTCTCTGTACTAACTTCTTGAGGACCATTTTGAGCTCAATCTATGTTTAGAGAATCCAGAGTACTTTGTCAATACCCCCAGACATAGCATACTTCTTCATTGTTAATTTAGGCATAGCAAGACTCATCTGTATACCCCACTTTGGTCCAAATTTGAGTCGCCTTTTTCAGGTTTTCAACTCAAATCCCTTTGGTCTCAAGGCGCCTTTGTGGGTTTTCGCCTTGGCCTCTCCTGTTTCTTTTCTTTTCTTTTTTTGTTTTTCTTTTTTGAAACTGCTAACTGTGACTAAATCTGAATTCACCGATTGGACAAGTTTTTTCCATCCGTCTCAGTCAATATCAATGCTCCTCTAGGACAGGCTTTCTTTACTACATAAGGTCCTTCCCAATTTGGGATCCACTTTCCTTTGAAGTCCTTTTATATAAAAATCTTCAATGTCAGGTCCTCCTCGCAGAGTTTTCTAGGACGAACCTTTCTGTTGTAAGCTTGCATCATTTGGTTTTTGTATATTTTGGCCATGACGGGTAACTTTCACCCTCTTCTCTTCAATTAAGTTCATTGAATCATTCTGCTTCATCCAGTTCTCGACTCAATCAAAGCTTGGGGAGAAGGAATCTCGATTTCAATATCATTTTTATCCCATAAATCAATGAGCAATATGTTGCCCCAACGAGTCCTAGTTGATGTTCGATAAACAAAGACGGTAAATTATAACTTCTTTACGCCAATCTTTATAAGTTTCAGTCGCCTTTCACTTTTTTAGGGGGGGTTTGATGACTTTGTAAAATTGACATATGAAGTAACATTTACCCTCCTCTTGACGTAATCGACAACTGCCAAGATGAGTCTATGTATATTAGTCGAGAATGACCTGATAACATCCATGCCCCACATAGAGAAAGACTGTGAAGAAATAAATGAGGCACATGGATCTTGTCTCAATAGTACCCAAACATCATGATTAGTGTGGCTACCGTGAAGCCATTAACATATGTTCTTCTAACACCCATATAGACATTTTCTGCATCTCCAGGTATATCTTGATATGGTTATGAGAAAACATCTTTGAATTCTTGAAATAACTCAATGACGATTCGCTTTGTCTTTACGGTGACTCAGACTCCGATCTTTGCCTCATTGCTTATAATGCTCATTGACCCTTTGTAGAGCAGGATCTATTTTTCATCTTATTCTACCATCCTTAACAAATCAAAAGATAAGCTGCAATTTCTGTCATCTTTAAAGTACTGAGATCCGCTTAAACACATATTTCACCCCAAAAGGGAGTCAGTTACAGCGTTGCTCCTGTCGTTGATATCTGGGGACCTATTGTAGGTACAAAGGCATATTTCCAAAAAACAAATGATTCTAAGGATGTTATTGATATGGCATGATCATGAATGAAAAATAAAACATATTCAAAAGAGAGTCCTAAGAATAAAATAATATGTCACGAATGAAAGAACATTTACTCAAAAAGATTTGATTGAAATAAAGACTTTGAACACAAGCCTATTTCACAAAAGGGTTCTTATTGCCCCTAGGCTTAAAGCAATAAGCGTATTTTGAACATTACTTTAGATTAGCTCTAAAAATACAGGGATTTCTTCCACAATCCCATTATTCAAAACACTCCCAAGTACATAAGGGTTTGGAAATTTTTATTTCCCGATTCCCTCTTGAGAAATATCATTCAGATCCAGCGATATGTCATTGGGATAGATAGCTAGTGGTTACAACCCTCGGCTGGCCTACATTGACCAATTTGGAAGGCATGCTCACGATGCTCACTTCATTTTCATTTCTCTTTTGGGTTGACCTCTTGGTGCTTTCTCCCGCATCTATCTTCCCACTCCTTATTACATTTTCAATCATCTCACCGGACATTATTATATCTGAAAAACTCAGAGCAGTACTTCCCAACATATAGTCAATGAACGGGGCTTTCAGGGTATAGATGAAAAGCATTGAGGTCTCCTTTTCCAAAAGAGGCGGTTGGACCTGTGTTGCAATCTCTCTCCATCTTTGGGCGTATTGCCTGAAACTCTCATTCGGTTTCTTTTCCATGCTTTGTAAAGTGATCCTGTCATGAGCCATATCCGTTACATGACTATACTATTTCATGAAAGCTTGTGCTAGATCTTTCCATGAATTGATCTGGGTACGGCTCAATTGGTTGTACCATTTGGATGCTGCCCCAACCAGACTTTCTTGAAAACAGTGAATCAATAATTGGTCATTATTGACATACCCAGTCATTCGTCTACAAAACATGGTGATGTGAGCTTTTGGACAGCTAGTCCCGTTATGCTTTTCAAATTCAGGCATTTTGAACTTGTAGGGAATTATTAAGTCCGAAACCAAGCTCAGGTCCTTGACGTCAATTCTGCGATAATCATCAGCATTTTTCATCGCCTTGAATTTTTTCTCCAACCACCGATACCGATCCTCGAGTTGTTTTGGCAATTCCATCTTTGCTTTTCCTATTTTGTTCAAATCAGGAACAACAAAGGTAGTTGGATTACCCCCCGGATTAGAGTCTGAGCCGATCAAATAATTCACTGGTGCTGAGGTACTGGCCTGATTTTGCTGAGCTCTGATAATTGGTAGACCTTGCAAACATGCCTGTGTATTTGTCAGAGTGAAACCCAGAGAATAGAGAGGCTCCTCATTATCCACCCCAGCACTAATCATAGAGCTTTCCCTCTTTTCTAGCCCCTTAGTCAGTAATTGGGACAACTGGTTCATCATATTCCTTTGAGACTCTAGCACTTGGTCTCTCATATCTTGCCGTATCTTCATCAGTTGCTCTTGCAATTGCATTTGTAACTGGTCATGCATCTCTCTTTGAAGTTGTTTAAGTCTTTCCAATCTTTGGTCCATATCTTTTGTCATAGCATTACGGATGCAATGGCGATGCTTGGTTGGTAAGTTTTATCGGTTTTCGATTAATCAAATGATTTCAATTAATTAGGGGCCTATTGTGAAAATCTAATGCACATGATGCAATGATGCAATGTAATACAAATGCATAGAATGCAAATGCATGGGATGAATGCAAAAGAAAGAAAGGCGTTGATTCTGAATTCAATTTTATTAGAACAACTTTTCTAGAAAATAAATTCCTTTACATAAAACGGATTACATATGCGGCCCTGCCCTCATTTTCTAGGTGAAGACACCAATTTCCTTTCTTCGTAAAAGTCAAATCTCCCAAACTTCCAATAGATGCCTCCACTAGCTCCTTTTTGCTTGATCCAGATCGCGACTTATTATCCTCGCGATGTTGATTAGCTCCTTTAAGAAAGTCGGGACGCGACGGCTCTCGAATAATCTTTATCAGCTTGAATCCTTGGGTAAAGTCTTGTTTTCCTCCACGAACTATCAGCTTTATTTTGTTGTGCTTACTTGGACCATATTCAGACAACCGTATTATAATTCACTTTATCAAGAAATCCATTTTCTCATGACAAACTGTTCTATATAGCAGTCGAATATGAATCAACACCTCCTTTCTATGATGATGTAATGCAATGCGGTTATAAACAAAACAAAACAAGTTAGTATCGAAAAATAAAAATCAAAGCAAATAGAAAATAATCAAACACCTAACTGGGTAATCGTTAGGGTTCAACATAGCTCTACCTAGGGCGAGATCCTAAAGTTCACTATATGTGGCTCGGTTCTAAGAAAAGGGTACCTGAACCAGTAGATTCCTCAACCCTCACCCATTATAGGCTCATATGGATCAAGTTCGGTTCAGGGGAATACATTTCCCTATGCCCATACGGAGGTGAAAACCTCACGAAGACATAAGTATGCGGATGTATTCCTAGGCGATCCCCAGCCCATGCGGAGGTGAAAACCTCACGAAAGCATAGTTTCTCACTCCCACTTAAGAGATGTGACCACAACGGTCATGAGATATGATGCGAGTACATAGAGAAATTCAACGAAAAACAAACTCAACAAGGACACGATGAAATGCAAAGCGAGGATCGTGTATTTTTAGAAAGACCAAATTTATAAATTTTGACAAGAAGACAGAAAACAATCAATTTATAGCTCGACTCTCCGATGTCCCCAGTGGAGTCGCCAAGCTGTCGAAACCATTTTTTTGAAAACGGGAAATCGACTTTTGAAAACGAAAAGTTGGGAGTCGCCACCAATCGTTTTTAATAGGGTGTGATTGGATCACCTCAAAACATGGTCGTTTTTAATAAATAAATAAATTTTTCAAAACGACGATTTTGGTTTGCGAAAATAGAAAATCGGTTCGGGAGTCGATTCACGTCATTTAGGAAGGATTAGCACCCTCGACACGCCCAAAATTGGTACTTGATTGATTATTTAGTGTCTTAATGTCGAAAATTAAATATTTGGACAGAGTTCAAAACGTGATCCTCCTTTTATTGGCTTTTAAAACATTTAGGTAAGTCAAATGTGTATTAAAGACCATCTCACCTCAAGGTAAAACATTACATCCAGTACGTTAGGACACAACATTTTTGACCCTCAATTGTGAGCTTGCCTTTAAAACGTGCGTTTTAGCCTGAAGAGGATATTCGAATATTCAAAACAAACAAAGAAAGCGAAACCCAGTACGTTAGGGCACGATTCTTCAAATTCTTTAAATACCGAACATTGCCTTTATTTTGAAAAATTTTGAGAGAAGATCAATAGTTAAATGAATTAAGGACATAGATTTTTTTTAAAAATGATAATAATATGAGAATAATGCTAACCATATATAAATAATAAAAAAATAATAATAGTAATTAATAGAAATAATTAATAAAACAATAGTAATAATAAATACAATAATGTAATAAACATTGTGCTAATAGTATTAACAATAATATTAAAAACATGATGATAATAACAAAAAATATGTTGACGATAACATTAAATATGGGGGATAATAGTAAAAAAAAAAAAATTGGAATAACAATGTTAAATTAGTAATAGTGAGAAATAGTAAATAATAATAATTTGATATAAAAATGGTAACCGATAATAAACAATGGTATAAAAAATATAATAAGTCTATGTATAATAGAAATTTATATTTAAAATAATTAACTTAAGCTTAAAAATATATATATTTACATAATAAATATATAATAATAAATAAATAATATAATAATATGAAACATAACTCAAATTAATTAAATTAATAGAAAATAATAAAAATAACAAATATAAAAATAATGATAATAAAGCTCAAATTAATTAATTTAACAAAAAATAACAAAAATAAAAAAAAGGGGTTAAATTGAATTAAAAATGAAAACTTTGCGGCCAAATCAGAAAGGAAATAAAATCAGAGGTAAACTCCCTCTCTTTTCCTTTCTTTCGTTTGTGTAAAGAAAAAATGTGAACGCCAAAGTAAACAAAATTGAATAATATAAAAAGCTACCTTAAAAATCTGATTTGTATTCTCTTTGATTTCATATGTGTATTCTCTAAAAAAAAAAATTCCCTCTTACAATAGTTTTTCCATGGCTTTTATAGCCAAATTTTACAACTTATAACAAGTAGGGTGATGGAGTTAGTGGGGGTGATGGAGGTAGTGGATGGTTTAGTAGGGTGTGGGGGTGATGGATGGTAGTGGATGGTTTAGTAAGGTGATGGAGGTGATGGAGGTAGTGGATGGTTTAGTAGGATGATGGAGTTAGTGGTCGGTTTAGTGGGGTGTTTAATTTGGGCTGGTTTGATTGGGCCCGGGCAGAAATTTGGTCCTACACTATGTAATTTTAATTTATACTACCAAACATGATATAGAGAATCACGATTTAATTACATTCTGCCAGCCAAACACGCTACAATTATAAAAGAGTGTATTTATACTTTCATTTAATTATACTATGCTATCCAAACATACCCTAATACATTAATATAATTATTATGTTGAATTAAAAAACTAATCTAACTTCCTGAAGAGTTAAAATTTTAATCTTATTTATTGAAGAGTAACCAACAAGCATATTCTACTTATATTTAAAGGTATCATGTTTAGAACATTCATTTATATTTGCAGTTGTTCTGTTTCGTAATAATGTGCAAAATTATTAGGTGCATTTGTAACTATGCAATTAGGCTACTGATTATATAAGAGGCTGGTTGTACTTTAAACATTCACGTGCAATATTAATGCTGAAGCATTGACCATTGACCATTGACCATTGACCATTGACCATTTAAGACTACATATGTTTTCGAGATTATGGACTCTTTACAATAAAGGATCACATTTGGGGTTCCTAGGTGTATGGGTGTGGTCAGACACCAGTTTCAGGGGGCAAAATACAAAACTAATACTATCAAACAAGTTGATCAGCAACATGAAAATGCCAATATTAGGTTTTTCCAGTTACAAAAATTACAACATTATCGACGGGAACAACAATTAAAGCGAGATAAAAATATAAAAAGCATACATAAACATGTTAAGATTTATATAAATGTATAAAACACTATAAACACAATGATGGAAAAAATAAATAAATAAACCAACACAACACGCATACTGGGGCATGCATGTGGTGTTGCATGGATACCTGGTTTCCTCTACTCACCATCAATCTAGTACAGCAGTGAAGATAATAGAAGCTCAAGACTCTTTGTTAAACTAAAAGTAAGTCGAAGCAAGAAGCATCATGATTTATTAGCTGATAAAGTTATTCAAAGGGCAGACCAATTATCATAAACTGTGCAGTCAAGTCATTATTACTGCATAGGAATGCACCAAAAGCAAACCATCCAAGTTGGGAAAAGGTTAGCAACAGCTACAGAAACATGGACCTCTTGTGGTTTTGCAGGCAACCAAAAAAATAACCAAATATAATCTGGAAGTAGGATGAGGAAAACTTACTTTTTTTAAAAAAAGGGCGCATCAAAAGATTCGAAAATTTGAAGGATCTTCAAGAGGTGGGGTGAATTGAGCGAACAATGTTTTACAAATGACAAAGCTCCCTGAACCCCCGAGAACAGTTAATCTGGGTTCAAGGTTTTTAAGAATGTTTACAGCATTAAACTTGTTCTCAAGTTTGCCATTACTAACTGAAGTCTTCCGGTTCCAACTCCAGCAGGTTTATTCAGAATGTTTGAAACAGCTCCCTTTCTAATTAAAATAAAAAATATCCTAATGCCTTAAATTTATTACTTAAACCAAAATTTTATTTAATTTTATTACAAGTACTTTCATACAAATTTTTTTCTCCATATATATTTATCACTGTAATTTTTGTGTTTTCCTTCTGTGTGTGGCCTAAACATGTGAGCAAGGTTACACACATTTGGGTGTGACTGATACGGTCTTGAAACATGTCCCAGATACGGAATAGTTTAGAGGGACGTAGGCTGAAACGTGGTTAAAAATCATAAACTATATCTCAATGTGTATTTCGATATTTTTATTGAAAATTTAATAAATTTACCTCGATGCATTAAATGAAGGAATAAACTGTTAAAATTATATCGATAAATACGTATTTTATGTCTAATGAATAGCACTAAATAAATAAAACAAAACATATATCAACATGATACAAAATATAAAGCAAACCTCACAATTTATATCTCACTAATAATGTGTATACTTACACCAAATTAAATTTTTTATATCATAATATACATTTAATTTTGAGATATATTCTTAACGTAAAAATCTCAAATTTTAGTAAAATGCGTATTTGATTCCATTTCAAATACTAAAACCAATATTACAAGCAAATGTGAGGCCGAATTTGTTGTTTATTTCGAATATACCAAGTGTGTGGTTGTTTCTTTTACATTATAATCAAGCCAACCTAATGCTACAAGTCGAAGATCTTCCCACATTTCTGTAGATAGTATTTTTTTTTTATTTGTCTTGTTCAACAAAATCAAGCTAAAAAATGTTCACAGCATTAGTTTGCGCCCACCCTTTATCAAAGTATATGCTTCAAACGCCGCGGGTTATTTGCATATTAATATCATCTTTAAAACAATACTTTTTTATGTGCTTAATGAGTTATATTAAAAGTTGCTTAACGGGAAAACATCATTTGATTCAGAACACTCAATTTTAGTTTATAAATAACTTTAACAAAAACAATCACTTTGATTCATAGCACTCTATAGTCAAATAAACAACAAAGGATATAAATATAATACTTGTTTTGGAAATTTTAGAGTTGATGTATTCATGTACTGTGTAAAAAGTTGTATAAAATATTAAACCAATAGTCTATAAAAAACTATTGCAGAAGTGATTGACAAATGGATGATGAAAACGAAACGAGTAATTAAACTACTTCGATCCGACGGCAAAAGAAAATTGTTTACTCAAGTCCAATTTAAAGGATCGTTAAGACAACGATTGGCTGGCAAGCGGCTATTTGCGAAATGGGAAGCACCAAGCTAAATGTTTGATGCAGAGGCGAGAGGACGAGGGACGAGCAGTTGTGGAAACACCAGCTCGAGGGAACCTTTGATTAGCTCTCATTCGAGGCTATTGCTACTTTGGAAGCACTTCATCTAGTTAAGGAGAAAGGAGCATGGCTTCCCCATATGACTGTTGAGTTCGATTGTTGTTAGCTGGTTAAATTTAATTGCTCTTTGTATACTCATTTTATTGTTGAGGTCTATGAACTTTGTGCTAGCCTTGGTTTCATTAATTTCCAGTATGTTGATAGGTCGGATGGGGCTGCGCATATATTAGCCCAATTAGCCCTCGATGAAAACATATATTTCTATTTTGGTTTGGACTATCCAATTGTCATTTACTAACTTGTATTGGATAATACTCTTGTGGGCTTTTTCTTTTTTCCTTTTTAAATAAAAACAATTATAATAATATATATTTTACATGGTTCCAATTCCAATGGAGCTGGTAAAATCACATAAATAACTTAACCCATTAATAATATTAAACCGGACCAAAACTATACGATATGTTTAACTTTAAACCAATTGGAATAAAGTTATAATTATGTTTATTTATCATTGACCAAAAAAACTATGTTTACTTATCTTCACTGCTTGGTTAAGAAGTTAATCACTATAGTATTATAATTAAGGGATTTTTTAAAATTCTACTTAGAGTTAAAAAAAAACTACCACAATTTTCTTAATTTTTTATTTTGTAGTACACCTTAAATTATCATTTCAACCTTGTGAAGTATAAACAATCCACTAATAGCATGGGATTATAGATAATTAGCTGGTTAAAAAAAGTTGGCAATTTGATATTATAATTAATTAAATAAGCAATGATTATATATGTTTAATTAGTTAAAACAAAAATTTTGTAAAAAATTGATTAGAATATAATGGATGAGAAAATATGGGTTCATGGTTGATGACGGTTTGCTCGGAGGTTGAGAATTATAAAGATAGATGATAGGTAGAGGTGTTCCTGAAGTGGGGAGAGAATCTCTCTCCTTCTCTTAGTTTTATCTTGTCTTAATAATGAGATGCCCTCCATTCAAGTCATGAGGGGTGACTTATACAACCATCAATTCCTATAGGACAAGTGTAAGGCGTGTAAGGATCATATGAAGATCATGCATAGTCTATATGTCTTTAGCCATGAAGCACTTGACAAGATCTTTATGCGTTGTGGTTGACCTAGCGAGGTCTTCCAAGTGCGGTAGAGATAAAATAATGGCCTCCTATTGAAGGGAAGCTTGCTTGAGACAAAAAAAAGTGTTGAGGAAGTTTTTATGTTGTTGGTGAGATCTTTTTCACAAGGTGTTGTTGATATAAAGAGATTCTTTTTCGTAAGTTTTTAGCCAAAAAAAAATTATGCATAATCCTATTTGCAAATTTAGGAAAAGTTATTACGAATATGTCTATAATTTGATTGCTTTTACAAACCTGAAAAAGTAAAATGAACAGATGTTGAGCTTGAAGGGCAAGGGAACATGGAAGTATGACAGCCTTGAAAGTAAAACTTCTTTGAAAGCAAGCGAACTCAGAAGGTATGATAATCGTGGAGGTAAAGTCGTCTTGTAGGCAAGTGAACTGGGAAAGTATGATAGCCTTGGAGGCAAAGTTTTTTTGTAGGCAAGTGAATCCAAAAAGTATGATATCCTTGGAGGCAAATCCATCTTGTAGGCAAGCTAGAGGAGAAAGTACCATAACCTTGATGGCAAATTTGCCGAAGAAAAAAAGGTATAGTGATGATACCCTTGAATGCAAAGTTGCTTTTTAAGCAAGTGAGCTAGGAAAGTATGATAGCCTTGAAGGCAAATCCACCTTTTGAATTTCAATCCATTTGGAATTTATGGTTGCCCATGGTTCCAACCGCTTTTGGATATTCTACAAACATACACAATTTTGACTGTGGTTCTAACTCTTTTTCATCATTTGTCAATATGTGTGCTAGAAAACCTAATATCCTTAGATGGTTGAAGTTGGGCGTCCTACTCATTCTACAACTCTTATGGAATCCTAAGTGCAAACTCAGTTAGGAATTTTGCCTAAAATTGTAACACCCTACGCTCGACCGCTCCGCTGGATCCGAGTATGGAGCGTCACAAATGGACCTATACTTAATTTGGCTAACTTAGTTTACAATAAATAGACTAAGGTAAACTAATTTTAAAAAATAAAATTAATAATGTAAATTCGTACAACCGAGGCCTCAACCTCTAAATGCTTTGTCTCTAAACGATCTGTTTGTTTATAATGAGACCTTTAAAGTATGACTAATGGCTCACTAACTCAGTGTCTAGACTCTATGAACGTCATCTAGTTACACCATTATTTATTCTAAGGCGGTGCCTCCAATGGTAACCCATTTTTTTTCCTATATGCATGACTTGACCCATTGACGATCTCTGATCTCATTGTTTTCTTTGGCTTAGTCTCTCCTTGAAGTCTTCGATCATCCTTGCAAGTCCTGCTAACATCAATCAACTCCGTAAGTTCGAATGAACTTAGTGAGTTCATTCATCCCATTATAAATAAACCCTATCACACGAGGGTAAATAACATAGATAAATTAAACATAAATACTCCTAACTTGCCTAAGGCAAATATTTAACATTAGGGTGGCGGACTTCACTCGATCCTTCGAGCTACGCGGCTCACTCCTCGACTTTTCTTTGGTCGGACTCTTCTTTAGACCTTGTCCTGGACACCTCGCTCTATTAGAAGATCCAATCCTTACTTATTGTTTATCTTTCTTACTCTTTCCTCCTTTCACGAAGTGTTCGCTGACCATTTCTGACTGTTCATTGACTTCCCATTATGAACCCCTTTGGTACTGTTTTCAATTATTTGCCCAAAGATTCTTAGGACATACCTTCCTTGGCAGACTTATTTGTACTAACTCTTGGCAGACTTCTTCTCTATCTGTACCTGAGTATCTAAGGACTTGTTGACATTTTTGGTATTATGCTGCCATACAGCGAAATTCGCCATTCTGGCGAACCCATCCCTATCCCAACCTGTTGGTAGTAATAGTAGGATTACTTCCAATAATCATCCTTTTTGCACATAACTAATCTTGGGACCTCACCTATCCCCATAACGAACAACTACCTTATCGTTCTATGGCTATACGAGCCTACCATCTCACTTACTCGTTTTATCCCTATGAACTATCGTCGTCATGGTACAACCGCAATAGACTTTCTTAAAGCAAAATAGTCTTGATAGACATTTTGTCTCCATTTATTTTCTCATATTTAAGCTAACTCCCGTGCTGCCTACCTTTCTCCAATTCCTGTTGGGTCCTCGCCTGTGCCTTGTTGGCTTCCATATCTACCCTTACCTCATTCAACAATTTGGCAGATACCTTATGATCTGCTTGCCTTACTTATGCTATCATTTACCCCTCCACCTACGTGGTTTCTCGCGATTGGTGTATTGGCTTATATTCCTCATTTGAAGTCTTGGTGTACTTTCCACATTCGTCCCAGGGCAAACTCTGTGGGATGTTGTAACCTAGCTACGGTCTTATACCTTTTCTATCTTGTTCCCTTGTCCCGCCGGAGCTACCCGTGTTTACTATCTTGGCGGACTTACCTCGTGTTTACTGTCTCAGCTGACTTACCTCGTGTTTATCGTCTCAGTAGACTTACCCTGTGGATGTCATGGCATCTTTCATTCATAGTCTTATACCGCTTCGCCATCTTGGCGCATTACCTCATGATGCCGTGGAGTCTTTCATCCATGGTCTTACTCATCATACCTGACTGTCATAATGTCTTTCATCTATGGTCTTACACTGCAGACCTTATACCATTTACCTTGCTGTTATGGCGTCTTTCATCCATAGTCTCATGCCATTACTATTACATCGTAGCATATATGACTAAAATACCCCTAGGTTAATTAGAGTTTAAGTGGGAAACTAAAATAGAATTTAACTGAGAGAAAAAAAATCGAGAAACTTGAAAAACACGTCGCCACATTGTGACGTGGCATTCGCGTCATCGAGATGAGGGGGACGTCACTTCGTCGAGAGGAAAGCTCTCTTCTTATCGTGACGTCTGCTGTTCGTCAAGACAAAGAACACTTCATTGTTGTGATGTCACACATTGTTTGGTCTGAAAATGCGATACATAACTCCACAATTAAAATTTTATTTTGCAATGTTTACTTACATTCATTGTTTAAAGAAGCACAAAGATGAATATAATATTATAAAAATTGAATATTAACAAATTAAAAACTAAACAAATTAATGTAACAATTATAGAAAATAAATAAGCTACAATTTTTATTAATAATATTATTTAAATTGTAATAAATTAAATTAATATTTAAGATGATTTTTTTTGTATTGTCTTAATATTAAATATTTATAAAATTAAATAACATTAACATAACCAATTATAAGTTGGTTATATATTTTAAAAAAATCTGCTTTCAGCCCTTCAAGTCCAGATCCAAATAGTTGGCGCTCCTCAAGTCACCTCAGCCATTATTGCTACTCTACACTATCAAATAGTGTATAGAGTACAAGACCATGCGTTCAATCTCACGCAACATGGAACAGGTGATTCACTCTTGATCACGGTCAACACAGATGATCAGCCTCACTGTATACATGTTCCAAGAAAAATCTCAAAAAATGAACTCATCCAATTACTCCCTGAAAAGTGGGTAACAGATTACGAGAAGTTAAAGCAGCAAAGTCAGCCGATCTAATCCACTCAAAGTAATTTCATCAACAAAGCTGATGGAACTACAGAAATCAAGTTTGACCATAGCCATCTCCAAAATCCCAACAAAGGCCTCTCCATATTCCCGACCCAACTCATCATGCAGCCAATTTCAAACCCAACAGCTGAACACGATAAAGAAGACCCAGAATGTTGCTGTGACTTATGTTCCCCAGGAAGAGAAAGAAAGCTTATCCAAAGCTTTGACGCAACAGGTAGAGGAATCTACCAATTCAAAGATGAAACTGGCCACTGTCCCTGGGATATAAATTGTTCCTGCTCAGGATGCATAAAGGACAACAGTCGTGCTTGGTTTGACGACATGGATACCTCAGCAACAAATCCAAAAAAGAATAAGAAAAAGTCTTCCAAATCTTCTCAGTCCCAGTTTTACAAAAGATGGATGGAAGGAGATCCGTCCATAGGACCACTCGGAGAAGATAACGGCAAATTTGTCTACTTAGTAGACTATTCAGCTGAAAAACCTGTACCACCAGTACCTGAACCACAACCATGCAAACCTCCACCACCTCCTTTTCAACCAATACCAAAAGACCCCTTTCCACAACCCTGTTACAAGAAAATCGCCAAATGGGTCAAGAAAAATCCAGAATTTCTTACCCCTCCTGCAAACCCTTTACCTGAAATTCCAATACCTTTACCTGAAATTCCAATTGCTGCTATGATTCAACCCACATCCACCTCATCTGAAAAGTATGAAGAGAATTTTCCTCCCCTTGAGGAATTTTCTAAGAAAAATTATACCCATGCACCAAAAATACCATCAAAGATCTAACCAGAGATCCCCGGTGCAAAACTAACAATCAGTGCTGTAAAAGCAACTCTTAACTGGCAGACAGAGAACGCATTGGCTCAAAACCGTGTTCTCAACAAAATGGATTCAAAACTCTCAACTGTTGAAACAAAAATAGATGACAACACAAAGATGATCAAAGATCTCATTAAGCTTCTCCAGAAAAGAATTGAGTCAGTAGCAAGAGAGCCAGCAGCACCCGGACAAGATTTCTTTTCCCATCTTGCACAAAGGGAAAAGGAAATTCAAAAACTTCAAGCTCAAATTAAAGAGCTGAAAGAAACAGGGAAAATTCCAGAGCCAGTACGGCGACCTGAAACCATTGAATTATTCCCTTCCATAAGAAGTGAAAGACTTCCTGAATCAGAAGGAATCTCCATAATCTTTCCAGAACCAATCAAACGTACAAAACCAAGTACGTATGAAATCTTTCTGGAAATAAAGAAAAATGAAGCAGAGAAGAAAAAGAAGGAGAAAGAAGCAAAAAAGGCGAAAGAACGTGAAAAGATTGAAGAAATTGAAGATCAAGCCTACCAAGAAGAAAAGAAGCTTGGTAAAAGGCCGATCATTGAAGAATCACCTCCTCAATCTCCTCCAAAACAAGTTTCAAAATCCTTGATGATTCAAGAAGACAAAAATCCAATAACCACCTTTCTGAAAAGCTGCCATGAGGATGCAATCCCAAAAATCTCAGCGGTTCAAATTCATGATCTAGCACCAGTTCAGATACATGATTCATCTGAATCTGAAACTGAAAGTTCTTCCACTACCACATCAGAAGAATCAACTTCAACAAATGATGAAACAGACGATATTCCAAAAATCCATGCAGCCACAAAAGTTGAAGAGCCTGATGATGATGAAGAAATGGATGAACCAGAATCCTCAACAGCCCATGCCACAACAAATCGACATCAACCCTCTTCAGGGGGAAAGAATTTTACGATTGATGACTTGCCACCAGAAAAATGGCCACAAAGACTTCAAGAGTTTCATTCCTGGCTAGAAACTAGAAAACTCAAAGAAGACAGCAACTACAACATTCTTATGGAGTTTGTTTCCAGATTCACAGGAATGTTAAGAGATTGGTGGAATTCAATCAATCAACATGACCAGATGCAGTTCTTAGTCTTTCAAGACTTATCAGAACCAATTAGAATTCTCCATCAACATTTCATTGGAAATCCAGAAGATCTCATTGTCTTAAGGAGAAGAGAATTCTATGCAAGAAAGTGTTGTTCTTTCAAAAAGAGAGACCTCACAAAACACTTAAAAAAGATGTTCCAGTTATTCTGTGCTTTAGGTTTACATCCTAACCTTAAGCCAGTAATTTTGTCCTCCCTACCAGGACCCATACAGATTGCAGTCAATCAAGCTCTCCAGCAAAGAAATAGAGACATCCTCCAACTTACAGTTGGACAAATTCAACAAGAAGTCTTTATTGCCTTAGAAGATATTTGCAACAGAAGAAAAGTCTTTAAAGACTATCTTCTTGGAGACAGAAGAATTGACCAAGCATGTGATGATTCTCATCTGAGATACAAATGTCCAAAAGAAGGCAACTGTGATTGTCGCACAAAAAAGAAGAAACACTAGAAAAGATTTCCTGGAAAATCTTTAAAGAAAGCCCCACGGTGGAGATATCTCAGAAAAAAGAGAAAAGGCTCTAGAAAGTCCAACAGATGTTATATCTGCAACCAGAGCGGACACTATGCAAAAGATTGCCCCAGAAGCAAGAAGAAGAAAGCAAAGAAAGTCATCCAGATGATCTGCCGCTCAGGAATAGAAATGCAAGAAGATGATGACATAGAATCTGTGTGCTCACTTGAGGATTCACCAACAACTGAAACCATTTGCGCCATTCCAGTCTACGATTCTGATGAAAGTCAACATTCAGATTATGGTAAAATTTTCATGTTCCAAGCCCAATCGCAAGCCCAGATAGGACCACCAGTCCTAGCTCCAAATATTCCAGTAAAAGTCTACACAGATAAATACAGTAAGCCCATTACTGTAATTGCCTTTGTAGATACTGGATCCGCAGAATCCATCATAAACCCAAACATCCTACCAGAAGATTGGTGGAAACCCCACACCAAAATCTTCAGTGCCGCTGATGGTAAACTCTTTTCCGCAAATCTAATCAGCCATCCTATTACTGTTCAAATACTCCCAAACTGTACAATAAGAACCACAGTATTAGGATCCAAACTCCCTGGAAAAGACCTCATTATAGGTTTCGACCTATATACAAAAATCAAAAACCTCAGAATCCTTCCTGATGGAATAAGATTCAAAACCTTCTTCCAACCATATGTGCATATCCCCAAACTCTTTTCTCTCCAATCAGAAAAAACCTCACAAATCATCCAAGAAATCAGAGAAAAATCTTGTGCAAACTCTCACTCTGAATTCTTAGCCAAATGTCCAAACCCTTTGTGGAAAAACCCAGAATTTTTCATAAACCTTCCATTCAAGAAAAATGAAGACATCAATCCCACAAAAGCTAGTCACACTGGAATGAATCCAGAACATTTACTCCTTGCCCAACAGGAATGCAAAGAACTTCAACAACAGGATCTGATAGAACCATCAGACTCCCAATGGGCGTGTGAAGCTTTCTATGTAAATAAAAGATCAGAACAGATCAGAGGCAAGCCAAGACTGGTAATCAATTATCAACCCCTCAACCATTTCCTACAGGATAACAAGTTTCCCTTGCCAAACAACAACACCCTTTTTGCCAGCCTTGCAAAAGCTAAAATCTTTTCAAAGTTTGATCTTAAAGCAGGATTTTGGCAACTAGGTATTCATCCTGAAGACAGAGGAAAGACAGGTTTCTGTATTCCTAATCAACATTTTCAATGGAAAGTGATGCCGTTCGGACTCAAAACAGCACCATCCTTATTTCAGAAAGCAATGATAAGGATTTTCCATCCTATCATGGAAAACGCCTTAGTCTACATTGATGACATTCTTCTTTATAGCAAAGATGAAGAGTCCCATGTTCTGTTACTCCAGCAATTTCATTCTCTTGTCCTAAGATATGGGATCATGCTTTCGGAAAAGAAGATGAAGATTAACAAATCTGAAATTAACTTCCTTGGAATGGACATCAAAGATGGAAGCTACCAGCCCCAACCTCACATTGCGCAAGAACTCCTCAAGTTCCCAAATGAAAACCTCTCCCAAAAGCAAGTTCAGCAATTCTATGGGATTGTAAACTACATCAGAGACTTTATTGAAAAAATTTCAGTGTTCACAAATCCCCTAAGAAAGATGCTGAAGAAGAATCCTCCACCATGGACAGAGAAGCAAACCAAAGCAATTCAAAAAATCAAACAAATTGCACAAGAGGTGCCACCACTTCAAATCCCCTCAGAAGGAAAAAGAATCCTTCAGACAGACGCAAGTGACAAATATTGGGGAGCAGTGCTACTTGAAGAAATAGATGGCAAAAGACGACTTTGCGGTTACAAGAGTGGAAAGTTTTCAAATGCAGAGAAACACTATCACTCCACCTTCAAAGAAATCCTTGCGGTCAAATATGGAATTTCAAAATTCCAATTTCACCTAAAAGGATACCACTTCCTTGTCGAAATGGACATGTCATCTTTTCCCAAGATGCTAAAATTCAAGCGAAGTAAACCTGCATCGCATCCACGACTTCTCAGATGGGCTCAATGGTTCTCTGAATACTCGTTCGACACCAAACACATCAAAGGAAAAGAAAATGTTCTCGCAGATTTCCTGTCCAGACCCAAACCAGAAATCCAACTGAACAGAAAAATATTCTGGCCCAAGCCCATTATGATGTACAGACCCTATTCATCATCGTCAACCTCTACGACCATTAGAAATGACAATCTCAAATTAGCAGTGAATACACGTTTTCCTTTTAATAGGATAAATGTCAATCTAGAAACCACTTCGCCACTTATGGCGTCATATTTTGTTGAAAATATACATATATGTACCATTTTATATTCTTCAAATTCAATTTTCTAGGTTATAATAATCTACAAACTTACTCTCCTAATTTGATATGTAATTTTTTTAATGAAATTTTTGAGCCCTTAACCAAGAAAAATGAAACACAATAAATATACATGAATTGAGTTGATACATAATTATGAGCAGGGGCAGTGTTTTGACCTCCTTTAGCTTAAGGGCTATAATACTCTATTTAGTCCCTTTTAATTATCAAGCTTTTTTATTGGCCCCTAAATTTTTAAATTTTTATTTTGCCTCCACTAATGAATTGCTAACTTCACCCCAATTATAATCATAAGAGTGAAAAAATTTATGTAAAAATATATCTATAAAAAAATATTAAAATTTAATAAGAGTCTGGTTAAAATGATTAAATTTAAGTTTTAAAGATAATGTGTCCTAAGTTCAAATCTTACTATAGTTATATTTTAAGGTAAACTGCACTCAAAGTCACTCAACTATTAATAAGTTTACATTATGGTCACTCAACTTTAAAAAGTTACAAAATAGTCACAGAATCATATGAAAGTTTTTATTTAATTCATTGGTTGTTAAGGGTTTTTTTTTGGCTAGAAAACTCTGAGCAATGATTCAACAATCGATATGGTGGATTATTACCCATTAACGAGTGGAGGAACATACCTTAGATCCAAGTCAATTTGACGGTTAGTGTCAGAGATTGAAGAAGAAATTTGTTTAGATTTTGGTTCACAAATTCATGATGTTCAAAGTTGATTCATGAAAAAAAATTGAACTATAGAAGAAAAGGGCAATGAGAACTTTCAAATAGTATAGGTGGTGCGAACAAAGAAAGCTATACAATAACGATTTTAATAGTCCAGTAACTTAAATGAAAACCTTCGAATAGTTGTGATTGTTTTGTAATATTTTAAAGTTCGATGATCAAAATGTAAATTTACTAATAGTTTAGTGACATTGAGTGTTGTTTACTTAATATTTTATAAAAAAAGAACATAGAAAGACAAATTTGTTTTTGCATTATATTTGTAATTTTGTAAAAAGAACAACTTTTAATTATTTCCTGAGTTGATGTCTAGTTAACTTGTGCACTAATTTGATTAAAAGCTTAAATAATAGTATAGATTAGACTTGTTAATGGGCTAAGCCACCTGACTCAGCTTGAAGACCTAGTCGAAAAGTGAGAGGGTTTAGGTAAAGATATAGGCTCAAAAAATGGGATTGGGCAAAAAAATAAGGCCTATTTAGAAAACGGGTCAAGCCTCGAGTAAGTTTTTTCCCAGACCCGCCCCGGCCCGAATTCGCAAAAAAATTATTGTTTTGTTGTTGTTTTCCTGTCATTTCACTATTATGTTGCTACTATTTTGTTGTTATTGTTTGAATATTATATAACACTTGTTTTATTGTTAATTTTACTAATATTTTAGAAGTATTTGCTTGTTAAGTCGCACCTATCTTAGTGTTAAGTATAATTTTTTTTTAATTTTTTTAATTTCTTAGGAAATATTTATTTTAATATTTTTAGCGTTTTTGATGTATTATATTTTTTTAAAAATTTTAATATGAACTGACCAGACTCAAGTTTTAGTATTTTCATCTGGACTGAACTTGAGCAAAATTTTATATCTATTTTTTAGGCTTAACCAGACCCAACCCGATCAATCATGCCTAAATTTTTATTAAGGCCTGACTCATGAAGAATTCTAATATAAATGTAGTATATAAAAATATATTGACAGTCAATAAAATAAAATAATTGATAAGGTACTGTTGATTTCACGTCATTACTGTTTTAACAAATTGAAGAACGTGATGTGCGTAATATCCTCTTGGAATGGCAAAATTACCCTAAAGAGAAAACTATAACTAAGATCCCAAGAAATGCCTCCGCGTGTAAAATTACAAACAAAGCGTCTCCATCAAGAAATCCCTCTGCTTTCATTTCTTCTTTATTTTAATTACAATACTAAAATCAAACAAAAGCTTTTAAACTATATATATATTATTAATAACTGCCTTGATTTCATTCTCCTTTTCCCGGAAAAACATTTTCTTTTATTCTCCTTTGATTTTGATCTCTAGTTTCTAATTCCCAAAAACCCAACTCACTTATCTCTTTCTTTCATGCAACACAATTCTTTTTCTTTGTACTGTTGCAGAATCGAAGTTATCCTTTATACTGTTTCGGAGGTTTTTAACTTTTTTAACCCCTGAAATTTCATTGTAAAGTATCTTAACTAACTCATCTTTCCTATATTTCTGTTTTACTTTGTTTCTCTGATTCATTTCTTGTTTCTTTTTGCAGGGTTCTTGAATCTTTAAAGGTTCCATTTTGATATCATACATCAGGGAACTTCATTAATTCAATTGGTCTTGGAAACAGGTTTGGAAATTTGGGTTGGCCTTTTCCTTTTTGGTTTTGCCATAGTTGGTTTACTGTTCAGGGTAATTAGCGCGGGTGCTTGTAGATATTAGAATTGAAATTGAAAAAGCAAAAGAAGAATGTTGGGTGAATTCATAATCAGATTGCTCATGTAAGTCATTTTGCAGATGTCTTCTTAAGTCATTTTGCAGATGTCTTCTTTCTGATACTTGTTGTTTTGCATTCAAAGTTCTTTTATTGTTAAACTATAATTAAAGAATGTTTATTTTGATTTGATCCTATATATATTCCGGTGATGTTTGTGAGTTCAGGTTGATTCTTGGATATGCATATCCAGCGTTTGAGTGCTTTAAAACGGTGGAGAAAAACAAAGTGGAGATGCAGGAACTCAGATTTTGGTGTCAATATTGGTATCAAATCCAACCCTTTACCTTGCCAATTATCTTGCATTTTCCATTGAAGCCGTTGACTTTTCTCATGCTTCTGGACAACCTTTGGCCAATTCAAACTCGTGGAATTGGTTTTTTTTTTCCTGCTTTGTTTTTCATGTCAAGCTTTGAGTGCTTGACAAATTCAACGGTAGCAAGTTAATAAGACTTAATTTGCTACTTGGCTAGAACTTGGCAAACCTCAGTTGGACTCAAAACAATGGTGTCACAACAGCTTTGATTAGAAACCCTTTACCTAAGCCCAACTCAACCCAGGGACACTTGTATTAGAAACTCATCATGTCACGAGAAACTATTCCTAATTGGCTTGCGTAATTACATTAACTCGTTAAAAAAGAATGTGGTAAATGATTACTTCAAAAGGGTAATCTACACTGACATTAGTTTGATTAATGAAGTAGCGGATGGTAGATTTAGAACGTAACCGATCAGTCACCATCGAGTTAAATAGGGATATGGGATACTTGGCTCTATTTATTACATTATTATTGTCATAAACGATGCACGCATAAAGTTGAAACCAAAACTTGTGTCAGTTGTTCATTTATTCAGCTTTGTATATTAACATGATATTTGCAGGATCCTTTTGGCCTTCCTGACAGTCTTTGAGAGGATAGGGGACATATTCATTTCATGGTGATTCAATGCTCTCTGACTTATTAATGCTCCTCCAATCTCATTTGCTTACAATCCTAATCTTAGATTTTAACTTTTTCTCTAGGTTGCCAATGTATGGGGAGTTGAAGCTTACGCTCTTAATCTATTTATGGTATCCTAAAACCAAGGTAAAGGCAGAACGTACAAACGAGCAACACATTTGATCTTTTTTTTGGGGGGGGGAAATAAAGGTTTTGACATAAATTTAGGGAAGCGATTATGTATACGATACCTGGTTGCGGCCTTACATGGCAAGACGTGGAACAGAAGTAGACAAAAAGGTACAAGAGGTGAGAGCTAGAGCATGGGACTTTGCGTTGTATTGCTGGCAAAATTGCACCGAATTGGGGCAATCTAAATTCTGGGAAATGCTTCAATCACCCAGCTTAAAACATGGGAATCAGGTAACATTTTCCCCCATCATATTTGTTAACTTCTTTCATCCAAAATTTATAATTTCTTCAATGTAATTGCAGAAAAAGAGTAAGAAGACAATCAACCGTTCAACCGCAGAATCAGGCAACTCAGGGTACGAGATTCCAGACTCCCCAAGTCATTCGGGGCTCTACCAAGCTCTTCTAAAGCTTCGTCGTACCAAACCACACAATTAACTAACGGAATATGTATGAAAAGATCCCCAAAAGTACATACAGGAAAAAGAAAAGTCTGAAATTAAATTCATTCATTTGTTTTCCTTTGTAATATAAACTATGGTTCTACTTTATATAAGAATGTTCGTCCAGTTTCAAAACTGTTGTATATCTCTTGTCTGGTGAAGTGGATTCCAACGATTGGAGGTTCCGATCAACCAAAGATTTTGACATATATTTACATTATTCATTATTCTCTTATTTTTTCTAATGTTTTATGAAATATATAGTTTATTATCGGTTGTCTTATAAAGTATATCACTTCTTCCCATTTTGATATCTAATTTTTTTGGTGCTTATAAGGAACATATTAGTTCAATGACATTAATGGTATAAAAGAACGGGTCCGATTAAAACATGCCATATACCTCGTCTAGCCAATTAGAACACAACATGCTATTTCTTTGTTAATATCTGTTAAAATATATTTTACATTTTCCTTTTCCTTTTTAAACAAAAATAATTTTCTTTCTTTTTCCTCCTCTCTCTCTTCTCGTGTTTTCTTATTCTTTTCTCCCAAAATAAAACCCTACCCTACGTCGTTTCCCCTACCTCCAAACACCTTCTCTAACCAAATAGTGCGGGAGTTGTCGGACTTCACAAAGGCATCACCTCTTCCAACATAGGCATCAATTTTGGCCTTCAAGCCTCCACTTTTTAAGGGCTTTTTTTTCTTAATAAAGGGTTCTAAAAAGCTTTTGATTTTACATAATTTGGGTTTCATGTTTAATTTCGAAAACTTAATTCTAAAATAAAGGTTGCTCTTTAGCGAGGAGTTGATGAGTTTAGAGAGATTGGAAATGAGACATTGTCAATGATGGTGAGGATGTAGAGATAGGTATAGGGTTAAAAAAAAAAAACTAAAAACTAAAAGTGAATTGTATTAATATTATTAAAAAAAAAAGACCAAAGCAATAGGAACCGAAGATAGGAGGATAAAAGAAAGAAGTGTGTATTATTTCTTCATCCATCAAATATTTATAATATTTCTCCTAACTTTATATTTATAAGCATAACAAATATGATTGATATAAAAATTTGTTCTTTAACTGACATCTTTATAATAAAATATATTTATACTACTCTCTCTTTGATGTTTATTGATAGATAATGTGCAACCTTACTAAGATGAAAATCATGTAGAAAATATATTATCAGTGAAGGAAAAATAGTATTTTTATACTTAATATGCATAACGTGTTGCTTCTTAAAAATCTTATAAAAAAAATCAATGGAAAAAACCCTTAGCTAAGAGAGAAAGACTACAATGCGTATTGTTCCACTTCATGACAACATGACATATCAAATTTTACGTATTTCAATCTTGAATAGTACCTTTTCAAATGATCACTTGAACGAATTTACTAAATACTTATATCATCATTTTTCTGAAAGTTATGAGTGAGGAGATACATGTTGATCGATCTTCTTTAATATATATCACTCTTTCAACTAAGCTATGCATATAACATTATCTTCATACATTGTCACAGACCTTTTTTTTATTATTATTATCTAAAGATAGGTCACACATTTAATAGAATGTGTGTTAATTATTACCAAGATGCATCAATACTTTTATAGCACTACGATATCGTACTTCTAGACCAACTAAGATATGGTGCTTCTGGATCAAGGATTTATTGTTGTTCTTTTAAAGACGATAAATTATCTTTATTCATATCTAGTAGTCTTATAACCATAAGGATACTCAATGAATATGCTTTATTCATATTGAATCTCTTTAAGTCCTTTTAAGTATATATCATTTATATACAAAAATTTCATATGTTTGATTTGTGAGTAGAGGTAAAACTTTATTTTTCTAAGATCCTTTATTTGAAATCCTTTCTTTAAATAATTTAATTAGTTAAATTCACCACACATGTTCAAATTATATAAATATTATTAATGCAAACATATAGAACAATTTCTCAAGAATTGTTATATGATTCTAGTATTCAAAATCCATCAAGGACTTTAATATAAATTGTTGAGGTAGTTTTTGAGCAGTACCAAGGACAAGTGCCAATTGGTGTTTGACATTGCCTACTAAAAAATTACTTGCCATGTTTAAGTTAGTAAATTTTGGCATAAAAAATCTTTGAGCTTTGATTCTAGCTAATACCTTGGATGATAGTCAATCCATCTTTGATGTCCAAACTATGCATAACATATCTTGGGGGTTGGATTAGATTTGGATCAACACAATCAATGTCTCAAGTTTGGTGGATCGGATTGAGTCGGGCAAAACTTAAAAATATATCTTGGAGACTCAAGACTTATCCTAAGTTGATTGAAGATATTGTTTATGCTTCTTTTCTTGTTTCATGGGAAAATTTGTTTTGTAATTGATATAGTATGTTAGCAAGTTCAGATTTTTGATAGTCATATCTTAATTTATTTTATGTAATACACATTTTGTTTATTTTGTTTTTAACATCTTAACTTATTAAATATAGTTTTAATTGAGAACTTATCTTAAATATTGTAGAGTTATACTCACTCATGATTTTAACATCTTATCGTTTCAGTTGCATCTAATCATAAATAGCTTTAAGTAGAAATATCATTTCTTGATGATCATGACTTTAGTTTGGTTGGATGTCTCATTACCTTGTATATTTATATTTCCAAACGATAATTAGTTAAACACCTGCTTAATTCTACACTCCTTATACAATATCCGTGACAATTATTTGAAAATAGAGCAAATTGTTTATTTATCTTCTTAACACATTTTCGCACTGCGAGCACTTGTCTATTGCAAATATGATGTGCACAATACATTTCTTACAAGTTCATTTCGGCTGTTAGGGAATTGTATTGAGAGGACTTTTGGTTATAGATAAGGAGCGTGGGAGTAATCCAGCACTTTACTATTAACAACCTTGCAATTGGGTTTAAAGAGTGTGTTGGGCATCCAAATGGATCTTAAGAGTTGAATTTTATGAATTAGCTTGCTTTATATATGGTGAAGCATGTTTTCTTATTATAATTGCTTCTTGCTACCTTGTTTTGTGGGCTTGCACTTCCCGCAGGCCTTACAGTATGTGCAAGAAAATTCAGATGAAGTTTTGACCAGCTCCTTGAACCCATACCCTAAACTCACCCTAAATTACTTCACATAAATCAGGTACCTAAGTAGAAAGATGAGAGTGGATTTGGGTAACCGAGTTTACACCTTTTTTTCTTTTTCTTTTTCTTTTTTCTTTGGCTAAATCAGTATAAATTTTATTAATAAAATGAATAAATTTCAAAATTATATATGAACTTTAATTTAATATGTAATTTTATACAAGAATTTTGATTTTGTGTAATTTTATATGTGAAATTTTAATTTGATTCATTTCTCACAAATTATGAACACAATTATTGATACAACATCATATTATGTTTATCTAATATAAAAATAGATTGATATATATATTTTTTAAAATGTGTATGATTGAATCCATAGTCAAAGTTTTATGTATATATTTGAACCATAAATAAAATTTCATGTGTATAATTACACTAAATCAAAATTCATATATTAAATTACACGTTGAACCATAATACAAAAGTTTGTTAAAGAAAAACACCAGTATAATTTTAATAATTAGGTTGCATTTACGTAAATAGTATTTTTTTTCACCCATATTTTACCGATCATCTAAATGAGATATAAATTAATTAAATTAATGACAACCCTAGATAAGGGTTGACTATATCTTTGGCTGACCTCAAAGAATCTTGATGTGGGATTTCACAGATCTAATCATATTAAGTTATCAAAGGAGCATCAGTTAGATGAACAACCAATCATGTGTCTCAAGTGATGGGTTCATCACAACCATTTCTCCCACAAATTATAAAGGTGGAAATTATTAATTTAATTTTATGAGAAGGGAACACTTGTTTTGTTATTGGTTGGTTGTTATCATTATCCAAATGATCCAAAGGTGATTTCATTTAACAAATTTGCAATCATGTTAGCACTTTATTACGACATTAAATATGAAATATCATAGTTACTTAATGAATTCGATGACAACAGGATATGGAATTTTGAAGCTTCTTTCAATGCTTTTCAACATATATATCCCCAAAGGAGAAAGGTCTTAGCAATGTGCATCAACCATCACCTAGAAGATAAAATCAATATTTACTTTTTGCCGCTACCCTATATTATGATTGGAGTAATGCGGTGAATGGGAGAATTAATTCAAAAAAGTTCAATCAAAATTATCAAAATCTAAACACTTTTACCCATTAAATTTATTTTGCAGCCAATGAAAATGTTAAGTTTAATGGTGTTGTTGGTCTAAGTCCGAATATATTTTAATTATCAAATCAATAGTGTAATGTACTTATTTATTTTAATTATAGTTAATTGGATGTATTAATTAAACATCTAACTTCAAAAAATACATAACATGTTGTTTATATTATATTGTTTTTATTTATATTAAATGTGTTTGTTTGTTTTTTTTTTTTGGTGTTGAAATCAAGGTATATACCACCGATCAACACATGTTCCCTCAATCTTATGATTAAAGAATGATGTGAACAATCATCACGTCACACTTCATGATTTATGTTTATCTTACTTTTGTATTTTATCCATAACTATTTGATATAAGTAGGTATAACTTTTGCATATTATATTGTGATTCAACTTAAGCAAAAGCATGTGGTGTTGCAAAATATTTATCTTTAATTAACCGATATATAATATATATATATCATTTATTTCTTAAAACCCAAATGCTAACATTTTGGCCTTTAGGATATCTTTAATATTAGATGAAACTTTTTATCATCTTATTCAAGAAAGGTGATCTTCCTTTGGACCATCTTACACGTTCCATCAAATTTTTTTTTTTATCTCTTTAGTACAGAGATGCTTATGTTAAGATGGAGAATTTACAATGTAAATATTTGAAAATTATAAGATAAGACATTGAGTTTTGAATTCTAAGACGTTAAATATAAATTTTTAAAGATAATTGTAGAAATTAATCAAATATCCCTTTATTTGCATACATCAAAATGGGGGGTAAGTTATCTGTATAATTTCCACATAATAATGACAGAAAAAAAGATTGAGAAGATCATGTTCTTTTTGACCACTCATGCCCCAAGTCTTGCATGTAAAAAGGAACAACACTGCATTGTCCCCATATGCCATTGCCCAAAAATGTCTAATTTCCAACCAAGAACATGCATGTGACATATTCTTGTCTAGTCATTAAAATGGAATATCTGAGTTAACATGATTTATGGAACAACAATTGACATCTTTGTTTCATACGGTTTCAATCCTTAAATCTCTTCCCTTTTTTCAGTGAAATACACTTCAATTAATCTATGTATACAACCATGTTCACATGTTTCCATATATTGTCAAATTTTGACTGCATCTATAAAGAGTACTGAAGTTTATTTATTTTTAAAGTGTACTTTCAACTTTATATTTTTAGTTTTTTTTTTTTTTTTTTACAAATTTGGTGAACATTTTATGTATTTTTTCAAATTTTATATTTTTATTAACTTTCTCAAAATCCCACCAGTTGTATATTTACACGTGGCTATGTTTTTCTTTTTTCTTTTCTACTATGTCAATTTTTAATAAAGTAAATAATTAATTTGGCTTCAATTGTCCTCATTATTTTAAATTTTGAATACTATTAAATTGTTTCTTATCCTATAATTTATTAATATAAATAACTAAAATTGTCTGCGACCGTCCTTCTTTAATCATTTTATAATAATATAAGAATCAGTTTTAAAAGAGATTAAATTACTTTTGATTTTATAATATAGAAGTATCCTGGGTATTTATTGGTTAAATAAGGCATGTATGTCGTAATGGTTGTCGATTGAGACATCTACGTAGACTTCCACCTATGATCGTACAAAGTAAAATAACTCCCGAACCCGACTTCAACAGTATAAGTTTTGTAGGTAATGATCCAATCTTAGCAGGATATATGAAATGTGTTCATCTCGAAGTGATACCGCATCACCAACAACTTAAGAATACCTCGAACCGGAAATTTTATTAGCGACAAATTTTTTAACATTGAAACGGGGAAAGAACGGAGGGAGAGAAATATTGTAAAGTGGATGGATGGAGACCAGGAGAGATGACATTTTAGGGATGGTGGAGTATGGAGGGGGATCCCCCTTTTATAGGCACGGAGGAAGGGTAGGACTGCAAAAGAAAAAATCTCTGTGGTAAAAAACATGTCGTAGGACTAGCGTTTTCATCGAATATCTTCAAAACGTGCTTCAAATCTGGAAAAAAAAAATTCCCCAAGGCCAAGTTCTTTTTTTTTTGCAGACTTTATGAAAATGTTAGTGAAAACTCATCCAACTGAATGAGCTTCCCTGCTGACATGACAGGAAAGTGCATCTAACTGAATAGAGGTGCCCTAAAATATGTACCTGCGAAAGGGGTAGAAGCCAGTTAAATAAAAAAAAAAGACATATATGTCTTATTTAACCATGTGGTGCTTATGAAAAATATACGGGGTTAGTGACATGAAGAGGAATAAGTGTAGTGAACTGACTGGGATGTGGCGTAGACATCGGTGGCGCTTGTTGGGTCGAAATCGGTGACGAACCCGTCGTGACACCTCTTTCGAACCTACGCTGTTGCGCTGTTCGTCATTGCCTTTTCTGACAAAGTTGTCTACTCCTCACCTCCACCAATAGTAAATATGGCTTGTCGGTGACTCTAAACTAGGGCATGTACTCATAACAGGTCATCGTGTTCGATGAGAAAAAAGGGTTTGCGAATGAGTAAGAATTTCATCCTAAGATCTTAAATGTCGATGTACTCGTGGTAATCTTGCCAATTCTTGTTAGTCTTCCCCCGCAGATCTAGCTTTTGCATTGCTTTCATGTCTTATGGTGGCGGTAAAATTTGTTGCCTCTACCTGAACTGTCACATCACTTGATCTGATTCGTGCATCTCTATTGTCGCATACACTATCAACGAAACATTTGTGTCTCACATACTCCAAATGGCTAAAACTTTCGACAGGACACATTTTATGATATCTAGCTCGACGTATGACATCCGTTCAAACTACAGTGCACAATTGTAAACTATGTTATGTATAGAACTTTATTTTACAAATCATTGCGTAATTATTATAGGTTTGAAAAAAAATAAGTAACTAACCTCAGCTTCCAAGCGTTGATTTAACAATAGCCAAATATCTTTGAGCTACTCGGGTAGTCCCACGTAACTCGACCCATGGTTCCACCTATTCAAGTGTAGCGACGTAAAAATTTTGGTTTGGGGTCAGTCGCTAATTGTGGCGATTTATTGAATAAATTAGAAATTGAAATTTGGTTTTAAAATAAACCGGGAGTCGCCACCGATCCTTTTTTCTAGGTGTGATCGGACACCTATTAGATTTTTTTTCTTTAAAAGCGAGAAAAAGGCTGAGTTAATGTCTACGTTAAAAGTCAGAGAAAAATTAGGGTTCGGGAGTCGGTTACGCGCGAGGAAGGTATTAGCACCCTCGCGACGCCCAAAAATTGGTATCTCATAAACACGTGTTGTCTTGATTTTCAAAAATACGAGTTCAATATAAAATTTAGTCGTGATTAAAAAGACGAGAAATTTTAGTTTATTCCGGTTTTTGAGAAGGGTATATTGCTTTAACACGAGTCAATTGACGTTCACCCAACATAGCGATGAACTCGATGACTTAATGTTAAATCGGTACATTGCCTTGATTATCGAAATTGATTTAAATCATGAATAAGAATATTTTTTATTATCAAAAACAATAAACACTTAAAACAATATTGTAATAAAATGCGATTTACAGATATATGAAACAGGTGATAAAATATGAACAAAAATATTCACGATGTGTTTGATATTATGCATGATAATAATAACATTAAACACGAAATAAAACAATGAATTATATATATATATACATATGTATATAATAATATGTAAAGTGACAGAAAATGTAATATTAAAAATACTAATAGTGCTACATATATATATATTAAAGTATATACGTAATAATAGGAATGAATATTGTGTACATAATATTAAAAATATATATAATATACATATATATACATAATATATAAAAATGAACCTACACAAGATACGTTATCAGTACTAATAACATAAAAATTATATACGTTAACAATACTACACAAATATATACATATATTTTAAAATAAATACATAGTAATATTTGAATAACATAATAATAAATATGAGGATACGTGAAAATAATACTATTTATAAAAAATATATATATCGTATAATAAAATATATAATAGTATTAATAATAAATATACTAGAAATAAAGATAAATAAAATAATAGAATATATATGATATGATATATTAGAAAGAGATATATTTATATATATGTAATATTATTCAAGAAGATATGAAAAAATAAAGATATACAAATAATATGGTATTAGAGGTATATACATAGTATTAAAAATATTTACATAACATAATATCAAAAATATATACATAATATAGTTATAAAAATATACATGAGATAATATGTAAACAATGTAACATGGTATGAGAAATATATACATATTAAAAATATACATAATGATATATAAAGTATAATATTAAAAAGAACACATGTGCATAATATATAAAAAGAATAAACACGTATAATACTGAAATATTTATGTAGTGTATACATATGGGAATAAAAACACTAATAATAATATTACACAAATATATACAAAAATATATTAAATATATATACATATGCATACATAATAAAATATACATTACTACATATAATAAACACGAAAAAAGTAATAAGTATGTAAAGATTATGATTAATAATAATAAATAACAAGAAATGAAACAAAATAAATTTGAAAAAATAAGCAGGGAATTGACAAAAAAGGGTAAATCGAGCTTAAAACAACATTTTGGGGTGAATTTAAAAAGAAATAAAAGGAAAAGGCCAAAATGAACACGCGGACAACTCTGGGGGACCAAAAACGCAATATTCCCTCCTCCTAAAACGCAGCGCATGGAAGAGGACTAGATCACAAAGCGCGACAAATTTTGGGGCCTAATTAGGAAATATTAAAAACTCAATTGTGAAAACATGAAAAGGCGGAAGGGCCAATCAAGCAATTAGACCATCAAACAAAAAACACGCGGATCCTAGGGTAAGACGGGTCAGGTCGGATCGGGTTAGGCCAAACGACATCGTTTTGGGATTAAAGGGCAGCCCCCAAAACGACGTCGTTTTGGAGGGCTATATAAGGCCAATTTTTGACAAAAAAATTCATTTTGAGGAGAGAAAGAAAAAAAAAAGGGAGAAAGAAGAGAGAAGGGAGGGGGGAAGGAAATCAGGCCGGGGGCGATCACGACGATCCTCGGCACTGTCGTCGTCGCCGTAAAAATTTTATATTTTATATTTTTTTTGTTTTTTATTTTATATTATTTTATAATGTTGTATACATATGTTAGAAATAAAATAAAAAGAAAAGGATTTAGAAAAAAATGAGGAAAAAAAATAAAAAGAAATCACCTTTCAATCTCCCTTTCTATTCGTTATTTGCCCTTTAGTGTACTTCTCTGGTTTTTTATTTCTTTTATTTCTACTGTATTTTGTTTAAAAATCTGGTTTTTGTTTATGTTTTGTATGTTAAAAATGTAGACTGCTTCTTCTTTGATTTTTCAAAAAAATCCCCCCTCTTTTACAATTCTGTTTCGGGTTTTATAACCCTTTACAATTAATACAATATTGTTTTATGTCTCTTCTTTGCGGTGAGCAGCGGTGGAGGTGGCCAGGGTGTGCGTATGGTGGTCTTTGTCGAGGAGGGCAAGTGGGGTAGGTCGGTGGCTACGGCGCAAGTGGGGTTTAGGGGCTAGGGTTTCTGCAATTGAGGGTTTTGGGTTTCTGTAATTGGGCCAAGGGTAGTGGGTTTAATGGGTCTTGTATTGGGTTGAGGGTTAAGTATTTAGAAGCTGGTTTGGGGTAATTTGGGTTAGGATGATTAGGTGTTATTTGGGCTGATTGGATGCAGTAATTTAGGTTAGTGGGTAGGGTTAAAGGATTTGATATATTGGGTGTTGGGGTTATTTTGTATCTGGGCCAAAATTGGCCTGTAACATCAAGCAATATGTTAATTCAAACATATAATAAATAAACAACATTTACTATACAAACTACATATTTATTAACAAATGATTTTTATCTTGTCACTAATGGGAACATATATGGGTCATTCAGTTGGAGACGTAGAAATGGTAGCCACCACCAGACCCATGACTGCAGCAGGAGCAGACAACCACTGATTGACATCTTATCCAGTTTCGTTGCTCGACACAACTCCCGATACAACGTGGACAACACAGTTGATCCCCAACTCAGTCGTATGATTTCTTTGAAGTCGACTAGGTGTAGTAGCCACCTTATGTGTACCAAATTTTGAGATTTATCAGACATTAGAATGCCCCGATTAACCTCAGGATGAATGCTCGGGCGTATTGTTCTTTGATGACATTGGGTGCATCCTTAGGAAGATCTTTGAAATTGGTTTCCAACCATTTCATATTTATCCGATCACTGTAAAACTTATTCAACACTTTCCCCAAAAATATCTTGCAAAGGTCCTCTTTACTGAGAACAACCATTGGCCCTGTGACGGCTAAATCATCCACCGATAAACCAAGTTTTAAAGCTACGTCCTTGAGTGTGATTGTACACTTGCCGCATAGAAGATGATAAGTATGTGTCTTGGGCCTCTTTCTTTTCACCAACATGTTGATTAGTCTAGGATCGAGTTTGCAGCCCCCAAGCAAACGAGACGCATGCAAGAATTCCGTGTCTTGCAAGTAACCACGAATTTTGGTACCTAGGCTCTTTGACAGGTTATGTATGAACCCCTCCAAAACACGATCATCCGCCTATTTATATCAAAAAAAATTTAAAATATTTAAAAAAATAAAAAAAAATTCAAATTTAACTTAAATAAAAATAACGAAATTTAAAATTTTGTCTTACCATTATCGCTTGAACGGCGGAAATGTGTTTGTCATCGAAACGAATTAGAAAAGTTGTCATTTGTAAAAATTTAATCGAAACGAATAATATACAAAATAATTAAATAAAATTATAATATTTTTAAACAAGCGTATCAAAAAATTTAAAACAAAACTTAAGTAAAATTGAAAGAGTTAGAGAACTTACAAAGAATTAGATTGAAATAAAAAAAAAAATAACGGTCGGGATCCTTAAAAATTTTAACGTTACGAACATTAAAAAGAACAGCCTAAAAAACCAATTAAATAAAAAAAAACCCACATAACCGTGTTTATTCCTAAATTAAGTCATAGTGTCGAAATTTTGTAAAAAAAATGGGAATTGGAAAATTACAGAATAGTGCGAGTACAGACTTTTTTTATAACAAGTGGGCCCAATTTCACATCTTGCTGTTATGACAGCTATCCAATAAAACATGCAAACTTTTTATTTATTCCCGGATTATTGAACTGTCCTTCCCTTTCATGTACGAGGGAGTCTGTCTTGTATTCCTTGTCACAATAATGACTCTTTTATTTGAGAATTACGCACGCACTCTTCATCAGATACGCCTCTTTTATACAAATGCCCCCTCCCCATTAATTATGAACTCATCACAGTAATCAATGACACCAAAAGTAATTCATCATTATGTCATCCTTTTTCTTTCTCTTTGGTTTTTGTTGTGTCAAAATCTACATATTTATCTGGCTTTTAACAAGTAACCACCATTAGTCTCATGGAAGTTGATGGTGTCCCCTTCGACCTCACCCACCAATTGTGGGTGGTGATCTGATCTTGATGGTGTTGGATGTCATGTAAACCTTTGTTTGGAGAAGACGTGGGTAGTAGGTGATGATGGGTTTTACCCGGCCATGGACGACTTGAAAGAAAAGTTTCAACTGGTTGCTTCGTTAACTGGGGACTTGGCAGGACATTCTCGTGTTATGAATAAGCAATCGAGGTTACAAGAGAGAGTCTCCTCTCGCACCCATGGAAAAAACAAATCTGACGTGGTTAAGAGCGATAGTTATTTGAGCTAGCTATGTCTGTTCCTACTCTGTCTGTTTCGAGCTTAGTATCGCTGGTCTTCACTTGTATAATTAACCTTTGCCTTGTACCATGGTATCAAACCCGATCTGCTGGTATTTTTTTTTTCTTAGGAAAAGAAAATTATGTCCAAAAAAACTGCATCCAAAGATAGAAATTAATTCTAAAATGTATATTAAACTCTGTTAACAAAAACACCCCTGCATGTCTATTTGACACCCATAAAACTGAGATTAGGCTGCTTTCTTTTTGGTAATATTATTATTTATTAAATTAACAGTAAAATTAATTTAATTGATGGTGTTTTGAAATTTTAAAAAATTTATTATTTTTTACAAGAATTTTTACTAATCTTTCTAAGTTCAAATTTAAATTTGTATTAACTATTCTTTATTTTATATTTAACTATTCATTAATGTTAAAACAACATAATTTGTGGGCCTCTTAAGCCCTTTCTCTTCCTTCTCCACCGAGGACAGCGGCATGGCAATCAATTCTTTCACTATCTCAGATCACTAAATCAAACTTCATGAGTATAACTCTACTTCAACGTGTGTTTTCTAACTCATCATTAGATCAATCCTTCCATTATTGCCATAACCATGAAAATGACTTATGATACGTTTTGATCCAATCTGACGTTAGCATGTAAATAAATGGGCAGTAAGGGTAAAAGTGATGAAATAGTAGTAGCTTATGGAAATATAAGGGTGTCAATTTGCTTTTTTTCCAGTCAAGGAATAAAAGATTAAATACGAAGAATATTCCACTCACATTACATCTTAATAACTAATATTATTTAATTTCATATATGGGAGCCAACTTAACCAAATACTACCATTTCCTTACTCTTTTGTTTTGTATGGTAACATCCATCCTTTGCTTAGATTGACTAATACTGAGAACCTTAAAAGAATTTATAGCTATGAACAATACTAGAATTAGATAAAGATCTGAATGTGACGATTTCTTCACAAGCTTTCACAACTAGCTAGAGGGAAAGTGACACTACTTCTTTTCTCCATGGACCTGCATATCAGACTTTTTTGAGACAATTGAGTTGGCTGGCCAAATTCCAAAAATTCCATCAAAATGTTCAATTACTGTGCTTTGGTTGGACAGTATTCTGACCGTATGTACTTAGTAGGTAGAACCCCAAAACGAGAAAAATGTAGCCGATGTCGATGGATCACGTCGCAACTCTGGATCCCGGCACGAAATTAAGTTTATCAACTTCATCCCATACTAGCTTTGATGCTATTTCGTCGCACTCCGGAACATATTCCTGTTTAGTAAAGAAAACTACCATAGTCAAGTCAATTTTCATCAATCATTGCTTGAACAAGGAATGGTTTATGAAAGGGGAATTAAGGTACATATAATTCAAACATCCTATTCATGCTCATAAAACCGTTTGTATTTGCTCTTAATTGAACATATTTAGGCCAGCTTTACCTCTAGTTGTCTGACCAATTGCTTAGCAGTTGGGGCAGACAAGATAATGCGACGGGCAGTTGGCGAAATGAAGCCTTCATCAACGGCCTTATCAACGAAAGACAACAAAGAATTGTAATATCCATCCACATTCAATAGACCCACCTGCAAAAAGGGATAAATCTCTTTTTAAATTATTGGAGTAAAGTATAATATCCAAATGGATTTGTATCAACATATAATATTAAATTATTGGGTTCTCAAAGTGACCTAAGACGCAACAACAGATTGACCAACATTTTTGTATTGTTTTTTGTTTCAAGTTTTGAATAGTGGGTAAGAACCCCTTTCTCCCATTGGAAAGGAGATCTTGCAATCAATTCCCAAAATCTTATGCTATCTTTCCATGTGATGAATTCAATTGAAGCGCCACATGCATTGATTCTTAAGTTTTTCTTTCTAATCCATCACAATTTTTATCAGAAAATAAAACTAAATATCACGTCAACTTTTACCAAAAATACCCAACAAAACATTTACTACTCAAGGAACACGACAAATCAAACTCCTACCATCTTTCTCGCTGACATGATACAAATATAAATTAACGTAAAACCAGTCAATCAAAGCTGAGTTCTACAAGATACAAAAACATGCATGACATCGAGAGAAAATAGGACTGGCTCACACTAGTATATCTTAATCAAAGAGTTATCATTATTAGAGACCAAATTCTTATCTGTCTTCCACCAAATCATTAAATTCAATGATTGAGATAACTAAACAAACCGATTTGTATTTCGTACAGGCTTACGATGGATCCCAAGTTGCGCCCATGTAATAACTTCCAGTAGTTCTTCAAGGGTGCCATAGCCACCTGAAATTTAATTATAGGAAAGATTACATATTTTCATGTAACCATAAACTGCGGTTCTAATTGCATTTCTAATAAACTAGACATATGTTATGATGTCGAAATCGATGGATTAACCAATAACAAGTAATACCAGGAAGCGCAATGAAGGCGTCAGCCTGTCGTGCCATTTCGGCTTTCCTTTGGTGCATATCAGATACAGCTCTTACTTCTCCAACACTCTCACCAGTAATCTGCAGCAAACTTGTGTAAATTGATGAATGCTTTCATTGGAAATTATTAACAGATACTCGGATATAATTGCAAACAACTCGGAACAAGTTGAAGATTAGATCCAAGGCTAAAAACACATACCACTGTGGGCATCAAAGTTCTTGGAATAACACTGCAAGCAAAATCCAACAACCATGGATGAGTATCATTCCAGAGACTATAATATAGTAAATCTTACAACAAAAGTTACAAGAAATGCATTTTAGTTTTGTTAAAAGAGGCGGCTCTCCAGTCTAGTGACTGCAAATTAAAAAAGTTACAAAGACTGTAGAGTGTACAACTTTAAAACGAAATATAAGTGAAAGTTGGTGCACAATTGTAAGGATCAAAAGAGATTCACTTTTCCCAAACCGTCAAAGCTTATGAAAAAGGCAGCCTTTGTAAGAACTTTAAGTAAAGGCACTTTTAGATTCTAGCAGGATGTACGAGATAAACCATGTTCCTTTCTGCACAAATCCATTTTGGCCACTTAAAACTTTTTATTTTTTCAATAAACAAAGAGGATAAATCAATTCTTTTCTCTCTGAGGATAAATCAATTCTTTTCTCTCTGCTCTGGACTGGTCCAGCATTTGATCCCATGATGTCTGCCTTTGTTAAGAAACCCACTGCCGTAGAGAATTTAGAGAAAAATTTGCATGGTTCAAGGGGAAAAAGACTCTCTTAAAATATCAACACTGGAACCCCATTTCGAAGTCCCAAAAAAATAAAAAATAAAAACACAAATTTCATTACCAATGATGTTTAGTAAGAGAGATAGAGAAAACAAACCCTAGAACATGGCGCCCACCATCATGAACTGCCTGAGAAACAAGACCCATCAATCCCACGCTTCCACCTCCATACACCAAATCAATCCTTCTCTCCACCTTCATAATCCAAAACAACAACAATTTTTACTTAATAAATTGAAAAACAACCCCCCATAAACACGTATCACAATGACATAAACGTTAATTTTTTTTATTTATTTGTCCATACAAGAATTAAGGATGGGAACTAGGAAGCATTAAGACATTGAAAAAACAAATATAAAAGGTTGAGTGGAAAGAGGGAATGATATATTTTCATGGAACCCCATAAACAAAAATCATGGAGGTTTTCTTGTAGAAATGCCAAAGAGAAGAACACGCTCAAGGAGTCATTATATCAAAGCAAGCACGTTTGTTTCCCTTGGGAAAAGCAGCAGACTATGATTATTTATTATTAATATTATTTTTTCTTATGCTTATTAATGTTGCTGTATTATTTTCATCTTCATATGGTTCTTAAGAAAGTGAAATGAAAGAGAAGGATCATGCAAGAAGGCTGCTCAACTGACAGGCAGGTTACAGCGAGCAATGCCTATCTCTCTCTCTCTCTTTCTCTCTCTCTCTCTCTCATGCCAAACATAAACCCTAAACCTCCTCTCCTTGTACAGCTAATCCCCCATCTACAATCATAAGCGCACGTCGAAGGCTTGATTGTTTCAACTGCTAACACTCAAAGAAAGAGAATAGCAAACAATTCATATAAGAAAAATTTTCATTTTTGGCATTCAAAACGAATATTCTAGCTTAAGATATTTACAGTTTTCCACTAATGAAGAAGAAACCGGTATGTTAAAAGCAAAACTTCCATTGAATCAGATTTTGTAGTAAACAAAGAAATAATTCCATGTTGGAATTAATATCTAAGTTTGAGATGGAAAAATATGGGAATATGGTTTTAAAAGAAATGGTCCCAAATCGAAGTTGTGTTAAATTTTCAGGAAATGTACTTCCTCAGAAGCTGTTGAACTTTAGAAACGAAACTAAAAAAGAAGAAGAAGATAAGATTAAAAATCCCAGAGGCAGAAAGAAGAGGAAAGAAAGAAAGAAATTTTTGATAGTTTTATAAATTACCAGTTCCTTGCCTAACTCCACAGCAGCTTCTTGGTAGCTAGTTTTCTTCCCTGAACTGCTTCCACAAAACACACAAATCCTTTTAAACCTGGACTTTGTCTCTTCCATCTTCCCTTCTTTCTCTTAACTCTCTTCTTTTTTCTAACAATGTGAAGGATGTCCTTTGAAGAAGGTTGGGAAATGAGAACAAGGTGAGTATTTGTTTATATAGACAAGGGAGGAAAATGGAAATATGTTCCCAAAAATGCCGCATTCAATTCTATATTTTCAGTTTCTTCTAGAAAAATAATATAAAAAAAAAGAGAGTATTTTCAGTCATCACGTATAAACACCCTTTAATCAATTTCTGTTTACTTTAGGGGTTTCTTTTTTAATTCTTTGGAAGGTAGAAATTATTATTTTTATTATGGAGAGCGACAGGGATCATTATTGTATTAATGCAACAAAATAAACTCGAAGTGGGAACTTTATTAGAAATTAGACATTATTATATCTCAGTTTCACACTGTTACCCAACTAGTTTTCAAAGAATGCCATTTTTGTGGTATATGGAATAATGGATGATTTATATCACATTAACATACAATCATTCATTAGTTCCATAATAACACAAAACTTATTTTATATTTAACTTTTTAATTTAATTCTGATTCACTACAAGTTTAGAATTAAATAAAGGTAAATTTGTTGTAAATTAGGAATATAGGTTGAAATTTTAATTATTTAAAAAAAATAGATCGATTTTCGGAGATGTAGTAAAAACTCATATTACGAAATGTGTTTTTTTTTTCTTTTTAAATATTAATTTCTCTAGCTAGATGGTTGAGTATTATTTTTTTCATCCTTAAGTCCCAAGTTAGATTACTCTCTCAAGTATATACTTCATGTTGTTGTTTCAAGCTTTTTTTTTCTTTTAATTTTTAATTAATAAACATATTGTTTTCAAGTTTTTATTTTAATTCATCTTTTTAATTAATAATTTTTTATTTATATAAATAAAATAATAAATATGTAATTATATAATAAAATATATTTTTTATATTTATCATTATGTTAAATATATTTTATTTTTTAAAAACACCAACTAATTTTTTATATATTTTTCTTTATGTATAATTTTTATATGTCAAATATTTATTTTCTCCACCTATATTGTGGGTATGGTGATTTTTAATATTATAAAATTAAATAATTATTTTAAATATCATTATTATTTTTATATATAAAATATTTCAAATATCATTATATTTTCACTTACATTGTGGGTATGATAAATTATAATATTATAAAATCAATTAATTATTTCAAATATCATTATTTTTAAATTAATATAATTTTTATATGTGAAATATTTATTTTTCAATCCATATCATGGGTATGGTAAATTTTAGTATTATATATATTTTTTTATGTGTATTTAAAATAATTATTATTTTTATAATATTAGAATTTACCCACATTGTAGGTGAAAATATAATGATATTTGAAATAGTTATTTAATTTTATAATATTAGAATTTACCAATCCCAAGGGGGAAAATAAATGTTTTAAATATAAAAATATATAAAAATTAATTGATTTTTTTAAAAATCAAATATGTTTAACATAATAATAAACATAAAAATATATATTTTTTGTTATATAATTGCAAATTTATTAATTTATTTATATAAATAAAAGAGTTATTAATTAAAAATATGAATTAAAAATAAAATAAAATAACTTGAAAACATGTTTATTAATTAAAAATATTAATTAAATATTAAAATTAACAAAAAAAAATTGAACAACATGAAATAAAAAAATAGCTTGAGATAAGAATCAAACTTAAGACTTAAGTATGAAAATAATAATATTTGACCATCTAATTAAATAAGCTAATATATTAAAAGAAAGCACTTATTACAAAATATGTTTTTCAAAAAGTACAAGATGTGTTTTTACTACGTTTATGATCGGTCTATTTCTCAAAATAATTAAATTTTTTGCCTATATCTCAATTTTTTTTTTCCTGTAATCGGCAAATACTCTTAATTTTTCCTTACTAATATTTTTTTTCTTTTTAAATATCACTTGAAGTCTTAAAATGAAAATTGCACTAAATTGAGTTCTCAATGACTAAAAACAAGTAGGACATTTTATCAATGAAACCGTCATCGATCATTTGATCATTAATGGAGGATGACGTGACTGACAAAAAGGATAAAAAGTTACCATGTAAGATTCCACATGGATAAGTATATTAATAGGTATGTCATACCATTGTATATTTTAAAATTAAAAAAAATTCTTTAAAAAATCATTAAAAATATTAAAAAGTATACATTTAGAATGATCTTGGATAAAAATAAAGGTCAGAGTTGTGAACACCCATTTGTCTAGATTTATTCTGCGATGTGATTTAAAAATTTATAAAAATTATTAAAAATCAAAATATTCGATTACATAAAGAGGTATTCATGGGTTGAGCGAAACCCAATTCCAAAATATTTTTCTAAGCCCAAGATTGATCTAAACCGCCCAAATGACCCATTTCACAATTCAAAAGTAATAAAAAGATATTTTTATTTAATAATTATAAAATATATAAATATAAATATAAGATAATTTTTATATATGTTATTATGTTTAAACAATAAATTAAATAATGCCATGTGTTAACTTCTCGTTGCTTCTATCAAATATGTTGGCACTCGTTAATGGTCAAATTGGTATACTTTTTCAATTTTTCTCCAAGAGTTCAATTAATATTTTTTATTCTTTATTAAGATTTTTAAATTCTTTTAGCTAACTAAAAGGTATGATGTGGTGGTTGCTCACCTCATCCTTAATAATGTGGTTAAGGGTTTGATCCCCGCTAATAGAAATAAAACAGATTACTTACCTCTTTGAAAAACATATTCGACTAAGATATTAATTACTACTGCCGATGATGGATAATTCAGATATAATAAGGCATGAAATGAGAGCAAATCTCATTGTATCATCATACAATCAAAATTAGAATATAAAATAAATAAGTTGCTGAATAATTTTAATGTTTTTGTTTCTACAATAATGTATGTGTTGTTTAATTACAAAACCATGCAGATCACATGTAAAAAGTTCCTTAATATTTCAACTAATTAAATATTCCACATTAAATTGACAACTGTAATTAAGTTTTAATTCACATGTTAATTAAATATTTTAGTGATTTATGCAAAGAAGGTGTTATTCATGCCAAGTATGAGGGAAAATAACTAATTTATGAAAAATTATGAAGTCGTTTTGGTGGGTTGTAGCGGTGTTGACGGTCAAAAAATTCATTAAATCTCGTGGGCTGGTAGTATAGTGATATGCAAGCTTCGTTTTCTTCCCTCAAAAGTCTTCAAACTCTTGTACTTTTTAAAGGGTGATTTCTTGAAGTATATTTTGTTTATTCTTAAAATTAAATTATTTTAATAATAATTTACTTGGAAGTTGTACACTTGATTTGATGAATAGAAAACTTAAAGTACATATCACCTCAATGAGTTGCACACCTTTTGAAAGTCAACCAACTTATCAAATTTTAACTCAATTTTTCTCTCCACAATGATATTTCTCAACTAAAACAATTAAAGATAGTTCTTTTAAAAATGAACCAATATTAAACTTAAAAGTATTTAATGAAATCCTTTAAAATTAAAGTTAATATATTTTTTATTAAAATACTAGGTGCCTTAATTAAAGTTTTTAAGGATCCTTGACTAGTGATGCTAATAATATTTTTATCGACATGATTCCCTTGCCTATTTGGGAGGATATGAAAGTTTGGGAATTGTTGTCTGTAGATGGAAGGATTGCTAGCAGCTTCTTATGCTAACAGAGTTTTTAAACTTCATATTTCGATGCGGGATTGTTACAATGAAAAGAAATTATCAATAGTGATAGAAGAACAGAAAAATCAATGATGCTGTGAACTACCTCACTATATTACTCATCGACCAGAACTTTAAATAAGCAAAGAAAAAACAACAATGTGCCAAAAATAGAAGCACAAATATTTAAAAATGAAACTAACTAATATCACTAACAATACAATACCTAAAAATAAGGTCTACAAACCCCACAAATGACACGTAAACTCAACAAGTCCTCCCTTAAACCAAATATTTTATAAATATTGGTTTAAAAGGAATATCAAAGTAGATCTTCTAAAGCGCAAATTCCAAGCAACGTCCCCAGCTTCTAAAATGTAGCTCTCTTTAGAGATTTGGTGAAGATATCAGCATCTTGGTCTTCACTTCTGCAAAAAACTAGATCAACGACTCCATTATTTGTGAGATCTCTCAAATAATGAAATTTTACATCTATATGCTCGCTTCTTCCATGTAACACTAGATTTTTAGAAAATTTAATTGTTGAATTATTATCACAAAAGATCGTTGTTACTCCTTGCTATAAAAAATGTAGTCCTTCAAGAATATTTCTCAACCAAATAGCTTGGGAGGCACAAGCTGTAGCAGCTACAAACTCAGCTTCAGTAGTAGACAAAGTGACTATTGGTTGCTTCTTTGAAGACCATGAAACAGCCCTCATACCTAGCATAAAAGCATAACCAGAAGTACTCTTTCTATCATCAAGATCGCCAGCATAATCATTGTCAGTGAAGCCAAACAAATTTGTCTTTTCACCCCTCTTGCAGAACAATCCGTAACTAACCGTGCCTTTCAAATACCGAAGTATTCTTTTTGCAGCTAAAAGATGCATCTCCTTTGGGCACTCCATAAACATGCTAATTAGACTTACGAATGCATAATATCCGGTCTTGTTACGCTTAGAGGTGTGCATGGTAAGGCGGGCCGGGCCCATAAAAATTTTCGGCCGTTTTCAAGGCGGGCCCGGCCCGCCTGCCAAATATGGGCCTAGAATTTTGTCCAAGCCCGCCCGAGAAAAAATGATAGGCCTTGAGCCCGGCCCTACCATATTAAAAAAATTTTTACTTTTTTATTAAATAAAAAACTTTAAAATATAATAAATCAAATGCATTTAAAACATAAAAAAATATTAAAAAAATGGGAGTAAAATAATTCTTAAAATAATATATAAATTAAAAATATAATAAAAATAATTATATTAAAATTAAAAATTAAAATAAATTAGAACTAAATTATATTAATAACAAAAATTTTACAATATCAAAATAACATTAAAAACAATAAAAACCTAAAGTAAAAACTAAAGTTATTTAAAATTTAAAATAAAAATAATTTAATATTAAAATCGGGCAGGTGGCTGGTAAGCAGAACAGGGCCAGCCCAAAAATCTTGCTCGAGGCCCGCCCGCTTTCTAAACGGGCCTCTTTTTTGCCCAAGCCCATTTTTCGAGCCTATATTTTTACCCAAACCTCCCATTTTTCTGTGGGCCTTGGGCGGCCGTCACTGCGGCCATGCACACCTCTAGTTACAGTCAAATACATCAAGCTTCCTACTATTTGCTTGTAAGAGGTGCTGTTAATCTCCTTTCCTTCAGGATTTTGAACAAGTTTTAAACCAACTTCAGTCGGTGTGCAAACAAGATTGCAGTGCTTCATCCCAAACCTGTCTAAAATCTCTTGCACATATTTTTTTTGATAAATGAAAATTTCAGCTGTACATTGTATCACGTCAATACCCAAAAAATAATGTAAAATTCCAAGGTCAGTCATATCAAACTCAACCATCATGGAATTTTTAAAATCATCAAATAGGGCAACGTCACTCCTAGTAAATATAAGATCGTCAACATAGAGGCAAACAATAATAATCTTACCTCCTTTACCAACCTTGGTAAAAAGTGTATGCTTGTATGGACATTTCTAGAAACCTTCTTTTAAAAAATAAGCTTTGATGCGACTATACCAAGCCCTCGGAGCTTGTTTCAATCCGTACAACGCCTTTTTTAATTTGTACACCTTGTTCTCGTTTCCATGTTTCACATATCTAGGAGGTTGATTAACAAAAACTTGTTCTTTCAAATCACCATGTAAAAACGTTAATTTCACATCTAATTGGAAAATAGGTCATGAATTTTGGGTAGCAAGAGAAATCACCAACCTAATTGTATCATGTTGAGCAACAGAAGCAAAAACTTCTTTATAGTTGATGCCGAACTCTTGCTTGTAGCCTTTAGCAACTAAGCATGTTTTGTACTTATCAACTTCGTCATTCTCTTTCAGCTTTGTCTTGTACACCCACTTCACACCAATGGTTTTTTATTCTTGTGGAAGATCTGTCAATTCTCATGTGTTGTTTCTTTCAATAGAAACGATTTCATCATCCATGGCCTTCCGTCATTTTGAGTCTTTGACAGCATCTTTAAAGACCCTAGGATCACAGTCTAAAAATAGAGAAAAATGAGAGAGAATATCTTCACTTTGATCAAATCTTTGTACCTCATAATCTTCCATCCATGCAGGTCGCCGTCGAATTCGTTGAGGTCGACATCTCCTGTGACAAAGGCTGTAAATCATTGAGTGTCGACTGATTGTTGCACATTTTCTAAAGGTTGTGCATTCTCCAAGGGCTGCTGCTGTTGTTTTCCATTTTTACCATCAAAATCTGCCAGGATTTGACCTTGGTTATTGTTTTCATCACCAAACCAGAATTGTTCTTCATCAAAGAACACGTCACGGCTAATGACAATTTTCTTGGTGATAGGATTGTACAATTTGTACACTTTTGACTATTCACTAACACCAAGAAAAATACAATTTTCAACTTTGTCATCAAGTTTAGTCCTCTTTTGATCGGGAATGTACGCATATGCAACGCAACCAAATATCCTGAAATGCTCAACACTCGGCTGTTTTCCGCTCCATGCTTCTTCAAGCGTCATATTTTGAACAGTTATGGTAGGACTTCTGTTCAACACATGAATACTCCAATTGATAGCTTCAGGCCAAAACCTTTTTGAAATACCGCACTCTTGTTAAAATTTTTTACACCATGTTTAAAATTGTACAGTTCTTCCTCTCTGAAACACCATTTTACTGCGGGGTGTAGGCTGTAGTAAGTTGCTTTTGAATTACATGCTCCTCACAAAAACTAACAAATTCTTGTGAGTTGTATTCTCCACCACAATTGCTACGGAGAGTCCTAATAGGCATTCATGTTTCCTTTTCAACAAGCGCCTTAAAATTTTTGAAAGCTAAAAAAGTTTTAGACTTATACTGTAAAAAATAAACCCAGGTTTTTCGACTATAATCATCAGTAAATGTTATAAAATAACGTTTACCACCTTTTGATGTCGGAATGATAGGGCCACATATATCAGAACAAACCAACTCCAGCACTTTCTTCGCTCTCCTTGATTTTCCTTTCTGAAAGTGGTCTCAATGTTGTTTGCCAACAACACAATCTTCACAAACTTGAGAAGGACTTTTAATTTTAGGAAGATCAGTTACCATGTTTTTCTACTGTAGCGTTTTTAGACCACCAAAATTTAGGTATCCGAATCGAAAATGCCACAGCCATGCTTTATTTTTCATTCTTGCTGAAAAGCATGATTGAGCGGCATTGTTGAGATATAGTGGGAACATCCGGTTTGTTGTCATGTTTATTTGAGCAATTAAGCCCAATTTTTCATCTTGAATGCGACAAACTCTATCTTTGATTAAAATCACATATCCCTTCTCTTGAAGCTGACCAACACTGAGCAGATTAGTTTTAAAATCAGGAATAAAGAAAACATTGGAAATAACCTAAGTAGTATTCTCCTTGGTGTGGATTTTCACATTACTTTTACCCAAGACAAAAACTTTAAAATTGTCTCCAAATGAAACAGTGTTTCAGAATGCTTCATCTAATTCAGAAAACATCATCTTATCTCCACACATATGATTACTGCATCCTGTGTCTAAATACCACAAATTCTAGTGAATTTCTTCCTTCACATAACATGCCATCAAGAGATAAATTTCTTCTTTTTTTTTTTTTTTTGCAAAATTTGATTTCGCACCACGATTTCTGTTAAAACTAGTTCTACACTCTGATTTGTAATGACCATACCTGTGACATTTGTAACATTCAATATTTGACTTGTCTACAGACTTTTACTTGTAACCATATGAATAGTTATTGTCATGCCTTTTGTTTTTCCTCTAAAATGAGTAGAATAATCCTCATCTGCGTTGTGGTGCTCCTTTTTGTCCTTCCATCTTAGTTTCCTACCCCTAGGACCTTTTGGATTGATTTTTGCCTTCAACGCCTGTTCTTCTTTATCTTGCTAAATAATCTTTTGTTCATGAACCAGCAAAGAACTTTGTAGTTCATCAAGTGTAAGGGAACCAACATCTTTTGATTCTTCTATTGAATAAACAACAAAGTTAAATTTTGTTGTCATCGATCTAAGAATCTTCTCAATAATGACAATATCCTCCATTCTTTCTCCATGGATTCTCATCTTATTGGTGATTACCATCGTTCTTGATAAAAATCAGTAACCAACTCACTAGACTTCATTCTTAAGTTTTCAAATTCAGTCTGAAAACCTTGCAGCTGCACACACTTCGACCTTGCATTCTATTGATGCTTTCTCTTTATCGAGTCCCATATCTGTTTAGACATATCTTTGCAAAGAATCGTCTCCAAAATAGCTCGATCAATGGCTTGAAAGAGATAGTTCTTGGCTTTGAGATCCTTCAACTTTAATGCTTCCAATTTTGCTTTTTGTGTATCTGTCATTGCAACACCTTGCTCCGGTTTTGTCACTCCAAATTCAACAACATACCAATACTCTTTAGACCTGATGGTCACTAAACTAACTAAAAATTTGACTAAGGCAAGCGCACCTATCGAACAGTAGTATAGTTATGGTGAGACCGGAAATATCGTATCCACAAGAACTAAAAGTACTAGTAATTACTCTCTTTTTATTATCTAGCCTAATAATTAAAGGGATGTTTTAACTAAAACTAATTATCTAATTAACTAAGATTGCGATAGAGATTAAAATTGGAAAATACTTTTGGAAAACCGATGGAGAAGACAATACCCAAGGAAGAATCCACCTAGACTTCACTTATTACCTTTGAATTAGATGATTTATTCACTTGACTTAATCCGTAGAAATCCCTGATTTATGTTAATATATCTCTCGAGACTAAAAATAACTGACTCTAGGTTGATTAATCGAAATCTCTTTCTAATTAAAACCCCTATTGTCGTATTAACTCGATCTATGGATTCCTTTATTAGATTTGACTCTAATCCGGCAGATTTATGTCGTCCTATCTCTAGGATTTCATGCAACTCCACTTAATTATGAATGATCTACTCTTAAACAGGGACTTTTCCTCCACTGAATAAGCACATCAAAAACCTAAATTAATATCCTGGAATATTAAAGCAGGGTTAAATTCACAATTAAGAATAAGAACAAGTATTTATCATATAATTCAAATAATAATAAGTTTCGTCTTAGGTTTCATCTCCTTTAGGTATTTACGGAGTTTAGTTCATAATAATAATGGAAAACATCTCAAAATTTGGAAAACAACAAAACATAAAGAAACCCAAAGAACTTCCAGGAGGATGGAAATCTTCAGTCTTGATGTAGATCTTGTCTCCGAGGTGATTCCGATGGCTATCCTTGAATATTTCCTGCCTTCTACTCTGCGCGTCCCTTTTAATCCTCTTCTAGGGTGTTTATATAGACTTTGGAATGCCCAAAATAGCCCAAAATTGACCTTTTCCTAATAGAATTAGACTTAGGTTTAACAGGGACACGGCCATGTGCCACGTCCGTGTGAAAGTGCTCAGGCCGTGTGTAATTTTGACTTGATTTAATGTCGACATGGCCATGAAACACAGGCGCGTGGATTACCCATGTAGAAATGCCTAGGCCATGTGAAATACTGAATGAGGTCCATTTTGTCCGTTTTTGGCCCATTTCTTGCTCTTTTCGACTTCATATGCTCACCTAAGTAAAAAAACATGAATTTAAAGGATTAGAAGTATCGAATTCAATGAAACCAAGGAAAATTCATCCATAAATATGCCAAGCATGGGGTAAAAATATGTATATATTATGGTTTATCAAGACCTCAAGAAATTCTCCATTAGTATGCTCCAATGGTCATAGTAACCATCAAAACGAGGAATAGCAGGCTAGACGAAGTTTTCTGCTGCCATCACATGCTTATGACCTGGCTTTGATACCACTGTTACAATGAAAAGAAATTATCAATAGTGATAAAAGAACAGAGAAATCAATGATGCTGTGAATTACCTCACTATATTATTCATCGACCAGAGCTTTAAATAAGCAAAGAAAAAACAACAATGTGCTAAAAATAGAAGCACAAATATTTAAAAATGAAACTAACTAATATCAATAACAATACAGTCCTTAAAAACAAGGTCTGCAAACCCCACAAAGGACACATAAACTCAACACAAATATCTATGTGTGGCATTATAGCTCGAATGTTAGCTTATGTTATTACTCAGTTTTTATATGCTTGTTATAGCAACCATCTTCTAGAGGACGTGGAGGGGTATGATATCCGTCAGGTTCTGCGGGCAAGGAAAGATCTCCCACCCTGCGAGTAAGATTTTAACACTGCCAAAAACGAAAAATAGAGCAAGCTACCTCTGCCGAAGGACCAAAAGTGCAAATGGAAATTGGCCCCCACGAGCCAACTTCAGTGTAGAGCATGGTAGTTTGTGATTGCTGTCAAATGGAAATTATAGATTCCATCCATGTGTTGTTCTCTGATTGATGTTTATTTCTTTAGAAAAAATTTAATTGTTTTTGAAATTTGTAATTTTGAGGAATTTAAAAACTCATTTTACATTAATATTGTTCTTTAATCAATTATTTTAGTATTAAAAGATTAATTAAAGCTCAACTTTTAATTCTTATCATTTTAAAGATTTAGGATAAATTATGCTTCTAATCCTCAGACTTTTTGTACATTTAGAACTTAATCTTTTACTTTTTTCACATTTTAAAATTCAAGTTCAACAGTGTTAAACTTATTCTATTATATTCATTAGTGTGATATTTTGAAATTAAAAAATGACATTGTAATTAACTTTAACTTAACAAAATAATTTTAACAATGTTGGCAATTAGACTTGGAGCAAATTAGTTATTTGTTGTTGGAGTAACATTAATCTTTAATTAAAATTGTTATGTTCTTGACGTAAGAAATGTGCAGACTATTACATTTACCTATTAACTAAGTTCTAATGTTACATGTGATTTTAAACTTCGATCACATTAAAAATCTTAATACAATCTTCAATAATGGACTACTAAAAGTCCTCAAATATAAGCCATTAAAAGTTTCAAACAGTTTTAAATTAAATATGCCAACCAAATAAGGCAAGTTGCAATAGCCTATTAGATGATCTTTAAGTTACAATTGACGTTCTGTCTAACCTTTGTAATTGACACTAACAAAAATAAATTTATATATTATAATTATAATAAATCATGAAAAATGATTGCATCATGAATCATAATTTATAAATCATAAGTATAATAAATAAAATAATTATAATTTTAAAGTATAACATCTATTGTTTTATTGTTAAGAAATTAGATATCTTGTTTTTAATTAGACTTAAATTTATTTAGGAAAACAAGACAAAACTGATTATAATGATAAAAAGAAATGGTAATTTCTTTTCAAAATTTCACATTATGCCCATAATTTTAGATAATCTAAAAAATATGTGATCTTGAGATTACTCCTTATAATCCGACATCTTGATGCTATTTGAGAATTATAGATTACATAAGGTATTTGAAATGTTTTAAATCCAAACAAAATAGTCCTAATTCGGAATGTGAATTTATAGATGTAATATGAGATAGCGTGAATAAAATGTATACTCAATGCTTTTTTTTTTTTTCTTCTTCTTTCTGGTTTTAGTTTGAGATAAAAAAGATATTGATAAAATTGGAGCTTTAAACTTAATATTTTAGAAGTAATGGCACGAAGCAGCTAAACCATACATCAAGCAAGCCTGCGTGTTTATTAATTGATGTAGGCTCTTTGATAATTATTACTAGAACCCTAGTATGTTGTTCTACATTTGTTAGTGGAATAATATGTTAAAAAAATATATATATAGTGATAATGCCATTTAAGAAAAACCTATAGAAAAATTTGATTTAATTTTTTGATTAGAAGAATTCATCATTTGTTGGCGTAGTTTGATTATTGGAATATTTCGTATATTTTTAGATTTGGCCAAATTGACACTTGAAAGAAGATATAATTTGTGAGTTTTTAAAACATTCCTAATTAGAGGAACCGGGCTAACTTATGTAGTCTAGATGTATCTTATATATATTAACATTAAATTCTAATATTAAAGAAATTTATCTATTTTAGTCTTAATTTATTGATACCCCTAATATTATATATAAAAAAATATTTACTCTGATACTATATAACACCGGATTAGTGGGAAACGGGGGATCTCAACTAAATTTAAGGAGGCTCATTAATTTGTATGGTGTTTCAAGTTAGAAATGGCAAACGGTTGACCATATCTTTTTGAGTAGATGCTCAGTCAATCTATTTGCTTTCTGTACATTGTATTGAGGCAGGATTGAGTTCCTCTAAAATTGTGCATGAATATAATTTAATTCTCTCTTCCAAAAGCAGAAATTAAACATGATCTGCATAAAAAAAGAAAGAAAAAAGATTTTGTTTGGAGACGATAAGAATATCTTAGGTTTGCTTTAGTATCTTCCCAAAATCATCATCTATTTATTCATTTATTTAAAATGTCATGAAGAAAATTATGGAGTTAAAAAGTTGATGAAAATTCCCGAGATTTGGTGTTATCTGGACATGATCTTGAAGCAACTGTCAAAGCATAAGTTGTGATTAAATTAAAATAGTTTTCTTCCTTAGATTCCTTTGATAAATTATTGCAAAGGCAACACAAGTTCTCATTTTTCCAGAATCTGATTTGGCGAACACGGTGTCTAGGGGCCAAAGCAAGTGGGCTGTCATTTCTCATTACAACTCAATATTGATCCATTGATGAATATTATTGTTTCCATTTCATTAGGAATGGCTAAATATATGATGGTGGTTTAATTGATTTTGGACCTGAAATTGGCAATGGTTTTTATATTGGGTCTTAACTTCTTTTTTTATTCATCTTAGTCTTTAAATTTGTATTTGTTCTTATATGGGTTTCCCACTTTGAGTTCAACTTTCCTTTCGTACAAGTTAGTCCATTAACTTGGCAACTGTTCCTATATATATGATAATATAATATTAAATTAATTAAATTAATTGAAAATATTATTCTTTTAAGTGATAAGTAGCTCTTATCTACTTATTATTTTCCATAGTTTTGTAGAAAAATTTTATCATATTAATTTTATTTTGGATTATCAAACATGTGCAAAATATTAAATCATTCAAAACATTAATTTTTAATTAATTTGCTTTTTTTCAAAAATTTATCGAACAATGCCTAACTTAGACCCAAAAAAAATTCAAATTCCAATGCGGAAGCAATTGCCAAGTTCATGAACTAATTCGGACAATAAAGTTCAAGCCCCGATGTGGAAACACTTGCCTAGTTCAAACCACAAATTAGAGATGAGTAAAACTCGATTCAATTAAAATAATCAAAATTTACTTTGAATTTCGAATTAATTGAACCGAATTATTCTAATTATTTTGTTTTTTCAAATCAACTCGAATAAGTGATTCAATTTTTTAAGTTTAAGTTGAGTTGAATTTGAATAACTCAAATGACAAATTGATGTCAATACCCCTTGGGTCCGTGATAGTTTTGTAAATATGTGAATTGATCCCTCTCAAAAAAATTACAAAATATTCAAAATGTTTATAAAATATATTTCCCAAAATTTTAAATGTATATAAATTATAAATTCTATAAAAAATTATTGAAAATCCTAAAAATTATATAATAATCTAAATTATATTGTTTTTTAAATTCCAAAATCATAAACTTGTGTCCTAAGGAAATTATAAATCAAGTTTAATATTCTAATTTTTTATTATCTTATTTTTTTAAATAGTTCTTAAATATATATATGATATTTATGTTTTTTAACTTCAAATTTAGTCATATTATCAACAAGATTTCAATATGGTTAGTTTTAAAAAAAAATTATTTGACTTGAATAAATTTATTCGACTTAACTTAAGTTTCATTTCACTCTATTCAATTAAAAAGTTTTCAAATCAAGTTAGGATAATAAAACAGAATTCTTCAATTCAACTAACTCAAAATTTCCACATAATTCGATTGAATGCTCACCACCTACACCAAATAATACGTTAACCCAAATAAAACCTATTTGTTTTTATCATTTCCTTGGTTTGAGTAGGAGAAAAAGAAATATTATTCCATGAACTTTTAAGGAAAAATGTCTAAATAACCCCTAAACCATTTAAAAAAAATCAATTAAGCCCCTCATAATTTTCTGCATTCAATTGAGCGTTCGAATTGGCAAAATTCATCAAAAAAGCCCTTTGATTGCCATTGACTGTTTACTCGTTGACGTGGCTGTTAACAACACTAAGGTAGTAGCTATAGTTGCTGATATGGCATTGCTATGACAACTGCCACATTAAAAAAAATAAAAATATTTAACTTTGCCTAGAATGAACTAGGACATATGGTTGTCCAGGTTCATTCGGACCAAGACAATTATTTGTTTAAGTTCATTTCAAACTTAATTTTTTTAAATAATAAAAAAATATTTTTTAAAAAGTTATAAATTTAAAAAACATTATTAAAAGTTATTAATTCTAATTATGTCAAAAAAATTTAACTTGATTCGATCTAATGCTTACTCTTTTCCCTATTTTAACTCTGGTCTAAGATTTATTAGTACAATCCTGGCACCAAGTTAAGCCATTTTCCAGAAAGGCTGTTGGGCAAAAGCCTTCAAATACGAGCTTCTCACCCGCTTTGTGGCTATTAGATATGTTTAGGATCCAGTAGTTAATTTAAGAACATTTATCTTTTACTTCACTGCCATGAGTTTTGGACATTGGTACGGATGAAGAAGTTGATGAATCAATAATGATTTATTGAAAAAAGGAAAGAGGAAATGTGTTTTGTTACACCGAGACATTTGTAGGCACAATATGACATAAAAGGTTGGGGTTGGGGGTTTCCACTTTCACACTCTGACAAAATCATGAGTGCGACACCCCATTCACATGCATTCCCTTTTATCTTCCTATCTTCATCGCCTAGTCTACCCCCACCACCACATGCAACTCATGTCCCTCTACCAATTTTTATGACATCATCATTACATAAAATAGTTTTGGCCGTGAAAAAGTAAATTTGTGTCATGGGTTTGTCGATGATTTTAAGGGTACATGTTTTTCACTGTGGAAATGGAAAATACCTTGAGTTGCCTTAAACCAATCGTTTGCATAACATTTAATGAAAATGAGATGCCAGAATGCTAGCCCAAGTATTATAAAATCTCAGTTGAGTTGTGGAAATGGATTTGTTGTAAAGAGAAAGGCATGTTTGATTTTGGTATGATTTAAGGGTGTGAATTCCTACTCTTTAACCTTTCAAATTATTCATACCAAAAAGTCCACTCAATACTAACGGTCCCATGAAAGCTGCTGTGTCAACGCTTTCAACGGCTAATGAATTCTTTTCCTTTTTTTTTTTCTTTTTTTTTTTTTACTTCACCATTAAATTAAATTTTTAATAAATTTATCTTGTAGATGGACAAAATTACACTGATGCCTTTCCAACAGTTGAATGTAGAAATTACAAGGAATCGAATTAACACTATTTTATGTTGATATATTACATACGTAAATAATTATATTAATTCAATAACAAAATAAATGTATGTATTTATTTTTTGAATGTGTATAATAAAATTAAAATCAAAATTTTATGTATACATATGAATCACTCATATGTACAGTATTAAATTACACATTAGATCAAAATTCATATATAAGGTGATTATTACGAATGGAAAAGGAGAACTAGTGTTAGTTGGATATCAAACAATAACAAATATTGTAAATAGTTTTTATTAAATAAATGGATGGTATATACTGTAAATCAATCAAAGGATATGAGATAATTAAAAAATTACATCAAATATGATCGCACTTTAAAATAGTTTGTCATGTTTCTTCTTTAATTCAATTTAAGAGACATTTAATTGACTTGTGCGTAGTTGGATTCTTAACCAAAGATATATTGATATTCCGAAGCTAAGGCACTCATTAATTTTAATTTTTTTTTTAAAATGCATGTCCAACTATAATTATAATTAACTTAATACAAAAAAATAGCATATTAAAAAGTAGAATATATTTAAATTTAAATAATGTGAAATTTAAACCTAGAGAAACCCAAACAAATAAAAAATATTGAAATAATTATAATTTTTTAGAGAAAAAGAAATCTCGTCAGACTAAAAAAACAAAAAAGTTAGTAGTAATTGATTTGAGCTTTCATTTTTATTTTCTCTATATCAATCTGCTTCTGAAACAAATTAAGCTTGGAAACATGGGTGGACTGTGGAAGCCTGGCCTCCATATATAAGGTGTAACGTAAATTATTTTCTTTGATATAATAATTTTATTCATCCTCAAATTTTATAAAAAAAATATTATTTTAATTTTTAAAATTTGTATTTTTTTATCAAATTACTCTAAAATGAATGAAAAAGTTAATATTTTTAACTTTACTAATGTGGCATGATATGGATTGCTACGTCGATGACATGTTAATATTTAATTAATTTTTAAATTTTTAAAATTTAATTAAATATCATCCATGTGATAATTCATATATGTCACATCAATAAAGTTAATAAACATTAATTTTTCATTCATTCTGAATTATTTGACAAAAAAATTGCAAGTTTAAAAATTAAAAGAGATAAAAAAATTAAATGAATAGTTCACTTAGAGGGCCAAAAATTATATTAGAGAAAAGATTGTATGAAATTGTGATTTCACGTCATCCTTATTTCTTTCTAATAGAAGAATGACAAATAAGATTTTTAACATTTTTAGTTGAATTTGAATTTGAATTTTTTCAGAAAAAAAATTTTGATCTGTCATCCTACTATTAGAAAATGATAGGAATGTGGTATAATTACGGTTTCATACAATCCCTTCTCAAATCGATTATATATATTTTCGTTTTGGAGCCATAAATGAAGGGTAATATGGAAAGGAAAGAAAGAGAGAAATGAGGAGATAGGGAAAGAATGATAGAGAGAAAAGTCATTTTTTTTGTATTTTAAATATTTAGCATCTGCGCTGGCAAATAATAAAGAGGCACATAAAGTAAGAAATAAAAAATGAACCTCATTATTATAAATCAAGTTATTAAATATTTCGAACAAATCTTGAAATTCGAAACTTCCCGTTATCCAATAGAAACCTAAGATTCCTAATAATAAACTAAAATCGCCTATCCGATTAGTTACAAACGCTTTTTGACAAGCGTTTGCATGACAAATGAGTTGTGTGAACCAAAACCTATTAATAAATAAGAACACATTCCAACTAATTCCCAAAAAATATAAATTTGTATCAAATTCGAACTAGTAACTAATCCCAACATTGAAGTACTGAACAAACTCATATAAGCAAAAAAACTCATATAAGTATTGAAGTATATGGAAGATTTATTTGATTTTTAAATTATATATTTAAAGTAGTTAATACGCATATATATATACTAAATAATTTCTTTAATTTAAATAATAAGACTAAATTGTAAAAAAAAAAAAAAGAGTCATTTAAAAAAAATCACGAAAATAGGTTGATTTTTGAAAATTTACAGGAATGGGCCAATTTTGGTATTTTTAGAGAAAACTCATAAATATGCTTTTAGTTGGAAGCATTTTTTGCTACATCAGCACTAAAAGTGACAGCAACATTTTTTTTTATGCCACCTATTAATGTAGAAATAAAACTTACAAAATAGGCTTTTATATAGACCCGGAGTCTCATTTATCTTGTTTTCTTAAGTAATATGGGATATGGGATATGCGTATATATAGACTCATGAATAGGTTTGCAGCTTGTTCCTAAATAATGTAAGACTGCTTTCTCTTTTAACTAACAACATAAGATTAAATGCTACACTATATTTTATAATTTTTTTTACTTCTAAAGTTTAAAGATTTTATTGATAATATAACCTTTAATTTTATGTCATTAGTTAAAAGAGGAAGCAATCGTTTAGGAACAAACTGCAAACTTATTCATAAGTATATATATACATATCTCATATCTCACATTGCTTAAACAAAAAAAGAAATAAGACTTTTGGTCTATATAAAGGTTTGTTTTGTAAGTTTTATTTTTACATTAATAAGTGACACCAAAAAATAAAAATTGGTGCTGCCACATTTAGTGTTGATGTGGCGAGAAGTGCTTTCAGTTGAAAACATTGTTTTGAGTTTTCCTTAAAAACACTTTTAGCTGGAAGCATTTTACTTAATTTTCCCTAAAAACGAGTCTAACTAGAAGCGTTTTACCAAAATTGACCCATTTTTCAAAAAGTTAATCTATTTTCATAATTTAAAAAAAAAAAGCTTTTTTTTGGTAATTTAATCAAATAATAATGGATTCAAAATAATTATTCCCGACTTCAAAAAAAAAGAAAAAAGTCTGCACATTGATTTTGAATTGATTTAATATCCATCTCTAAATGATTATCATAAATTTAATTTTAATAATTAAATAAATATAATTTAAAACCTTAATTTAATTGTAAATGATAAATTTAATTTTAATAAATAATAGAATTTTATTTTAAATGGTATTTTTAAAGAAGAATTATTATTATTAAAAAAAATTCACCACCTGATACTATCCATATTTAAAATTTTTAATCAATATATCCACTTCCAAATTAATTTAAGATAAACCACAATTTGCTAGTGAAAAGTTTATATATATTATTGTTCCAAGATCATTTTTAAATCTGTTTAATATCAATACCCAACCAAGTAATGCACCCTAAATTATTATCATAAAATTAAATTTTATAATTAAAACTTTAATATATTAATAATGTGATAACAAATTTTAAAAATAAACATTTTTATTAATAAAAATAAAATTTTATTGTCTATTTCATCTAACCAAATAATTATTTAAAAGAAATTTTAAAAACATATTACTATCTAGTCTTCATTCATTTCTTTCTTTCTTTTTTCTTCAATTTTAACCAAGTAGCCAAATAACATAACCCTTTCTTCTTTTATGCCCATCCTTTTCTCCTTTAGTATATTACTCTATCCAACATATCATGAGAACTTTTAATGGTATTATTGATCACATGATTAAATGTACCAATATAGATAGTTCTTTGATACGTTTATTTAGATCCCCATTGACTTCAGTCATGAATTTGTTAGAAAGATATCGTAACATGTTTATTTCCTCTCGATCATGATTTTCTCTAATATAATCGCTTAATAATGTCCTTTTCTATATAAAAAAAAAGTTTAACATAATCAATTGCATTTTTTTTTCTCTCCACAGTGATTAAATTGTTCCATTTATTTGAAAAATACACTAAATTGCTCTTGCCATTATAGGATCAAGACGATTGAGTTGTTATTTCAATTGTTCCATTTGTTTTAATTTAATTTTATAATTCTCTAATAATAATATTTTTAATTTTAATAAATATTTTGACAAAACCGATGAGAAAGCAATTGAAATGCATTTAATATTTTTTACTACATGTATTTAAAACATAACTTCGTTACACTTTATTGTAATTGCATACATATGCATATGTTGTATTACTATTATTTTCAAAACATATGTTTTTTCTTTAAATTACTTAGTACCATTTAAGTATTGATAAAAATGCTTTTCCTACGTAGAAGTCGTGTGATAGGTATATTAATATTTATAAAATTAATTAATAGATTGTTAATTATATAAATATAATGAAAATAACATTAATTGATGAGACTTTTGAAATATAAACCCCATAAGTATTTTTTTTTAATAGTGAGAGTATAACTTATATTGGGTTTAATTCTGCATTAGCCTCTATTCTCTTTGTAAGTTGTGGATTTAGTTCTTATACTTTAAATTAATTTATTTTAGTCCATGTACTTTTTTTGAAATTTGAAAATTAAGTCTTGACCCAAATGTTAGCAGTTAAATCAAGTGGTTAAATTATACCATTAGTCTCGTAATATACGTAAATTTGTAGATTTAGTCTATTCTCTCCAATTAGATCATTCTTAGTCCTTATACTTTTTCAAATTTCTATCTCGATGCAGAAGACAACCATTAAATCTATTAAATTGCCTTTGTGTAAGTGGTATGTGAAAATAATAAATTGATATGACATTATACATGTGGTAATATATGTTAAAATCACCAATTACAAGGACAAAAAATTATTATGGACTAAATCCGCAACTTGCTCATGTTAGATGGAGTAATACCAGAATTTAACCTTTATAGTATTGTCAGGGTGATTGAAGTGGCATAAAGGATAATTTAGTGTTTTACAATGTCAAAATAGCATCACCGTAATCGAACATGATACCTTGGTCCAGTTGTGCTGTCTACCGTTGGTATAGTATTTCTACCCTCTCTCTATAAAGAAACAATGGGACAAACATCACCCCCACCGCTATGCCTATTCCCCCATTCAAATTCATTTCACTTTTAAATACCAATTAATATTACCTACACTTACTTTTCCTTTACAATAGATAATCCAAAAGCAGAGCAAAAACAGAGATAACCATTCTTTTTCTTTTGTTGTTGTCATGGCTTCTCTTCCTTTCATCTTCTTCTTATCTTTCTTTATAATCTCCACAACATTGACGTCAGCCGGCGACGCCGCTGCCACCATCAAACTCTCCCTCTCTCCCTTCCCTCACCCTTCTTCCTCCCATCTTTACCAAATTCTCAACAACTTAGTCACTTCTTCTGTTGCAAGAGCCCACCACCTCAAACACCCTAAAGCCAAGGCCGATAATACTACCTCTTCTCTTCTCAGGGCTCCCCTATTTCCTCACAGCTATGGGGGCTACACTATCTCCCTCAAATTTGGAACTCCGCCTCAAACCCTTCCTTTCGTCATGGACACTGGGAGCAGCCTCTCCTGGTTCCCTTGCACAACTCGTTACCTTTGTTCCCAATGCACTTTCCCCAATGTTGACCCTGCAAAAATCCCCACTTTTGCCCCTAAACTTTCATCTTCCAGTAAGCGCGTAGGTTGCAAAAACCCCAAGTGTAGTTGGCTTTTTGGCCCCGACGTTTAGTCTCGTTGCCAAGACTGTGAACCCACTTCCGAAAACTGCACTCAAACTTGCCCTCCTTACATAGTTCAATACGGTTTAGGTTCCACTGCTGGGCTTCTATTAGCAGAAAACCTTGCTTTCCCCCAGAAAACCTTCCAAGATTTCCTTGTCGGATGCTCCATCGTCTCCAACCGACAGCCCGCTGGAATAGTCGGGTTCGGTCGGAGCGCTGAGTCTTTACCCTCCCAATTAGGCCTCAAGAAATTCTCTTACTGTCTCGTTTCTCGCCGGTTCGATGACACCGGGGTCAGCAGCAACATGTTGTTGGAAACCGGGTCGGGTTCCGGTGATGCCAAGACCCCAGGCCTTAGCTACACACCGTTTTACAGGAACCAAGCGGCTTCAAACCCAGTTTTCAAAGAGTTCTACTACGTAACTCTACGTAAAATTCTGGTGGGCGATAAGCACGTCAAAGTTCCGTACAGTTATTTGGTCCCTGGATCAGAAGGTAACGGTGGCACCATCGTGGACTCGGGATCAACATTCACTTTTATGGAGAGACCAGTGTTCGAGGTAGTCTCGAAAGAGTTCGAGAAACAAATGGAAAATTATAGAAGAGTGCGTGAAATAGAAAACATATCGGGTTTAGCCCCATGCTTCAACATTTCGGGCTATACTTCAATAAAATTCCCCAAATTGAGTTTCCAGTTCAAAGGAGGAGCCAAAATGGCATTGCCTTTGGTTAACTATTTATCATTTGTCGGTGATGATAAGGTTGCGTGTTTGATGATCGTTTCAGACAATGTGGTCGGCCAAGGCTCACACAGCGGTCCTGCAATAATAGTAGGGAGCTTTCAGCAGCAGAATTATTACATCGAATTTGATATCGCAAACAATAGGTTTGGATGGGCTGAACGAAGCTGTGCGTGAGCTGCACTTTGTTATTTTATGTTTTGGCCTTGAATAAGAAAGTCATCTTTTTCTTTTGCTTCTATTTTTAATGGAATGGTGACAAAAGAGTTATTAGCTTCTTCTGTTTTCTGTCATTTTTAATCAAAAAGTTTGATTATATTGAAAATTTTAATGCATCAATATACTATTATAACAATAATAGTGGCATCTGAGTTAGCAGCTTCCTAGTGATTTTCTTCCAAAGTAAGTATTCTTTTCTTTCAAAGGTTTCATCATCTTCCTTTTGGGCATCTTTCCCTTTTTCTCTTTATTTCATAAAATGGGGGCAACAACACCTTCTTTATTACCTTCCTTTTAGGTGATTTCATCATTATTTGGGTAAAGTTGCTTCCCAAAATTTACCCCGATTCTAAAACAAATATCCATTCCCAGCTGAGCTGATTTATAGTTTAATTCATTGAACTGTTTATTAAACCCATTTCTCTTCTTGTATAACTGTTTCACTTTAAAAGTAATTCAGTTGGAATCTTTTATGTATGTATGTGTCAAAAGAGAATTTTTATTTTTATTTTTGTAAGTGGAGAGAGCAGGGATTGAACTCTATTTCAACCAAAGATTTGAACCTTACACTATTATTTGAGTTTTAAAAGAATAGTTGCTAGGGTAAGAAGACCATGAAAAATAGCAACACAACAACCAAATCATCTGAAATTCTTACAAAAAGTTATCTTAACACGTTAATGTCCACCTATCTACAAAACAAGCGAAGCTGTGGGGTTCAAACTTGGAAGTGATACATAGAATAGTTAGAGTGTCTACAAAATGAAAATTAAATTACATGAAAACCAGCAATAGTAGTAGGACCACTTTGGTTGATAGTCTAGTGTTTCAAATGGGGTTTACAGCCATCCAATTCTCATCTTCTCCACCTATCCAATTCTAGTTTACAACAACACATATTATACCCTTTTCCCTCATGAGTGTCTCTATTATAATTGCTTTAACAAATACGAATTCATGAACGTTTTTTCTTCGTGTCGTTGATTATCAACGGAAAACAAATATATATACTCAACAGATGAACTCCAAATTAATGTTGACAATGATTCTGAATAGGAATGATGTAACTTTTAAGTAAAAAATAAACAAATAAACAAACAATATTTGGTGTGTGAATCACATGGATCATCAAAATTTGAGGTAGTTTGTGGCGTTTTTGGGGGCTTCTTCCGGAAATAATGTATGGTCGGCCTATACTTTACTACAATGGAGGAGTTTTGCTAGTGGGGGGCTTCTTACATAATTGTTTTATCTTTCATTAAAGACTTGCACATTGTCTAAGTCAATTGCGCCTGTTGTTTAATAAAAGTGAAATTTCATAAATCTAAATTTGGTTTCTACAGTATGACTAATCTTTATCTTACTCATAAATATTGATTTCCTTGCGTTTTTTCCACCAACCCAACAAAAAAAAAATTAAAATTTTGGACTATAATGATAAATAAAAACAAATCATTCTTAAGTGTCGAAACTATTTTTTGAAGACGGGAATCGACTTTGATTTAAAACGAAGATTAAAACGGGAGTCGCCACCGATCTTGATTTGGTGTGATCGGGTCACCTTTGTTAAAACAATTTTAGTTTACTAAAAATGGCATTTTGATCTACGAATTCCAAGAGAACAAGTTCGGGAGTCGGTTACGTGCGAGGAAGGATTAGCACCCCCGACACACCCAAAAATTGATACCGAATTGATTAGTTAGTGTATTAATGTCGAAAATCGAAAATCGGGAATGAATTTGAAATATGATCTTTTTTTGTTAATATTGATTTTAAAATTCTTGAATTAGCTTGAATCGATTGTTTAAAGATTTCCTTATTCTCGAGACATCGGAGTATCACATCCCGTAAGTTAGGACACAATACCATGAATTCCCGAGCACAAGGTCGTCTCTTGATTTAAATGAGAATTTCATGTGTCTTAAAACTCGAAAAGGATATTTAGCTATTTAGAAACAACGAGAAAATCGAAACCCCGTAAGTTAGGGCACAATTCCTCGACATTTCAAAATGCATAACATTGCCTTATTTGGAAAATTTTGTTTTTGAATAGTAGCAAATACAATATTTAAACGACGTATATTTGTTAGATGAAAAAAACAATTCAAGTTGGATAAATGCATCGGGGTTTAGACTAGGTGAAACAAAGATAAATTATAGAGCATGGGATAATACATCATGAATACAATGTTTATACAAGCAAGTGACAATAATGAGAACATGAATAAACCAAATATAACACATACAATGGTAACATTCACATAACATATGTCACTTAGGTATTAATTATTAGTAATAAAGGACAAACGAATTAAACAAGATATAACCATTAAAAAAATTTTATAAAGCAAATTAAAATGGATAAAGCATAAAACCAATTTGAGTAAAATAATATATAAAGCAAATTTAGCGTAAAAAAATAAAATATATATATATATATTAAATAAATCAGAATTAACAATACACAAAATGAAATAAAAAGGATTCTTTAAAATAACATGTAAAGAACTTAAAATAAATAGTGTGTAAATGAGAAATTTAAAATAAAATATGTACGAAAACGGTTTAAACGAAAATATATATACGTGACTATAGTCTAAAGTAACATATACATATAGAAAAGTTTTAGAATAAGGGGTATATAAAATATTTAAAAACAAGTAATATATAAAAAGTTCAAAACAACAATAAAAAGAACTTAAAATTGATTAACATATAAACTAGTGTAACTAAGTAATATATAAGAAATTTTACGAGGGATAATATATACATAGGTTAAAATACTAGGATGTATATAAAATTTTAAATTAAGTAATGTACATAGTAACCTAAAGTAAATAACATGTGTAAAATATACTTGATAATAATTTAAAATACATAATATGTAAAAAAATGAGTTATAATTCAACTGATTTAAGATAAATTTTATATATAAAACTCATAATGAATAATGATAGTAGTTTTAGAAAAGAATAAATAAATTAAGAATTGAACTGCAATAAAAACATGAGAAATTAAAGGTGCAAATTATAAATAATAGAAAATATGCCAGCGAGGGCCAAAACTAAACGCGTGCAAACTACGAAGGACCAGTTCAGAAAATAAACCAAATACTGGCCACACGTCCTATTTTAGCTAGCCAATCTTTATGGATCGATTTGAAACACGCGAGAAATATCTGGGCAAATTTAAAAGAAACAGAAAGTAAATGAAGAAACTAAATTAAAGCAGCCCCTGAAGCGGAGGGACCAAAGCGGATATTTCCCCACTTAAGGGAAACACGCGACTCCCCGGAGCGGGTCGGGTCACGCACGGGTATCCCTGAAACGGTGTCGTTTCTGTTGGGCAATTTAAGCCATTTTCCCCTCTTTTTTTTATTCATTTCAGCCCTCATTGTTTCAAAAAAAAAAAAACAGAGAGCCTCTTGCTCTATCCCTCCTCCATGGCCGACCATGGATTCATCGGGGATCCTCTGCGCCCCGCGAACGGCCGTTGGCACCATGCAAGGCGGGCTTTTTCGGCTCCCTATGGAATGGGTTCGAATGCTGAACCTCGCAACCGGCGGCGACGCAAGAAAAGGGAGGGACTCTTCGGTTCTCTACCCTCTATCTCGACCAACGGTCGAACTCCTAGGGTTCAACGGCCTCCGAATCGACCAAGGAACGCCGGAGCTCCTCCCCAAAACAAGGAAACGAAGGTACATTTTGTTATTTCCTTTATTCTTGTTGCATAAACGGAGATATCAAAAGAAAAAAAAGTGCAGAGAAAATCAGAAAACAAAAAGTGCCCACAAAGTATTCACCTTTTGAAAACTTTTATCCTTTTTTGATTAATCCTCTTTTGCAAAGTGTTCGTGTCCAAAAAAAAATACAAAGCTCTGATTTCGATTTTATAGTTGGATTCGAAATCTATTTTTGTCTGTATTCATTTTGTTTTTCTGCCAATTTTGTCCATTTCTTTATTGTTTGTTCTTTGTTGTTTGCCACTGTTTTTGTCTCTTTGCCCGTTGTTTGTCTGTTGCTTGCGTGTTCTTCTTGTCTTGCAGGTGACATGACGCGTGACAGGCCGGTGGTGGCGTGAGGGGACGGTGCCGCGCGAAGAAGCCAATAGTGAGGAGCGACGGCTGCAAGCTGGGGAAGGCTAGGGTTTGCTGCTGAAAATCTTTAAGCAAACAGGCTAGGATTTGGGCTAGGGTTTTAGTGTAAATTGGGTTTAGTAATTGGGTCTGAGTTTGGGCTAAAATCTGGGTCTATATTTGTATTTGGTTTTAACTTTGTAAATGGACTTTATTATTTGGGTTTTTTTTTTATTATTGTCTGGGCCAAAATTGGCTTCTACAGCTGCCCCTCTTTGCTCATTATCGTGTAACGAGAATGGAGCAAAGACCTTAAAGGAGCTAATTTTGCCTTGGCTCACTGAGTCATGGCTTCCTGGTACTTCTGTTCTTCTAAAAGCCTCGTTCCATCCCACTGCCTCTTCAGGGGTATAGGGACTGGTGCTATGATCTGCTCCGATATAATTTCAAAGAGAAGAGACATGTAGCTTCGATCTACTCTACTGGAATTTCAAAAGGGCTAGACTTGGTAATTTCAACCTTCTCCACTATATCTTCAGGGAGATAAGGTTTGTGACTTCCATCTACTCCACTGCAACTTCAAGGAGATGGTAACTTGATCTAACCTACTGCAACTTCAGAGGTATAGGATTTATAGCTTTAATCTGCTCTACTGCAACTTCAGAGAGAAAAGATTCACTATATTCAGTTTATTCCACTACAACTTCAGGGAAATAAGATTTGTAATTTTAACCTGTCCCACTGCAACTTCAGGGGGATAAGGTTTTTTTTTTATCTGCTCTACTACAACTTCAGAGAGATAAGATCTGTTTATTCATGGCTTCAATCTGTTCCGCTACAACTTCAGGAAAATAAGATTTGTAATTTTAATCTTCTCCGCTGAAACTTCAAGGAGATTTACTGTGGCTTTGAACCGCTCCAACGCCATTTCAGGATTAAGATATTTGATTTCTAGCCTATTACCCTACTGCTTTGGGGGTTAAGACCCATCATTTTCGATCTGTTTCCCTACTACTTAGGGGTTTAAGATCTATAAATTCAACTTGTTACCCTACTGCTTAGGGGGTTAAAGCCCATCATCTTTGATTTGCTCCACTGCTGCTTAGGGAGACAAAATCACTGTCTTCGATCTGCTCCACTGCCACTTTTCGGAAGCAAGATCCGTAAATCCAGCTTATTACCCTACTACTTAGGGGGTTAAAGCTTGGCCTTCGATCTGTTTCCCTACTACTTAGGGGGTTGAGATCTGTACATTCAGCCTGTTGCCCTACTGCTCAGGGGGTTAAGGCTTGTGAATTCACCAATTCTAGGGACATGACCTGTAGAATCAGTTCTATGCATTTATGCTTATGTCAAATGATTAGGATGATATGATCGAAATGAATCAAATGCTCCTAACTAGACGTGTTATGAATGAATCAAATAACTAGAATGCTATGATTGAAATGAATCAAATGCTCCTAACTAGATGTGTTATGATTGACATGAGAATGTCATTTTTTTGCCTGATTTGATATTACACGTTACTCATCAAGATTTTGTCATCAACGTATTACTCTGCATTTTCTTCAACTGGTATCTCTGGCAGAAAACCCGGAGAATAATCACAATTTGGGCTATTCTTCCCCTAACGTTTCTAACCTTTGAATGTAAGGTGATTCAAACTAACTAGTCCCGTTTGAGGTCCTTGTATCATTTAGAAACATTTCAGAACAATATGCAGAACTCCTTTTTGAATGTTATTAGTCTATTAATCATCATTTCAACAGAAAAATGCTTGAAAAGATTATTGCAGTAGACAAGGTAGAACTTTATTTGAGAACAAAACTCAAAATGAATAGGGTAATCAAGATAGTAAATTTACTAATATACAAAATGAGAACTAACAAATTAATCAAGATAGCACATTCTGCCAAAAATGTAAAGTGAATGAGATAAGAATAGGTGCCCCAGATATCGCAGTATGAACTTCGTTACACAAATTTCTCGAGGACCCTTTGAACTCGGTATTCGTTTAGAAGATCAAGAGTATTTTGTTGATGCCCCAAGATGTAGCATCCCTTCTTCTTGTCAATTCGGAGGAAACAGGACTACATTATGCCCCCAACTTTGATTTGAATCGCCCATTCCTGGGTTTTCAACTCAAAACCCCTTTAGTCTCAAAACGCCCTTTTACGGGTTTTCGCCTTGGACTCTCCTTTTTTTTTTAGGTAAAATACCTCTTGATCGAATCTGAATTCACGGGATTAGGCAAGATTTTACCATCCATCTTGGTCAAAGTTAGAGTCCCTCCAGAGAAAGCCTTCTTTACCACGTAAGGTCCCTCCCAATTCGGCATTCATTTCCCTCTGAAGTCCTTTTGTATGGGGAGGTTCTTTTTCAATACGAGGTCTTCTTCATGAAATTCTCTAGGGCGAACCTTCTTATTGTAAACCCACATCATTCTTTTTTGATACATTTGGCCATGACGGATAGCCTTTAGCCTCTTTTCTTCAATTAAGTTCAACTGGTCGTATCGAGACTGGATCCACTCTGTTTCATCTAATTTTAGTTCTGAAAGCACGCGTAGAGGGGGGATCTCGACCTCAATAGGCAGAACCGCCTCCATTCCATAAACTAAAGAAAATGGTATTGCCCAGGTAGATGTCCTGACTGACGTCCGGTAGGCATACAGGGTAAAAGGTAATTTCTCGTGCCAATCTTTATAGGTCTCAGTCATTTTTCCTATGATCTTCTTGATGTTCTTATTGGCTGCTTCCACTGCACCATTCATCTTTGGATGATACGGTGATGAGTTATGATGTTTGATCTTGAATTGGCTACAAACTTCCGCTATCGTGCTATTGTTCAAGTTCAGCGCATTGTATGATATGATCCTTTCAGGTATCCCATATCGACATATGATTTCTCTCTTTAAGAACTTGCTGACTGTTGACTTTGTGACGTTGGCGTAAGAGGTGGTCTCTACCCATTTGGTGAAGTAATCTATGACTACAAAGATGAACCGTTGTCCATTAGATGCCTTCGGCGAGATTGGCCCTATGACATCCATGCCCCACATGGAGAAAGGCCATGGAGAAGTCATGACATGGAGAGATGAAGGAGGTACATGAATTTTATCTCCACAAATTTGGCATTTATGGCATTTCTTAGCATAGTTGATGCAATCTCCTTCCATAGTGTACCAATAATATCCGAATCTCATGATCTGCCTAGCCATTGTGAAACCATTGGCGTGCGTCCCACAGACACCCTCGTAAACCTCTTCTAAGATTTGCCTAGCCTTGACAGCGTCCACACATCTTAAGAGCACTTGGTCTTTTCTTCTTTTATACAGGATTTCACCATCCTAGACATAGTCACTGGCTAACTTTCTTAATGTCCTCTTGTCATTCTCAGTCGCTTGGTCTGGGTATTCACGACTCTTTACATATCGTAAAATATCCTAATACCAAGGATGATCATCTTTCTCTTCTTCTTATTCGATGTTGCAGCAATAAGTCGGAGCCTCATAAATACTCATCCGAATAGGCTTCACATCCTCTTGCTTGTTCACTTTGATCATAGAAGCTAAGGTTGCCAAGGCGTCAGCCATCTGATTTTCATCTCGTGGGAGATAGCAGAAAGTGACATCGTCAAACTCCTCGATTAGCTCAAGAACCATCTTCGATAATTGATCAACTTCGGATCTCTTGTCTTCCATTCACCCTTAAGCTGATAGATCACTAATGCAGAATCTCAGTATACCTTCAAAGACTTTTATTTTGCGTTCTATGGTTGCACGGATGCCCATGATGCATGCCTCGATTCCGCCATATTGTTTGTGGCGATCAAAATCCAATTTACTAGTGAAAGGATAATGATCTCCGTTTGGGGATACCAAGATCGCCTCGATTCCATTACTCTACACCGCTGGAAGCTCCATCAAAGTTTAACTTCCAGGTGGCCTTCTTGAGAGTCTTCTTCCATGGTTGCCACGTACATTAGATCCTCATCATTCGGAAATCAAAGCTCAATGGTTCATAATCTTCTAGAGCTCTACTGGCCAGAAAATCTGCTATTGCACTTCCCTTTATAGCCTTTTAATTCACGTAGACTATGTCAAACTCAGAAAGTAAAATTTGCCAACGAGCCATTTTTTCGTTCAAAGCATTTGACTCCATCATATACTTCAAAGGATCTAGTCTCGAGATGAGCCAAGTTGTATGGTACAACATGTATTGCCTCAATCTTCGGGTTGTCCAAATTAAAGCACAACACAACTTCTCGATCGGCGAATACCTTGTCTCGCATTCGGTGAATTTTTTGCTGAGATAGTATATTACTTTTTCTTTTCTTCCAGTCTCGTCATGTTGGCCTAGCACGCATCCCATGAAATTCTCAAACACTGCCAAGTACAATATCAGTGGTTTATCCGGGCAAGGTGGCTTCAATACTGGAGCATTGGATAGGTAATGCTTGACCTTGTCAAAAGTTTTCTGGCACTCGTCATCCCAAACACCTGGATTACGCTTCCTAAGGAGACGGAATATTGGATCACATTTCTCTGTCAGTTGTGAAATGAACCGAGCAATGTAATTCAGCCTTCCTAGGAAACCTCGAGCTTCTTTTTGAGTGCGTGGTAGAGGTAATTCTTATATAGCCCTAACTTTATCTGGGTCAATCTCAATTCCTTTTTCACTGACCACGACTCCCAACAGTTTTCCTGACCGGGCTCTGAAGGTACACTTTGCGGGGTTGAGCTTTAGTTGGAACTTTCTTAACCTTAAGAATAGTTTCCTCAAGACCTGCACATACTCATTTTCTGTTCTGGATTTTACAATCATGTCATCGACGTAAACTTCGATCTCCTTGTGCATCATATCATGGAATAAAGTTACCATGGCTTTCTGATATGTTGCTCCCGCGTTTTTCAGCCCAAATGGCATCACTTTATAACAAAATGTTCCCCACATGGTTACGAATGTGGTCTTTTCCATGTCTTCCGGATGCATTTTTATCTGGTTGTACCCCGAGAAGCCGTCCATGAATGAGAAGAGTGAGTAACCCGCCGTGTTATCCACTAATGTATCAATATGAGGCAACAGAAAGTTGTCTTTTGGGCTGGCTTTGTTTAGATCCCGATAATCTACGCACATCCGTACCTTCCCATCTTTCTTAGGAACTGGGACTATATTGGCCACCCATTCTGAGTACTTGACCACTTGTAAGAAACCGGCGTCGAATTGCTTCTTGACCTCTTCTTTTATTTTCAACAAAACATTGGGTCTCATCCTTCAGAGTTTACATTGAACTGCTTGCATTCTTCCTTTATAGGGAGTCGATGCACCACGATATCAGTATTCAATCCGGGCATATTTTGATATGACCAGGCGAAGACATCCTTGAATTCTTGGAGTAACTCGATGAGGTCTTGTTTTGTTTCTACAGCGATACTAGCTCCAATTTTCATCTCTTTTCCTTCCCATAAGTTGATAATTTCCACCGACTCTTTGTGAGGTGAAATTTGTTTCTCCTCTTGTTCTACCATTCTTAACAAATCAGGAGATAGGTCACAATTTTGGTCATCTTCAAAATCCTCCGTGTCCTCTATACACAAATCTTGCTGAAAAGGAATCTTTGAGTCATTGGCAATATTACTCATATCATTGATATCTGGAGACCTGTTATGGATGAAGAAAGAAATCCAAAGAACAATGAATATAAGAATATTTTATTTGTATGGTATGATTATGAATGAATTGGAAAGAATAAAAGAATATTCACTCAAGATGATACGCAAAAATGTATTTTTTAATTGAAATAACGATATTTGGACATATGCCTATTTCATAAAAGGATTCTTATTGCCCCTAGGCTTAGAGCAATAAGCTTGTTTTGAGCATTACTCTGAGTTAATCCTAAAAGTTACAGGGATCTCCTCCACGGTCTAACTGTTCAAAACACTTCCAGGGATGTAAGGGCAAATTCCAGATAAATTTTCTTTATTTTTCCCCTCGGATATGGCGTTAATGCTCAAATCCCTCAACATTTCTTCGGCAGACTCCTTTCTTGTTGACCTTCTTTCAGAGTAAACAGTCCCTCCTGATACGAACATTCTGGATAAATGAGGAAAGGTCATTGGCTCCCACTTGACGTCCTCACCGCGCAGACGCGCTTTTCTCATTTCTTGCCTTTTTTCCAACTCTTTTTTCTTTTGCCTCGCATCTGGCTTAAATCCTAAGCCAAAGCGGTCTCTTTTTTCCTTTAATACTGGTACATCGATCCTTCCTTGGAGGCATCTTTCGAGTTCTCTTCCTGGCAGAGCTCCTTTGCCGACCGTCAAGCGCAGGCCCATCCTCGTAGTTTTAGATATTCTGGGCATTGGGATCTTGTTCCCTTCGACGACGAATGTAGCATTGACGAATTCTAGCGATCGAAAAGAACATTCTATCGTCTCATCGTCCACTCCCACATATGGTGCGTCACTGGTAACAGATGCAATGATGTCTTCCTCTGCGTTTATCGTTACCAACCTACCCTCAGTTACCAACTTCAATTTTTGGTGTAGGGACGACGGTACTGCTCCCGCTGAATGAATCCCTGGCCTCCCCAATAGGCATTTGTACGATGGCTTGATGTCTATTGCCAAAAAGTCCACTTCATATGTGTTTGGGCCAATCAAGAGAGGTATCTCGATTCTTCCCATCACTTTTCTTTCAGTGCCGTCGAATGCTCTCACGACGTTTTGACATATCTTCATGTGAGAGCTATCAACCGCACCTATTTAAGCGTGGACAAGGCGGGACATTCATCTTGATCCATTATCAATTAGTACCCGCGGCAGTGTGTATCCCTTGCAACGAGTGGTAATATGCAGGGCCTTTGTAGATCCCATGCCTACTAGTGGTATTTCATCATCATTAAAGAAAATAAAATTATCCGCGCTGATGTTATTGACTAGACGATCGAGTTTGTTGACAGAGATATCATCCGCAATATATGTTTTATTTAAAACCTTCATCAATGCACTGCGGTGAGTCTCTGAGCTCAAGAGTAAGGCTAGTACCGATATGCGGGCTGGCTGTTTGTGTAACTGTTTCACAACACTGTACTCGCTGTGTTTCAGGAATTTTAAGAATTCCTTAACCTCTTTTTCAGTCACAAGCTCATTGACAGGTGACTCAGGTATAATCGTTTTCTCCTTTCTTTGTTCAACAACCACAGATTTCATTTTAGCTGGTTCTACCTTTGTGTTCGGGGTATAACGCCTTCCACTTCGTGTATAGAAACCTTCATATTGTCCATCCTCCGAAGTGCCAGTCAGGTTCTCCTTTCCCGAGATTGTCACATTACAGTTATAGTTCCAAGGCACACTCTTGCTATCTTTGTAAGGTAAAGCAACAAGTTTCTGGATTATGACCTTTGGCGCAATTGGTACTCCCATTTCACTGGTCCTTGGTCGCGATATGATTACCACTGGGTGATTGACCCCAGGGACTTTGTTGGTTGACCCTCCTTCTAAAGCACATACATCTTCTCCTTCCAGGCCTTCAGTATACTCAAAGAATTCAATCTCTTTATTTTCCATCAATCTCTGCACCAGTGCCCTAAATTCATTGCACTTCTGGATCTCATGACCCTTTTCGTTGTGATATTCGCAGTAGTATTTTGCTCCTTTGGGCTTCTTCCCTAAATCTTGTGTAAGTAAACCTTCTTCTACTATTTTCTTCCAAACCCACTTCAATGAAGTCCTTACCTCTGATACATCCATCTTGGTTCTCCTTCCTCTATTTTCGACTATCGCGTTTACCCCTTCATCTGAATGACTGGGTAACGGATTTTCGGCTACATTAGGTCCTGTGGGATCATCGAACTTCACAATACCCATCTTTATGAACCTTTCGACCAATTTCTTGAAGGCCGTGCAGTTCTCAATCGTGTGTCCTGAGATTCTTGCATGGTATTCGCATTGAGCGTTTGCGTCATACCACTTAGGGAATGAAGGTTGCATGGATTTTAGGTAAAATGAGGACACTACATGTGCATCAAACAGATTCTGGTAAAGCTCCTTATACGTCATTGAGATTAGCGTGAACTGAATTCTTTCTGTGTTAGGCATCGGGTTGGAATCTTGCCTTGCAGAGCCCTGATGGCTAGTAGCCACTGCCCTTGGTTGGCTCACTGTGACTGGCTTGGAATAACTTTTATTGTATATGTTCGCATTGTTCACTTCGTTTTCTTTCCTTCTAGGAGCTGATCTCTTAGCACTCTCTCCTGCTTCAATTTTCTCACATCTCACCGTGTTTTCTATCATCTCCCCAGACATCACTATGTCAGAGAAACTCTTAGTAGCTCTTCCTAACATGTGGTTAATGAATGGGGCCTTCAGGGTATTGATAAAAAGCATGGTTGTCTCCTTTTCCAAGAGAGGTGGTTGGACCTGCATTGCCATCTCCCTCCACCGTTATGCATACTGCCTGAAGCTCTCACTCGGCTTCTTTTTCGTATTTTGTAGGGTAATTCTGTCGGGTGCTATGTCCGTCACGTGGCCGTATTGTCTCATAAAAGCTTGAGCCAAATCCTTCCATGAACCAATTTGGGCACGGCTGGGCTGGTTATACCACTTGGCCGCGGATTCGATCAGACTGTCTTGGAAACAGTGGATCAACACCGGTCGTTGTTGACATACCTGTCATCCTTCGGCGAACATCGTAATATGAGCTTCGTGCGCACTCGTCCCATTATACTTTTCAAACCTGGGTTTTATATTTTGGCGAGGAGCACTGTGTCCGGGACCAAACTTAAGTCCTTAGCGTCAATCCCGCCACAAGAATCGCGAGCTCCATTACTTTGAATTTCTGTTCAAGCCATTTACATCGGTCATCAAGTTGCTTTGCCAAGTTAACCTTTTCTTTTTCTGTTTCTTCCACATCATCAAAGTCTGGGACAAATGGATTAGCTGGATTATCCCCGGGAGTGGAGCCCGAACCTATAGGAGCATTCATCGGTGCCGAGGCACCGGCCTGGTATTGTTGGGGCCTAATAGTGATAGGCGCTGTTCGTGGATGCATATCTAGTTGTGATTGAGTGTTTACTGGGGTAAAGCCCGGAGGATAGATAGGGTCTTCATTATCGCTCCCTATAGCGTTCTTTCCTTTTTCTCGTTCTTTAGCCAGTAACTGCGCTAACTGTCCTAACATATTATTCTGGGATTCCTGCATTTGTTCCCTCATATCTTGTTAGATTTTCGCTAACTGCTCTTGCATTCGCGCTTGTAATTGCTCTTGGATATCCCTTTGTAGTTGTTCTAATCTTTCTAGTCTTTGATCTATTTCTTTGGTTTTACGGGGGGTATAGTAGCTGTGTTCAGTTGGTTGATTCTCGTTGGTTTCCAGCTTACTGAAATAATATTTACTTAATCAGGGTCTTTTCGTGAAATTTAATACATATGATAAAATGTAATGCAAATGAATGAATGCAAAAGAGGCGTTGACTCTAATTCAATTTCATTAAAAGAACTTCACTAGAAGAAAAATTTCTTTACATAGAACAGATGATTACATATATGACTTTGCCCTAATGCCCAAAGCCTTAACCTTCCTAAGGAACCAAGCTAGGTTTCGCCTCGATCGATCCGACTCCGACTGCACTTTAAGCTCAATACATCACTGAATCGCCAAGGTTTGCAAGTGATCGGCTACCTCTCGAACTTGAGCCACAGCCTCTCCCATGACATAATCTCTATTTCTGATCTGATCTTGAGAGCGGAAAAGTTGTTCTCTATAATGTTCATTTTTTGCCTCAAGGAGTTCCACTAGGATTTTACCATCTTGTAATGCAGTCTCGAGTTTCCCTATTTCCTCTTTCAACTCTTCGATCCTACTTAGACTGGCTTTCAATTCGATTACGGAATTGCGGCTACGATATTGATGTAGTGATCTTTCTAGTTCAACCACCCGAGCTCGTAACTTTTCCTTTTCATTTTGGCTTTCTGACAAACTCTTTTTCAGAACATCCTCTCGCACTCGGACATCATGGAACTTCTTTTCCCACTGATCGGCTTTAGTCCTTTCTTTTCCAATCTCTTGACGCTACTGTTCTGACGTTTTGCCCAAACCGGCAGTTCTTATCGACATACGCAGCTTCTTATAATCAGTCTTCAGACTATCCAAGTCCTCCTCGGCTTTGTTCTTCCCTTTCCTTAGCTTCTACCTCTAGCCTATGGATGTCGACGCCTAGTCCTAGCCGTATCTTTTCCTCCTCCAATTGCTCTATCTTCTTTCCAAATTCTGAGCTCCTTTTCTCGAAGTCTTGCTTGATGATTTCTAGCTCCGACGAGACTACTCGTAAATGCTCTTCTATTGGTTGAGTATTCTCTTGAGTCAACCTAAGAATGTTGTCGTTGATTCTCTTACTCCACCACCATTCGTACTTGGGGGTTGTCATCGGGCCCGTGGTGAATCCTTTCGTTCTTCGGGTTTGGTTCCAAGCATTTGATATATCACGAACTTTTTTCTTATAACCATCGTCTTTATAAGAGAACTCACACTGAGTTAACCCTTGTGTTACCGGTATGAACTGTCTCGACCGATACTGCCTTAACGCAAGTAGCGGAGCGTATCCAGAAGCTCCCCATATTCCAGCTAGAGGGACCCAGTAAAAATCACCGCATCGATATAAGATCTCGTCAGGAATCAACCACGGAGCTCTCTATTCAACATCTTCGACTTGTAAATTTTGGAGAATAATTATCCATTTCTCTTCTGAGATATCGTCTCGCCTCGGTGTAGCCACTAATTCTCTTAGTAGAGAATAGTCTTTAGAGAAAACTCGATAGGAGACCTTTTTTACCTTCCAAAAATGGCTATGGAACCAAGCCAAGAGAAGCTGTGCACAACCAACGAATCTTCCTTCGCCTGTTCTCCGACATGTATTCAAGGATCTGAAAGTTTCTACTAAGATTGCTGGGACTGGTGTAGTACCTTTATCAAGTCGGTCGAATAAGTCTGAAACGGCTTCATCTACATGTCCTAATGCCTTGGGAAAAACGATCAAACCGTAGATGCTTAAGGCGAAAACATCAACCCTCTTCTTCGTATCTGGGTGTGCCAAGATCAAGTCCCTCAAATTCCCCCAAGGAATACACTTACTATCCCCTTTCTGTTTGATACGGGCTGCAACCCACTGTTCACTCATTCCTGTGATACTTATCAATTTCTTCAAAAATGTGGGAACATTGACAGGTCTTGAATAGGCCCTGTCGGCTTGAATCTTCGGGCAATTAAGTAACGCCATGTATTCTTCCACCGTAGGTACTAAATAGACTTCTCCAAAGGTGAAGCAACCGTGTAAGCGGGATTCCAAAATCGCGCAAGAGCTCAAACAAGTGTTTGTCCACCTTTACATCGAAAGCGAGATAGGGTAGGTCACCAGTAGTTACAAAGAAAAGAGTTGCTTGACTTCGCTATTCCAACTATTCCATATATCCCTTAACTCTTGCAGGTCGTTCTGAGTCACACTGATGTGGGTGAAATCCCACAACTCCGATTCATATCCCTCGGCCAAACTATCACATTTCTCTTACTGTGTCTTCTCGGACCATACTCGGACGGCTGCATTATCCTCCACTCTATCAAGAAACTCTTTTTCCATGCTAAACTCTTCTATTTAGTAACCGAATCGTGAATCAACACCCCTTTTATAATGAGATGTCATGCAACAACAACAAAACACAAACAAGTCAGTATTAAAACAAAGAATAGAAATCAAAACAATCAAGAAATAATCAAGCACCTAGTCAGGTAACTACTAGGGGTCGGTGTGGTTCTACTTAGGGTATGCTCTTAAGGCTCATTACATGTGGTTTGGTTCTAAAGTAAAGGCACCTGAACTAGCAGATTCCTTGATCCTCACCCATTATAGATTCATACGGACTGAGTTCGATTCAGGGGAATACATTTCCCTACGGCTATACGGAGATGAAAACCTTACGAAGACGCAGGTATGGATGTATCCCGAAAGCGATCCACTATCCTATACGGAGGTGAAGACCTCACGAAGGAGTAGCTTCTCACTTCCACTTAAGAGGGTGAAATTGACCGGTAATGCGATGCGATATGCAAAGATACATCAAAGAATTAAACTACTTAAAACAAGCATATTATGAAGAAAGCCACGAAAATAACAAACAACATGCAATGCGATAAATTTAAAACCGATTTTCAATTTTTGACAAAAGACAAAAATTAATCAATTTAAGGCTCGACTCTCGGATTCCCCAGTGGAGTCGCCAAGCTGTCGAAACCATTTTTTGAAGACGGGAATCGACTTTGATTTAAAACGAAGATTAAAACGGGAGTCGCCACCGATTTTGATTTGGTGTGATCGGGTCACCTTTGTTAAAACAATTTTAGTTTACTAAAAACAGCATTTTGGTCTACGAATTCCAAGAGAACAAGTTCGGGAGTCGGTTACGTGCGAGGAAGGATTAGCACCCCCGACACGCCCAAAAATTGGTACCGAATTGATTAGTTAGTGTCTTAATGTCGAAAATCGAAAATCGGGAATGAATTTGAAATATGATATTTTCTTGTTAATATTGATTTTAAAATTCTTGAATTAGCTTGAATCGATTGTTTAAAGATTTCCTTATTCTCGAGATATCGGAGTATCACATCCCGTAAGTTAGGACACAATACCATGAATTCCCGAGCACAAGGTCGTCTCTTGATTTAAATGAGAATTTCATGTGTCTTAAAACTCGAAAAGGATATTTAGCTATTTAGAAACAACGAGAAAATCGAAACCCAGTAACTTAGGGCACAATTCCTCGACATTTCAAAATGCATAACATTGCCTTATTTGGAAAACTTTGTTTTTGAATAGTAGCAAATACAATATTTAAACGACGTATATTTGTTAGATAAAAAAAACGATTCAAGTTGGATAAATGCATTGGGGTTTAGACTAGGTGAAACAAAGATAAATTATAGAGCATGGGATAATACATCATGAATACAATGTTTATACAAGCAAGTGACAATAATGAGAACATGAATAAACCAAATATAACACATACAATGGTAACATTCACATAATATATGTCACTTAGGTATTAATTATTAGTAATAAAGGACAAACGAATTAAACAAGATATAACCATTAAAAAAAATTTTATAAAGCAAATTAAAATGGATAAAGCATAAAACCAATTTGAGTAAAATAATATATAAAGCAAATTTAGCGTAAAAAAATAAATATATATATATTAAATAAATCAGAATGAACAATACACAAAATGAAATAAAAGGGATTCTTTAAAATAACATGTAAAAGAACTTAAAATAAATAGTGTGTACATGAGAAATTTAAAATAAAATATGTACGAAAAAGTTTTAACCGAAAATATATATACGTGAATATAGTCTAAAGTAACATATACATATAGAAAAGTTTTAGAATAAGGGGTATATAAAATATTTAAAAACAAGTAATATATAAAAAGTTCAAAACAACAATAAAAAGAACTTAAAATTGATTAACATATAAACTAGTGTAACTAAGTAATACATAAGAAATTTTACGAGGGATAATATATACATAGGTTAAAATACTAGGATATATATACAATTTTAAAGTAAGTAATGTACATAGTAACCTAAAGTAAATAACATGTGTAAAATATAATTGATAATAATTTAAAATACATAATATGTAAAAAAATGAGTTATAATTCAACTGATTTAAGATAAATTTTATATATAAAACTCATAATAAATAATGATAGTAGTTTTAGAAAAGAATAAATAAATTAAGAATTGAACCGCAATAAAAATGAGAAATTAAAGGTGCAAATTATAAATAATAGAAAATATGCCAATGAGGGCCAAAACTAAACGCTGCAAACTACTGGAGGACCGGGCCGTAAAATAAACCAAATATCGCCACACGCCCTATTTTAGCTAGCCAATGTTTAGGGATCGATTTGAAACGCCATGAGAAATATTTGGGCAAATTTAAAAGAAACAGAAAGTAAATGAAGAAACTAAATTAAAGCAAATGAAGCGGAGGACCAAAGCGGATATTTCCCACTTAAGAAACACGCGATCCCCCGAGCTGGTCGGGTCACGACGGGTATCCTCAAACGGTGCCGCTTCATTGGGCTATTTAAGCCATTTCCCCCTTTTTATTCATTTCACCTCATTGTTTCCAAAAAAAGCAGAGAGCTCTTTGCTTCTCCTCCTCCATGGCCGCCATGGATTCATCGGGGATCCTCTCGCGCCTCGCGAACGGCCGCTGGCACCGCGCAAGCGGCTTTTTCGCTCCCTATGGAATGGGTTCAATGCCGAACTCGCAACCGCCATGACGCAAGAAAAGGGAGGGACTCTTCGGTTTCTCTACCTCTATCTCGACCAACGGTCGAACTCCTAGGGTTCAAAGGCCTCCGAATCGGCCAAGGAACGCCGGAGCTCCTCCCCAAAACAAGGAAACGGAGGTACGTTTTATTATTTCCTTTATTCTTGTTGCATAAACGGAGATATCAAAAGAAAAAAAGTGCAGAGAAAATTAGAAAACAAAAAGTGCCCACAAAGTATTCACCTTTTGAAAACTTTTATCCTTTTTTGATTAATCCTCTTTTGCAAAGTGTTCGTGTCCAAAAAAAAATACAAAGCTCTGATTTCGATTTTATAGTTGGATTCGAAATCCATTTTTGTCTGTATTCATTTTGTTTTTCTGCAAATTTTGTCCATTTCTTTATTGTTTGTTCTTTGTTGTTTGCCATTGTTTTTGTCTCTTTGCCCGTTGTTTGTCTGTTGCTTGCGTGTTCTTCTTGTCTTGCAGGTGACATGACGCGTGACAGGCCGGTGGTGGCGTGAGGGGACGGTGCGGCGCGAAGAGGCCAATGGTGAGGAGCGACGGCTGCAAGCTCGGGAAGGCTAGGGTTTGCTGCTGAAAATCTTTAAGCAAACGGGCTAGGATTTGGGCTAGGGTTTTAGTGTAAATTGGGTTTAGTAATTGGGTCTGAGTTTGGGCTAAAATCTGGGTCTATATTTGTATTTGGTTTTAACTTTGTAAATAGACTTTATTATTTGGGTTTTTTTTTTTTTATTGTCTGGGCCAAAATTGGCTTCTACATTAAGTATTTATTTAATCTTAATTTCGAATTTGATGATTATATAACTTTCAACCCTTCTTTTTCAGAAACATATAAATTAAAACTCTGATTAGGAAAGGGTATGCGTTTTGTTTTCCAATTTTAGTCAATTTTACCCTTACGTAATCATGGAATTGGAAAAAAGAAAAAAGGAAAAAACAGGGTAACCAATAAAACAATTTGATGAAGACGTCGTGAATTATCCCTAAATTCTTTTCGGTAGTAAAAGGCAATACAATTAAAATTTAAAAGATACACACATATGCCCATGGGGATTCATCCGCATTTACCATACAAACGCTGAAACTAGTCGATGTGGATTTGTAAAACCATATAAATGCTGACACTTTATGCCCAGCCTCTAGGAGATTCATCCATTTTGTTTTAGGAATTAGATTATATGTTACTTCTATGCTTTAAAAACAAATATAGAAATTGATTATTTTCGTTAAAAATTCTATTTATTTCTATTACTAAAAATTAGTATTGTCAACAAAATGACCAAATTTGTAAAACATAATGTGTATATTATGTTGACATATATGGATTGATTTTTAACAAGATGACCAATTTTCTTTTTTATCTAATTTACAATCACTACTCGGACCAATTCAAATCAGTAAAAAATTCGATATAAAAAAAAATCTAAATCTAAAAAAGTCCAAACTTAACAAAATCTAGATCCTAAAATTATTGAATATTAAATAATCCGAACTTTATAAAAAAAATTGAAATTTAAAATAATTGGAAGAATCCAAACCCACCCTCTAATCTTTTCCCTCGCTGAATACGTAATATTAGATTGGATGTAACAATTTTTCATTTAAATCCTTCCAACTTAAAAGTTGTATTCCTTCCTTTGCACTTAATTAAAAAGCAGAAAGAAGTGTTAGGCCTAGCAAACATGTGGAAGTTAAGGTCTATTTCTCTTTTGCTACATTACTTAAAAACGGTTTGATCCTAATGAAATTAATTTGTTTTTAACTAATTTTCAATTTTAGTTGGCATTAAATTGGATTTATTTTAACTTTTTCAAAATTTTAATTACATAAAATGTTGTCTCCCTCGTGTTTTAAATTGTAATCCTTTAACTCCTTCAAAATTTTAATTACATCTTATTTTCCAACTCAAACTATTTTTAAAAAATATACTTTTATGATGCAATTTAAATATATTTCATTTAATTAAAAACAATGCAATTTGGTTTTTAATATTTAAAACAACTATGTTATTAATATACTAAAACTTGCGTCAATAAAAAAAATATATAAAACATATTTAAATATATTATTAAAAATATAATAATTAAAAATCAAATCAATTAAAATTTAAATAATTTTTATTGTTTATAAAAAGTTATAAAATAATGAGAAACATTATTAAAAATCCTTTAAAGAAATTAAATTAAACCACAATCAGTTTAATAAATTAAAAACATATATTAATATATGTATAAATTTAATCAAAAAGCCCAAAGCCGACCCTTAATTCTCTTTGTTCAGTTAACCTCACTTACCCATTTTCTTTTATCATTTAACGTCCCTATAAATGTATTTCTTTATCAACTAAACATAAATTTATTACTATATTTTAACTCTCTATTTTGATTTTTGCTGCTTTATTTTTATTTTATTTAAAATTTTTGTACAAGGCCAATTTAGGCCCACTTACAAATTACCCAAATTAAACCCAAATCTATACCCTAACCCAAAACAACCAACCAACCCACTAATCAACCTACCCACTACAAAGCCCAATTACCTTTTTTTTTTACAACAGACCCAACTAATAGGTTAGGGTTTCAGAAAACCTGAAACCCTAAACCATCTATCCCATCAACCCATACCCCTCACCCCCACTTGCCTCTGACGCAACTGCCCCGACGCCACCATCAGTTCTGCAGCACCGCCCATGCCCTATCACCTGCAAAATTTAAACAAAGAAAAGACAGGAAGAAAGAAAAAGGAATGTAAGTAGGCTATAAAAGCCATTTGTAAAAACATAATAAGGGGTTGGACAGTTTTAGAAATACAAAGAAAATTATTCCAAATTCAGAAAAAATATCATTCCTATTAGTATTTGCACACAATAACATCATCAAATCGAACAAATACATCAGAGATTGAGAAAATAAAAAGAGAAAACCTAAGGTAAATTCTTATTTATATTGCTATTTATTTTCGAATTTCTACCTTATATGCTTATAAATACATAGATATAAATAAGAAATAGTATTTTAAAAACAACAAAAAAATATAAAAAAATATAATTTTTACCTTTTTCCGCCCATCATATGGCGTATGTAGCGGCACACTGGCGCGGCCGCGAGCCTCCGGTGGTCCGTCTCGTGACCGCCCCCTGCCGAGTCCCCTCTCTTTTCTCGCTCTCCCTTTTTTCTCTCCTTCCCTTTTCTTTTTTTTTTTTTCCTCCCGCATAAATGAGAAAAAACAAAAATTTTAATCTTATATAGGGGTCCAAAACGCACCGCTTTTGGACCCCCTCCGTTAATGAAAAACGACGCTGCTTTAGAGCTGGGTCGGGTCGACCGACCCGCACTTGGAGATCCACAGAGTTTTTGCTTGGCGGGCTATTTGCGCAATCACTCTTCCGCTTTTCCGAGGCTTTATAATTAAATCCTTCACGCTTTGTGATTTGGCCCTAAAAGTTTACGCTGCTTTCAATCTGGTCCCCTTGTGCGCACTCGCTTTGAGGACGTTGGAAAATTGCTCTTTTGGTCCTCGCTATCACACGCGTGTTCGAATGAGTCCCCTCTCTTACATTATTTTTATAAATTTGCCCTGCATTCTATTTTTATCCCGATTTAATCCTTTTGTTTTTATTTTATTTATTTATTTTTTTACATATTACTAATATTATTACTATTATTTTTATTAATATATTAATTATTTTACTAATGATTATTATTTCTAGTTTTAGCATTATTATCAATATTAATATATTTATATTGTATATATATATATATATATATATATATATATATTTATACATTCATGTATAGTGCTATTCTAATTACTTTACTTTAATATTATTATTATATCATGTTTTTATATACTTCATTATTATTTTTAATATTATTATTAATATTATCGTGATGTTATTTGTTTCTAATATATATATGTCCTAATATTGTATTACATGTATTTTATATATATTATGTATACAAATTTTTTAAAAAATTATGTTTTATACATACATTTTTTATATTATTAGTCTTTATATATACTATTATATGTATACTTATAATGTTATATTATATATTCCTAATACCATTATTCATATATTCATATATGTATTTATGTGATACAAATGGTTTTCTTTTTCATAATATTATTTCTAATGTATATATTTATATATTTATATGTTATACATATTTTTAGTGGTGTATGTTGTATGCTTTCTTACTATTCATACATGTATGTGTATATATCTTTTTATATTATGTATTCAATTATTATTTCATGAATATCATTATATATGTATATTTCTCACATACGTTGTGTACATGCTTTTAATATCATTTTTATATATATATAATGTATATTCATTATTTTCTCAGTATTTGATACTATCCTTATATTTAATCTTGCATGCATTATTAGTGTTTTCTTTCAACATTATTGTAATATTTATTATTTATTTCTAAATCTGTTTATAATTCTTCCATTCATTTATTCTTATTTCATATCAATTTTGTTTCTTATTATTTCGAAAATCATATTCTCGTTTCGTTAATTAATTTCAATAATCAAGGCAACATACCGATTTAACGTCGAGTCATCGAGTTCATCGCTATGTTGGGTGAATGTCAATTGGCTCGTGTTAAAGCGATATACCCTTCTCAAAAACCGAAATAAATTAAAATTTCTCATCTTTTTAATCGGATCACAACTAAGTTTACATTAAACTCGTATTTTTGAAAATCAAGACAACACGTGTTTATAAGATACCACTTTAAGCGCCGCGAGGGTGCTAATACCTTCCTCGCGCAGTAACCGACTCCCAACCCTAATTTTTCTCTGATTTTAACGTAAACCTAGCTTTTTATTTGTTTTTTTAAAGAAAGATCTAATAGGTGTCCGATCACACCTAGAAAAAAAGATCGTGGCGACTCCGGTTTATTTTAAAACCAAATTTCAATTTCCAATTTTCTAATAAATCGCCACAATTTAGCGACCCGAAACCAAAATTTTTACGTCGCTACAATTTTCTATTCAATTTTACTTTAAAACAATTTGAAAAAAATATTAAAATTAAATAAAAATGGTCATTTTAAAATTATTTTTTTCTTTTATGATATATTTAATTTTATTTTTCAAATTACTTTATTTCATTGAATAGGAATTCTAATTTAATTTATTATTTTTAATATTCATAATTTAGATTGTTTTTAATTATTAAAATAAAAATATTTGAAATTTTTTTGTTATTAGATTTTTATGTTTTTAAATCATCAAAACTGATATTGAACGGTAAGATTTAATTAAAAAATTAAGATTGGTTGTAAAATTTAATAAAATTCAAAGCTTAATAGTAAAATTAATTCACATAAGAGTTGAATAGCAAATTTATTCATATTCACTTATAGTGTGATGGTAAATTTACACTTTAATCTCTTTTTTTTATACAATATAAGAGTTTGGAATAGAGTAATGCAGTTCGAACTTATGCTAAATAGACAAAAGTTTTAATTATCACTCTCTTAAAATCATCACTAATATAAATGTTAATGAATTATTAACTTAACTGGAATTAATATTGTTGAAAACTTTTGAGATCAAAGATTTAAATAAATTTAAATATAATTTATTAGGAATTTAAAGGAGATTTGAAGATAATTTTAAAAAATTATAAAAAATATTAGTATAAAGAAATAAATAAAAAGGAAATATGTATGCTAGTATAGTAAAACAATTCTAAGGAATTGTCAAAACTTTTTAGGTTCTAAAAAACTCGAAACCTTAAATTTCTTAAGTTTTAGGCTCCGTTTGTTTGCCAATAAAATATTTTTCGGAAAATAATTTCTGGAAACAATTTACTTTTCTGAAAATGATTTACTTTTCTGGTGTTTGGATGAATCTATGTAAAATATTTTCCGTTGTTTGATAGATTTCCTAAAAATATTTTATAAAAGCTGTTTTAAATTAAACAAATATATATTTAAGAATTTATTATCTTTTCATTGTTTATTTGAGTTTATTTTATATATATATTAATAAATTTATATTTTAAATTATTTTTACATATATTGCAATGATTTTAAGTGCCAACTAGATTTTAAGTATATCTCATAATACATACTTCATCCGCTAAATTATACGCTTTTCACTCAAATGCATAGTTTAGCTTGATGGGGGATGTATTAATGCATATGGTGAGAGTGAGGAAGATTTTTAGAAAATGTCTTACAAATTAAAAATCTGTAAGACATTTTCCCTAAAATCCCTTCTCATTTTCCCGTGTTTCTGAAAACGTTTTACCAATGTAAGTTATTTTCAAGCAAACAAACACTGGAAAACTAGGAAAACATTTTCCGGAAAATGTTTTCCTAGTAAACAAACAGACCCTTAATGGATTCAAAAATACCTTAATTTTTTGAGTTTTAATGGATTCAAAAATTAAGTTTTGCATTTAAAGTTTGTGTTAGTATTTCGTAGATAGTATAATTTTTTATTTCACAATTAATTTTAAAAATTTGATAAGTATTTTTTAATATTTTACATATCATATAACACACGTCAACTCTTCACTCTATTTGTGGAGTTTAAAAACTCCACTAGCAATATATCAAATAACTTCCTTAAAATTTTAGTTGACATAAATTGTTTATCTGGTGTAATGCATGAGTTTGATTATATATATCAATTAAAATACATTAGATTATGACACTTTTAATATGAGTGAAAACATTCATATGATACATTTAAAAAAAAACTAAAGCCAATTAACATGCCAAAAATCCGCCTTCGTGCCACTTTCTACATTCCAAAGAATTCCACTCCTAAACTCATCCCCTGACTCCACACAACCCTCTCCAAAAATGATAGGCATTAGAAGGATTGAAAGATGTTAGGATTACTCCTTGCCATTTATATTTTGTCTTCAGCACCCGTAACCATAATTGGTCCAGTTTATTAATCAAATTAAATCTGATCTTCATAAGTAAGACACTATTTTGACACTCTATCTTTTTAAAGCCAACACCTCATTGCCTTGTATTTTTACACAAATTTTCCCAACTTACAAGGTGTATATCTCTCCTCTCCTCAGAATGATCCTATAAAAACCTCTATATAATTTTCTTCGTCTCATGGCCAACACCCCGAGGAATAACTGTTGATGCACCGAAATTGTTGCTAGTTTTGCCTTAACAAGGGGAATACGACTAGCTAGGGAGAGCATTTTCACCTTCCAACTAGTTAGTTGTTATCGCATGTTTTGAACAATGTATTGATAGGTAGCCTTATTGACCCTTTGATGATGTAAAGGGACACCAAGGTACTTTCCTAAATCTTCAACCTGTGAATACCCAAGGCCATTGCTAATAGCCTATCACAGATGGGGAGAGACATTCTTAGAGAGAAAAAATTTGTGTATTTTCCACACTCATCGATATCCTGAACTAGCAAAAATTATAATTTTCATTTGCTCAGTTGACGCCTTCGATAATAAGATAAGATCATTTGCAAAGAACAAGTGAGAGATACTCAACCCACTCCGCACAAGCTTAATAGGCTTCCTATACCCATTCTTAACTTTTTCAGTAATCAATTGAGCAAATCTCTCCATACAAAGAACAAACATATAAGGAGAGAAAAGATCTCCTTGACGGATACCTCGAGATGGTGTAAAAACTCTAGATAGCTCTCCATTCCAAATAACCTGCATAGTTGAAGAGGTAACACAATGTGTGATAACATGTATCAACCGAGTGGGAAGCCTAATATCTGATAAAGTGTCTTCAATGAATCCCCAATCAAGCTTGTCATAAGCCTTCTCTAAATCAAATTTAACAACCATCCACCCTTATCGGATTTTTTATACATAGAGTGAATAATTTCTTGTGTTATAATAATATTGTCCGTTACACTCCAGCCTAGTACGAAACTTGATTGATTAGGAAGAACCCACATTGGCATTAGTAATTTCCTAATAGATTTATCAAAAAACATAAAGATATAAATACCCTCAAAATGATACATATTTGTTGCTTTGCAAAAGAAATGAGCTTTTAGTAATTTCCTAATAGAGTTGGAATCCGATTAATAGCTAGCACCAACTCAATTAGCCCTCAACATATAGTATAGATTATATTTATTCTTAAAAAATTATTATAAATTTGTGATGTTTCATAAGAATATTTATTTATCATAAAGATAAGAATCTTTATAGTTTGAATTATGATCAATTTAAGTTAATAATAAAAAAATTAATATTTAAAATAAAGGTTGAGTTAATTATTATTTATAACAATATATTCAATCATGCGTTCATACTTTTTGATTTGTATTTCTTTGAACTTTATTTTCTCTGAGCTGCAATTTTATTCTTCTTTTCTGTGTAAAGATTTGAAAATTGATTAGGCCAATGAATCTCTAAAAAAAAAGTATAAATATGATTTTTATCTATACTTATAAAAGTGTGATAAAGCTCGAAAATATATATAAATATTGATTTAATATGTATATTTTAATTTTGTATAATTTTATATTTGAAAATTTAATTTAATTTGATTTTCACAAATTATTAATACAGTTATTAATATAAGATTATTTTATATTTTATGATGCATACATAAATAATTATATTCATTTTATATAAAATTAATTTGATGTATTTGTTTTTTAGTAAAATCAAAATTCGAAAAAAATAATTAAGAAACATTTGTTTTTAATAAAATAATTTCTATTTTTAGAAAAAAGAAGAAGAAGAAGAAGATTTCGATTTGGTTATAGGTTCCAGAAGTAAAGTTGACGTGAAATTTAAAAAACGTTGAACGTTTGTTGGCACGGGCAGGCACAGCATTTATACCAAAACCAAAGCAAAAGCCTCACTCCACTTCCCATGCCGCGCGGACCCAACTCAACCGTAAAATCTCATCTTCCAGTAAGCCAAAATTCGTTCCCCCTCTGCAATTTCTCTTCTTCTCTTCTTCGAGGGTTTCTTTCCTCTCTAGAATAATAATAATAATAATAATAATAATAATAATAATAGTAGAAAAACAAGATCTCCTCCATTTTTCACGATGTGGCGCTCGCTTTGGCGATCCATCGATCGCTTCTCTCTTCAACATTTCAAGTAATTCCTCTCTCTCCCTCTCAAATGCTTACACAAGTTCAAACTCTAATTAAGTGTATTCCATTAAATTACAATGTGGTGCTGATTTTTCTTCTTTTGAATTTTGTTAATGTTTCTCGTAATTGTGATTATTTTAATTAGGTTTCAGCAGTTACTTTTTCCTCACTTTATCGTATCAATTCTTCGTCGATTGTCATTGCGATGATTATTCTTTTAACGATTTTTTTTAAAAAAATTCTTGTTCGTGGATATAGATCTGTAATTACCGAATTGCGGCAGATCAAAGTTGTCAATGAGCAGAACAGGGTAACTTTTTTTACTTTTAAAGAATTTTATGGTAGTGCTATTTCAGAGTGTTATTCTATGTATATAGTGGCTGTGAAGGTTGAAAACTCCATGAGTAGGTTCATATGTTCTCCACGTATCTGTTTAATTATAAATAAGGACGTCAGATTTCAACTGATTAAGTTCGGATATATAGTTAAATGGGCAAGTGACTATTGAACCCGCTTGTGGAGTTTTTGAATTTTAGTGTCTTGGTGTATTGGATAATATTCATAATGATTAGTATATGAACTTCTTCCCAAAATAGCCCTCTTTGTTCTTTCTCTTGTGCAGGATACAGTGGTAGATCTTCTACAAACGATTGTAGAGATAGTGACATATGGTGACAGACAAGATCCATTAATATTTGAGTATGCCTTACTCAGGAAACATCTTCTCTTGTAATGATAATGTCTCTTGGTATATTTGTGAAGAAATCTGAGTTCCATCAATTTGTTGTAGATGTTTCATGGAATACCAAGTTTTAGCAGAGTTTGTACGGGTACTAAAGATCAGTACAAGTTCAACAATTGAGGCTCCATTGCTTCAATATCTAAGCATAATGATCCAAAACATGGATAGTGAACATGCAATTTGTAAGATGCTTAGTGCCATAGATATGTATGTTAAAACTTCTTGGTTGTTTTTCTCTTTGTCTTTCTGTTTGCACGTTTCCAGAAATGATATCAAATAAATGTTGACATTCCATGTGTAGACAATTGCATTTAAATTTTCTGCCTATTTGTCTTGGCTCTGAAATTATTTCTCTCTTATGCCTGCTCTTGCAACTTTGGTGATGCATGGAATTTTTTGATGCAGACTATTGTTTAAGCAATGACTATGTCAACAACATTGTAGCACATCGATATAACTTCGATGCAGGAGATCTTGCTCTTTATTATGTGTCTTTTTTAAGGTTGTGTTATTATTCTTTTTCCTTTATATTTCTGAAGCAGAGCAATATATCTTTCATTTATTGAAATAGAATTTTCCACTGATTTCTTTTTCTTGCCGAAAATATCGCCTGACTTGATTATTAAAGATGGAAACAAAATATTATCTTCATGTTTTTCATATCTTATTTTTTTTCTGTTAAACCAGAGCAGTGAGTAGCAAAATAAGCAGAGATACACTTTGCCTTCTTGTTAAGGTTCATGGGGTAAGTTAAAGCTTTTCAACTAGAGTTTAATAGCTCATTTCTAAAGGACTTCATTTTAAGTTTTACTATGCCTGTGCTCGGTGGTTGATGTAACTTGGAATATTTTTATAATCTCTTTATCCATATAATTCATGCTTATAGAATGCTCAAACAATTGAATTTTTAGCTTAAACAAGAAACCTTAATGCGGTCAATGCTATATAATGGCATTGTTTAAGTGATGCCTTTAACCTTTATTCCCTTCTCTACCTGCAATTATATATAGGCCTGCCGCCTTTAATAGAGTTGTTGATGTTGACCATTTGCAAAGTGACATATTTTGCTCTTAGACAGAGCAGATGAAGAAAGAGGAATTTCTTCCTGTTGAAGCTTTTTTTAGGTCTATTGAATAGGCTTGTGCATTTCTAGGTTGTTCAATCAGAAAAAAGAAAATATAACTCATGGATTTTGGTTGAGCCTATGAGGCATGGTTGCCATTCACTGTTTGAGACTCCTAAGTTCATCTTCACACCCACCTGAATTGCCTTTTATCATTTAATGTTAAGATAGGGAGATTGTAGAATAGCCCAAAAGAAATACAAAATATGTTTGACAACTTTCTTATATATAGATGATAAAATGCGATCTATTGTGTGTTTTATGGGTGCATTTCATTTAGGTACCAATATTCTCTGAAGCTTCAGGTTAAAATTATTTAGCAGAATTTCTTTTATATATTTGCTTATGCTTGTGTCTATTTCCTAACTAGCCAGGATATGTTGTCTTCACCTTCCTTGCATTTACTTCTGTGAATGGAACACTCTTTCTTCTCTCTTTAGTGTCTTGATTTTATTTTTTAAATATATATATATTATTTTCAGTTTTTTAGCTGCTAGACATTTTTTTCCTAAACTTGCATGATTTATCTTCAATTTTCTGTATTGGTTGTTAAATTAATTAAATTGAGTTTTTCTCCTGTTGTTTTACCTTTTTGAACCCTTTGTAATTGCAGGATGTAGTGGTCTCATTTCCCATGTACACTGAAGCTCTTAAATTTGCTCAACATGAGGAAAAGATGATTCAAACAGCTATACGAGCATTAACTCTCAACATATACAATAGTACTAATCATCTGTTGTCTCCTTAAATGATGAAAGAGATTCAATTCCTTGTCCATAACTTTTTGGTATCTTAAAATGGCTACTTTATTGAATTTCTGGTATCTTAAAAATTAAAATGTTTGCTTTATTGTTATCTTGGTTTATGCAGTCTGTGATGATAATGTCTATCAGTTTATAACAACTCCTCCAGCCTCGATTTACTTCTCAGACTTGGTTTCTAGTTTAAGGAAGCAATGTCTACAACTAGATGCCCTTGTTAATTCCTCAGAGTATGTTCCTTTCAATTTGTTAGAGAATTGTTTCATAATTAATTCTCTTGTTAATTTTTAAAGCCTTAACTTTAAAGGCAAAATCTACAATGGGCAGGGATAAATGCACTCATCAAAGGAACAAGGACATATTTCTGAAAACCGATAAAATTGTAGACGATCTTTTCTACTTCAAGGACATGCTTTCTGTTGGCGAATCTCGTCTAAGTAGAGTTGTCACCCAAAACCTTCTGAGTTTACTTATACTCCCCTTGTTGCTTCCACTACTGAAGTTAGGAGAGAATAAAGTAAGTTTATGATTCTTTTTGTTCTTGGTTTTGTACTTCTAATTCTAAAGAAATTTACAAATGCTTTAAAAGAATAGAGGTATCTGGTGTGTGACAATTAAATTTCTGATAGATCTGCTTCTTGCTTATTTACATGTTGGGGTTCGTATTTTTGGAATAATATCTTGAAACTCTTTCATGATGTCCAAATTCAAGCTGTCTGGTTCTTTTAGTTTCATGCTTTGATTATCATTATTGGACCAATCATTACATTTTACTTTGTCATGTTTTAAATAGTCAGGTAGTGCTCTGCCATTATGAGCAGAATACAGAGGCAAGGGGATGAGAATATTATTTTCCTTGGATGTTCTTAGATTTGGTCTTGGACTTATCTTCTTTCCTCTTGGTTTTTAAATTTTGTCCACCACCTGCAAATGAGGTAGAATAGTATTCAGGTGACCGTACTGTAGGCTTGGTTTTTGGTCCATACGCCATATTTAGCATTTCATCCTTTCCTCTGAAAGGAAAAAAGATAGGAATACAAAGAAAACAATGGAAAGGATATGAGACGACACAAATTGGAACAAAGAAATAGAGAGGAAAAATACCGCTTCAAAGTAGAATTTTGTTGGTGGAATATATAATTGTATCTTTACACCTGTATGTCAGCTGTGTTAATGCTAGTGATTTTTGAAATCTGTTATTCTGAGATTTCTTCACATGGAACATTCATTCATCAAATAATTTTCTGTTTCAGGGTAGCTACAACATCTCAGCGGTCACTTCTTTGTACATAGTTTCTCGCCTTCTTCAAGTTGTTGGTGGAAAACACTTGATAAATGGAGTGGCTGGTCTTCTTTTGTATCATTATATGGCATTATGTCAGAGAGATGCTATTGCTACAAATGGGGATACTGCTGGTAGCACAGGTGATGCAAGTCCTCTTCTCCACTTGTTGAATGATATAAACATCAAGGTATCTGATCATGAGGCTGAAGGAGAAAAAGAAATCAATATAAACTATCTACTTCAGCATTTACATGTGCAAACATCCTCAAATTCTCATTTTGATGGCAGCCCTAGGGATGATAATGTGTGTATAGAGAGGTTGGTATCTTTCTATTCTGATGTCATATTTGATCTTGAGTTCTTTACAGTGGCAATAAACTATTTTAAGTCTCATAAAGAAGGGGATATTGATAAATTCTTTCTTATGGTTTTATTTTCTTTCTTAAGAAGTAATGCAGAGATTAATGTGTATACTTAGGTCTAATGGCAGTATTTTATTTCACCACTAAGCTGGTTCCAACTAAAAATAAAATTTTATTTGTGTTACAACTTGAGGATGGCTTTACCAGTCTGCAGGCTCAGTTCATTCTCAAAAGAGTTAACCATTACTTGGTGGCATTAGATAAGTTTTTATTCATTTGCTGCCTTAAACATTTGACCATTACTTGGGAAATAGAAATCACAGACAACTATTTAGGCACTCTCATAACTGAAAATATATGGAAAGCAACTATATATGTGATGAATACGTAGGTGATGCAACAGTTTTGTATATAGTTACTTTTTCCTACTATGGTTGCAAGATTGCAGTGAATTATAATTTGTATTGATTCTTTGAAATTATTGTTGGTGCAGGTTTGGGATATTTGCGTATTTGTTTTCAGACAATCATAGTATATCATTAGCATCTTTATTTCTATTGCTCACTCTTGCAGAAAACAAAGGTATCTTATATTTGTAGTCCTTTCACTATATATATCACAATATTCTTCTTTGGATATAAGACATAAATCCTTGCATCAATTTTTTTTTTTATTTCTTTCACTGCACCTTTTTATTTCAATTTTTAATTTTTAGAAAAAGGGAATATTATAATTTTGGCTTATCCTATAGATCTGGAGCATTTTCCAGCATCACTGCTTGGAATGAGTCAAAGTCGGGGCTTGATGGTAAGAATGGATCTCATATATGTCTGAATAGATTTATTATGTCTGAAACTATACTCTAGATCAAGCTTGTCTAATAATTATTTGGATGGATGACCACCTGTTCTTCCTTGAGCTATCATGTTATTCCTTTTTCTTATTCTCATTGGTGAAGGGTATAAAAATTACTTTTCCTGATGAGAATTGCTGTTGCAGTACTAGAGGGATTGCATCAAGTTCTTTCTGTTGGGGTTTCTATATTTAGTAGTTGTTTTGTAATTCCTATTTCCAAACAAACAAACAAACAAACAAAAAAAAGTATCAGTAGCTAATTGGTATGTTAGCAATGTTCAACTCTGGAGTCGCCAAAAATTATACATTTATTGCCTTGGGGTGATTTTTTTTTCCTTTTCCTATGCATGTCTCTCTTCCTTTTGGGTGATACTTTATTTCTTATTTAATGCATAAATTATTTTGAGAATGCTTACTTTTTCAAGTATAGGGAATAAGAATTATCTAGTTATGGTTAGTATCTGAAAATATGATGTCACTTAAAAGTTTTTGTCTTGGAAAATGATATTTTGCTGGTTTACTCTTTCAGAACAACTGTGAATCAGCTTTTCTGAAAGTGGATGGAAGTATTCTTGTTGGACTTATGCCTCAGGTAGTGCATTAACTGGGTACTGTTACTTTTCTTCCACTCCTCACCCTTTTCTCTGCACTTTACATTCATTTGTTGATTGACGTTTCCTGGATTTTGGTGCTCTCGATCATGGTTGTCACCTTTCTATATTATATGACTTCTCTCTATTCTTTCCCTTCTTTTTAAAATAGATTTTGAAGACATTATTGAAGGTTTTAGCATGCCAACCACCGGTTTCCCCACCAATGCAGTGGCATACAGGGTGGTTTTTGAGAAAGCTACTTCAATGTCAAGGAAATAAGCTCACTGATGACAATATCCACCTATTCAATGTAAGCATCCTACCGATTTGCCATGCTTGCTATAAATTAATACTGCCAATGGAAATATTGCTGCTTCCAACATTTTCATATTAGAACAAATTGGATGAGATTTTCTTGTTTATGCATGGTGAGATGTTGAAACCTTTACTTAGTCGTAGCCTGCTATTATTACAAAGTATAAACCATCTTTAGCAGGTTGGATTTCTCTAAAAATTTGTGATTATGTTAAAATTTTCTAAAGTTTTATATTTTCTAGTTATTGTCGACAGACTTCATATGAGCAGTCCCGTGAATGTCTTCAAAAGGAACTTGATGGATGCTGGTTTGATCATATCCCAGATACCATAGGACATGAGTGGGGAAGCTGTAAAAAAGGTATCAATTACAGTGATCCAATTCATGTTTGTACTTCATCTTCTTAAACAAAAGGTGAAAATTTTGCAAGATATGTATTTAGAGGGATGTGGTGAGTCCACATCTTCTGCAAAATGGAATTAAAATTGATCTTATCTTTTGTACTTTCATACAGCACTTGAACTACAATTCCATGTTAAGGATCCCTTATTTACACTGGAGCTTGAAATCTGCCAGCAAGCAATTGATGGTATTGGGCCTTTCTCCCCTTCTCTTTACTTCTCATTTATTGATGCATGTGCAATTTGTGTGTTAAAGGTTAATAGAAAGTTCTTCTCACGTGATTCTTCATAAAATTCTTACGCGTATTGCTTTATACCATTTATACATTGCAGGCAATTTTAACTCTTGCTTTGCTTGGGAGAGGATGGTTGATGCAGTGAAGGTTTTTTATAACTCCATATATATAGTTTTTGAATTAATTTGTATTTAGTGGCTCATGCATTGTGTTCTCAGCCTTATTAGAGTTCCTAGTTATTGAGTTGGCTTTGTTGTCAATTGTGGACATATGCATACAATGTATCTAAAAAGGAAGTCAAGTTGGTGTTTGTGTTCAAAATGATGCTTACGTACAAGAAACATAGAATAAGAATATGGTTTTGTGCTCGTGCAGGATTGAAATAATTATTCCTTTGAGTGACTACATGACTGAACTATGAGTTTTGTTACTAGCTGTTTGACTTTCAATTATACAGTTATGTGCTTTGAGATCTTTTTTTATGTTGTTTTATGTATCTGAACATATTCCCTACAAGTTTGCCTTTTTAGCGCTCACTGTTGTTTTCCCATTAATGATCTCACAGAACTTAATAAATGTAGGTTTTCATTCTCCATCTTCAACTCAAGGCACTTATTTGCATGGGATGTTTACTTGAAAAACCCTCACTAGAGTCACCAAGTGACAGTGATTTGGGTAAAACTTATAGCAGAGATATTTCATCTGCCAGCTTTGGGTCAGAGGTCTCTTTAGGTTGGATATTGAATCATGTTCTGTCTGCTATCCATGATATCTTCTATAACCATATATATCCTCATTCTTCCCTTTTATTTAACTTTTGTAGGATCAGGAATCCCTTGCAGGATTGCTTTCTCGTATGCTGGAGTCAGGGATATTTACCTAGTAGCCTTGGCCCGTGGAATTTCTGGAAAATTGATTCTTGCTGAGAAGCATCCATTCCGGAGTCAACGTGGCATTGTGATTGCCATTGCTCCACTGGCAGGGTTAAGTGTGAGTCAGAATTTTGCTGATTTTCTTTTCCCCTTTTCCAATTACTGTGATTCTAATGAGGACAATTGAAGATTTGTTTCCTATGACCACTTACTTGGGCATGTTCTTTTCTAATCAAAATGACAAACATAATAAACAAATAAACATGTGTTTCTGGGGTAGCTTCTAAGATTTCCTAATACATCTCTTTACTAACTCCTTTCTAAGCTAGTGCTGTCCTGTATTTGATCTATTATTCATCATAAAGTTGGTGCACCTGAAAGGTTATGCTTCTTGCAAAAGAAAGACTAATATTGTTAGTGACCCAGTCAATCCTTATACTTTCATATCGTTACTATATCAGATATATCTCGTCTTAAAAGGCCAATTGCTGGAAAATTACAAGTAGAGCTGAAGAGTGTGAACTGTAAAAGTTATCATTTAAACGAAGGAATGAGCTCTGGTGTATAGAGAGTGTCTTGTCATTTAATATGCTTCCTCCTTATTTTCTCGATACCTTTCTATCAATACAATTTATTTTTTCAAGGTAAAACAAAATGCCTAGTAAAAATGAAAAATCATGGTCGAGACAGTTATAGTGCAAAGCCATTTGAATTTTCATGTACTTAGGAAGAATCTGTTTTATTATTAATAGATCATAGTGATTTGTAATGGACAGCTTCTGTGCCTTGTGTACTAATTGTGTTGTTTGAAATATGCAATTGATGAAAAGGCTTTGATTTACTTAGAGACTTGAAGCTTGAACTAATTAATTGATTCTCTGATAAATTAGCAATGTTGTTTCTTACCCTGTTCACTTGAAGCAGCTTCTGTGCCTTGTGTACTAATTGTGTTGTTTGAAATATGCAATAGAAGAAAAGGCTTTGATTTACTTAGAGACTTGAAGCTTGAATTAATTAATTGATTCTCTGATAAATTAGCAATGTTGTTTCTTTCCCTGTTCACTTGAAGCAGCCAAGGATAGATGAGGACCACCCAACATGGTTACATCTTCGGATAAGAGAATTCGAACCAAATTTCGTTAAAGCTAAAGGCAGCCAATCTAAGGTTTCCACTCCCCCTGCTGATGGGAGATGGACACTTGGTTTTCATAGTGCTAAGGCTTGTGAGACTGCTCGGTTATTGATTCTTGAAGAGACTTGTAAGCAGAGGTCCTCCGTTGAGAGCATGCTTGCTCCACTGCTTCGGGAAGATTATCTAGTAAATGTTTTGGATAGCCAAGGCGATTAAAGCTCCAGCCCTAGTTCTAGGTTTGCCTATTAACTAAAGAGAATGGATTTTCATTTTGCAGCGGGTTGGTTCACCAAAGAATTCTGTACAATTTTGCAAAGGAATAGGTGTTTACTGTGGTGTTCTTTTTTTCCCCTTTTAAAATCTAATTCACGTAACTCTGTCAAGGGATCTTATTTTGTTCTTCAGGCATTATTCTGTTGTCAGTGTGTAAAAGAAGAATCTGTAGTTGACATGTTTTATGAAATATATGTAGACATAAGTGAAAATGACATTGCGAATTTGAAAATTAGCTGCACCCATTTACTCTTTTGTTGTTTTCCTTGCCCTCTGAACACATACTTCATTAAGAAATGAGAAACCCTTTCTTCTATCTTATCTCATGGTTTTGATGTATGCTCGAATAGATTATCCATATGATCTGTTTTTTTTTTTTCGTGAAACTCAGGGGACGCATATATTCAAATCTTGCAGATTTGGTCTTGTAACTTATTGATTTCCAATCTTCTATTTTTGGTGTGGCTTACTGGCTTGTACGAAGCATCTCATGTAAAAATCCATTTGCTGTCTTATCATATTCAGGAGTGCAGCTATGGTGCCCCTGCCTTCCTGTCTGAAGTTTTGCATGTGCACGGTGCGTCAACTTCTCTCTCCCCCTCTCTCTTCCCTTATCCTTGCACTGCATTCCAGCTCTGCATGAATAGTCAAAATTGGACTATGTGAAATCTTCAGTTCATATATCTAAATTCATCATTTATGAGAGTCTTAAATTTTGCGTGGTTATTTGTATGAAGTTTACTTAAGAAATAAGTTTAAGAACAATCACATATTCTACTTATTTAGCCTATGTCCATCTCAATGATGTGTGTAACACGTACACATTTATTTGATTAGATGATTGATGTAAGTAATTATTTGGGCAACACACCATGGATGTAGAATATATGCACCAGGAGGGGATGCTTAATGTCATCCTCCATTGTACGAGATTTTCTTTTCATATGTTCATTTCAGGCAAAGACACAAATAAATTCCATATGCACATCAAGAAGCAGCAGGAATTTGTTCCATTCATGCTCATTAGTGCAGAGAATAAAAAACTAAATAAAAGAATTAGGGGGGTATTTTGATGGAAATAAATGCAGTTACAAAAGTTAATTATTAATATATATATATATACACACACCTAATAAGCAGATATGAGTGATTATAAAATAATGGGAACTTTTTAGAAAAGGAGTGTGTGGTACGTAATACCATCACCTTTTACATTAACAAGGCTGTCATGTCAAAATTAGAGTAACTTTTGTTAGCGATGTTAAAATCATTTAAAAAGTCTGGGCGGCCACCCAAAAAACACTATTTAGGAATTCCCTTTCTCTTTTAGAGGGTTCTGTTCCCTCTCTTGGATATTGCTTTCCTCCACATGGCCACCTATAGACCAAAAGATGCTCATTTGAAGCTTAAAAGCATAAAAATGAGCGTCCCTTTTTAGTAGATAATGCCATATTTTACTTTTAATATTTGCTTTTATGAGAGAGTGCTTTACTTTAAGCAAAAGAAGAAATGAAAATTATGTATATATTTATATATGTAATTAGGAGCTCCAATACAATGTGTTGGTTCCCTTGGGAAAAATTAAAGGATTTGAGAAGGAAAGAATAGAAAAGATAATCTTAACTTTCACTTTTGAAACCCATATCATCTCTTTTAGTCTTCCAAACAAAGATTAGCATGAAACAGTAGGGGTTTGGCTTTTGTTGTATATTTATGCTTAGCTTCTTTAAACAAAACTTTAACGGTTATAGGTAGCTAGCTGGGCCTGGGGTATGGCCTAAGAAACTGCATATATTCCCATCTCTCTTTCTTTCAAACACTCCTTTTCTAGCATTTCAGAATTGCTTTGCATTGCATTCAAATAATTTAGTGCCCCCCTCTTCCCTTTGTATGTCTTTTGAGGCCAACAAAGGTACAGACGAAGCTTTTTGACTGCAGAAAAATACTCACTGGGGAAAAGAATAAACAGTTGAGAGTTTTGGATTATTTGTTGTAAGCAATTCCTTGGGTCCTACTTTAATCTCCTATTCCTTTTCCTACACCCCTCACATACTATTAGCAATTATGCAATTGCATCATCAACATTTTTTTTTCTTATGTCAACTTTTCATATTCATTTTTATCATATGTATATTTGGGTATCAATACTTCAAAATAAAATGAAGAGAAGATAAATATTGTATGTAATGTGACCGTCTCAACAGCATCGAGAATATTATGTAGTATTCAATAAGCTCTGTTGATATGTATCTAGATCCTTGAAGAATGGATATTCATGTCAATAAATGGTTACATCACTAAAACCAGATATGATGTTCTGCTTTCGATTTTAACCAATCTCCTACGGTTTCACAAAAAAAAAAAAAAAAAAATTATATCTATATAGTTTGAAAATATATTTATTTACCCTGAAATTTATTTACTAAGTAATTTTTTATTTATAAAAAAGATGCTTATATCCTTGTTTTTACTAACCATGTATTTATACTTATTGTTATTCTTTCTTCATTTTAATTACGAAATAAAATTACATTGAATTACTATAAAATTAAATTTTAATCTAGCTATATTTTAAGTAAAATTTAAAAATACATTTATTAATTTAATTGTACATATTATTAACTTTGAGATGGATTCATTAAATTATTTTTATTCAAAATAATCATTAAAATTTATAAGGTTTGATGGTAAAAAAATTTATTAAAATAACAACTGTCGAAACCATTTTTTTGAAAACGAGAAATCGACTTTTGAAAACGAAAAGTTGGGAGTCGCCACCAATCGTTTTTAATAGGGTGTGATTGGATCACCTCAAAACATGGTCATTTTTAATAAATAAATAAATTTTTCAAAACGATGATTTTGGTCTGCGAAAATAGAAAACCGTTCGAGAGTCGATTCATGCATTGAGGAAGGATTAGCACCCTCGACACGCCCAAAATTGGTACTTGATTGATTATTTAGTGTCTTAATGTCGAAAATTAAAGATTTGGATAGAGTTCAAAACGCGATCCTCCTTTTATTGGCTTTTAAAACATTTAGGTAAGTCAAATGTGTATCAAAGACCATCTCACCTCAAGGTAAAACATTACATCCAAAGACGTTAGGACACAACATTTTGACCCTCAATTGTGAGCTTGCCTTTAAAACGCGTGCGTTTTAGCCTTAAGAGTATATTCGAATATTCAAAACAAACAAAGAAAGCGAAACCCAAAGACGTTAGGGCACGATTTTTCGAATTCTTTAAATACCGAACATTGCCTTTATTTTGAAAATTTTTGAGAGAAGATCAATAGATAAATGAATTAAGGACATAGATTTTTTTCAAAAATGATGATAATAGACAACATGAAAATAATAATATGAGAATAATGCTAACCGTAACTATAAACATAGTAATAACAATTAAAATAATATAACAACAACAAAATAGAAGACAATAATAATAATATATTAATAAAAATAATATAAAAATAATACTAATATAGGGAAAAAAATATTTGTATAAGAAATTATAAATAAATGATAAAATAAAATAAAGGTATATAAAGTTTTTAGGTAAATAAATAAATAGAATGAAAATATAATAATAGTAGTAATAACAGTACAAAACTAGTTAATATAGTGCCATTATAATAATAAAAATAAAAATAATAAAAATAACAATATGTTACTACCAATAATAATAAATAAATAATGGTAATAAATATATATAAAATAATAGTAACAGAAATAAAATAAATAATAATAATAATAATAATAACACTCTCCCCCTCCCATCTAAATCCGGCCATCAGTTCGACCTTGCTCCGGTCACCGGACCCCCATAAGCCGCTGTCGGCACCACCGTACACTGCAGCCGAACCTAAAAAAAAACCCTTTTTCGGTAATTTTAAAATGGGTAAGCTTCTTCCCTTTATTTTTACTTTTGTATAAAAAAATAAAATAAAATTGAAATGAAAAAATAGACAAATAAAGAACTTAAAACGAGAATAGACAAAAAAACCTCTTTTGCTTTGATCTTTGATTAATCTCCAAAAACCAACTCCCTCTGTACAATAGTTTTGAATGGCTTTTATAGCCAAATTTGACAACTGATTGCCTCCTTCCATGGTGGCAAGTATGGTAATGGAGTTAGTGGGGTGATGGAGTTAGTGGGGTGGCTTAGTGGGGTGATGGAGTTAGTGGGGTAGTTTAGGAGTTAGTGGTCAGTTTAGTGGGTGCTAATTGGATTGTTGGTATTCTAGGCTCTGCTTATTGGTCCCGAGCATAAATTTGGTCCTACAGCTGCCCCTCTTTGCTCATTGTCGTGTAACGAGAATTGAGCAAAGATTTTAGAAAGGCCAAATTTGCCTGGCTGGCTGAGTCTTGTCTTCTTTGTCGCAACCCACCGCACCTTATTGCTTCAAAATGCTCCGTTCTTCACGGAGATGTGATCTCTTGTAATTTGATCCGCTTTACTCTGCTCGCAGAAAGATAAGATCAGTATGTTTAACTGCTCCACTCTGCTCGGTGAAGATAAGGTCGGTGGTGAAATCATGCTTCATTGCCGATACATGGAGATAAGACTTGCCAAAATTTGATCCGCTTCACTCCCTTTCAGTGAAGATAAAATCTAGTATATAGCTTTCGCTCCACTCTTACTCGGTGAATATAAGGTCAGTGGTCAAATCGCTCCATTGCCGATACACGAAGATAAGACTTGCCCAAATTTGATCCGCTTCACTCCACCTTTCGCCAAAGAAGATAAGATCTGGTATGTTTAGCCTGCTCCACTCCCGCTTTCGATGAAGATAAGGGTGGTGGTGAAATCGCCTCCATTGCTTAGATACATGGAGATAAGACTTGCCAAAATTTGATCTACTTCACTCCTGCTTCAGTGAAGATAAGATCTAGTATATAGCTTTGCTCCACTCCTCTTTCGCTGAAGATAAGGTGGTGGGTGAAATCGCTTCTATTGTCGATACATGGAGATAAGACTTGCCAAAAATTTGATCTGCTTTACTCCTCGCTCGTAAAAGATAAAATCAGCATGTTTAGCCTATTTTACTCTCCGCCAAGAAAGATAAGGCTAGTGGTGAAATCCACTCCATTGCCGATACATGGAGATAAGACTTGCCAAAATTTGATCTCGCTTCCCCCTTTCAAAGTGAAGATAAGATCTAGTATATAGCTCCGCTCCTCTCCTTTCGATGAAGATAAGGTCGGTGGTTTGAAATCGCTCCATTGCCAATACATGGAGATAAGACTTGCCAAAATTTGATCTGCTTCACTCTGCTTTCGGTGAAGGTAAGATCTCAAATCTTGATCCGCTCTTGCAACTTCGAAAGATAAGACTTGTATCTTCAACTCGCTCTGTAACTTCAAAGAGATAAGGTTGTGGCTAAAATCGCTCTATATAGCAGATACATGGAGATAAGACTCGCCATTTTTGATCTACTCCATAGCCGATACATTGAGATAAAATCTAAAATCTTTAGTCTGCTTCCTGCAACTTCAGAAAAATAAGACTTGTATCTTCAATCTGCTCTCTCCAACTTCAGAGAGATAAGGCTGGTGGCTAAAATCTGTTCCATAGTCGATACATGGAGATAAGACTCGCCATTTTTGATCTGTTCCATAGCCGATACATGGAGATAAGATCTGAAATTTTCGGTCTGCTTCCTGCAACTTCAGAAAGATAAGACTTGTATCTTCACCGATGTCGCTACATTATCCTCTAGGGAATATGCCCTGTAGACTCGGTTTCATGTCTATGTTTATGTCAAATAATTAGGATGCTATGATCAAAATAAATCAAATGCTCCTAATTAGATGTATTATGAATGACATTTGTATGAATGCTGAATGTAGAAATGTCATGAGAATGATTCCTTTTAAACGCTTAAAGTGACATCACTCGTTATTCATCAGAGTTTTATCACTATCGTATTATGCTGCCTTCTTGTTCGGCTAGCATTTCCAACGAAAACCCTGAGAAACAACTCATTTTGCTCAACTGGCTTACCCCACTGCAGTTTCAAAGTCTCTTCCACTGTACTTTCTGGGACATAAAGTTTATACTTCCCACCATAACTTCAAAGGAATAATCATTTGATTTCTTCTATCTATCCTGCTGCAACTCAAAGGTACAGGATTTACATCATCTTTAATCAATTTGATCTGTTACACCATTCCCCGGGTGTAATGGAAAGATATATATGCCTGATATCTGCATGAATACAGAATACCATTTTCTTTTTCTTGAGAATAATCCCATTACTTATTCTTTGTCAAGATTACGACACCAATGTAATTTTCTTTTTGGTCAACCAATGTCTTTGATAGGAAACCTAAGGAGATAATTTCAATTTAGGCTTAAATATTTCCAACCCTTAAGCTTGGTGAGTTTTAAACAATAGTCACGTTTCAGGCTCCTGTATTATTTAGAAACTTCCAGAGTAATATGCAAAACTCCTTTTATGAAAGTGTTGCTAGTCCATTAATCATTATTTCAATGCAAAATGCTTGAAAAATATCATAACAACGGACTAGAAACATAGCTTGAAGCAAGTAAGTTAACCAATGATGGCAAAATGCAATTAAGAAGGAAATTTATTGGCATGTATCTTGAAAAGTATAAGATATTCAAAGATATCAAATCCAAAAATGGGTAAAATGGAAAACTAGGTGCCCCAGATATCGCAGCTTGAGCTTCTCTGTACCAACTTCTTGAGGTTCAGAGAATCCAGAGTACTTTGTCAATGCCTCCAGACGTAGCATACTTCTTCATTGTTAATTTAGGCATAGCAAGACTACTGTACACCCCACTTTGATCCAAATTTGAGTCGCCCTTTTCGGGTTTTCAACTCAAATCCCCTTTGGTCTCAAGGCGCCCTTTGCGGGTTTTCGCCTTGGCCCCTCCTGTTTCTTTTTTTTTCTATTTTTTTTGTGTTTTTTCTTTTTTGAAACTGCTAACTGTGACTAAATCTGAATTCACCAGATTGGACAAGTTTTTTGCCATCCGTCTTGGTCAATATCAATGCTCCTCTAAGAAAGGCTTTCTTTACTACATAAGGTCCTTCCCAATTTGGGATCCACTTGTCTGAAGTCCTTTTGTATAGAAATCTTCAATGTCAGGTCCCCCTCGCAGAGTTCTCTAGGATGAACCTTTCTTTCATAAGCTCGCATCATTTATTTTTTGTATATTTTGTCCATAACGGGTAACTTTCACCCTCTTCTCTTCAATTAAGTTCATTGAATCCTTCTGCTTCATCCAATTCTCGACTCAATCAAAGCTTGGGGAGAAGGAATCTCGATTTCAATATTATTTTTATCCCATAAATTAATGAGTAATATGTTGCCCCAACGAGTCCTGGTCGATGTTCGATAAACAAAGAGGGTAAATTATAACTTCTTTACGCCAATCTTTATAAGTTTCGGTCTCCTTTCACTTTTTTGAGGGAGGGTTTGATGACTTTATAACATTGGCATATGAAGTAACCTTTACCCTCCTCTTGAAGTAATCGACGACTGCTAAGATGAATCAATGTATATTAGTTGAAAATGACCTGATAACATCCATGCCCCACATAAAGAAAGGCTGTGAAGAAATAGATGAGGCACATGTATCTTGTCTCAATAGTACCCAAACCTCATGATTAGTGTGGCTACCGTGAAGCCATTAACATATGTCCTTCTAACACCCATATAGACATTTTCTGCATCTCCAGGTATATCTTGATATGATTATGAGAAAACATCTTTGAATTCTTGAAATAACTTAATGACGATTCGCTTTGTCTTTACGGTGACTCAGACTCTGATCTTTGCCTCCTGCTCACAATGTCTATTGACTCTTCGTGAAGTAAGATCTATTTTTCATATTTTACCATCCTTAACAAAATTAAGAGATAAGCTACAATCTCTGTCATCTTCAAAGTCTTGAGATCCGCTTAAATACATATCTCACCCCAAAAGGGAGTCAGTTACAACATTGCTCCTGTCGTTGATATCTGGGGACCCATTGTAGGTACAAAGGCATATTTTTAAAGAATAAATAATTCTAAGGATGTTATGGATATGGCATGATCGTGAATGAAAAATAAAACATATTCAAAAGAGAGTCCAAAGAATAAAATAATATGTCACGAATGAAAGAACATTTACTCAAAAAGACGCATTTTGATTGAAATAAAGACTTTGAACACAAGCCTATTTCACAAAAGGGTTCTTATTGCCCCTAGGCTTAAAGCAATAAGCGTATTTTGAATATTACTTTAGATTAGCTCTAAAAATACAGGGATCTCTTCCACAATCCCATTATTCAAAACACTCCCAAGTACATAAGGGTTTGGAAATTTTCATTTCCCGGTTCCCTCTTGAGAAATATCATTCAGATCCAGTGATATGTCATTGGGATAGATAGCTAGTGGTTACAACCCTCGGCTGGCTTATATTGACCAATTTGGAAGGCATGCTCACGACGTTCACTTCATTTTCATTTCTCCTTTGGGTTGACCTCTTGGCGCTTTCTCCCGCATCTATCTTCCTGCTCCTTATTGCATTTTCAATCAATTCACCGGACATTATCATATCTGAAAAGCTCAGAGTAGTGCTTCCCAATATATGGTTAATAAATGGGGCTTTAAGAGTATTGATGAAAAGCATGGTAGTCTCTTTTTCTAGGAGAGGTGGCTGAACTTGTATGGCAACTTCCCTCCACTTTTGGGCGTATTGTCAGAAACTCTCATTCTCTCATTCAGTTTTTTTTCCAGGCTCTGTGAAGTAATCCTATCAGGAGTCATATCCGTCATATGACTATACTGTTTCATAAAAGCTTGTGCCAGATCTTCCCATGAATTGATCTGGGTACGGCTCAATTGGTTGTACCATTAGGATGTTGCCCCAACCAGACTCTCTTGGAAACAGTGAATCAGTAATTGGCCATTATTGACATACCCAGTCATTCGTCTGCAAAACATGGTGATGTGAGCTTTTGGACAGCTAGTCCCGTTATACTTTTCAAATTCAGGCATTTTGAACTTGTAGGGAAGTATTAAGTCTGGAACCAAGCTTAGGCCCCTGGCGTCAATTCTGCGATAATCATCAGCATCGCCTTGAATTTTTCCTCTAACCACCAATACCGATTCTCGAGTTGTTTTGGCATTCTATCTTTACTTTTCCTATTTTGTTCAAATCAAAAACTACAAAGGTAGTTGGATTGCCCCCTGGATTAGAGTCTGAGCCTCTCATATAATTCACTGGTGCTAAGGTTTTGGCCTGATTTTGCTGAGCTCTGATAATTGGTAGACCTTGCAAACATGCCTGTGCATTTGTTGGAGTGAAACCCAGAGGATAGAGAGGCTCATCATTATCCACCCCAAAGACTAATCGTGGAGCTTTCCCTCTTTTCTAGCCCCTTAGTCAGCAATTTGGACAACTGGTTCATCATATTCCTTTGAAAGTCTAGCACTTGGTCTCTCATATCTTGCCGTATCCTCATCAGTTGCTCTTGCAATTGCATTTGTAACTGGTCATGCATCTCTCTTTGAAGTTGTTTAAGTTTTTCCAATCTTTGGTCCATATCTTTTGTCATAGCACGTGCAGATAGAGTAATGCTTGGTTGGTAAGTTTTTATCGGTTTCCAGATTAACTGAAATGATTTCAATTAATTAGGGGCCTTTTTGTGAAAATCTAATGCACATGTTACAATGATGCAATGTAATGCAAATGCATGAAATGCAAATGCATGGAATGAATGTAAAAGAAAGAAAGGTGTTGATTCTGAATTCAATTCTATTGAAACAACTTTTCTAGAAAATAGATTCCTTTACATAAAACGGATTACATATGCGGCCCTGCCCTCATGTTCTAGGTGAAGACACCAATTTCCTTTCTTCGTAAAAGTCAAATATCTCAAACTTCCAATATATGCCTCCACTAGCTCCTTTTTGCTTGATCCAGACCGCGATTATTATCCTCGCGATGTTGATTAGCTCCTTTAAGAAAGTCGGGACGCGACGGCTCTCGAACAATCTTTATCAGCTTGAATCCTCGGGTAAAGTCTTGTTTTCCTCCACGAATTATCAGCTTTCTTTTGTTGTGCTTACTTGTACTTGGACCATATTCAGACAACCGTATTATAATTCACTTTATCAAGAAATCCATTTTCCCATGACAAACTGTTCTATTTAGCAATCGAATATGAATCAACACCTCCTTTCTATGATGATGAAATGCAATTCGGTTATAAACAAAACAAAACAAAACAAGTTAGTATCAAAAAATAAAAATCAAAGCAAATAGAAAATAATCAAACACCTAACTGGGTAATCGTTAGGGTTCAATATAGCTCTACCTAGGGCGGGATCCTAGAGTTCACTATATGTGGCTCGGTTCTAAGAAAATGGTACCTGAACCAGCTGATTCCTCAACCCTCACCCATTATAGGCTCATATGGATCAAGTTCAATTCAGGGGAATACATTTTCCTATGCCCATACGGAGGTGAAAACCTCACGAAGACATAAGTACGGATGTATTGCGGAAGCGATCCCCTAGCCCATGCGGAGGTGAAAACCTCACGAAGGCATAGTTTCTCACTCCCACTTAAGAGGTGTGACCACAACGGTCATGAGATATGATGTGAGAGTACATAAAGAAATTCAACGAAAAAACAAACTCAACAAGGACACAGGAAATGCAAAGCGAGGATCGTGTATTTTTAGAAAAACCAAATTTCTAAATTTTGACAAGAAGACAGAAAATAATCAATTTACAGCTCGACTCTCTTATTGGTCCCCAGTGGAGTCGCCAAGCTGTCGAAACCATTTTTTTGAAAACGGGAAATCGACTTTTGAAAACAAAAAGTTGGGAGTCGCCACCAATCGTTTTTAATAGGATATGATTGGATCACCTCAAAACACGGTCATTTTTAATACATAAATAAATTTTTCAAAACGACGATTTTGGTCTCATGAAAATAGAAAACCTGTCGGAGTCGATTCACGTCATTTGAGGAAGGATTAGCACCTCGACACGCCCAAAAATTGGTACTTGATTGATTATTTAGTGTCTTAATGTCGAAAATTAAAGATTTGGACAGAGTTCAAAACGCGATCCTCCTTTTATTGGCTTTTAAAACATTTAGGTAAGTCAAATGTGTATTAAAGACCATCTCACCTCAAGGTAAAATATTACATCCAAAGACGTTAGGACACAACATTTTTGACCCTCAATCGTGAGCTTGCGCTTAAAACGCGTGCGCTTTAGCCTTAAGAGTATATTCGAATATTCAAAACAAACAAAGAAAGCGAAACCCAGTACGTTAGGGCACGATTCTTCGAATTTTTTAAGTACCGAACATTGCCTTTATTTTAAAAATTTTTGAGAGAAGATCAATAGATAAATGAATTAAGGACATAGATTTTTTTCAAAAATGATGATAATAGACAACATGAAAATAATAATATGAGAATAATGCTAACCGTAACCATAAACATAGTAATAACAATTAAAATAATATAACAACAAAAAATAGAAGACAATAATAATAATATATTAATAAAAATAATATAAAAATTAATACTAATATAGGGAAAAATATTGTATAAGAAGTTATAAATAAATGATAAAATAAAATAAAGGTATATAAGGTTTTTAGGTAAATAAATAAATAGAATGAAAATATAATAATAGTAGTAATAACAGTACAAAACTAGTTAATATAGTGCCATTATAATAATAAAAATAAAAATAATAAAAATAACAATATGTTACTAATAATAATAATAAATAAATAATGGTAATAAATATATATAAAATAATAGTAACAGAAATAAAATAAATAATAATAATAATAATAATAATAATAATAACACTCTCCCCCTCCCATCTAAATCCGGCCATCAGTCCGATCTTGCTCCGATCACCGGACCCCCATAAGCCGCTGTCAGAGCCACCGTACACGGTAACCGAACCTAAAAAAAAAACTCTTTTTCGGTAATTTTAAAATGGGTAACTTCTTCCCTTTATTTTTACTTTTGTATAAAAAAATAAAATAAAATTGAAATGAAAAAATAGACAAATAAAGAACTTAAAACGAGAATAGACAAAAAAACCTCTTTTGTTTTGATCTTTGATTAATCTCCAAAAACCAACTCCCTCTGTACAATAGTTTTGAATGGCTTTTATAGTCATTTTACAACTGATTGCCTCCTTCCATGGTGGCAAGTAAGGTAATGGAGTTAGTGGGGTAGCTTAGTGGTGTGATGGAGTTAGTGGGGTAGCTTAGTGGGGTGATGGAGTTAGTGGTCAATTTAGTGGGTGCTAATTGGGTGGTTGGTGTTCTGGGCTCTGCTTATTGGTCCCGGGCATAAATTTGGTCTTACAACAACAAAAAAGCAAAGGAAAAGAAAAAAAAAATAAAAATTTTTCTATTGGAATTTAATTTAATTATTAAAATATCATTTTAATTTTTTGAGGGATAAAATATTATTTTATATGTTTTCCTTATTTTGGTTTTAACTAATTTTTTATCATCAAAACTTTAAAAATGTTTAATTATTATTTTTAAAAATTAAATATTTTAATGAATTCATATCACATTTAATATAAAATTTAATTAAATTTTAAATGTTTAATATTTATTTGAATAAAATTCTATTTAAACAAATAAATAAAGAAGAATAAAAAATACCAACAAGTGGTTAGGTACAATGGTAAAGAATATCAAAAAAAAAAAAAAGATGAAAAAAAATTAAATACAATTAATTACCATTTTAGAAATTTTGTTAAAAAAATACATGAACTGAATTGAAAAACACATTATATTTAAACATACTAGTATTAGAATATAATATTATAATAATTTAATTTAATAATTATTAAAATAAACTAATTAAAATAAGAAAAATAAATTAAATAATAGTATTTAATAAGGACGGTTTTATTAAATTCACATTTAAAATATATATTTTTACAACGATACTCAAAATGTGTTGTATCTTTAAACATTAAAGTTAGTTTTCAAGAATATAAGAATGGTACCCAAAGAAACCACGACAAACCTTGGCAGGTATGTCATCATGTCAACTCATTTAAAATGCTAAATACCTTCTTGGGCTTTCCATACAAAAGGACATTCTTCTAGTTTTTCTTCTGGGGGTTCTTTATATCGGCAGCTATGAAGTTTTCATTAACATACCATGTGAGCCTAATATCTTTCTTATCAGACTGCAAATATTGAACGGTTTGACAAAGAATGTTTTGCATTTCTGCAACAAAAAAAAGAGAGAGAGAGAATGTTGTGCATTAAAAAAGAAAAAAGAAAAAGAGAAGAGTTAGAATTAGAATTAGATGATTGAGGAATGAAAGGGAGATCTCTCGTTTTCTGTGCAACAAAAATATGCTTTGATATTAGTTATATATATGTATATGAGAATTCCAAGATATACATAGTGGTGTGAGTGTATCTCTTCTTTCCATGTAATGGCACGCTGTCACTCAGGAATATAAGAGCAGTAGTAAATTAAGATGGTCCAAACCAAAAGCCTATATCTCCCACTCACCCACCCTTTTAAAACTTGTATTTTGCATGGCTCATAATAATATATATTCACATGTTGTTATAGCAGAATCATATATGAACCCCATTTTCTCTTCTTTAATGGAAGCCATTAATCAAAAGTATATGATTTAGTGGAACATATGTTCCAATTCCATGCAAATTAAGTCTGACAGTTTTAAAAAAACTCATTTATTTAATATTTTTATGCAATATATATATATCAGAATCTTATAGTAAAATCAATCTTTTAGTACAATCACCACAACTGCCTTGTTTCCAAATGATTTGGTACCATGTAATTGGATATGGTAAAAAGAAACCATACTCATGAAAAAAGAAAAAAAAAATTTGCCCTATGGGACTTCGGAACTTCCTCATCATATGATTTTCTTTTTAAATTTTGCTTTTGTAACTTGATGATTTGTTGATTTTTCCCCCTATTTTTGAACTAAAGAGAGGGTCCAAAAGCTCCCCTAACTTTACGAAATAATGAAGAGAGAGAGAGTTGTGCTTTGGAGTTGTGTATATTTCTTATAATCCCAAGGAAAAATATGTAATATTTGCATTTTATGGCTATAAATCAAGAAATGAAATTATGCAATTTATTAAGGCTAAACCCCATTCTCTTCTGGGTTGAGGGATTGAAATTCACTGCAAAAGCTTCCTTTCTTCTCTCTCAGCCTCACTTTAGAGCCACCAATTTGCTTCTCCACAATTCCACATTTGCCCATGCTTTTATATACTTAAATCATTTCATACTACAAGGCCTCTTTTGTCCTTTTACATTAATTCCTCAACCATGAAATTACTACATCACATACTTTCACTTGGTTGATTTCATGTTAATAAAAAAGAGTCTGTTTGAGCTATGTTATTAATTAAAAAAGTGGTAAGATTGTGTAGGCTTCAAGGTTACAAAATCAAAATGATTATGTCTAGATTTTGTTGGTGTGCACTGCACTCGAAAGACGAAGGAGTCGTTTGTTTATCATTTTTAGGGTAAATATACCATAATGTTAATTTACTTACTATATTTATATATTGCATAAAAGAGAGAGACCCACTTAGGTTAGCAGTACCATATAGTATATATAATATGGAAAAATGAGATAGAAAAAGAGAGTAAGCAAAGCTGAGTTGCCTTTGATACTGCTGCATCCGTCCTGCTTGTCAGCACATGCATTCCACTTTCCACTACAAAATCGACTTTGGACCCCAAAATTTAACCTCACCTACAAGAAAAGCATAGCCCACCATTTCATATATTTCACTCTCTCTCACCACCACCCCCCAAAATCTAAATCTCTCATCCTACACACTACACTACCTTACATAACTCCCTTCTCCCACCTTTCACCCACTGCACTACCTCTTGTTTTCTGCTGCCGCCCTAACCCCTATCATCCTATCTCATGATTTCCCTCATCTTTTCCTTCTGTTCATGCTGCAGCATCCATGAAACTTGAACTTCTCCAACTTTCCTTCATCTAATCATTTGTTCCTAAGCGTCCTTTCACCACATACTTTTGTATAAAAAAAAGGGTTTTGGGAGAGACAACAACATGAGAGCTGGGGGTTGCACAGTGCAGCAAGCTCTAACAAATGAGGCTGCTAACGTCGTAAAGCAAGCTGTTAATCTTGCTAGACGGCGTGGCCATGCCCAAGTGACTCCTCTCCATGTAGCAAGCACCATGCTGTCAGCTGCTACTGGTTTGCTTCGCACGGCTTGCATTCAATCCCACTCCCATCCCCTTCAGTGTAGAGCCTTAGAGCTTTGTTTCAATGTTGCCCTCAATCGCCTCCCCGCTTCGTCATCCAGTCCCATGTTGGGAGCCCATTCCCAGTATCCTTCAATCTCTAATGCCTTGGTTGCTGCTTTCAAGCGTGCTCAGGCTCACCAAAGACGTGGATCCATTGAAAACCAGCAACAACCACTGTTAGCAGTTAAGATAGAGCTGGAGCAGCTTATAATATCTATATTAGACGATCCTAGCGTAAGTAGAGTGATGAGAGAAGCGGGGTTCTCTAGTACACAAGTCAAAAGCAACGTGGAACAAGCTGTGTCCTTAGAAATCTGTTCCCAAAACGCTCCTTCCACAAACAGTAAATCCAAGGAAAGTAGCAATGGTAATTTAGTCCTCTCTCAATCTCCGACAGCTTCTCAGGTTGGGAGTAGTAAAGTGGAGAAACAAAGAGGATCAGATCCCATAATTAGGAACGAAGATGTGATGTTTGTGATAGAGAATTTGATGAAGGAAAAGAGAAGAAGTTTTGTGGTGGTAGGAGAGTGTATTTCAAGCGTACAAGGTGTAGTTAGAGCCGTGATTGACAAAGTTGACAAAGGAGATGCTCCTCAGTCTTTAAGAGATACCAAGTTTGTAAACCTACCCTTCTCATGTTTTGGGCATCTAAACAAAGTAGAGGTTGAGCAAAAACTTGAAGAGTTAAAGAGCCAGGTTAGGAGCTGTTTAGGCACAGGGATTGTTTTGAATTTAGGAGATCTCAAATGGGCTGTGGAGTACAGGACAAGTTCAAGTGAGCAAAGTAGGGGATATTACTGTCCAGTGGAGCATATGATCATGGAGCTTGGGAATTTGTTGGGGGAGAGTGCAAGGAGGTTGAGGCTCATGGGGGTTTCTACCTTCCAAACTTATATGAGGTACAAATCTGGCAATCCATCCCTCGAAACTGTTTGGGGTCTTCATCCTCTAACCCTTCCTGCTGATAGCTTACGCTTGACTCTCATCACTGACTGGTAATTAATTTCAACTTTTCATAAATCAATTACTAAGATTTATTACGGCCTTATTCAATCTTTTATAGCTTTTTTTAAAATTAAAAAAAATTCTTGTTCAGTGATGCACAAAGTCAGGTCACAAGCAAGAAAGTAGAAAATGGGTCAAGCTGGTGGATTTCGCTTGATAATGGAGGGGATGAGAGTAAGCAACAGCTGACTTGCTGTGGTGATTGCTCCACCAAGTTCGAAAATGAAGTTGGAAGCTTACAAAGCAGCAGTGCATGCAATAGTGAGTCCACCACCACTTCAAGTCTCCCTCCATGGTTTAAACAATACAAGGAAGATAGCAGAGGAGTTGGTGCCAATGATAAGGTTATAATCACATTCCCCAGGATAATCTTCAAACCAAATTATTGTGTCCAAACCATATCCATATACAAAGTTGAAAACTAACTTTTTCCTTTTGTTTTTATTTTTTCTCTACCTCCCAGGACTCTGCCCTAGTCAGACAACTTTGCAAAAAGTGGAATTCGTTTTGCAATTCAGTCCATAAATTACAGCCATATCCCATATCCGAAACAACCCAAACATTCTCTTCTGTTTCTCCTCCTTCCTCTACTTGTTTCTTTTCAAATGACAAGCACCATGACTGGCCTGCGCTTGAACCTAGACAGGCTTGGAGAGACCACCCTTTATGGATTTCTGAAACACTTGAAAAGACTGCTGAACCCACCAGTGCTAGTTTGAGATTATATATTCCAGAACATAATTACAAGGACCCCAAACAACTCTTAACCCCAAACCCAAATTCCACCCCCAACTCAGCTTCTTCCAGTGATGTGATGGAGATGGAATATGTTCACAAGTTCAAGGAGCTAAATGCGGAGAACTTGACCACCCTTTGCATTGCATTGGAAAAGAAGGTACCATGGCAGAAAGATATAGTTCCTGAGATCGTGAGCACAATCTTAAAATGCAGGTCAGGGATGTTGCGAAGGAAAGGCAAGTTGAGAGATGGTGAGTGTAAAGAAGAAACTTGGTTGTTTTTCCAAGGTGTTGACGTTCAAGCTAAGGAGAAGATAGCCAAAGAGTTGGCAAGGCTTGTTTTTGGTTCACAAAACAACTTCGTCGCCATTGAATTAAGCAGCTTCTCATCCACAAGAGCAGATTCGACTGAAGATAGTCGAAGCAAGAGATCAAGAGATGAACAAAGTTGCAGTTACATGGAGAGATTTGCTGAAGCAGTTTCCAGCAACCCACATCGAGTGTTCTTCATTGAAGATGTTGAGCAATCAGATTATTGCTCTCAAATGGGTTTCAAAAGAGCTATTGAGAGAGGAAGAATAAGCAAAGCAAATGGAGAAGAAGCTGTCCTTAGCGATGCTATCATCATTTTGAGCTGTGAAAGCTTCAGCTCAAGATCAAGAGCTTGCTCCCCTCCTGCCAAGCTAAAATCCGATGAAGAAAAAGTGGGTGCATTGGCATTGGAGGACACAACAAGTCCTTGTGGGTCATTGGATTTGAATATGTCCATTGATGATGATAGTCTCCAAGAGGAATCAATCCATGATATTGGGCTTCTTGAATCTGTTGACAGGAAGATTGTTTTCAAAATTCAGGAATTATAAAAATTAAAAAAAAATCCTGTAAACCCTTTCAAGTAATTTCCTTTTTTTTTTTTTTTTTTTTGTGAAAATTCTCTTTGTTCAAATAGTCTTTAGATTCTTAGACATTTCTTAGGGCTGGATTAATACAAGAAAACCCAACTTGCCTGTTTTTGTAAAATTACTTTACGTGCATCACTTAAGCTTCTACTCTATTATTTACATACAAATTAGTTATCTGATAAAAATAAAATATTATATTTTATCATGGATAGAAAAAGGTTGAGTACCCATCCACGTTAATTTATTAACATGTACACCACTAAATATTAATGTAATAAAATGCCAAGGCATGGTCAATTCATGAAGTGATGAGATGCCAACTAGGGTTCTTTTCTAATTCAGGGATGTTCTAATTGTGATAGACATTAAACGATTACAATATTTGAAAGGAGATCATTTTGATTGCACAATATCAATATATATATATACCTTTGATTACAAGGAAGTTTGATGGAGGGAAATGCGACCACTGGGCAAAGTGCCCTTTTTTTCATTTCTATCTTTTGAAGAATAATGTTGTCAATTAAATATATTATTCAGACAAGCCATAATCTCTGCATGTATTCTATTTTATTGCTAAATTTAGAGATATTGGTTACTGAAAGTTGTTTCTCAAATAGCCTTCTTCCACAGTTTCAATTTGGACAATCATATGCTTCATAGTCTCATAGACAATCAACCATTGCACCTTTTTTTATTTCTATATCTTCTTTGGGTTTTTGGAAATGGGTCCCTAACTTCGTCTAAAAGGAAAAAAAAAATGGGTCCCTAACTCCCTATATCTTTTTTATTAAATTATATTTTTCTTGAATGATTCAACCCGAGGACAGATTATGGAAATATTTTGGTAACAAAATATTGGATGCTTCCAATTAGTACACACATATATATATATATATATATATATATATATAAAGTGATAAGAATCATTTCTATTTCCTTGCAAAAGCAAAACAGAAAGATTATAGGGTTTGATAAACCTTAAAAATGAAAATCTTCTGGCATTTAATTTTTTTTTCTTGTGTTGTTTATTGAATTTTAGCTCAATTGACATTGTTATTATTGCCTGCATAAGAGGACGTAAGTTCAAATACATTAAAGTGTGTTTATCTTCTTATTTACGGGTTGAGGAGGGATTATAAATAATTCTAAACATTACTTATTAAATTTGAGAAAAATTTTAGTAATTAAATGGATTACACTCTAGTTACTATCTTAATAATAAAATATAAATCTAAAATTAATTAGAAATATTTAATATAAATATCCAAATCAAATCAGCTTCATGACCCGCCTTTATTTAGATATCATGACTTCGTTGTGATCTTTTTTCTCTATTATTCCTATATTACCTAAAAATATAAATATGTCTATAACAATATTAATATTTATTAAATTTTGTGAGCGTTAGTCAATGTCAAGATATCAATATCAATGTCTACCAAATGTAATTACACTTTAATTAATGGCCTAGTCAACTTCCATGGGGAAATTTAAGGGCATGTCTCTATTTAATTCTCTTTATTACCTTAACCTCTACTCCTTTAAAAGACAATGGTTTTTGAATATCATGTGATGACTTGATGGTTAAAGGTATTTATCACTTCAGATGTAATTTGGGTTTGAGTCGTGTTAATCGTGTTTTTTGTTCGGGCTTTGCCCTATTATTATAATTCACCAAAAAAAAAAAAATTTTATCATGCTTTAGTACTTCTTGTTTTAAACGACACAGATTTGATTCTTACTCATCTTTAACACTCTACTTATCATAAAAGTGGATGAAGTATAGCAACATTCAACTGAACATTCATTATTTGGTAGAGTATGAAAATAGAAGGAAAGAAAATAAAACATTTGAAAAATTCATAATTTTGATCTAATATACAGTTCTTTCTCATTTTCTTTTCTCGATTTTTATACATTAAAATGAAAAATGACCAATTTTATTATTATTTTCCTTACCAAGCACACCCAAAATTTATTTTCTTTTCATATTTTCACTCCCTCGTATCGCTCAAATTTTATTCATCCAAGCACACCCTAACTTTTAAAACTGATATTTTACAAAATGATGAGGAATTATGTTTTTTTTTTTTAATTTATAATTAAAACAATAAAAGATTAGATTAAAAAATTGAAAAATCAATGCGGGTATGTTAAGCAGATATGCAATTGGATGGATTAATTAAGTTGGTGTATATTTAATAAAATGAGAAGAAGAAAAGAATATATGGTGTGTAGCTTAGGCTTAGAAAATGGAGCTGCTTTAAGATGGAAACTTATTGCTTTTGACTTGAACTGAAAGTGAAGTTGCCCTTCTGTCGTGTTTATTAACTAGTTTCCTATTTTTCATTAGCGTTTAATTCCTGTTGTTTGACTTGAGTCCTATCAACACAACAATTTCATTTTATGATCCAATACTAAATGCAGCCTATTTTGTGACAATCAAGATAATAATAAAAAATTAATGAATAAATCTTTTGCATTTCTTTTAGGATGAATGAATCTTTGATCAGAAGTTTGATTTTCTTTTTGTAGAATTAATGAACAAAACTTGAAAGATGTATAATAAGAAAAACAGCAATAAAACTTGTATATAATGGTTTGGATATATACCAAGAATAGCATATATGTATATAAAAATTATGGAATTGAATATTAGTATATTCTGCATAAATAGTACTAGAAGTGGAGGAGTTAGTCGTGTCACACATATGATATAGGTGATACAAAATAATTTATATTAAACATAAATTGGAGTTGAAAATGTTGTTGGTAAAATAGGCTTTATCTAGAATTTAATTTTTTTTTATTTTTTTAATTTAAAATTTTTGAAATACTCTTTTAACAATCGTGACACATTAATAAACTTGAATTTAACTGGACTTATTCGAAATAAAAATAGAATAACTAAATTTCAAAGATACGAATGAGAGGATATTTTAAGGTTAAAGGGTATAATCCAAAACGTAAGGGTTGTGCAAAGGAGGAGCAACTTTTTTATTTCTGCTTTAGGCTTTTGGAATTAAAATGGAGAAAAGCAAAATCTTCACTAATATGAAAAGAGAAAAGAGATGAGCACTTCTTTTTATGCTTAATTTCTGATGCGTTTTGTTTTCTAAAAGAATATATAACTTTTTTCTTTAATAATTTTCGCAAACCCCAAACATTCTCTCTTCTTTGGGGGAAAGTTTGGGGTATTACCAAATTCAAAGTAACTATATTTTACTACTATTAACAGTAGTGAAAGTGATAGCTCAAACAAAAGGTGGTTTTAAATTAAGATTAGAAAAAAGGAAAAAGAAAATAGCAATTTAATTTTTAAAAGATGGGAAAAATAATATTATTCCCTTAATTAAAATGTATGAAGTGAAGGAAAGAGTAAAAAATTGAAATGGTATATTTAGATAAGCATCTCTTTCTTTAAACCTTAAAGATGTTCCTACTTTAGAATCACAAAAAGATTATTATCTGATGACACCTTTAATTTAGACATAAGAAGGGAATTTGTCGTTTTTAGCTTTTTAAAAAGATTAGGGTAATAGGAATTAGTGCTATTCAGATTCCATACCTCTCTTTCTTCTTCTTTTAACTAATCCAGCTTAATGCTGATTTTATATTCTAATTAATCAACTCTTTTCTTCCTTTTATTATTTTCCCTTTCTAAAAGATACAACCCTCCATTTAAGACTGCCTTTCTCTTTATCTTCTTAATTCTTCTTCTCCCCTTTTTTTTTTTTTCCTTTCAACTTTTCGCCTTTTTCTTCCCATTTTTCATTGCTTAATGAGGTGGCAACATTCTCTAACCTCTGATTACTTCTTCCATATTAATGCCTTTTCAATTGCTTCATCTTTTCTACTTTCTTACTCAAATTTTTATAATACCCCCTTACAATGCAACACATAATTCTTACTATGTTTATTTCTACTCATAATCTCTCTCAATTCTTAAATCGGATAGAAATCAGATTGATAAGTGCTTAAACTAATATGTTTAAACCTCATTCTTAATGCATTTTTAGGTGATTATCCAATGTTAATTATGAATTTTATGCTCTCAATTTTTTAAATTCATGTTTTGATGCTTAATAAAGTACTTGGAAGCGAAAATCGAAGCGTTGGAGCAAGCTAAAAAAGCCACACAGGCTGAATCATTCCACACGATCACATGGTAGGTCGTGTCAATTTCATAAGATTGCGCACCAAACTGCAAAAAATCGTGATTTTTAAGTTTTTCAAACATTCTAATACGTATATATGATAAAAATAAAAATATATATGAAGGAGCCGTCAGAGAATATCTAAGAAAATAACTTGAAAAACACCGTTGAAGTCGACTTGGAAGCAGATTTCCGTCAAAATTGAAGATTCCCAATTGATTTCTTGGGAAGTTATCATTAGTTTCTTTATTTCTTTTAGTTATACTGTGTTTTGGATGTTTTTATTTTCAAGTATGAGCTAATTTTCTAAATACATAAGGGAGATGAACCCTATGATTGATTTTGTCGTTTGATTTTTATTTTACGCAATAAATATTTAGTTTCTTGTTCTCAATTATGTGTGCTTAATTCTTACTTTAATTTTTCTAGATTATTGATCGATGTTTGATGTGATTAAATCAGCGGTTGAATAAACCATGTTTAAGATTAGATCTTGCATAATTGAGTGGAATTGTAAGCAATCCTAGAAATAGGACAACATAAATCTACCGAATTAAAGTCAAATCTAATAGGAGAATCCATAACACTAGTTAATGCGATAATAGGGTTTTAATTAGAAAGAAATTTCAATTAATCAACCTAAAGCCAGTTGTTCTTATGCTCGAAAGAGATATTTACATAATTTAGGGATTTCTACGAATCAAGGTGCTAAGTAAAGAAATTGTGTAATTTAGATTGAGAGTGACATATAAAATCTAGGCGAATTCTGTTTTAGGTATTGTTTCGCTTCTTGGTTGTTACTCAATTATTTTCGTGATTTGTTCTTTGTTGTGTTCATTAATTAATTAATTTAATTAATTTTAAATTTTAATCAATCACTCAAATTATTTGGTTAAATAATAGAAAAACGTTAATTAGTAGTACTTGTAGTCCTTGTGGCCGGGAGCGATATCTTTACTGACTGTATTTATACTATTAATTGATAGGTGCACTTACCTTGGTAAAATTTTTAATTAGTTCTGTGGGCATTGCAGGCTTAAATGCACTTGAACTCATATTCTAATTCTTACAATAGCAATAGTGTTAATTTAACTAAAGCTTAATTGGCCAATTCTTTATTTTTTGACATAAAGACAAATTTAGCTCTTAACAGCTACATCTTTTATTAAATTGACCATTGTTCTTCTTTTTTTTTTTTCTCCTTTTTAATTAAATTTGACTCCTAACATTTAACCCACAAATTTTGAAAAACATTTTCTTATTACAGATTTTCTTTTCTAGCATTAATGAAAGAAGGGTAGTCGGCTCTTTGAACTAAAAACGTGCATATTAATATTTATATTGATTAAATACATTGTAACTGATAATTAGCAGGTTTGATATTTAAATATACGTACATAGTTTCATTTCTTATTTTAGAGTGAAAAATCATATAAAAGAAGAACTAACTATCTTATATATTGTTTTTGGAGAAAGAAATGATAAGAAGCTGTGATTCTACGTAATTTCTATCTCTTTCTAATAGAAGAATGATAAATTAAATTTTTTTTTGTCAGTAAGTAAAAAAATGATACAAACGAATTTAAATAATTAAAGAAAGGCATTTGGCATCATTTAAAATGAAGAGCAGATAGAATAATTATCCACGAAAAGATGTAACGAAGTTTAATGTATATAAAAAATATGTGGGTAAATCATATAATTTTATGATGATCTGAATGATATCTTGTAGAAAAGAGTGTTATCTTAATAATTAAGATACAAACGATTGTGGAATCTATTTTCTGCCCTCAAAAGCAGGAAGGAAAGAAGGAAAATAAAGCTGAGATGGATTTAAGAATAAAGAGAAAAAAAAAAAAACAATGTACAAAATGTTAATTAAACCTACAGAAAGTGGGTGTCCCTTTAAAAGCAAAAGCTCTTCTCTCTTTTTTTATATTGTTTTATTTTAAACCCTCTCCTGGTTGGAATTGAATACTTCTTTTCAGGGGCAAATCTATTCATCATTTTTTGTACCTTCACTTTTTTTTTTCTTTTTTTTATCACTCAGCGAGAGGCGTCGCAATTACATTAATGGGAGAAAAAGGTGAACCATCTTCGCTCAATGAACAATGTGTTTTAGAGTGGGAAAAAGTTGACAGAGATTTGAGAAGTGGACAAATTTCATTGATTTCTTTATATATATTGACGATGATCGTAGTAGGACGGAAGTTTAGAAAAAATTAAAATTTTACAAATATTAAATAAAATTTTAATTTAAGTAATAAAGAAATATTTTATACTTGTTGATGGTACGGGTTCAAATTTTAATATTTGTAATATTTTTATTTCTTTTGAATAAAAATATATAAATGTATTCTCGTAATAATATAATTTATTTAAAAATATATAGAATTATTTTAATAATTTCTAAACACCAACTTAGTTACACAAATAATAATATAGACAAAAAAATGTGGGTAAAATAGTTTGTGGCTTTTGAAGTACATCCACACATTATTTATGTTTAAGAAGTTAGTTTGTAAAATAATATTAGTATTTTAATTTTAAAACATATTAAATATAATTATATTAATCTCATTTAAATAATTTGAAGTTTTTATTAATGAGAGATAATTTTCATACATTTTAACTTATCAAATATTTAATTAAGTTACATAATATTTATTAAAAATTATTTATACTGATTTTAATTAAATTATATGGTATTTAGTATTAATTATTTATAGTGGTCAAGGATTAACGGATGATAACAATGAATGTATGCTTAATGTTACAAAAGAAATAACCCAACAAATATGGAAGTTAAAGTAATTAAATAAAATTTTGTAGGACGTTTATTTTTTTTCTTTTGAATTTTAGTATAATGTTATTGTCGAATACTTTCTTAGACTAACATATTATGTACAATTGTTTAGAAAATTTATTTCAAGTCTTATTCATAAATTTTAAAATAATTAATACTCCCTCCTTCCTACTAAATTTATCACATTTTAAATTTTTACTAGTAAAATATTTTAACTTTTACCTCTTTTTCTTTAAAATTTAATATGGATAAAAGTTTTAAAAAAAATTATTATAAAAAATCTCAATGAAATATTTCTAAATATATTTTATAGAATTTAATTAATTAAAATATTAAAAATAATTGATGCCAAAGTTTAAAAAATTTGTCACGTTGGCATTTTTATTGGGACAAAGTAATATTTTTATTTAGAATTTAAAATCATATAGTAACGTGTGATGTAAGTAGATTTTGTTAACCAAACAATATAAGAAATTAAAATTCTTTGTAATTATAAAAAAATATAAGTAATTTGTAATAAAAACATGTATATATATATATATAATTACACTTTCATCACTCCAAAATATTAGAGATTATAAATCAAAGGCTTGTATAGCAATAAAGTTTATAAAGAAGTTTACCAAGTTACCATCTAAAAAAAGGAGGAACTTTACCCTGTTTTTCTTCTTTGAGATTAAGTAATAGAAAAATATATGGCAAATATGAAAAGGTATAAGTGGAAGTAGTTTTTTTGTCAGAGAATAGGAATCTAATCAAATTAAAGGAGATCAACTTTATCCTTAACCTAACCTAACTCTTTAACTTTCTTTCCCTTAGCCAATAGCCAATATAAATAAAACAACCATGTTGACGAACAAATGAAATTCAAAGGTTTCGACCAGCCTGGAGAGGGCTGTGGCTGTGGCTACCACGTAAACATCAGTTATGGCTATCCCTATCCACCCCAATTTCGTAATTAAAGATTGTTTTAGGTGTTGAAATTTTAGATGAATTGATTAAGAAGAAATTGAAGTTTTTCCCCTTGAAGGGCTATGGATTTTAATAGTCTCCATGACCTACCTTCTACTTCTCTCAAACCAACCAGTAATTATAATTTATTTCCTATATATGTAGTATTCCATTCATTTGGATCAAATAAAGCCTGCGAAGTTGAATTTTGCGGATGCTTGGGGTTTTGATGTTGCATCATCATTTGGATATCAGCAGGATATTCTGGTTCTTGAATATATATATATATATATATATAGTTTACATACAAATATCTCTATATGAAAATTCATCACATTTATTGTGGGTATCTTATTATTTTTAAGAAAAAGGAAAAGACATAACCCTATCTAAATTTCACTTGAAACGTTTCACCATCAATATGTGAAATATCCAACTGAAGAGCTTTTAAATAGGGAATAAACATGTCTCTTTCTTTTGAAACATAAGTAGAATTATATCAGTTTTATGAGTCCAAAAATTCCCTCACACTGACGAATATAAGGACTAAACTTTGGCCCATCAAAATGGGTGGAGCCCCTTAATTGTCCCTCTCTTCCAAAATGAAAATCCAGTATTTTGTCCCAGAAAAGGGATCAATTTAAGGGTCCTTTTTCTTCTAAATATTAATATACAATACATTATTCATAGTGGCGGGTCTAAAACTTGAGCCAAAAGCCTTACCAGGATAACAGACATACTCATTAAGGCAACAACCCTTCTTTGCTTTTTTGGAAGCCAATTAAGCTTATTCCTTAACCTTAGCTTTTACTTTTCCAGGTGCCCTTGGTTTATTTATCTATCTTTTCCTTTCATTTGGAAACCTTTTTCTAACAACCATTACAATTAATAATTCAAAACTAAATAACTTTTTGGGGAACTCTCTTTCTTCATTTCATATATAGTTTTTTCTTTCTGCCTTATATTCAAATCATGGTGCTCTTTTATCATAAAGCTCTCATATATATTCTTTTAAGACCCTTGAAGCATATATTGCTTTTACAACTAGCATCAAAGGACAACTTATTTAATTATTTATTATGAAATAATACTGGTGAGAGGGTTGCTGTCCCTGAATCCAGACTGTTTAATCCTCCCACCATAAAACATCATTTTGTGTAAATTAATATCATTGATTGTCTATAAAGGAAGGGTTTAAACACACACATACATACATGCATACATACAACTTGGGAACAGAAACCACCTTTTAATTCTGAAACAAAGTAATATTTGGATTGGCTCCAACTTATAACTCTAACATCTCTTACCAAATGAATTCAAAAGCATTTCCCAAGAGAGAAGATTGAAACAAAGAGAGGGGGGGCAATGCAGTAATTTGCATGGAATTCCAGGTTTTATGAACAAACAAAAGAGAAGAGAAGAGAAGGGGAAAGGCCCCATCTTTAAAGACCCACCAATGAAGTATTGGCATCTACAAAAGACAACATAAGCATGGAGACAAAGTTTCCACACACCTTAAACCCCCCCTCTTTTGCAGACTTTAAGAAAAGGGGAGCTAACGTATGGGTCTTTCCATAAGGGTCACTCACTGTCCCCAATTCCCTTCTTTTTTGAAATTATGATGAGAAGGGAGGGAGAGCCTTGCATTGCATGAAAGTAAGGGAAATCTGGGATCCCTAAAGTCTCATTCATAACAATCCATGCATAGATATTCCCATAATTCCCACCCACACCCAGTTATTTGTATTCATTACTTCTTTTTCCATCTTTTTTAATCTTTTGGGGGTGGGGGGAGAAGTGTTGCTTTTGTATGTTTTTTTTTTTTTTTTTTTTTTTTATCATTTGAAAGTTATGAGAATTGAGGGATCCAAGGAGTGAGGTGAGGGAGAGAATAAAGAGATGCCATATAGTACTTCATGTGCTGCTGTTTTCTGTTATAGTTTTTTTTTCCTTTTGGTCAAAAAGATAGTTCTGGGACAACATAACACGCCTATATATAAAATCAACAATAACACCCCCTCTACCATTTTCATGCTGCTTTTCATGATGATTGTTGGGTCGTTTTCTTAATCCATTTTTTGGGACAAGTGAGAGAGGATCTTCATCATAGACATCAACACTATTAATCTTCTTCTGGCCTCGAATGTTTCATACAGTCCATTAAATTGGGAAAAGAATTGCTATGTTTAGCCCATCTCCACAAAACCAGCTGGCATCATTGGGCCTGTTCTACACGTTGGGAAGCTTGCTTAGACCATCACCATACCTTCCAAATTTACCAACCCATATGATTTCTTTTCATTTCCTTGGGAATCTAATGGTGTTTTTTATTACTGGGTGAACTCTTAAAGTTGAAGCTAAAGTTAAAAATCTTGCTTAAAATATATACTTTTCAAACATTTAGAATTTAATTTCTATACTTCTATTTTTAAAAATTTTGTAACACCTCAAAACCCGATTCAGAAGTTTCGACCGGATTCAAGAGGTTACGTTGGCCACTGAAGTGGCCCAAAAACAAATTACTGATCGAAATTCTTAATTCCTTTTTGAAAACCATTTTCTTACTATGTTTAACAAATCCAATAAAACTTAACTTATGTTTTGCAAACAACGGTTTAATTATCGTTAATTTTTTTTTCAAAAAGACAAGGTTAAAATTCCTTGTTCGGTTTGAAAACACTTCAAATTTTGCTAATCGTTAACCGATATTTCAAAATCAATGTAGCAGCGGAAAACACATTATTTCACTATTACTCGAAATTCCTAAAAATAATACTTTCATATTTGATCGTTTATTAAATTATTACAGTCTCAAAAATCCATGTTTCTATTTTTATAATAATCATGCATGGAAACACCCGTTTAGTTCCAATACCAAAACCCATAGCTTTCAAAGTCCAAGTTTAATTCAGACCAAATATCAACTTACAAGTCTGAATAAAACTTATATCACAGCCCATAAAATTTATTTAAAGTGTGTATGAAAACATTTTATCAAAGTTTACGAAAAACTTTATTAAAAACCAAACCGAATTGAAAAAACAATTCTGAGACTTCCGATACGCCGAGTTCAACACCTAAACACGAGGGTCACCTGAAAAAGAGAAATTAGAGGAGTGAGCTACGAAAGCTTAGTGTGAATCTTAAGCAAACGTAATTACACAAAGCCGAACAATTCACTAAATATTACAAAATAACTAAATCGAATCATTAACAGAAATCTTATCAGATTGGCATATTGCATTTTTATAACACCTAGCAAATAAGCAAAAACGTACACACATAGAACTACTCGAACTCGCAAATGACCAAGATCAATACAATTTTAGATATCACATCGAATTTAATGCATTATTTCACGCAATCCTTAGACAAACATGCAAATTGCATTCAAATCAAAATGTCACAAAACCCCCACCTATCCAGTCTCTACACATCATCTCCAATCAACCATCACACACCAAAAATAGGGTCTTTTCTAAACCCTTCCATCATCTACACACCACTATTGGGTTATGGTGGACCCGTCCAACCAATTCACACCATGAAGTGGTCGTATGCCACTTTTAATAATGCGAAAATACAAAAATATAAAGATGTAGTGGAACTGCTAATACGAACTTCCTTCACTTCAAAATCATGTCCTAATCACAAATGCAAATGCAAATGGTATTATACATACAGATATACAGGATTGAACATTCTCATATTCAGTTACCAACGGCTCTCAAACATATTTATAACTAACACCAATTAGCCGGATCATCGACATACGTAAATTTTGTTTAACACTTCCAATCAATCTCATATTACAAAATCGTTATAACAAGTCATCAAGGAAGAAAGCATAAATGAATTTATGAGAAGTAGTTTTGAGTGTGACATTAAAGACAATTAGTCAACACAAAATACAAAGATAACTTGTAAATAAAAATGAGGAACCAACATTACTAATAACTAAACAACCTAATGCAGGATCTAAAGCGGTCAAGAATTGGATGCATGAAAAGTCCTTGTCTTGATAATAATAAATGGGTATTTTGTAATATAAGAAATGATAAAAAGAAAAGAAAACTAAATTTATCTAATAGTGGGAAACCATAGGAAATGAATAACTCCAAGAACACAGAATAGTTTGTTTGTGGTTCGCACACCATAGAGTGGATGAGTGCTAACGGATAGGTCTTAAGTCTATCAAAATAGTTATGCAAGTTGCAAGTCAAGTTAAAAATAAAATATAAAAAACCTGACAATACACTTGCAAGAAAGGTGAAACTGAAAATTACAAATTGTAAAAAGCTGAAAAATCTACAAACATAGGAGAATACCAACCCTTACCGCAAAACACGAAATTAAACCACAATATTCATCCGCAATTACGAGTATTAATGTGCTCCCAAACACCAACAAATGACTGATTTGCCGCTACAATACTAATTCGATAAAACTTTGATGTCAACAGTGAAAAAAAAAGAAAACGAATGAACTCCAATGAAACGACAATCAACAATTATATTGAAACAAATAAAGTGCCTTGAAATTATTAGAGCTTTGGAGAAAAAAAACAAATAAATAAAATCGGTAAACTAAAGAAATGGTGAATTAAAGAAAAGAATAAAAAATAAAAATAAAAACGATGGCAAAAGGAGAACCCGTAACCAAAAACAAAAGTTTAAAAAATTGGGTGGCTAGGAGAGAGTGAGGGAAATGTGACAGAAAAATTTGGGATTTTCTTTTTTTCTTTCTTTTTATTCAAAAATTAAAATAAGTTAAATAAAACTAACTTTTCAAAAATTATCATTTCTTATAACAGAATTAAAATTTAAAAAAATTAACCTCCTTTAACTCCCACGAGAACTCAAACACGAGACTTAAGAGGAAACTAATAAGCATCTTATCATTAAACCAGCAAGCTCACTCTGTCTCTAAAATACGAAAACAAATTTAAAAGTCCCATCACAACCAGTGACTCATCCTACAAACCCTGATTCTTCTAACTCCAAATTTGAGGCATCACAAATTTAGTCCCTCTACTTTTCAAATTTCATACCCAACTACACTCTTAAACTTTTTGTTTTTTAATTAATTGGTGTGACATTTTGAAAGGAAAAAAATACTCACTTGATAGTCATGTAATTAAAAAAATTATTGTAATAAACTTAAATTTAACAAAAAAAAAACAGTGTTAACAATCAAATCTAAATTTTGAAACTTAAAAAAATAGAAAGAATGAACTCTTAAAAGAAATATAAAATTTAAATTCTGTACAAAAACTTATAACATATTTAACCAACTTGTTTATGTAAAGCTATAATATGGGAGGGCAAGCACTATTTATGTACCTTAAACTTATTTTTGTGATTCATATAACCTTAATAGAGTTCCTTGTTGTATGGACAAGAAGTCACCACATTAATACAGATGGCCCACCCCAACCGCAAGTTCTATTTGTAAAAAGTATATAAGCATTCACGGGAACTAGCCCGGTTCATGTGCCCATTTCACCAACTTCACTTATATTTTATAGCATATATATATAAATAAGAATATATATGAAAATTTTAAGTTTTGGGATAGGCTTTTGAGTTCTAAAAATTTTTTTAGTTATATTTAAAGTGTATCTCATTTTTAATATTAATTTTAAACGTGGCTTTCTTAATAAATTTTAAATAATAATAAATAACTTTAAAGATAATGCATTAAATTATAATTATAATTAGACTTCAAAACTAGAATTTCAACATAAATTACACAAAAATATAATTGCATCGAAACACAAATTACAAAATAATATAATTGCATCGAATTATCATATAGATCATATATCAAATCATATATATAGGCTTATATGTTAAAAAAGTCCTTATGAAAATGCAAAAAATAATAATAATAATTAAGCCCCTATATTAAATTCGCACTCAATTAAATCCTTGTCGTTAACTAAAATAATCAATTAAGCCCCTCCGTTAACCGTTTTCGTCGTTGACCACATTGACCTTTAAAATAAATTGACGGACAAATCAGATGGTGACACGTGGAATCTTCTGGTTCAATATAATATTCTTCCATAAAAAAGATTAAAAAATAAGAAAAATTATAAAAATATACATAATTCTAATAAATTATTATAAAATTAATAAAACATATTTTAAAAACATATTAAAATTCTATGAAAAAATTATAAAATATATTAAATAAAATTGATATAAATTTATAAAAATTATTAAAGAAAATCATAAAAACTTGAATTAGACCGAATCAGTCAGTTAGATTGATTAGACCAAAATCGGCAACGGTATTTGTCCAGAGAAAGCCATTAAGACAGGTTGACCTAGGAACAGAATTTTAAAATTTTTTAATATTTTATTTAATTGAACTGGACAAGTCAGTTACACTAACAAACCGGTGGCTTGACTAATTCGACCACCAGTCCGATTTTGAAGACTTCGGTTAGAATATTTCATCCTAGCATATGTTAATAGTCGGATAATGAAATTTTGATTTGCTAAAAATATTAAAAAAAATAAAAAAACCAGTTCAATTGCTTGATTCTTAAGTCAATCGACCTAATGGCTTTCCCAAGACCAGTACCCTTACTGGTACCCTTGGAGGTTGCAAACGAGCGAAAATGGCACCAAAGGAGAGGATATCACGATATACAAACTTTGGAATCGCGATACCTCCAATAGACTTAAAGATTGGAGATCACCCTTCAGTGGTATCGCGATATCCACCCTCCAAGAAGACCCTCAATTTCAAAATTGACTAGGGTATCACAACCAACGCACCAATCACTCAAGGCTCGTGTAGGGGCAATTTTGGCAACAAAAATTCATTAGCCATCAACCTAAAATAACCAATTTTAGCCGAGGAGAAAGGGGATACACACATTAGTTTAGTTTTAGTCTTAGTTTCTCTAGGTTTTCTCTTAGTTTTTCTGCAACTTTTTTTAAGGTTTATATTTTCTCTTTTCTTTTCTTAGTTTTAAAGTTTATTTTACTGCACTTTCTTCTTGTTCTTGGCGTTCTTATAGTTAGTTAAGTTAGTTATCACTGTAGCCTAGGTTTATATACATTTTCAGTCTCTGTACTTTGGTTGTGATGACATTTCTGACTTTAGTTTGATGTATTTCAATTTCTTTTACTTTAAATCTATTAAAGTTTGTTCCTTTTATATTTATTACTTTAGATTTTCTTGTTGAATGCTTTTTGTTTCGTGTTTTTTAAGCTTTCTTGTATAAAAATCTCAACTTTTGTATTATTTTTAAACTTTACTTTAATGGCTTCTTTGCTTTTCATTTCTATGGTTGTTAGTTGTTTTTCCAGCATGACTAGCTAAACCTTTAAGGGGGTTGGTTGATGGAGATGCTATAAGTTGATTTTTTGATAAAGGACCAAATCATAATAAATTGAATTAATTAGAATTAACCTAAAAGCTTAGGATTAATGCCCCTAAGGAAACATCTAGACAAGTGAGACCGAGAGCTAATCTTGTTATGCACCAATTCATTAGTCCCGAGTTACCCGATGAGACCGAGAGATAAACCAAACTAATTTGTCTAATTTAGTAAAATTGAGATCGAGAGATAAAATTAAGTCACCTTAGTAATTTAAGCAATTTAAGTCTCTCATTCGAAGATCGACGAACCACATCAAAGTCAACCGATCACCGCTAGACATTTATTGGTTAATTTTGTAGTTTTATACTCTTTATAGTTTAGCCCATAGAGTAGCATATTTAATTTCTTTGCAATATTTTTTTGTTATGATTGTTGTACTATAAAATCGTACCAGTAGCCGTTTAGACTCTATAATGCACGCTATTTATTACTCAATCATCATCTCCTCTGGGTTTAATCTCTTGGAATACTCTGTGTTCCATCGAAACTATAAATATTACAACTGACACTATATGCTTACAGTTAAAACCACTCTTCAAATCATGCACAAATAATTGCAATGCATGAGGCAAGCCGATAGTGTGTTTGGCTAAGGTTGTTGACCTAACATATTGAGAATATATGTGATTTGTCTCTACAGGAAAAGAGATACCAACAATCTTATATGAAGATAATGCATCATGTATAGCTCAATTGAAGGATGATTAAATCAAATGTGACAAAACGAAATATATTTCACCAAAATTATTCTTCACTCACGATTTTGAGAAAAAAAGCAGTATAAAAGTTTAACAATTTTGTTCTAGTGATAATTTGATTGATTTTTTTACCAATGCATTGCCAACCACAAAGACTAGCATACAAGATTGGAATGTGTTTTCTTTAAGATGTAATGTGATGTTTGTAATAAGCCATTTTTGCCGGGCCCAAACCAAACTAAATAAAATAAAAAAATTTAAAGTTTAAATTAAAAACAGTCCATTTACAAAAAAAAATATCAAACCCAAAACGACCCAAAATAATTAAAAACCCTAATGGCTCAATGACCCAATAACTTAAACATTTTTCAGTAAAACAAAAGAAACCCTAGCCCTCTTTGCCGCTTCTCCTCGATCACGTCAGCATGCTCGCGCCCTGAGGACTACCACCACCACCTGCGAAATAACAGAGGAACAGAAGCAAAAAAAAAAAAAAGCAAAAGCAGAGAAAGAGAAAAAACAAAAACAAAAACAAAAAAGATATTTGTAATATTTGACTATAAAGCCCGAATCTTTTGTAACTTTCAAAAGAAGAAATGAAATAGAAGAAAAAAATCAAAGCTAAAAAAGGGGTAGTTTGTTTTATATTTTTATTTTCGAATCAAATATAAAAAAAAAATAAAGATGTTTAAACTTTTGTTTTACCTTGCGTTGCCATCGTCGTAGATGGCCTCCTCTGGCGTTGAAAAGGCCAATGAATCCCTTGGGATTCGTCAAAGGTTTCGTCGGAAGGAGAGAAACCAAAAGGTTTCTTGTTCATTTTGTCGAGTTTGATCGGATTTTTAGGGATTTTGATCTCAGATCTGTGTTCTACATGCAAAAAGGGCTTCAAAATGGGAGGTTTTGGGGAACTCTGACCACCGGAGGCGGCGGTTTCCGTCGTCGATGACCGGTGCCCACGACGAAGACCCACTGTCCTATGGCCAATCGGAAAAGGGAAGTTGAGAGAGAGCATAGAGAGTTTTTTTTTAAAGGGTTGGAAATGATTTTTTTTACTTAAATAAGCTCCCTAAAACGACGTCGTTTTGGTTTTGGCTTAAAACGCCCAAAACGGTGTCATTTTGAAGCAGGACCTGAAATCTGACCCATTTACTTAGCAGGATCCGCATGTTTTTTAAAGGGGTAGAATTGCTATTTTGGCCCTTCCGCTTTTTTTCACTTTTCGATTTCGTCCTGTTATTTTTTTTATTATTTTTGCCCTTTTTGTTTTGTTATTTGTGCGATTTAGTCCCTGGACTATTATGGACCTGTTTAAGGGATGATTCGTGTCATGGGTTTTGGGATATTTTCCCGCTTAGCCTCTGTTATTTTTAGCGCATTACATTTTAATCCTTATTAGTCTATTTATTTATTTTTTACAATTTGTCCCCTTAATTTCATTCCAATTTCGATTTAGTCCTTTAGTCATTTAACTTTAACCTTTTATGATTTTTTTTATTTGTTTATTTTTTTATTACTTTTTTTATTTTTTATTTTTTACATATTAAAAATAAGGTTGTTTACATTTTTATTTGTACATTTTCCACTTATTTATTATTGTTGTTGTTATTATTTTTATCTCATTTTTGCTATTTTAACATTTCTTTTAATGTTCTCGCATTATTTACATTTTCAAGCATTTTTATTCTTTTTATATTATTTTTTATTTTAAGTTACATTATTTATTTTATTATTATTATGATATACTTATTAATACTACTACTATTATTATAATTACATCATTGTTATTATAGTATTCTATTATTTATCATTTTGATATTCTACTCGTATAGTTATTTTATATTATTTCATTATCATTATATTCTACACTGTGTTTTGACATATTTACCCGAATAAACTAAATATACATCACTTTAAATGTTATATTATTTTTTACTCGATGCGTAAAATGAGAATTTTAAAACCAAGGCAACGTTCTTATTTAGAGATTTGAGAAATCAACCTTAACTTACGGGGTTTGATTTTCTCTTTGAACTTAAATAACCGAACACCCTTTTAAAACTAAAAGCACATGAGACTTAAAACAATAATTGAATAAGGAGCAATTTTATTTTTGAGAATTCGAGATGTCGTATCCTAACTTACGGGACATGACTTTTTTCGTTTTGGTTATCTCGAAATAAAAAGGTTTCTTATATAAGTTTTGATTTAACCAAATGATTTAAATTAAAAAAATGCAAAGAGGGATCATATTTAAATTTTTGAATTTTTAACTTTCGACATTAGGACATCAAGTAATCAATTAGATACCAATTTTAGGCGTAACGAGGGTGCTAATCATTCCTCATGTGTAACCAACTCTCGAACCCATTTCTCGAATTTTGTAGACCAAAAACCATTATTTTAGTAAATTAAACCTTTTTATTAAAACGATCAAATTACGAGGTGATCCGATCACACCTCATAAAAAGGATTGGTGGCGACTCCCATTTTCTTTTCTTTTTTAAATAAAAAGCCGAACTCAAAAAATGGTTTCGGCAATGTTGTTATTACGGGGAGTCTAAAACATATTGTACTATTTTTCTTTAGCCAAGGTTTTGTCTTACCAGGTTTTCCTAGTAAATATTTTTAATGAGGCAATTTGTAATAGGAGACTGTGTACTTTTTTTCCTTCATTATGTTTCTATCCCACAGGCTTTCCCTAATAAGATATTAACAAGTCACATTTTTCGTTAATAGACATTCAAGAAGGAATGTTGCAAAGCTAAATGAATGTCCATATAACTCTTAACCCCCCCTCCCCCTTAAAGAATTATAGGATACCATAATTATCTTTATTATATGTTTGAAACCTATGGTGATTGAGGCCCTATAAATAGAGGGCATGTACACGCTTTTCGATATTCAAGTGATAGTTGAATTATCCTTTCATTTTTCTATTATTCTCTCTTGTTTATTCTATATTTCTCTTAGTTTATAATATTTCCGTTATTTTCTCTTACTGTTCTCAATTTTTCTCATATTTTACATAATTTGTGATGAATAAATTCATATATTTAAGAATTAATAGAGGAATAAATATTAAAATCACACATGAACTTTGATTTTAATTTAGTTACATAAATTATCTTTTAATCTAAAAGTTTTTAAATTTGGTTTTGGGTTTTGGTCGGATCAATATTTATTTCACAAATTATAATTGTACGTATGTATTATTTTGGCATAATTGCAAAAAAAAAAAAAAAAAAACCTCAATGTTTGGGAGCTTTTGGGTCTAAGCCTTTAACCTTTTTTTTATTGACACCCTTAACGTTACGATTTTTTCAAAAATTGGTCCAATTTTCCTTCCATCCCCATTTGTTTTACAAAGGCTCAAATCCATCAACTTGTACTGTTACAGATCCCAACAACCCTTTACTTCCACCACCACCACTGCCGAAATCCCAGATTCCGACGCCGATTTCCATCTCTTTTCAAAAAAAAACCAGTGAAACTGAAACCACACCTGAACCAGTCCCAACCCACATTGATAGATCTCCTTCTATTTTGCAAAGGCTTAAGTCTATAAACCTCATTGGCTCACAGATAACCATGAGTATTTCAAGCAAAATTGATATTTTGTGGGGGCATTTAGATCTGGGTATCTTAGGATATTTATTTTTTTATATTTCGTTAATCATCTTGAAAGTAAATTTACCTTCTTCTTTTTTTTTTTTTTTTTTTTTTTGTTGTTGTTATTGGTGATAGAAATAGATCCATCGGAGTAACTTAGAAGAGGGTTAGATGTGAACCGTCTGTCGTTAGCAGCGGTGGCAGATGAAGTTGAGGAAAAGGCAACTGTGTCGATAGATTTTGGGGTTAGAAATGTAAGTAGAAGAGGCAAAATGGAAATAAAATGAAAAAAAAAAAGAATTTTGTTAAATAGATGATGTCATCTATGATGTCGTGTGCTTATGTGGCATGCCACATAGGCTACTATGTTAACCTGCAGTTTAATTAACGCTCAACATATATTGATCGTTAAAATTAGACCAATTTTTGAAAAAAATCATAACGTTGAGGGTGCCAATAGAAAAAGTTAAGGACTCAAACCCAAAAATCCAAAACATTGAGGGTTCTTTTTTGCAATTATATAATTATATGTTCTAAGAGTATTTAAGCATAACTTAAATTCTTTAATAATAACACACCTATTGTACACTGCTAAATAAAAACAATTATTAAATACAATCAAACCTATTTCATGATTAAAAAAACTAATTCTAAAACATGTGATACACAATGGCGTTTGGACATTAAGCAAAAGAATGTAACTTCCAATGGCCTAGCTAATTCGAAAAGTCTTTTAAAGTTAAAATCCCAAAAAAGAAAAGGCCACGTCACTAGCTTCTCTACTTCCACGTCATCACTCACTCTTACTTTTTTCTGTTTTCCATCCTTCTTCCCCGTACATTTTCCCAGAAAAAACCCACATCATTTTCATCCCTAAGAAAATAATAAAAAGTTATCATTTTTCCTTCCCCCACCCCAGTTGACTATATTTCATTAAACAGACTGCTAAAACTGTGAGTCGCCATGAATGCTCCGAGCAAGCTTGGAATAGCCCTTATCGTTATCTTCGCTACATGTCTTTTAGCTCTTTTCCTAGAACTGGTTTACGTCCTTTGGAGTAAACGAAGGTTTCGTCAACGCAGCATCGTCAGCGGCGGCGCACGTTCCATAGACTCCGAGTTTTCGGATTCACCTTTTTACTCTGCTGCTCCCTCTAAGGAACTTCTTTACTTCTTCTGCTGGAAAAACCAACCAGCTCGTGTGGAACCTTCCTCCGGGGTGGTGTCTCCATCGCCGACGGAGGCTGCCACGGCGCCGGATTCAGAGGCAGCCGGTACAGATGATTACGACGAGCTAGCGAAGTGGCAGGCGTTGTACGGGCAGTCGAGGGTGTTGTATACGATAACAGAAGAGGAAAGAGAAGGAAACGACAGCGTCGAGAACTCCGCTGATCAGAGTGAAGCGAAAACCCGGGCTTGTTTCTCGGGCATGACAGAATCAGCTGGTGACGTGGAGACTCCATTTTCGACGCCGTGCGCATCGCCTCCTTACTTCACACCCTCGCCTTCTCCTGATCGTGATTTTGGGGTTCTGATATTTTCACCGGGAATTGACGAAGTAAGCTCGCCGGAAAATGACGTGTTGTCAGATGGAAAACTTGGGTTTGTGAGTTTAAGAATTGAAGGGTAGGGAGGTAAAAGTCAGCCATTTTTAGTGTTATAAAATATAATATATTTAGCATGTAATATATTCTAATTGACTCGTAATTTTCTACTTGTAAGATTGAACAAGTTTTGTGAATCTATCATTTTAACTAGTACACACCATCAACATTTTGCAAATATAAAATCCTGTTATTGAAGGCAAAAAGAAAAGTAGGTGAACATTAAAAGTGGGTACGATTTGATTTTAAGACACATCGGTAAGGTAACCGTTGCTTGTGGGCCTCCGTCTAGGTATCTGAGTTTCTAAAACCCACCACCCTGTTTATTTTATATTTAAAATCTCTTTCACACTTTTAACATTTTTCTCCCTAAATAATCATACAATTACATTTATTCTATTTTTGTTTTTGGGTAAATTCTGTATTTTTTTTTTAAAACACAAGTTATTTAATTCTTTCTGTTATATTTGAATTTTATCTAGCACCTATAAAGAGTTTAATACGTCTATTTTAATAGAACCAACGATATCATAAAATTGTAATTAGTTCGTGGTCACAGTTAGACGTCTGCTAAGACTATATGAAGACTACATGAAAGTCCGGAGTAATTGATTAATTATAGTCATAATATCTCTCATTTTAAGACGTCATATCATTATCATTATCAAGAATATTAAATTAGACTTTTTTTTCAATTATCTTAAGATACGTAACTAAATTTATTCTCCGTTATAAAAGAATCATACATATAACTCACGTGGTGATATTATCAGTCTCTCATTGAATCTCTAAACTTTTTCTATGAAATCACAATTTCCTCCAACCTTCATACTCCTTTCTTCATCAAACCATCATTTTTTTCCCCTTTGTTCACCTCATTGATTATTAGTTTCTATTCTTTTTTCTTTGCATTGAACCCCACAAATTTATTTGAATTTAAGAAAGCGGAAAATCTATATTTTCTTTGGGCTACCTACTCCTATATATATATATTTATATATATTTGGGTCATCTAAAGCAAATTTTCCAACATGCATATTCCTGTGAGATTAATCCTATATAAATATAATTAGCTGAGCAATTATTACGTTTTTTACCGTAAAATACTTAAGACTTCACAAAGACACGTTTTTTTAGAGTATAATGAAAATTTTAAAATTAATTAAAAATAAAAATATGATTATTTCTTAATCTGGATGTGAAAATAAAAATTGTTACACTCAGTCTAGCAAAAAAAAAAAAAAAAAACAATATTCAAATATGAAGCATAGCTTTTGAGTTGTTAATAAAAAAAAAAAATTGAACTGATTTCTTTTCTCTTGAATAAAAAATCCAAAATAAGTTTTATCTAGAAATACCTCAATCTTTAGAATTTAAATATTTCCATTCAAAAGTATTTGTTTCAAATTTTAACAACAAAAACATTTATTATTAACCCCCTAAACGTGCATACGTTTATTTATCTTAACATTGAAACAAAATATTTTAGATTCAATATTCATCATTATGTATTAAAATTATTATTATACATCAAAATCATAATTCTAATACTCAAAGAAAATTCAACTTCCTTTACATTCAAAATTCATAAATCTCATAAAATATAAATTTTTTTATCATAATTATCTATTAAATTTATTATTATCTATCAAAATATTTGCACCCCCAATTGCATGCCTACTAACAATTCAAACATGATTGTTTCAAGTAATTTTTTAAAAGAAATGAATTAAGTTAAAAGAAATTCTTAACAATTTTAAATTACCAAATTTAAATATCTAAAAAGTTATTTTTAGCATATTAAAATATTTTAATTATCTCATACATCCCACATATAGGAAAATTAATTGCATATATGAATAAAAATGACAGTCATAATAAAATAACCTTTAAGTGATATAGTGGAATTTGAATACGATAACGAAGCTGTTTAAGTGGTATTTGATGCAATCAAAAGAGATTTGACTTTCTCCAAATGTCACCCTGCAATTGTTGAAGACAAAGTTGCCTACCATCTGATCATATTAGTTAAGGATAAAGTTCAACCGTTGATTAGTCTTATAATTGTATATTTGGATTTTAAAATGGATATGATATTTACATTAGATCAGTGGGGAACATATATTCAATAGATAAATGAATTAATTAAAATACATATTTGAGTCTCACATTCTATAAAAGTATACATTTGTTAGTTTAGTTATTTATATTACTACTTTTAATAATTGATTTTGTTTAAAATTATGTCATTATACATACAATAATATGTTTGTAGCAATAGATTTTAAAAATAGTAGAATTTAACTTAATGGATTTATTATAATGATCAAAATTTTAAAATTTTTAAAAATTAATTAATTAAAATTAATCAAATTAAAGCATAATGATTAAATCCATAACTTTTACAAAGTACAGTTGAATTTAACCTGCAAAAAACATGAAATGTAATTGTGAAATTAAATCATTATAAAAATTACTATAGAAGGAAAATAAAATTAAAGGCGAGTGATGATATGGACTCACAAAGGCCATTAGTTTATTAAGGGTAAAAAAGTTCACCTTTAGGCTGCGGGCCTGCTTTGTGCGTAATGTGTATGCTATTGCTATTTTATATTGATTTGCATAATGATTAAATTTAGAGAGAAATGTGTTTTGCATGATTCAGGTCATGTTTCATCTTGTATATCAATGCATCTTACGGTTTTTCTTCGTAATTTTTTTATTAATTTAAATTAAAAATAATATATTTGTGTGTTGTTCATATTATGAGTTTTGTTTAAATTACTAGATTATTTAAATTTTTTTTATGGTTATCATATTTATATTATTTTTTTCTAACCTAACTTAACACGTTTTATTTATTTAAAAATATCATAAATTAACCAAATTTTGGTTCAAAATTTAAATCGATTTTCTCAAGGGTAAGGAGGAGAATGGTAGATATAAGAAATTTCCAGGCACCAAGCGTTTTCAACTCATTTGTCTTTGCTCCTTTCGCCACGTTTTCACCTCCATTTTGCTAGAAAATGACTGTTGAAAGCAGAGGCGAAGCCAAAACAATTTTTTAGGAAGGGTCGAATAAAATTTTAATTTTTTATAGTTTATATTTTTATAATTTATAAAAGATTAAATTGAATTTTTATAATTTTAGGGGGGGCAGAGTGTAATTTTATCTTTACTAATTTAAAATTTTTAAAAAATTTTAAAGGCTTAAATAGCATTTTTATATTTTAAGGGGGGCCGGGGCCCATGCCAGCCCCCCTGGCTTTGCCCCTGGTTGAACGCTTATTTTTTTAAAATTTTTAATTTACTTTTTTTCATATGTAGCATCACAATTCTTAATCTTTGATTTTTTATATAAGGTCTAAAACTATCCACAGCCCCTCCTCAACCCTTAAATAAGAGGATAATGCATTTCAATAGAATTGAATTCACATTCTTTTACACTAACAATAATACTAATATCAACTGAAACTCAATCGGTAAGGTTTATTTTTTTTATTTAAGATAATGTTAAAAAATGATTCTAATTAAATTCAATAAAATATCATGTTTTAACCTTTTAATTAGTTAAAGATTAACAATAAATTGGATCAAACAGACACAGATTGCATTATCTTTTGCTTAAACTCAATCCAAATTGGATCTATCAAGATGAGTGGACCATATAAAAATCAGTGTGGGCAAAGCTGAATTGGCCCATAGGATGGAGTGAGAAAAGTAGGAAAAAAAAATTACAAAAAAGAAAAGAAAAAAACCTTAAATACTCATTTGGTCCCGGATTTTGGTGGGCTTTTTTCAATTTGATACTTATGTTTCTTTTTTTCCAATTTGATATCAATTCTATTTTCCTTTTTAACACTTTTTTGTAACGGCCTAAGTTTGTGACACGTGTGAATGAAGATACCATCATCTAAAAATTTAAATATACATTAATTTTTTTAAAGAAATATATAATTTTTTAAATATAAAAAAGTTTAATTTATGATTTCACTTTAAAAATATACTATTTTTCATTAGTGTCTAAATTTTTTAAGTTCAAAATTGACACTTAAAGTACAGTACTTGCTTCCAAATTTGGTACCTAAAGACTAAGTATGCTCCAGTTATATATTTTTAATTCATTTTTAATAGAGGTTAAAACAAAAAGGTAGTGGCCAATCACATAGCATAATGTGGTGTCTTTTTGTAAACGAATAAGTAATTTCATTTACCATGACAATTTTTTATTTTGAATTTTTATATATTCATTTCCTTACCTTAGAAGATTTGTCCAAGTTGAAATACCAAATATACCATTATCCCTAGATTATATATATTTGAATTTTCTTTATATATTTATTTCTATTTTATATTTTCTTTAATATTTATATACATATGATAAAAGAAAAATACTTGTTGTTTACAAAAAAGATGACACATGGTGCCATGTGATTGGGGATCAATGTTTTTAATGTCTATTAAAAATTAGACTAGAAAAAATATAATAGACAGATATTTTAGGAACTAAATTAGGAAGGGAGTATACTTTAGGTATCAAATTTAGAAAAAAAGTTAATACGAGAATGATAAAATAAATACACTTAAAAGAGCGAAATCGTAAATAACTTATAAAAAATAATATAAAAATAATAATTAATCAATTAAAAAATTAAAAAAAAAATCAGTAAACCGCCATTCTGGAATTCAATCTTAAGAACCCCACAAAATTATCCATCCAATTTAGAAAACTCAAGGTTTCCGTCGAATCCATTAAGCCCTAAAAATGAAGGTAAAAGACGTGTTATTGGAAATTGGGTACCAATTTGTGTAAAAAAATGGAACAAAATTGAGGTAGGGAAAGATTTTGTTTGTACCAATTCCCAGAAGTATTTTCTTCTCTATATTATAATCCATATGTTTTGAGTACCCCGGAACCTTTAATAATCGATATTTTTAGTTTATGAGGTAGCAGATTGATGAAACAAATAAAATAGGAACAACTATTTTTCAATGGGAAGCTCAATATACCGTTCGCTCTAAATTACCAAATTACGTGCCCCATGGTGCCTTTGACTTTTTCAAAGGTTGAAATTATCAGCTTCTTACATCTTCTAATTCCAAATATCACTTTGGATTAAGATAAAAGAAAGTAGCCACCATCAACTCATCATCATCAAGCTAGAAAAGATAAACATAAAAAAGAGTCGCTAAAACTCATTATTTGTTCACACAAACGTTAACAAAATGTAAGGCCATGAAATGAAAACAAAAATGAAGAATATAATCAAATCAAAATATAATCATCAGTGTATGTATCTCCTAAAGGAATACCACTGGTTTACATATCAAGGTACAAAAGAATAAAGTGTGTGAATCCCAAAATGGAAATATCCAATCAAAAGACTCGATATAGAACATGAATCAGAAATCCCAATCGCACTTGGTGGTGGAAAAGGTAGCACTGGTTGCGTTCAATGGAACCTTCAAGTCACAAGAAACCTTGGGCCTGAACCTGCCAGTCCTCACGCTTCCAACCTTGAACCTTATCCTCAAATACAGCTTCACATCAATGCTGTAAATATTACTAGCCCTCTCTTCATTGAACTCCGCAGTTTCATCAGCACCAAGGATAACCAGATGCTCGCCCTTGAATACAGGGTTCAAGAAACTAGTGTTCTTGTGTCCTTGATAAAACGAGGGCAAAGTTTGGGTATTGAAACGTTGGTCCTCGTAGTAAGCCCTAGCCTCGATCCGATCATAGTGTACTCCGATTCTCCTGTTTGGGTTGCGCACTGTGATATTGACAGCAAGGTCGTAACGCAAGGTGTTGTTGCCGTCGAGGTTGAACTCGTTGAGCGAGACGTCAGTCACATGGAACTTGACCTCGTTGGGGCGGAAGATGAGCCAGAAGATGAGAACTGCAAGGCCAATAATGATGACAAGGGTGATTATGATTTTCAACAGTAGCTTCAGGAGACAGCAGCCGCATCCGCAACCCGAGCTACGACGATGGCTGCGGTAATTCGCGGGAGCTGGTGGAACTGAGGGGCCATAGTAGGCTCCATTGAGATGAGCTTGTTTCTCCGCCATGTAAACTACAAAACCCCGAGAAAATCTGCTTGTTTTGGAAGCTGAGCTGAGAGAAGAAATGAATGGAAGAATATGAAAGATAGAGGAAGGTATTTATAGAGACGCAAAAGAGTGGAAACTAGGAATAGGAAGCGTAATGAAAAAGAGGGCAATGAAAATTGGGAAAGGCCGCGTGGTCAATCGATGAGACGCGGTTGCTTTGTCAAGTGTGGGCGCATTAAGACTTTGAAGGGCAAAGTCTCACACCCTAGGTTTTACGGGATTTATGTAATAAAATACAATGCCCCGCAACTTCCTTTTCAATCTTGTGTGTAATATATAAGCTTTGGGTTGGGGATGCTTGGAAACTTCCAACTTCCTTGTCTTTGACTTTAATGCTCCTGTTCAGAGGGTCAGGTAATTGTGGTGTTGAATAATAAGGCTATCTGAGATTGACGTGTACGGATTAAATTCATTTTGTAATGCCAAACAGTTTGAATATGTCATTTAAGTGTTGGGTTTGGGAGGGTAGGTTACGTAGTCTAAAGATGGGAAAGTTGAGAGCTGAGGTTGAATAAAACCCATCTTCCTGAATTCAAATCCCACATTAGGTGAAGAAATTTCTTACATGATTTGGGTACTAATTTATCAACTCTACTTGTGAAAATTACCATCTCAGATTTATATATTACTCAAACCAACATTCTAATTTAATTTCAGATAGCTTATTTGTTTCAATATTTATATTTACAATTAATCAATACTTTAAAACTTTAAAATTACCATTTAATTAATATTTTATTTTAATTTAAACACATATATGTTTTAAATATGTAATTTCCACATGTATACGTATGTGTTAAAATTTTTAATTTACATTATAATCTTTTATAACCATCCTGATAGCATCAAACATTATAAAATTATGAATATCCTTTCATATTTTCTATGTCAAACATTAAGAATATCCTTTCATATTTTCTATGTCAAACATTAAGTAAATATCTCTTTCTAAGCCATGCTAGCAAGACAATGTGCAACTTTATTTCTTTTATCTCCATAAAAAGAGAAAAGATATATATACGAAATAAGACACAAGCACATGCACAGGGGCGAAGCCAAAACAATTTTATAGAGGGGACCGAATGAAATTTTAATTTTTTTTATAGTCTATATCTTTATAATTTTTAAAGGATTAAATCAAATTTTTATAATTTTAGGAGGTAAAGTGCAATTTTATCTTTACTAATTTAAAATTTTTTTAAAAAATTTAAGTGTCTAAATAGTAATTTTCTATTTTAAGGGGCTGGGCCCTGCTAGCCCCTAAATTCACCTTTGCACATGCATCTTACTTTTTTTTTTTTAATTTGACCTAATACAAAATAGTCTAAAGGCTCGTTCTCTATTACTGTTGCAATTGAAATATGCATTTCAAAAGTGTTTTTGGAAGAAGTGTGGTAAAAAAATACTGTGAAAAAGTGGGATTTGTTAATTTTTAGTGATCTCCATTATTGTCAAAAATTACGGTTGAAAGTTAAAATATTCTTTTTAGATATGATAGTAGATAATAAAAAATTAGTTAAGTTAGATGATATTTGAATAATTTCTTATAATGATGCATGGAATATAAATTTAAAATAGTAATTAATATAAATTTTATAAAAAATAATTAATATAAATTATTTATAAAATTAATGCTGTATAAAATATTTTAAAGTTTTAAATATAATAAATAAGATTTAAATAATTTAATATAAAGAGATATGAAATATTTAAATAATTTAATATAACGCTAAATAAAATATAGAATTAATCTAATTTTTTATACACTTATTAAATAGTTAATATAAATAAGAATATTTTGATAATTTTATTTTTATGGGTAAACTATATTCATGGTCACTTTTGTTTATCTCAGGTTACATTTTAATCACTTATGTTTGAAACGTTACATTTTAGTCACTTATGTTATTGCGTTGTAACATTTTAGTCATTGAGCCGTTAATTATCATTAACGGTGTAATGGTTATCGTAACCATTTTTTTGAAAAAATGGGAATCGACTTTGGTTTTGAAAAATGAAAACGAAAAACAGGAGTCGCCACCAATCCCTTTTGATGAGGTGTGATCGGGTCACCTCAAATTAGTCATTTTAATAAAAGTTAAGATTTACTAAAACAATAATTTTTGGACTACGAAAATCAGAAAACGAGCTCGGGAGTCGGTTACACACGAGGAAGGATTAGCACCCTCGATACGCCCAAAATTGGTACCTAGTTGATTAATTAATGTCTTAGTGTCGAAAATTTTGAAAACTTGAAAGAATTTAAAATACGGTCCTTTTTGTATTATTAAAAAAATGATTGAAAAGGATTAAAACGGAGTTTAAGGACTTTTCTCATCCCGAAGTAATAAAATGTCATGCCCAGTAAATTAGGACACGACATCTCGAACTTTGAGATTGAGCTTGCCTTTTATTTAAAATTAATGTATTTCGACCTCTTTTAAAAGGATATTCGGTTAGTTAGGGTGAACGAGGGAAATCGAAACCCAGTAAATTAGGACACATTTCCTCGAATTTTCGAACACCGAATATTTCCTCTTATTTGTAAAAAGAATCTTATTTCGAGGTAACAAAATGTCGTATCCGGTAAGTTAGGGCACCACACCTCGTATCTCCGAAAATAAGCATTTTAAAATTCGTATTGTGATTTAAAAGAATATTCCGTTATTTAGGTAAGATGACAAGAATCAAACCAGTAAGTTAGTTAGGCACGATTTTCTCAAATTCCAAACACGGAGTATCGCTTTTGAAAAAAATTGTTTTCTTCGGGCAAGGTTAATATAACATAAGTTGCAATGAGATAATAAAGAATGCGTGAATAAATTCAAATTTTGATATTGACGTATATATGAACGAACATAAACACGAACGTGAACAATAATAATGATAAGAGTAAAGATAAATGAATAAAACGAGTAAAAAGAAAATAATGAATAAGACAGGAGATGTTCGAAATTAAAAGAACTCGTAATAAACAATAATTATATAAAACTAAAGAATGATAGTATAGTAATAGTAATAATAATATTAATAGTAATAATACAGGTAACAATTTAGAAATGATGTATGAAAGTGTATATATATACGTGTATATATAAATAAACAATATATGATATATATATAAAAATAATACTATATAAAGAGTATATATATACATGGATAAAATAGATGTAACAATATGATATTAAAAAAATATATATTTTATATGATGTTAAAAGATGTACACATAATATATATATTAGGAATAATAATAATAGTAAAAATAATGCTACGTAGATATAGCAATACATAATATATTTATTAAAAATATACATAACATATAGAAAATCACAATATTAAGAGGATGTATATACGATACACATATATTATAAATAATGTTAGTAATAAAATTATTAAAGATATTACATAAATATATATACATAAATATAAAAAAAACAAATACATGATAATATTTAAAGTAGGTACATAATATATCTATATATATATTAGAAAAAGGAAAAATATATATATATTTATATATATGCATATATAGTATTTTAGAAAAGAAAAAATATACATAATATAAAGTTAGGAAAATAATAATAAACAACAAAAAACTAGTAATAATATTATATAATATGTATACATAAAAGTATTAAACGAAAACAATACTAAGGCTAATAAGTAATAACTATAATAATAATAATAATAAAATACAATGGTATATAATATTAAAATTAAAATAAAATAATGAGAAAAAGTAAAAGAGGGATGAAAATCAAAACGAAAATGAATTTTGGGGCGAATTTCAAAAGAAATAAAAAGGAAATGACCTAATTGCAACGTGAGCACGACCTAGGGGTACTGAATATGTAATATTCCCCCGTCTTAATGTGTAGCACGTGGCCACGGACCGAATTGAAAAGCAAGACAATTTCCAAGGCAAGATTAAAATTAAAAAAAACTTAATTGCGAAGTCATGTAAAAGCGGAGGGGCCGAAAGCGCAAATAACCCCTCCGCTTCAAAACACGCGGGTCCCATGGCCAGACGGGTTGGGTTGACCCGCTCCACCCCAAAATGGCTTCGTTTTATGCCTTGGGGGGAAAGGGCCAAAACGATACCGTTTGGTACCATTATAAAACCCAAAATTTTTTTCTATGCTTCATTTTTTGCTGTTTCAGGAAAAAAAAAGAGGGAGAGCTCTCCCTTTCTCTCTCTCCGGAAAATCCCGCATCCCGCCAGGGAGGAGTCGCGACCGCCATGCATGAAGTCACTGCATTGCCGTCGCCGCCGCCACCTTCAAAAGGTCTATTTTTCTTCCCTTTTTTATATATATTTTTTATGTTTTTAATTTATGTATAAATGAGAAAAATAGATTTTAAAACAAAACGAAAATAAAGTTAAATCACCTTAGATTTTGCTATTTCCGTTTCTCCGATCTATGATATTGGGCTATTTCCTGCTTTTGATGTTGCTAAGATCTCTGTTCTTTACTCATATGCTTAAAATCTAGTGTTGTTTTTATTTCACAAAATGCCAAATGTTCTTGCGTTTTTTACATAGAAAAGAAAAAAAACCCCCTTCAATGGTTTCGGATTCGGCTTTAAATAGCCGTTTACATGCCCTTTTTCTTGCTTTTTGTCTAATCTCGTTTAATGCTTGCAGGGGTGCAACTTAGAAAACGGTGGGGCGGTGCTGCTGCAGGCAGGAGATGGCGGCCGAACAGAAGCCCTTAGGTGCGGCGCACCTAGGGTTTGAAATCTGTCTTGGTGCATTTAGGGTTTTAGGCCTAGTTGGGCTTGGGGGTATTTGGGTCTTAATTTGTTTGGGTTTCTGTTTGGGTATAGGTTTTGGGCTAGGGGGTCAAACGGGCTTGTACAACTGCCCCTCTTTGCTTGTTGTCGTGTAACGAGAACAAAGCATAGACTCTTAGGAAAGACCAGTTTGGCCCAGCTGCATCAAATCTTGACTTTTTTGGTGCTCCTCTTCTTTAGGTAACATCGTTCAGCCTAGTGCCCCATGTTGCCTTAATCTGCTCCACTGTTCCACTGCAGCTTTAGTGAGATATGGTTTGTGACTTCAATCTATTTCGCTGAAACTTTGAGGAGATCTGCTATGGCTTCGAGCCACTCCAACGCCATTTCAGGGAGAAGAGATTTGTAATTTCTAGCCTGTTACCCTATTGTTTAGGGGGTTAAGGCCTATTATCTTCGATCTGTTTCCCTACTGCTTAGGGTGATAAGATCTGTAAATTCGGCTTGTTATCCTACTGCTTAGGGGGTTAAAGCTTAGTGGCTTGAATCTGCTTCACTACAACTTTAGGAAGGTAAGATTCGCCATCTTTGATCTGCTTCACTGCAACTTCAGGGAGGAAAGATCTATGATTTTCAGCCTATTACCCTATTGCTTAAGGGGTTAAGATCTATAAACTTCAGCTTGTTACCCTACTGCTTAGAGGGTTAAAGCTCGTCGCCTTCGATCTGTTTCCCTATTACTTAGGGGGTTAAGATCTGTAAATTCAACTTGTTACCCTACTACTTAAAGGTTTAAGATCTGTGAATTCAACCTGTTACCCTACTGCTTAGGGGTTTAAGGTTTGTAAATTTAGTCTACTCCACTGTGACTTCAGGGAGATGAGACTTGTTACTTCAATCTGCCTTCATCTGAATCTCCCGGGAAGACAAGATTCGCTGGATTTGATCTGTTCCATCGCAACTTCGGGAGACGAGATCTGTAATTTTCAGCCTATTACCCTACTGCTTAGGGAGTTAAGGCTTGGTGAATTCACTGATTCTAAGGACATGACCTGTAGAATCAGTTCCATGTATCTATGCTTATGCCAAAGAATTAGAATGCTATAATCAAAATGAATCAAATGTTCCTAATTAGATGCGCTATGAATGATCTATAAATGCATAGGTGCAGCATGTTGTGAGCATGAATCCCTTTTTTAATGTTTAGGTCGTCATTGCTCTTTGTCTATCAAGGTTCTTTCACTGAAATGGTACCCTGTCTTCTTTTTCAGCTTAGATCTTTGAACAGAAAATTCGAAGAGGTAGTCTCAATTTAAACTCTTTCTTCTCAAATGTTTCCAGTCTTTAAGTTTGGTTAATTATAAACAATAGCCCTGTTTCAGGTTCCTGTACTATTTAGAAACTTTCAGAGTAATATACAAAACTCTTTTTTTTTGTGAAAATGACTTTGGTCCATTAATCATCATTCCAATGTAAAATGCTTGAAAAAGATCATAACAATGATAGAACCGAAATTTTTCAGAAACAAAATTTGAAGGAAATAGATTAATCACAGACAATAAACATTGCTGGAATACAAAATAAATAAAAGGAAAATAGGTGCCCCAGATATCGCAGCGTGAGCTTTTTTGTACGAACTTCTTGAGGACTCCCTTTTTGCCCAATATGTGTTTAGGGGATCTAGAGTTCCCTTGTAGATACCCCAAGATGCAACATCTCTCTTCTTTGTTAATTTAGGTGTCGTAAGACTGCCGTATGCCTCACCTTTGATCAAAATTTGAATCGCCCTTTACGGGTTTTCAATTCAAAATCCCTTTGGCCTCAAGGTGCCCTTTGCGAGTTTTCACCTTGGCCTCTCCTCTTTTTTTTTTTTTAAGGCGAAGTATTTCTTAACCGAATCTGAATTCACTGGATTAGGTAAAGCCTTGCCATCCATTTCGGCCAATATAAATACTTCTCTAAAAAAGGCCTTCTTTAGCACATAAGGTCCTTCCTAATTCGGCATCTATTTTCCTCTGAAGTCCTTTTGCATGGGCAGGATCTTTTTCAATACTAGGTCCCCCTCATGGAATTCCCTAGGACGAACCTTTTTGTTGTAAGCTCGTATCATTCGCTTTTGGTACATCTGACCATGACGGATAGCCCTTAGCCTCTTTTCTTCAATCAAATTCAGCTGATCGTATCGGGACTGGATCCATTCTGCTTCATCCAGTTTTACCTCAAACAAAACTCTGAGGGAAGGAATCTCGACCTCTATGGGTAAAACTGCCTCCATTCCATAGACCAATGAGAAAGGCGTTGCCCCGGTGAAAGTCCTGACAGACGTTCGATAAGCATAGAGGACGAATGGTAGCTTTTCATGCCAGTCTTTATAAGTCTCAGTCATTTTTCCCACAATCTTCTTAATGTTTTTATTAGCTGCCTCAACTGCACCGTTTATTTTCAGACGGTATGGTGACGAGTTATGGTGTCTGATCTTGAACTGACTGCAGACATCCGCTATCGTACTGTTGTTCAAATTCAATGCGTTGTCAGATATGATCCTTTCTGGCATTCCATATTGACAAATGATTTCCTTTTTTAGGAATTTGCTAACTGCCGATTTTGTAACATTAGCATATGAAGTGGCCTCCACCCACTTGGTGAAATAATCAATGACTACAAAGATGAATCGATGCCCATTTAAAGGTTTTGGTGAAATTGGCCCAATCACATCCATGCCCCACATCGAGAAAGGTCATGGTGAAGTCATGACATGCAGAGGTGAATGAGGCACATTAATCTTGTCTCCATAGATTTGGCACTTATGACATCTTTTGGCGTAGTTAATGCAGTCTCCTTCCATGGTGGACCAATAATAACCGAACCTCATAATTTGCCTGGCCATTGTAAAACCATTAGCGTGTGTCCTACAGACGCCCTCATGGACTTCTGCCAAGATTTTCTTAGCCTCAATAGCGTCTACACATCTTAACAGTACCTGATCCTTTCTTCTTTTGTATAGGATCTCCCCGTCCAAGACATAGTCATTGGCCAGCCTTCTCAACGTTCTCTTGTCGTTTTCAGTAGCTTGGTCGGGGTACTCACAATTTTTCAAATATCGCAGGATATCGTGGTACCAAGGATGGTCATCAATTTCAGCTTCTTCTTCGAGATTGCAATAATGAGCTAGAGCCTCGTAAATACTCATTTGGATCGGTTTCACATCATCTTATTTGTTCACCTTGATCATTGAAGCTAAAGTTGCTAGGGCGTCAGCCATCTGATTTTCTTCTCGAGGGAGGTAGCAGAAAATGATATCATCAAATTCTTCAATTAATTGAAGGACCATATTTCTGTAATTGATCAGTTTAGGATCTCTCGTCTCTCATTCACCTTTGAGTTGATAAATCACTAGGGCAGAATCTCCATATACCTCTAACACCTTGATTTTATGTTCTATGGCCGCGCGAATTCCCATGATGTATCCTTCGTATTCTGCAATATTATTCATGCAGTTAAAATCCACTTTACTAGTCAAAGAATAATGATCTCCGTCTGGAGATACCAAGACTGCCCCAATTTCATTACCTACGGCATTTGATGCTCTGTCGAAGTTTAGCCTCCAAGGATGACCTTCTCGAGGGTTTTCTTCAGTGGTTGCCACGTATATCAAATCTTCATTTTAGAAATCAAAGTTCAAAGGCTCGTAGTCTTCTAGAGCTCTACTGGCTAGAAAATCTGCTATTGCACTACCTTTTACAGCTTTCTGATTTATATAAACGATATCAAATTCGGAGAATAGAATTTGCCATCGGGCCATTCTTCCGTTTAAAGCAGTTGACTCCATCAAGTACTTCAAAGGATCCAGTTTAGAAATCAACCAGGTTGTGTGATACAACATGTATTGTCTCAGTCTTCGGGTTGTCCAGATTAAGGCACAACACACTTTTCAATGAGCGAGTATCTCGTCTTACACTCAGTGAACTTCTTACTGAGGTAATATATCGCTCTTTCTTTCCTTCCTAACTCATCGTGCTGGCCGAGCACACATCCCATAGAATTTTTAAACACCGTTAAATACAGGGCATTAGACAAATATTGCTTAACCTTGTCGAAAGTTTTCTGGCATTCTTCGTCCCAAACACCAGGGTTGTGTTTCTTAAGGAGACGGAATATGGGATCACACTTCTCGGTCAGTTGTGAGATGAACCGAGCGATGTAATTTAATCTTCCTAAGAATCCTCGAACTTCTTTTTGAGTACGCGGTGGAGGCAACTTTTGTATGACGTTGACTTTGTTTGGGTCAATTTCAATCCCTTTTTCACTGACTACGAATCCTAACAGTTTTCCCGACCTGGCCCCGAAGGTACATTTCGCTGGATTTAGTTTCAGCTGGAATTTTCTTAACCTCAAAAATAATTTCCTCAAGACTTGCACATGCTCTTCTTCTGTCCGAGATTTGACGATCATGTCGTCGACATAGACTTCAATTTCTTTATGCATCATATCATGGAACAGGGTTACCATGGCTCTCTGATATGTTGCCCCCGTATTCTTCAATCTGAACGGCATCACCTTATAGCAAAAGGTTCCCCACATGGTCAAAAATGTGGTTTTATTCATGTCTTCAGGATGCATCTTGATCTGATTGTATCTTGAGAAACCATCCATGAAGGAGAAGAATGAGTAACCTGCCGTATTGTCCACTAAGGTGTCAATATGAGGCAACGAGAAATTATCCTTCGGACTGGCTTTGTTTAAGTCTCTTTAATCTACACACATCCGTACTTTTCCATCTTTTTTAGGGATGGGGACGATGTTGGCTGCCCATTCCGAGTACTTAACTACTTGTAAGAAACCAGCATTAAATTGGTTCTTGACCTCCTCTTTTATTTTCAACAAAACATCCGGCCTCATCCTTGGGAGCTTCTGTTGAACTGGCTTACAATCTTCTTTAATGGGGAGCCTATGTACCACAATGTCAGTGCTTAGCCCAGACATATCTTGATACGACCATGCGAAGACATCCTTGATGTAATGCCCCGTACCCGAGACCGTCGCCGGATTCAAACACGAGGTGTTAACAGACTTAATTCATTACTTAAACCGCTCAAACAATTTATTTTTTTTTAATTTCCAGTTAAGCTAGCAATCTGCGTCATAGTTGCTTAAACATTCAAATCTCGAGTTCCGAAACTCGAAATCCAATCCCGTAAATTTTACCTGAAACTAAACTCATATATCTATTTACTAATTTTTTTCTAGAATTTTTGGTCAAGCCAATTAGTACAGTTTGTTAGTTAAAGTCTCCCCTGTTTCAGGGTTCGACTGCTCTGACCTCTGTGTATTACGAATTAGATATCTCTCTGTACAGAATTTCAATGTCTATGATATTTGTTTCTCTTAAAACTATACTCAATAATAAATCTGTACATATAAATCATGACTTCTAATTATTTTTTTACAATTTATTATGAATTTTTAAACTCAAAATAGGGGATCCAGAAATCACTCTGGCCCTATTTTACAAAAATTCAAATATCTCATAAAATATAATTCATATACCTGTTTTGTTCAATCCATATGAAAATATACTCATAAATATTCAATTTCATAACTTACTCGTCATTTAAATCCATTTCCACTATTTTTAGTGATTTTTCAAAATTACATTATTGTTGCTGCCAGATTTTGTTTTATGGCAAATTTCATTTTACTAAGGATTTTCATGGACTAAATATCGTTTTAAACATACATAGCATGAAATATGACTTAGATTGGCCATTCCAATGGCTAATCATTTACAAACCCTTTTCTTGTCAAACCATAGCCATATCATAAGATCATTTACACAAAGTGAGTATTTTGCCATACATGCCACATTCAAAACACACAAGTCGTTTTACCAATTTAGGCCTTCGGATAGTGTGAACGAGTCTTCGACCTATCCCGATTCTCAAGCCAGCTTGTCAAAACTACAATGAAAGAAAAGGAGGGAGTAAGCACAAATAAGCAGAAATGCTTAGTAAGTTTACATGCAAATAGCAAATAACATAATCACACAATCCCACAAAAACATTATTTGCATAAACAACACCAAGACATTCATGTTTCATTTGTATTTAATATCTTTCTACGATTTCATCATACCAAGTTCTCAACCCGAGGGTTTAAGCACATACACCATCAAATTTTCTCATTTACCACACTTACCAACATATCACCTTTATTTTAGGCCTTCTTTTTATTCACTTAAGATTCACCCGTTGAACACATCGAATATAATTCAATACGCGGATCTCATGAACATAAGAGCCATACCCAGCTAGACAAACTCAATAGCTCATGGAACTTATGTAGCCAAGCTACCATGTAACCCGCCCATAAGTGAACTCGGACTCAACTCAACGAGCCCGGATGCCTAGTTACATCTCACGAACTTGGACTCAACTCAACGAGTTCGACACTCAACCATCCTAGTGACATGTCACTTGTATTCTAATCTATTCCCAAGGTTCAAACGGGCTTTTTCCTCAATCACACATCTTTGCCATCTTCCACGGAATATCGAAACCGATACTCGGTAGCAATTCATATTTAACAAGTATTAAACATAATTTGCACATTACTTAACAATAACCACAAAGCATAATATTTCATAATAATAATCATCATATCATATAAATATCATTAAGTTAATTAAAATGAAAATTATGTTACTACATTTACACATGAACTTACCTCGGTACAAATTATTAGCAATCGAGCCTATTCTTCGTAAACTTTATTTTTTCCTCGATCGCGACTTAAATCTCGTTTTTCTTGATCTATAATGCCAAATTAATCTTATTTAATACATACATTCATCAAAACAACATTTAATACAAACTTTGGCAAAATTATATTTTTGCCTTTAAACTTTTGCATAATTACACTTTTGCCCCTAGGCTCGGGAATTAAACTTCATCCCTTATTCTTATGTTTTATGACATGCTGATCATTTTTCCCTTCTATGGTAACATCAAATTCACACTCTAACATGTACTTATGACTATTAGGTATTTTTACCGATTAAGCCCTTTTACTCGTTTTTGCTTAAAACCGAGTAGTAAAAGTTGTCTAACATAATTTAAAACCTCATTTTCTATCATAAAACACCAAAGTACACAAATTTCACCTATGGGTATTTTTCCAAATATGAACCCTAGGTTGAATTATTGCTAGTATAAGCTTAATCGAGCTACCGGGATTCTAAAAACGTAAAGAACATTAAAAACGGGGCTTGGAATCACTTACTATGGAGCTTGGAAGCTTGAAACAAACCCTAGCTATGGAGAGCCCTTGAAATTTCGGCCTAATGAAGAAGATGGACAAAAATTAGCTTTTAATTTTGTTTTTAATTCATTTTAATAACTAAATGACCAAAATACCCTTACTACTAAACTTTCCAAAAATTCTATCCATGTCCAATTTTTGTCCATAGACTTAGAAATTGGTCAAATTTCTATTTAAGACCTCTTCATTAATATTCCAAAACAATTTCATACTAAAAACTCCTAGAATGCAAGTTTTACAAATTATTCGATTTAGTCCCTAATTTCAATCTAAGCACTTTAAGCATAGGATTTCATCACGAAATTTTCACACAATCATGTAAAAACATCAAAATAATTATAAAATAATTATCTCTATCTCAAATTTATGGTCACGAAACTACTATTCTGATTAGGCTCTAATTCGGGATATTACACTTGAACTCTTTGAGTAACTCAATAAGGTCCCGCTTTGTCTCCATGGTAATGCAAACTCTGATCTTTACTTCTTTCTTTTCTAGTTCATCCCCCAAGTTCACGACTTCTACTGACTCTTTGTGAGGTAGAATCTGCTTCTCCTCTTGCTCTACCATCCTTAACAAATCAGGGGATAAGTTACAGTCTTTGTCATCTTCAAAGTCCTGAGATCCCTCTAGACACATATCCCGCTCGAAAGGAGACTCTGAGTTACTAGCAATGTCGCTCACATCGTTGATATCTGGAAACCTGTTGTGGGCGCGAAGGAAGATACGAAGAATAAAAGAATCTAAGAACAATGATATGTATGGTATGAATGAAAGAATAAAAGAGTATTTTCACGGAATATGACAAAAAGATGTATTTCATTGAAATAACGATTTTGAACATAAGCCTATTTCACAAAAGGACAATTATCACTCCTAGGCCTAGAGTAATAAATGTGTTTTGGGCATTACTCTGTGTTAGTTCTAAAGACTACAGGAATCTCTTCTGCAGTCCAATTATTTAGAACACTTTCTGGCTCATAAGGGCGAATGCCTAACGAATTTCTTACTCTAGTTCCTTCTTCGTATGTGGCGTTGACGTCTAAATTTTCTATTATTCCTTCCACGACTTCCTTTCCCGACGTCTCCCGCTCGGGGTGAATGATTCTTCCAGACACAAAAGTCTTCGATATATGGGGAAAGACCATTGGTTCCCATTCGATTTCTCCCCCGTTCAGTCGTGCTCTCCTTCTCTCTTGCTTCTTCTCCATATCTTTCTTCCTTTGCTTCATGTCTGGCTTGAATCCTATCCCAAAACGGTCTTGTTTTCCCTTCATCATTGGTGCATTAATCCTTCCATGGAGGTATCTCCCGAGTCCTCTTCCGGGTATAGCTCCTTTTCCCACAATTAGCTGTAGCCCCATTCTTGTACCTTCGGATAACCTGGGCATTAGAATCTTATTTCCTTCAGTAATGAACGTCGCATTCACAAACTCTAAAGACCGAAAAGAGCACTCAATTGCTTCATCATCTGTCTCCACATATGGTGCGCCGCTGGTAACGGATGCAATGATATCTTCTTCCATGTTTATGGTCACCAATCGACCCTCCGTTATAAATTTGAGCTTTTGATGCAACGATTTACGTGATCGCCTCACCGAGTGAATCCATGGCCTCCCCAATAGGTAATTATACGAAGGCTTAATGTCCATGACTAGGAAATCTACCTCGTACGTACTCGGCCCGATTAAGAGGGGTATTTCAATTCTCCCAATTACCTTCATTTCTGTGCCATCAAATGTTCTCACTACATTTTGACATGTCTTCATATGGGAACTATCCACTGGCAATCTATTCAGCGTAGATAGGGGTAGGACATTTAGCGCAGAACCATTGTCAATCAATACCCCCGGTAATGTATACCCTTTACAGCGAGTCGTGATGTGCAAAGCTTTAGTCGATCCTCTGCCTCTTGGAGGTACTTCATCATCATTGAAGAAAATAAAATTGTCGGCGCTAATGTTTGACCAGACGGTCCAGTTTGTTGACAGAGATGTCGTTCGCGACATAAGTCTCATTCAGCACTTTCATTAACGCGCTCTGATGCGTCTCTGAGCTCAAAAGTAAAGTTAGCACTGAGATGCGAGCCGGTTGCTTGTGTAGCTGTTCAACCACGCTGTACTCGCTATGCTTTAAAAATTTTAAGAATTTCCTAGCTTCATTCTCTGTTATGACTCATTAACAGTCAGTTCAAGCCCCGCCGGCTTCTTTTTCCTTTGCTCAATCGCCAATGATTTTCCTTTAACATGCTCGACTTTTGCATTTGGGGTGTCATAACGGCTTCTGCTACGCGTATAAAAACCCTCATCTTGACCTTCCTCTGATGTATTAATCGGGATCTCTTCTCTTGGGATTGTCACGTTACAGCTGTAGTTCCACGGTACCCTTTTGCTATCTTTATAAGGGAAAGAAACGGGCTTCTGGATCACGACTTTTGGTGTAACTTGTAACCTGGCTTCGTTAATTCTCGGACGTGATATGATAACCACTGGGTGGTTGGCTTTGTAAACATCCTTCATCGACCCTTCTTCTAAGGCACACACTTCTGTTCTTTCTGGGCTCCCGACATGCTCGAAGAATTCTATCTCCTTATTATCCATCAATCCTTGTACTAAAGTCCTGAATTCACTGTATTTCTGAATCTCATGACCCTCTTGATTGTGGAACTCGCAATAATTCATCACTTCTCGTGGTCTGACCCTTGAATTCTGTGGTATCAACCCCATTTCCACCATTTTCCTCCATACTTCTTTCAGTGGAGTATTCACTTCTGCGATATTCATCTTAATTTCTTTCCTTAAACTCTCAGTTATCGCATTTATTCCCTTGTCCCTATGGTTAGGTAATGGATTCTCTGCACTTGGTGTATCATCAAATTTCACGATGCCCATGTTGATGAGTCTCTTAACCAATTTCTTAAAAGTGGTGCAGTTTTCTATCGAGTGTCCTGTAGCTCCCGCATGATATTCGCATTGGGCATTCACGTCATACCATTTGGGCTATGGAGGTTGCATTGGTTTTAAATAGAAGAGAGACACGACATGTGTGTCAAACAAACTTTGGTATAACTCCTTGTATGTCATCGGAATGGGCGTGAATTGGAGTTTCTCCCTATTTGGCTTTGTGTTGGGCTCTTGTCTGGATGGGCTCTGCTGACCAGTGGTTGTCGACCTTGGTTGGCTTACAGTGATCGATTTCGAATATGCACTTACATTATTTACCTCGTGCTCTTTCTTTCTCGGCACTGACCTTTTGGTACTTTCTCCAGCCTCTATTTTCCCATACCTTATCACATTTTCTATCATTTCTCCAGACATTACTATGTCTGAGAAACTCTTGGTCGCGCTACCCAGCATGTGGTTAATGAAAGGTGCCTTCAGGGTGTTAATGAAGAGCATAGTGGTTTCTTTTTCCAACAGAGGGGGTTGGACTTGTGTGGCAACCTCTCTCTATCGTTGGGCATATTGCCTAAAGCTTTCATTATGCTTTTTCTCCATATTCTGTAAATTGATTCTATCAGGGGCTATGTCTGCCACATGGCCGTACTGCTTCATGAAAGCTTGTGCTAGATCCCTCCATGAACCGATCTGGGCTCGACTCAGTTGGTTGTACCATCTAGAAGCTGCCCAACCAGACTTTCTTGAAAGCAGTGAATCAAGAGTTGATCATTATTGACATGGTCAGCTATTCGCCTGCAGAACATAGTGATGTGAGCTTCGGGACAGCTGGTCCCATTGTACTTTTCAAATTCTAGAGTTTTGAACTTGGGAGGGAGTACTAAATCTGGAACCAAACTTAATTCCTTAGCATCGACTCCAGCACGATAGTCAGTACTTTCCATTTGTTTAAATTTTTCTTCTAACCATCTACACTTTTTTTCAAGTTCTTTCGGGAGTTCTACCCTTGCCTTTTTTGTTTCTATTACTTCATCGAGATTGAGGATAATAGGATTGGTCGGGTTATCCCCCGGATTGGAGCACGAACCAGCCTGATAATTTATCGGGGCTGAAACACCAGCCTGAAATGGCTGAGGTCTAATTGTGACTGATGACCTTCTTGGGTACATATCAGGTTGTGTCTGAACGTCCGCTGGGGCAAAACCTGGAGGTAAGATAGGATCTTCATTATCATCTTCCGCATTGATCATGGGGCTTTTCCCTTTTTCTAAGCTGCCAGCCAATAGACGCGTTAATTGATCCATCATATTTTTTTCAGATTCCAGCATCTAGTCTCTTACGTCTTACTAGATTTTGGTTAGTTGTTCTTGCATACGTGTTTGTAGTTGATCCTGCATCTCTTTTTGCATTTGTTCTAATCTCTCAAACCTTTGGTCCATTGTTTTTATTTTTCCTCTTGTACCGTAACGATGTTCTAGGGTAACTGCCACGATTTTTAGGGTTTTTTTGTGAGTTTTAGTGCATATAATGCAATACTGATGCATGAATGAATGCAATGAATGAATGCAACAAAAAAGGCGTTGATTCTAATTCAATTTCATTAGGATAACTTCTCTAAAAAGCAAGTTTCTTTATATAAAATAGATTACATATAAGGCTTGGCCCTGATACTTAAGGCCTTGACCTGTCTAAGAAGCCATGCTAGTTCTCGGCCTCTGTCCGATTCTGACTTGTATTTTAAACTCAAAACATCGGCCTGTACTGTTAACGTTTGTAAGTGATCTGCCACTTCTCGTACTTGAGTCAAAGCTTCGCCCATGACGTAATCCCTGTTCCTGACCTGGTATTGAGATTGATGAAGTTGCTCTTTCCATCGCTCATTATTTATCTCAAGGAATTAGATCTGAAGTTCGCGATCTTGCAATGCTACCCTAAGTTCTTCTATCTTTCCTTTTAACTCTTCTATTTTGCTTTGATTGGCTTTTAGCTCGACTACAGTGTTACGGGTACGATACTGATACAAGGACCTTTCTAATTCTGACACCCGAATCTTTAATCCTTCTTTCTCGTTCTGGCTCTCTTTTAGAGTATCTTCTCGAGCTTGAGCATCTAGAAATCTTTCTTCCCATTGGCTAACTTTACTTTTCTCTTCTTTAACTTCCTGCCGCCACTGTTCGGACGTTTTTCCTAACCCAGCGGTTCTCATTTACCTTCCCAGCTTCTTATAGTCTGTTTTCAAACTGTCCAAATCCTCCTCAACTTTGTTCTTTCCTTTTCTGAGTCTTTCGGCTTTTATCTTCTGGACATCGACATCTAACCACAGCTGCATTTTTTCTTCCTCTAGCTGCTCGATCCTTTTTTCTAGTTTCAGGCTTTTTCTCTCGAAATCTTGTCTGATGATTCCTAGCTCAGACGGGATCACTCTCAAGCATTCTTCTATTGATCTAAGGTCTTCTTGATCTAATGTAGGGATGTTATCGTTAATCCTCTGAATCCACCACTGGTCGTACTCAGGGGTAGCCATGGGATTGGTAGCAAATTTTTTCATTCTACGAGTCTGGTTCCAGGCATGCGATATTTTGCGAACTCTCCTTTTGTAGTTATTCCCCGTGAATACGAATTCACACTGAGCTAACCCATATGTTGGGGGTGTAAACTGTCTAGACCTGTACTGTCTTAATACCAGTAGAGGAGCATACCCGACAGCTCCCCATATTCCTAACAAAGGAACCCAATTGAAGTCTCCACATCAGTATAGTATTTCGTCAGGAATCATCCATAGGGCTCTCCATTCGACATTCTCTTCCTGCAAATTCTGAAGGATCATCATCCAATTTTCTTCTGTAATATCATCTCTTCTCGGCGTAGTCACTAACTCTTTTAGTGGATAGTAACTTTCAGAGAAGACGTGATACGAGACCTTTTCCACTTTCTAAAAATGGTTGTGGAACCATGATAGCAAGAGCTGTGCGCATCCAATAAATCTTCCTTCAGCCGCTCTTCGACAAGCATTCAATGATCTAAAAGTTTCAGGTAATATCGCGGGTACCGGTGTGGTCCCTTTACTAAGCCTATCAAAAAGATCAGAAACCACCTCATCTATATGCCCCAAAACTTTGGGAAAGATAACCAATCCATAGATGCTCAAGGCGAAGACATCTACCCTCTTCTTTATGTCAGGATGTGCTAAGATTAAATCCCTCAAATTCCTCCAAGGAATGCACCTACAACCCCCTTTTTGTTTGATTCGGGCTGTGACCTACTGCTCGCTCATCCCTATGATGTTCATCAACCTTTTTGAGAATACTGGGCTATTAGCAGCTTTGGAATAAATTCTATCAACCTGAATCTTCGGGCATCGGATCAAGGCTGTGTACTCTTCTATCGTGGGTACCAAATCTACCTTCCCAAAAGTGAAGCAACTGTAGGCAGAATTCCAGTATTGAACGAGGGCTCGAAACAGGCGTTCGTCTATCTTGACATCTAGCAGATAAGGTAAATCGCCATAATGACAATAGAATAGCCGTTTGATCTCGTCATCCTACTGACCCCAAATTTCTTTCATCTCTAGGAGATTATTCTGAGTTACACTAACCCGAGTAAAATCTCACAACTCTGACACGTACCCCTCGGTTAGGCTATCACCTTTCCCTTACTGTGTTGTCTCAACCCATATCCGGACAGCAGCATTGTCCTCTACTTTATCAAAAAACACGTTTTCCATGATAAGCTATCTTTTTAGCAACCGAATGTAAATCAACACCTTTTATGATGAAAATGCCATGCAAATACAATCGAAATAAAACAAAACAAGTCAATATTTTATACGAAATTTAAAGCAAACAATGAATAACAACTATAACACTTGCTCAGGTAACCACTAGGGTTTCGGAGTGGCTTTACCTAGGGTGGGTTCTTAAGGCTCACTATATGAGGTTCGGTTCTAGAGTAAAGTACCTAAACCAGCAGATTCCTCGATCTTCACCCATTATAGGTTCATACAGACCGAGTTCGGTTCAGGGGAACACATTTCCCTATGGCTACACAGAGATGAAAATCTCACGAAGACATAGGTACGGATGCATCCCAAAAGTGATCCACTATCCTGCACGGAGGTGAAAACCTCACGAAGGAGTAGCTTCTCATTCCCACTTAGAAGGGTGTGACCACAACGGTCATGCAATGCAATATGCAAAACTATTTAAAGACTCGAACCAACATAACAGGTATTATATCGCAAATAACAGATGAAACGCAATGAAAGGATCATATTTTAAAACCAAATTTTCAATTTTTGACAAAAAGACAAAAGTTAATCAACTTGTGGCTTGACTCTCTTATTTGGGTCCCCAGTGGAGTCGCCAAGCTGTCGTAACCATTTTTTTGAAAAAAGGGGAATCGACTTTGGTTTTGAAAAATGAAAACAAAAAACGGGAGTCGCCACCAATCCTTTTTGATGAGATGTGATCGGGTCACCTCAAATTAGTCATTTTAATAAAAGTTAAGATTTACTAAAATAATAATTTTTGGACTACGAAAATCAGAAAACGAGCTCAGGAGTCTGTTACGCACGAGGAAGGATTAGCACCCTTGATACGCCCAAAATTGATACCTAGTTGATTAATTAATGTCTTAGTGTCGAAAATTTTGAAAACTTGAAAGAATTTAAAATACGGTCCCTTTTTGTATTATTAAAAAAATGATAAAAAAGGATTAAAACGGAGTTTAAGGACTTTTCTCATCCCGAAGTAATAAAATGTCATGCCCAGTAAATTAGGACACGACATCTCGAACTTTGAGATTGAGCTTGCCTTTTATTTAAAATTAATTATTTCGACCTCTTTTAAAAGGATATTCGATTAGTTAGGGTGAACGAGAAAAATCGGAACTCAGTAAGTTAGGACACGTTTCCTCGAATTTTCGAACACCGAATATTGCCTCTTATTTGCAAAAAGAATCTTATTTCGAGGTAGAAAAATGTCGTACCCGGTAAGTTAGGGCACCACACCTCGTATCTTCGAAAATAAGCATTTTAAAATTCGTATTGTGATTTAAAAGAATATTCCGTTATTTAGGTAAGATGAGAAGAATCGAAACCCAGTAAGTTAGGGCACGATTTTCTCGAAATTCCAAACACAAAGTATCGCTTTTTATGAAAAATTGTTTTCTTTGGGGCAAGGTTAATATAACATAAGTTGCAATGAGATAATAAAAAATGCGTGAATAAATTCAAATTTTGATATTGACGTGCATAACAGAACGAACATAAACACGAACGTGAACAATAATAATGATAAGAATAAAGATAAATGAATAAAACGAGTAAAAAGTAAATAATGAATAAGACAAGAGATGTTCGAAATTAAAAGAACTCGTAATAAACAATAATTATATAAAACTAAAGAATGATAGTATAGTAATAGTAATAATAATATTAATAGTAATAATACAAGTAACAATTTAGAAATGATGTATGAAAGTGTATATATGTACGTGTATATATAAATAAACAATATATGATATATATATATAAAAAAAATAATACTATATAAAGAGTATATATATACATGGATAAAATAGATGTAATAATATGATATTAAATATATATATATTTTATATGATGTTAAAAGATATATACATAATATATATATTAGGAATAATAATAATAGTAAAAATAATGCTACGTAGATATACAGGCCAATTTTAGCTACTATTACAGAGAACCCATTTACAATTTTATAATCCCTCAACCCAATTTCAAACCCCATTAAATCACTAACCCATTAAACCCCAAAACCCAACTACCAGCCCACTAAACTAACAGCCCATTACACAAAATCAGAAACAAAAAATACCTAATCCCAAACCCTAGCCCCCCTAGCATTCGGCGCTCACTTGCCTCTGTCACCACTGACGTCTGCCACGCCCACCTGCTCCTCCTGCTTCACCGGCCACCATACCATGCAATCAGACAGGCACACGCAAGCAATAAATAAATATTTGTATAAGGGTTCTAAAAAACCGAAAGAGAGAATGTAAAGAAGGTTGGATTTTTCTCAATACAAAAAATCAGAAACTAGTGATTTCACTAATAATACTAGATCAGATCAAGAGTAGGAAAAAAAATAGTAAACAATATACATATTCAGCAGCCAAAATCCCGAAATAAAAATCTTAAGGTAAATTTTTTTATATATATATTTCCTTCCTATTTTCTAATTTATCTTCTTCATACTTATAAACATATAAATACAAATAATATAATAAAAAAATAAAAAAAAGGGAGCATTTTTACCTTTCCGGCCACCGCGCTGGCGCCGGTGAGCTTCCGGCGGCCGTCCGGTGACCGGCCGGAGCTCTCCCCTTTTCCCTCTCCTTCCTTCCTTCCCTCCTCTCTCCCCACCCTTCTTTTTTTTTCTTTCGGCTGCACAAATGAGAAAAAAAACAAAAAATTTTGACTTATATAGGGGTCCAAAACGCACCATTTTGGACCCCCCTCTGTTTAAGCTAAAACGACGTCATTTTGAGTATGGGTCGGGTCGACCCGACCCTACCCGCTGGGATCCGCGTTTTTTTTGTTGGAGGGGCTATTTGCGCAGTTGGCCCCTCCGCTTTTTCAATGTTTTATAATTAAGTTTTTATTTATTTTAATTTGGCCCTATAATTTAATCTGACTTGCAATCGGATCCCTGTTACTGCGCATCGTTTTTGAAAAGTTTGGAATATTGTGCTTTTGGTCCCCACCGTTTTCTCGCGTGTTTAAATAGGCCCTTTATTTTCATTTTCTTTTTAAATTGGCCCCGTGACTTCGTTTTTGATTTTATTTTAGTCCTTTTTGTTTATTTTTATATATTCATTAAATATCCTTGCTATTTTTATATCATTATTATTATTATTATTATTATTATTATTATTATTATTACTACTACTATATATATTAGTATATACTCTTATTTTATACGTATGTATTATGTGTATATTATATATATTAAGTATTTGTATTATTATTTTATTATGTATATGTTGAATATTGTATCATCTATGTATTTTACTATATGTGTATATAACTTTAGTATATAAGTATATTTTTATATAATATTATTATTATTATTTTAATATGTATTAACCTTGAAATCATATGTGCATATATTATGTAAATGAGTTAATATTATATATGTTTTTATATGTTACGTATATAATTCTTTAATGTTATATTTTATATATGTTATTAGTTATATATTTTAATATTATTAGTTATATATTTTTTATACTATCTTATGTATATCTTTTTAAATACTATATTGTATATACATATATATTCTTAGTAACACAATATGTATATGTCATGTATATATTTGTTTTTACCCATATTGTATTTATTTTTAATTATAATACATTTATTTATCATACGTATATATATATACCTTTTATTTGTATTATTTGCGTATGTTGTATTATTGATTGTGTATTTATTATTTTCACTATTGCTACTTATTATGTTATTATTTGATGTACATACATATTTTACTATTATTAGTATAAATGTATTTTCTTTGTCCATAGTATTCCTAATATTATTGTACATGTTCGTTTATACTATGTATACTTGTATCTAGTATGCATATATTTAGTATCATTACATATAGGTCTATTAAGTATTATAGTTTGATCATCTCATGTATAGTTCCAAATAACATATGTAGTATATTCCTAATATTATTATTACTTATATATATGTGTGTGCAAAATATGTTATGTATATATCCTTAATACCATGCTTATACACATATTCATTGTTTTCTTGTATTCGATACTGTTATTATAGTACATGCATAGTTAGTTTTTTAACATCATTGCCATACACGTTTTACCCCAATGTATTTTACCTTTTATTTTATTTTATTCTATTCTATTTTTAATTTTGTTTTACATTGCTTCGAAAATCACATTTTTATTTTATTAATTTCAATACATAAGGCAATATATTGATTTAACACCATGTCGTGGATTTCATCGCTATGTTGGGTGAATGTCAATCAATTCGTGTTAAGACGGTATATCCTTCTAAAAAAAAATCAAAAAATTTAAAACTTCTCATCTACTTTTAATCGGATCACGACTAAATTTTACATTGAACTCGTATTTTAGAAAATCAAGACAACACGTGTTTATGAGATACCAATTTTTGGGCGTCGCGAGGGTGCTAATACCTTCCTCGCCCGTAACCGACTCCCGAACCCTAATTTTTCTCTGGCTTTTAACGTAGACCTAAACTCGGCCTTTTTCTCGTTTTTAAAAAAAAAAATCTAATAGGTGTCCGATCACACCTAGAAAAAAGGATCGGTGGCGACTCTCGGTTTATTTTAAAATCAAATTTCACTTTCCAAATTTTTAATCGCCACAATTAGCGACCAAAAGCAAATTTTTACGTCGCTACAGTAGATATAGCGATACATAATATAGTTATTAAAAATATACATAACATATAGAAAATCACAATATTAAGAGGATGTATATACGATACACATATATTATAAATAATGTTAGTAATAAAACTATTAAAGATATTACATAAATATATATACATATATATAAAAAAACAAATACATGATAATATTTAAAGTAGGTACATAATATATCTATATCTATATTAGAAAAAGGAAAATATATATATATATATATGCATATATAGTATTTTAGAAAAGAAGAAATATACATAATATAAAGTTAGGAAAATAATAATAAACAACAAAAAACTAGTAATAATACTACATAATATGTATACATAAAAGTATTAAACGAAAACAATACTAAGGCTAATAGGTAATAAGTATAATAATAATAATAATAATAAAATACAATGGTATATAATATTAAAATTAAAATAAAATAATGAGAAAAAGTAAAAGAGGGATGAAAATCAAAACGAAAACGAATTTTGGGGCGAATTTCAAAAGAAATAAAAAGGAAATGACCTAATTGCAACGTGAGCACGACCTAGGGGTACTGAATATGTAATATTCCCCCGTCTTAATGTGTAGCACGTGGCCGCGGACCGAATTGAAAAGCAGGACAATTTCCAGGGCAAGATTAAAATTAAAAAAAACTTAATTGCGAAGTCATGTAAAAGCGGAGGGGCCGAAAGCGCAAATAACCCCTCCGCATCAAAACACGCGGATCCCATGGCCGGACAAGTCGGGCTGACCCGCTCCACCCCAAAACGGCGTCGTTTTATGCCTTGGGGGGAAAGGGCCAAAACGGTACTGTTTGGTACCATTATAAAACCCAAAAATTTTTTCTATGCTTCATTTTTTGCTGTTTCAGAAAAAAAAAAAAAAAAGGAGACTCTCCCTTTCTCTCTGGGAAATCCCCAGATCCCGGCCAGGGGGAGTCGCCGGACCGCCACAGGGTCACCGCCGGCCGCCGTCGCCGGCCACCACACGGAATTCCAAAAGGTCTATTTTTCTTCCTTTTTATATATATATTTTTTATGTTTTTAATTTATGTATAAATGAGAAAAATAGATTTTAAAACAAAACGAAAATAAAGTTAAATCACCTTAGATTTTGCTATTTTCGTTTCTCCGATCTCTAATATTGGGCTATTTCCTGCTTTTGATGTTGCTAAGATCTCTGTTCTTTACTTATATGCTTAAAATCTAGTGTTGTTTTTATTTCACAAAATACTGAATGTTCTTGCGTTTTTTATAGAGAAAAGAAAAAAAATCCCCCTTCAATGGTTTCGGATTCGGCTTTAAATAGCCGTTTACATGCCCTTTTTCTTGCTTTCTGTCTAATCTCGTTTAATGCTTGCAGGGGTGCAACTTGGAAGACGGTGGGGCGGTGCTGCAGCAGTCAGGAGGTGGCGGCCGAACAGAAGCCCCTAGGTGCGGCGCACCTAGGGTTTGAAATCTGTCTTGGTGCATTTAGGGTTTTAGTTCTAGTTGGGCTTGAGGGTATTTGGGTCTTAATTTGTTTGGGTTTCTGTTTTGGTATAGGTTTTGCGCTGGGGGGGTCAAACGGGCTTGTACAATGGTGAGCTGACGTGGCACGTTAAATAATCATTTCAAATAAAAAATTTAGGTTAAATTATATAATTGGTCCCCATATCTTTTCGTTTTGAGCAATTTAATTTTTATCTTTTATGTTCTTTTATGTTCTTTTTTTTCCTTTATTTTCTATTCTCTTTTTCTTCTCTCTCTGTTTACCTACCTTCTCAATTTCGTTTAACATAGCAAAAAGTTGAATTAGTAGTGAAGAAAGAAGTATGGTATGGGTTTATGGGTTTTGGTTATAGGCAATGATGGCTTTCGACTTCCTACTTCTTTCTTCACTGCCAATTTGACTTCCTGATATGTTAAAAGAAATAGAGAAGGTAGGAAAACAAAGGGAGAAACAGAAGAGAATGGGAAAAAAAAAGAACAAAAAAAGAAGAAGAAAGTTTAAAGAACATAAAAAAAAAATTAAATTGCTCAAAATAAAAAAAATATGGGGACTGATTGTATAATTGAACTTAAAATTTTTGTTTGAAATGATAATTTAACGTGCCACGTCAGTTTACTGTTACACCGTTAACGACAATAATGGCTCAGTGACTAAAATGTTACAACACGATAATGCAAATGACTAAAACATAACATTGCAAAAATAAATGACTAAAATATAACCTGAAATAAACAAAAATAACCATAAATGTAATTTATCTTAAGTTTATATGAAAAAGCTAAAAGCTAAAAACATTTAACTCAAAAATACTTTTTTGACCATATTGTATCTCTTAAAATCAAGTATTTTTAATTTTATCACCGCAAACGGAGAAAGCATCCGGATTGATCGAAAGCTTGGTGATGATTGTGGCCTAATCACTTTCTTGAACTTATTGCGGTAGCCGTTGTTGCGGGCATGTTGGATAGCAGCTACTGTTGCCAGTTGCGCACTTGCAAGACCATCAACCTTTAATGCGTCTCCACCCATCACTAACCCTTCATAATTCGTGCAGTTGGAACGTAATAAGGGTCGTTCTAGCCCTTTTTGGGTTCTGTCCCTTTGTGTTTTAGTTGGAGCATTTTAACGTATTTGGCCCTAATTTGATTTCAATTTGTCAACTTAAAACTCGGTTTTAAGCATAGAGTATGGAGGTGGCGTAGCCCAACGAGACTTGTTCCAAACGGAATCAAACTGTAACTTCCTAATTAGATTTGAATGAAATTATTTATATTTATATAAGAATGCTATATTTGGGTTGTAATTGTATTTGATGAGTTCTATCAATTGGGTGTAATTAAAGTACTCTAATTACATTTTTTAATTTTTAAGGGGAATGTAAGAATTGGAGCAATTATACATATCATTGCACTCAAATCTAATTTTAAAAAAAATATATTTTTATATAGGTTTTAAAAATTATATTATAAGTATGAATACGTACAAGTGTTTTGGATAGTTATGGTAAAAAAAATTCTTATATTATAAAAATAATTTGTGTATTTTATAAAATTATAAAAAAGTTATATTATTTAAATCCTAAATTTTTTTTTTAAAGTTATGACAATAAAGTTTATTCTAAAAAGTAATTTACATGTTATAATATATTTTATTTATAAAAATTTATGGCCAAGAAGGATGGACATAACTTATTTATATGCCCATGCTATTTTTTTATAAAAATAATATCGATAGTTTTTTTTTTATCCTAACTTATTTATAAAAGAAAAAAACAACTTTCTATAGTTATGACAACAAAATTCTATTATTTATAAGAAGTGTTATGAAAGTTAATGGGCAATTTATAAAATTGTATTTATAAAGGTTATTTATTATAAATTATACATTATGTTTTACTTAATTTACATGTAATAAAAAGATATATAACCAAACATAGTTTTTCTCCAAATTAAGTTTATATAAGTTTTTATAATTAAAGTTATATATTATTTGGATTGTGAACTCAAATATCTTAAGGTCGATACTAATTATGCAAATAGAAAATATTTTCTTGCACCATATCGTAGGGTATGATACAATTTGAAAGAATGGTGTCAGACACAAGCATCATAGATACCTTTTGAACTCTTTAATTTGAGACATTTGAGACTTTGAAATGTGATTGAGAATATATTTGTTATTCTAAAAAAAATTTCTTATATTAACATCACATTAGTATAACATAAAAAACAATGCCGGATCGTACTAACCTGTTGCATATCTCATAACTTTAATCATAGATGGAATTAAGATATCCATACTTCGAAGAATATATGGAAAAATGAGATCTTAATAATTTTAAAGGTGCAGATTCAAATTTACATGATAACAAACTCGTTCAAGGATCAACAAATGATGATAATGAGCATATATTAAATAGTAAAGAGGAAATAACTCGAAAAATATGCACTAGAACAATTAGATAAAATTGCATATGTTTATTTTTATTATTTTTATTAGTAATCATATTACCAATTACTTTTTTAGACTAACATGATAAATATAATGATTTAATTTTAATTTTTGTTACTTATTTAGAAATTATTTTTGTCATACTAATATTTTTTATAGTAATTAATATTTAAAAAAACATAAATTATTTTAATATGTAAATAAAATTTGTAATATCAAACATGACAGGTAATTACGATGTAATTATGCTTTGTCAACCAAACACGTCTAGGAAATTACAATTTTTGTAATTACAAAAGAGTGTAATTACTACCCTAATAATTACACTTTCATTTAGTTACTCTATGTTGTCCAAACAAACCATAAGTAATGGTATCACCGGTGATTGAAAGCTTCGTTTAATTAAAGTATTTTTCTACTAAACAATCATAGAATTGAGTTAAAAAATTATATCCGTTAAGGTTTGAACTTAAAAGTTATTAAATGTTACATTTTAAAATTATTTTTATGAATTAATTGAGCAAAAATTGATTTTAAAATTTAAATTAATTTTTTAAGTTTTTGAGTAAAAAAATAAATAGTTCAAGTTAGATAATAAATGTACAATTTCGGTTATTTGAATAACCCGAATAATTTAAATAATTAAATATAATTCAATCTTCATGTGTATAGTGTTTTTTAAAAAAAATAAAACAGACAAATAAAATTAACTACACAATAATTCTTTGAGTAAGAGTGTCACTTGCTTGAACAGTAGTAGAAAGTACTAGCACCTCCCTTACAATCTCCTCAAATATCTTTAGTCCTTTGTTTGTCTCAAATGTCATTTAGGCTAAGTAATTAGCATTTTTATTGAGGTCCCTAAGAGAATCTTGAATGACCTAAAATCCCTTGTTCACCAAAAGGTGATGAATATGTTTAATGAGGGTGTACAGCCCAATTTTGGGCCCACTACATAACCTACCCAAATCACCCTAAAGACCCAAACCCTAAGTAAGCCCAAACCGCCAATAAAAGGGGAAAACAGCAAACCCTAGCCTAATCAGCTGCTGCCGTCCCATCGCCACTTGCCTGGCCACCGTCTTTGCTGTAGCACCGCCCTTGTCAGAGTTCACCGCCACAAATACCTGCAAACATTAATGAAGAAGGGACAGAAAGCAAGAATAGGAAATGTAATGGCTCTATATAAAGCCGAATCAAAACAAATCAATGTAACAACTCTCGACAACTTAATGTATACAAATCGAGCATTCAGTCCCTAAAAATAGCAACTCTAGTGACATCAAAAAAAAGAATCGAATCAAACACTGAAGGCCCAGAAGTCAAAATCGAAGGCTAAGGTGACCATTCTTTCTTTTTCTTCCTTTTTCTTCGATCTCTGTTTCATGACCGAATATATTCTATATTTACATATGCACAAATACATCACATAAGCAAAAAAAAAAAAAAAAAAAAAACAAACACACCTTAAATATACAAAGAGATAAAACAAAAAAAAAGAGAAAAAAATTTTATCTAAAAAGCGATTTCCGCCACCGTACTGGTGTGTGCCACGGACGCGACGGGCGGTGGATTCGGCCTAAATCTCGCGGTTCAATGACAGAGAGAAATGAGGGAAGGAAGAAATATTTTTGAAAAACAGAATGAAGAAATGAAAATTTTTTAAAGAAATTTTGCCTTAAATAGCCGATCGAAACGACGTCGTTTTGGTCGGCCTCCTTAATGCCAAAACGACGCCGTTTCACGTGATCCGCGCGGGACCCGACCCGACACCTAAGGATCCGCACGTTTCTACTGTTTGGGATAATTGCTCGCGTAGTCCCTCCTTGTTTCTATCGGGTTTCAATTTGGTCTTTGACCATTTCTTAAATTTGCCTCTTAATTTTGATTTTGCTTCAATTTGGACCTGGGACCGTTTGAGGGACAGACATTCAGAACTGCGTCGTTTTGGACATGGGAATATCGCCCATAAAGCCCCTATGTCTTCTCGTGTGTTGCGATTAGCCCCTTACATTTCTTTCTCACCCTGATTCGCCTCAAAAGTTCTTCCTTGATTCAGTTTAATCCTTCTTTTACCTTTTTATTTTTATTTTTTATTTTTTTATTTATTTTTTCTTTTCTTTTTTGTTGTTTTGTTTTTTTTTATTTTAATACCATTTGTGCTGTTATAATTTATTATTGTTATTCTATTATTCTTACCTATGGGTATTCTATTATTATTATTCCTACTTGATATTCATACGTATATATTATACATATTATATGATATTACTAGAAACTTTTAATATTATTGCTTTTGTTAATGTATATTTATGTCACACGTATATATCTTTAACAACTATATTATGTGTTACTATATCTACGTAAGCATTATCTTTACTATTATTATTATTCCTAATATATATTATGTATGCACCTTTTAACATTATATAAAATATATACATTTTTAATACCACATTAATGTTATATCTATTTTTTATACATATATATATATATATATATATATATATATATATTCTTCATATAGTACTATTATTTTTATTGTACTTAACGTTTTCACTTGTTTATTACATTATTTTAATATTATTATTTATATCATTATTATTCCTACATTTTCACCTATTGCTTTTTTAAATACACTTATTTTTATTCATTCTTCATTCACATTATATATTACTTATTTATATATGCTTACATACGTACATTTTCATACAACATTTAATTATTACCCGTATTATTACCATTAATATTATTATCTCTATTATCATTATCATTTTTAGTCTTGCACGATATTTATTTACTACCATTTTCTTTATTTTCAAATGCTTTTAATTTATTCATCATTCCTCTCTAATTTCTTTTGTTTGTTTCATTTCATTTTTGCTTTTATCGCTATTGTTCATACTCATGTTTATATTCATTTTGTCGTACCTGTCAAATACCGAAATTTGTATTCATCTATCCATCCTTTATCTTATTATTACAAATTATGTTGCATCAACCTTTTCTCGACAAAAATAACAATTTTTCATAAAAGTAATATTCCGTGTTTGGTAATTCGAGACAATCGTGCCCTAACTCACTGGATTTCGATTTTTCTCGTATAAACTAAATAGCGGAATACTCTTTTAAATCGCTATATGAATCTTGAAAAATACTTATTCATGAGAGATGTGTTGTTGTGCCCTAACTTACTGGGTATCACATTTTGTCATCTCGGAATATGAATTTGTTTTAAAACAAAGGCAATATTCGGTGTTTGAGAACTCGGAAAACGTACCTAACTTCATCGACTCGATTTTTCTCGTTTACTCTAAATAACCGAATACCCTTCTAACAAATTAAAATACGTAAATTTTATATAAAAGGCAAGCTCGCTCTCAAAGAATTCAAGATGTTGTGTCCTAACTCACTGGATGTGACATTTCATACTTTGAGACGAGAAGGTCTTTAACACTTGAACTGTTTCATAAAAAAAGGGATCGCATTTCAAAGGTATTCCAAGTTTTCAATTCTCGACACTAAGACACTAATTAATCAACAAGGTACCAATTTTTAGGCGTATCGAGGGTGCTAATCCTTCCTCGTGCATAACCGGTTCCCGAACTCATTTCCTGATTTTCGTAGACCAAAAATTATCGTTTTAGTAAATCTTAACTTTTATTAAAATGATTAATTTAAGGTGATCCGATCACACCTCATCAAAAAAGATTGGTGGCGACTCCCACATTCGTTTTCATTTTCAAAATCCAAGTCGACTACCGTTTTACCAAAAAAATAGTTACGACAGCTTGTCGACTCCACTGGGGACTCGAAAGAGTCGAGCCTTAAATTGATTATTTTGTCTTGTGTCGAAAATTAAAAATCTGTTTTAAAACGTACGGTCATCTCGTCGCATTTCATTTTGGTGTTGTACTTGATTAGCTTCTGGTTTGATTCTGTTAGTATATTATGCGCATCATACTGCATTATGGGTCAATTTTACCCCTTTAAGTGGAAGTGAGAAACTACTCCTTCGTGAGGTCTTCACCTCCGTATAGGATAGTGGATCGCTTTCGGGATGCATCCGTACCTGCGTCTTCGTGAGGTTTTCATCTCAGATAGCCGTAGGAAATGTATTCCTCAATCGAACTCACCAGTATGAGCCTATAATGGGTGAGGATTGAGGAATCTGCTGGTTCAGGTACCTTTACTTTAGAACCGAACCACATGTAAAAAGCCCTAAGAGCCTGCCCTAGGTAGAACCACATCGAACCCTAGTGTTTACCTGATTAGGCGTTTTGATTATTTCTTGATTGCTTTGATCCCTATTCTTAGTTTAATACTGACTCGCTTGTGTTTTGTTGTTGTTGCATGACATCTCATCATAAAAGGGGTGTTAATTCATAATTTGGTTACTAAATAGAAGAGTTTAGCATGGAAAAAGGGCTTCTTGATAGAGTGGAAGATAACGCGGCCGTCCGAGTATGGTCTGAGAAGACACAGCAAGAAAAAGGTAATAGTTTGGCCGAGGGATACGAGTCAGAGTTGTGGGATTTCACTCACATCAGTGTGACTCAAAACGACCTGCGAGAACTAAGAGAAATATGGAATAGTTGGAACGACGAGATCAAGCAACTCTTTTACTGCAACTAGGGCGACCTACCTTGTCTGCTCGACATAAAGGTGGATAAATACTTATTCCGGGCCCTCGCACAGTTTTGGAACCCCGCTTACAGTTGCTTCACCTTCGGAGGAGTCGATTTAGTACCCACCGTGGAAGAATACATGGCTTTACTTAATTGCCCGAGTATTCAGTGACGGCAGTGGCCTATTCAAGACTCATTAACGCCCCTCCCTTTTGAAGAAATTGATACGTATCACGAATGAGTGAACAATGGATTGCAAACCGGTATCAAGCGAGAAAGGGATAGCAAGTGTATTCCTTGGGGGAATTTGAGAGACTTGATCTTGGCACATCCGGATTTGAAGAAAAGGGTTGATGTTTTCGCTTTAAGCATCTACGGTTTGGTTGTCTTTCCAAAGGCATTAGGATATGTGGATGAAGCTGTCTCAGACTTATTCGACCGACTTGATAAAGGTACTACGCCAGTCCCGGTAATCCTAGCAGAAACTTTCAGATCTTTGAATGCATGTCGGAGAGCGGGCGAAGGAAGATTTATTGGTTGTGCACAGCTTCTCTTAGCTTGGTTCCATAGTCATTTTTGGAAAGTAGAAAAGGTTTCCTATCGTTTTTTTCCAGAGACTATTCTCCATTAAGAGAATTAGTGGCCACATCGAGACGAGACGACATCTCAGAAGAGAAATGGATAACTATCCTCCAGAATTTGCAAGCCGAAAATGTTGAATGGAGAGCTCCGTGGTTGATCCCTGGCGAGATCTTATATAGATGCGGCAATTTCGACTGGGTCCCCCTAGCTGGGATATGGGGAGCTTCTGGATACACTCTGCTACTTGTGTTCAGGCAATATCGATCGAGGCAGTTCATACCGACAACACAAGGGTTAGCTCAGTGTGAGTTCTCTTATAAAGATGACGGCTATAAGAAAAAAGTTCGTGAGATATCAGATGCGTGGAATCAAACTCGAAGAATGAAGGGATTCACCGCAGGCCCGATGACAACTCCCGAGTATGAATGGTGGTGGGGTAAGAGAGTCAACGATAACATTCCTAAGCCGAATCAAGGGAACACTCAGCCAATAGAAGAGCATTTGCAAGTAGCCCCATCTGAGATAGAGATCATAAAGCAAGACTTCGACAGGAAGAGCTCAGAATTTGGAAAGAAGATAGAGCAATTGGAGGAAGAAAAAATGCAGCTAGGATTGGACGTCGACATCCATAAGCTAGAGGCCGAAAAGCTAAGGAAAGGGAAGAACAAAGCTGAGGAGGACTTGGATAGTCTAAAGACCGACTATAAGAAGCTACGTATGTCAAAAAGAACTGCCCGTTTGGGCAAAACATCGGAACAGTGGCGTTAAGAGATTGGAAAAGAAAAGACTTGAGCCGATCAGTGGGAGAAGAAGTTTCATGATGTCCGAATACGAGAGGATATGCTGAAGAAGAACTTGTTAGAAAGCCAAAACGAAAAGGAGAAGTTACGAGCTCGGGTGGCTGAATTAGAAAGATCACTACATCAACATCGTAGCCGCAATTTCATAATCGAGTTGAAAGCCAGTCTAAGTAGGATCGAAGAGTTGAAAAAGGAAATAGGAAAACTCGAGACCGCACTACAAGATAGTAAAATTCGGGTGGAACTCCTTGAGGCAAACAATGAACAGTATAGAGAACAACTCTTCCAATCTCAAGATCAGATCAGAAATAGAGATTATGTCATGGCGCGGCTTCGTGGCTCGGAGTTCGGGAGGTAGCCGATCACTTGCAAACCCTGGCCGTTCAGGCTGATGTATTGAGCTTAAAGTACGAGTCAGAATCAGATCGAGGCCAAAACTTAGCTTTGCTTCTTAGGAAAGTTAAGGTTTTGGGCATTAGGGCAAAGTCGTATATGTAATCATCCGTTCTATGTAAAGTACGAGTCAGAATCAGATCGAGGCCAAAACTTAGCTTTGCTTCTTAGGAAAGTTAAGGTTTTGGGCATTAGGGCAAAGTCGTATATGTAATCATCCGTTCTATGTAAAGAAATTTTTCTTCTAGTGAAGTTCTTCTAACGAAATTGAATTAGAATCAACGCCTCTTTTTGCATTCATTTATTTGCATTACATTTCATCATATGCATTACATTTCACGAAAAGACCCTGATTAAGTAAAATTATTTTAGTTAATCTGGAAACCAACGAAAATCAACCAACCGAACACAGCTACTATACCCGCCGTAAAACTAAAGAAATGGATCAAAGACTAGAAAGATTAGAACAACTGCAAAGGGATATGCAAGAGCAATTACAAGCACGGATGCAAGAGCAGTTAGCAAAAATCCAACAAGATATGAGGGAACAAATGCAGGAATCCTAGAATAATATGTTAGGACAGTTAGCACAGTTGTTGGCTAAAGAACGCGAAAAAGGAAAGAACACTATAGGGAGCGACAATGAAGACCCTATCTATCCTCCTAAGCTTTACCCCAAGAAACACTCAATCACAACCAGAGATGCACCCACGAACAAATACCACATTATTAGACCCCAAGACACAAAGTCGGTGCCTCGGCACCGATGAATGCTCCTATAGGTTCTGCCCACTCCCGGGGATAATCCAATTAATCCATTTGTCCTGCACTTTGATGATGTGGCGTAAAGCGAGAAAAAAGAAAAGGTTGACTTGGCAAAGCAACTTGATGACCGATGCAAATGGCTTGAAGAGAAATTCAAAGCAATGGAGATCACTGATTACTCGTGGAGGATTGACGTTATGACTTGAGCTTGGTCCTGCACTGCACTCTCCGCCAAAATTTAAAACCCCAGTGTTTGAAAAGTATAATGGGACAAACTGCCCTGAAGCTCATATTACGATGTTCTGTCGAAGGATGACAGTGTATGTCAATAATGACCAGCTGTTGATCCACTGTTTCCAAGACAGTCTGATCGGATCCGCGGCCAAGTGGTATAACCAGCTCAGCCGTGTCCAAATTGGTTCGTGGAAGGACTTGGCTTAAGCTTTTATGAAACAATACGGTCACGTGAAGGACATAGCACCCGTCAGAATTACCATACAAAATATCGAAAAAAAGCCGAGTGAGAGCTTCAGGCAGTATGCACAACGGTGGAGGGAAATAGCGATGCAAGTCCAACCACCTCTCTTGGAGAAAGAAACACCATGCTTTTTATCAATACCCTGAAGGCCCCATTCATTAACCATATGTTGGGAAGCGCTACTAAGAGCTTCTCAGACATAGTGATGTCCGGGGAGATGATAGAAAATGCGGTGAGATGTGGGAAAATTGAAGCGGGAGAAAGTGCCAAGAGATCGGCTCCTAGAAGGAAAGAAAACGAAGTGAACAATGCGAACATATACAATAAAAGTTATTCCAAGCCAGTCACAGTGAGCCAACCAAGGGCAGTGGCTACTAGCCATCAGGGCTCTACAAGGTAAGGTTCCGACCCGAGGCCTAACACAGAAAGAGTTCAATTCACGCCAATCCCAATGACGTATAGAGAGCTCCACCAAAACCTGTTCGATGCGCATGTGGTGTCTCCATTTTACCTGAAACCTATGCAACCTCCATTTCCTAAGTGGTATGACGCAAACGCTCAATGCGAATACCATGCAGGAATCTCGGGACACACGATTGAGAACTGCACGGCCTTCAAAAAATTAGTCGAAAGATTCATAAAAATGGGCATTGTGAAGTTCGATGATCCCACAGACCTAATGTGGTGGAAATCATACCCAGTCATTCAGATGAAGGGGTAAACGCGATAGTCGAAGGTAGAGGGATGAGAACTAAGATGGACGTATCGGAGGTAAAGACCTCTTTGAGATGGGTTTGGAAGAAAATAGTGGAAGAAGGTTTACTTACACAAGATTTAGAGGAGAAGCCTGAAGGAGGGAAGTACTACTGTGAATTCCATGACGAGGAAGGGCATGAGATCCAAAAGTGTAATGAATTCAGGGCTTTAGTACAGAGATTGATAGAAAATAAAGAGATCGAATTCTTTGAGTACACCGAGGACCCGAAAGGAGAAGATGTATGCGCGTCAGAGCAAGGGCCAACCAACAATGTCCAAGGGGTCAATCACCCAGTCATAATCATATCGCGACCAAGTACCAATGAAATGGGAGTACCAATTGCACCAAAGGTCATAATCCAGAAACCCGTTGCTTTCCCTTACAAAGATAGCAAGAGTGTGCCCTGGAACTATGACTGTAATGTGACAATCCCGGGAAAGGAGAACTCGATTGGCACTACGGAGGAAGGACAAGAGGAAGGGTTCTATACACGAAGTGGAAGGCGTTATATCCCGAACACAAAGGTAGAACCAGCTAAAGGAAAATTCGTGGTTGTGGAATAAAGAAATGAGAAGACGATCGCACTGAGTCACCCACAATGAGCTCAGAATTAGAAAGAGGCTAAAGAGTTCTTAAAATTCTGGCTAGCACAAAGTGAGTACAAAGATTGTGGAGCAATTGCACAAACAACCACCGCATATCTAGGTACTAGCCTTGCTTTTGAGCCTCGAGACACACCGCAAAGACATTGATGAAGGTGTTAAATGAAACATACGTGGCGGATGATATTTCGTTAACAAGCTCGATCGCTCGGTCAATAATATCAGTGCTGATAACTTCATTTTCTTTAATGACGATGAGATACCACCAGGGAGTAGGGGATCTACAAAGGCCCTGCACATTACCACTCGCTGCAAGGGGTACACATTGTCGGGGGTATTGATTGATAATGGATCGGCGTTGAATGACATGCCCTTGTCCACATTAAATAAGTTGCCAGTGGATAACTCTCACATGAAGACACGTCAAAACGTCGTAAGAGCATTCAATGGTACGGAAAGAAAAGTGATGGGAAGAATCGAGATACCTCTCTTGATTGGCCCAAATACATACGAGGTGGACTTCTTGGTAATGGACATCAAACCATCATACAATTATCTGTTGGGAAGACCGTGGGTTCACTCGGCGGGGGCAGTGCCGTCGTCTCTACACAAAAAGTTAAAGTTGGTAACTGAGGGTAGGTTGGTAACGATAAACGCGGAGGAGGACATAATTGCATCTGTCACCAGTGACGCACCGTACGTGGGAACGGACGATGAGGCGATAGAATGTTCCTTTCGATCGCTAGAATTCGTTAATGCTATATTCATTGTCGAAGGGAACAAGATCCCAACGCCTAGAATATCCAAGACTACAAGGATGGGCCTACGATTAACTGTTGGCAATGGAGCCCTGCCAGAGAGAGGACTTGGAAGATGCCTCCAAGGAAGGATAGAGGTACCAGTATTGAAGGAAAAACGAGATCGCTTTGGCTTAGGATTTAAGCCAGATGCCAAGCAAAAGAAGAAAGAGCTGGAGAAAAGGCAAGAGATAAGGAGAGCGCGTCTACGCGGTGAGGAGGTCAAGTGGGAACCAATGACCTTTCCTCACTTATCCAAAACATTCGTGTCAAGAGGGACTATTCACTCCAAAAGAAGATCGACGAAGAAAGAGCCTGCCGAAGAAATATTGAACAGTTTGAGCATCAATACTATATTCGACGGAAAAACTGAAGAGAATTTAGCTGGAATTCGCCCTTACATCCCAAGAAGCGTTTTGAACAATTGGACCGTGGAGGAGATCCCTGTAACTTTTAGGATTAACCCAGAGTAATGTTCACAACAAGCTTATTGCCCTAAGCCTAGGGGCAATAAGAATCCTTTTATGAAATAAGCATATGTCCAAATATCGTTATTTCAATAAAAAATGTATTTTTGCGTATCATCTTGAGCAAATATTTTTTTATTCTTTCCAAATTCATTCATGATCATGCCACAAAAATAAAATATTCTTAGATTCTTTTGTTCTTTGGATTTCTTTCTTTATTCATAACAGGTCTCCAGATATCAATGATATGAGCAATATTGCCACTGACTCAGAGACTCCTTTCGAGCAAGATTTGTGTATGGAGGATACTGAGGATTTTGAAGATGATCAAAATTGTGACCTATCTCCTGATTTTTTAAGAATGGTAGAACAAGAGGAGAAACAAATTTTACCTCACAAAGAGTCGGTGGAAATTGTTAGCTTAGGAGAAGGAAAAGAGGTGAAAATTAGAGATAACATCACTACAGAAATAAAGCGGGACCTCGTCGAGTTACTCCGGGAATTCAAGGATGTCTTCGTATGGTCATTTCAAGACATGCCTGGGTTGAACACTGATATCGTGGTACATCGACTCCCCATAAGGGAAGAATGCAGGCCAATTCAATAGAAACTTCGAAGGATGAGACCCGACGTGTTGTTGAAGATAAAAGAAGAGGTCAAGAAGCAATTCGACGCCGGTTTCTTACAAGTGGTCAAGTACTCAGAATGGGTGGCCAATATAGTCCCTGTTCCTAAGAAAGATGGAAAGGTACGAATGTGCGTGGATTACCAGAGATCCGAACAAAGCCACCCAAAAGACAACTTCTGTTGCCTCACATTGATACACTAGTAGATAACACACGGCAAAAGTTACTCACTTTTTCATTTATGGACGGCTTCTCGGGTACAACCAGATAAAGATGCATCCAGAAGACATGGAAAAGACCACATTCGTAACCATGTGGGGAACATTTTGTTATAAAGTGATGCCATTCGGGCTGAAAAATGCGGGAGCAACATATCAGAGGGCCATGGTAACTTTATTCCACGATATGATGCACAAAGAGATCGAAGTTTACGTCGACGACATGATTGCAAAATCCAGAACAGAGAATGAGCATGTGCAAGTCCTGAGGAAATTATTCTTAAGGTTAAGAAAGTTCTAACTAAAGCTCAATCCCGCAAAGTGCACTTTCGGAGCCCGATCAGAAAAATTATTGGGATTCGTGGTGAGTGAGAAAGGAATTGAGATTGACCCAGACAAAGTTAGGGCTATACAAGAATTGCCTCCACCATGCACTCAAAAAGAAGTTCGAGGTTTCCTAGGAAGACCGAATTACATTACTCGGTTCATTTCACAACTGACAGAAAAATATGATCCGATATTTCGTCTTCTCAGAAAGCATAACCCGGGTGTTTGGGATGAGGAATGCCAGAAAACCTTTGACAAGGTCAAGCATTACCTATCCAATGCCCCAGTACTGATGCCACCTTGCCCAGATAAACCACTGATACTGTACTTGGCAGTGTTTGAAAATTTCATGGGATGTGTGCTAGGCCAACACGACGAGTCGGGAAGAAAAGAAAAAGCGATATACTACCTCAGCAAAAAATTTACCGAATGTGAGACAAGATATTCACCGATCGAAAAGTTATGTTGTACTTTGATTTGGACAACCCGAAGACTGAGACAATACATGTTGTACCACACAACTTGGCTCATCTCAAAACTAGACCCTTTGAAATACATGATGGAATCAAACGCTTTGAACGGAAGAATGGCTCGTTGGCAAATTTTTCTTTCTGAGTTTGACATAGTCTACGTGAACCAAAAGGCTGTAAAGGGGAGTGCAATAGCAGATTTTCTAGCCAGTAGAGCTCTAGAAGATTATGAGCCATTGAGCTTTGATTTTCCGAATGAGGATCTAATGTATGTTGCAACCACGGAAGAAGAGTCTCAAGAAGGCCACCCTTGGAAGCTGAATTTTGACGGAGCATCAAATGCTGTAGGCAATGGAATCGGGGCAGTCTTGGTATCCCCAAACGGAGATCATTATCCTTTCACTAGTAAATTGGATTTTGACTGCATAAACAACATGGCGGAATACGAGGCATGCGCTATGGGCATCCGTGGCAGCCATAGAACGCAAAAAAAAGTGTCCGAGGTATACGGAGATTCTCGCATTAGTGATCTACCACTTAAAGGTGAATGGGAGACAAGAGAACCGGTTGATCAATTATCAAGGCTCGGTTCTTGAGCTAATCGAGGAGTTTGACAATGTCACTTTCTGCTATCTCCCACGAGATGAAAATCGGATGGTCGACGCCTTGGCAACCTTAGCTTCTATGATCAAAGTGAACAAGCAAGAGGATATGAAGCCTATCCAAATGAGTATTTATGAGGCCCCAGGCTCATTATCGCAACATTGAAGAAGAAGAAGAGAAAGATGATCATCCTTGGTATCGTGGATATTTTACAATATGTGAAGAGTCGTGAATACCTGCACTGAAAAGCGCCTAAGAATGATAAGAGGACACTAAGAAGGTCGGCTAGTGACTACGCCTTGATGGAGAGATCTTATACAAGAGAAGGAAGGATCAGTACTCTTAAGATGTGTAGACGCTTGCCGAGGCTAAGCAAATCCCGGAAGAGGTGCATGAGGGTGTCTCATGGGACACATGCTAATGGTTTCACCATGGCCGACATGATCATGAGATTTAGATATTATTGGTCCACTATGGAAGGAGATTGCATCAACTATGCCAAGAAGTGCCATAAATGTCAAATTTATGGAGATAAAATTCATGTACCTCCTTCACCCCTTCATGTCATGACTTCTCCATGGCCTTTCTCCATGTGGCGCATGGATGTCATAGGGTCAATCTCGCCAAAGGCATCTAATGGACAACGATTCATCTTTGTGGTCATAGATTACTTCACCAAATGGGTAGAGGCCACATCTTACGCCAACGTCACAAAGTCGGTAGTCAGTAAGTTCTTAAAGAAAGAAATCATATGTCGATATGGGATGCCTGAGCGAATCATATCGGACAATGCAATCGAACTTGAACAATAGCACGATAATGGAGGTCCGTGACTGGCCAAGATTAAACATCATAACTCGCCACCATATCGCCCAAAGATGAATGGTGCAAAGAGAAACGACCAATAAAAACATAAAGAAAATCGTGGGGAAGATGACCAAACTTACAGAGATTGGCACGAGAAATTACCATTTGCCTCGTATGCCTACCGAACGCCAATCGTAACATCTACCGGGGCAACACCATTCTCTTTAGTTTATGGAATGGAGGCGGTTCTACCTATTGAGGTCGAGATTCCCTCTCTACGCGTACTTTCAGAATTAAAATTAGATGAAGCAGAATGGATCCAGTCTCGATACGACCAGTTGAACTTGATTGAGGAAAAGAGACTAAAGGCTATCCGTCATGGTCAAATGTATCAAAAGAGAATGATGCGGGCTTATAATAAGAAGGTTCGCCCCAGGGAATTCCATGAAGGTGACCTTGTTTTGAAAAAGATCCTTCCCATAAAAAAAGACTTCAGAGGAAAATGGATGCCTAATTGGGAAGAACCTTATGTGGTAAAGAAGGCTTTCTCTGGAGGAGCTCTAATTTTGACCGAAATGGATGGTAAAAGTCTACCTAATCCTGTGAATTCGGATTCGGTCAAAAGGTACTTCACCTAAAAAAAAAAAAATTGGAGAGGCCAAGGCGAAAACCCGCAAAATGGCGCTTTGAGACCAAAGGGGTTTTTGAGTTGAAAACCCAAGAATGGGCAATTCAAATTTTAATCGAAGTTCGGGCATACGGTGATCCTATTTTCTCTGAATTGATAAGATGGAGAAATGCTACATCTTGGGGCATCAACGAAATACTCTTGGTCTTCTAAGCGCATACCGAGTTCAGAGGGTCTTTGAGAAATTCGTGCAACGAAGCTCACACTGTTGATATTTGGAGCATTTTCTTATCTAATTCACTTTGCAGTTTTGGCAGAATATGCTATCTTGATTAATTCGTTAGTTTTCATTTTGTATCTTAGCAAATTTGCTATCTTGATTACTCTATTCACTTTGAGCTTCGCTCTCAAAATAAAATTCCATCTTGTCTACCGCAATAATCTGTTTCAAGCATTTTTCGTTGAAATGATGATTAATGGACTAATAACATTCGAAAAGGAGTTCTGCATATTACTCTGAAGTGCTTCTAAACGATACAATAACCTGAAACGGGACTAATTAGTTTGAATTACCCTAAACTCAAGGGCGTGTAATATCAAATTAAAAAATGACATTCTCATATCATTCATGACACATCTAATTAGGAGCATTTGATTCATTTCGATCATAGCATCCTAGTTATTTGACACATTCATAACACATCTAGTTAGGAGCATTTGATTCATTTCGATCATAGATCCTAATCATTTGGCATAAGCATAGATACATGGAATTGATTCTACAGGTCATGTCTCTAGAATCAGTGAATTCACCAGCCTTAAATCCCTAAGCAGTAGGGCAACAGGTTGAATTGAAAAGATCTCAACCCCCTAAGCAGTAGGGAAACAGATCGAAGATGATGAGCTTTAACTCCCTAAGCAGTAGGGTAACAAGTTGAATTGACCAGATCTTGTCTCCTTGAAGTTGCAGCGGAACAGATCGAATCCAACGAATCTTGTCTTCCTAAAGTTGCAGCGAAGCAGATTGAAGTTACAAATCTCATCTCCCCGAAGTCGCGGTGGAGCAGACTAAATTTACAGACCTTAAACCCCTAAGCGTAGGGGTAACAGTCGAATTCACGTGCTTTAACCCCTAAGCGGTAGGGTAACAAGCGAATTCATAGATTTTATCCCCTAAGCAAAGAGGGAAATAAATCAAGATGATGAGCCTTAAACCCCTAAGCAGTAGGGTAACAAGCTGAAAGTTACAAATCTCTTCTCCCTGAAATGGCGTTGGAGCGGCTCGAAGCCACAGCAGATCTCCTTGAAGTTTCAGCGGAGTAAATCGAAATTACAAGTCTTATATCCCCGAAGTTGCAGTGGAGCAGACTGAAGATAGCGAATCTTATTTCCCTGAAGTTGTAGTGGAATAGATTGAAGCTATAAATAAACAAACCTTACCTTCTGGAAGCTGCAGTAGAGCAGTGAAGCGGAGTGAAGCAACAAGATTGGATTAAAGCTATCTGGAGAAAAGGAGCGCTAAACAAGTCTAGACACGATGAGACCAGGCAAAATTGGTCTTTCTTAAGTCTTTGCTCCGTTCTCGTTACACGACAACAAGCAAAGAGGGGCAGTTGTACAGCCCAATTTTGGGCCCACTACATAACCTACCCAAATCACCCTAAAGACCCAAACCCTAAGTAAGCCCAAACCGCCAATAAAAGGGAAAAACAGCAAACCCTAGCCTAATCAGCTGCTGCCGTCCCATCGCCACTTGCCTGGCCACCGTCTTTGCTGCAGCACCGCCCTTGTCAGAGTTCACCGCCACAAATACCTGCAAACATTAATGAAGAAGGGACAGAAAGCAAGAATAGGAAATGTAATGGCTCTATATAAAGCCGAATCAAAACAAATCAATGTAACAACTCACGACAACTTAATGTATACAAATCGAGCATTCAGTCCCTAAAAACAGCAACTCTAGTGACATCAAAAAAAAGAATCGAATCAAACACTGAAAGCCCAGAAGTCAAAATCGAAGGCTAAGGTGACCATTCTTTCTTTTTCTTCCTTTTTCTTCGATCTCTATTTCATGACCGAATATATTCTATATTTACATATGCACAAATACATCATAAGAAAAAAAAAAAAAAAAACACACCTTAAATATACAAAGAGATAAAACAAAAAAAAAAGAGAAAGAAATTTTATCTAAAAAGCAATTTCAGCCACTGTACATGGTGTGCAATACTGGCAGAGACACTGCTACAAGTGGACGGTCGGCCCGCTCGTCGGTTCAATGACAGAGAGAAATGAGGGAAGGAAGAAATATTTTTGAAAAACAGAATGAAGAAATGAAAATTTTTTAAAGAAATTTTGCCTTAAATAGCCGATCGAAACGACGTCGTTTTGGTCGGCCTCCTTAATGCCAAAACGACGCCGTTTCACGTGACCCGCGCGGGACCCGACCCAATACCTAAGGATTCGCGCGTTTCTACTGTTTGGGATAATTGCTCGCGTAGTCCCTCCTTGTTTCTATCGGGTTTCAATTTGGTCTTTGACCATTTCTTAAATTTGCCTCTTAATTTTGATTTTGCTTCAATTTGGACCTGGGACCGTTTGAGGGACAGACATTCAGAACTGCGTCGTTTTGGACATGGGAATATCGCCCATAAAGCCCCTATGTCTTCTCGTGTGTTGCGATTAGCCCCTTACATTTCTTTCTCACCCTGATTCGCCTCAAAAGTTCTTCCTTGATTCAGTTTAATCCTTCTTTTACCTTTTTATTTTTATTTTTTTATTTATTTTTTCTTTTCTTTTTTGTTGTTTTGTTTTTTTTTTATTTTAATACCATTTGTGCTGTTATATTTTATTATTGTTATTCTATTATTCTTACCTATGGGTATTCTATTATTATTATTCCTACTTGATATTCATACGTATATATTATACATATTATATGATATTACTAGAAACTTTTAATATTATTGCTTTTGTTAATGTATATTTATGTCACACGTATATATCTTTAACAACTATATTATGTGTTACTATATCTACGTAAGCATTATCTTTACTATTATTATTATTCCTAATATATATTATGTATGCACCTTTTAACATTATATAAAATATATACATTTTTAATACCACATTAATGTTATATCTATTTTTTATACATATATATATATATATATATATATATATATATTCTTCATATAGTACTATTATTTTTATTGTACTTAACGTTTTCACTTGTTTATTACATTATTTTAATATTATTATTTATATCATTATTATTCCTACATTTTCACCTATTGCTTTTTTAAATACACTTATTTTTTATTCATTCTTCATTCACATTATATATTACTTATTTATATATGCTTACATACGTACATTTTCATACAACATTTAATTATTACCCGTATTATTACCATTAATATTATTATCTCTATTATCATTATCATTTTTAGTCTTGCACGATATTTATTTACTACCATTTTCTTTATTTTCAAATGCTTTTAATTTATTCATCATTCCTCTCTAATTTCTTTTGTTTGTTTCATTTCATTTTTGCTTTTATCGCTATTGTTCATACTCATGTTTATATTCATTTTGTCGTACCTGTCAAATACCGAAATTTGTATTCATCTATCCATCCTTTATCTTATTATTACAAATTATGTTGCATCAACCTTTTCTCGACAAAAATAACAATTTTTCATAAAAGTAATATTCCGTGTTTGGTAATTCGAGACAATCGTGCCCTAACTCACTAGGATTCGATTTTTCTCGTATAAACTAAATAGCGGAATACTCTTTTAAATCGCTATATGAGTCTTGAAAAATACTTATTCGCGAGGCACGTGTTGTGCCATAACTTACTGGGTATCACATTTTGTCATCTCGAATATGAATTTGTTTTAAAACAAAGGCAATATTCGGTGTTTGAGAACTCGGAAAAACGCATTCTAACTTACTCGACTCGATTTTTCTCGCTTACTCTAAATAACCGAATACCCTTCTAACAAATTAAAATACGTAAATTTTATATAAAAGGCAAGCTCGCTCTCAAAGAATTCAAGATGTTGTGTCCTAACTCACTGGATGTGACATTTCATACTTTGAGACGAGAAGGTCTTTAACACTTGAACTGTTTCATAAAAAAAGGGATCGCATTTCAAAGGTATTCCAAGTTTTCAATTCTCGACACTAAGACACTAATTAATCAACAAGGTACCAATTTTTGGGCGTATCGAGGGTGCTAATCCTTCCTCGTGCGTAACCGGTTCCCGAACTCATTTCCTGATTTTCGTAGACCAAAAATTATAGTTTTAGTAAATCTTAACTTTTATTAAAATGATTAATTTAAGGTGATCCGATCACACCTCATCAAAAAAGATTGGTGGCGACTCCCACATTCGTTTTCATTTTCAAAATCCAAGTCGACTACCGTTTTACCAAAAAAATGGTTACGACAGAGGGCAAAGTTCGAACTTGTCACAGAGGAATTTTGAATGGCCTTGACCACCTTTAAGCTATTTTTTTGAATCAGCATACCATCATATCATTTGTCTTGGAAGAGAGCCAATCCATCAAGAATACCTCACAATTCAACATCAAAGACTGGGCATTCGTCCAAATTAGAGCTGATCATGGTCAAGGCGCCGGCCGCTGACCAAGGCCCGCCTAAAATGTGAGGGTTTGGATAAAAATATAGGCCGTAAAATAGGCTTGGGCAAAAAAACGAGGCTCGTTTAGAAAACGGGCCGGGCCTCGGTAAGAGTTTTTTGGCCCGGGCCCGGCCCGAATTATATATTAATATATTTTTATTTTATTTTTAATTATTTTAAATTTTTAATATAACTATTTTTTATTATATTGTTAATTTGTGTATTGTTTTAAGATTTGTTTTAGTATTATTTTTATTTGTTTTAATATTTAGTTTTATATTTTTAAATATATTTGATTTATTATATTTTTAAATTTTTTTATTTAATGAAATAAGAAAAAAAAATTTAACATGGGCCGGGCTCGGGCTTAGTAATTTTATTTTGGGCAGGGCTTGGGCAAAATTTTAGGCCCATATTTGGGGCAGGGCCGGGCCCGGGCCTAGTATACAAGCCTAAAATTTTGTCTGAACCCGGCCCGGCCCATGATCACCTCTAGTCCAAATATTTGTTATATCCCATAACCCACTCCCCATTTCTATTTTTTATGACTCCCCCTGCTGCAACATTTCCAGAAACAACCTGAGCAGCCCCATTTGTGTAGAGATTGATCTAATTTTCCGGTACCTTAGCTACTAAAATTAGATCCTTTTGTCTAAACACATCTCTGTGAAAAGAAGCAAATTGTTTTGCGCACACACATAGTGAACACTAAAATACACATGAACACTAGAAAATGAATATATTTGATTACATAGTTGAATCTTAAATTTATTATTTGGTATTGATTTAAAATACACATGAACACTAAAAAATAATATATTTTACTTAAATTCATTAGTGAAGTTTAAGCTATCCATAACAATAAAAAATTTGAATATTCAGATTGAACGTCTAGCTATATATTGAATAGCAATAATAAAAAAAAAAGGAATGAAATTTATTAAATCATTTGAAAATTATAATGATGTAAAATTTCGTTTAATAAAAGTAAAATTATAATTTTTAAAATAAAAATATATCGATTTAGTCATTAATTAATATTTTTAGAGAAAATATTTGGTACACTATTAGTGAAATTTTTAGACTCCATAAAGAGTTAGGGGTTGACAATTGTTGTATAAGAGTATAGTAAAATATTAGAAAAAAATAAGTATTTTAAAAAAGAGATGCATGACAATTTTTTAAAGATAGTTGCGGAAAAAAAAACAACATTGCGAATATATTAAATACTAACTCATATTTTTATTAGTATTATTATGGTTTATAATATTATTTAATATATAATTTCTAATGAAAAAATCCCAAGCGGAAGCGGAAGAATCATACTTGTTATAATACAAAAACATGCCTAATCTCTAAACTTAGTTAAAAACAAGTGAAATCTTCTATTTGACAACTATAATAAATAATCTCACCGTCACTATTATTTTTAACTTTATAAAAGAAAACACACGCTCATCTAAAAACATATTCAATTTCAGCCCATCAAAATTAAACCCAAAAATAAATTATTTCAATTCAAACTTCACCTAACTCAGAACACAAAAACACTTATAATCCTAACATTCGGTAGTTAGGTGTTGGTGAAAGCAAGTGTTGTTCCAGCTCTGCAAAGATGGCGTTGCATGAACTGCATGTTATTCACCTTAAAATTCCTTAATAAACTATCCTCTCCTTGCATAAAAATATTGGGCACATTAAACAATTCAAACCCCTCCATTGGCTCTGCTTGCTTACACCTTTCGTTTTCTCATTCTACTCTATCCTTAATGAAAATATCATTTCATCGGAGTAGAGTTGTATCAATAATCCTACGTGGTTTTATCTTTTTATATAAAACATCATTTTTAATTTTTCTATTTTTATATAAAAAATTTTATAAATATTATTTTATATAATTTTTTAATCCATAGAAAGCGACGCCACTACAATTCCACGGGGGAATTATTAGTACTTCAAATAATAATAATAAAAGGGGGCAAAATTCAGTTAAAAATTGAGCTATATTACGAAAACTAACCAGGCACCTTTTTATTTTCTTGGATGAATGCTAAATTTGTAGTAACCCCGATTCAAGTGAAGAATATTCAACCTTTGTCAATTCCAAGGCCAGACAGCACAACCATTTGATGTTGACCTCCACATTCAATCACTATCTTCTTGCGTTTTTGTTTAATTTTGTAATGTTTAGCAAATTTCCAGTGAACTTTTGTTTTGGTAGTCGAAAAGATTGAATTGCATTTGAGATTAGGACCCTAAGATTGAGTGGTTCTTTGTAAATATTTCCAACAATTTCCAATTACTTAATGGAAAACGGATATGGTCAGCTTTAATTAGTTTTTTGTGAATAATGGAGCTCACCAAACTTACCAACAAGTCGGGTTAATGTATAAAGGGAAATGCATTGGATTCACACATTCAACAAATAAGGGTTGATGTTGATTACAAAAAGATTGTGAATTTAAATATGTAAAATATATTTATTATTTTATTTAAAAATTAAAAAGAAATTAAACACCGCCCTCTATATGTCCTTTTCCTATTTCTTATCTAAACTCATCACTACTTTTCAACATTTTGTTGAATGAAATTATTTTCAAACAACGAACCAAATTTTAAAATAATTTTTGTAAAAAATACATCCGGGGTATAATCATGTGCATGGATCCAATCATATCAAATTAAAATTATGGTTTTATGAATAGAAACGACACCCTAATTAAGGTGAAATTATTCCTTTTTTTTATTTAAAAAAAAAAAACTTTGAAGATCCACGACTAGAAAAGAAGAAAAACAAGTCACTCCTAAATGAAAAAGACTGCACAACCTGCTTGATTCTTATTAATCACACTTGGGTTTTATGTCTACTACTTTTTTACTATCTATTTCTGCTTAATTTCAATTTTTTTCTCCATTTATTGTATAGCAAAGTGTACAATTCCCTTACAAAATAAAAAAAAAAAAAAAAGAAAAAAAGAAGGGATAGACGAGATATTAAGATTGGGAAAAACAAATAGTACTTGACGTCCTTAGTTCTTTCTTCTTCCTCAATCCTCAGTCTGTTCAAACTTCAGACACTGACGCTGCATCTAGTCACAAACTGAAACTTAACAGCGTTTTGTGCGACAATAACACCGTTAAATTTGCTTCCAAAAGTTATTATTGCCGGACATCTAACGTAAAGATGGTATCTCCCGGACACGAAAGCTCCAACTTTCCATCTCACCCGCCCATCAATCTTAATGGTAAGAAAAACCGACCCGGAAGCCTGTTCCGAACTTAAAGACGTGGAAAAGTCCGGGGAGATAGGTATCATGTTCCCGTTTATGAAAGGCGACCAAACGTTTACATCCTTGTGACCCTGGTAAGTGGGAGGGAGTGAAGTCCGGGGTGTGATCTGTTGGTTCCTGTAGGTGGCGTAGAGGTCGAGCCTGTCGTAGTATATTCCTATTCTGTCATTGGGGTTTCGAGACGATACGGTGACTTGGAAACTGGAAGTTAGGAAATTGGGGACGGAGGCGTTGAAACCATAGACGGTGGTGTCCTGGAGAATGAATCTGGGCTTGCTGGGACGAAGGATTGCCCAAATGAGAAGGATTGTGATTAGAACAATCAGGATGAAGAACAGAATGCCGTAGAGGAGTCTTCGGCGGAATTTATTGCGGCCTTTGCCATGGTGGCCGCATTCCTTTGCCGACATGGTAGATAGAAAGTGTGAGTGAAAATGAAGGGGGGGGGGGGTGAAACAGAGTGAGGGACCTCTCTGCTTTGGTTTGTGTAATGAGATAAAGTGTTGCCTGTGTTTCTTTATATAAATAATTACATATAGGGTACCATCTACATAATATAAAATGAGAGTTTATTATTATTGCATGGTGGAAAAAAATAAATCATTTATGGCATTGATATTATGAATTTATGTCGATGCATTTATATATTAGTTTTTAAGTGTTGGATTAAATTAATACTATGTATTAATCAATTCATGTATAAAATTATCAAAAAAATCAGTTATTTTATAAAATAATAAACATTATTTATTAGGGACGGGTAATTTTATTTTTTAATGTAAAATCTAGAAAAATATAATCTTAAGATTTAATAATTTTCACTTTTTCAATTTTATCATTTAATTAAAACCTCAATATTTTATATCAATTTTTTATAAATATATTTATTACATAAAATTTTCATTTATATCGTAATCTAATTAATAGTTATAACTTTTTCAAAGACATGGAAAAAGAAACTACTCAAATGGTTGGTCTCCACCCTTTTATTTTATCCTTCTTTGATTTTCTTTTGCTGGATTGTCATGCATGTTACAACAAAATTTTGTCAAAATTTTTTATTTTCATTAATGAAAAATAAAAAATTAAATGAAAAAAGAATAAAAAATTAAAATGGTGAAAACTTTATCATTTGATTCATTAATGCGATATAATTTTATGTAATATTAATGAATCAAATTATATGTATCATATTATAAGAATGATGTAAATTAAAGCTAGTTTTAAAATTTTTTTAGTGATGGCGTGGATAAAATTATACACCATTAATATATTAAATATAAAATTTTAAAATATATTATTTTTAATACTTAGTACGTGCATGAAATTAACAAATCAGTATATAAAAAAAAGAAAAGAAAAAGTAGGATACTTGAAAAAATTAAAATGAAAACTGAACATACAGCTTTTTAAAAATAATAATTAAATTACTAATATAATATTTTAAAAATATATTATTTGATTCTTTTTAATAGTTTTCACTAAATCAATGAAATCAAATTTTGTCAAAGACATTGTTAGTGTCAGGTTATGAGACACTTATATGGGTAAAAAGTTAAATTTCATATGAAAGCATTGGTATTGATGGTTAAAGCAAACGACATGATCAGTCGTTTATTCCTTTGAAGAACATTCATAATGAGGGGATTAGTTATTGCTATTGATAGTGGATATATTGATTTGGACAAAATAAACAGTAAAGGTCATGGGTTTTTAAATATCTATATTCGAGTTTTACCATTCGCAATTGTAATATGTGAATATTAAATCTCAACATGCTAAAAATAATTTTTTAAAAAGATAGTTAAAATTTTATTTTTTAAAGAGATATTTTTCTCTGAAGTAATTAATGTTATTTAGATATTTATAAAAACGAAAATCCCTTATTTTTCTCCATTTAATATATCTTGATATATTAACAACCATCTGAAATGAATAATGAAGTCAAGAAGGGGAAGAAGCTTACACTTTCGTTTTAAAATAATAAAAATGGTAAAGGTGGATCGAATGAAAAGATTAACCAGTTAGGTCTATTATAAAATATTAAGATTGGATTAAAAAAGATGGATGAGTTTAATCAAGTATTAGATGCGTATTGTATTTTTAACGAAAAATTTATGTATTTTTTAAATGATATTATTGACTAAAAATTTAATTTAATTTCCATGATTACTAAAGTCATATATTGGTTAAAAAAAGAAGAAGAGAAAGTCCAAGTAACACGTATCCATGGGATTCCTGGCCAGCCAGCCAGCCAACCAGCGGGGCCCTACCCTCTTTTTGGAGGTTCCATATGTATATCCAGCCAAGCCACGGCCACCCAGTATAGAATATACACCCACATCTCTCTTCAGCCATCCCAGGCTTAAGAGTGGGAGGAGGGCAAGGAATCAATGACTCCATTCCCCGCTTGCTTTTGTATTTCTATGGATTGAAAAGGTTTTAAAGTGGTTTCCCTTTCATATATATGAATATCCTCTTTTTCTTAATACCATAATTTTATGCTTTTCTTGATGATACAGCAGGTGGGGGAATCCATTTATTTACGCCCTCTAGCACCTCCTTTACGACAAATCAATCACAATAATCCGAACCTTATTTTATATTTTAGATTCTATCACACATTTTCTTTTTTGTATTGATCCATCGAGAATGAGTTTTTTAATCTCTTTCTCTAGCTAAATTATTGTTTGCTACTTGACGTTTGACCAACCAATGTTATTTTAATTAATAAGCTCACAAATCGCCTTAACTGTTATTAGCATTACTAATAATTGAGTCCGGTTAACAATTACATTTTATAGTATTTTCATTGATTTCAAGAAAAAAATGTATAAATTATATATCATTTAAGCTAATAGCACTTGAGCATTGTTAACATTTACACCTCCAAATTTAGGGACTCGTCCATGTAAAGAGTAAAAGTCAACAAACTTGAAGGTTGCTTGGAAATTTCAGAATGAACCCTTCTTGTCTGATATGTTCCCTTGGAAAATTAGTCTTCGAAGCACATGACTTAGGAATGTGAAAACCAGATGAATCCACCCCCCAAAATAAAATAATTAGAAAGCAAAGCAAAAAGGCCTCTTCTCTTGGAGCACAAAAGACAGAAAAGTATGGAAACCCACTGTAATGTAAGGATTGAAATTGTGGAAAATGTAAAAGCTCTAACTAACACAAGAAAACAAGGCAAACCAAAGTGGTCTTTTTGTCCCCCTAGCCTGAATTTTCAATGCTTGAAATAACGATATCTTAACAAAACCTTCAATATCTTATTTCATAATTCATATGCTTGTAACTTTGTTTTCCCAGGAATTTATTCCCGTCTTAAACGTATGACAATTGAATGTGGCACAAAAAAGCATCTCAAGTTTTTGAATTTCCTTTTTTATATATCAAAGGTTTGGAAGGGTGGTTGAAACAACAATGTTTACAATAAATTTTAATTAGCAGCTGTCTAGATTTTTCTTACAAGTATAAATGAATACAACCATTATAAATGTATTAGAGTAATTACAAAGTAGCACTAAACTAATATAAAATATAAAAGGACAATAAACCGGATACAGCCTACGTATTGCAACTGTGTATGGTGAGATTTGAGAACCACACATGCAGTATTACATAGGGTAGAATTCAAACCAGGGTACTAAAAGACCTAGTCTTTGCCAATAATGTTAAATTCTCATTAGGCTAGAATTAATTAAGTGAGCACAAGAAACTACGTTGGATATATTAGTTAATTTAACCTTAGTTCAATTAACACTGTTGTTATTATAACAACTAAGAAAATATGGATCCAAACGTATTTAAGCGTGTTATTTTTTTCTAATTTAAGAATTCAAAAGAATTATAAGTAAAAATAAATATTGTATAAAAAATTGAATATATCTAAATAAAACATTAGACCTTATTTACTCATAACAGAAGCATTGGATAGAAGTTTGCAGATCTGGAGAAGCTTCACCTACGATGGGCTTCTATGGTAAGTAATAGATTATCAAATATCAATCATACAAATTTTATTTTATTTAGTGCAAAGTACAGTTTAAATTAATAAGTGAGTATATATAAAAACAAATGTTTGAACGACACATGTATGCATTTTTGTGCATAGGAGAAATAGAAGAAAGGGATCAGACGTTGGAATTTTAATAATATAATTTCTTAAAAGTAATTTTCACAAATCTTTTAAATTAAACCCAAAATCATGTGTGTAATTTTCATTTATTGAGGTTTTTTTAAAAATTATATATACAAGTATAATTACAATTGTAGATATAAATAATACATATTTAAAATTATAAAATTCGATAAGATTGATAATTAAATCAGAATAAATTTAAATATGATTCACACATGTTAGATTTAAATTAAAATAAAATTTGAATTAAAATTTACACATAATTTATATAAAATGAAAATTTAGAATTAAAAATTCTCAAAACTTTAAACTTACCATTAAGTCAAAATTATATTAAATTAATTTACTGAATTAAATTTAAGACTCTCGTGTTCAAGATAAAAACATTTACAAATAAAATTATAAAAAGAAATATAAAAATTGATTTGATCAAAGTGAAAAAGGAAGGACAAGATAAGCATAGTGAAATAGAAAAATGAGAAGTAGAAGGCAAGGATATATACCCTTTGGAGCGAGTTGTGGGTTCGTGGGTAGGGATATTAGGATCCCCAAAAGTCAGCTTTTTGGGCACAGAAATTTTAGTTGATTCCCTCCCTACACGTTGTTTGATTGTACCAAGTGCCCACCACACATCTTCTTTCAACCTCAAAACTTTTAATTCTACCCTTTGATCTTTTTTTTATTCTTTTCCCAATTCTTTTTATTTATTTCTTTCTTTCTTGCATTTAGAATTTTTTTTGGCTTAACTTGAAAATTCATGCTTAAATTATACTTTTTTTTCAAAAAGATTATATTATTTTCTTCTTTTATATATACATATATATATATATTTTTTTTTCTTTTTCTTTTTCCTTTTTTTTCTTTAGAACTATATCGATGGTTGAGCCAATTAGGCCACCAATTCTCTGTTTGATCAACTCGTATGGTTCAATTAAATAAATTATTAGAAATACATAAAATAAAAAATATTTAAAAATAGAGAAAATGGTTCCACTGGTTTTTTTAGCTTGGTTTAATTGATGTGTATTCGTTCGTTAGTTAATTGATTCAACCCCTGTCCTTGGACCAATATCCCAACTAGTTCTAAAAACATAGTTTTGATCGATGAAATAACTTTTTTGATCCCGTCAAGTAGAACATGTAAGTTGTGAAGTTCAAATCAGAATTAATCACCAACATCTAGATCTTGGAAGGACAGATTTTAAGCAATTATTGTCAAACATTATAAAGGAAGAAGAAAGAGAAAAAAAAAAGGAAAAATAGAAAAAAAATAAAGAAAGAAATAATGTAAAAGAAAAAAAGAATTTTAAAAAATATAATTTTTAAGTTTATATGATACAGCAGTTTTTTATTGATAATTTTTTTTTTATAATGGATATAATATTTTGGTGTAAAATGGGTAACAAAAGAATAGTTTAAGGGTCCGTTTGTTTACATGTAAAAAGTTTTACGGAAAATGTTTTCTGCATTTTCCTATATTTGTTTTACAGAAAATAGTTTGGTCAACGGAAAATGACTTACAGGTCAAAATAAAATAAGCCCTTTTTCCTGTAAAATGACTTACCATTTTGAAAAGCATAAATCATTTTCCAAAAAAGAGCTCATCTATAGATCATTTTATTTTTATATAAAAATTAACTTAAATCAAGCTTAATATTTTTATATTGATAATAAATTTTATTTTTATTTTTAAAAATATTTAAAATATTATATTTTTCAATATTATTGAACATACATATTTAATTATTTATATTTAGTCATATAATAAATTATTAATACAATAAATATAATTTATTATTTTAATAAATTATTTAATATTTTAATTTTATTTTAATAATAATTTTTAAAAATAATAATTTTAAATAATATTATTCACATATTATTGAAAATATTCAATATTAATATTTTAATAATAAATATTTATTACATTTATAAATATATTAATAATAAATGTTTTGTAGTATAAAGGTTAAAATATGTCATAAGTCTATTTACACTTCACAGATTTGTAATTTAATTTTTGTACTTTTATTTTCAAGAATTTAGTCCCTTTACTTTTCAAATTTAAAAATCAAGTTCAATTGTTGACATAGTTAATTTTTTTGTCAAATTTGTTGATGTCACATTTTTAAATAAAAAATACTCACTTAGTAGTCATGTAATTAAAAAATGATGTTGTATTAATGAATCTGAATTTAACATAATATTTTTAATATATGCAAAAATAATGTAAAATATAAAACTATAGATAAAAATAAATTCAATTAAACAATGAAAAAATAAGAAAATCTCAAATGTATGTTTGTTTAATTGAAAGTAACTTTTATGAAATATTTTTAAGAAATCTACCAAACAATAGAAAATATTTTACACAGATTCTTCCAAACACCAGAAAATATTAGCTTTTCTAGAAAAGTAAATCATTTTCTAGAAGTCATTTTCAGTGAAACAAGCGGAGCCTAAATATTACTTGTGACAAAAAAAAATTTAAATAGCAACTTGGACAAAAGGGAATAGTTTAGGTATGTGAGTTAAGCCTTTTTAAAAATAGATTTAACCAATTAACTAACGAAGGTATCAACTTGTGAAAAAAGTAGTTCAGGTACAAATTGTGGCAAAAAAAAAAAGTTTAGATACTAAGATGATGAAAAGGGTATAGTTTAGGTACCAATGTATGGATTAAGCCTCTTTTTTTAATCTCTTCACTCTCTCTCTCTTTTTTGGGGTATAAATCTCAAAACTATACATAAATTTTGATTTAATATGCAATTGTATACATATATTTTGATTTTGTGCAATTTTATATAGGAAAATTTGATTTGATTCAGTTCTCATAAATTATTAACACAATTATTAATATAATATATTTTTATGTTTATATATTGCATACAAAAATAATTATATTTATACAATATAAAAATAAATTGGAGAATTTGTTTCTTTAAATGTGTATGATTGAATCAAATTAAATTTTCATGTATACATTTGAACCACGATCAAAGTTTCATAATAAAAGTTTTGTGTATGCTTGTACCAAAATAAAATTCATTATTAAATTACATATTAAATTAAAATTTAGATATAATTTTTAGATTTATTTTTATTTTTAATATTTTGATTATTTATCAACATTTCAGAGCGTGTAATACACGTCCTATTAGACTGTTAAGTATGAAGAAAATAGTTTGCCCCCATCATCAAAAAATTGATGGCTTAAACTGAAAAATTAGGAAAATAGAAAAAGGGCAAGAGGAAGGAAGGAACTTGGATGCAGAAAAATCCAAGCTACAAAACTAGAGGAAAAGATGGAAAATGAGAATTTAAAGGGAAGAAAAGGATTTATTTTTCGGGAAAGAAAGTCATAAATAAAGTCAATGAAGTTTTAATTGTGTTGATAAGATTGAGGATTTGCGATTTTGAGTATCCAAATTTAATTTTCACTCTCTGTAAATTCATATGTAAATTTTATTTAAATTTATTTGAACTTAAGTTCAGTAACGTGTAAATCTTATCTATCTTTACTCAAAAAGGATATAATAAATGAAGAATGAAAATCTCATTTCTATCAAGGTTTTTAAAACGAATGATAGTTTAGAATTAATATATTAAAAAAATTAGTAGATGTAATTTCATCACTTAGATAAATACTTTAAGAAAGAAATTTCCAAAATTGGAATTTAATAAGATAATTATAATATTAAGAATAGAATAAGAAAAATACACAATATGGATTCATTATCTATAATATATATAACAGCATGAGTTTGAAGAAATTTTTATTTTTTATTATATTATTAAATTAACTTTAAACTTAAATATAATTTATTTTAGAATTATTAGTTAAAAGAAGTTGTGCTAATTTTAAAATAGAGTTATTACTTGAATATATAGCTCTAAGCATAAAATATAAATAAAAAATTTATGCTAATTATAATTTAATTTACAATTATTTGTTAAAACATTTGAAGTAAAAAAAGTGGTGTTCACTTTTAAAAAATATATATATGCTAACTTAACTGATGTAAAATAGAGTTATAACTCGAATAAAATATAAGCATCTTAATTATAACTTAATTATTACTAGAGCTATGTACCAATTAAAATTTAAGTTATAGCATCCGATAATTAGACATATTCAATCAAATGGTATCTAAAAAAATTACTAATAAAAAAATTGTGATTATTAGCATTAAATTATTCGAATTTTATTATTACATTTCATGTCCAAATAAACCATATCATTTATCTCTAATTAATTACATTACATTTTCAAATTAAAAAAAAATTGAAGTTGTAATTTATCTTTGTACATACATACCAAGTCTTTGAATTTCTTTTTTATAATAGTTTCATTTCAATATTTTATAAATTAAGAAAAAATCAATATGGCCTCTAAAATTAAATTAAGTTTTTAACTAAATATGGGTAGTGAAATATCATTTTGTCTATTATTTTACTAAGAAGATGTCATTGGAATTTAATAAGTTTTAAGAGCTTTTAAATTAGTTTAATTTTCATTAAAATTGAATAAGTTTTTATTTATTTCTCTTCCTTTTTATATTAAACCCAACAACTCCTTAAATTGTAGCATTAAAAAGATTTACCCAGCGAAAGAGAAAATGTTGAATATACAAAAAAAAACAATAATTGAAAAAAATTGCAGTGATTAGTTGAAGAGAAGAGGAAATGAAGGTGGCATTCCTTCTTGGATGGACCAACTTCCTTCATGACCTTGGTTGGGTAGAGAAAAGAAAAAGAAAAGAAAAGAAAAGAGTATTGTAACTATTTCTAATAAAATAGAAAATTGAAATAGGAAGAAAATGAAAACATATATCACCCCATGCACCCCCCCCTCCCAAAGCAGAGAAAAGGGAAGTTACATCTCTTAATAATCCTACGACATTTTGCAGGTTTCGTTGATACAAAAACATGAAATTGAATGAGCAAGATACTAGTCTATTAACATAACTATCCCAAAGCAACCCACTTCATAGATGCAGGAAAGGATGTATTGCATATAAATTTAAAAGTACAAGAATGGAGGATTCATTCAGGGGCTAACATAGCAATCTTCACGGTCTTTAATATATTCCAAAGTTCCTTCCCTTGAGGAATTCCCGAAATTAACGTTCAAATCATCACATTCAACATTGAGCATCAAGCTCCTCCTGAACCACAACCACTTCCCACTTTTCAAGGTGGCCCAGACCTTAATTCTCAACACAAAATTAACGCCCCCATTCTTTTGATCTTTGCCCATGTCTTGGGCTATCCAAATGGGGACGGCGTGATGAGCCGACTCCCCTGTGTTAATCACAACTTGCATCGAGGTTTTGTTCTTGCTTTCCAGGAACATGGGGTTGATCCAAGTAAACCCCACGTCGTATTTGTCGTTGTAATTCATAAATACCTCCATTCCATCCACATAAAGATACAATTTAGTGTTGGGGTTTTCAATTGTAATCTCTGTCTCCCACCTTGCCGTGAAAGGATTTGCGTCGGTATTGAAATTTGTGACATGCATGTTCTCTACGTGGAAAACCGGGAATCGTGGCAGAAGAGTTGCCCAGATGATCAGCTTTGTTAGCAGCAAAATCATAATTACCAGAATCAAAAATACCAAAAAGCAACGACAAGCTCCCGAACAACGATGACGGTGCTCTGATTGTATGTAACCCTGTCCATAATATGGCCCCGGTGGCGGGTAAGGGTAAGGGTAAGGGCCGTATCCGCCGCCGGGAGGAAGTGCATTGTAGCCATGGAATTGGGCATTGGGAGGCACAATTGCTGGAGGATAACAGACCTGCGGCGGTTGACTTTGTGGCGGCCATTGGATTGGACGTCCTTGTTGTTGTTGTGATGTGGGTGTTGTATTTTTATCTGTCGTCTGCTCATTTGGTTTTCCTACATGATCAGATGCCATTCTTTCTCTATTATTTTTTTTTTGGTTTGGGTTGCAATCTTTATTTTTCTCTCTCACGTAAAATAGAGAGAGAAAAGATTAAAGAACTGAACCGTAAAAACGAGTGGGGAGCGTGTCTTATATTTTAGATCAAACCTATTTTTAACTTCATATTTTTATTTTCATTTTCATGTAAACCTCAATTTGGTAACCGACAGACAATCATCTCATTTCAATCCTACTTCAACACTAAATTCCTCAATAATATTCCCTTAAAACATCTATTCCTTTGTACCCATCATAAAACGTATTTAAGTTTGAATTTTGTAGAGATATGTCAAAAATCGGTTAACTGAATTGCTTTTTCCATATAATTAACCAATTTTGATATTTATTTTTTATTTTTAATTTCCAAAATAAATCGATTAATTTTTTAATTAATAAACCTTAAACTCATAACTATACTCAACCTCAAATAAGCTATATCCAATATATACCTAACCCAACTAAACTCAAACATAAATCCAATTACCCAAGTAACCTAATTAAAAAAAATAAATTACAACCTAAAAATTACAATTAAATTAATGGTTAAATATAAAATTGGTAACCAAACTTCTTCACTTCTCCCAAATTGGTACTTATGATTTTTTTTGTCTCAGTTTGGTATTCGAATTTTTTTCTGTCCACTATATTGGTACATTAGCCTAATGCTATCAGTTTTTAATGCGGGAAAAAATTTCAGACTAAAACTAAATAATTAAATGTCTAAGGTTTTCAAATTTTCACAATAAATGCTTCATCTCTTAGGGCTCCCCTAAACTTTTAAGCTTTTATTATGTTACATTCTATATATTTTTTTAAAAGGGCCCCAATTTATTATTTCGCCTAGAGCCTCAAAAATTACAAAAATGGGCTTCCCACCATTTGACATCCTCTTGTACACTATTTCTTTTTTTTTTCATTTCCCTCATTTTCTCCTTGTTTTTAAACCGTTTCTTAGCCATTATCACTTAATTTTATTATTAACTTAAAAAACTAAATAAATCAAATGACTCTTCTAACTAAATCAATTATTAAGCAAAATAAAATACTAAACCCTCTCAACTCTAATCTTTTAGCCATATCTTTGTTCTACCAACGCGGTACTTTCCAGCTTACTGCTCCCTTCCGAAATGAGGACGGAATGACCAACTGCTGACGTTGAAAGCGGCTATGAAAGCAATGTTGACGGTGGAAATAAACGAAACCCATATCGACGATGAACTATGTTGCACCGTTTGTAAGGAGCGATGTTTACTACCACTGTGTTTACGATTACTAGCTAAAGCACAATTTAACACCCATTTGAAGAAAACCATGAAAAGGAAAAGATTTAGGAGGGGATTTTTTTACAAATTAAAAAAAAAAACTTATTCAAAGTAAAATGTTGAAAACCCAGAACTTGAAATACCAAAAATTAATATTTTTTCTTAAAAAGTCAAGAAAAAACCCAAGAATCTAGTGCCGGTTCTTTGTTTCAGTTGGCCCTTAAATTGGAAGATGAAGAAGAGTGAATAAGACAAGGGTAGGAAAAAGAAAAAGTAAAGAAGAAAAAAAAAAGGGAGAAAATGGGGGAAATGAGAAAGAAAAAGAAAAAGATGTACAAGAGGATGTCATGAGGTGACGCATGATTGGCTAGTGTTAACATGTTAGCAAAAAACTAAGGACATTAGGCTTTTTTACCGATATAGTAGACGAAAAAAAAGTTCAGGTACAAACTTAAAACAAAAAAGATCATAAGTATCAATTTGGGAGTAGTGGACAAGTTCAGGTACCAATTCTATATTTAAATCTTAAGTTAATTAACACTCCCAAAACTAAAAGTTGTAAGGTAAAATAATTTTGAAAAATCACATACCCCCTACGAAGCAAACAATTTTGAAAAATAACAATGCATAGGGGTGATCAAACGGTCAATTCGGTTAATATTTGAACTGAATTACCATTATCGAATTAACCAAAATCATAAAAGTTTTAACTATTAACAAAATAAAAAAAATTTACATTTTTTTTGTTTTGTTCAAATAAGTTTGAAATATAAAAAATACCATTGCAATGTTATTTTTCTTCGTTTCTAATTTTAAAAAAGGAAGCAAAAACAACAAATAACACAATAACAACACTAATTTAAAACCATCATAACAAACACTGCGTTAAAAACAAGACTGTCTAAGACTTGAGTGATGAAATGAAAAAAAGTTTGACAATGCAAAAAATATATATATTCAAAGAAGTCAAGAAGAATAAAAGATGCTCTAGTGTTAAGTAGCGCCCACCGAGTCTTTGTTTTGAGTTTGACAATGGAAAGAAAAAAAAATTAAGGCTTCTTTCTTTTATTTTTTAACTTTTTATATATATTTTTAGTTTAAAGATGTATAAATCTATTATGATCTTAAGTAAATTATAATAATTTGCATAAATCTTGTCGAACCCACCCTTTTTATTTAAAAATTTTAAGTTTAAAAAAATGGGAGGAATCGACTTTTGAAAAATAAAAATATGGAGTCGCCACCAATCTTTTTGTTTAAGTGTGATCGGATCACCTAGAAATTCGGTTAATAAAATATTTTGATTTACTAAAACAACGATTTTGGTCTACGAACTTTTGAGAAAACGGGTTCGGGAGTCGGTTACGCATGAGGAAGGATTAGCACCCTCACTGCGCCCAAAATTGGTACCAAATCGATTAAATGCTGTCCTTATGTCTAGAATTTAAAGATGTTTTTGAAATGTGGTTCTTTTTTAATAACATTTGAATAACCCGAGTTGATTGCCAAAAATCTTCATGTTTCGACGTCCGAAAATTTATAATTCGAAAATCACAAAAGGATACTCAACTATTTAGTCCAACGAAAAACCGAAACCCAGCACAGTAGGGCACGATTCCTCAAATTTCCAAACATTGACAATTGCCTCGCCTTAGAAAATACGAGTGAGAGTCCGAAGGGATCTTCGACTGTTTTGAATAAATGAAAAAGCGCAACCCAGCACGATAGGGCACGATTCTTAAATCGCCGAACATCGAACATCGCCTTCGTTTTGAAGAATTTTTAGAAGACATGGATAAAATTTTGAAGGGATATTTGATTATTTTGAGCAAACACGAAATTGCAACCCATCACGTTAGGGCACGATTCCGCGAATTGCCAAATATCAAATCTCGTCTTCATTTTAAAGAATTTTTAAGTGAATAATTATAAAACTAGCTTAAAATGTATTAACGCGTTTTGAAACCAGATAAGATTAATCGTAAAGATTTGAATTTTATAAGAAACCACATTTCGCAAACCAAGTGAAAAATGATGATATGGGATAATGGATATGTATGAGATACGATCCACTAATAAACTAATAATCAAGTAGGGCTAATCTAAAAAGGTAACTCGATCACGATAATACAATGTAAACAATGAATAAATAATATGCAATGATAACACGCATGGCATAATATGATGTGATTACTACTAGATACATAAAACAAAATGCAAATCAAAGACGTAATATGGTATAAAACTATTTTAAAATAAAAACGAATAAATGGACACATAAAATGTAGGTTGACAAATTTATATATATATATATATATATATATATAAAAACTAGAGATAGATATAATTTTAGAAATAGATATTATAGAATGGAAATTTGAATCAAATTGCATGTAAAATGTTTTTAAACACAAATATATTTAAAAGTTGACAAACTACATGATGATTTAAATAATATGTCTAATATAAAAAGAATAATAATGAAGATATATGACAAGACATAATACACAAAATAGGTTTATAAAACATATATACCTGTAAGTTTATTGAAAAGAAATCATGAGATTAATAATATAAATTTTAAGTTAGTCTCAAAAATATACACATGCCCTTATGTCAAAACATTTAAATAATAGGCTATAATAAAACACATAGGTAATATAATATAAAGATATACTAAAAAAATAATAATTTTTAATAATTACACAAAAATGAAGTTTCCCAAAATTATTTCACATATACATAAAGAAAAGACTTGATAAATCACAAAGTAAAAGGTGTTTTAAAATAAAAAAATCTATTAAAGTAATAAGTGTATTAATATATATAAATTTAAAAGTGAGTACATGTAAATTCATATAGAAAATGATAATATGTATAGGTTTAATAATGTATGTAAATCAAATATATGTACTATTATAGGTAAGTATAAAAATAATTTATATGGAACATATATACAAAACATATCATCATAGCAAAAATATACATTAAAATACATGGGTCTAATAATATATAGATCAAATATAGATATCTATAAACATATACGTATATAAAAATAATTTAGAAGATGTGTTATATAGGATTATATAATAAAACACAATAATAAATTTAAGACATATGAATAAAATAACATAAGGTTAACAATATATGTATATGTGAAATAAAATTAACTCTAATATAAAGTAAAAATATATATGTATGATAGCGTGAAAGAAATAAACATTCAAAGTATATGAAATGTGATATTAACATTACAAAAAAAAAAAAAAATTACAACGAAAAAGTAACAATTACCAAAGACATTTAAAAAGTACAAACAACTGATTAAGAATGAAAATGGATTATAAATCAACAAAAAAAACTTAATTAAAATTAAACTAAAACAAGGGGATAATTCGAAAATAAACAAAAATGACAATAGGGACCAATATGCCATGCGCGCAGATGCGTGGGGACTTAAGCTGGAAATAACCCAGCTCCCCAAAACGCAGTGTTCAGGCTCGGACCCCTTTGCAAACAAACGTAAATTTCGGGGCTAAAATTAAAAGAAAAAGAAAGATGAATAGAGACTGATTTGCACACGGCGTGAAAGGGGAGGGACCAACATTGAAAATAAACCTTCACCGTCAAAATGCGCGAGTTATCGGGGCCAAGAATTGGGTCGGTCGGGTCATTGGGTGAAAGCTACCACACGAGGTCGTATGAAGACCATTAAAATTGGTCTAAACGGCGCCGTTCCCAGTCCCTTATATGGACTAAACCCACCGAATCAACCAATACCCATTCTGCCTATTTTCAAATCCCTAATCCCCTTTTCCTTTGTTGCCCATGTTAACCTTAAAACACTCCCCTCGACACTAACGCGCCACCGTGAACTGTGATATGCACATTTGAACTCCAAATGAGTGGTTTTCGGCCTTGAGATCCTATTCAGATTCCGATTTCAACGAAGTAAAGGGGAAACGACGGCCAACTTGCGAGGTAAACTTCTCTTTCGCTTTCTTTTTATGTTTTTGTGATAGATTTCAAAATAAAAAAGAAAATAGAGGCGTAAAAATAAAAAAGGGAACAACCTTTGAGGAATATTCAACTTCTCTGTATTTGATTGCTATTCTTTTTTTTTTTTGTATGTTATGCGTGTGTAAAAAAGGAGCCCCCCTTTTACAATCGAAAATCAAAGGCTTTATAGCCGAATAACTAAAGAAAACAACAATTTTTGTCCTCTGCTTTCGTATTGGCTTGTTGCTGCTTTCATTTGTTTTCTTTTACAGGTACGGAGCACGGGGTTGTGCGTTGGCATGTGTACGGAGCCGGAGCGTCAGACGCGGCGCGAGGTCAGACATCATCACGGAGCGAGGCATTGTCCGTTTCTTGGCTGCGGTGCAAAATGAAAAGAGGGGTGACCTAGGGTTTCTGAGGCTGTTAAGGGGATGGGCCTATTGGGCTTGTTTTGATTTAGGCTCGTGATGGGTATCAGGTCTGGGTTTAGTTTTGGGCTGATGGGGTTGGGCCTTTAATTATGTAATTTGGATTGTAAAAAAAGGACTTTTAATTAATGGACTGTTTTATTTATTATTTTTATTTTGGGTTTGATTGTTGGGCCTGGACGAATTTGGCCCATTACAAATCTAATTAGTTTTAACCTCATTATTTAGTTTGGGCTTACATAATTTATTGGACTTATAAAATATATTGGGCTTATAATATTTTATTATTATTAATTTTAATTAATTAGTTAATTTAGTTATTTACCCAATTAGAATCGAATAAATTTTTAACTGAAATTTTAAAAAACTCTTAATTGATAAGATCGAATTAGATTCTGAAAATAATTTAATTCCATCGATTAATTCAGTATTAATTGCACACCCGTAGCGCAACCTTCCCCAATTCCACTTCGTTCCTATCCCCCACTCCCATTGTATTGACAAGACTATCAATTTTGTTTCGTCACTTTCTAGCCCTTGTAAAGGAATGGAAAACCAATATTACGGTCACCATTTTTCATCCAATTAGCATGTGCCTTCTACTCCCAATACAACTCTTGCTTATCTGATTCAAGATTAAGAGCCAGTTTCACCTGCCTAAAACAGAGTCATCCGGATCCAAATTATTCAAATTAATCAAGCGTTGTTGCAAAGTAGTAGTAAACCGCCGCCGATCCAACCTAGTATTCTTCAGCCAATTTTGAAAATAAGCCCCCAATTGAGATAATTTAACTGGCAAACTACCGACACTACCACTCCAACTAGCTCGATTGACCTCCTCACAAGAATCCTCTAAGACCAAACAATTTTCAAATCGAAACTGATGTGCCACAAAATCATTGGATTGAACTGCAGTACTTAACAACAAAGGATAATGATCCGATACACTGTGCGGCAAATGTTTCACCGCATAATGCGAAAAAAAATCAACCCAATCAACTGACACCAAACATCTATCAAGCCTTTCCCATATATTATTAGCAGCAAGACGCCCACGGTCCTAAGTAAACCAGGATCCATAGTACCCAATATAAGCAAGATTACAATCATCCCACACTTGACGGAAGGCTACCATTTGTCGCTCATCCTGGACTTGCCCACCGTATATCCCAAACGAGTATGCAATCTCATTAAAATCTCTTGCAACCAACCACCGTCCTGTGGACTGCGAAGAAAGCTACCGCAAAAGATCCCAAGATGTCGATCGAGACTTCTCGTCTAGGGACCCATAAAAACCAGTAAACCTCCACGGCATCCCACCATCATCGTCCAACACATCCTTATCAGTTTACTGCTGCAAGTAAGACCGCAACCAAATATCAATCCCGAGTTTCCAACCAATCCAAAATCCACCTCTAAATCCGAAAGAACCAACATCAATACCATTTAAAAAGCGAAGCTTACGATGAATACCATCCATTTTACGATCTAGAAATTTAGTTTCTATGAAAAAAACTATGTGGGATTATGATTTCTCAGTACTGACTGAAAGCGTTGAACGGCACGCGGGTTCCCCAATCCACTGACGTTCTAGCATAACAACTTCATTGGGCCCGACTGGCCTAACTCACAATCTTCCGATACAGGATGATCAACAGACATGACATGATCGATGCCAACAACGCTCGAATCCACTGTGTCAGAAGCAGACGTTGCTCCCAAGGCTACACGAGCTCGCTTCTTACCATCATCCACCTACCCAGGTCGATCCTCCAAATTATGCTTTGAGAACATGACACGGCTCAACTCACCCTGCTCATTCAACTTTTGACCCATCAACCCCACATTTGAACTACCCGCCAACTTTAGCCCCACATTAAGGCTAATATCTTGCACAAAAGTAGAATTTGTGATTACCTCCCCCACATCCTCAAACCCCTTATTTTCACCCCTAATTTAGCAAGAGGAACCCTGTGATCCCCACGTAACCAACAACTAATCACCACTGGCCCACGACGAGGCCCTACTCGCAATTTCACATCCCAATCCTCGACACGTCCGCTGCAAAAGCTCTCCCCATGGCCCAACTGGCCACACAAGAAGCAGAAAACCGAGAGCCGCTCATATTGGAAGCGTACACAAGTAGTGCTTTTCATTGTAGAGAAAAACTCATCCCATTTCATCTATAAATTTTACATTTTTGAAAATGATTGAGAGTGTTGGAAATAATTTTAATAGGATTGATTAAATAATGATTTTGAGAAGAGATTTGGTTTGAGCAAAAAGCGTGTGAATTAGAAATCACATGTCCATGCCGACCAAAGGGTTACTGAACCAAGTTTAAATATATTAAATTTTCATTACTCTTTACCTAACAAAAATAAATTCAATACTTAATTTTCATAAAAAAAAAATCTAAATTAAGTTTTACCAAGTACATAGTTAATTAGTGATAATATATCACTACATTTTTCATTAATGACGCTACACCAAAAAACATTTGGAATGTGAACGAGAAAAAAAACACAGAATATCTGTGACTAAGATGCACAACCTTTTTAATTTATCTGGACATTTATTAACTTAAATATTGAAATTTGAAATCAAACTCTCAGTTTCATTTTTTCCCCCTCTCCTTCACAGAACTGTACAGAACTCACTCAGATGAAAAAGACACAAGAAGAACAAAGCAAGCCTTGCAGAAAAAAGTACACACAATCTCGTCATTCTACAATGATTAGTTGAAAGCTCCATTTCATCAGTATCTAAATTTCTTAACAGATTCTCACCAGCATTTGGTTTTTTGTTTTTTATCGCTTTTGTTCGACGCATGTCTTACCTTCAAAGAACTCACTTAGCATTCGTTCAAGGTCCTCGGGCTTGTATTTAATATACTTGCAAGGGCTTTTCCCACTCTCGGCCATAGGCCTGTGGTGTTGTTAATTCAAGCACAAGAAACCAAAACAACAGAGTTAGTGTTGAATGATGAGATTGAGAGAGAAGAAAGGGAAGAAAAGAAACCACAAAAAAAATTATAAACAGAACTTGCCCGAAACGTTTATGGAAGGATCTATAGGCAGGCAAGAGTACTTCTGCAACAGCAAGCCTCAAGGACTCGCGCAATTCACTGTCTGGGACATTCCATTGGCACTGCCTCATATGAAGATCCTCAAACTGGGCATTGAAATTCTTAAACCTGTCTTTCACCATTGCTCTTGATATTCCACTGCCGGAATCACCTCCCAATATTCCACCACCACCAGTTGGTGCAGCCCCTTGAATGGTGACACACTGAAGGACCTGCACGACTAAAAGAGAATCACTTAGCATGCTATTTTAGCTATATGAATGCATAGTATAAGTGGGGAAAACAGAACCTTTGCCCAAGAAATCCTTTTATACTGATTTGCATGCTGCTGAACAATCCGTCTGTGGATTTGAACCCAATCATCTCCCAACAAATCCTTGGCTTCTGACCTGTCAATGAAATATTAAAAAGTTTATTTTTGAATCATCCCAACGAAACACAGTAAAAACATAAAACACACCTTCGCACAGATCTCACTATGTAGTGCATGTTGTTCATCAGAAATAGTTGTGTCAGTGCAGGGTCCTTATACTGCTTGGATTTCCCATCAAGGTTAGTCTGTAGGGCTTCCATTATCCTTGTAGTTAAAGTCTTCAACTGAGCTTCCGTATCACTCTCCTCAAACTCTTGAAAGAGTTGCTCCAGTGTTGTTTTGTAGCTGCACCACTCAACAACCACAATCAAATGTGATTGACCAAGCAAATATTACTTGTAGGTTGTAGCACACAATCCAAATATACAGTGATACAGCAATAACAACTAAAATCCAGCAGCAGTTGGACGTGGAAAAAATACAACTTACTCGAATAGAAACTTCACATAATTTATCACATAGCTGGTCAAAGGATGGACAGTTCCATCAAGAACTGCGGTTTTGGTGGCATCTTTCGCAACTGCTTCCTCAAAATCCCCAAATGTCTCTTGCGCTGTCTGAGCTAGCCGCTTTGTCAAACTTTGAGCAGATTCCCGCATTTCCGTGCAAGATTTTGTTCCAAAGAGATAATCAATCTGTCCACATGCCCCCAGAGAGAGAGAAGGAATAAGTGTCAGCTTATAAAATCATGTGAATCAATATGCATTTGTCCCTACAATGCATGTTGTACTTTTATCAAAAGTGCATAGTTAAATGGACAATAAAGCAATGCTTGTTAATCTCAGTACGGAAATATTTTGTTTCACTCTGTAACTTTTGTCATTTTGATGCATAAAAAAATCTTAGCAGTTAACTACATAAATGCATGTTCACAATAATGTTTTAGATAAATTTGTATCTGACCCTAAACCTTTTCCAATTGAGTTGCAATTTATGCATGAATTGAATGGATTAAGAACAAAAAAGAACATAAAGTAATCATGGTGTGCTTCTCATGCATCTAAGGAGAAACAAAACTCATATGATTATCACAAATAAAAGGAATAAACTGACACTGTTTCAAGAAAAGAAAAGTCATCATATTGTAATGGTTATGCTGCAAGAAAAAATTAATGATACCTCTGACTGTAGTTCTCTCATTATCTCGTACATATCCAGAAGAACAAATAATTTTTCGGGTGATCTCTTGCTTTTGGCAATAGCTTCTCCAAAACTAAGGAGTACAGATACACTGTTTGCAGTGATTTCAGCATAACATTGATCCCTGAGAGAATCAATGCCCGCAAGTATCTGATCGCAGATTTTCTTTTCCCCGGCAAAGAGCAGTTTGACCTGTTCAAGCATTATTATGACAAGGGTTGGAGAAAAGAACGAGAAGTAGAACACTACCACTGAAGCAGAATTTTACACGAATCCTTACAGCAATACGCATGTAATGTATCCAATTCCCGATCTTAGCCTCCAAAACCTCCCACTGCATTTTCTGGACATCATCTTTACTAAGTCTCTCTACCCCCAATTTCCTCAGACTCTGTTCCAAGACCGAAGCACGAGTATCCCTAGCATTTAGAAATATCATATCATTTGCAACAATTATTCAAGATTCCAGAGCACCAAAAGGTGAAGCCTAAACAAAGATCAAAGTTTTTCCAATCCAAAAAAATAAGAGATCCTCTATATATGCAAAAATCTAATATGAATTTTTGGTCATAAAGTAATTTATCATGCCAAGTGCTAGCGCTCTAGAATCTTGATGTATCATTACTTAAGCTACTTGCCAGTCTCAAATAGTACCAAGACCATATTAAATTAAAAAAAAAAAAAGATTTTAAACTTTAGACTCTTCTTTTCCCTTCTTGGATCAAGAATAAATTCGACCAGCAGAGAAGAGTTAATAATATAATTCTTCACATATTTCTCACAAGACATAAATTTTGAAACCAATTACCGGTGAAGTTTAAAAGCTATAATCACTAAGGAGAAACATAAACATCTTAGTATCAGATCATGAAAAACAGGTGTCACCTATAAATCCTGAACAACTGTTGCTGGTGACCAGCTTGAACCATTTGTTGGGCTAAATTATGCAGCAAAGGTAGAACCCTGGGCGGTATAAGAGTCGGAGGTGTGTAAACAGCATTTTCTGAGTTCTTTTGGTTATCAGAATCTTTCTTGCTATCATTTCGCTTTCCAGGTGATGTTGCTGATGGTCGCAATGAATCTGGTAGACCATCGAAAAGGCGATCAGGTTCCACCACCTTGCTGAAGTTCAAAGAACGTGTAGAACACTTTAATATTTCCCATTCTAAAAGAATCATCCAAGCATATTAGCATAATGCAGAAACTCTTAAGACCAACCTGTAATTTGTTAATAGGTTTCTAAACTCATCCTCTAATTTCGAGATAGCTTTTGTCAGCAAATTATTGGCATGGGTAATTATACCAGATGTACTTTTAAAACATTTGTGGGTAGTGAAATACTGAAGATTGCTTCTCAGCTGATCAATTGCTTCAAGATAGCTCTCAAGATCCTCATGTGGCCCTCTCAGAATCTTTGCTTCCGCCTAAATTACGTATGTATAAGTACAAATATCAGCATTAACAATACAAACGACATCATATTTCCAAACTATATGGTATAATTGGGAGAATGGTGACAAAATTCCAAAACAAGTTGTGTTTGGCTGCGGGAAAATACTAAAACATAAATCACGTTTTAAAATTGAACTTCGTCTTCTAGCTCAACACAGCGTTCTAAACTATAGTTTTGACCAATTATTTTCCTTTTCTGAATAAAATATTATATTATCCTGAGCGCCAAATGGATCCAATAAACAAAAAATAATTACGTTTCCTTAATCTCAGATTAGTTAATAAATATAAACAAAAGAGCGATAAATCAGAGAAAACCAGAAAAACGAAAAACCTTGCGCGTGAGATCGAATCGCCCCAAAATAGCTTCAGCTGCTTTAAGTGTCTTATCAATATTCTCATGCGCTCTCCTGATGGAATGCGTTCGTATCTACGTAAAAACAAAGAAAGCAAATCAATATTCGGAATCAAAACCTAACAGTTCTCTCAATAATAATAATAATAATAAATCACTTAATTCCTCCATCAAACAAAAAATTGAAAAAGAAAAGAGAGGTTGAGGTAATTGAAGGAAATATAGAGAAGAGACCTGAGTGGGGCGCATGGCAGTCTCAAGAGAGGAGAGACGGTGATCGAAAGAACCGAGAATGGAGACCATGCTTTCCGTTATGGTTTGGCTCTTCTGCAAGGACTCTCTTACGAGCGCTGCTTTGTCCCGCAAAGCAGCCATTGCCTGCGGCACCCCCATTTTCCTCTCACGATGCCCGACGACAGTGCTTCTTTTTTTTCCCCTGGTGGGGCGTGATTTGATTTCAGACGTAAGCTTTTAATTTTGAAAATGATTTTCTTTTTTAATTTGAGTGAGGGTTGCCGTGTCACTATTTTTCGGTTTTTCTGTCTCTCGTTGAGTTCGACGACAAAATATGAAGTAGTTATGAAGGGAAACGGGCCAGCGGGTGGGGTCCAGGCTCATTTTTAAATAGTTTATTCCACGTCAGCTAATTATTGCGCAATGCCATGCATGAACTGAATACGGTTTATAGTATGCATGAATTTATTTATTGCGACTAAGATGTTTGGTTGCGGTTGTTATGAAATGTTCTTTGGGCTTTCTCAAGAAACAATCAGGAATAAATTTATAAAAAATTATTATGAAAATTAAAATATTGTGGAATATATGATATCATGAGTTCAATATTTCATAATTCTTGTTATATGTACATGTTCTTCTAGATTTATTAAAATAAGAAATAAAGATATAAATGCCTTCAAAATAATACATGTCACCTTGTAAAAAAAATTAAATCTTAGTTGAAATTACTTTCATTTTCATTAATATATATTACTTTGTAAAATAAAGAGTGACATTAACTCAATCAATTTCTTAATATAGAATACTTTCATTTTGATTAAAACTTTATATTTATGTTACGCTTTCCATGGTTAACGGATAAATAAAAAAAAATATTTTTTCAATAATATTTATAAATATAAATAAATTATAAAATTTGAAGATAATAAACTCATTTTTCAACGTTGATGACTATTATTCCTTTGGACTATTGTTTTCAATCACAGTTAAGTAGCTATCAATAAGATTCTTATATTTAAAACAAAGAAAATTTTAATTTATTTAAAAGTTAAAAAAATACTCATCACTAAATTAAATGTTGCAAAAGTTTTAGTAACTTATTTTGATATGTTATTTTGAGTTTTTTTATTTATAATATTGTCAAATCTTGGTTTTTTATTTATTTATATATTATTATTTTGAGATTATTTTTCATAATAAACTTTTATAGAGTAACTTCGAGGCCTATGGGTTTTTAATTTTCAATGATTATAAGTATATTTATCTGTCACACCCTCATTTAGCGAAGTAGCACTGTTTGAGAGACTTTGAGAGACTACGCTGGTAAAGACCACCTAAATCGCGAGACTTAAACATAATAAGATTGGTAACTTCGTGGCAAAATACTTTGTTGAACTTCGCTGATATTGCAGAGTTCCACTTCAAGGATTAACGAGTTCTTTGTTGTGGCGAGAATCTTATTAAACAAACTTTCCCACTAATAAATTGCCACTCATGTTTCTATGTCATTGTTAAATGTAAGTGTAGTGGTTAGTGGGGCACGTTTAAGTCATCTAACATCCTAATAGAGGTAACATGTCATTAAATAGGACACTTAGAGAGCCTCATAAGATGTGATTAATTAGTAGAAGCGTGTGAGAATGATTACTGATTATATTTAATCCTGAGTAGGATTTGAATGTGAGTTAGCTATGAATAGGATAACCTGGTAATGGAGAGAAGATTTCTATTTAATCTTCTCTGCTAGCCTTTGTTATCATTGAAGAAAAACCAGAATAGTTCTTCATCGTTAACGAATGTGTTGTTTGTTAAACTTATAAGAGCTTTTGTCCTAAGTTGTCTGCTGATAAACTCTTAAACCTTTCTTTAAGTTTTACCAGATAGAAAGAAGTTGTTGTAAGAGCTGTTCAGTAGGGCTTTCATTTGGATACTTGATAGAAAGGAAACTTCAATCCAGAAAATTGTTTGCATGTCTACAGATTCATGTTATTTTTATAAAGTTTTGGTTGCTTTTTATGTTTAAAGAAGTCGTTTTATTGTTTTAGCTAAAGAAACGGAAGAAGATCCTAGTGCCAAAGGGAAGGAACCCGTAGAGTAGAAAAAGCTTTGAGTGAAGATTTCTGGTGAGTTCCTTTGTATCTTGAGACTATTATTTGCGTTATTTTGTTTAACCTTTCTCACTTTACAGCCAGGTAAGTGGCTTTAACCTTTGTTTCTGATACTCATGTCTAAGGAAATGTGTTTAAGGAGTTTACGCATGATATGGTACAAATGGTTAAACAAACACAAAAGTCTTGTATGTACTGTTGGAAAAATCCCGATTTAATAATGATTTTCTTGCATAGAGAAAAAATAAAAATTTAAAAACCGACCTGGTTTGTGATATTAAAAGTAATAAACCTTAATTGAATTCATACATGTGTTTTTGACTTAGCGAACGTTCGTTATTCCTAGCTTTCAACCAAACGATCTTCCTCGTTATTCTCGTCTATGAGCTGCTACGTAGATTAATTATCAATCCCACCTATCCAATTGGTTCCTAACCAAATTACCTTACAATTTAACTAGCATAGTACTTCAAACTAACAGGGCGTACTATCCCTTTGGCGTACTTTATATTTAATTACCTTTTTAATTAATGATTCACTCACTTCAAAAGTCAGAATAGTCTGACATAGGATCTATACTTACTTACACAATGGTTGTTATTCGCCCATGTTACATGCCAAAATAAATAATTAGGTGGATAGGACTTTGTCGAACAAATTATTTTTCCTTAATACATGCCATAACTCATACCCGCCAGACCTGGGGTGTTACAGTGAATATTTAAAATGAAAATATAGTGTATGTGTTTATGTGATTCAAAGTGATTGTGCAAAGTGATAATTGTGAATAAAGCGAAACTTGTGATATTTGAAGTGATTATGGGTTGAAAGGGGTCGGGGGTTTAGATGGGAACCGGGCTGGTGGTGCTAGGGCTTAAAGGGGATTAAGAGAGAAGTATTGGGATATATTACGTGTTTAATAGAGTTCGTGTATATTTTTTGGAGTGCATGTTATCAGAGTTTAGTTATAGGTTGGGAGTTCGTGTTTAACCTAGATCTATGCAAATGTATCGAAATATCAACGCTTCAATGATGTAAGTGTTATATTGATGAAAGTGTTACAGTGATATATGTGTTTCAGTAATATATGTAAATTAAGTGTTAAGTGATTTTGTTAAGTTTGTGAACTGAGGAAGAAATTTTAATATGTCAAAGTGAAAAGTATAAATTCTAAAGTTATTTTAAATAATTTTATGTTTTGAAAATGAATTATAAGTTTAAGTATATCAATGAAAGATATTGTGTGAATAAATATTTTTAAAATTAATTAAATTATACATATATAAATGGTAAAATTAAATTCAATTGAGTACTTACTAAACTATTTGCATAACTTAACGTGTTTGTTTAAATGTGTAGGTGAAAGAAAGTAGATTGAAGGTATGCGGACTGCTTCTTTATAAAGATTGTTAAGTCAACTTGGATCACATCACTAAGCTACAAGACAAAGTTCTTTTTGGTGTATGTATATATATATATATATATATATATATATATAAAATTTTGGAGTTTAAAGATAACACGTACTTAGATTTGGTGGTGTAAATATGAACTATAAATGTATAATAGAAATGTTATCAAGCAAGTGTATGAATGTGATTTCAAAAGATGATTATGTGCTTAAATGTAACGTTTCTTACTTAGATCTATTATCAGATTAGGTGAGAGGTGTTACACAACCGACATATAACAGACTTGCCACCTAACCAACCGCACAGGTATGCCACCATTTGAATTGTCGATGACATGGCACAACAAGGCATGTCCCCCTATATATTCACCAACGCACAATGAGTGGAGGATCTTTTTTCCTTCATGACTCTCTAAAGCATTTTATCCTAAGCAGTCTACAACCTTTTCTACCTTCTTCCTCTTCCTCCTTAACTACACCAGCCTGTAATAGATGAATCCATCTCCTTATCATCACCACTAACTCTTCCTTATCTCTCCCTTATTGAATACTAGTATCACACATCTTCAATCAAATTAAAAAATCTTCACAAATCATTATCAGATTTCACCTTAAAACTCCAACTTCACCAAACCCTTTTTTATTTCAACCTATTTTTTAAATTTCTCTTTTGATTTTTTTTTCCAGAAAATAGCCTTCTAGTTTGGGCCATTATTGGAAACGGAGATCGTGATTTGTTGCAACAAAAGGGATGATTCCATCGGTGGTACATTGGGAAGATGATTAGTATAAAAAGACGTGTATTTAAGTGTGTTAAAGTATATTTATTATTCTATTTAACAATTGAGGTTATGAATAATTTTAAATATTATATAAAAAATTAAAATAGAAAAAATATTAGGTTTATCTCCGATTTCAATCAATGCCAGAATTTAGATTGTGAATAGCAATAGAAAAAGATAAAATAATAAAAAGGGAGTTTAGAAATAAAAGATTAATACATCTGTGAAAATTAATTCTGTAAATGGCATGGTTTAGCCGTTTTCTATAACAGAGAAATAAAAATTGAATAATGTGGTAAATTAAATGAAAGTGCATGTACTAAATTAATAAAAAAATCTTTAAAGTACAAAACTGAAAACTTGCTTATTATACAACCAAATTAGATGTTAAGTTTTACTTTCTTTTTTCTTTGTATAAAAGTGTACAATCACTAATTGAAATCTACTCCTCTGAGTTGATGAATTAAGAAATACTAAAATTTATCACTTATGACATTTAAAATACAACATAAACTTATTTCATGTGAATCATGTTCGGGTTGTTTTTATATTTTTATATATATTTATTCCGACTTAAATCACGTTATATGAATATTTTTTAAAATTATTCTAGTTTAACTGTAGTTATTAACTTAATTTAATTATTTTATTTAATGCTTGATTCTGAATATAGTTAATTCATATATGTATTATTTGTAATTATAATTATATTTATAAATTTTAAATATATGTAATAGTAAAAATATGAAAATGATATGACCTTCTTAGAAAGGCATTTCAGGTTTTTCAAACCCCTAGTACTACTTTTTGGGTAGTCTCATTCTCATACAGCAATAACAAATACCATAAAATTGTTACTTTCCTTTTCCTCTTTTTTGTATTATTAGTTTTAAAATGATCGGTCATGCACCCAAATTCTCCATGGATTAGGAAATTATAGAAACCCTTTCCAAACAGCCATATATTAGAAAGGTGAATCATTATTTTAGTTGTGTTTTCTCTATTTTTCTTCGATTATCACTTTAAAATAAAATTTATCTTATTTGGTAATTTCAACTTCTTTTTTAATTTAATCACTTTAAATAAAATAATTATATGAATTAATTATTATTATTAGAATTTTCGTTTTTTTAACATGCTGTTAATGTCGTGACACGTTAGTACATTAAGTGATCGATACTATGATGTTTTTTTTTTGTTAATTTTTAACTAAAATTCAAAGACTTGGTTATAATTATTTTAAAAAGAAATCCTAAATTTTAGTGAAAAATTAACAAAAAAAACATAAATTAATTCATACAAATTATTTTGTTTAAAATAACTAAATTAAAAAAAATAATTTTGAAGCGATTAAAATAGAATAATGTGATGTAAGAGATTCGAGCACGTGCAGGTATAGGTAATGGTAATGAAAATTGTGTTCATTATTATCTTTCATTTAAATTTAAAGCATAGTTTATTATCTACTAATACTAATCCAGTTTATTAATCCGAATTGTAGCGGTTTAACCCAAGACTAATCATGTTTTTAAATGTTAAAAGATAAGGTAATATTATTATACAATAAAGATGTTTATAATGAAAAACATAAGGCAAAAGATATAAAGAGCAGGATAAGGATTGATATGATAATATTATTCATTCAAGTGAGAAATATTTTCCAGGAGAACCACACGCTAAACAATTAAACCAAAAAACAAAAGATTTAAAAAAAAAAAAAAAAAAGGTCCTATACTTGTAAATAATTTTCCTTTCCATGAGAACACCATGTTCTTTTAACTTCAATTTTCCATCCCTGCATACAATAAGGGAGGATGCGACTGCAAAGCATCAATTCCCTAAAAAGAAAAAGAAAATCAAAGCTCCTATAATTCTTCCAACTATATTATATATATATATATATTCCTTTCATACTATTTTCAATTCCGCCTCTTCACTCCAAAACTACATGTGTGTTACGGCAAAATCTCAACTGCGCCCAAATAATCTTCTTGTTTCAATTCAACCCCTCTCTTCGCAGGGGCTGAAAACAATTCCAATAATAATAATCATCATTATAAGCCTACTTTCAATAACCGGAGCCTTTTGCGGGTCGGGCAATCGGACCGGCGTGAGACCGGAACCCGAAAGTAACGGCGTCGTAAACGCACCAATGAAAGTCGATATCTGTTCCGACAACCTTGGCCTTCTCGCACTCTTCACAAAACAAACTTTTCGATTCCCTTGCAATTCTCAGATTGGCACTTCCCAAATTCACCAAATACCTCTCTTTCTCCATCTGCAAATCCCTTACCCTCCTCTCAAATTCATCCAATCCCGTACATACCCTCGCCTCCACCAATTCACTACCCCCACCACCGCCTCGCCTCAACAACATAGCGTTCGCTGGCGGTTCCTTCTTTATCTCCGCCATCGGAGGAGACGATTCCGCGTTCTTTCCTTTCCTTGTCCGTGACCGCCGTGATCTTTTCAATACAACAAGGAAGAAACAGTCCTTTTCGTAAGAAAGCGCTGAGAAATTTATTTTCCCAGTTATAGGGAAGCGGTTGCGCGGGTTGTTGCCGTCTGCAACATAGACGGAGAATTGATGAGGCGAGATCCCGATCTTACGGCTAAGAATCGATTGGAAAGCCTTGAAATCCATGGCTGGATGAATAACGACATTCCCTATACCAGTTTCACACTCTCCGTCGAAGAAAACAACCGGGAATGGAACTCCCCCTCCAGCAACAACACCACCAACGTCAGCGGCCTCCACCATGTTGATGACGTCAGCTTCCGAAGAAACTGCAGATATAAGCGGAAGAATCAGGAGTGGGAACCGAAAAAGAGTGATGAGAGAAAGAGAAAGGGGGGTTTATTATATATAAAAAGCTTAGGAGAGGGAGGGGGGGTTTAAGGGGGCAGAGGGTGAGAGTACAAAAGGGTAAATTAAAGTAAGGCGGTGAGGATCGTTTTGGAAAAGAAGAGGAGAGAGATACGTAAGGTGGAGATATAGATATGTATCGGGTACTCTTTTCATTTGGACGTTTTTAATTTAGTTTAGAGAAAAACTTGGGGCTCAAGTAAAAGACGGGTTGGGATAGGGATTCTCAAAACGACGCAGTAAAACTGAAATTCATATGTTTTATGGGATTGAGAGACGAAATTGCCCTACCCACTCAGGTATATCTTTCTAATGTTATTATTGTCTGCTCCAAGTACCATTGGCATCTGTATGGGATTGGATTTGAAGGTCCTAAAAAGGTCTTCCTATTGGTTCGATTTTTGGCCATTTTCCGTTTGGATGTTTGTTCATCATTTTCCATCTTGGGTAAAACTTTAGTAAGTTAGAACTGAAATTGTTAATATAGTCTTGTTATTGGGTTAAACATAAACTCTGCTGGGCCATCCTTGAATTTTAGTGTTAAAAAAAAAGTAGTGAATTGAATTTATTACTAAAAAGGAATGTTGCGTAGAAAAGAAGTAACAGACGCTTACACTGTCCACCCTAGTTGTTATTACGAGTAAGTTGAGAACAGTTTGATGAGTGTAATGGAATAAGATGAAACATAATGCGAATATTGGTGTTGTATGAACCATGCATTGGATGCAGTAGGTGATTTAAGAGCAAAACAATGGAGAGCTTGACACCATGGGTTTTAAATCCTATCAACCTGCTGTTCTAGTATTCAGTGGGTACCTATTACTAGTATCTTAATTTTCTAAAAAAGACTCCACTCTTCGTTAGTCGGGGGGTGGTGGCGGATTGAGAATGTCAAAAAGAACACCTTTTGTGATAAAAGCTAATGCAATTGAATCCAGGTTATTTGAAGTCCACCAATTGGATAAAAAATTGGCCAAGATTTCAATCCAAAAAAGAGCTTTGAATGGATTGATCTAGGAACAATATAAACTGACTGAACCAAATGTTTAATGATGTATTTAACTGAATCAAACAGATCGACCAAACCGATAACTTTACTAATTCAACCTCCTATCCAATTCCAAAAATCTTGAATTGGATCCAAGTTCATTACAGAATCAAGCAAGATATATTTGTTCACCGGCAATAGCTAATGCAGTAATGCCTCTTTCTCGACTGAATATTGGGGGGAAATGAATTTGTACGAAAGAATTCCATCGTTAATGTGGTTCCATTAGATATTGAACCAACACGGTTAGGCTTTGGTAGCTATGTCGTCAAGATAACAACACATTCTCAACTCAAAATGGAAGAAATAAATAAATTTACTTGAATTTGGCTATATATATAATATCTAGCGGCACAAATTGCCCGTTTTATACACCAAAAAAGACCTGGTACCTATGTAGTTGGACGCCAAAGCCTGTCCATCTGAGCTTGGTTGAGAAAATGCCAGCTGAGATTTTTCAGTAACATATCCCTTGCTGAAACTTTTCCTGTAATTTACAAAACAGCATAGTCATTACAAACTGAATTGGAGCTAGAAATAGGCCTTGCAGTTCAATCACCAAATTCCAGACTAAAAATTTCATGTACTGCTTCCCAAAAGCATAAAACAAAAGTAGCTACTTTCGGAAATATGACTAAACATGCAAGATTGTTTCATTGCAATTACTATTTTCAACACTTTTAACTTCACTCTGGGGAATTTGTTTGATCGCCCAGGGGATCACATAAGCATCAAATCAGTCATGTTGACAGGGATATTACAGAGTTAACCAACCAACAATGACACAAGAAATACCAGGCACTGTTGGGTTAAGATAACTTTTGCCTGCTTGAAGTATGAATTTTGGCTCAATTTTAGGAAGTGCCCTGCTTGACCGCCAGAGCACAAAAAAGGAAGTGTACATCGAAAGAAGGCTACATAAATGAACCCTTACCATTATTTTCTTAGTCAAATCAGGCTGATTTACGCATAAAAAACAACAGAATGCTATGCTCTCATCTCTTTTGAGATTATGCTAATCTAATTATTTGTCTTTGCTATCTATATATATTAACTATCTCATTGATATCCAATAATAATATCATAGGTTATGCTTTAACTGATTGTCATTGTGATATATATTGTCAACAGAAATAAGTACAAGGCTAAAGTGAGCAGGCATTCAAAATGAGTCAGTATACCGTGTAAGACACTCAAACATCACCAAAAACCAAAGCCATTTTGAAACAACAGTTTGAGTTAACTAAAATGGTCAAGGATTTACCTCACTGCTTCCAACAATTGAGTGGCAATGCCTTTTCTCCTGTTGGAGGGAGTGACCCAGATCGCTCTAATGCCACAAACAGCATGTACTGCTTCCTTTTTACAGAGAATTGCTCCAGTGTGATCTTCATGCGATACCTCTGAAGGAGCTCTTTTTATGACTTCCCTCTCTAAAACAATTTCCCCAAACTGAAGTTTGCTTGGGTTTGACTTTCTTCGCTTTGCTATGGCACCATCCTGTCTTTCACCAACTGGATATGAAAGAACTTCAAACGCTTCCTTTATTGGTTCTGCAACTAGACACCCAGCAATTCGTTGGGAGGAAATGAATAGGTATACCTGTAAACAGTAGAATATAAAAATTCCCAAGATTGGAGTTTACAAATTGTTGTACTTTGCAACTATTTGGACTGTAATACAGTGATATAGAAATTTATCAAATGCAAGCAACTAAGTAATAAACCAACACTGTACGAAGTAAAGCAAAGCATACTGAAGTAGTTGCTGAAACTTTGGAAGAAATAAGAATCATTTACTACGACAATTAGGATAAATGAAACAGATTTTTGTGCATAGCGTGTCAAATTGCCAGTATGTAAAATGCAATCAAGCCACCTTACAAAGCTTGTGAAAAATCCAGCCCCCACCAAGTTCAGTCTCCATCATCTTTACAACCTCTTGCACCTACTAGCACGACAGTATTGCAATGAAGAACCTCACAATCATCAAGTTAAAATAAATTATAAAAGCTAAACCGTGTAATATTCTCAAAAACCCAAAATCTTAACCTTATTCCTCTGAGCTAGAGGATCAGAATCCAAAACCAAAATGACTCGACTTCGTTCAACATTGGGCACATGAACAACCCTCTCATTTCTCCATCCCTGTAAATGAAGCTAGAAGTCAAAAGATTTCGTGAAAATTACCATTCTTCCACTACTTTTCAATTTCTTCAAATACTCTATTAGCTTTTGGATCAGAACAAACTTCCTTTTTTGCTACTATTGTATTTATGTAAATAGCAGAAGAACAATCCTGAACTGCAGAAGGCATGTTAAAAAGCACAAAGCGAAAACATAGAGAAGTTTCTTCATTTGTATATATATAGTATTAAGCAAATTAGAGATGTACCTTGAATTGAACCCCAAGAGTGAAATTTTTGTGAAAAATGGAATGGTTCCTTTCATCAGCTTCATCCCCGGGAGAATACTTGACCCCACAAATTGAACAGGCATGGAGAAGAAAATCAGATTGACCTAACTCCAAATGAAACTGTGCATAACTTCTCTTCTTATTTAGATTTCTCCCATTTGAACCACATTCTTCCCTTGAAACCCTAGTCTCTGATATGGGCTTATCGAACTTGTCATCGCCAGATTCTTTTTTCTTGTCATTCCTTAAAAAGTCCCAAAAGTAAATAAAATTAAAAAAAAAAAAAACAAAACAAAAATCCAGACTTTTTGTAGAAAAGAAAATACCCATTAAAATTTGAAGGTCTACGCGTGTAGGTGTTAACAATGGTGTGCTGACTCTTCTCCCAGGTGGCTAATTCATCGTTATCATCGCTGAAAACTGGAGGTGAATTTGAGCGCTCAACCGACAGAGAAGGAGGAGGGGGCTTGAAGAAGGAATTTATTTTGGATTGCATCTTCGACCCTCTTTTGGATGATTCATCAAAATGGCATATTGGTGGAGTTTTTGACTTTTTGTTGCTGCTGAATTGGCGCTCTAAAGATTTTAAAAGATATTTTAAAATTTTTATTGAATACTTCCCGCCTTACCGGAATAGTTCCTTTATGAATCTCCTATTCTCCTTTCCCTTCCCATTTTAAAATTCAAGTTTCCTATTTTAAATCCTACGAAGGTTGCGTTTGGATTCATGCGTTTTTTACACTCTTCCTCTATCGTTTTACGTAAGTCCTGATCGAAAATACTTCAAGAGTGATAAAAGTGTATAAGAAAAAATGACAAACAGGAAAATGAAAGTAACAACGAAAGAGAAAAATGTTTAGCTAAAGGACATTGGATGAAGGGGAGAAATTCCGGAGTCGAAAGAAGCAAAGAATTGATGTCGATTGAGTATTTTTTAAGTGAGAATTTGGTGAGAATAAAATAAAGTTCTTCAAATACCGAATCAGTAATCAGTAAAAAATAATAACAATAAAAATCAACAAATTTCCCTGCATAAACCCAAAATGGAATACACTCTTCTATTAAACTAAACAGCTGTTTGTGTAGACCTACAAAATAAACTTGTAATGATTATCAACCAAACATTCCTAGCTTTGTTTGTTCAAGTAGAAGTTACAAAAAACCTATACTTTTTTTCATGTTTGTTTGGCGTAGAACATCTTTGATCAATGCAACTGATTTTCTCGATTAATTTGTCATTGTTGACTAATTCTATCCTTATTCTTATTTACCCAAGTCTAAAGTGAAGTAGTACAGGCTTTCATTCATGCATACCTTTAAGGTTTATTTGCATACTTCTAGCTGCTACCAAACCAATTTTCAAATCCTTATTTTAGCAAAAAGAAATTACGAATAGGTTCAAGGTATGCTCTGTTGAATTATTATCTTACTTTTTTTAAAGATAACGTCAAATTAATAAATCGTTCCGTACTTCTAAATTTTCAATTACAAAAAGTTAATATTTAAATTGAAATAAACAAAGAGAGACTGCTGCAACAGGCAGAATAAGATAGTCAGAGGTTATCCGAAAATTTTACATTATAGAATGGATGATTATAAAAAAATTCATAAGCGTCTGCTAAATCATCTATGAGGCAGGATTTCTGATTTGACTTGGAATATGTAATCCTTGGGATCCATTTCAATGGCTTTTCCCTTGGACTGCAGGCTGGCTGCTATATCTATGTTTTTCAAATATACAATGCATGTACCTCATCCTACAACCACGTGGTGTAATCAACAATTTCGCCTCTAAACACCATTAAAATTACAAACAACCAAAGCAGGGCCCTTACCAACGTCGGATTAGCTGAATCAGCATTTTCATCAATATTCCTTCCACTTGATTCATTTTCCCTTTTTGTGCTTGCTTTCTGCTTAGTCCCGATCCCAACCCTCAAAGGGGTAAATGCCTTTTTGCTGGTTGAAACAGGAATGTGAAAGATATTAAAGACATTTTTCTTTTTGAAGTTACAATAGTTCCCCAATAGAATCCATTTTTACAAGCATCATTAATATTAACTTCAAATAATTGGATTCAGACAACAATCTATAGCAATAATCTTAGATATTCTTAAGACTCTTTTGTCTTGTTTAACCTTTCCATCACATGAAAATCTCTCCTTTTGTTGCACAAATTTTTGTTAGAACCTATGTTATCTGGCTTCATTTTTCATTAACTAACTGCATCTAACACATTTTTGAACAAGGGTTTGGAGGTATAATCTTCAAAATAGATGAAAAACATTTACAAAATAAAAATTGAGTTGTATCAAAATAATAATGATAGAAGAAAATAAAATATACTCACAGTGCCCAAAGTTCATTGGATAATCAGCCAGCTGGTGATGTACTAGTAACCACCTTTAATTGTTCAAATGAACATCGAAATCTGTGCCTTTCTTCAAGGGTCATCTTGACTTCTGAAGACTGCAGTAACAATAGAAAAGAGACCAAAGACATGAATTAATCACACAACATGAGAACCACGGAGTTCTATAATTTAATTTAATTTGCAGTGGCCTTGTCCAAAGGATTAACTAAAGCACAATTTATTTTCAAAACCATATGGCTGTCAAAAGGTACTAGGCGTATAACAGCAAGAATGGCTAGACAGATCTAGTAGGAAGCAGACCCAGCAGGGAAAAAAGTTGTAACGTCATAAATTGCCAAAATCGGATGAAAAGGGGCATATCCAACGAAGAAGTTCTATTCTTTCATCATTTAATGAAATCTTGAAGTCCATAGGATTAGAAGAGCATACTGGACCAAGTAATGCAAACCAAAGACCTAAAACAGAATGTGCTTTTGGAAGAAATCATATTCATATACAGAAACTGAACAATGGGATTGCCACATCAACAATCAATGTTACTGAGCACAGGATGCATGTTAAACAAATAAAAGTATAAATGCTTAAAGGATCCCAGAGGCTAGAATTTTAGTGAAATTTCAGTCATGATTTAACACAAACAAGATTCATCCATACTTTTGCTTCTTTGCTTATAAAAATATTTTTAGAAGAACAATGCATGATACAAAACCATACCTGTAAAGAAGCTATGCTTTGCAAAATTGAGCTGACCTCTGTTCTGAATAAAGAAATAATTTTCTGAACTTTAATGTCCTTGTACATTAATAGTAGCAGAGAAATAGTTGCATTTATCCGACTGAGACTGTCAGTGGCATATCTTGTAGAGGTATCAGATGGAAGCGACAAATTACTGTCGGTTAAAAATGAACCAATTACATCCAATACAAGCTTCAGAATCTTGTTACTCCTATCAAACAAGAAAAAGCATGGTAGAAGGTAATAACGCCATGTGTGAACATCATCTTCTGGAATACACTGCATAAATCAAAAGCAATTTGGCAACTAGAATCAAGAAAACAAAGTAGACTACAAAGACAACATGATGATGCACAGAATTTTTATTTGCTGGTTTCCCTTTCACTCCTGGTAGGAGTTAGTAAATTCAAGCATAGATGCACAAATAACAAGAACTAAGTAAGAACAATTTATGGTACTTAGAATCAATATAAAGGCAAAAGAATGACCAACAGAAAAACTAAAAATGCGAAATATAACAGGATAGCAGATAAGAAACATGTGAAGAATTTAAGTCGAAGGCAAATGCTGACAACTTACATGCACAACATCCATAAGATATCCTGGAAGGAAATTGCTTAGAGCAATTATACTTTGTTCAGAAAGCCTAGTGGGTTTAGAGTCCAGCACAATGAGCACTCTCAACATTGCACATGCATTGTCAAGAGGTGGTTGCAACAACTGTAAAAGGTTACATTACCACTGTCAAGCATTCTGACTTGCAGATAAATTTTTAAGGAAAGGGACCAAATGGAAAATGAGAAACAACTCATCCAACATATCAAAAACTTGGATAAACCATAGGCTACAGGAACAAGGAAATAACTGAAAAGAAGAAGTAAGCAGTTCAGTCAACTTACTATCAAGCCAATGATTGCTTTATCTAGTATTTGTAAAACAACAGAACTATCACCCATCTGTGACAAGTATGAGCAAAGCACGCTGGTGAGAGACTTAAAAGCTCCATGATTTGAAACCTTCACATCACTTTCTCTAACAGGATCTATATTTTCTGCAAATAGGAAATCCCATTGAGATAGATATCAAATAATCATAAAGTAAAATCACAAGTAAAACTATAAAAGTATCAAAACAGAACAGAGTGTAGCAGTCTTTATTCCACTATAAGCACTTGCACCATGAAGCACCTTATTCCCCGCTCATAGAAAGAGGAGTTTTAGGACCAACCAAATCAATAGAATCTAAAGGGCCAACTCTCTGTAGTTAGGAAGTAAAAACATTTGTGTAGCAGGCTATTATGAACTTACGAGTTACAAATTTACAAGCATATGCACCATAAAGGGTTAAGTTAAAAGATACCCAAAATATTTAAATTTGTTGAAAAGACAAAAGAAAAGAGCCAAGTGATATAACCAACAAAATTGGAAAGTGAAGGTAGTTCTGAAATACCAGGGAAAACTTTGAAACGAGATAGTAAAGTCATGAAGAAGCTGATGTGGTCAGCAATTTGGATGTGTCCAGCTTTGTAGGCAGCATGCAGAACCTCTATAATGCGGAAAGATACAAATGGCTCCAATTCAGGACCTGAAATATACAGAGGAGAATGAAGATAATAGAAGACATTATATGTCAAACAGAGAAAATGTAGCTTTGCTATTTTAGGCATCTCCTCACCAAATTTACAATAAGATCATCCACCAAAAGGCAAAAAGAAGGTGCCGGCAACCTCCAGCAGCACAAATGTCCAAATGTACAACTCAATTCTTTTGTCTTTTACTAAAGCAAAATAATACTGTCCCTAAATTATATGCCAACTTTCCATTTTGGGTTACCTTAAAAAAAACACTTGCCATTTTGGGACGTCTGAAACTGTCATCTTTCTTTTTTGAAAACCTCAAATTTTTTATCTTTTTGGTATTGGTTTCAGATGTAAAAAATATGAAGGTTTTGAAATTATAAAAGTATAAAATTTTAATATAAAGGACCTAAAACAAACAAATCATAAAAAACACTTACACAGGCAACATAAAGCTACTGATTTCAGCAAAAGTGCACTCAAGTTAGAGAAATAATAAAGGCAACAGATAGACAACTCCTGACAATCCCTAGGAAGTCTCATGAAAGGACCATAGTATATGTTTCCTGCAAACAAAGAAATGAAATGACAGGTCAATTCTAAAGTAGGTAAGTTTGTTTCATCAACTAAAGTTTCGGCAAAATTTAGCTTATACCTTCTTCACATGTGCTGTAAAACTCACCGAGTGCAAATTGAGTATTTTCATATTCCCAAAAGAGAAAAGAGTTTGAACCAGAAAATTGCCCGATACGAAGAAGAAGGCGCAAGACAACCTAAGGTGCAAGAAAAATAGTTACTCGTGTTTTGAGGACTCACAACAAAGTGGATCATTGGTTAAGATGATTATAAACGATGCTCAAACTTTTCAACTTCAACAATTTTGTCCACCATCTAACCATGTTAGTGAAGCTCAGAAAGTAAAATAGGTTAATACCTGAGAAGAGGATGGTTGTCTATCACCAAGTAGCATTAATAACAAGGGCAGCTCTCTTATCCAAAGAGTCTGAAAGTCTAATACCACAGTATCACTTGCTTCAGTATAGTGCTTATCTCCATTCTGTTATTTAAAAAATAGTACTAGACTTAATTTTCAGATGATGCAAATGAGGGCCAAAATAGGAGTTGCCTTTTAGTGACACTTAAAATGTATCGAATTGAGCTTACAGGAATTAACATTTCTTCAATCATGGACAGGCAAGCCAATTTAAGTGAAGACTCTGGATTGCAACCCTTGAATGTCTGAGTAAATGACTGCAACAAAGTTTTTAATGGTTATTTTCTTAAGACCTATGAAACAAACACCTTGAACCATATGGCCAACAAAACTGGAGGGAAAAGAAAAAGCCAAGCCCATAAAACAAGAGAAAAACTAATCAACATAATGTACTTAAACAGTGCTCTCAAAATAAAACCAACCTCAAGAATGCGTGACTGCCAACGAGTTTCCACTTCTGATGCAAGTTTGGGAATGAAAGGAAGCAATGAAGATACATGCTTTTCCCATGCTGCTTTACCAGAACGTGTGCTACTACAAATCTACAAGATGCAAGTTATCAGAAGCAATTCTATAAAGTCTGCACTCCATAACATAAAATAAGTCTTATAGTTGAAGAGCATCAAAATACTTAAGACCTTTGAATTGCTGAATTTTGAAAGATCATGAATAGGAAAAACATTGATCTCCAAGAAATCGCAATGACTATGTTATGTGCCAATTGCAAAGTATGGGACTTGGACCCCACATAGGAAAGTAAGAGATTTCCTAGTGGGGCTTATATGGACCTAGGCTCTCCAACCTCTAGCTTTTGGGGTGTGGTTCTCCAAACATCCGTATCAATTGGTATCAGAGCCAACCATCATGTTTCTCAGTTGTAATCGTGTGGCGCGGGTGGTGATGCCGGCATTGCAGTGTTTGCCCAAGGATAGATTAAGCTAGCACAAAGCTAGCCCGCGTGGGCGTCGGGGCTGCAAAGCGTGGTAGATTTTTATGTGCCAATTGCAAGGTATGGGACTTGGATCCCACATAGGAAAGTAAGGAATTTCCTAGTGGAGCTTATATAGACCTAGGCTCTCCAACCTCAATAGCCAGCTTTTGAGGTTTGGTTCTCCAAAGGTCCGTATCAGACTATTAACCAAGTTTTAATGCAAGGCACATATCCATCATAATTGTGATATGGTATGAAAAAAATGAAGACAACCCCTCTCAACACCCTAATTGTTCTCTTTACCTTCCAGTATGAAACTGCAGTGGGTACAAAAGATAACCTTTTGAAACTTAAGAATTCATAAGTTGGATCAAAACCTTGTTTTTTAAGAAAAAAACCATTACATGATCTTTAAACTTGAGAGTTTACTTTTACTTCAATGAGCAAGTTCAGAAAGAAACCAGATAAAGGAATGCAAGAGGGTTTCAAGAAGCCAACCGTGCCGAGCAGTGCATTCTCTATAAACTCGAGAAATTTCTCAATCACATTTGCAGAAGGGCAGATCCATTCCCGGAGGTGCAAAAATATCTCCGTTATGACAATGTTCAGGATAAAATATCTATCATCCTCCTAAATTCAAAATATAAAAGGATCAGTTGCAATAAGATTAAGGAAAAATCAACAACAGTTTCTAAAGAAATTATGTAATGGTTAGGGTTACTCTCACACACGCATATCAAGAAGGAACAGGGGAGAGGGCAAGATACATGGTTCTCAATTCTACTGGTCAACAACAGGGGTTGATATATCAATGAGATATTTTTTCTACACAGGCAATTGTTTTTTCTTTTCAAAAGCCTCTAAGTATCAACATAACAATGATAGTATTGGATGTGCAGAGAAGGAAAAGACAGCAACAGTCATAAAACATAATCTAAGATACCAGCTGAAGCATTAGTCTATAGAATACAAGATATATCAACATCCAACAGAACTCAAAATTGTTCATCTTTTTGTTTTATTACTGCTAAAACGAAATGGGTTGACTAAATGTTTTCTTACACAAGTGAATGGAAAGAAATTAAGACGTATTTGTTAAGAGACAAAGATAAGAAAGGCCATTGGAAAGCCAAACAAAGATTCGGAAATCACGTTAAGGAGATACCTTCACAGAAAGGTGGTGTTTTGGATAAAGGGGAAATACTCCCAATAACTTCTTTGACAAGGGTGATGAGAGAGTTTGATTGCATATTGACTCAGGTGCCACTCCATGAGTACCATAAATAAAAAATCTTACAGCAATATCTATGCTTTGGAGTATGGATAATATACAATCAAATGATTGTGCATCCAGTTGTGGCATAGAAATGAGCAATGGAATAAAATCTTGGAAACAGTTTATTAGAACTAGCACAAGCTCCTTTAGTTTCTTGATAATGGTAGAGAACCCTACAGGAACAAAAATACAGTCGTTAATACAACCAGAGCATGCCAGCATGGTTTTCTTCACCTCCCAATTAAAACAAAAAAAGCTGAAAAGAAAAGAACAAAATAACAAAGTTGACAAAATTTGGAGCAGAGTATGTAGCGGGGAAAAAAGAGAGTTTAGCGGGGCAAGGTTAAGAAACTTTGCAATTTACGCTACTTATTATTACAATAATGAAGAAAACACACTCCTCAACTCTGATTGTTAGATAGAGAAGTCACCTAACTCCATTAGGAAGAGCTGGCAGCAAATGCACAATTTAATACTTTAAATAACAAACAGAAATTGAAGCCCAAAAAAACCCAATAATTAAAAAAAAAATTGGGGGGGTGGGAGAATTGCACAAGGCATAAACACAGAAACCAGACCATACACTTTCCAATTAATTGTAACCATCATTCATTTAGTGGAATAGAAAACCAACACAAAGGAGAAAAAAAGTGTAATGAAGACAGGGTGCATTAAGCTTTTACATACCAGTATTTGCTGTTGGTGCATCAGGCTCAAAAGCATGTATCATCCTGTCTCCTGAAATTCCCTAAGAAATTTAATGGAAAATAAATACAGACATTAGAAGCTGGTATCATTACAGACAAAGAACCACCTCATGTTTTTTTTTGCCAAAATAATAGAGCCAAGAAAGATGGTATAGACAAGATTGACAATAGGAACATACCTTTTCAGATTCTGGCTTTTTGCTTGGCAACAGTGACAGGCAGCGGACTAACCCTGAAAGAGTAGTTCTGAGCTTTCCCTTGTCTTCTAAATAATACTGGTTTTTCCTTAAAATATCTTCATAGCTCTGAAGAATCTGGTCATGAAACAACCAACTAAGAAACACACACACACACATATATATATATATAAAACAATAAGAAACAATTACTCAAATTAATTCAAAATGGGATATCACCATCCTAAATAAAAAAATTCAGGGGAAAAAAAAAGGAAATACAACTACAGAGAATAAGGACTGGCTATATCACAATTTTAAAAGATCATCCCTTAATTTTATCTTGAAAACTCAATAATACCCTGTTCCAATGAAACCAAAAAAGCTTCAACATCTGATATTATTAAGTATCAACGTGACTTTTCTTTTCTGCACTATATATTAATTCCTTTAACAAACTTGTTTTACCGAAGCCAATAAAAATATAATAATTGCAATGATTAAAAAAATGACTAAATTATGTACCTTCTCAGCATATAATGAAAAGCAAGGAGGATAGTATTGCACAACAAGATCAAAAAATTTGAAAGCCATCAAGCGGATGTCAATTGCTAAATTTGTCATTGCATTGAAAATATATGTCATCAATAAGGAGATGAGAAGTCCTTGATTATCCTGGAAAATAAAAGCCAAAACCTATTGTCAGTTAAATGGACAAGAATAATCACTACAAAAATAATAAATGGAGAAAATAGGTACAGACATATCTTAACTCACAGGACAACAAATGAAGCACATGTAGAAAAGATGGTAGCAGAAAGAAACTCGGGCAGGATTATTTTCTAAAAGATATATATGTATATGTATACGACAAACACGTACATATATACATACATATGAAATCAAGTATTGATCCTAAGAACAATAATCTGGTTTAAGCATACACTTAAAAATGATAATAATTCCTTCGCCTTAAACAGCATTCCACCCTGAGCCACGTTTGAACTATGAGAGTAATTTCACACCTTAAGAGACACATCAGCATACAAAAAAGAATACCAAACTCATAGACAAACAAAAATAGCAAACCCACTCAGCATTTCTCCAGCATTTTTCGGTGTTTTGAAGGTGTGTACCATGCTTGTGCCTTTGCACTAGACAACAAAAGCACCTTAAGACACTTTTGGGCAAGGCGCATTTGATCAGGCACATCCCTGCTGCACCTAAGCATGCTGTCTTGTAAAGCTTTAGGCATAGAAAAAGCCCAGTTGATCGAAGTTCTCTTTGTTTTCTTTTATTTTTCACTTTTCTTAGATATATCTTTACTCGTAAGAAAGGCATAGCATCTAAATTTATACTTTTCAATATTTTAGTATTCAACTATAGTCATGAACCATAAGGAAATCACACAAATTGAATAATAAAAATATTGCATATTTTGTAGATACACTAGACCAAACTTTAGAGTTTATTATATGTCTTAAGCTTTATACACACACACATAAAAAACCCACATACATACATATCACGCTTTACTTCACTTAGGCTAGAGCCTTTTTTGCACCTTGTGCCTAAGGCAATATAAGGGTTCTACCACCTAGAGTGTGCTTTGTGCCCTTGACAACTCTAGCTTGTTTATAAAACAATATAAGCTAGTGTAAACCAGCCCTTTAAATATTTAATAAATAACACCAAAAGCTAAAGCATAACGATATCTGCATCACCAGAATTTCTACCAAATAATATAAGCATGTAGCAATACACTATCATGGAAAACTTAATCTTGAAAGTAAACACCAGCTTGAATTTAAGAGCAAACAAACAAAAGGGAAAGAAAAAAACCTCAGCACAACCAGGGAAAATTTCAGACTTAAACAGTTGATATAACGCTTCTCTAACTACTTTATCATCATCACTTATCCGCTCCCGCAGTTTCTCTATAACTGCATATCTGTGCAGCCTCAACTCTGCTGGATGATTAAGGACTAAATCCTTGATTCCCATTAATGCATCTTCAAGAAGAAGAAAACTCATATAAAGAACAATTTATGGAACTCAAATACAAACACAGATTCATAAATTATACTCAATGAACAAATCATCTAAAATCTAAAAGAATAAAAAATAAGAAGTTTATTCATGAATCACAAATTAGAAAACAAATAATGCAATCGAACAATAAAAAGGCTGTAATTCTTTAAAATCATAAAAAAAGGTACCCCTTCGAACTTTGGCGTTATGATGAGATGTTTGCTGAAGAAGTTCTTTCAAAGTCAATCCTTTCTTACTCACAGCTAAACCTTCCTTGTTTGTTGCCACACTCTGCTCAGGAAGTACAATTGCTGCTCTCGCAATACACATAATAGCAAATTTCGATCAATCAGGTCCCCAATAAAGCTAACAATAATGCTTTTCGAGATTATAACTAAGAATTTTTTGTAGCAAAAGAAGTGTTTCAAATTCCACTAGTTAATTTTTCCAGCTAAATATATTGTCTCCCTAATTCAAAAGTAAAAATATGATAACAGATTAAATTATTAACTCTCACCTTTGGATTTAATTTCAGTATTTGTGGCATTCTTCGGTGGAGGCAATTTCCGGCCTAGCTTTCTCTTTATTTTCTGTAAATAAACTCAAATAAATATTTTTTTTTTAAATAGTGACGAGTAATACAAGAAAAAAGAAAGGAAGCATTAGCAGTAGAATTACTTTGAAATCTATGCCTTTCTTTTGCTGCTTCTTTGAAGGAGCCTTCGAACGCACCATTTTACTACACCAATAGACGTAAAATCACAGTACTTCTTCGCATAAATGAAAAAAGGGGGGAAGGATGTTAACGAAATTCGTCAATTTTTAGCAAAATATTTGCGTTTGCTTTCCGAGAATGAACAGTAAGACAACAACGAACCTGGTTTCCTAGTTCTGGTTTATAGGTCAATCGCCAGCAAGGGTTTAGGCATCTGATAAAACCCCTTTCAAAGTCTCTTATTTATTTTCTTGTATCGGCCCAAAAGCCCAACAATTCGGCCACTTAAGTTTATGGGCTTTTCTTTTTGAGGTAATTTGAGTAGGCCATTCTTTTCGAGTGAAAGAATTAATATATCATTAGATTAGCTATTTTTAGTAATATGTATGTAATAATATCATATCAGATATTGAAAATACTACAATTTAATGAACTTAATTACTATTTTATTAAGACTGGGATTTTAAATTTTGAAAAATAAAAAAAATTAAAAAATCAAACTAAAAATACAAATACTAAATTCACAACTCATGCAAATAACAAATTTACCTAAACTAGAATTATTCTCATTGATAGAAAATCATTAATTTTTACATGTTTAAGATATTGTATTAATCAGGAATAACAGTTCTATTATGACAAAAAGAAAAAGAAATGAAACCGCGATACTATTTTTTTTTTCAATAAATCAGAAGAATAAGAACAAAAAATGAGCAAAGTTGTCAAAAATTTGATAAAGACAACGGTTCTAGTATCACCACGTCAGCATCATTTACCATGTCAACATAATTAATAATCAAATTAGTTAATTGAAATTTCCTATTAACAAAAGATTTTAGTTGATATTTTTTTGTCATTAAAGACTTAATAAAGTGAAATTTTTGAGAGTTTAATTAATTTTATTTACTTTTTAACCCTTACAAAAAATAAATAGATTTGAATTGAATTTCATTACTTTAATTAACCAATTTTTTTAAATTTTAATGCATTTAAAAAAAATCACTAAACACTCTAAAAATTAAAATAAATTCAATGCTGATATATTGAATTCAAATAATTCTAGTTTATTATTTTTTAATAAACTAGAATTGTTTATTTATTTATTCTTATTAGTAGTGTCTTTTCCAAAAAACAACCTTATTATTTTAAACTGAAAACCAAGTTAAGCTATTGCCTTAATTAAAATAATACTACAGCTTTGTAGAAACATATATGATGATGGACTCATGAAGCATCCTACTTCGGCCATAATTTACAATCTCAAGCAGCACCTTTCTTACTTCCCGTTGGACGAACACCCCTGCAATTTTGTACTTACTCGGTTGCCTCACTCACTATATATCATTGCTTTCCGACATACTTGCAACATGTTTTTTGCCTTTATGGTTTTCGGTCCATTTGTCCAATCTAGTATTGTCTCCCGAATAACTTGTTGATTTTAATTCATCAGAAAAAATATAGACAAATAACAAAGGATCCAATTCATAATTCGAAAAGAGTTAATGTCAATCCAGAAATCTGTTGCATCCATCCTTGTGGCAAACCTCTTATGATGTAGAGTTTTACTTGGGAAGAACAAGGAGGAGTTGAGACAGAGAGACATGGATATTGTTGTTTGTTTCGGTGGGGCGACAAGTTAGTTTAGATATCTGGTTCTAATACCAATTATAATGTCTGTTGGCTAACAAGACGTCTCTGCCCATAAAATTAATCAAAGCAACTTACACCATCATAAGCAGCAAAATATTACAAACGACTATATTTAATGCGGAAATATATATCAACATTGAATTCTCAAATAGATAGAACACAAACTACTATTTATAACAAGAAGGAATTCAAAGAAATGCAACAAAGTACCTCTTTTTTATCGACCATCGGCAGAAGTGAATGACTCTGCAAAACCAGTAGGCCGAGCCGGGATACTACCTTTGCTGTCTTCTAGGTCCAAATAACTAAAATCTTTTCCTTCAGCTTCCTGCCAGTCTTTCACCATCTGATTAAGAGGAAGGCTGTAATCAATGGCACAATAATCATCATTATCATCATCCAGTGGTTTCCATTTTTCAACAAGTGGAGCCAATACATTCACAGCATGCCCCATGTCTGGCCGTTGGCTGGGTTCCCTTGCAGTGCAATGTCCAGCAAGTTCAGCAATGATGGAGATACTCTCAAATGTTTCATCCTTTACATCGAGAGATGGGTCGATAGCAGCCCTTAATTTCTCCTTGTCTGGTTTGATATGCCAGAACCATGCAGCTAAGTACTGGGTCTCTTCAGGCCTATCCTCATCAAGTGCAGTCAATCCAGTCAGAAGTTCCATCAGCACGACACCAAAACTAAAAACATCGGCTTTGGTGGTGATTTTTCCTGTAACTGAAGTATACTGGAACTTTGAAGTTAGAGTCGGTACAAAAACAAAATGACATCAATAACAACTACGGGATATGCTTCCATTTGTGCAAAGACTAGAACAAATCAGCTTAAAATCCTCTAGATCAGCTTACTACCGGCATATATTACTTTCCAAAAGTCCTTGTAACTCCAAGGAGGAATTCAAACTACTTTCATATTGAAAGAAAGAATGGTTAAAAGTTTTAAGCAAAGTAAACTATTTCATGAGAAAACTTATGTTTATTTAAGCCTGATCTCATTTCAAATGATTGGACAACCTTGACAGGTTGCTTACCTGCATATTCTGGTGCTAAGTAACCAAAAGTCCCAGCAAGCCTGGTCACAACAGATTTCTCCCCGTTAGGAGCAAGTTTGACTAAACCAAAATCTGAAACTTTTGCTCTGAAATCATCACCAAGTAAAATATTTGAAGACTTGAGATCTCTATGTATGAAGCTTTGATGACCCAGAGTGTGAAGATACTCCATTCCTCTGGCTACATCCAAGGCGATATTTAGCCGTCTCTTCCAAGATAGAGGCTCTAATTTCAGGCTCTTCCAATGGAAAAGATGCTTGCTAAGAGCACCTTGAGACATATATTCATAAACAAGAATTCTCTCATTGCCTTCAATGGAATAACCCAAAAGAGATACCAAATGACGGTGCCGAACCTTTGAAAGGACTGCAATTTCAGCCTGGAATTCATCCAAAGCCTTGTTTGTAATCACGCCAGCCTCCATTCTTTTAACTGCAATTTGTGTTCCATCATCTAGTTCCCCTTTATAAACTACACCAAAGCCACCACGGCCGAGCTCTTTCTGTGCTGCAAAATTTTTTGTTACACTCCGAAGAACTTGAACTGATATGACCAAATTTCCAGCTTCAATAACATGAGACTCCCCAATGCTACTACTATTTCTGCTTGCAGAGCCACTCCCTGTTAGTGTAGACGTGTTTCCATTGGTGTTATTGGCAGCAACAACAACCTTAACCATATTATCCGGATCAGATGGATCCCTGGGAGGGATTACCAGGGAAGTTGAAGCCAAATTACTGTCTTTTCTCTTCTTATAAAAGTAGATGGATAGAGGAATGACAAGAAATGCAACAAGTGCAAAACTTGCAACAGGAGCCATGATCAAAACGAATGTGTTTCTTTTGAAACCTTTTGTTTTTGTTGATTTCAGAGAAGAGTTAGTGGCAGGGGAACCCGGATCTGTATCTTGCGATGACGTAGTTGGGATATTGGGTGGAGAATCTGAACTCTCTGGTGGAATATTAGTCCCTTTGGTATGATCTGTCTTATCACCGTTCAATAAAGGATTACCAGTTACGACAAGCTTCACAGTTCTACTAAATTTTGGTAAAGGACCGGATATGTTATTGCTACTGAGATCCAGAGTTTCTAGGGATTTCAAGCTAGTCCAGTTATTTGGAATGGGACCACTTAGATTGTTAGATTGAAGCCTGATTTGAGAAAGGGAGTCCAGCTTTGCAACTGAAGGACTCAAACTACCAGAGAGATTATAATGGGGTAAATTTATGACAGAAACCTTCCCACTATTGCATCTAATTCCCAACCAGTTGCAGGGCTCATTACCAGACCAGGAAGATACAAGCTTGGAAGGGTAATTCACCCCTCCAAGAAACTCTATAAGTGCCATAACTTCTGGGGAGCAAAGAAGCCCCTGAGTGGCCTGACAGAACTTGTTTGAAGCGAAAGTTACCTTTGATGCTTTGAACGTTGGAATTGGACCCATCAAGTGATTATTGTTTAAATCTAAGTTTTGCAGTCTCATATTTGCTAAACTAATAGGAATTAGGCCAACAAGTTTGTTACTATTAAGATTGAGATCCTTCAAGAGAGTTAACTTACCAATACTCTCTGGGATTGTTCCAGTGAAGTGGTTCCCGTGCAGCCATAAAACTGTAAGGGACTCCATTGTTGCCACAACATCGATTGGACCAGTCATCCCTCCATGCAGTTGATTATTCAGCCAAAGCATCTGTAAAGCACTGCCATTGAAAGTTCCCTGAATTTCACCAGACAACCTATTACCAGAAAGCATCAAGTTTGTCAAGGAAGGCATGGAACCAAGGAAATCTGGCAATGGCCCGATCAAATTACAGTTCATACAAGAAAGATTGGTCAATTGAGCAGAATTTTCCAAAGCCTTAGGGAATGACCAGCCGGTACTGGCATTAAAATTGTTGTCATCCAATGCCAAGACTTCCAGATTATCTAAACCATCAAGGAAATCAGATGGAATAGAATCAAAATTGTTGTAATCCAAATAAGCATACCGCAAATTAGATAAACCAGAAAAAGATGGCAACTTTCCACTCAACTGGTTCCTTTGGAGACCAATGTTCTTGAGCATGGAGAGTTTGTTCAAGTTTTGAGGCAAAGTACCCTTCAACCCCATACCTTGAGCCTGAATCTGAGTAACCCTGGAATTCTCACAATAGATGTGGTTCCAGCTTGGAGGACCACAAGGATCACCACCATTTTCGGGCCATTTCAAGAGCTCCGGATTATCAAGTTCATCTCTGAATTGCATTAAAACATCAAGGTCACCAGAGTCAGTGGTGCTAAAAACCACTGTAACAAGAGAAATAAGCACTGAAGCTAACTTCTTTCTCATTGCAGATATTTAGCTGCTGCTGCACTGGAGCAGATAACCTCAACTACTATAAAAGCAGCTTCACTTGAGCAACAATGGTGGTTTCTTCAAATACCCACTTCAAGTCTTGCATCAAATAATTAAAAAAAATAGATTTTAGATTTCTGGTATACTAAGAGACAGTGAAGAAGAGACACAATAATTCATGAAAACAAACAAGGAGAAAAGAAAATCAAACTTTGGGAGCTATAGAGCAACAAGGGCAGATTTTTTACATGAAAAACAAAACAAAACAAAGTATTCGATCAAAGTTGAACTGTTGAAGAATATAAGCCTAACGAAAAAACAAAAATGAAACTTGGACGATACCTTATAGCCTGAAGGTGAATTTCTCAATTAGCATTACAAATATAAATACATATAATCATCAACTTCAATATTCTGGAAAAGTAGTTTTTCATTTGCCAGACACCACCAAAGACCATAGCAGATTTCCTTTTCACTCTCCCCTTGCCTCATCAATAACTGCAAAAAGACAAGGGCAGTACTGTCTTTTCAGTAGGATGCTACATCCAGGTGCCATTACTTTTAACAGTTTTCTTTCCTTTTCATTTCTTCATTAAAACAGCACTCACTGCTATTAACTAATTAATCAATTCCACTTTTATGGCTTGTTTAATTAAAGTTATATATTTTTATTGTAGCAATTAAGCTGGTGGGTCATTTTTTGTTGAGTAGAACACTGATCCATTTCAGAGGTGCTTTGATTTCCATGCCCTGGTGGCTTGTTTCATGGTACAAGTTATTATTCATATTCTTCTGCAGATAATAAATAATAAAATAATGCAGACCAAACAAGTTTTATTAGTATTATTTTGCTCAACTAATTTGGGGTCGGAAGAATAATGGTGTAATTGTGGTCCTGCATTTTCTTTTTAGATTTTTCTATTGTTTTCTTCCAATATTTACTTCATTTCTTCCAAGGAGAGTTTGATATAGGAACAGATTTGAGTATTCAAATTTCCCAAGTCTTTTATGATTTTTGGTGAAAATAAAAGAATAGTAAGAGTCATTCACTAGATGTAATCACTCAGGTCGTCAAAATATAAAAAGATTTCTTTCTTTTTTTTTTTTTTTGTTAAAATCACAAAATACACTATTCATTACTTTAAACAAGAATCTAAGAAGATTTGATTTGATTGAGAAACAAATACTTTAAAAAAGAAACAAGAAACAAACTTATGCCATGATTAACCAAAAAGTGAGATTTCAAAACCTCTCTATTGCTCATTTGCTCTTCGACGTATTACACATAATCATTGCACTCAGCTTAAGTTGTTTAATATAATATTAATATATAGCATATACTTTTGGGCTCACACTCGTTTTTAATCATTTTTACTGTTGGGCTATATTGTATATGCTAATTCAAAGGTCAAAACATAAACTTTTATGTTGTATATCCCTTCAAAATCACGCTGATCGATATTGTATTAAAGTTAAGAGATCTTATCCTAAACTACAGTCCACGTATATGGGTGAAAAAAGCACAATATTTCTCTGTAAACTATGAGTCTCGCTCGCATTCTCAATTAAAAAATAAAATGAAGCACTAGAGTAATTGGAAATCATAGCTGGGATCATTACCTAAACTTGGGGTTAATTTGGTATGAACTGACGAATAGCTCAGCAGTATTTTTTCTATCATAAACGTATTTATATTAAAGAAGGAAAATACTATACTATTGGTAAGTTAGTAGAGGACAACTAAACCTAATTTAAAGAATATTAATTATCCTAACCAATTATTTTGATTGGGTTAATGTTAAAAGTTAATCATATACCAATTTAATTCGAAAATTTATCAAATCATTAATTTTTTTTTTTTGTAAATTCATATGTTAAAAGATATATCTATTCATGAATTGAGCCACTCACCTAGGCCCGAAAGCATGTCCGAAATTGAGAGGGTTTAGATAAAAATATTAAGCTCAAAAAATAGACTTAGACAAAAAATTGGGCCCATTTAAAATATAGATTAGGCTCAGACTTAAACATTTAAGACCCTGAACATGTTCAAGCCCAAGCCAAACTCATTTTTAAGTTTATAATATTTTATATTATGTTATTGTTATATATTATGTAATTTAGAACAAATTAAAAAAATAAAGCTATACTAAATATATAATACGACTCTAATGTATACATTAATATAATGTTAAGATCACTATATAAAAAATTTCAATAAATAAAAAATGTATAAAATTATTAAAATAGTATAATATAAATATTTTTAAAAAAAATTAAAAATAATATATGCTGACCTAAAATGAGATTGGGTTAGTCTTTTACAAATATAGGCGGGTTTGGGAAAAATATATATTAATATCAGGCTTAGGCTCCGTGAACACCTCTAATTAAAAAAAGTTATACAAACAATTTAATCTATTTTAAAAATAAAATAAAAATTGAATCATGTGTGTTGGCCTAATGGCCAAGGTGTTCATCACACAAGGTGTGGCCTGAGTTCAAGTTGCGCTAGTTGTGTTGCTTTTAGGACTTTACCAAAAATTATGTAACAAATACATTTATAAATAATGAATGAGTTGAAAACTATGAAAGATTGAGTTAAAATTTTATAGTGTGTATATTTTTTTATATAGAAACTATAAAATGACTATTTTCAAAATAATACAATTTACTATATAAAGTACAAATATTTTATTATAATTAAGTGTTTAATATATAGTATAGATTATTTTTCTTTCACCCACATAGTTTTATTTGTGTTATTTGAAATATGATCAAAGGATTTGTTTGTTATAAATTGAAATGTACGTGAGTTGGCAAATATATAAACCATTGATGGTCACGAACAAATATATTTAAGCCTCAATGATAATGGTATGACATGGTTGGAGTATCTCTCCAAAACAAGCACGCCTCAACGTACGCACTTAGAACGAAGGGCCCCGAGCATGGAAGGAGAACCACACCAACAGCGGGATGAAGTTAACTGGGGCATGGTTGTTGGAATAGCTGGGAACCAAGGTACTAGCAAATTTGGTGCAACAGCGATTTCAATACAAGAAAGACAACCAAATTATCATATGGCAGGCAATAGAGGGATCCACCAAACTTTATTCTACACTTCTCTTTCTTCGGACCCTTCTACTACATCTCAAGCATATGGATGTAAAGAACTGTCTTATGCAAGGATCCCTCCTGGAAATTGAGCAATATTCTAGAAAAGAAAACAGTAATAAATTGGCAGTTGCAACCTCTTATGGAGGATTTACAGATTCTACAACGGGAAGTACAAATTCTTGGTGCTCCAACGAGAGATGGCTTGCAAAGACGAGTAAATTGGATGCCTAGAACAACATATCAGACTTCATATAGTTGGTATATTTGCTATTGTACCAAAAAAATGATAGTAGTATGGTAGATATGATTTGGATAGGTTAGCCTGAATAAATAAAATATCCGTTATTTTATATAATTTTATAAAATATTCATTTATATGAAATAATTATTTACATCAAACATCTTCAAATTATGACCCTTATTCTAAATTTATTAACCTATTAAGGTTAAATCAATTAAGTCCTTTTATTATTAAAATAATTTTAATGTTACATAATTATTATTATTATAAATGTTGTGGCTAACTTTTTAAAATAAAGTACAATTGAAAAAAGAGATAGTGAATAATAAATCATTAGTAAAAGTTGTAAAAACCTCAAAATCAATATTTTGACAACATCTACTTTAACAATAATTTTTTTAATTTTTATTTTATATTATGTGGTATAAAATCTGATATATCATTTAATAATTGAATTAACTTTTAAATTATCATACCATATATAGTTGTATATAATTAACATAATTTAAGATGTTGGCAAGCCTTGAATTGGAATCTAAATAATAGGTATTTCTTATTCGAGTCCAAGACCCTGCTTTAAACAGCCCAGGCTTCTTGAATGAAGCACAAATTTGTAACCGACCAAAATGTCTTACAAACAAATACCCGACCCGCATTTCAATACCATTTTCATCATACCTTAAACCTCCATTTGTTTTTTTACAAAAAAAAAAAATTTAAAGCCCTAGACTAGGGTTTTCACTCGCTTCTTCGAAACAAAGATCAAGTCTTCGTCGCGATGGTTTGTTCATTTCGAGTTCAATCTCTTTCTTTTTAAAGAAGTGGCTGCAATGGTTAATTTTTGTCGATGTTGCTAATTTCTTATTTGATTTGTCTGTTTAGCCGCAAGGTGATTACATAGAGCTACACAGAAAGAGGCATGGTTATCGCCATGACTTCTTCGAGAAGAAGCGCAAGAAGGAAGCTCGCCAAGTTCACGAGCGTTCCGCTAAGGCTCAGAAGGTCTTTATTTTCTTAATTTCCCCTTCTATTTTGATTATTTTCTCTTCTCTTTTTCGGGGGTTTATGAGCTAATTCATTTGTTTCTCTGTAGGCCCTTGGTATTAAGGGTAAGATGATTGCCAAGAAAAATTATGCTGAGAAGGCCCTCATGAAGAAAACGTTAGTTCTCTTTCCTGATATCTGTTTTTTCTAATTTGGATTTTTCCATCTTTTTTAGTATGTTTTAATCCAGTTAAGATCTTATGGGAATGATGTTCTGTTTTGCACTTAAAAAATTGATGATAACTTGTCTTTTTAATAGTTTTTCAGATGAAATTAGATTCTGTAAATTGATTGACTTCATGGGCTAAATTCATTGTGGTAATGCCCATAATGATCATATTGTCTTCCATTAAATCAATGTCTTATTCATGCCACTTATTCCTAGGAAATTAACATGACTGTTTTCCATTTTCATGTTGCTCAAAATTTTAAATTTTCTTCACTCAGCTGGTCTGTAATCGCCTATTCGTGTGTACTGTGAATTTGTTGTGATAATAACGTCTAATGATAGAGAAGGGACGGAATGGAATTAAATGCCTATCGTTTCTAAGGCCAGTTATGGAGTCATGAAATGGAACTTGGGCTTGAGACATTGAATTTATTTTTTTAAGATGTTAACACTATAAAGCTTTTGCTTTGGGTCTAGACCTTGTTAACCATAATAACCATTAATTCTGCATCACATCAACAGATTGGCCATGCATGAGGAATCGTCAACTAGGCGCAAGGTTGATGATGAAGTGCAAGATGGCGCTATTCCTGCATATCTTATGGATCGTGAAAACACCACACGTGCAAAGGTATGCTGACATATGAGTTTGATGGCACATGAATCCAATCATCAATACATGTAACATTATACTATTTTTAGGTTCTCAGCAACACGATAAAGCAAAAAAGGAAAGAGAAAGCTGGAAAATGGGAGGTCCCTATACCCAAGGTAAAAAGATTCTCATTCTGTTTGTTGCATCTCAATATGTGCTTTCTCAGGTATTTTTTTCTGTTTCTGTATTTTATTTTTCTTGTAACTACAGTTGTTTGACTTCTTAAGTTTTGACCTTCAGGTAAGGCCTGTGGCAGAAGATGAGATGTTTAAGGTGATCAGATCTGGTAAACGAAAAAGTAAGTATATATAAATTGCTTCTTCCTCTTTTTATGCTAACTTTACTTGCACAACATGAACATTTTTGTATCTGGAGTTGGATTGCACCAGAGGAAAGGATAATGTTGGATTTTTATGAGAAATTCTGGTTCTTCTGTGTTAATTTCTTTCTCTTGCAGCTAAACAATGGAAGAGGATGGTCACAAAGTGCACATTTGTAGGACCTGGTTTTACAAGAAAACCTCCCAAATATGAGCGTTTTATCCGTCCGTCGGGATTGCGATTTACTAAAGCTCATGTCACACACCCTGAACTCAAATGCACCTTCAATCTTGACATCATTGGGGTGAAGAAAAATCCCAATGGTCCAATGTATACCTCTCTTGGTGTTATGACCAAAGGAACAATCATCGAGGTGTTTTTTTTTGTCGTTATTTTTTTATATATTTGGCATGAATTCTGCTTGCGCAAAATTACTGATGTCCATATTTTTATGGTGAATCCAGGTGAATGTAAGTGAATTGGGTCTGGTCACACCGGCTGGGAAAGTTGTTTGGGGTAAAGATCCTCTCACTATATTCAAGCATGATGAATAACTACCCTATCTTGCTTTTTCATTTTAATGCTTGTTCCTATTTGGTTTTTCGAATGCAGGAAAATATGCTCAAGTAACAAATAACCCAGAGAATGATGGTTGTATAAATGCAGTTTTGCTTGTGTAAGAGGTTTACAGCAGACATTCCAAATTTGATAATCCAATTCATATCAAGTCTGCTAACTTTCTCGCTTTTTCATTTTTTTTTAGTGTTAGATTTAGATTTAGATATTTCAGTGCTTTTGAACCAAATCTGTTTATTTATAAATCTGAGTTTATAAGAGTTATGCCTTTTCCCTTGGTGTATGGTACGATAGAAAGTGATCAGTTCCTAAGGAATTTAAATGGTGATAGAATGATGACTTTCTAGATGCTAAAAAGCATAGAACTTTTTGGAGACAATTATCATTTTTTGACAAAATTATCATTTTTCTCATTTATTTTCATTATCTTATAGAATAAATTTTTGGTATAATATCACTTTGTCCACCACTTGACCTCTAGTTGCATTTGTTTGTTGCCTTATTTCATCAAGGATACTTTGATTGTGTCTATCGAGTCTAATACCATCAAATGCTTAAATACTGGCCCATGTTTTAGTTCTGTTAAGTAGTCCTGCTCAAAATATCCCACTCCAACATCAATCTTATAATCGTAATCCGAGTTTGAAGCTACGACTGCATTTTAAGGTTCTTACAAACAATTATTGAGTTCCCCTCGAGTCTCTAGTTAGCCTCGCCGTTTCAAAGTTATTATTATCTCCTGCCCTCAGCAAGATCACTTTTCAATTACTTCTAAATTGAGGTGTGAGTTCCAACCTTTTTCATTCCCACTTGAGGTCGCATTTGGTGGTACATCAAAAGCTTCATGAATATAGCGTAACGTCTGTTCGTGCGAATGGGTTTTGAGAACTTCTCAAACCCTTGCATTTCTTGCTTGGAATGAAACTGAAAATCAAGAAAAAACTTCTTGCTTCCTTAGGTTCCAGGTGATTATATTCAAACCAAAAATCCATTACCTAGTTGTGTTCAACAAGAAATGTTGCACAGAAAATGAACTTCCAAATTAGATGACCGTGCCAACTCACAATGGACAAAAAATTGTTTCATTGTTTCATTTTCCTTGTTATAAGAGAGAGAGATCACTCACACTAACAGATATTCTAATAAGTTCATCTTTTGCGGGAAGACACTTTACTTCAATTTTCCATGGAAAAACTATAATTTGAGTGGCAGTTTTAATTTCCACAATTTCTTCCATTGGACCGTTACTAGTACAATCTCCTCTAAAGCCATTATTCGAAAAGAGTTTACTGAGGATTCTCCTTCCGGATCAAATTTCCACACCTACTTATTAAATCAATATTTACTTCAAATGCAATTTTGGCTGTATATTAATTTTGTTATAACTAGTGTATTAATTGGGAAATATCAAATTAATATTTTATTTAATGTAAATAATTTTGAAAAAATCGTAACTATGGATTTACGTTTCCTAAGAGATTTAGGTTCCATCACCAAATACTCATTGAAAGACAACCAGACGTCACCTTACAAGATGTTGCCATACGGGTGTGTCCTCAATTTGTGGATTAGAAATGCTGATAAACAAATATATTATAAACTCCTTATATAAGACATTATTGTTGCACAAATCATTAACTCCATATCAAGGGCATAAAAAAAGCCAACTTTATCAAGCAAACCACCCTCTTAATAATAAAGATGCAAACAGCAAATGAAGGATCTGGAAATCCTCACAACGCGTTTGAAAGATCAGAGTTTCACCGGATTAAAAACTTGGAGCAACAAGATGCTAATGGGCAGTGGCTGCCAAATGTTGAGGTTCAATCACCTGAAGCAAGCCAGTTGCCAGTCTTCTCGTAAGATCCTCCACTGGAACTTTCACTGCATCTATCCTTATGCCGATATCAGCTGCATATCGACTTGCACAGTACATCCCAACTGCTGTAGCTGCCATACCATAAATGTTTGTAGTAACAAGGCGTAATGGAGTTGACAACACAGCTGCAAGAGGGCCTCCTACAATAGATATTGCTTGACCACTTCGTCCAACCGAATGATCCAGAACAAGCAGCCCAGTTTTGCAATAGATTGCAAAATCCTCACAGTTATTCTTGAATACATTATAGCAACCAAATCCATTTTCGAGCAAGTATTTTGCTCGATGAACCACTAAATCATCCGAATCGGAGACTGCAAGAGTGCAGGTTCCACCTCTTGCTTTTGCAATAAAGAGAGCAGGGGTGACTGCATACTCAAAACGATACAATATTCCACCAGCAAGGAAGCAGTCCAAGCACGAGGAAACAACACCATTACCTTCTTCAGGTGGAGTGCAGGTAGGGCAATGCAGTTGAGATTGAGCTGGCCCAGAGCTTACCAGGATGAGATCAAGCACAGTTCCTGTACCAACTTCTTGGCCACGTCTTGTAAAATGGATGACCGTATTGTCTCCAACATAGATGCCTGTCCTCATACACAAGGAAAAAGATACAATTATTAGAATAATTCCAGCAAAATATAACTGGAAAATGAAAAACATAAAAGTAAACACATAACTCTCCAATAGATAATCCGAAAACATATTCGATAACAGAAAAATATATACCATTCTGAATTCGTATCATAATCTCTATAATAGCAAAATATTTACCATTCTGAACTCATACGTATCATTTCTAACCTCCAAATGCATTCCAACATCTCCTATTTTGCAAAACCCGATCTCAAACTCAAAATTAGAAGAACCATGAAACAGATAATTCGATCTGGTCGCTCTTCTCTATATACAAAGAACTTCTTAATAAAGTAGTTCGTTAGAGCATCACTGCAAATGCAAAACTATTTCTAGAAGGTAGAAAAACTAACCAATTCTATTCATATAAATATAAATGTATATTACATTGGCAATTGATTCACACACCCTGACAAAAGCAAATCATTACCAACTCACATACCATAAACAAGGCTGCCCCTATGATTCGAACCCACGATGTGGGTTTTTAGGGTAAACATCCAGTGCCATTAGGCCAAGAGCTGAAGTTCTCAAATACAACTAAATGCGGATAAAGCACTGCCACTAACATTTAGAATAGAATTTGGTAACAAATGTGCTGAAGTCACTCTTAAGGTCACAATATACGGTAACATCTTTAACAAAATGCATTTAAAATGATAAATAATGTTACCAGTTATTGCATTTCATAGAACGTCCATTACAAAAATAGAAAGTGCCATGGGTTAAGCAAAATCCTTGAAACTATACAGTTCTTTAATTACAGTTATACGATATAGGATGGATACCAGAGCACCTAAGCAGGCTAAGCATATTATAGAATGGTCCTACTACTTAACTAATAAAATATATGTTTTCAAGAGGAAAGGATCTTCTGACTTCTGAGATAAAAGCATAGAAACAGTGCTTTTCAAACGCCAAAATTTGACCAAACGCAGAAGGAAATATTTTGAGCTTTTCTCAGAAGCGCTTTTTGTCCCAAAAGTTTAACATATACTTCCTTAACCATCAGATCATGCTTAAAATTCAATTCAAACCCGCATCCACAAATAGAAATGCAAACTATTCCCCAAAAAAGGAAAGGTTGGAAGTAAGTAAAGAACCGTGATGGGCATAAATATAAGCAGTCCTCCATGAATAAATGTGATCCCCTGGTTTCAGGCTCTTCTTATCAATTCTGTTTTACCCATTCATTAACAAGAAAGAAGCAAAAAGATTTTGAATCAGTTCAGCATACCAATCTTTAAAAAACAAAAACAGATGAACTGCAAAAGAAGATAAAAAGAACCTGTTAGAAAGCAGTCCCATGCTTTTCCTCTTTTGGTAAAACCAGATCTGGAGATTGTAATTCTGAAAATCCGGTTCGTCTTCTTCTTCCTGCTTTGCTTTTTAAGTCTCGTTTTTTCCCTTTTTATCCGAAATTCCGTAAGCTAGATTTACGTGTAATAATCGTTAAGATATTATATTTAATTTTAAACCGTCTATCCCTTAACTATTAATAAAATTCTTTTCGCTTAAGTGTAAAAAGGAATCAAACATTTTATAAAAAAATATTATTAAGCTATATTCTCTTTTACTCTTTTTCATACTTAAACTTTTAAATGAATTAAAGAAAATCCTCAAATTTTTTCAAAGAAAACAATTAAGACTCTATATTTTTTACACTCAATTGGATACTTATACTGTTAAAATATATTATTTTTTGACACATGATAGCTTTAATTGGAAAAAAAATTACGGATTATTAACTTTAATGGTCAACAATTAAAGTTAATAGTTAAAAGGGCTTTTTTAATGCATTTTTATAATTTTTTATGATTTTTATAAAATTTTACAATTTTTTAATTTTTTTATGATTTTTATAAAAAATTTCTAATTTTAAAAAATTATTTTTATAACTTTTTATTGTTTTTTCATTTTTATAATTTTTTTACCATATGACACGCCGTAATTATGACATAAGGTGACTTTAACTAAGCAATTAACTTTAACAGTACCGTTAAAGTTAATGATCAAATGACATTTTTGATGCATTTCGTGGACTTGATTGAGTGAAAAAAAAAGGGGGCTTATTTTTTTTATTTTTTAGTTTTTTAAGTTTGAGGGTTTTTTTTACATGCTTAAGTCAATTATTTTTTATCGTACAATTATAAAATTATACTATTTGATTTTTTTTCCTTTTTTGATTACTATTCATTAAATTAATAACGGAAAGATAGCTTGATAGTTTTTAAAATTAATATAATAGTAACTTTAATTTTCAATATTTATTTATTGTGTTCATTTAGTCTTAATTCTAAAATTTGTAATTCTAATTTTAATTCTAACATTTATACTTTGTATAATTTAGTCTTTTTTGTAGTTTTGCTATTTTTTACGATGTTGAGGGTTAATTTTAAAAGAATAAAAAAATTAAAATTATTATATTAAATTTTTGATGTTTTCATTTCTAGTATATATTTTTTTATCAAATCTAGTGGATAAATTTGTTTTTTTAGCTTTTTAAGCAGAAATGTCACAAAGAAACATAAAACTACAAAAAGACCAAATTACACAGTCTGTAAATGCTAAGGGTTAAAATTTTTAAAATCAAAACTAAATTGGCATATTGTATAAATGTTGAGGTTTAAAATTGCTATTATGCCAAATTTAAAAATAATCATGTCATCTTTTCATTAATCATTTAATGGACTGGTGACAAAAAAGACAAAATCAAATAGTTGAATGACTATTTTATAATTTTTCATAAATAAATGATGAAAAAAGAAATTATCACTAGTTCGGTGGCTATCAATGTAATTTACTCAATTTTAAAATCATTTATTTATAATATGTTTGATATTTTCCAAAATAAAAAAATTGTTTAACATAATTCATGACAATTTTTTCTAAGAGGGGATTAAGTATCAGAAAGAAAAATTAACTCCAATCGAGATGTTTTGATAATTTATAAAATGCGAGTTTAGAAAACCTGGTTATTTGAAATCGAATCAAATTTTATTTTTAATTAATATATAATTAATTTTAATTTTTGAAAAATAATTTAAAAATTATTGTTTTTTAGAAAATATAAATAAAAAATTTGAAATTTTGTCAAAAATATTTAAAAGTTATAAAATAAAACTTATTTTATTAAAATAAGTTTAAAAATTAAAAATAAAAGTTTAATATGAAAAAATTGAAAAATAAATTAAACTACAATTCATCATTTAAAAAAAATTTAAAAATCTAATTAAACCGAACTATATAAGTTGTTTGGGAACCTAGTATTGACTAAAATTTTGACATAAATCTTTTGTAGCTCTATTAACACCGTTTCACAAATCATTGGAACTTTAGTTTTTATTAAAAAAAAATATTTCCATCGTTTATTATGTATATGTGTTTAATAATGTTATTAAAATTTTAATTAATACAAATTTTCAAAAAGAAAAGTGTTAGAATAAAATAAGTAAATAGATCACTATTTATCACTTAATTTTAAATATATTAAATAAAAAATTATTTATCTTTGAAATAAATGATAACTTTTTCTAAGAAAACAAAACATTTAAATAATCCTATTTAAATTTTATTCAAAATGGTCTAAAATAATATAAAATATTATATTTTGAAGATTAAAATTGCAAATAAATATTTTTTCAAAAATTAAATTTTAATTTTATGAAAAAATTAATTATATTTAATACTTAAAACTTATTATATAAATTCAATATTTTAAATTTTCAACTTATAAAATAGCACCTTAATTGATTGAATTGCAATACTTTCTATGGTCCGAATAAAAGAAAAATTAGGGTTAAAAAGTGAATGAATATTTATATTTTAAAATAAATGTTTTTAAAAATTTGCCTATCCTTAACTGACGTAATTTAAGCTTATTGAATCAAGTGATATTAAATTAATATATTCTTATTTTATTATGTTTTTTTATCGCATTTTAATAATAATTATTATTTTATGTATGTTATGAACACAATACATAATACGTGTGGCGAACGTGTACGCAGTTAATAACGGATTGTTGTTGCTGGAATTTAAAGTTTTGCTTCGACTTTAAGAAAACGAAGGGCGACCGTTCCGAAAAAAAAAAAAATTGGACGACGGCGACAGCAGACAGGTGTTATTATTACGTGTCATCGAACACCGGTTTCCAATTTAGATTGAGGTTCAAAGCCTTTTTTCATAATTAAATTAGAATTAAAACCCTTAGGAGTTTTTATTTTTAAACTTTTATTAATTAACAATTTTAAATTAAATCTTATTAATAATTGTTATAAAATAAAAAATCAGAGTAAACAACAAAAAAAAAAGTGGGAAAGTAAAAAAAAAGTAATATTTTATTAATTAAAGAAAAATTTTATCATTTATTTCTAATAAACATTAGAGTCTTAATGTATACTAAACTTACATTGATTTTAATAGACATCTACTTAAAATATTCATAACTCCCCCTTGAATATTTATGACTAGATAATATGCTTCGTTAAAACTTTATTAAGATAAAAACATATAGAAGTAAAATTTGCTATTGAAGGAAAAAAAAATACATATTTATAGTACGCAAAACATGATGTCTCATTAAAAAACATACAAAAAATAAAAGCTCAATGAGACAAAACCTCAATTGAAAAAAAAGAGTATAACGCGTATTTGACTCCCTTCATGACAACATCACATGATATATAATAATGTTAGTGTACAAGCCCAATTTTAGGCCCCTAAAAAGAAAAACCCTAACCCGCTTAACCCCTAGCCCAACACCTATTTTCTAACCCCAACCCAAAGACAAACCCACTAAACAAAAACCTATGAAGCCCAATAAATTTTAAATGTTCCAAATACAAAAAAAAAAAAACTAAAATGAAAAAGAAAACCCTAACTAAGAACCCTAGATGCCGCCTCTGTCCCCTCCCTAGCCTAGCGCCGCCAAGTCACATCGCCCCCAGGCCGGCCACCTGCTCCACCTATGCCCCCAGGCCAGCCACCGCTCCACGCGCACCTGCACACATTAATGAAGAAATGACAGAAGACAAAGAGAGGAGAAGTGTAAATGGCTATTTAAAAGCCGAATCAAAAATGTAAAAGGGGGGTCCCCTTTGGCTTCCTGATCTTTTTTCATTTTCTTTTCATAATACAAAAACAAGATTAACATCAAAAACATACTCAAATACCAACATAAAATCGCAGCCAGAAATATAGAAAACAGAAATCAAAGGTCCATTTACTTTCCTTTATCTCTTTTTTTTTCGAGTTTGTTTACATATACGATTTTTATTCATTCAAAGATAATACATATATTAGATAAGTATATATAAATATAAAATAAAAAAAACGAAAAAACATACCTTTTTGGAATTCCTACCATCACGCGTATGCGATGGCGCGACAATGACGCGCATGGCCGATGCGACTTCGACGGACGGTGACTCCGGCCACGTAAAACCCACTGCAGAGAGAGGATTCTTCAGTTTTTTTTTTAGAACAGAATGAAAAATGAAATTTTTTCTAAGAAAATTAGCTTTTATAGCTAGGTAAAACGGCACCGTTTTGTGCCTAAAGTCAGAGCGCCAAAACGGCGCCGTTTCATGTGACCCGCGTGCAACCCGACCCGAAGCCTGAGGATCCGCGTGTTTTGCTGTTACTGGGATAATTTCACACACGGTCCTTCCGCAATTTTGGCGTTTTCAAATCAAGTCATTTCATGTTTTAAATTTAGCTTTGTAGTTTTGACGTTGCTTTAATTTAGTACTCTGACTGTTGAAGGAAGAACATTTAAACGGCGCCGTTTAAGAAGGGCGAATTATTTACTCCATCAGGACCTCCTGGTTGCTAGCGTGTTCAAATCAATCCCCCTTTTCCTTTATTTGTTTTAAAATTCGCCCCAAAATTCATTCCAGTTTTGATTTCCGTCCTTTTTTCACTTTTCCACATTATTTTATTTTAATCCTAATATTATCTGTATTATTATTATTATTATTATTATGCATCTAAATATTTTAACATTATATCATGTATACATTATATATATATGTATGTATCTCTTAATATTGTACTTTATTGTTATACCTATACCTTAATACTATATTATTTATGTACATTTATTTCTCATATCATCTTATGTTTATGTTTTTAAACTATAGCATGTATATACTATTACTGTATATCTAGTTATGTAGTTATTAATAGTTGCTTTTTTTATATTATGATTATTTCTAATGTGTATGTATTATATATTTTTAATACTATATTATGTATATTATATATACATACATATATTATATACGTATTTTTTGTATTACATTTTTATGTACATATTTTTAAATATCACATTATTCGTATAGTTTTATATTATTCCATGTAAATACTTTCAATATTACATTATGCATATATTTTTGTCTATATATTATATATATTTAATACTCAATACCATTATTATGAATATGTTCTTAGTATATGTATGTATGTATAAATCTTTCTTTATTCATATATTACTATCATTATTTTCCACTTTATATTATACTATTCTTATTTTCGTATATACTTTTAACATCATTATATAAATTTTCAATATATATATATGTGCATATTTACGTAATGTTTGTCTTTCAATATTATGATTATTTCTAGTATGTATACATTATGCACATAATTTTAATATTATACTGTATTCATTTTTAAATATATGTATATATGTCTTAAACGAATATAGGTATACTTCTATAATATTACTAATAGTTGTTATTATGTCTTATATGTATATACTGCGTGAACATTTTAATATTATATTACGCATGCATTTTATACATATATCTTTAAAAATTGCATTTTTTGTTATGTATATACTTTAATACTCCGTATATATTTTAATACGTCTATTTATGTATCGTTTTATACTATTATTATTTATGTTTTGCTATTATTATCATTTTCATTATTGTTGTCACTTTTATCTTGTCGTGTTTTATAATTGCTCATTTATTCATTTATGTATTTGTTTATTTCATTTTTCCCACGTGTTTGTTTTTTAGCCTTGCTCTTGTTTCATCCTTTTACTCATACTATTGTGTTTAATATTATAGCACCTATTATCATGTTATTATACGTGTTAAATTTGCTTTTATATTTTATATCATATTTTACTCAATACCTCAAAATAATTCTTTCATAAAAGTGATATTCCGTATTTGGTAATTCGAGATAATCGGGCCCTAACTTACTGGGTTTCGATTTTTCTCATTTAATTTAAATAACGGAATACTCTTTTAAATTGCTATAAGAGTTTTGAAAATGCTCATTCCTGGAGATACGAAGTGTTGTGCCCTAACTTACCGGGTATGACATTTCGTCACCTAGAAATATGAATTTGTTTTAAAACAAAGGCAATATTCGGTGTTTGAGAACTCGAAAAACGTACCCTAACTTACTGGGTTTTGATTTTTCCCGCGTACTCTAGATAATCGAATACCCTTCTAACAAATTGAAAGACGTAAGTTTTATACAAAAAGGCAAGCTAGCTCTCAAAAATTCAAGATGTCGTGTCCTAACTCACTAGATGTGACATTTCATATTTTGAGACGAGAATGTCTTTAACATTTGAACGGTTTTATAAAAAAGGGATCGTACTTTAAATTCTTCCAATTTTTAAATTTTCGACACTAAGACACTGATTAATCAACTAGGTACCAATTTTGGGCGTATCGAGGGTGCTAACTCTTCCTCGTGCGTAACCGACTCCCGAACTCATTTTCTGATTTTCGTAGACCAAAAATCATCGTTTTAGTAAAATTTTTATTAAAATGATTAATTCAGGGTGGTCCGATCACACCTCATCAAAAAAGATTGGTGGCGACTCCCATTTTCATTTTCATTTTCAAAATTTAAGTCGACTACCGTTTTACAAAAAAAATGGTTACGACAGTTAGCTTTTCAAATGACCACTTAAACATATTTCCTAAACATTCATATCGTCATTCTTTTTAATATCACGAGTGAGGAAGAACTTCGGGGAAATATATTTTGATCTTTCTAGAAGTTTCAACAACAATCATAACAAGTGTTGATCATATTCTTTCTATATAATAATGCATATGTTCAATCATTTTAATAAATATTTACGCAAATAGATTGAACAATTTCCCAGAAAATGATATATGCTTCTAGCATTCTAAATCCTTTAAGGACTTTAATATAAACTTTCACTATATAATGATTCATATAAAGGTTGTAACAACAATCATAATATACTTGTCAAATCTTTCATGAACTACTAGACTAATAAAATATCTAAACGTTATTCCATTCACCACAAAAGAACATATTATACTTTTCATAATCAATGTTAGGACTTAAAAAAAACTTTGTACATTTAAATACTTATTTTGTTTTCGCAAAACTACTCATTTATACCCCACTAACTTTGTACATTTAGATGTTTGGATTACTGGTCCAAAATTTTTTTAAATTTAATTCTACTTGAATTGAGTTTTTCCATCTTGGCCAATTCATTTCATATCTATATTTCTCAACAAATTTATTCAAGATCCTCATTTCCTTTTATTATCTTAATAATACTATTGCGTGCAAAATTATTTTCGATAACTTTTCGTTCTTGATTCCTCATTTTCTTGTATAAACTTTTCATTATTGAGATATCTTTGGAACCAATTAATTTACCATATTTCATGCATGGATTACTTTCATTTATTCTAATAGGTTGTCCTACTGGGACTTTGATACATCAATTGATATATAAGACTTGGTTATTCTTATCAAGTCAATAAATACATGGCAGTTGACTTGCAATAAAGTGAATTATCATTTTTAAACTTCTAATTTCAAATAACTTTCTACGAGGATCTAAATAATGATAGTTCATTACAATTAATTATTTCATCCCGCTATTATCATTTCTCTCCCCTAATGTTGGGGAAATTATCAAATTAAATAGTAATCACAAATCATGTTTTAATTGATGAATATCCAATTTATTCAACACATTTAATAATGCAAGGATACTCATAACTAATGCATATTCTCCACTTCCTTTGAATACTCATTTTGTGAATTGTGATGGAGCAACTTAAACATATATCGCACATTCAAAAATTCTAAAATGAGTTATATTTAACTCCTGACCAAAAACTAATTGTATTGGGGAGTATTTATCACAACTTATTGGTATGATGCCTACAAGTGCTGATTTATATAAAATATCACATCCTTAGACATTTTCAAAAATTGTGTTCTAAAAAGGATATGGTTTAACTACTAATTGGAGGCATTTAATTATTAACACCATTTTATATGTATAAACATTAAGCTTTATGATACATACTCGTATTAACAATCTAGCTTATAATAATCATTGAAAGCCTGAGCAATGAACTCACCAACATTGGCTAGAATCAATTGCATAATCTGAAAGTTTTATTTTTAAACAAATTATTAAACAAGTAATCTCACAAACAATTGGTTGCGAGTTGATAACTCGTATGCGATTATCTTGTAGATGTATCTACTAATATCATATCAAAATATCCCCTTGCTGGATAAAATAGGCCCATATTTCTTTCAGAAAGGTAAGAGGTTAAATCTCAACTTTTTCTAGGGAAGTTTAATAAATCTTATTTAAGAACAAGCAACACTTAATAAGTGAAGAATTTTCAAGTTCTTTAATAAATTTTCATGTAAATTCTTATCTTTTTGCATCATTATTGATCGGGATGGTCTAGCCGATCATACCAACTAATATACTATTTACTATGCAAATGAATCAACCATGCTAATATAAACTTTTGGTTTACCCATCTCATATAATTTAACCATATTAATGTATACATAGCACCAACCACATGTTTGATTGTGTAAAGTTATGATTTTCACGCGCATAGAGGATGATTATGATTTTTTGTTGGATAATATAGCTTTTATTTTTGTTCTTACTTACATTTGAACATAAAATGAATTTTAACGAGAGATGACTTCAAACTTTGGAAGATAGGGTTAATAATAATTCTAAACTGAAATGTAACAAACTAAAAAGGAAGAAGTTATTTAATGGGCTTATGAGTCCAATGATATCCGCCTGGGGTAGTGCAACAAATCCATAAGGCCTATGTAATACATAAGAGAAGCCCACTGAGTCTCCATCTTGTGACTAAAGCTAGGAGGGAGAAAAAATTAATTCTAAAATTGTTTAAAATTTTAAGTGAAAGATAGAATTAGAGTTATATGAATAATTGGAATAATTAAGTGAAGCCAACAATAGGAAGGTCATCAATGGTTTGGCTTTAACAATGGTTATAGGACTTATAAATGCTAGTTTTCATCTAAAGGTTTGGTTCTTGTTGATAGTCAAAACCAAAATATCCAAATCGAAATTTTGCGTCAATGGTTATGTTATCTTATCATCTCTGAAAACTAATTTTATTGTTGAGTTGGTTGAAATGTTTGGTGAAGAAACTAGTGTGATGCACTGTATTTATGGTTATGGACTTGTTCAGCTGTGTTTGGGGATGAATCAGCTGTAATTTTTACAAAATCCTCGGAGGGTAATTCATACAAAGATGCGATGTATGAACATCGGATCCCTTAGTTAAGAGTTAAGACCCCTCTGCAGGTTAATTAATCTCTAACTCATCATACAAAACCTGTTATACACAGAAAAAGAAAATCATCAAGGGAGACAAAGAAACTGCTGGCAATAAACTTTTTTGGCGTGCGCTTCATGTGTCAATCCAACTTATTTTGTATTTAAAACCACACAGAAATGGAGTTAAAGAGTTTACAGTGGTGATGTAGGGTGGTTTATATATAAGTGGCCATGTGATTCCCATTTACCACCACAAACTGACTCTTCAACAAGTTGAAAAACTCTAAGATGGATCCAAATGTACAAGTAGGGAAGCAGGCTTTATAGTGGTCAAACTCAAAGCGCCCGAGGGATTATTTTAGCAGCGACTGTTTGGAAATTTCAGTTTAGCCCATACACTTTCATGTTTACTAATTATATTACTTAAAACAACTTCTATACTCAACTATACGTAAGCCATAAAACATATATATTCAAATATGTTGATATTACTTCGGATTCTATATCTACACAAAGTTACACAACTTTTTTTTTTTTTTATCGTTTTTCTCTGTTAAAAAAAGAACCCTAGCTTTGTCCATCAGAGTTTCAGAGATTTTTAATGCATCATGACTATAACTCGAGCTGAGAATGAGATATCTCGATCTTACAATTATCAAATTGCCTTGTAACCAAAATGAGGAAAGGGTCTTCAATGATGAGTATATACGGTTGGAATCCCGTCAATTCATTACTGTCTAGGTTCATCCTGAAACACTTTCTCTATAATTAAAGTCATTCATGAACCTGATCTAATTTTCTAAACTTTTTACTGATTCTGCGACTGTAAAACTTTTTAAGTGATTGGTTCCTTTGTTATTACTTAATTGAATTTACAGCTGGTTTAAGCTGTGGGATTGCAGCCGATTGGTAACTTCAAAAAAAGTAATAAAGTTTACTGACATTTACCTAAAAAAACATGGTAATGAATGAACCACTTATATTGCAATTTGCATTGTGTTTCCCACGTTCTATTCGCATCTGAAATTAACTTTGACAAGCCATAATGCTAGTGCTGTAAAATATTGAATATAAATCGTAAACTTTTTAAGCTGTAATTAGGGCACTTCACTTTAAAGACATTGGGTGCGTTGTCCTGGTTCAATATATAGCATGGGAAATGAGTGCCGGACTTGCATCCTTTCTGTAGCTCCTCATGAATAATATTTAGGAAAAGAAAAAGAGGAAACAACCAAGCTACTCCTTCCTTCAGAAAAGAGCCGAGTTACTCATTCCACTAAACAACTTCAGTTCTGTCCCAATTAAATCAACTATAGAAAAGGAATACTGTTTTGAGAAAACTAAATAACACCTTCCATTGCACAATATCTTTCACTTTAGTATTTCTTTTTAGAATTTTGATTTTTTTGTCAAAAATAATATCAACTCTATGCAATAAATGTAATTTTTTAAATTTAATTACGAACAAGGTAAACATAAATTCTTGGGTCTTGTCAGTTAAACAGTTAGTGTTCCAATCCAATTCAATATTCACGATCCAATTGCTTATATAGGGTGATCTGATTCTCCAAACATGTTTCCTCAAATGATATATTCTTCAATAATAAATTAAATATTATCTACATAACCAGCACAATCTAAAAATACTATTCAATAAATTGCCAATATCATAAATATGGAAAATGTCTCAAACAACTTAAGTAATCAAAGGGTGGGCACCCCTTTAACATTTAATTATCAATTCCATATTTTTCAACCATAACTTTTCTAATCAAAATTAATAGCTTATATTTCACCAAAAAAAAATAAAGTAATAGCTTGTATATATTTATCATTTATAACCCTTAAAAAATTATATTTTGAAAAAATATTTATAAAAAATAAATGACAGTACTTTGATTGTATTGACAAAATTAAGGTTTTGGAATTTTGGATGTTTTACCTTCAAGTTTTATTATCTCTAAATCTATTTTAGATTTAAATTGTGGGTTGTATTTGGTATATTATATTGTTTTTATTTAACAATTAATTTTAAAAATTGTCATGTATTTTTTTCAGATATTTTATTATATCTTAAGAGACATTTCCTAACATCTTAATTTTATTTGTGAAATTTAAAAACTCTAATAATAATATACAAAATATTATTCTTTAAATTATAATTATAAATAAATTATTGTAATGATTTTTTTAATTTTATTTAATTTTCGGATATGTTCCATTACATCAAATAATTTTAGTAGTAATGATGATGGTAACTCTTTTAGTATCACCTAGCATCATTCACCTGCCGACTGCTGTTATGTCCATTTCACATATTCAGCACTTAATTTGATTTACTTTTGATTGGCATGCAAAACACAAGTTGCTTAAGCGATTTAAGTTCTGCTACGTGAAAGGAAGATTGGATTTAAATTTTATGTTTTAATTTAATTAATTTTAATTTTTTTATTTTTGAATAGGTTAATTTTAGTTTTGATATTTTTTTAAATTTTAAAAATTCAGTCTTATTTAAATAACAGTTAAATTCATTTGATTACCTTCAATAATTAATTTTATACTATGTGTTTAATTGTAGATTTGGTTCATATTTTCTAATTAAATTATTATAATTTTTTTACATTTTTTTGAAGATTTTTAATAAATAATGCATAAAAATGACAAGTTGATATAGGCATTAATATATGATAATATATTTACTATATTATATTTTAAAAATAATAGAACTGAACTTAACGAATTTAATAATTATCATTTAATAATGATTAAAATATTTTAAAAATATAAAAACTAAAAATAATTAATTTAAAATATTAAAAATTAAATTCAGACTAATAACAAATTTAAACCTAATTCATTATATCAAAATGGGCTATCTTTAAAGCGGTCAAATTGGTGACATCAAAGAAAATAATGAAACGTAGAACAAGGTCAATGGGGGCAAACAAAGACCGTCCATGAAAGGAATATATATATACACTAATCTGACCCTGAGTAGCAAAACAGGTTTTGCTGGGATCTGAACTTAAAAATTCACACACCAAACCCAAACCCAAACCCCATGGATGTATTGTCTTATTACTTTGTGCATTGGGATCAATAAACAATGCCCACTTGCATGGAATTATAAGTGGTGACCAACTCAAAATTCCGACCTCAATTTTTGAATGTCTGTACTGTAGTTTCAACTTTGTTATTGCTCGCCCATGGTTTATGCTAATCCCAAGAGCAGTATTACGTCCTTAATTAGTATGGGTGCACTTTAATTAGTTTGCTATACATATAAGCCTTTCTAGTTCCACCGTAATATGACAACTTTTCTGTTTCCTTCACTTCCAAATTATCTATTCCTTCAGCGACAAAAAATTAATGTATGTTTTATGTTTGTCTGCACTACTAGGTTTGGGGTTGGAATATGTGAGAAGATCTTTTATTCTTTTAAAATAATAATTATATATTAAAAATTATTATAGTGTAAAAATTATGTGTTTAAAATATAGAGGTGTGTTTAAAATAACATTTAATAAAGTTTGAAGCGCATAGTTTAGGTCTAATTAATAATAGCATATGAAATACGTATGATGTTAAAATGAAAAAAAAAAAAAAGACTAAATGAATAATTGTTTATCATGGTGTTGTCATCAATCCTAAGTTAGTGTAGAGTTAATTTGTATCACAAGCTCAATCAATAATATTATTAATATATATATATAATTAATGGAGGTAATAGAATTATGCATAATAAAATTAAAATGCATAAAAATATTAAAATAAAGTACTGATTGAATGATAAATTTAAGATTTTATACTGCAATTAGCATGAAATACTATTATATTAATATTTTTTATTTTAAAATAAAAAGATTAAGATACCCTCTAATAATTAATACAACTTATCTTAAATACAAAAGAATAATTAAGTATAGATAAACCAAAGAAAATCTTGAATTCAAGAGACAACATCTCATATACCTGATGAGGTTTAATTATTGTATGTAAAAGTAGAGAATTATAGCAATTCTTCTTCATAATTTTATATATGCCTCACGAGAATATGATTTTAATCAAATTTTCTTGTTAGAAAATGGGATAATTAATTAGTCAAAATTTAGGAGAGTAAGAGAGGGAATATGAAACCATGTTTCCCTAGCCTAAATGAAATAATTTTTGATGGTTTTAAGCAATGAAAGGTGCAATATGAGAATATGTCGTAGGAATTGAGGTTTAAACTCTGGATTAATGGTTGAAAAGTTTGAATTTTTAGTAAAAAGAAATTAATGAAAATAATATTTTATTAATACAATGTTTTATAGTTTTGGAAAAATTAAAATAATTTAAATATTTCATTTGTAATTAATCACTATAAATAGATGATGCCATTTTCTCCACCAATCAAACGTTTTATTAATCAGGACAGGGGCAAGGCATACACAATACAACACTGTTGTCTTCTAATATGAACAATACAACACTACAAAATCAAAATAAGGCACCTGTCAACTAGCAGAAACAAAACAACAACCTACCATAATTAAAAAAAAAAAATACAACACCAGAACATATGAAAAAAAAAAAAAAAAAAAAAAAAATCAGTAATCCCACCAAGCTTTAAATATCTGGCTTCACTGGAGTGTCGTCTTTTCCAGAAAATCCGCCATGCTGATATCTTCCCAGAATACATTCACCAAATTTGGTCAATGTCGTTAAAACATTGCCAGTGTGGTCTTGAACATCATCTCAGTGAGAACAATAGTGTTTTGAGTTTCATAAATGAAAACACCATGAGAAAAGAAGAAAATAGTTGAGTGAAAAACGATATCTACTTATTTTATTGAGAAAGCTCTAAAATCTCAAAATAGAGACGAACTGGGATATATACCTGAAATTAGCAAGAGAAGTCAACTAACAAGTATACCTGCCTGAGTCTCTTGAATCTTCCTACTTTTCATTTGTTACAACAAAATTAACTACACACACTAAGACAAAATACCAGACTTCCTTAACAGACTAAGCACACATTTAACACATGGCATGGCACCATCATATCACTAATATTCACCCCCCGTATCAAATGTCTTGAAACCTGTATCATGTTACTTGTTAAACCTCAGCCGCAAGAACAATACCAAAACGGACCATACTTGAGGAAAAAAAATACAATGTGGATACTAAGCACTAAGAGACCGTTACGGTAAATTAATTCTCAGTAATTTTTGTGATATTTTATTGGAATTTTACGAGATTCAGCATTGAAAATTTTGGAGCGTTTCAACCGATGAGATCAATTATTTGGCTTGTTGCTTTTAAAGGTTGGAAACTATGCATTTCTTTACAGAGATTTCGATCATGAAGTATTTATATAGAGCACCCCTTAAGCTTTGTCTCTAGTGATTTCTAGAATATGTTTTGTCATTTGAAGAAAGCTGACCTAAAGCAAGCACTACAAACATGATATGGTAAATTTGCTCCATAGGCTTTAGAGTTTTGGTCTTAGAGTCAAATGAAAAACTTTTGGTATTATTATACATTGTTAATATGATAATAACTGTAGATTCTAGTTTGAGGAATGACTTGTTTGCTCGTTTTGATATGAATATATTGAGGGAGATTGGATATTTTTTTTGGTTTAGAAATTTTGATATGAAAATACTTTATTTCTCAAAAGGTCTTTTGGAGCGCTTAGTATGGGGGAGTCTAAAAGAAGCACTACTCCAATGGTGCCAAATCTCAAGATTATGCAGAATCCAACAACTCCTCAACAAAAAGAATTATGCATTATGTGAAAGGAATGCTTGATTATGGTTTCTATACAATTTATTGATGCAGATTGGATTGGAGATACAAATGATTGCCACTCAACTTTAGGATATTGTTTCAAGATTAGTTCAACAATGGTTTCTTGGTGTAGCAAACAACAAGACGTTGTTACTTTGCCTGATGTTGAAGCTGATATGTGGCAGCAACTATATTTACACAAAAATGCATTTGGTTGAAGAGGTTGACTGGAGACATGTGAGAAGTTAGTTATGCTTTGTAAATCATGTTAACTTTCGACCGGATCGAGTGAATTTGTTCGAGTTAAATTAAAAAAATAAACATGTGAAATTAAAATCTTGTTACAGTATAACTAATCCTATGTTAGAGCACATAAATTTGAAACCAAAAAAAATTTTAGAGCCAAATAAAAAAAAATACTTTAGCATGATAAATTTGAATGATTAATTAACTTATTTAAGTCCCTAATATTATTATTTTAATTTTTTTAAAATTTTAAATTTATATAAATTTTAGAATTAAAAAAAGATTATATCTTTCAAAAAAAAATATAAATTTTGAAATATTTATAAATATTTTGAATTTTTTTTAGAGAGAAACCAATTTGTTCATTTTCAAATTTGACAAGGAACAAATGGGTATTTATACCCATCTGTTATTTAAATTGTTGTGAAAAAAATAAAATAAAATAAAAATAAAGAACACAAAATTTTACGTGGAAACCCTTTCGGGAAAAAACCACGGGCAGAGGAGAAGAAAATTCACTATGTCGAAAATTTGAATCAATACAAAAGGAATAGACTATGTCTATTTATAGGCTTGTAAAGCCATATTCTAGTAGGATTGAAACACCTTATCTAGTAAATATAAAATAGATGGAGTTTAATAAGGTTTAAAAACCTTATTCTAAAATAAAATAAAAGAAGTCTAGTTCTATATGGATTTTACTTTTATTTTATTTTCCATCGTATTTTATTTAAATAAGAATTAGGGTCACTTAATTCTAACAATCTCCACCTTGACACAAATTCTCAATGAACAAGTTCTTAATTGCGAACAAGTTCTCCACCTCTTCCATAAAACCCCTTAAGGGTTTAACTTCAACAATGAACACCAACCAAGTCTAAGCAATGCTCAAACTTGGTTATAGGAAGTGACTTGGTCATCATATCTGCAGGATTTTCATGAGTACTAATTTTGCTCACAACAATATCACCACGAGCAATAATATCACGAACAAAATGATACCAACATCAATGTGTTTTGTTCTCTCATGAAACATTTGATCTTTTGTAAGAAAGATGGCACTCATCACTCACAAAATATCAGGCTGATTTGAAGGTCTTCATTTAGTTCACTAAAGAGTCCTTTCAACCAAATAGCTTCTTTACAAGCCTCATGTCGCCATGTACTCAAACGTTGGTAGACAAAGCGATCGTAGTTTGCAAAGTGGCTTTCCAACTTATTGCACAACCTCCGATTGTAAAGACGTAACTCGTGAGAGATCTTCTTCTATCAAGGTCTCCAAAGAAAATCAGCATCAACATACCCAATAACTCCATCTTCGCTTCTTCCAAACTGTAAGCAAACATCGTGAGTACCTCGTAAGTATCTTAAAATCCACCGAATCGCTTTCCAAATGTTCTTTACCGGATTTGCCATATATCTCTAATCGCACCGATCGCATATGATAAATCTGGGCGTGAACAAACCATAGCATACATGAGAGATCCCACTCGCACTAGAGTATGGAACATGTGACATGTACTCAATCTCATCATCCGATTGTGGAGACAAAGCCGATGAAAGTCTAAAATGGGCTGCGCTAAAGGAGTACTAACGTGCTTAGCACTCCGCATATTGAACTCAAAAAGAAGTTTCTCAATGTACCCTTTCCGACTTAGGTACAATTTACTTGTTTTTCTATCTCTAAGAATCTCCATACCAAGTATCTTCTTTCTTTGGTCCCAAATCTTTCATCTCAAATTCTTCACTTAGTTGGGCTTTGACCTTTCTTATCTCTCCTTTGTCTTTTTTGTGCTATCAACATGTCATCAACGTAAAGAAGTAGGTACACAAAAGAACCATTATTGTTTTTCTTAAAGTAAACACAACTGTCAAAACTACTTCTTTTGAAATCGTGAGAAGTCATAAAGGAATCAAACCTCTTGTACCATCGCTTTGGTGATCAAGCTTTCAAACCGTAAAGGGATTTTTTCAAAGTAAGCAAACATAATCCTCTTTTTCTCAAATCAGTAAAACCCTCTGGTTGTTGCATGTAAATATCTTCCTCAAGTTCTCCATGCAAAAATGCGCTTTTTACATCTAATCGCTCAAGCTCTAAATCATGCATGGCCACAATACCAAGCAAAGCTCGAATCGAACTATGCTTCACAACCGGGAGAACACATCTGTGAAGTCCACTCGGAACTTGATCAGTAACCTTTTGCAACAAGCCTTGCTTTATATTTAGGTTCTTCAACTCCTGAGTCCCTTCTTTCTTTTTAAACACCCATTTACAACGAATGCAGTTTCTTACCTTTAGGAAGTTTCACAAGATCCCATGTTTTGTTTTTGTGGAGTGATTCCATCTCCTCTTGCATAGCAAACATCCATTTTTCTCTCGAGTCTTCACAACTAATCGCCTCGAGAATAATTTGATGGCTCTTGATTCGCATCTATATCTTCACCACATTTAAAGCATAAGCAACTAGATCAACCTCAAAGATACTTCTTTGGAGGTTTAATTTCTCTTTAGTTCTGCTTTTTGCGATAGAGTATTGAGGCGAAGAAGCAACTCTATTATCAATTTTTGTACTTGACTTGAGGAGTCGACTCAGTATTAACTGATGCTCCACCGCTTTTGATTTTCTTTATTGGAACAATCTTTAAGAGATAAGTTAGGAAGCATAGCGCTTTCATCAAAAACAACATCTCTGCTAATCACAACTTTCCTATTTTCAGACACCATAACTTATACCCTTTTACACCACTTTATAACCAAGAAAAACACATTTAATGGATCTCGGTTCCAATTTTCCATTATTAACATGAGCATACGCAGACACCCAAAGATCTTTAAATCGGAATAATTAGCGGGATTACTGACCATACCTCTTGTGGAGTCTTTTCTCAATGGCAACGGATGGAGATCGGTTGATCAAAACATGCAGAGAGGTCGCTTACGCCCAAAACGACTTGGTAAGTTGGCATTTGACAACATACATCGAACCTTCTCCATGATCGCTTCTGTTCATTCGCTTACGCAACGCCGCTTTGCCGTGGAGTATGACGAATCGCTGTCAAGTGTCTCACGATCCCTTCGACTTGCACAATCTATTAAACTCATCGAATCGTAACTCTAAGCCATTGTCTGCATGCGGAGGTATTTTATCTGCTTTCCCGTCTGCTTTTTCAATCATAATTTTCCAAGACTTAAATGCGGAAAACACATCGCTTTTTACGCTTCGAAGAACGCCCAAACTTTTCTCGGAAAAATCATCAATAAAGGTTAGCATATAATTAGCTCCACCTCTCGAAGGCACTCTGGATGGTCCCCATAGATCGAATGAATATACTCCAACGTTTCCTTCGTGTTATGGATTCCTCTAGTGAATCGAACTCTCTTTTGCTTCCCAAAAACACGAAAGGCTCACAGAAAATTCAGTTTGCAAATTCCTTGCCCATCAAGAAGTCCTCTTTTGCTCAATTCTACCATGCCATTCTCACTCATATGCCCTAAGCGCATATGCCAAAGTTTAGTAATATCATCATCCGACAAGGAAGAGGAAGCGACAAATGCATCACCAAGAATGAGAGAACCTCAGAAAAACATATAACTTGGCGCTTTTTCTTTGCCTTTTCATCACAACAAGGGACCCTTTGGAAATCTTTAAAACCCCACTTTCACCGTATCCTGCATCTTTTGAATCAAGAGTACTCAATGAAATTAAATTTCTTTTCAATTTTGGAACATACCGTGACGTCACTAAGTGTTCTCGACAACTCCATCAAACATCTTAACTTTAATTGTTCCAACACCGCGATCTTACACGAAGCATTATTTCCCATCAAAACAACACCTTCGCACAATCGCTTTACGTAAGTTGTAAACCAATCCCGATTGGGACTCATATGGAAGGTGCAAACAATCAAGTATCCACTCCTCACTTACTTTAGAATCATTGATGAAGCGACTAGAAGTTCACCATCGCTTGTAGTCTTCTACAACATCGCCTTCACCAGAATTTTCTCGTTGTTTTCCTTTGATTCGCAGCCTCCCTTTTAATCTTATTTTGTAGCTTATAGCACTCAGATTTAATGTGCCCTTTCTTCTTACGAAGTTACAAGTTTTACCTCTATTTGAAGACTTGATCTACCCTTAGATTTACCACGATGATTTCTTTCCTGTGTCCTACCACGATCATCATCAGTATTCGATCTTGTCTCCCACGAACAATGAGACCCTCTCCCCGAGAGTCGTTTAACCACAAGATGTTTCATCTTATCATACGAGGTTAAAGAATCATAAACCTCATCAACCGTGAGAGACTCGCGGCTATATAAAATCGTGTCTCTAAAGGTTGAATAAGACGGAGGCAACGAACAAATTAGAATCAACCCTAGATCTTCCTTATCATACTCGAACCTCCATGGCCTCCAAGTTTGAGAGAATTTCTTTAAATATCATTAAGTGTTCGTGTATGCACGCACCTTCCTCCAAACGATGAGCATAAAGACGCTGCTTCATATGCAACTTGCTTGTTAGAGTTTTCGACATACATATTTGTTCTAGCCTCTTCCATAATGCAGCGACAGTCTTCTCTTTCATCACATCCTGCAAAATTTCATTGGACAAATGCAGATGCAATTGTGTTAATGCCTTTCGATCCTTACGCTTCTTCTCTTCATCTGTTAATGTCGAAGGCATCTTATCTATCCCTAGCAGGGCATCCTCCAGATCCATCTGCGCAAGAACTGCTTGCATCTTAATCTGCCACAACGCAAATCTGGTGTTGCGATCCAACAACGGAATTTCATATTTCAAAGACGCCATTACCGTGATCGAGATGAACAACCCGGAAGCTCGGATACCAATTGTGAAAAAATAAAATAAAATAAAAATAAAGAACACAAAATTTTACGTGGAAACCCTTTCGGGAAAAAACCACGGGCAGAGGAGAAGAAAATTCACTATGTCGAAAATTTGAATCAATACAAAAGGAATAGACTATGTCTATTTATAGGCTTGTAAAGCCATATTCTAGTAGGATTGAAACACCTTATCCTAGTAAATATAAAATAGATGGAGTTTAATAAGGTTTAAAAAACCTTATTCTAAAATAAAATAAAAGAAGTCTAGTTCTATATGGATTTTACTTTTATTTTATTTTCCATCGTATTTTATTTAAATAAGAATTAGGGTCACTTAATTCTAACAATTGTAAAATTCAACTTAACTCGAACTCGAATTACTTATTTAAATTAACTAGAATAACTTGATTCAATTAACTCAAAATTTAAATTTTTTTAATCTTTTCGAATCAAATTAAATTTTATTCACCCCTAAATACCATCAACCGAAGTACATTAAAGTTTGGTATCACTTTATTCGTGAAAAGATTTTAAGTGAAGAGTTTAAGATATTAAGTATTCAAACGACCAATATTTTCACCGAAGCTTTGGTGAAGCCTAAGTTTCAATATTTTAGAGATGCTCTAAGAGTTGCCGATTGAAAGTTTGCAAAAGGGAGAGTATCAAAATATAAATTTTTAAAGTGTGTTTGATTGAATTAAAAAGTGAAAAGAAAATAAAATTTGAGTATGCTTAATTGGGAAGAGGAAAGATTTAGCTAATAGTTTCTTCCCTCTTCAATTGCCCATATTGAAAATGAGAACTAATTTGATTAGCAACAAAAGGGTGAAAAATAAAAAGAAAGACAAGCTAATCACATGTTAGCAACAAATATTTACAGTGCTTCTATTTTTTGGCCAGGCTTTGGCACTTGAAGCTGATCACAAGCCTTCCCATTCTCTGGCGAATCGGTGGATATAATTTCGTGTATTGTGATAACAACATTATCGTTGGCGGTGCTATCACCATCCAAAACAGGTTGGATTATTCCCCTATGAAGCAACTGCGGTGGTTTCTCGGGTGAAACAGTTGGTTCCACTGTCTCCTTTTCGAAGTGAGCTAGTTGGGAAAGTTCATGGACTGCTTCTGATATTTTCTCAACGCATTTCACTATCTCAACCAAGATCGAACCCACTGTGGCTGCTGGTAATATTGCTGCCAAGTCTGCATTCTCTAAAGAAGCAGCTTTGAGGGCGAACTTGAGGTCTTTCATGGCAGCTTTGGAGTTCTCCACATGGGTATTGGCTGAAGAATATGGATCTGTCATTGTTTTCATTGATTTGGCTAATGCTTTTAGTGTTTTCCCACATTCTGCACTCATTCTTGTACATGATCCTTCTATTTTACCTTTGAATTCTTCTGATCCCTGCAAATTAATCCGACCATAAATTAAATGCTTTTCTCCAAATTTGCTGTTTAAAGACTGTACACACAAGTTTTAGAATATATACTTGGATATGATCAGAGCCGATGCAGCCATTAATAGCTTCAATCTGGTATGCACATTGTCGAGCAAGGGCTCCAATCTTCAAGTAGTGTTTCCATGGGTGACGGAGGCGAAAGCGTCCATGTCCAGGTTCCCATCTTGCAAAATTTGCCTGTTATTTATATGTCATTAGATCAAAATCATGGTGTTAATTATATTAAAAGGAAGAGGTTAATTTTAGAGGAAGTACACATGTTAGTGGCATGCATGTAAACTGCAATGGCCAAGTTTAGTGGAGAGAAGCCAAACTCACCAAAGATTCTTCACTGCTCTTTGAGTTGAGAATACTTTTATATCCCTGAGGAAATGACTTGCCGGTGCCCATGCCATCACTTTCAGAGGATTGAAAATATGCACCTCCAAATCCTGCATTTAGTATTGTTATTAATATATGCAGTATTCTAATTTTATATCAATATTATTTTTGTTAATGCACACCTTCAAGGTAAGTAGCAAGCTTTTCGAGGTTGGAAGCGATGGCCTTGTGAAGATCTTCACCGGCCCATACTGGACAAACAAATATAGATATAAGCATGCAGGTTGCTCCTCCCATTATAATTGTTGAGAGTCGTTGGTGAGCCAAAACTACCAGTTCATTCACTCGGTACCCCGAAACAGCTACCAAACTGAATGTCAGTATAAATATCAGCACCCCATAATCATATCTTGCCTTGATCCTTGGAAAGAATCTTGAAAATGTTGCTGCTGCCGCTGTAATAATCAACACCAATCAACTTGCATGAGTACGTGAAAACATATATAGAGAAACATATATAGTTTATTTTGACACATATATATACCTAAAAGGAAAACAAGGATTCCAAGGACAATGGGTTCTCCATTCTTTCCGAAGAGACTTGCAAAATAATCTGCTCCAAGTCCAAGAGCACCGGCGAGAAATGTAGCAAAGCCTCTATTTAAACTCTTGCTTAGAGTTCCACCTGGATATATATTTATATATAGGATAAAGATATGAGTAATGTTCACTATTTTTCAACAGTTGAGATTTTTTTACAGTCTCCTGGAGTAACTTACCCACTGTGAATTCAAATACGACCACAACTGTTAGCACCGCCCACATTCCCGACACCCCAAAACCATCATAGATAGGCCTAGCATAGTACAAGAGTGACACCAATGTGAGAGCAAGTCCCACTTTCAGGGAGTGAGTAAGCCTTCTTGGGTCATCTTGGCCAAGCTTTTTGATGCTCTTAGCTGTTGCTGTAACCTTGGCCTTCAATTTGCCAGGCAAGGCCCTAACCCTGCCCCAAGCACCCGCAAAAAATCTGGCTTTATCTTGGGCTGTTGAATCAATATCCATGGCTGTGGAGAGGTGCTTGTTACTTTTTCTTTCGGTCAAGGTAACTAAGAAGAGGGAATGTGTATGAAGAATTGAAGATTGTCCTCGACTGCCCTCATATTTATAAGTAGAAAAGTTGGGTGCCAAATAATATTTAATTGGGGAATGAGAGACAAACATTTAATTTGAGGGATTTCTACTTTCTAGTGCTGACTAGACCTAACACATTGTTTATTACTACAAACAGAAGCCCATTCTTTATTACATGAATAGAGAGTTTAGCCCACTCTCACACCACAAATATATATTGTTAGTGGCACAGTGGGTTAGTTTAGCCCACTAGGATTCAGGAGTCAGAACCAAAGGCTTTGAAGCACTATCTGTTGTACTTTCCTTGAGAAATAGGCACTGTCAAATTGGCTTCGACAGCCAAGTTTTTTTCTTCATTTGGACCTCTTTCTAAAATCTCTTTACTTGCATTCGGGGTATGTCAATTACCTAAACTCAGCTGGATAACAATACTCAATTTCCTAACTCAGTTTATATCTGTTTTAAGCTTTGGTATTGAATTATCCAAACCACAAATTTATTTATTTATTTTTTAGGATTTTGTTTTTTTATTCTTTTAATTAACAAAGTGGAAGGATGATGAGGCTAAAGCTTTAAACTATTGCCAAATAATCTAGCCAAAAGAATCTATTGTGTTAATGGCATTGGACAACAATCAGTCCTGCCCCCTTTTTATTTATTTTTATATATAGCCTAAAGCCAAAATATTTGAGGAAAAAAAGACTTGGTTCAACAATAACAACGAGCATTAAGTAGTATGAACTGTAGGAGTTGGGAATCAATTAAGAAATTAAAAAAGAAAAAAATGTCCAACAAATCATAGTGTATGCCTCTAGTTCTCAACAGAACCGAAAGTTAAGAAGTAAGTCACCATGATTCTTTCCTGCAGTAAGTTATTAACATTGAAAATGGATGCACAACATTAGATGATGGTGACTTTGCATAAAAGAAGAAATAAAGTAAGAAAGAAGTGAAAAGATGGCGAATGACAGATAATGTTATTAAATCGATACTTAGAACTCTCCATACTATCTTTTCCAGCTTTTAGATATTAAAAAAATCAATGAAAAAAACAGTCATAGCTAACTTAAATGATGTAAACACTGCTAATCTCATGGTTTAAACATTCCATATTTTTATTTTGTTTACCTTATAATCATAACCCACCAAAGATGATTCGTCAGCAATCACTACTCGTTTTATCTTTTAAAAGCAATTCCTTTCAGTTGGTAGGAAAATAGTATCAATGGATATGCTTATATTTTCCTTGTTGGAAGGAGATTTGAACCAGTTTTAGAGAAGGAATTTCATCTCCATCCTTTACACAAAATTCTTACATATTTGGCATAAAATACCTGAAGTTGGCTGAAAATGTGGATGAAATAAGAAATTAAGGAGAGTGGAAGAGGGAAACAGCAAAGCAATGAGTAGTTGAATTCTATATTTAAGGCTGCTCTCACTCATGCTGTCCCATCTCAACATTATCCGATTTCCTTCCTATCGTGCTTATAGCTTTACATATCATTTGAATGGCCTGAAATCCACGTGAACAAATCCAATGTATATTTAATGTATAGATGTTGATGATCTACATAACGTCACGTTACAATTTGCTTTTCTTTTTTCAAAATCGTATCTACCTCCCTTTGATTTATTCAAATATCATGTTTTATTATTTAAATATAATATAATATTTTAAGAGTAAATTTATAAATTTAAATAAATATTATTTACATTGAATTCAAGTTGAATCAAATTGAGTTGAGATTGAATTTTTTTTTCTCTCTTAAGCACGGCTCAAAATGAATTCGATCAATTCAATCAATGGAATTATCTTACTTGTGACTAGGTATAATTGAATGTTTTGTTATATTTTGATAATTCGATAGGAAATCCTGCTTTTTGTCAACTTTAAGATAATTTTTTCACATCAATTTGATGAATTTATTTGTTATAAATATTTTATTATTATAACATAGATGCCTATTAGGATAAGAAATTTGATATGTTTTAAGAATTTAATGTTTATTAGGAGTAGAACTTTGAATAATTCATACTTCCTTATTTATATAAATATAGAGTTTGAAAAAGTATTGCAAATATTTTATAGCTTAATAAAATACATATTTCTCTCTTTGTTCTCCAATATTTTTTTTTACTTTATTTGTTTTAATTTATAATAGCTTATCAGCACAATACTCAATTTTTTTTCATTATTTTCCTCTAGCTTTTTTCTTAAGTTCCTTTGAGAAAAAGATTGCAGAGAAAGAAAAAATTCTAGGCAAATCACCAAAGGAAAAAAGGCTATAAAATTAGGTGAAACTTTTTTACTCTTTCAATTAGATTAACTAGTTGCAACTGAACATGCAACTAAAAAGTAAATTTATTGATTTTCAATTGGTATCAGAGTTAGGCACTTGGTGTACTAAGTAGCAACTCTACTATTGAATTAGCCAAAAGAGACAGAAGGACTCTTAATCTCAAAACCCACTATGCTTGATGGCACATATGAGAGCTTATATCAAAAGCCTTTTATCAAAAAGGCTTGGATGATTATTTTATTTGGTGGGAACCACCTACTCAAGAAATTGATGGAGTTCAAATCATCAAACCTAAAACCACCTGGTCTGCAAATGAAGATAAGGTAGCCAGTTTCAATTCAAAAACCTTGAATGATATTTTCAATGGTGTAGATCCTTAGAAATTCTAAGTATCTCCAAGTGCAATTTTGCTCATGATGCTTGGACCACTTTTGAAATGTCACATGAATGGACTACTTTTGTGACGCAATTGAAACTTTAGATGTTAACATCTAGATTTGAAAATTTAAGAATATCACATGAATAAAAAAATTTTGATTTTTTATGTTAAACTAGGTGACATCTTTAACGAAGCTTTTGCTCTTGGTGAAGAGTACTCGGATGCCAAGTTGGTTTAAAGGATTTTGCAATATCTTCTTGAACGTTTTGCAATTAAGGTGACTGTGATATAAGAGGTAAAGGATATTGATACAATGATGATTGATGTGCTTATTGGATCCCAACAAACCTTTGACATGAATCTTGATGGGTTCAAGAAGAGTAATGGTAGAAAGTAACATTGCTTTGTAAGTTATTTCTCCAGTTGCAATTAAAGAAGAAACTCTTATGGAAGTTTTGCTATAATAGTTGGCGATTTTAGAAGAAAGTTTGAAAGTCATCCAGATGTATAATGATGTTGGGCGATCTACAATCATGAATAGAAGAAAAAAAATGTTATGAGTGGATATAGAAATAAGAAGAAAAAAAATTAAATGTCATGAATACAAACATTATGGACATATCAGGTTGAATGTGACAACACTATTAAAAGGTTGAAGTATTTTGAAGTTACCTTGAGTGATTCTAAAAGTGAAGATGTTGATGAAAAAGATAATATCAACAATCATGTTGCTTTTACTTCTCGGTTGTTTACAATAGTTGCAACTGATTCAAAAACTTTATAGATTGGTTGATGCTTGAACCAAACATGAAGTTACAACCAACATAACAATTAACGAAAATCAATATGAAGATATTTCAAACATCATGAATACTCTATCAAGATTTCGTGGAAAAGATCTTTATTGTTCCAAAAGCTGTGAAAAATAAAATAAAATAAAGAACACACAGATTTTACGTGGAAACCCTTTCGGGAAAAAACCACGGGCAAATGAGAAGAAAATTCACTATGTCGAATTCGAATTGATTACAAGAGGAATAGACTATGTCTATTTATAGGCTTGTAAAGCCATATTCTAGTAAGACTGAAACACCTTATTCTAATCAATATCAAATAGATGGAATTTAATAAGGTTTAAAAAACCTTATTCTAAAATAAAATAAAAGAAGTGTAATTCTATATGAATTCTTCTTTTATTTTATTTTACCACTGTATTTTATTTAAATAAGGATTCGGATCACTTAATTCTAACAATCTCCACATTGACACGAATTCTCAATGAACAAGTTCTTCATCGCGAACTCTCAACGAATAAGTTCTCCACCTCTTCCATAAAACCCCTTAAGGGTTTAACTTCAACAATGAACACCGACCAAGTTTAAGCAATGCTCAAACTTGGTTATAGGAAGTGACTTAGTCATCATATCTGCAGGATTTTCATGCGTACTAATTTTGCTCACAACAATATCACCACGGGCAATAATATCACGAACAAAATGATACCAAACATCAATGTGTTTTGTTCTCTCATGAAACATTTGATCTTTTGTAAGAAAGATGGCAATCTGACTGTCACAAAATACTGTGCTGATTTGAAAGTCTTCATTGAGTTCACTAAAGAGTCCCTTCAACCAAATAGTTTCTTTACAAGCCTCGAATCGCCATGTACTCGCACTTCAGTGGTAGACAACATGATCAGTAGTTTGCAAAGTGGCTTTCCAACTTATTGCACAACCTCCGATTGTAAAGACATAACTTGTGAGAGATCTTCTTCTATCAAGGTCTCCAGCAAAATCAACATCAACATACCCTATGACTCCATCTTCAATTCTTCCAAACTGTAAGCAAACATCATAGTACCTCGTAAGTATCTTAAAATCCACTGAACTGCTTTCCAATGTTCTTTACCGGGATTCGCCATATATCACTAATCTGCACCGATCGCATATGATAAATCTGGACGTGAACAAACCATAGCATACATGAGAGATCCCACTGCACTAGAGTATGGAACATGTGACATGTACTCAATCTCATCATCTGATTGTGGAGACAACGCCGATGAAAGTCTAAAATGGGCTACTAAAGGAGTACTAACAGAGCTTAGCACTCTGCATATTGAACTCACAAAGAACTTTCTCAATGTACCCTTCTCGACTTAGGTACAATTTACTTGTTTTTCTATCTCTCGAGAATCTCCATACCAAGTATCTTCTTTGTTGGTCCCAAATCTTTCATCTCAAATTCTTCACTTAGTTGGGCTTTGACCTTTCTTATCTCTCCTTTATCTTTTGCTGCTATCAACATGTCATCAACGTAAAGAAGTAGATACACAAAAGAATCATCACTGTTTTTCTTAAAGTAAACACAACTGTCAAAACTACTTCTTTTGAAATCATGAGAAGTTATAAAGGAATCAAACCTCTTGTACCACCGCCTTGGCGACTGTTTCAAACCGTAAAGGGACTTTTTCAGTAAGCAAACATAGTCCTCTTTTTCTGAGACTGTAGAACCCTCTAGTTGTTGTATGTAAATATCCTCCTCAAGTTCTCCATGCAAAAATGCAGTTTTTACATCTAACTGCTCAAGCTCCAAGTTATGCATGGCCACAATACCAAGCAAAGCTCGAATCAAACTATGCTTCACAACTGGGGAGAACACATCTGTAAAGTCCACTCCTAGAATTTGACTGTAACCCTTTACAACAAACCTTGCTTTATATCTGGGTTCTTCAACTCCTGAAGTCCCTTCTTTCTTTTTAAACACCCATTTACAACGAACGGTCTTCTTACCTTTAGGAAGTTTCACAAGATCCCATGTTTTGTTTTTGTGGAGTGATTCCATCTCCTCTTACATAGCAAACATCAATTTTTCTGAGTCTTCACAACTAATCGCCTCAGAATAATTAGATGGCTCTTGATTCACATCTATATCTTCAGCCACATTTAAAGCATAAGCAACTAGATCGACCTCAAATATACTTTTTGGGTTTAATTTCTCTTCTAGTTCTGCTTTTGGCGATAGAGTATTATGTGAAGAAGTAACTCTATTCTCAATTTTTGTACTGGCTTGAGGAGTCGACTCTGTATTAATCTGATGCTCCACCTACTTTTGATTTTCTTTATTGGAAGAGTCTTTAAGAGATAAGTTAGGTAGCATAACAGTTTCATCAAAAACAACATCTCTACTAATCACAACTTTTCTATTTTCAGGACACCATAACTTATACCTTTTTACACCAGCTTTATAACCAAGAAAAACACATTTAATGGATCTCGGTTCCAATTTTCAATTATCAACATGAGCATACGCAGGACACCCAAAGATCTTTAAATCAAAATAATTAGCAGGATTACCAGACCATACCTCTTATGGAGTCTTTTTCTCAATGGCAACGGATGGAGAGGCTGCTTCTGCCCAAAATGACTTCGATAAGTTGGCATTTGACAACATACATCGAACCTTCTCCATGATCATTCTGTTCATTCATTCTACAACGCCGTTTTGCTGTGGAGTATGACGAACTGTCAAGTGTCTCACGATCTCTTCTGACTTGCACAATCTATTAAACTCATCAGAACAGAACTCTAAGTCATTATCTGTGCGAAAGTATTTTATTTATTTTTCCGTCTGTTTTTCAATCATAATTTTTCAAGACTTAAATGAGGAAAACACATCGCTTTTCTGTTTCAGGAAGAATGCCTAAATTTTTCTGGAAAAATCATCAATAAAGGGTAGCATATAATTAGCTCCACCTCTCGAATGCACTCTGGATGGCCCCCACAGATTAGAATGAATATACTCTAACGTTCCCTTCGTGTTATGGATTCCTCTGGTGAATCGAACTCTCTTTTGCTTCCTAAAAATACAGTGCTAACAGAAATTTAGTTTACAAATTTCTTGCCCATCAAGAAGTCCTCTTTTGCTCAATTCTACCATGCCATTCTCACTTATATGCCCTAGGCGCATATGCCAAAGTTTAATAATATCATCATCTGACAAGGAAGAGGAAGCGTGACTACATCACGATAATGATGAGAACCTTGCAAAACATATAACTTGACAGTCTTTCTTTGCCCTTTCATTACAACAAGGGAACCTTTGAAAATCTTTAAAACCCCACTTTTAGCTGTGTATCTGTACCCTTTTGAATCAAGAGTACTCAACGAAATTAAATTTCTGTTCAATTCTGGAACATGTCGCACATCACCAAGTGTTCTGACAACTTCATCAAACATCTTAACTTTAATTATTCCAACACCTGTAATTTTACACGAAGCATTATTTCCCATCAAAATAACACATTCTGACACTGTTTCGTAAGTTGTAAACCAATCCCGATTGGGACTCATGTGGAAGGTGCTGCCTGAATCAAGTATCCACTCTTCGCTTACTTTAGAATCATTGACAGCAGCGACTAGAAGTTTACCATCGCTGTAGTCTTCTACAATATCAGCTTCACCAGAATTTTCTGGTTGTTTTCCCTTTTGATTCGCAGCCTCCCTTTTAATCTTGTTCTGTAGCTTATAGCAATCAGATTTAATGTACCCTTTCTTCTTGTAGAAGTTACAAGTTTTACCTCTATTTGAAGACTTCGATCTACCCTTAGATTTACTGCGAGGATTCCGTTCCTGTGTCCTTTCACGATCATTATCAGCATTCTGATTTTATCTTCCACGAGCAATAAGACTCTCTTCCAGAGAGTCGGGTTTAACCACAAGATGCTTTATCTTATCATACGAGGTCAAATAATCATAAACCTCATCAACTGTGAGAGACTCGCAGCTATATAAAATCGTGTCTCTAAAGGTTGAATAAGACGGGGGCAACAAATAAAGTAGAATTAACCTTAGATCTTCCTTATCATATTGAACCTCCATGGCCTCCAAGTTTGAGAGAATTTCTTTAAACACTGTTAAGTGTTCGTGTACAGACGCACCTTCCTCTAAATGATGAGCATAAAGACGCTGCTTCATATGCAACTTGCTTGTCAGAGTTTTCGACATACATATTTGTTCTAGCCTCTTCCATAATGCACTGACGGTTTTCTCTTTCATCACATCCTACAAAATTTCGTTGGACAAATGTAGATGTAATTGTGTTAAAGCCTTTCGATCCTTACGCTTCTTCTCTTCATCTGTTAATGTCAAAGGCATTTTATCTATCTCTAGCAGGGCATCCTCTAGATCCATCTGCGCAAGAATTGCTTGCATCTTAATCTGACACAATGTAAATCTGGTGTTGCGATCTAACAGCGAAATTTCATACATCAAAGACGCCATTATCGTGATCGAGATGAACAACTCAGAAGCTCTGATACCAATTTGTGAAAAATAAAATAAAGAACACACAGATTTTACGTGGAAACCCTTTCGGGAAAAAACCACGGGCAGAGGAGAAGAAATTTACTATGTCGAATTCGAATTGATTACAAGAGAAATAGACTATGTCTATTTATTGGCTTGTAAAGCCATATTCAAGTAAGACTGAAACACATTATTCTAATCAATATCAAATAAATGAAATTTAATAAGGTTTAAAAAACCTTATTCTAAAATAAAATAAAAGAAGCGTAATTCTATATGGATTCTTCTTTTATTTTATTTTACCACTTTATTTTATTTAAATAAGGATTCGGGTCACTTAATTCTAACATAAGCTGTGGCTCATATTTATAGAGTTGTTTAAGAGTTAGCATCCATTGCACCCCTATTGAAACATCTTATTGAGGTAACGTCTATAGATGCAACTATCGAAGAGGAATTCTTTTTTTTTTTTTTTACATTCATACTAGAGGTGATCATGGTCGGCCGTGTCGGGTTCTGGCTGGGCTCAAACAAAATTTTAGGCCCGTCTACTGGGCCCGGCCCGACCCGCCCAAATATGGGCCTAAAATTTTGCCTAAGCCCGCCCAAATAAAATTACTAAGCCAGAGCCGACCCAGCCAGGCCCATATTAAATTTTTTTCCTTATTTCATTAAATAAAAAATTTAAAAATATAATAAATCAAATATATTTAAAAACATAAAAATAAATATTAAAATAAATAAAAATAATACTAAAATAATTCTTAAAACAATACACAAATTAACAATATAATAAAAATAATTACATTAAAAATTTAAAATAATTAAAAATAAAATAAAAATATATATTAATATATAATTCAAGTCAATGTTGCCAGTCCCGCCAAAAACTTTACCAAGCCCGCCCATTTTCTAAACGGCCTCGTTTTTTGCCCAAGCCCATTTTTCGCCTATATTTTTACCCAAACCCTCTCATTTTTTGGGCGGGCCTCTAACGTCGCCACCAATGACCCATGATCAGCTCTAATTCATACTGCTAGTCTTTTCTTTTTGTTTATTCATGATGTTTCCTACTTGTTATTGTTTTGTGATGTTACTGAAACTTTAGCTTATGAAGATATTCCTCCAATCGTAACTACCTCAACATTTGAAAGGCTATCTAATGTTGATAAGGCTAGACTTATAGAGCATCTCGATGAAGACTTAGCCTATATTGGCAAGTAAATCCAACACTTAGAAAGTCAAATGAAGCTCTTTAACAATAAGAAGATTTGTGGTCTCTGATACAAAGAAAATTTGCTTACTTGTGGATCTTTAAGCAATAAAGGGGGAGAATAAGTCATACTCACTATGAGGGACTCAAGGGGTATGATTTTTTTTGTTGATTTGATGATTGATGATGATACTTATAGTTTTTTTTCATGGATTTTATTTTTATAAAAAATTATAAAAAATTGATTCATGCAAAAAATCATACCCCTTTACTCCCCTAACAAATAAATTATAAAAAATTAAAAAAATAAAAGTTATAAAAATTGGTTCAACTGTCAATTCAAATGGTTTTTTAGCTCGGGTCAATCAATTTGTATCATTAGGGATGACAATGGAACGGGGTGGGGTGAATATTGCTAAATCCACCACCCGTATCCGTCGCCGGAACAAGGTTACAAAGCATTACCGAAATATACAGATCAAGTAAACAGATATTTTATTTATTACAGTATTCATGTCAAAAATCAAACATAAAGTCCTTATATGAACCATTGAGATCCAAAACATGCATTAGGAATGAGTCGAGACTAAACCGGGTACTCAGAGAATTTTTCGCAAAATCTTAATTTTTTTCCTAGGTGTAGGGGTCACATGCCCTTGTGGTCAAGCCGTGTGGTTCACACGACCAAGGGACACTCCCGTGTCTCAGGCCGTGTAACTCTCTAACTTGGGTCACACAGCCAAGCCACATGCCCGTGTGCTAGGCCGTGTGTAAATACCTGGGCATTCTGTTTTGAAATTTTAAAGATGCAGGGGACACAAGGCCAGGTCACACACCCATATGCTAGGCTGTGTGTCTCATACGGCTGAGACACATGCCCATATGGACTAAAATAGGTTATTTTCCAAGCCATATTTCTCACCCCAGTTTGTCATCCTCCTACACCAACACTTTAGCACATTCACCAGCTATTATAGGTCATTTATTCCAACTCGAAATCAAGTTCTATACATGATATAATACCTTATATAATTAAGTATACACACTTACTTAAATTACCAAGTTCACATATATGCATATCTTATCAAATATGCTAACTTAATTTAATCATCAATATGCCAATATAATTTCTATCAATCAACCAATTTCAGACACATATCAAACATATCTATCACAAGTCATTCCAATGGCTAGTTACAATTAAAGCATTTATATGTCGATATTGGCCAATTAACCTATAAGTGCCATTATAACCATAATTGATTTACCATAAATATACCGAAATGGGTTGATGGATAGTGTTTGTGATCTCCGCCAAGCTTCCAATCCAACGAGCCTTCGAATTACTATAGAACAGGAGAAAATAAAATAGAGTAAGCATGGAATGCTTAGTAAGTTCATATAACATGGTAATTAACTTACCACTCATTTAATTCAATATAAACATACAAGGCACATTCAATCAACTTGATCATGAGCTCTAACACATATCCGCATCACCCTTGTTAGTCATATATTTCATATAAATATCAAGAAACATGTATGGGCTCAACAATAATTAGATTTCCATGTACATATACTTTCCACATCATGTATTCATATAACATATACAAATCATATCCTTGTATTTCAAGTAAATTTTCATAATAATTCGTCTCGAGTTCAGATTATTTCATGTTGGAACTTTGCCCATTAAATCATTTGAAATGTCAATGTCACACGGGTAATACACTTAAGGTGTACAAATCTATAATCATGAATGAACATATTCATCAAACAAATTCCATGTTCATATATTATCATCTCGTATTTCCATATATCATATATAATCATTTTCATGTATTTCAGGCATATACGTGTATTAATTCATTTCATGTTCATATTGTCTCATGTTAGGATTTTGCCTGTTGAATCATTGAAAACATCGATGGATACACAGGTAGTACACTCGAAGTGTACAAATAAAAAATCCGTCATTTCATATTCAAGAGTGCTCTTTAAAACACGTAATCAGGAAATCCTCTCTCAAGCCATATAACAGGAAGCTCACAAAGAGCCATTAATCCGGAAGCTCACAAAGAGCCTATCAGGAAGCTTATCCGGGCTATATAATAGGAAGCTCATAAGAGCCATAATCATGAAGTTCACAAAGAACTTTTAATCAAGAAGCTCACGAAGAGCCTTTAATCAGGAGCTCCGAATAACCATATATCAGGAAGTTCTAGCGAGCCATATTAGGACGCTCACAAAAAGCTGCATTTGTGTCCGCAATATAGGCAGGATCACAATCGATCATATAACAGGACGTTCACAAAGAGATGCGATAGTCCGCAACACATGCAAGATCATTACCGATTAGGATGCTCGTAGGAACCATATAACGGAAAGCTCGAGGGGGCTTATAACGGGATGCTTGTAGGAGCTGTGGTGTGTCCGCAACATATGCAGGACCACAACCAATCGAGAAATCCTATATACATCGAATTCCGTTATTCAAACGGGATTTAATATTTGTCAGATATGTAACCAATTTCATATATTTGACATTTATACAATGAACATACATAACATTCAATTTAAACATATAAATATACACAATTTAGTTACACGAACTTACCTTGACAAATGTTTGTGTACGTAAAATCTACTAATCCGACATTTTCTCTTTTCCTCGTTCTAACTCTGAATTTGGTCTATTTGAATCTATATGAATGAATTTAACATTAATTCGTGTTCATTTCAATTCAATTCACATCTTAATAAAAAATTACCATTTTGCCCCTAAACTTTTAATCAATGACGATTTCGTCCCTAGGCTCGAAAAATGAAATTCATGCAATTTAATCCTTATTCCAAGCCTAGCCGATTTTTGCATGTAAAATTTACAGCCCATGTATTTCATAAAATTCAAAATTTTCCATGAATTTTATATCTTTTCAATTTAGTCCCTAAATCATAATTTCATCAAAATTCTCTTTACAAAAGTTGTTTATCTATCAACAACCTTTCATTTTCTACCATAAAACTTCATAATTCATCTATGTTCATCCATGGAAAAACCCTATTACCTTGATAAATTTGCAAGTTAATCCCCGAGATAGCTAGATTAAACTATTACGATCTCGGAAATATAAAAATCATTAAAAATGGGACAAAAATACTTACCTAATCAAGCAAAATAAATTGGCTTGAGCTTAGGTTTCCATGGCTTGGGTTTCCATACTTTTAATTTGGGAAAGATGATATAAATGATGATATTTTTATTTTTTTATCATTTATCATCTTTTATTATTTCACTTTCTAATTTCATCCTTTTTTTATTTTATTTCCATGGATGAATCATAATCCTTAACCACTAAGCATTTTTTTAATGACGTATTTGCCATATAAGGACTTCAAATTTTGAATTATTTAGCTATTTAATCCTTTTAGCTATTAGAACTCTACTTTTACACTTTATGCAATTTGGTCCTTTATCAAATTAAACATGTAATCGGTAAAATTTCTTTACGAAATTTTTATACGATATTACTATCATACTATAGACCATAAAATAGTATAAAAATAATTTTTTTTCCGAAATCAAATCTGTGGTCCCAAAATCATTGTTCTGATTTTACCGAAAACGAGCTGTTACATAGCATGCTCTACTCCACCACCAGCCCCTCTTCACTATCAATGTATATTCTTGAAAACTACTACCACCTCTATGAATGTTGGATGCCTTCATCCTCGTTCCACCCCACCTCACCCCACTCCACTCCACTCCATTCCACTTCAATTTAATTTTTGCTACTTATCTTTAACAATTTCAATCTTTTTCATGTAAAGTAAATGTTTAAAAAAAATTTCAAAAATTATTTAAATATAAAATATAATAATATTTTTTCTATATTACATTATTACATTTTTACCCTTTTAATAGTTTATATATACAAGGATAAAATAGTAATTTCATATAGCGGAGTGGGGTGGGACAAACAATTACATTTTTACCCTTTTAATAGTTTATATATACATTTTTACCATATCCGCCGTCCAAAAGAAAAAAATCCAACCCACCCCACCCTACCCCACGTCACTTTTCAAAAAAAAAAAATCTGCTTTGAATCGAAATCCATCAGGTGGTTCAGGTTTTGCCATCCCTACGTATCGGTTCATAAGTCAACCGATTTTAACATTTATAATTTTTTTTAGCCCTCAATATTTACAGTATTGTTTTTGTCGGTCCATACCCTTTAAAAATACTTAAAAATTTTAAAAACTATTTTTTTCATATTTAAAAAAAAATAAAGGTTTAAAATTATTTCTTAAAATAAAAATGTGAAAAAAACTCTTTAGAAATAAAAAATATTTTATAATATTTTTAAAATATAAAAATTTTCAAATTTCAATGTTATAAAAACCAGATCGGACTAATTGGACGAGAAATCGACAGGTCAACCAATTTTTTACCTCTCACTAAATCAATACCCCAACCAATTTATGGTCCACCTAGTCCAACCCAGTTTAGATGATATTGAATTTTAATTTTTTTTATTTTAAATAGTTTTTAGTTTTCATAACTTTTTTTTAAATGATCATTTTAAAATTTTTACTTTTTTAATATGATTTTTTTTGGGAAATTTAATATGATTTTTTTTGGGAAACCCAAATATTTTTTTTACTCTTCAAAATATGTCATTTAGATAAATAATAGTAGGTCTATATTATTTTTTGATAATAAATTATTTTTTAATATTATTTATATAAATTTCCCAAAAAAATTTGAAAAATAGAAACAATTGTGTAAAAGTTGATTCAATTGAAGACAAAGAAACACTTCCGTCCGCTTTTTTAAAATTTTATTTCCCATTCTTGTTTTTAGTTAATTAATTATTAAATCAGAGTATTTCTTTAAAAAGTGACATGTCAGCTTTACAACAAATTAACATTAGCCACGTGCACAATTTTATTATGAATTAAAATCTATATCTTATTAAATAATCATTATTTTATTATATCCTAATCATAGTCATCAATGCTATCAATATTTTGAATGATTTTTGTTAACACCGTTAATAATTTTACCAACTTGCTTTCGTTTTAAAAGTAGAGGGTTTAATCTACTTACTTCTTGATATTAGAGGGATTGGCCAAGGACTTTCACCCATAGTTGAATGGTTGGATAAGGGGAGTGCTAAAAGATCATATTTAAATTGTTTGAATGTGTTGGTATTTTTTTGAAATAAAAATGTTAAAAGGGAAATAATTAATATCTACATATTGTTCGGATATAACTTTACTTGCGACTTAACTTGCATAAGAAAGATAATGTAATATTTGGTTGCCATATTTAGGGGAGATTATAGAAAAAATGAGATGGAGTGTCATATTGGCAACAAAATGGTTGAATCAACAACCTTTAACTTCAAAATGAAAAATGTCGCTCAAAAGACTTAATTAAATGCATTTTTGTGAATAGCTTAATTGATTTTTTTTTTTGTTAAAATTTAAGTGCTTAACATAACATGTAATTTAAAAATATATCTAAAATTTGCATTACTAGTTATTCTCTAAATTTAATATTATCTTAAGAAACATATAAAAAAATTCAATTATAAAATAAATAATATGTTCATGAAATCAATGTAATAAAAAATATTTTGAAGATAAAATTTGAACATGTGCTAATATCATAAGCAAAGTGGGGAGATATTGTGTTCTTTGAATCTCCATAATTTATGGTAAAGCAATATCAATATTTTTCTGACAAAACCACTTGAAATATGTATCTATACTAAAATCCAAAGCTGATTAAATCCGAAAACCAGTAGGTTTCTTGCAAGAACACATAAATTATATACAACAAACCCCCCCAAAGAAAACACTACTATTGGGGTCCTCATCATTTCATAACACAGGAAAGGAAAAGATAATATTATTTTCCTATCAACCAAAAACATGTTCATTATACCAAACACCAATGGACAAATAATGTACAACCCTTCATGTTTACTTCTTTATGGGTATCCAATTCTTTAATCTATTTTAATCCTGTGAAACACATGTCTGCCCTATTTCTTCAAAATTAACCTAATTAAAATACATTTAAGATTTCATTATTTCTTGTACGTACGAGTAGAGAAAAACAAAATTAAAGACAAGTAGTTGTATTTTTGGTCATCTACAATTACAATAAATATAACATTTTATCCACCAAATTATTTTCGACAGAAATATTCCCTTGACAACGAATGAGCATTTATCATAAAAATATTTTGAGGATTTTGTTATAATAATTAAGTTATAGAATGATATAATAATAGTAATTGGTATTGTAGTGGACGTAAAAAGTTGTTAAAGTAAAAGTGATTCACATAGTAGATGATATGAAAAGCTATTCGAAATGGTGATTTTATGGATGTTGAGGTCCAGGGGCGAAGTCAAGGGGGCTGGTAGGGGCCCTAGCCCCCCTAAAATAGAAATTTTACTTTTAGTTCTTTTATAATTTTAAAAATTTTAAGTTAGTATATGGTAAAATTACACTTTGGCCCCCTCAAAGATAAGAAAAAATTGATTTAATCATTTCAAAATTATAAAGATATAGACTGTTAAAATGATGAAATTTAACTTTTGTTATCGTAAAAAATATACAACTTAATTTCGCCCCCCTCAAAAAATTTTCTAACTTCGCATCTGTTGAGGTCGCATTTTAGCAAAGTGCAAGCATTGTGTCTTAACTTGTCCTCCTCTCAAGAGAGGGGGTATTTATAGATGAAGAAGGGCATGGAACATGTCCCTCATCCTGCGGTTGTCTTCTTAATGGAGTCCAACTTAGACTTAGATTAGGGTATGGTCAAGATATGACCATTTTCGGGGTTGGTGAGCTTGGAAAGTTTGAAACAATAATGAAATTAAGTGCAATGTGATGATTATCCTTAATGGTGTCATGGCGACATTATTTCTATAATGGGTGAGGTGCTCATGTATGGGAAGCGTAGGAGGTACTCAACTGTAGGGATATAACAATTGCCCCTATAATTGAAGAGAAATTTATAAAGTGAGCTTATTAAGACTATGATAATGGGATGTCACCTTTTGTTGAGGAGTTCACTTGTCCTTTGGAATATCTATGTTGGGGTTAATGATTACTCTGCGGTAACTGAGAAAAATTAAAACGTCTTTAATGAGTATGATTGTCAACTTTTGATGTGTTGTCATTCCTCGAACCAACCATTACTTGTTCTATGCCTTTTTCTTCCTCATTTGTTATTGTTTCTTAATCACGTGTGTTCTATAAATAGAGGCCTTAAGGCCTTTTTTATTGAGATTTTATTTATGGAATCCTCAAGCACCTATTTCTCTTTCATTAAGTGTGACTGCATTTTGTTTTTTGATTTCTTCTATCTCTTTTAGGTTTTTTCATTTTCTTTCTTGGTTCCTAATTTGTATCCATTAATGGTGGGTGCATCAAAGAAATGTGTTAAAAGGAAGAGAAAAACCTAATATGAGATATTCCCACTACTAGTGATCACATTCTTTGAATCATCATAATAGAGGAAATGCGATGAGTCCTAGAGCTAATGGCGATTGAAGATCCTCATTATCGATATAAGTTCTCTGTTAGACAAGGCTAAAACCTTATAAGTTATTGAAGAAATTGGTTTAGAAAACAATTTTTGGGCATATCAGAAGTTTGAAATATTTTCTTAAAATCGAGCATTGTGGTATTTATAGTAATAAATCCTAAATTGAATTATTACCTGTGCTTTTTGCGAGACGGTCGAAGTCGTTTCCCGATTTTCTACCAAACAATCTTCTCCGCTATTCTCAAACCCGGAATTGCTTTGAGTGCGGGTTTAAACGGCTCAAACAAAATGAACTGAATACACAAAATGGAAACTTTTATTAACTTTCAGTGGGAAAGTCAGTTTCTCTCATGGGAATTGGAAACTTTGAGCTATTTAGAATATAGAATTTATTATTGTAAATAAATTACCACTTTTATTTTATTTTATTTAGTTAATTGTTTTTTTATTCTCTTAATAATTATTTTATTTCTTATTAGTTAATTCTTATATTATATTAGTTTAGTTATATTCTTGTGTTGAAACTTTTATTTTAATATTTAAGAATTGCAAATCATTGAGTTGTATTTTTGAAATACTTCATTGGAATTATGCCATTGTAATTCACCCCCAATGGAAAACACTATTATTGTAAGAATGGATACATAAAGATCACACCCAATTAACGGAGATAGCTATTAATCAAATATAAATAAGGAGAAAGGATTGTATGAAATAGGGATATTATCCCTTTCCAATAGTTTAATGCCACATCAACAATTTTATACTGAGTTTCAAGATTTCCATTTAGATTTGATTTTTTTTCATGATGAAAATCTTGAAATTTACGATGAAAATGTTGATGTGGCATTAAACTATTGGAAAGAGATTATATCTCTGTTTTATACAATCATTTTCCTATAAATGAGTAAGTTAAATATAAGAATAGGAAAACTAAATCGTTATTTATCTCTCTCTACTACTCAATTCATATATTTTTAAAATTAGTTTTTTTTTATCCGTGTGAGGCACAAATTGATTGTATCTATTAATTAAAACATATTATATTGAATTATTAAAAAAATATATAAATTTTGTAACACTTTCATAAATATTATTATTGAAAAGTTAAAAAATAATATAAATATTTAACTTTTAATAATGATGATAAATTAAATTATAGTTGATATAAATTAAGACAAATAATTAATATTTATAACTTGAATGATTTGATATTACTCCCTATTATGGTTTCAACTTTACTCTTTTTAGACTATAATTTAAATATTAAAAGAGAAAAAAAAATTACATTATGAAAAAATGTATACAAAAAGAAAAAAAAAATACGCTCACTCAACAAGAAAAAGAACCACATAATTGGCAACTAAATTAATAAATTAATCTATATGAAATTCAATTTTCAATAAATAAAAAAAAATTTGTAAAATTTAAATTTTAGAGACTTGAAACACATATTTATATTTTCGAATATTAAAAATCATATATAATGACTTAATATTAATAAAAAATTAAAATTGAATTAACTATGTATATACTTTCTTTTCACATATATAATCATTGTTATATAAATGGATATTTGATATCAATATATTTTTATAAGGAAATTAAATTGAAATAATATTTATTTTAAACTTTAATCAATAAAAACACGTGATTAATAATTCGTGTGTCAAATTGAAAATTCTTGATCATGCCACATAAAAATTGTCTATTTTATTGTAACTTCAAATTGTTACAATATATATATATATATATATGTTTAGCAACTGTTACTAGAATTAAGACGAGCATTAAAGCAAATAAGTGTTATTATTATTATTATCTTTGTTTCACATTTTTTGCATCGATGACTTGATTATTATTCATAGTCAAATGAGTGATACACAGATAAACTTTTTATATGAATTAAATTTGTTTAACATTTTAAATATTTTCATATATTTAAAAATTATGCATCAGTATATTTGAATATATTTCTGACATGGATTAAATCCCGATTGGATCAGCAGATAAGCAATAATCCTGAAAAAGAAATCAAGGCTATGTGCCCATTAGAAGCTAGTGGGCTATTGTACTTGGGTTTCATGACAGGGGCTGAATTATGAGCCCTAATTTGAACGAATTGGGTTTACATCAATTATTCCGTTAGGAAGAAAAGCTTATTTGAATATACAATAATAATAATAATAATTCAGAATTATTTTAAATATTCTATAATCAATTTAGGATGTTATCTAAACAAAACCATTAGCTTCCCCATTGATCCATGATTTACTTAAGTTAGTGATAAGTGTTGTAATGAGCTTTAGAGAACAAGGTAATAATATAGAAGATGTAGGACAATTTGGAAAAGATCAAAAACCCACCCTGTGGTCCATATCTGTCTCTCAAACATGTAAATTTGAGTAATGGGCCAAGCACAAGGGGTGTTCTGTTCATTACCAACTGAGTTTTTCTTTTTTGTTGTTGTTGGGTTAAATCCCATTGTTTTGTTGACACAATGGACCTTCTCAAACTTGTCAAGGAAAATCGTAATCATTACAATTTCCAATTATGCATGAATTATTGCTTTTGGCATTTGAATTTACTTGAATGTAATGAAACAAAATGATAGGCATACACATTGCATATTTAAATACAGATCTCAAGTATACAACGCAAAGGAAACATAATGGGATATTGACTGAAAGATACATGGCATGATGATGATAGTGAAATCGACTACTTGGGACATTGGATTTGTCTACACTTTCTGAGGCACTAAACCTTCCAAAAATCTTTATCTTTTTCCAGATCAGTGAAGCTACCCCTGAATCAAATATATCATAAATTAACAAGCTTTGATACACATATATATATATATATATATATATATATATTGAAAACAAAAAAAAAAAAAAAAGGCAAGGCAAGGTGGAATATTTTATTTTACTTTTTATGATAAAAACAAATATATCTATTAACAATGGTTTACTCTAAAACTTGTGTCTGTTGATTGTGTGTAAATTATTTGTCCTATAAATTTGAAGTCAAATAAGAACTACAGCTACGATAGAATAATTCTTAAATTACCAATGTTTCACACTTTTATAATTGTAAATATTAAAAATATATCTTTTAATATATATGCCATGAAAATAAAATTTATAAAATTTTTATAAATCTTTCATGTGTGTTGTATGATTTATGTTAGACTACTTTTTTTAATAATATCACCTGCATAAAATCACCGTTTTAATTATTAAAAAACCTACATATGGTAAATGTTTCAAAAAGCTTTCTCAGAGACACAGCCTAACAATGGAACAACCCTTAGATTAATGTGAAAACCCTAATTTAAAAAAAAAAAAAAAAAGGAAAAAAAGAAGAAAGTAGTTTAGAATCCAACAAGAATAGTTAGGTAAGGGCCATATTAATTTATAGAGATTAGGTCTTTAATAATTATTGATCGACCTGTCTGTGTGTCGTGTCTTTGAACAGTGATGTCTAGAACATGTCATTGTTTATAAAGGGGCAAAAGGAAATTAAAAAAAAAAAAAAAAAAAAAGGGGTCAAAGCAGCAGTGCCTGCCTAACCGGCTACTTGATCGTTGTCATTTGGGTGTAGAGAAGCCACGTTTCCAGCAAAAGCATAAAGCACTCAGACTAACAACCCATGCTACTCCCAATATTTAAATATATATTAACAGTGCCAAACTTGCAAATTCACGGTAAATTATGCCATGATTAAAATATATTTTTATTGTTTAAAATATTTTAATGAGCTGTGGTGGTAAAGATTATTATTTTTTAACTTATCACCAATAGTTACGACCAAATAAGTTGTCACATATGGTGAGATTTATTACTTGCATGAATTTGACTATTTTATGTGAAAGATTAGGGTTAGATTAAGACTTATCAACGACTTGAAAGAATCAATATTTCCATAGGAAAATATGTTTAAACGTCTAAGATATCTCTTTTGTGGGTCTTAAACCAGATATTACATTTGTTGAAAAAGCATTTCCTTTTTCCATATTGTTCACAAAGATTGGACCCTTAATCAATAATTCTGAATTTACTAAAAGAAAAAAAAAACATCTTATAAATTTGAAATTTAAACTTGGGCAGGTACAATTATTTGTTTTTTAAAGTATCCTCGTCACGAAAATTTAATAAAAAAATGTTTTTAATAACTCTCTAATCCCTTGACTTTTGCAGCTGGGTTGTGGTAATTATGATTTATGACACAGAATTATCTACTTTTGAAAAGGACTCAATAATATTACCACATTATTTAATATCAAAACCCCCAGGGGCTCAACAACTTTTGTTGGGATATATTAATAGGGGACGAGGGACAAAGAAACCTAACTGTACACATCCTTTGAATGGCCACCATATCACCATTTCCTTGAACAAATGGTCCATGCTTTTTGTTGCGGACGACAACATGAATCATGTGGCTTTAATTTTTGGCATTGGGGCACTGGGCAGCATTTTCAAACAAAAGTAGGCCAACCTAGTGTTATTAACCACAACCATCTTCAACTTCAACCGCAATATAAATTTAGCTACTTCAAACTTTAATTTCATCAATCTTACCAACATTGATACATTAGACAATCATTTCGGCTTCTTGTTTAAATGTTTACTGCCTTTTAAATGGAGACCATTTTAAAATTTTACAAGGGTAGTTTGATTATTATCTTAGGTTAATATCTCTTACACTAAAGAAGCACAAAATTATATACAAATTTTACCGAAATTTTGAATCTCGAACAAAGAATTAATAGAACTGTAGCCACCACAAATCAATTCCTGCAAAAGAGTATATCAAATATGTTTTCAAAATGAACATTTTAATATCAATTTAGGATTTTTTTTTTTCTGACATACTTGAATCAAATTAGTATTTAGTCAAATATGTTTGCGTTGAGTTTAAATTCTTTCAAACCATAGCCGAAACATCAGTTTTGTTGAGCTTGGGAGCTTCGGCCTTGCATACCCTTGCATGTAAGTGTTTTCCTGATTTGTTTTACATAAATTTTGTATTTCTGTGATTGTTGTCTTGATATCTAGTTAAATCAAGGGTTAAATTGTGAAACCGTCAAACGTTTAGAAATTTACCATTGATGATTTTGAATTTTTTTTTTATGTTAATTGATTTTGTTGGAAGCTTGGTTGTTATATGTGATTAAATTGTAAAGTAATTTTTAGTAATTTTAATTTAAGGACCAATTTGTTAAAAATAGAAATTTAAGCATGGAATTTTGTGAAAAATTTGAAAGTTAGAGACTGTATATAGACCCTAGAGTATTCGGTTGGCCTGAATTAAGATGAAATTGTGTTAAATTTTTGGAAGTTTTGGTTTTTAGAACAAAATTGAATAAAATGTAAAAGTTTGGGGCAAATGTGAAAATTTATAAAAAGTAAATCATTTGCACTAAGTTGAATGTTATATGAAATTAGATCTAATAAATTGAAATAAACTATTTTATAGATCAAGAACAAATAGATAACCGAAGAAAAGGAAAAGTTGATGAATAGTCCTTGAACTTTTGCTATCACTGCAGTCTAGCTATGGTTAGTTCTTACGGTTTAGTTATTGTATAAATTAAAATGTTATATTAATTGTGAGTTGAGATTGTTGGATATTCTGAAATTATTGAATTGTAATAAATTGATGGGAGTCGAGAAAGTAATTGATTTGAACATTGTTACTCGATATTAAATTAAGTTGATGAACGTAGGATAAGTTACAATTGGCATGCTAATAGGTTTTTAATGTGGGTTTGACTTGTGATGAGATGGTGATTATTGATTCGTTATTGTTCACGAAATATACTGAAGTCCAACATTCGTTACGGACTATCATGTTATATTTATTGTGATTCCGGTGTGTTACTGAGGGCAAATGTAAAGCCTTCGAGCATGACACTTAGTGCTCAGGTGTGTTTCAGAGGGATATTAGCCTACAAGCTAGGCACTTGGTGCCCAGGTGTGTTCTCGGTTGGTTAAGCTCATTTAAACGTTCTGGTGTGTTCTGGATGATTAACCACGTATCCGAATCCGTTATATCATTCACTAAACAGATTTACAATGGTTATATGATTTGTAATGAAATCTTGTAAATGGTTTTATGATTTTCTGATTGATTAACATGAGTTGTTATTGAATGTTCTAGTTTAATTGATCAGATTATACAATATGTGCATTATAGTAAAGACTTATCTATTGGATGGTTGTGATTGATAGGATTTTTGTATATTAACTATATTGTGTGATGATATGTTTTTACGATAAGTTTATCGTTTTAACTGTTGAATTTACTAAGCTCTAGTAAAGCTTACTCGTGTCTTTTTTTCTATTTCTTTGTAGATTACGTTTTGCGGAATCGGGTGATCAGATCAACTCAAAGAATCACACTATCTGGATATCTTTTGGTGATTTTTTATATTTTTATCTTTGGGTTGTATGGCATGTAATAGGCGTGTTTTGTATATGTTTTGAATATTCACTACATGTGTTACATATGAGATTGATGCAAATATGCTTAAGCTTGCATGAACTTACTTGTGTATGCCTTTAATCTTGGTGTGAATATATTCATATAAAGTTATTTTGGTCATTTAATATAAATCTTATGTAAGTGTTTGAATCATGGTATGAATGAATGTGAATGAATAAGAAGAAATTGTAAGTTTGGCATAAGCTTTATATATGAACTTATGAACTTGAATGCAAATTAGTTTGGTGTCACATGTGAATTGAGGTTGATAATTGAATTGTGGTGTCAATGAGGACACATTGGTTAGACATTTAGGTTGAATGTTTTGGTATATTTTAAGCTTATTTAAATGTGTTTTTAAAGTATGGAAAATGTTGATTTTGATTTGGCTTGATACCAAAGTTTTGGATAAAAATTTGCCTTGTTTTGGAAGCTTTTTAAGGTGCACACGGCCTCCTCACATAGTCGTGTGCCTTATTAATTTTAGGTGCAAGATTTTTCACACAGTCACAGTTAGTTACACGGTCTGAGTACACAGGTGTGTGGGGTAGCCACACGACCATGTCCCTGAGTCACATGGACTGGGCTCTGTACATGGCCTAACCACACGACCGTATGACTCCTGTTTCCAAAATTTTCAAAATTTTTCATTTTTTTTGTTTTGATTCAGATTAGTCTCTGATTGTTCTCGAGCTATTTTTATGGCCCTGTAAGTTCGTTTTAATGCCCGTAAATGTTTTTTGCAATGAATGAAATGCAAATTCAAATTTTATTTAAATTAATAAATGAATAGTTTAATGATGTAAATTATTTTGATATGTGTCGTAATATTTCGTAATCCTAATTCGGTGACGAAAACGGGTTTAGGGATATGTGGCATGTAATAAGAGTAGATCTACTCATGGCCCCGACCACCCGGCCCGACTCGAAGGTCCGCCCGAAAAGTGAGAGTATTTGGACAAAAATATAGGCCCAAAAAATGGGCTTGAGCAAAAAAATAAGGCCCGTTTTAAAAATGGGTCAGGCCTTGGGTATGACATTTTGGCCCGAGCCCAACCCGAATTTACAAAATGCCAAAAAAATCTACTATTTTTTGTTATTTTAATGATTTTTTTTATTATTTTCTCCCTATTTTGTTACCATTTCACTATTATTTTGTTGTTATTGTTTAGATATTGTATAACACTTGTTTTATTGTTAATTTTGTTATTATTTTAGAGACATTTTCTTGTTAAGTTGCATCTATCTTAATATTATTTAAGTATACATATTTTTTAAAATTTATTTTCAATTTATTCGAAAACATTTATTTTAATGTTTTTCTTATTTTTAATGTATTATATATATTTAAAAATTATGTAAAAAATAATATAATATAAAAAATTTAATATGGACTGGTTGGGTTGGGCTTGGGTTTTAGCATTTTTACCTTGGCCGTACTTGGAAAAAATTTTAGGCCCATTTTTTGGGTTGGGCCCAAACCTAACAAACGGGTCTAAATTTTTTTTTGGGACAGGCCTAACCCATGATCACCTCCAAATAAAAGTATCTTATATTTAGTAAAAAGCGTTCTTCATACTTTATGGTTGTTATATATAAAAAAAATTTATTATAGATTATAAAAATTTTGACCGTCATAATTAAATGTTTTATAAAAAAGTAACTATTATAAAGAGTTAGAGGTGTTCATGGGCGGGGCTTGGTCGGGTTCGAGTTGGGTCCAACTAAAAATTCAAACCTATTTGCTAGACTTGACCCTGACCCCGGCCCGAAAAATAGGCCTAAAATTTTGTACAAGTCCAACCCGACCTAGCTTGTCTGTGTTAATTTTGTATATAAATTTTAAATATATATAATACATAAAAAAAAATACTAAAAACATCAAAGTAAAAATTTCCCAACAAATTTAATATAAATTTTAAAAAATATGTATACTTAAATAACACTAAGATAGATGCAACTTAACAAACAAATGCCTCTAAAATAATAACAAAATTAACAAATGCCTCTAAAATAATAACAAAATTAACAATAAAACAAGTTTTATATAATATCCAAACAATAATAACAAAATAGTAGCAACATAATAGTAAAATAGTAGCAAAATAGGGCGAAAATAACAAGAAACTAACATTAACAAACAAAAAAAAAAAGCAAATTTTTTTTCCTTTAGTGAATTTGGACCGAGCCCGAGCTAAAAATACCTTACCTGAGGTCTAGCTCGTTTTTTAAACGTTTCGGGTCTATATTTTTGTCCATACTCTCACATTTCAAACGTTTCTTCAGGTCGGATGACCTGACCCATGAACAAGTTTATAAAGAGTGTTGACAATAATTAAAAAAAAGCATAATATTATTTATTGTAATGCAATCAATTAACTAAAATATTCATTTAAAAAAATCTAACTAAAATATTCAAATAGAGAATAACAGGTAATATTAGGAAAAATATTAAAAAATGGTAAATATACAATTTGATACTTGAAAGTTTCAAAATTCAAATTGATATCTCCAATTTTTTTAATTAGATTTGAGTTAAATTAGAGGGAAAGTGATTGAGCGGGCAAGGACAGGGCCACGGGAGGGGGGAGGTGCGATCACGTGACAGAAGTAGCCAACACGTGTCTAATCAAGGAACAGAGAAGGACAAAGACAAAGTTGAAGATAAAAAAAATTATAGAGGGGCTCCAAAGCATTAAAGAAAAAGGCAGTTGCCAATCGACTCAACTCTCCTCTTATTGGCTACTTTCAGGACCTACCATCAACTCGTGGGACCCTTCTATTCGTAGAATTACACGACTTTCAATTTTTTATTTAATAAAAATAAGAAGAAGAAAGGAGTTTTGTTTTGATTTGATTGGACGGTGGGGCCCACTAGGAAGGGGAGAGATTCTTCTTCATTGGATATATTTGTAGGCGGTTTGTGGGGCCGACGCGTGTACTATGTACAGTGAGCATTGATAGGAAAACTCCAAATTCAATCTAGTCATTATATTTTGTGGCATTTCAAATATATAGATCATGGCAAGAGCGTAATTTTTTTTTACTCAATTATGAAAAAAACCTCAATTAATTATTCAGTTTTATCATTTTTTGTACCTAATTATTTTAATTTTTTAGGTGTTTCAATTTTTACGTTAGCCAATTGGTGATTAAAAAAGGTAAAATTAAATAATTGAGTGATTATTTTATAATTTTTCATAGTTGGGTGGCCAAAAAAATAACTAATAGTTAAGTGATCATTTTGTAACTTTCTATAGTCGAATGACCAAAAAAAAAATCATAATTGGACAACCTCTACTACAGTTTACCCTTATAATTTTTTATTTTGAGCACCAAAATTAAAAAGTTTACAATATAAGTAATTTCGTTATATACTTTTATCATTTTATTCACCGTCATTATATACTTTTATAATTTTAGTCACCCACGATTAATTTACCATTAGATATATTCATTTTAGTCGGACAACCTTAGTGATGTTGTTTAATCACATTTACCAAACTCTCATTTTCATAGAAAAACCCTAGTCGCTCAACCTTTTCAAATTAATTCTTTGCTTCATCAGCGGTGACATCTGCTTTCGGGTTGGTTGTTGGTCACGATTTCTTCACATTTTTTTTGTAGTTTTATTTTATTTTTAATTCCAATCCACATTATTTTGGTTTGTCCGTGACTTCATGGTTTAATTTTGTCCATATTTTTCATGATTTTTGTTTTGTACACTCATTTTTAAAATAAAAAAAAGTTTTATTTGTCTTGGGTTTTATTTTGCCCATATTTGTTATTTATAAAAAAAGGATTTTATAGGGAATTAAATTATTTAGCTGCAGATGAAACTCAAGTTTTTCACATATAACTCAATTCTATGTAAAAACGTATTTTTCTCACAAAAACTTAGGTAATTCTTTGTAAAGCCTTTTTCCTTGTAAAAATTTAGTTTTCTATAAAAATCTAGGCAATTCTTGTAAAACCTTAAGTTTTTCCGTCTTACTACAAAACTAAAATTAATTCTAAAAAAGAAAAAAGGAAAAGGAAAAGAAATAGATAAATAAGATTTTCTTGTAAAACTTTTTATTATAAAAACTCATGTAATTGCCTTAAACCTCGGGCTTTTCTCTTCCCTTTTATTGAAAAAAACATAAATTAATTTTAAAAAAGAAAAAAATAAAGGAAATTAAAAAATAAAACGGTTTTTTTAACCTAGATTTTCCATATAAAAACATAAACACGTACTAAAAACCTGAAACTAATTCTTAAAAAAGAAAAAAAAATAAAGGAATTTAAAAAGGTAAAATAAGTGAACAAAATGAAAATATACTAACGTCGGATGAATAAAATGAGTGTATGTAATGACAAATAAGCGGCAAGTGACTAAAATTAAAAAGACATGTAACAATAATGTTCAAATTCTAAACTTTTTATTTTACGTGCCCAAAATAAAAATTTATGAATTTTAGGTGACCAACTATGTAGTTTACCCAAAAACATATAACATATATCTATAAAAAACAATTAAAAGTTAAAAAAAAAAGAGGTTGAAATGGTAAAATTTTTGAGAATTATGGTATTTTGAGTTTGAATATGAAATTAAAAAAATTCTTCAAAGTAATTTTTATTAGTTTATTAAAGAAAGAGTTTTTGATAATTGTTTAATTAAGTTAGGACCAATGTGACACAAACTTGATAAATCTCTTAAATATAATATAGAGAAAATGAATATTTTTTTTATAATTATTCAACTGAGTTAGAATTCGATTGAAAGCTGATATCAAGTCAATAAATCCCTTAAATATAATATGTTGAAAAAGTAATAATTTAACTAGACATTTTTATAATAATGGTAATAGAAGTGAACTTTTTTGAAAAATAAATCAAAAATACGGGAAATGTAAAGTTTTACGAATACAGAAATGCACGTAGGATGGACGCGATGAGACCAATATGCGTGCCCAAGTTTCGGAATTATTATTTTAAGATTAAAAATTTTCAGGATTCAACAACTAAAAAATATTTTAAAATAAAAAAAATGAATTCAGTAAAGTTTTTAGCCCAATTCAATTGTTTTGCATTAATTCGTAGGTCAGTTAATTTGATACCTCTCTATGAATTAGTATTTTAGTCGATTCTCAATCGAACTGATTTAACTGGTCAATCCAATTTAGTTCAGTTCAAACAACATGGTTATTATTGCGCTTACCTTAACATTGAATTTTTTTTCCAAGGCTTTCAAGTGGTCGAACTGGCGAGACCATCAATTTTCGATTCGGTTCATCTAATTAGTTATTCGATTTGATTAAATAAATTATTAAAACTTTATAAAAAAAAACATAGTGAAAATTGATTCAATCGGTCTATATCGGTTCTTTAGTCAACCAGTCTATAACCCCTTTAATAGGAGTAGTAACCCAACTGATTTCTAATCTAATTGATCGGTTCAATCTAGTTTAAACAACATTTAAGATTCCTCAATTAACTCGATTAAGGTTTTTTTTTTTCTTTTTGGCTTTTATCTTTTATTCTATTTTATATGGGGGAGGGATCTACTTACTACGCACGTCATTTAAATTTGATCATTAGTTCCCTTTATGGATCCAACCATTCACTCAATTGGTCACATCAATTTGTTCTTTGGTGAGACAAATACAATAATTACAGATCATATCGACACACTAACGATATGTTGCCCAACACTGAATCAAGGGATGCCTTACTCGATTTGTTGCTAAAATGATGTGGTTAGATGACCGAACCTATTTCGTAAATCGGAGAATTAACGAATACCAAAGTAGATAGTGTAAATGCGATTTCAAGTCTCACGATTTAAACACCAAATTAACCAGGGGCGAAACCAAAATTTCTTTTTACGGGGGCCAAAATTAAATTGTAATTTTTACCATTTCAATAGCATGTATATTTATAATTTTTAAAGAATTAAATCAAATTTTTATATTTTTAAGGAGACCAAAGTACAATTTTATTTTTACTAATTTAAAATTTTAAAAATTTTAAAGAGTATAAATAATTTTTTTCTAGGGTTCGAGGCCTCTACCAGCCCCTAATTTCGTGTTTAAAATTAGTTATAGTCATAAAGCTAGAATAAATATTTAGTTATTCACAATTGAAAGAAAATAAAAGTCAAAGAAAAAATTAAACGGAATTTTATTCAAAGGTAAAAATGAAGGAAAAAATAACTAAATAAATAATGGGTGAACTATACTATTACTCGACTATTTAATTCTGTCTTTTTTTTATGAAAAGTTACAAAATAATCACTCGACTATTTAATTTTGTCTTTTTTGGTCACTAGTTGGTTAAAGGTAGCAAATTTTAAAATTGGTATTATAACAATTTTAACCCTCAATGTTTATACACTGTGTCAATTTAATCTGGATTTAAAAAAAAATCTAACCCTTAACATTTACACATTATGTAATTTGATCATTTTTGCAGTTTTGTTTTTCTTTGCGACCCTTTCACCTAAAAACTAAAAAGTAAATTTATCAGCTAAATTTGATTGAAAATATAAAAAAAGTGGAAATGCCTAAAAATTTAAGATAATAATTTTATCTTATCTTATTCTTTTAAATTTAACCCTCAATATCACAAAGAAAAATAAATTTGTAAAAAAAAAAGAAGAAGAAGAAGAGGGAGACCAAATTACACGATGTGTAAATATTGACAGATAATTTTTTTTAGAATCAAGACTAAATTTAAACGTTGAGGAATAAAGTTGATATTATACCAATTTTAAAATCTGCCACCATTGGTCAGCTAGTGACCGAAAAAGACAACATTAAATAGTTGGATAACTATTTTATAACTTTTTATAATTAAATGAGCGAAAAATTACTAATAATTTTGTAACTTCCCAAAATTCCGAAAAAAAATAACACCTCCCAAAAAAGTTTTTATAGATTTTAGATTTCAAATACATATCAAATTCTATCTTCTAAGTTTTTTTTTATTTAAAATTTAAAAATTAAATTAATAAAAGATATTAATTTATAAATCAATATGTTATTTTAAAAATTTGTAACCACTCTAATATATTGTAAATCAATATATTCGTTTAAAATTTTTAAAATTAATAAACAAATATATTGATTAATAATTTGTGGAATAATTTTTTTAATATATTTACAAATATGATGAAAAATTTTAAATCGATAAACAAATATATTGATTAATTGAAATTTAGTAGCATGCAAATTTCCGAAAATTTAAATCTAAGTTTCAATAAGAGAATTTATATATATATATATATATATATATATATATATATATCAAAATATAAAGATATTTTAAAATTAAATATTTTAAAAGTAACTATATACGCATATATAACTGATTTCTCCATAATTAAAGCATTTAAAGAGTATTTATCTAAAGAAATAGAAAAAGCATTTTAGTAATTTAAAAAATTAAAAATTTAATAGGAATATATATATATATATATGAAGACTATTCACATTTTAAAAATAATTTGAGTTTTATTTGATTTAGTTTGTTTTAAAAATAAAATCCAAACGTGAATAGTCTTTTAAAATATTAGTAATAATGTTTTATATATTTTACATTTAAAATATATATTTATCTAAAAAACATTTAAGGGGTAATTTAAAAAATCAAAATTAAAATTTTAATAGAAAATTTATATATATATATCAAAATATAAAGATAAAGATAAAGATAGTTTCAAATTAAATATTTTTAAACGATAATTTGGTTAGAGGGATATAAAATAATTTTTTAAATTATATAAATTAAATGAATAATAAAAATAGATAAAAATATTAAATAAAAAAATTGAGAAAGCTCTACTTGGTGCAAATATAGTGCATGTAGCTTGTTATATTATATTATATGATTTGTGGACTAAATTATTAAAAAATATTTTACTTAAAATAGATGTTTAAAAATATGTTAAAAAGTCAAATATTGTTTTTATTTAAAAATGTATTTTTATAAAAACTTTTAAGAAATTCAAAACTATTTTAGAAAATAAATCTTTTTCAAGTCGGATGATTAGTTTTTGAAATTAAGTCATGATGAAATTAATTTTTTTTTAAATTTGGTAACTATTTATTTTTTGAGGAAGAATATTTAATACATTGCAGTGCATAAGTTTCATACACCATCGGTGAATAATAGCAAAATGTTTTGTTATGTTATTCGTCATTACTGACCCGCTACCCGGTTACCCGACTAGGACTGACTTGTAGTCTACATAGTTCACATAGGTGAGTTCCCATCCTCTCATGAACTCGCACGGGGTGGGTTCGCACCGTCATGCAGGCGAAACCCCACTTAGAGAACACGTGTTAATCCTAGAATAGGTTACGTGTTGGCATGCATGGAGGCCTACCTAGGACGTTTCATCCAGGAGCAAGGACTGTATCATATAAATAAAGAATTTAACCCCCTCTGAAAGACACTAACACAAAAACACTAACGAGAATTTTCGCAGCAATTTCACGTTGGACCAAGCAAGAGGTTTTGACACCGACAATCAACCCCGAGAAATGGAACTTTTTGCTAGTTGGTTTGCTAACCATCTAGAAAATTTGGGCAATTTAGGTGAGACAGGTGCATCCAATTCTTTCAATCTCAATGCTCCCTTTGGTTAGGGACCTTCTTTCTTCTCTGATTAGGGGGCATCTCCGCATCAACTATTCGGTTTACAAGTACAGTTAAGGTTGATGAAGAAACAAATGACTCAAAAAGTACCAGTTCGAACAATAACAATTATTTCAGCAAGAGCTACTGAGCTAAAACGAAAAATTAAGAAAAAAGATACAGTTCAACCATTTTGATTTACAAAATCATGTTGCACCTTTCCAAGAAGAGGCTATGGGAGTACATGTAAAGCCATGACAAAATGAGGTGGATGCTTTGCGTAAAGATGTTCAAGCATTACACCCTGATGTAGAAGACATGGATTTGTTATTTTGTTCTAAACCTACCATCCAAGTTTAAAGTGCCAAAAAAGATGTTTAAAGTTTGAAGGGACCCAGGGCACATCTCATACAATATAACGATTACATGAATGTATTAAGGGTCTTAGATGCGGCGAAGTGTAAGCTTTCTCGACTAATCTTAAGGGAAGTACGAAGGATTAATAGTTATATTTTTCACAAAGCTCCATCCAAAGCTTCTCATACTTGGGTCAAATGTTTCTGGGAAGATTTTGAGCCCATAGGACAAGAATGAGCACTCCTATGGGTTTGATGTCAGTAAAACAGAGGGATGGAGAATCTTTGCAGGATTATGTCAAATGATTCCATGTAGCCATGTAGAATACAAAGAACTTAGAGGACTAGTGGGCTATTTATGCCTTCATTATAAGAGTTTAAAATGATCACGTGCAATATTCGTTTACGGATAATAGGCCACAAAGTTTGGCAGACTTATATAAGAGGATGCATAAGTTTGCTGAAGTGAAGGTAATTAAAAGAGCAGCTCGCAACACCTTTTAAGGGATGACAGACAGGTTAAGGGTCATCAGAATACGTGTGGCCAACAAGGTCCTCCTTCTCAGAGTCTGCATGTCCAAGGTGGGGGCCAATAGAGAAACTATTAGCAGAATGAATTGCCATAAGCATTCCAGAGGCCTTAGGGCGAGCACACAAGAATGTTCCTCATGGAAAGTTTGAAGCTTCCACTCCCTTAAATTTTTCGCGTACCTATATCCTTAATCAAGTCAAGAGTTTGGGCATTTTGGCAAGCCTTCCACCTATGTGACACAGTCAGTCAAGATTCAACTCGAGAGACAAATGTAGTTTTCACAATGACAGAAGGCACAAGACTGATGATTGTTTCTCCTTAAAGGTTGCTATAGAAGAAGTTGTTAGAAATAGCGAGCTAAAAGATTTTATGGCTTAGGATGCCTTGCTGTAACAGCCCGATTTTGGGTCTAGTTGGAACACCAATTTCGGGACCCCAAATTGACGTAAAAAAATTTATTTTTATTATATTTTTATGGTTTAGAATTTTATGGAATGATTTTGTAAAAATTTCATTTGAAAATTCTGACGTCTGGGCACTCAATTTAGTCCTTTTGACTAAATTGTAAGAAGTGCAAAAGTTGAGTTCTACATGCTAGAAGTGTCTAATTGCTATGAAATTTTAAATTGGAGGTCCTTAAATGGTAATTAGACCATTGGTTAAGTTGTTGGACAAAAATGGACATGGTTAGGCATATACATGTTTCTAAAGTTTTTCATTAAGAGCATTTTGGTAATTTGGTAATTAAATGAATTAAAAATCCAAGTTAAAAGCTAATTTTTGTCCATATTCTACCCCATGACCGAATTTCACAAGGGGAAACCATGGCTAGGGTATTTTAAGCTTCCAAGCTCGATTGTAAGTTCATTCTAAACCCGTTTTTAATGATTTTTATGTTTTTGAAATCCTCGTAACAAGATCTATCTATTTCTACCACTAATTTAAGACATAATCGAAGTCTAAAATTTTACCCATGATAGATATTTGTGTATTTTGATGTTTAATGGTAGATTATACAAGTTTGATGTTTGATAAACGACTTTTGGAAAGTGATTTTTGGTGAAAATGCCTAAAAGGACTTATTTGTAAAAGTTATAAAATAAGTAGTAAAAGTGTGATTTAATGAAAAAATTAGGCTGGTATGAGTACAAAAAAGATTCAGCTAGGCTTGGGTAATGATGAAATTTGATGAAAATCATTTTACGAGCCTAGGGACTAAAATGTAAAAATGTGAAACTTTAAGGGGAAAATGTAATTTTTGCCATAATGTGATTTTGGGCTGATTTTAATAGTTTAATGATTAAATAAGTTGAATGTGATAATATAGATAAAGAAAAACGAGGTTCGGACCTAGAACGGGGGAAAAATAAGTATTTGACGTTTAGGTCATTTCGGCTATTTTTATGTCGAGGTAAGTTTGTGTGTAAATAATGTAATGTTGTATTATGTATTTAATGTTTAATATCACATAAATTGTATGATTGTTTCTATGGAAATATTTAACGAAGTTTCGACAATGAGAAAATCCCGGTTGAACCTTAGGAATAGTTTAGGATACAAGTGACATGTCACTAGGAAACCATAAGTTATGTGATTTATGCAAAAACGGGTGTTGGTCATGTACGTTCTACCAGTGGCTGGGTAGTTCGACATGTGTTGCAGATACCTGACAGCTTGTGTGAGCAGCCCGTGTAGCTACATCTTGACTGACAGCTTGTGTGAGCAGGCTCGTGATTAGCTCGTGTATGAGCCTTATGTGTTATGAGATTTGAGGTAGCATTGGCTATATATGTGGCACTTATGTGCAAAACTTTCCATGTATCCGATAATATTCCAAGTGTGGTAGTCCAAAGAGTATGTCAAAGTTGACAAAGTATGCAACTATGTTATGAGTTGGTACAAGTATGTACGTAAAGTTTATAAGCATTGACTTCATGAAATTGTGAGTTCATGATTCTCACGAGAATGATTTTGCGAAACCTTGTGATTATTAGGCTATGCTTGTGATGTATTAAATTCATGATATATTCGGTTGAAGACCATGTGATTGAATTTCGGTCCAAATTGAGTTATGATATAGCGTGTTTTATGCACTTAAGTTGCGATCTATCAGATATGAGAAAAAGTAAAGATTGGCATGATTGCCTATTAAAATGATTATGGGAAGATATGAGCTTTAAACAATTGAAAGATGTTAAAATATATGCTTGAAATGTGAATACTCATATTTAATGTGCATGTTTACTATAAGGTTTGAAATGACTTGTTAAGTCTTTGTGATATGTTACTTAAAGAGAGATCATAAGTTGTTAGGCTAATGCCAAGATATGTTAAATTATGTTTATAAGTTAATAGAGTAAATATCGTGATTGAATAAAATTATAACTATGAGATTTATAGTATTTGGTATTATTTTGTGTTTAAATTGTTAAACTTAATAAATGCCTAATAAAAGTTGCCTATTATTTTCATACAGACTTACTAAGCTATATAACTTACACCCTTCCTTTCCCATGTTTTATAGTGCCATGAAGCTAGCTTGAGTTGGACATTACCGAAGATCCTATCACACTATCAAGCTATCATTTTGGGTATTGATGAATTCAAGTATTTTAAGTTTACGGCATGTATAGGGACTAAGTCAATTTGTTATATGTGTCCTTATTGATTTTAGCCAATGTAATGATTTGTAATCATCAAAGGCTTGTTTTGCTATTTAATCATGTAAGTTGGTTTATATTGGTAACATGGTAGTAAGCCTAAATATATTCATATATATGTCAATGCCTTTGGTGATATGATCATGGTGAGCTTAGTGAATGTGAAATACTTGGAAATGTGGATTATGGCATGATAAATATTGTGTGTATGATAGATGTTGATATGGTACTAGTATGTGAATGGTTCATGGTTCATTTTTTATATAGCCAAGTTAATTCATTTTGTATGGTTCATGGTTCATGGTTCATTAAGGGTATTTTGGTAATTTGGTAATTAAATGAATTAAAAAGCTAAGTTAAAAGCTAATTTTTGTCCATCTTCTACCCCATGGCCGAATTTCACAAGGGGAAACCATGGCTATGGTTTTTTAAGCTTCCAAGCTTGATTATAAGTTCGTTCTAGCCCTGTTTTAATGATTTTTATGTTTTTGAATCCTCGTAACAAGATCTATCTATTTCTACCACTAATTTAAGGCATAATCAAAGTCTAAAATTTTACCCATGATAGATATTTGTGTATTTTGATGTTTAATGGTAGATTATAGAAGTTTGATGTTTGATAAATGACTTTTGCAAAGTGATTTTTGGTGAAAATGCCTAAAAGGACTTATTTGTAAAAGTTATAAAATAAGTAGTAAAAGTGCGATTTAATGAAAAATTTAGGCTGGTATGAGTACAAAAAAGATTCGGCTAGGCTTGGGTAATGAAGAAATTTGATGAAAATCGTTTTACTAGCCTAGGGACTAAAATGTAAAAATATGAAACTTTAAGGGGAAAATGTAATTTTTGCCATAATGTGATTTTGGGCTGATTTGAATAGTTTAATGATTAAATAAGTTGAATGTGATAATATAGATAAAAAAAAGAGGTTCGGACCTAGAATAGGGGAAAAATGAGTATTTGACGGTTAGGTCATTTCGGCCATTTTTATGTCGAGGTAAGTTTGTATGTAAATAATGCAATGTTGTATTATGTATTTAATGTTTAATATCGCATAAATTGTATGACTGTTTCTATGGAAATATTTAACGAAGTTTCGACGATGAGAAAATCCCGGTTGAACCTTAGGAATGGTTTAGGATACAAATGACATATCACTAGGAAACCATAAGTTATGTGATTTATGCAAATTCGGGTGTTGGTCATGTACGTTCTACCAGTGGCTGGGTAGTCCGGCATGTGTTGCAGATACTTGATAGCTTGTGTGAGCAGCCCGTGTAGCTACGTCTTGACTGACAGCTTGTGTGAGCAGGCCCGTGATTAGCTCGTGTATGAGCCTTATGTGTTATGAGATTTGAGGTAGCATTGGCTATATATGTGGCACTTATGTGTAAAACTTTCCATGTATCCGATAATATTCCAAGTGTTCAACGGGTAGTCCAAAGAGTATGTCAAAGTTGACAAAGTATGCAACTATGTTATGAGTTGGTACATGTATGTACGTAAAGTTTATAAGTATTGACTTCATGAAATTGTGAGTTCATGATTCTCACGAGAATGATTTTGCGAAACCTTGTGATTATTGGCCTATGCTTGTGATGTATGAAATTCATGATATATTCGGTTGAAGACCATGTGATTGAACTTAGGGCCAAATTGAGTTATGATATAGCATGTTTTATTCATTTAAGTGACGATCTATCAGATATGAGAAAAAGTAAAGATTGGCATGATTGTCTAGTGAAATGATTATGGGAAGATATGAGTTTTAAACAATTGAAAGATGTTAAAATATATATTTGAAATGTGAATACTCATATTTAATGTGCATGTTTACTATGAGGTTTGAAAGGACTTGTTAAGTGCTGTGATATGTTACGAAAGAGAGACTACGGTTGTTAGGTTGATGCTAAGAGATGTTAAATTATGTTTGTAAGTTAATAGAGTAAACATTGTGATTGAATAAAATTATAACTATGAGATTTATAATATTTGATATTATTTTTGTGTTTAAATTATTGAACTTGATAAATGCCTAATAAGAGTTGCCTATTATTTTCATACAGACTTACTAAGCCATATATCTTACACCCTTCCTTTCCCATGTTTTATAGTGCCGTGAAGCTAGCTTGAGTTGGACATTGCCGAAGATCCTATCACACTATCAAGCTATCATTTTGGGAATTGATGAATTCAAGTATTTTGATTTACGGCATGTATAGGGACTAAGTCAATTTGTTATATGTGTCCTTATTGATTTTAGCCAATGTAATGACTTGTAATCATCAAAGGCTTGTTTTGCTATTTAATCATGTAAGTTGGTTTATATTGGTAACATGGTAGTAAGCCTAAATATATTCATATATATGTCAATGCCTTTGGTGATATGATCATGTTGAGCTTAGTGAATGTGAAATACTTGGAAATGTGGATTATGGCATGATAAATATTGTGTGTATGATAGATGTTGATATGGTACTAGTATGTGAATGGTTCATGGTTCAATTTGTATATAGCCTTCGAAGTTAGCTAATGTTGGTTATGAATATGTTTGTATTAATGTCATTTGTGAATGTGGAAACTTGCATAATTTGATGTGGAAAGGTTGATGTTTTAAGCATGTTTAAAAATGGTATGAGAATGACATGTTATTGTCTTGGTTGTGACTATTTGGTTGCTCTTCATGCTTGAGTTTGTGCCATATGATGTTGAGTAAATATGTGCAAGTGAGGGTGGCAAAATGGCTTGGTAAATAGTCTTGTTTTTGTCCATACGGGTAGACACACGGGCGTGTGTCTAGGCCGTGTGTGACACACGGTTAGCCCCATGGGCGTGTGATTCGGCCATGTATCCCCTGCACCTTAATTTTTGCAAAACAGAGTGCTCAGAATTGAGCACACGGGCGTGTGTCTCAGCCGTGTAAAGGACACGGCCTCGGGACACGGGCGTGTGTCTTGGCCGTATGACTTCAATTTGTTCTTGGGTGACGAACAGAGAGTTACACGGGTTAGGGACATAAGTGTGTGTGACCACACGATTTGCCCACACAGGCATGTCCTAAGCCACACAGGTGTGTGACCCCTGTTTTAGCAAAAAATTTCTAAGTTTTGTGAAATTTTCTAAAGTTTTCTCCAAAGCATGTTTTGAGCCTCGTAGGCTCGTAATAGGGACTTTATGAGTATTTACAAAAGTTTTAATTTGAACAAAATTTTGTGGCCCAGAAATGTATGTTTGCTTGTGTTTACATTCGGTAATGCCTCGTACCCTATTCCAACGTCGAATATCGGTAAGGGGTGTTACACTTGCCGTCAGGTCAAAGAGCAGGTCGGTTGTAATGTTGAAGTCTACGTAGATAACATGTTGGTGAAGAGTTTTACTTTGAAGGGGCATATTGGGGATTTGTCTAACACTTTTGCTGTTATGCGAGCCTATAACATGAAGTTGAATCCAAAGAAGTGTGCTTTTAGGGTAAGAGCAAGCAAATTTTTGGAAATTTTAAGAAATTTACCTCTGAGTCACGATTGTTCTTATCAACAGCAACTCCTTCTAAAAAAAATTAAATTCAAATAGTCTAATACTTAGGGTTAAAATAACTTCCTTTTAAAGAATTTCATACCTTGATGATTAGTGTGCTTGAGAATGAAGGCACAATTAGCTTTATACAAATGTACCTCTCCTCAACATATAGTGAACCGTAGATGACAATTTAAAGAGAAAAGTGTACGTGATACGTTTCATTCCACCTCCCGAAGCCAAGTTCTTAGAAGAGTCACTTTATAACTCTTCTTTAAATTAGGTAGGGGATAAATTGTTATGGTGTTCACTATTACCAGCTCGCTACTTGTTTACTTGACTCGTTATGATTTGTAGCTTACATAGTTCGCATAAGGGGTTCACACATGATGAGTTCACATCCTCTCATGAACTCGTATGGGGTTCAAAGTATATTTTAATATCACATATACATTTTTTTGAAGTGTAACTAGTACAAATACAAGTCCGAGTAATCACAAATATTAAATTATTACAAATGGACAACCTACATCACAAACAGACTAAGAACTGAAACAATGCATGTTAAAGCCAACAAATTGACTAACCTAACTGGACAAAAACTCACCCATGACAACAGCACATGAGGGGACTTAATGAGCTATACATAAAATTGCACATGGTAAGTTTTGAACCTAGGTATTTAGGACCCAAGGCCTCATTGACTACATTTTTTATTGTGTATTATTTTTCAAATACTTTATTTTAATTATTTACTTTATTTTCTAAATCTGTTAAATCTAAAAGATAGCATGCATTAATTTAATATGTTTTAATTATTAAATATATCAAATCTGTACTGAATATAGAAAGAAAATAATACAAACTAAAGGCTAGTTTAGCATTACTTTCGAGAAGTGCTTTTAAAAAGTATTGTGGAAATGTGATTTTGAGAAATACTTTTAAAAATTTTGGTTTAAGATTTAAGTGTTTAGTATTGCTGTTAAAAAGTGCTTTTGAGAAATAAAATTTCCATTTTAAACATAGTGTTATAAAGTAACAAATATGCATTTAAATGATGTTCAAATTAGTTAATATTATGATATTTTAGTAAGAATATAAAAAAATAATTTATTATAATTTTTTGTTAATATTTTAATATATGAAATATACTTTTTAAGCAATTTATTATTTATAAAATTTAATTTGAATATATAAATTATATTTTAAATATTAAAATATAACCAATAAAAATTTAAATATATGATATTATATATTTAAAATAAATTTCAATAGAAAAGTAATTACATACCTAATATAAATATTATATAAAATACGTTATAAGAATTAAAATTGTTCGATATTTTTAAAAGTGCTTTTGTCAAAAGAAAAAGTTAGAAAATACTGTTGCTACTATTTGATTCAAAAGTATTTTTTAAGAGTATTTCTGACTTCAAAAATTATTTATTTAATAGTGTTTATGGTTTCAAAAGCGCTTCTAATCCTAAAACACTTTTAAAAAGGAAGGTTAAATAGAGAATCTTATATTCCAATGCCAAAAGCAGTTCTTACATACAATCTTCTCATCATCGTAGGAAAATAAGAATGAAATATTTTCCTCGAAAGAGAGATTCATGTGATTTACAATTTGAAGCACATATTTTAGGGGGTTTTGTTGGATGTGATATGTACCACTTTCATTGGTTTTGTAGTCAAGAGAACATATGACGACAATGTACTAGGATTAAACAGAAATAAAATCAAGATTTTGGCTTCACTTTTCTTTTATGTATATACAGAGTTATAATAGCGACATAAACTATATTAGAAGTGAAATATTGAAAGAAATTGAAATTAAAGTTAATTTAAGGTTTTTTTTTGGGACGAAATCACATTTTAATAGTAATTATATTCTTTTATTCTCTCAAATCTTTTCTTTATTATTTATTTTAATGTAAATTTTCTTTTTTTGATATGAGTAATATAATCTTAATATATTTTATTATCTACTATAATAAAAATAATGTTAATATTTTATTATTTAATTTAAATACAAATTTTGATATTTTATTTTATATGTCGTCAGGATTTTTTAAAATTTAATATTACCAAAAGTAATCTCATCATTCTTCTATAATTGATGGGAAAGCATGTGGGTTGGGATTCTGATATATGACAAATAAAAACTTTTGTTTTATAAATAATCAATATTTCCATGTCATTACAGGAAGTGTGAAGCATCAAATTAAGGATGGTAATGTTATGTACTATAAAAAATAATAAAGCGTACGTGCGGCTGAAAAGATTGCCCAGGAAACCAGGTATTTTGTATGCCAAGAAAAGGACGTTTCGGCTTTTTGATATCATCCCATGCAAAAATAAAAGGGATTAAAGCCAGTGCAAAACTAAGGGGAGAGAGAGGGTAGATATTTAAACTTTGAATGACTCGCGTTGAACTCAACGAGATGGGCAGGACAAGGCAGAGCAGGGAGGTTAAAGAATGATTAAAGTGAAAAAGTTTCCTAATCTATCACCCGCCAAGAGAATCCTAGGAACCGCAGCTATATATGTATATAGTTAAGAAGACAGCTGGTGATGGTTATGATCTGAGAACGACAGTTGATTAAAATCCCTTAAATAATAAGCCCACAACGTAACAACCAAAACAAATTGGGATTACCTCATGAAGATGAAATGTAAGCATAAATAAATGCATCCAAACTCAAAAGCCTGTCTGTCTGTCATTCCTCTGCTCCCTCTTTTCATACTTCCATAATTGTTACTGATGATGGTGATAGCTAGCAGAGTTTCTTCAAATACGTTTGCTCATCATTTCAGATAGAAATATAGGTACACTTTGTCCTTCGCATTGTTTATTAATCAATTAAATAGATCTCCCCCCCATATAGAATCTTCTTTGATTTTTTTTCATCAAGGCCAGTAGCTTCTTTTATCCTTTTAATAAACTTATTCGTACCGTACTTTTTCTTTTCTTTTGAGTTTTAGGGATCCCTTTGGAACTATGAGAAGGATGTCTAGGAAGATGAGGACAAAATATTTAGAGGATTTCCTCTTCTTCTTTCTTTAATTTATAAAAATTGAGTGTGAAATTCTAAACCCTGAGCAGAGGATTTCTTTTTTCTTTAATTTTAAATTTCTAAAAGTTTTCCTGCTGTTGTGTTACTAACTAACAACATAAGTTTTTCTTAGTCTATTGGAGCTTGAATTAAGAGTATATGATTTGATTTAATTTCAACCAGGTGATGATATTGTAACATCGCTCTTTTATGTTTAACTAAGTTCATTCTCCACTAAAATTTTTTCCTTTGAAAACTTAGTTACATGCTAAACAAAAATAATTTGTTTACTAACAAATTGCACCCAAATACAAGTTCCCCTATTGAACAATTACGTGCTTTTGCAATTCATACATAAACCAATAAACAAGTTTTCAATATATAAATAATGTTAGACTTGTGAATCTTTTGTTGGTATTATCATACCATGTCACTTCGTTTACACTCAATTAGTTATGTGATAAGGTATAAATTAAGAAGAGATCTTCATTACTTAACTTTTACAACAATAGTATCTATTCAAACATGGCCAATGGATCACAATAGATCTCTTGGAAAGTATCTTTGCTCAATTAAATATCTTCGCCAAACACCATCTCAAATATTGTTGCTCAAAATCCTCAAGAAGATGTAAGAAAATTTTAGGTTAAACGTCTAGTTGTAAAGTGAATTGCAACTGACAATATTAATATTCTCCTTTTTGGCATTTAAAAAAAAAAAAAAAACACTCTAGCAATTTCTTCAAGCAAGGTAATCATACTCATGCAAATATTTAAGGTGAAAGCTCTCATTTTGAAACTCAATCAAAAACTAAAAATCAACCAAAACCAACCAATATTTGCAACAAGAAAAAGTTCCTCCCCTCGAATCTTATACAACCAAATTTCAATATTGTAGCTCATATCCCCCTCGTTTTTGGACAAAAATTTGAAAAAAGGTTATGTTCCATAAGAAAGGATACTTGCTTTAAAATGAATAACTCAACTCTTCTGGTTACTCAGGAGTTTGATCTGTTTGCTTTGAAATTTCATTTGCTTATCAATGCTAGCGACTTCTGCATCAAGATGTTCAATCAATCTAGTTTGTTCTACAATAATTGTACCTTGGATTGCAACTAGAGTAACATCTACTTCTTGATTTGAACCAGACTTAGATCCTCCATCTTCTTCATTAGCATCAAACCTGTATGCAACATGTTTGACTTTGTTCCACTTTCTTGAATACTTCAATTGATGTTGCTCAGGCTCATGTATATCATCCTCATTCAAAAGATCATTATTTTGGTATAGTAAGATTTGAAAAATTAATGAAGGAAAGTTTCTTATGTTTCTAATTTTTGTATGCTTGACAATTTCATCATAAATTAGTTTCCCTAAATCAAACAAATTAAAAGATGCTACCTTGTATAGAAGTAAAGCTATCTTCTTGTTCACATACATGCTTTGCTTTGATGACAACCAAATCCTTATGACAGTGACATGAAGTGTTGGTTAGGCTATTTGCAACTCAAATGTCTTAAATCCTTGCCCCTTTAGCTAATTTTTTCTCAGACCCTTAGTTAAGGTTGTTGCTAGATAATCAAAGTTGGGGACAAAGTCATCTTGATCCTCGCCACGATGCTTCAAAAATTAACTAATGATTGTTGGACTAAATGTAAAGTAATTTCCGCTTACATATGCCTTCCTATAGTGTCTATCATTCTCATCATTGATGAAATTTTCTAGGTTGGAATAAAATTTCAGTACCATGTTCTTCATATACAACTTGACATGAGCCATTGAATACATTAGTTCATTCCATTCCAAGAAGACTATGCTCAATAAATCAAAACTCTTGTACATTTCTTTCTTTAATAAACCCCTTTTGCGCCATTAGCTTCTTCCTCTTGGCATATTGACTGCACCACGACGTACGACTTCGAGCAAAGAATTAGCGTAAAATATAAGGATTTAAAGGTGACTTTTATTGCAAGTGTGACAGGTTAGTTGTAATGTTAAGAAATGTTACAATGGAACACTTTAAATATTCCAAGGATCAAACCTAAGAGACAATAAGAGATAAGATGAATGACAACAATCGAGAGTGCAACTAAGAAGTCTAGCTAGCTAATGATTAAGTGTGATATTACGACAATTCATAATTCAAGGTTAATTAAGCTAAAATACACCTAAGAGGACTAAATTGAATAATAGTCAAAAATAAAAAAAATATCAATCCAATGAGAAAAAGTGGTCTATTGATGTCCATGTTCTCAATTATTGGATTAGGGATCTAAATTGCTCAAACTCCTAATTGGCCCACATTTACCTCTCGATCACCATTTTATCCAATTAGACGATTTAGTCTAGTTTATCTCTCGACCTCACTAAACTAAATCCAGACAATTAAATTGGTTCACAATAGGATCTCCTTTCGGTCTCACCTATCTAAATGTTCATCTAGGGTTGTCAATCCTAGGTTTTGAAGTCTATTCAACTTAGTCAAATTTTTGCAATTTAGTACTTGACCCTAAAATTAATCGTGCAATATTTCAATCAACCAACCACTCTAAAACTTAGTTCCTACGCATCATCAAAATTCAAAGTCCAACCAATTTCATGCTTAAATGATTCATCAATTAACCACAAAAGAGATAAGGGCTTAGAAATGCTTAGTGACTCTCGAATGAGACTTTGATAAAGATGATGACAAAAAAATGTTGATAAATCCACAACCCAAGTTAATACTTTTGCACTTTTGATAACGTACAACATGTAAATCTATTGAATGCTTTAAAGAAAAACCCAAAATAATAATGAAGATTCTTGTATTTATTTGAAAGAAAACTAAAAGTGTAGTAGAAACTAAGAAGAAAACAATAGAAAATAACTACTAAGCTAAGAAAGGAAAAACCTAGAAAGCTAAAAATGACGAGGGAATAAAAGATGTTGATAAAAAGATGATAAAGGATCCCCCCTTTTCGTTGTGGCATAAAAATTCCTTAAATGCATCAGATTCCCTAACCTTAACATTGATAAAAATACTCTTAAAGAAAATGATATGACTTGAGTTGAGTTTTGACACAAAATTACCCTGCAATTTTTTGCACCCGACAGATTTCACTATCGCGACACTCAGGCTTTGATGTTGTGACGTCCATGGCAGTGGGCACGACAGTAGGAACGAGCATGGCTTTGGGGTTTTTGAAGTCAGGATGCCATCTTGCAGGTTTCACGACCTCGAAGTCAGTGGCACTGGGTAATTAAAAATAAATGGAAACTAAAATTATGTTGGATGTATATTTTTTTAGTCCTAATTTGAAAATAAATGGAAGGGTAATTAAAAGATTATTATCTTATTCTAGTAAAGTAAAAGAATTTTACATGTGAACCTAATCTAGGCTTTATTCGATAACTCATTAAAAAAATTAAATTAGTTGGAAATTAATATATTCAATGATTTAATTTTTTAAACATGTTTGATAATCGTAATAAAAAAAAAACCAATAATGGTGAAAGTATAAGAGTAGGGTTGTGAGGCAAAACTGAAGCTATGAGAGTGTTATTGTTGAATTTCCATGAATTGGTTTTGAAATTATACTAAGGTTGTCGATATTGTTTTGAATATGCAAGTGTGATTTGATGATACTGAAAATGTGTTGATTTTGGATGGTATAGGAAACTTTTGCAGAAACTCTTTATTTTCTATGGGATTTGGAAGGGTCCTTTTTAGGGTTAAATATAAAATTGGTATCCGAACTTGTCCACTTCTCCCAGATTGATACTTATGATATTTTTATCCCAGATTGATACCCAAATTTTTTTCCGTCAACTAAATTGGTACTCGAGTCTAGCATTGTTAACTTTTTGCTGATGTGGCAGCACTGGACAATTAAGCACTGTAACGTGGCATCCTCTTGTACATCATTTTGTTTTTTATTTTATTTTTTATTTTCCCTTTTTCTTTTCTTTTCTTATTTTTCATTTTCATTTTCTTTTTCTTTTTCTGGCCCTGCTTCTACACTTTTTCATCTTTCTTCTGTCAAACCCCCCAAAATTTCCATCACTTTCTCACCATCCAATCACCACCAAAATCACATCTCTTAAACCCCTTTCATTTTCCTCCCCATTTTCCAGCCACTATCAACCAACACCCACCAGCTTCCATGGTTGCTCTTGTTTACCATCTCACTTTCGAGTTTCACCATTAATTACTTTAAACCCAAACTAAAAGTACAGACAAAATCTATTCAGAAAATTAATCTTCGAGCAGATTTTTCACCATCTAAAGCCTTTGTTTCTTCTTGTTTTTCTGCTAGTTTAAAAATAGAAATCATTCCAATACATGGGATCTTTAGGGTCAACAACTGGGTTTTATCCAACATTTTCTTTCTGACCAAGGTTTGGTCAATGCAACTTTTTGAAGACCACTAGAGCCACCACGCCTTTTGCTTGCCTACGCCATCACTAGCGATAGAGCTAGCAATTGTGAGCCGCCGCCAATATGTTTGTTGGGGTTTGGGAATTAGGTTTAGTGTTCTTGGGGATATTGATGGATTTTTTTTGTGAAGTTAATTTTCTTCCAACTGATGGGTTTGATATTTTTAGGGATTTGGAGTTCAAGGATTTTTTTATTTTCTTTTGGTTTTATTATTTTGGTTAATAAATAATCTAATGAAAAATTAAAAATTAAAATTTGAAATTTGAAATTTTAAGTTTACTTTATTTGCAGAAAAATTAAAGTTTCAAACATAAACATAAATTTGAATGATAATACATTATATGATTTTAGTGAATCTGACCAACCATGGAACTTAAATGTTTCTATCGTGTAAGTGCAAAAAGGAAAGAGAAGAAAGAGCTTAGATATTTCTATAGTGATATTTCTATCAGATTTTGTTTTTGTGGGTTAGTTTGAAAAAGGGAGGGGAAGTGGTAAGGGTTGGTTGATGGTGGCTGGAAAATGGGAAGGAAAATGAAAAGGATTTAAGAGATGTGATGAAAGAAGAAAGAAGAAAAATGAAGAAGTGTAGATGCAAGCCAGAAAAAGAAAAAGAAAATAAGAAAAAAAAAAAGGAGAGAAAAGGAGGGAAAAGAAAACATAAAAGAAAAAGTAAAAGAGGTACAAAAGGATGATACGTGGCAATGCTCGATTAGCCAAAGTTACCGCGTTAGTAAAAAATTAATGGCGTGAGACTCGGGTAACAATTTAATTGACGGAAAAAAATTTAAATACCAATCTGGAACAAAAAAAAAATCATAAGTAGCAAACTAAGAGAAGTGAACAAGTTTAGGTATTAATTTTATAATTAACCCTTATTATTTGGCTTTGGTTTTGGTTTCTTGTGGCTCTTATTTCTGGTGTTGATATTCTGTTTATTTTTCAAGTCTCTTTAAGATTTTTGTGCCTTAGGTGGTGCTGATATATTTTGGTGTGATATTGATATTTTTCCTCTCATCATTTAGAGTTTTATAACTCTTGAAATTATTTGAATACAATTTCTTGATTGAGAAAAAAAAAAACCCAATGATTCAAATTTTTTTATAAAATTATGATAAATGGCAAGTAGATAAAAGAGTTACTTAATATAAATTTTTTAATTATTTTAATATTATATTATCTTTTAAAAGTTTTAGATTTAAAATTTTAAAATTTTAAAATTTTAATTTATCAAACAATATAATCATCTTTCATGCTTGATTTTAAGTAACATATCAAACATATTGTATATTTAAATTTAATATTTAATCATTAATTTATCAAACAACACGTAAAATAATATCATTTCTCTAGCAAAATAATAAAAGAAAACGCTTGACATCATCCTAAATCAACATCTAATAAATAGAATAATTATCTCAAACATTGATTTTAATTTACGTAAATATTATTGTACCATTACTAATACTTATTTCATTTTGTATTTAAGTTTTGTCAAGCATTGGTGGTTGGTTCTTCGTTGATTTGTAACTTAATTGCTTTATCTTCAATAATCCACTAGAAGGGAAAAAAACTAAATTATGAAAATTAAAAATAAAAAAGGAAAAAGACAAAGAGATATTTAATGTAGAATTGAGTAGTAGGACCCTCTCTGTTTATCATCATCGTCGTCATCAACAATTCATCCTCTCTTTTATTTTTCTTTTCGTTTAATTATTATACTCATTTTATTTTGTCATCAACATAAATTTAGTCCTTAATGTTTATTCATTTTTGTCATTTTAGCTTTTATTTTTTTATTTTAGGTCATTTAGCTTTGAACCTCTAAAATCTAGTTAAAATTGTTTTTTTTTTGGCAGAAAAATTGATCAAAATGTTAAAATTTTAATGACATTTTACGTATACTTCATTGCTAATATGGATAAATTTTCTAAAAGTTTTTATTAACTTTTTATTAAATTTGTTATTTTAAAATTTTTTATATTAATTTTTCATGAATTATACGTAGCTTACCATGCTAGTAGTCACATTAATACTGTAAAAATTTTAATAGATTAGTCAATTTTCTGTCCAAAAACAAACAAACAAAATAACTAAAATTTAAAAGTTGAGGGTAAAAATGATAAAAAAAAGAAGAAGCTAAAATGACAAAAATAAGTAAACATTATGTTTTTTATTTTCTTAATTAAGCTTTTGTTTGTGGAAGGGGAGATTTCCCTATTTTTTAGCAGTTTGTAAACTTCTAACACATATAAATATAAATTTTAAAAAAGAAAAACGTTAATTTACTAATATTATGGACACTCTCACACGTAGGTGAAAAAAAAATAAAAAAATACAAAAAAGTAAGTGAAAAAACTAAAAATAATGTAATAAATTAATGATTATTAATAAAAAATGTAAACGGTTATAATAAATAATGAATAAAGTGATAAAAAATGTGCAATGAATTATGATTGATAAAAGAAATAGGATAAAAATGTGCAATTATTTGATATATTGCAGGCGGAGCTATTTAGATTTAATAAATGAATTAAGACCACCACAACTGTTATATTTATATATTTAAATTTTTTTTTTATTACATTCTATAATGTAATTGTGAAACTTGAAGTTAAAAACACCAGAATTGATGTTTTTCATAATATATTATTTCGATTTATTTCACCAATTCAATAAGGGTCATGGCTGTGATATTTGAGAAGGAAGAAAAAGTGAGAGAGAAGTTGATTTGAAAAGGGAGGGTCAAATCAGAGAAGTTGGTAGTTTTGATGTATTCGCAGGTACTTGGCCTCCCCAAGCCAATGAAAAAGGAAGGGGAATTGGTTCATCATTTGTGAAGGATAACAACATTTCATAGTTGCACTAAAATTCCCACTTATCTATTCTAAGAAAAAAAATCACTACAAATTAATTTGTATGGTATGATTTCAATTTAGTAGCCAAAAAGGAAAGCAAAGAGAGTGTGTGGATAATGAAGTGAATAAAAGAGATGGGGTATCTTTTTCTCACCCTTTATAACCAACCCTCACTTTGTTTCCTTTTTAGTTTGGGGGGAGTTTGCAGAGGCTTTGAGTCTGACAAAAGGAACTCTATTTTATGATCTGGGAATTCAATTGTTACAAACTCTTCAATTCTGTGCATACATCATATTCACACAGGTTGATTTATACTATTAGTGTTGTGATTCATGTTATCCCTATATGTGCCCCTTCTCTTTCTCTCTAATTATGCTACTTTTTTAGCTACATCTCTATTAGCTTTCTTTCTCCAAATTTCATTAATATTTTTTTTTTTGGTGGGCTAAAAAATCCATGTTTTTCATTGCAGTGAAGAATGAAGGTGATGATGATGATGAAACACGTGCGCACTGAGATTATCCTCACAGCAGGTACCGATAATATTATTATCTATAATCAATCTCTCCCTTTCAAATCTCTATTCTCTCTCCTATTCTCCTCCTCCTCCTCCTCCTCCTCTTGTCTGTATATAAACACCACACCTTTCATTCACTTCTTCTTCTTCTTCTTCCCGTGTCCTCAACATACGTATGAGGAAGTAGAAACAGACAAGTAACATGGCTTGTTTTCAATCCCTTACCAATCACAATTACTTGTGTTTCAACTCTATGTGGGGTCATCACTCCTTTTCTTTCTATTGATTTCTCCAGGATCCACTTGATCATCCATCCCAACTCCTTCATTTATCCTTTCTGCTACTGCTGCTGCTACTTTACAAACTAGTTCTCCGATTTTCTCTCACAATTCACAAATTCATCACCCAACCAAACCCTTTTCATTGGTTGATTCGAATAAGGTAAAACATATGTGTAAGCTTTTGGTCTTCTTTTATATGGATTTTTTTACTCTTATCTAACTAGCTACGCAAGTACTAATGCTTTCTCTATGTTTTTCCTTTCAGTGAAGTGAAAGTGCAGGAAATACCATTAGATCTTTGCAAAACTTGTTTAGAAACTGCGAAAGCCATATCCAATATGGCGACCTACTTTCATGGGAACCCTGAAATCCAAGCAGCTGATGATCTTCAAACCCTCGTACTTATGAACCCTGCCTATGTTCACTACTCTAATACCCCTCCTCCTCCGCCGCCCTCAAACAACCTCGTTTTCCTCAACTCCCTCTCTCCTAACGCTCCCTCTTCCCACTCCCAGCAACTCGTCGGCATCCCTCTCCCCGCCGTCACCTCCGGTTCCAACCAAGACGCCATCTCCTCCTTGCATGGTCTCGTACAGCGCCTCCATTACAACTCGTACAACCCTATTGACCCTTCTGGAGCACCACGTGACACCCCACGAGCTCAGCAGGGACTATCTTTGACCCTTTCTTCCCAGCATCAGCCCGGTAATTATGGATCACAGCCTCAAGCAGTTTCAGGCGGTTCGGCTTCGTCCGGTTCAGCGGTGACCAATGGGGTTTCAGGTATACAAAGTGTGTTGTTGAGCTGTAAATACTTGAGGGCTGCTCAAGAGCTTCTTGATGAGGTTGTTAATGTCGACAATACTGGGTTTACAAAGACTGAAATGGCCAAAAAGGGCAGTGGAAATGATAGCAATAGCAGCAAGGCTACCGGAGAATTGTCGGCAGCGGCCGGAGACGGTTCTGGTGGCGAGGACGCTGTTGGTAAGCGCAGGACTGAGCTGAGCACGGCTGACAGACAAGAAATTCAGATGAAGAAAGCAAAGTTAATTAGCATGCTTGATGAGGTAAGGAAATATATAATTATCGTATATGTATATATACTTGTCTATTATATGTGTTTTGGTGGGTTTGGTTTGATTTTTTCTTGAAAGTGAAGGCGTATAAGAAAACAAGTTTACTTTCTGGGGAAAGTTATGTTGGTCAAGGAAAATTTGTTCTAAATTGATATCAGTAAAGAAGTGGGATAAAAGTTACTTTCACTCGCTCATCAATTGGATTTTTTAAATAATTCTGAAGTCTTATTATATCGAAATTTTCTTGAAATTTTATTTTTCGACCATAAATCTATCAAGTTTACCCATCGGAACCTAAGATCTGCATGCAAAATTCTTGAAATCGGGTTGTTTAGGTGGATCAAAGGTACAGGCAATACCATCACCAAATGCAGATTGTAATATCCACATTTGAGCAAACGGCTGGAATTGGGTCAGCTAAAACATATACAGCTCTTGCATTAAAGACCATATCTAAGCAGTTTCGGTGTTTGAAAGATGCAATAATTGGCCAGATTCGAGCTGTAAACAAGAGCTTAGGTGAAGAAGATAGACTGGGAGGTAAGACCGAAGGCTCCAGACTTAAGTTTGTGGATCATCAGCTTCGTCAACAAAGAGCACTTCAGCAGCTGGGGATGATCCAACACAATGCTTGGAGACCACAAAGAGGACTACCAGAAAGATCCGTATCTGTTCTTCGAGCTTGGCTCTTTGAACACTTTCTCCACCCGTAAGTATTAGTAATTAATTTCCATTCGTTCCTTAAACTTTCTAATTTTGGAATGCCCTTCCAATGGTGTCTGATTCCTATATTTGCACTTTCAGATATCCTAAAGACTCAGACAAGCACATGCTTGCTAAACAAACAGGGCTTACCAGGAGTCAGGTACCAGGCGCCTATATACTGTGTTGTTTAGCAATCTTTTTGAGACTCTTATGACTTGTCCCGCTTGTGGCATGTCTAAATCGATGATGTTTTTGTGTGTGTGTGATAATTTAGGTGTCTAATTGGTTCATAAATGCTCGAGTCCGGCTTTGGAAGCCAATGGTGGAAGAGATGTACCTGGAGGAAATCAAGGAGCAGGAACAGAACCATGAAGATTCAGCATCCAAATCCACTGGTCCAACACCAGCAAAGAACCAAGCTAAAAGTTTGAGCAGCTCGAAACAGGACAATTCTGCAAACCAGAATGCTTCCTCAATGTCCATTTCCATGGCTTCAACGTCTCCTCTTGCAGGAAATGCCCAAAACCAGTCACGGTTTTCCTTCATTGGCTCATCCGAATTGGAAGGGATCACCCAAGGAAGTCCCAAGAAGCCAAGGAGCACTGAAGTACTGTTGCAGTCCCCAATAGACATGGACATTAAACAAAGAGAGGCAGCAGACGATGTTTCCATCAAGTTTGGCAAAGAGGGCTACTCATTCATGGGAACCGATACCAACTTCATGGGAGGTTTCGGGCAATATCCTATTGCTGAAATGGCAAGGTTTGATGCAGAACACTTCGCTCCAAGGATCCCTGGTAATGGTGTTTCACTCACTCTTGGTCTTCCCCACTGTGAAAACCTCTCTTTGTCTGCAACTCACCAAACTTTTCTCCCAAACCAAACCCTGCAAATGGGGAGAAGGCTCGACATTGGTGAACCAAATGAGTATGGTGCTATAAACCCTTCAACACCCCACTCTTCAGCTGCTTATGAGATTGAGAACATCGACGTTCAGAACCGAAAAAGGTTTGCTGCGCAATTGTTACCGGACTTCGTTGCCTGATCAATGTGATTTGAATTCAGATTCAAGGAACTCAGCCATAGAGGTGATGGTTTCAGGGGTTTCACACTATTCCTTGCTCTTCATTTTCTCTCCTGAGGAAGTTTAAAAAGAAAGAAGAAAATCCACCTCTAGTACAGAAATATACGTTGAATAGCACAATTTGTGTCACTCCTTAGCCAGCTTAGGATCTCAGCCATATATTTTTGAGGATTGTATATTAATTTTGTAAGTTTTGGGGATTGGATATCATGAATTAGTTACTTGGGGGTATACAACAAGTAAATCAAATTTTAGTCAATTCGGGTTTGATTCTAGTATTTCCATCAATATGGAGGATGAAATTTTACCGATGCTTGATAAAATAAAAAGGGAGAGAAGAGTAATTGTAATAGTTAGTTTCCCCTTTGCAGAAGCTAAATTTATGCAGGACACAGAAGCCAAAGTTCATTTCATAACCACAGCAAATGTTGATTCCAAAGACTGTCAATCCCTCTTAAAATGTCAGAGAACCCTCATCATTAGTCATCACAGAAGCCAGACTCTCACCAAGATTTCAAAACCTTATCCACACAACCACAACAACCTTGAGCTTGGCCTCAATTATTTCAACCGTAGGACTTGATTGCATGACAGTTAACCATGTTATGGGAGGCATCCACCCAACTGTTAACGAATTCCATCAATTTTTCCGACTTTGTCCACAGTTGATAAATGATGTCGTCTTTCCTGCCTCACATAACAATAAGATTGTTAAATCTAGAAAATAGGCGGCCCACTTTCACAATCATTTTACCTCCGCTCGGATTTGATATCATCACTGAAGATGAAATGGGCATATTAAATTTACACCATTTCGCAAGTCATCATGTTGGGGTCCAATATTCACACCCTTGTGTTCATAGTCTCACAACAGCATCTCCAGTTGTGCTTGGTGCATCCATTTTTGTTCCTTAAATCTAGAGGAACTAGTACACAGAAAAGACTAGAAACAGCTGATAAATAAAAGCTATTGCAATAGTTGAGTCAAGGAGATGTAATAAAAGAAGAATAAGTTGAGGTACATATGCATGGTATTGACTTGTGAATATCAAAGGCAAACTAGTTAAAGTTGTTCATTGGATTAGTGTCCTCACATACACTGCATATAAAAGGCAATGGAATTATTTAAGGGAGAAACAAAGAATGAGACAGCCACATATATATTAATATACAATATTAGGAATGTTTACGAGTGCCTCTGTTGGAACATCGAGCAGTAATAACTGTGACTTGACCATTATAGATAAACAGTCATCTAAAGGACAAGAACCAAGAGACGAAAGCCCAATAAAAATCACAACAGACCTTTGATGACACAGCATTCTGGTCTATTGTTGAAAAGTACAGCCCATGCTTCCACAATGGATGATTAGTGTGCCTCTACTCTCAACTCCAAAACTATTAAAAATAATTAATTAAAATATTTTGAGATACATATAAATTTTAATCATTAAACTCCTTGAAATAATTTGTTTTATTTATATACATATTTTTGTTAGTTTATTTATACTTATTTAGTTCCCAAAAATATTGTTTTAGAAAAAAATTAATTTTTAACTTTGTTTTTATATATTTTTAGAATTTTTATTTTTTAAAAAATATAAATTTTGAAATTTTTAAAAATATTTTAAATTTTTTGTAATTTTTGTTGAGAGAGACCAATTTGCTCATTTTCAAAATTGATAGGGACCAAAGGGGTATTTACACCAAATTGTTATTCGAGTTATTCAAATTGTAAAGTTCAACTTGACTCGAACTCGAAACTCGAATTACTTATTCGAGTTGGCTCGAATAACTTGAAATTTGATTTTTTTTTTTTAAATTTCGAATTAAATCGAGTTTTTCTCACCCCTAATCTTACACATATGTAAATTCGTCCCCCCTAATATTAATATTTTAAATTTAAGAGTTAAAAATTTACACTCTCAATAAATAACACAAAATACCAAAATTTCAGATGCAATGTATGGACAAGAAAATGTTTAAGTAAATGACATCATACCTTGAGCAAGATTAAGGCCTTGCCCAAATCCAATCCCTTCCATCCAGAAAAAGAATATTGTTAAGGAATTTAGAATTCTCCTCTACATTCATGTCTTCCAATATGAAAATTCAACCTTGTGAAATGATGAAGAGAGCAAGAAACATTTTGGTTTTAATGTCATGACATGAACCTTCATATCCTTGTTGTGAGGACAAGCTTTGTTAAGGATGGTTCTGGCGCACCCTGGGCGGATGATTTCACTTCAAAATAATTCATCCTATCAATGATATCTCTCCAACCTTAAGCTCAAGGTTTAATACCTTTCCAGTTCCATTATCTCCAACCCGAAAGCTATGTCATCCCCCACTTCCACTTCCACTTTCAACTCCTCCCCAATACCCATAAAAAGAGTAAAACCTAAAAACATTACAATACAAGTAAAACCAGAAAAAGACAAAAGGAAGTAACCAACAACCTTCAACCTTCCAACATCCAAAGGGAAACGTGAGGACAGAGCCAAGTAAGGAAACCCTAAGAACTTTGCCCCGACCTGTAATAAAAGTAAGGGTAAACTACCTCCTTGTCACCTAACTTTTAGGCTGCATTCATTTTCGTCTCTCAATTTTCAGGACGCTTTCATTTTAACCACCTAAGCTTTAAATCCTTAATGATAATTGACTGTACACGCCAAGTAATTAAAAATTTTTGGGTTTTTCCATAAACAAAATTGAGTTTTGTTTGGCATGAAAGATAAAGTTAATTAATTTAATTAATTAATTGCAAAGATGTTTCTTTGCTTTTTATCTCAGTATGAAAGATTTAAGATCATATAATCAAAATAAATTTAGATTTGGTAGACAATTATTAAACATGAGTTATTTGATTTAAATTTAATTTGGAAATATAAAATAAATTTTATAATGAGATTAAATTAATTTTAACATTATAATAACAAATCAACTGACGCTATTAAGAGATAACTTTTTTTAAACAATTATTTGATTGATTTTGATGTTTTAAAATTTAAATTTTTAATATTAAAAAAAAATTTAAAACTTTTGACAATGGATAAAGAAATACGATATGTCAAAATTTTAATGCATTATTTTAGTTTCTATTGTTTTTTTAACCTAGAAGTCAAGTGGTCAAAATGAAAGTGTAAACATGATATGGTATGTACAATTAACCATTGTTAGAGATTTAACACTTGAGCGATTAAAATGAAAGTGTCCTAAAAGTTGGGTGACAAAATTGCAATGATTTTTTTTTGAGTGACCAAAATGAAAACACCCTAAAAATTGAGTGACCAAACGAGTAATTTATCCTAAAAGTAATTTGGACCAAGGACAAAGACAACTTTAATTTTAAATAATTTTTTATAAATTTATTTATTTTTTTAATGGTCAACAACTTACTCATCATCCATTAATGATCAACAACGGTTTCCATAAGTCGAAGGGACTACTTAATACAATATTTTTTAGTTCAAGTCAATAAAAGGGTTTAACTGAATATTTTTTCAAAGTTTGAATACGTTTTAAATTTTTAAGCCAATTTGTAATCATTTGAAAACAAAATATTTTTTGGCAAAAGAAAACAAAAGATTTAAATCTAAAATAGGCATTAGTTTTAATTATTTCTTTATTTTTTTTAAAGGAATTATCTCTTTATTTATCATTTGATTTTTATGCATTATCTTTTATTACCTGAGATTAATTTTAATAAAAATTGTGAAAATAAAAAGGTTAATGAGCTGCCAAACTGAAGCCAACTCAAAAAAGGTAAAAAAAAAAAAAAAACTACATTAACTGAATAATAATTTATATATATTAGATTTATGGTATATCGTGAAAATTACGTAAAAATATTGTGTATGATAATTCAAATTTAAATTTATTTATGATATAATTTTTATTGATTTATTGGTTTAAAAATTTCAAGAAACTAACATTATAAAATCGAAATTAATGGGTTGGAAAAGAATACATAAATTTGTATATCCTTAAATTAAGTTATAGTGTTAATTGTGGAGGTGATAGAATAGAAGGGCCTGCAGACCGTGTGTGGATTGCAAAACATGTGGTGATGGTTTAAGGTAATTAACGTGAAAAAAGTTGGGTAATTGCAAACCACAATCCAATGCATGAGTTTCACAAGAAAAGAAACTTAATGCGTGGGTTTCAAATGCTTAAAATTTCTCCAGTAGTTGCTACTTAATTGCAAGGAGAAATAAACATGACGCTACCTCTAGGGGAGTTGAGAATTTGACTTTATTTTATGTAATTTGCAGTGTTCAAACGGAGTGGAGTGTGGACTAGGCAGTGGCAGTGGAAACATACATTTCAATTAATAATAAAAAAAAAGAATCAAACAAAATGGGTGGACTTGGAAGTTGGAATATCAATCGTTGAAATTCAAAGTAATAATAAATAAAAACCAAGTTAAATGTATCCAATGACCAGCCGACTTGTTGGGCCATCAACTTGGTAAACCCTCCATGCCTCTTATATTCAACAAATTGGCATACAGCAGCTGCTGCAGATCTTTCCACTGCCTTTCCATGAAAAGATTAAAAAGGGAAGTCTTAGAGGAGGGTTTATTGAGTGTTGGGTTGGTTAGTGCCAGTTGCACGGTTACAATTCATTTTGCAACTCAACGGAGTGTGCAACATGCTATATGTGTTCACATATTTAGATATAAATAACGCGAATATCTTTTTATACATTATTTTGAATAGTAATTATATAGATTTGATCTAGCAAAATATTGGTCAAGTAATAATTTTGTATTAAAAAATTTAAGTGTGATCGAGTTACCCAATGAAAGTCTAATTGAAGCAAAATCAGAAGGAATATATCATTCACATTAGTTGAAGATTTGTAAGCCTACAATACGTATTTAATTAAGGCTTGTTTACTTGGTCTTGTACAAATTGAGTAGAGCACAAATCTAGTTCATCTTAAAAACTTATTTGAGTGCAAACACATTGTAAATAAATTATTTTATATTTAGCTTGTAGCTAAGTTTTCAAGGGAAAAATCTTATAGGGGAAAAGTAAATCTTAGTTATCATATAGGAGTGAGGTTGTAATTTGGTGAATGAGTTGAACTTAAATCACATCTTTACTACTGATACATGGTAGATTACTATTTTGGCAAAGACCCACAAATGTAAGAAACATTTTGGACCAATTATCGTGTCCATATTTACTTTTACTTTTTCAGTTGTTCATCAAGTTGCAACTCAATATCTATAATTGGTATTAGAGCTAGATACCTAACGTATTAGTTGAATATTCTATTGTTGAATTGCTTAAGAAATAGAAGAAACCTCAATCTCAAGACCCCATTTGCAGGATGGCTTTAACTATGTTTACTAGAAGGCTAGGATAAGTAGGGAAGACAATGGAGTGGAGAGGAAGTGGATGTTGCTAAATTCATCACTGTTTCACAGTTGGCATGCTTTGTTCCATGCCCTGCTTCATCATGGATGTATAATATTAAAAACCACCATCATCTCCATGAATGCCGAATGCATCCATCTTCCCCCACTCTATTTGTTAAGAGACATTAGAAGTTAAAAAAGGTAGATAATACTTTTAAGAATTTTAAATTTTAAAACAGAACAAAAATAAAATTACATAAATATCCTGATTTTATTACTATTTAGTTTACCGTTTATTAAATTTTTTTATTAAGTTTGTTTCACTTGACTCGTAACACTAAATTCAATCACACATTATATTATTAGTGTTTATATTTGATTTTTCATTTTAAAATCACATGTGAATTCCGATTTGATACGATTATGAATATTTTTATTCATTTTTTAAATATTACTAACATGTTTACTTATATAAAATTGATTATTTTATGTTTACCTTTTTTTATCTATACTATTATTTAAGTTATTAATTGAGTTGGTATTACGAGTTAATTGGACACTAATTTAATTGGGCAATGATTAGAACCCCATTACTTTTACAAAAATAACATTTCTATTTTTTTTATATTTTTATAAAAACATAGTTATAAAATATTATTATTAGGGAATTTAAACTTAAAACACCATGATTTCTCTATTATTTATAAAATATTTTTATAAGAATTACTAGATTCGAAATTATAAAATAATAATATCCGTTTTGAGAATTCGACCACAAAAAATGTTCAAAACAAAAAATTAATGAAAGACAAGATGTGAATAATTATTGGCTTTATTTATGCAGTAATATAATGAAAATTAAGCTGTGGGGAGGGGGGTTCATGAAGACAAAATTAGGTTTTTATACACTAATTTTTATCTTTGTGGAAGAAGAGAAGGTGTGAAGCCAGAACAATTTTTTAGAAGGGCCGAATAAAATTTTAATTTTTTATAGTTTATATATTTATAGTTTTTAAAAGATTAAATTGAATTTTTATAATTTTAGGAGGCCAAAGTATAATTTTAACTTTATTAATTTAAATTTTTAAAATTTTTAAATATCTAAATAATAATTTTACATTTTAGAAGAGCAGGCACCTAACACCTTTAGATTCGCCTCTGTTTCATAGTTTAACTAGGCTACCTGCTTTTGATAACTTAAATTTTTAAATTACTTTTAGAATTTTGAAATTCATATATTGTTTTTTTCAATCTTAAATAATTTTGATTATTTAATTATTGCCATTTTATGTAATAAATAAAATCAAAATTTCCACAAGATCAATAATTATAACTTTGACTATTAGTTCTTATGTGTAATTATTCTCAATGATATTTTGTGGAAAGTCAACATATCTTTTTTGTGGAAAGTCAACATATCTTTTTTTTCTTTATAATAATTAATGGTAAAGCTATGAGGCATCCAACTCTCTAATCTAATTTATGAGCTTTAAAATGAAATTAATGGGCAATTTTAAGTTTAATACCAAGTATTATGTTATATTATTAAATTTTTATTATTAATAAATTAGGTCAGTTATGATAACTCCGTTAAGTAATTTTAACAAAAAAGTTGACTTAGCAAATATATGAGACTTAATAAAATTGTTAATCCCTCTTAGTTGTTCAATTATTTTTGCGCGCAAAGCAAAATAAAAATAAATATTGGTTCATTGGTTGTTTAACGTTTAACTAATTACGTAATTAGATTGTAATATGAAAATACAACTTATATTAGTAGATAAACTTAAACATGTTCCTAGTCTAATGAGCAAACCGATTGAAAAACTAATATATTGTCTATCAAGTCCAATTGAGGAAATGTTGTATTGAGTATCAGAGCGGCTAACTCTCAGAAGATATAGATATAGATGTAACTAATTAGAATCGCAGTACATCAGACAAGACTCAAGTAGAATAGATTCTAAATCTATTTATAAATTTATTCACTTGTGACGTTTAGAGTGTGACATACCTTAATATTGAGGGATGATGGACTATGTATGCATGACTTGTATATTTTTCATGTAAGTAAAAGATTGGTTTCAATAGATAAGGAACTAAAATCTAATGCGTTGAGTATACAACTTCTGCAGTATGTAGCATCATTCACAATAGTAGACTTCATAACCCAACAAATGGGTAAATGATATCCTCTCATTGGCATTACATGATAAATGGAAAGTAAATGTGGCTATAGATTGTTTGTCTTTGTAATAAATGATTTAATTATTATGAAATAGTCATTGACATTTCATTAAGGAATATTGAATGGTTACCATGAGATAAAATAATATTATATTGGGAAAATGAATTTATCCCAAAGAGATTAAGAATATCCTATGAGGGTAACACATTTATGACAAGGTAATAACGAGCACTGATTGAGTAGCTTTCGTAATGGTATGCAATTAGGGAGAGTTTAGTCACGATACTATAATGAAATGATTTCGTGACTAAAAAACTTTATAATTAATAGGCGAAAAGTTGTAACTTAATTATAAATCATTTTAGCCCCAATTATATATGTCCAATTTGTCCCTCTACTAACTCGTTGAAACCATAAATTGTATAAAGAATCAAATAAACAAAAGTGGATGAAAATGATAGAGTTAGAGAAATGAGTCACATTCGGATATTAATGTAGTTTCTCACTAAAGATAGAAATGACTTGAAAATTAATTTAAGTTTTTCAAATTATTATTTAATTAAATAATTGAAGCTTAAAAATAGAATTAAATTAATTAGTCATTATGAATCCATTGAATATGAAAATTAAATATATTTTCTCAAAAATTCTTTTATGGTAAAGTTGTTATGACTTTAGCGATATTAGAATTGAGTTGAGAAAATTATTTAATTGAAAAATTAATTTATCTGATTAAATTTGTCGAAACCATTTTTTTTCGAGTTTTAAAAAAAGGGAATCGACTTTTTGAAAATAAAATACGGAGTCGCCACCGATCTTTTTGTTTTGATGTGATCGGATCATCTAAGAATTCGGTTATTTTAATAAAACATTTTTGGTTTACTAAAACAACGATTCTGGTCTACGAAAATATGAGAAAACGGGTTCGGAAGTCAGTTACGCATGAGGAAGGATTAGCACCCTCACTACGCCCAAAATTGGTACCAAATCGATTAAATACGCCCTTTATGTCTAAAATTAAAAATGTTTTCAAAATGTGGTTCTTTTAATAATATTCGGATAACCCGAGTTGGTTGTCAAAAATCTTTTTTTTCCGACGTCCGAAAGTTTATAAAAATCTCAAAAGGATGTTCAACTATTTAATCCAACGAAAATCGAAGCCCAGCACAGTAGGGCACGATTCTTCGAATTCCCAAACATTGAACATTGCCTCATTTTGAAAGATTTTAGGAAGTGTGAATGAAATTCCGAAGGGATGTTCGATTATTTCTACGACGAGGATTGCAACCAAAGACGATAGGGCACTATTCCCCGAACTGCCCGAACATTGAACACTTCTTTCGTTTTAAAGGTTTTTTAGAAAACATGGATAAAACTTCGAAGGGATCTTCGATGGTTTAGAACAAATGAAAAAGCGCAACCCAGCACGATAGGGCACGATTCTCAAATCGCCAAACGTCGAACATCCCTTGTTTTGAAAGGTTTTTAATAAGCATGAGTGAAAATCTAAAGGAATATTCGATTGTTCTGAGCAAATGAGGAATCACAACCCAACACGATAGGGCGTGATTTCCGAATTGTCGAATGCTGAATATTACCTTTGTTTTAAAGGATTTTTAGAAGAGCCGAGTGAAATTTTGAAGGGATATTTGATTATTCTAAACAATCGAGAAATTGCTACCCAACACATTAGGGTACGATCCCGCGAATTGCCAAATATCACACATCGCCTTCGTTGTAGGGATTTTAAAAGACATAAGTGAAATTTCGAAATGATATTCGATCATTTTGAGCAAACGCGGAATTGCAACCCAACACGTTAGGGCACGATTCCGCGAATTGCCAAACATCGAATCTCATCTTCGACTTGGAGAATTTTTAAATGAACGATTATAAAGCTAGCTTAAGACGTATTAATTCACTTTGAAATAAGATGAAACTAATCATAAAATTTGGGTTTTTTAGAACCACATTTCAAAATCAAGTGGAAAATGACGAATGGGGTAATAGGCACATAAGATTAAATTAATTTTATTACAAATTATAGACTAAAAAAAAACGCACTCATATATACAAAGAATTTCTTTTTATAAAATGTCTATTTAAAGATGACCATATACATATAATAAAAGGGGAAATGAGTTAAGTAATATATACACTATGGAAGGTTTTCAAATAACAAAAAGGTATGATGAAATATGTGTTATACACATAAGGTTTTAAAGTATATATGAAAATAGATTAAAAAGAAATCATACATGTAAAGTAACATAGAATTAATATTACATATATAATAAAACTAATTTTGCCATGAATTGCACATGCATAATAATATATAAGAATATTTAAATGAAGTATTATACAAAATTTAAAACAATATGATGAAAACTTTACAATAAAGATTTTTTATAAAAAGGGGTAATTATCACGATAACTAAAAAAGCATGTACACACAAAAATAGATTTAAAAGACATATGTACATAATAATTTAAATAATATATATAATATGAAGAAATAATAATTCATGGCAAGGTATTACTCATATGATAGATTTTTTTTATTTAAAACTTACGTATAAAAATAAATATATGTGAAATTATATTATCATACATACCATTTTACTTTAAAATATTTTAAAAAAAGATATTAAATAACATACTTGGATAACATAATATGGAGACACATTTTTAAAATAACAATTTTATGAGTACAAAGATGGATTTTTCAAAAAAGTATCATATGTACATATAGACATGTAAATTAAACATAAATTAAGAAATATTTTAAATAATTTATGTATATAAATGTATTGACAACACTTATTAATAAGATATTAAAACAATATAAAAAGAATTTTACAACATGCAAAACAATAAAAAACTAAAAAGAATGATTAATATACCAATATATGTAAAATATTTAAAGAAATAAGATACATAAGGTGAAAAAAAAACAATCTAAAATAATTGTACAAATGTAACAAATAAAATTATAAACATGGATTAATACATATAAAAAAAAATTAAACGCATTTTAAATTAGCAAACTATACACATAAAAAAAACCAAATTAAAATTGCAGTCAAAATAACAGGGATAATTTACAAATAAAAATAATCACAAACAAGATCAACAAACAATCCACACAAACGTATGAGGACTAGAGTTGGAAATACTCCCAAGACCAAAACACAATGCTCTACTGTAGACTAAAATGTAAACACACACGAATTAAAGATCCAAATTAAAAAGAACCAAGTAAAACAAATGTGGCGCGATTGCATTCTTGCATGAAGAGAAGGATGTAATGCGCAAATGTTCCATTTCAAATGAAAAGGTGCAGATTTGGCTTTTGAATCGGGTTTCCATGCAGATTTTCCTTCTTCAAACGGCACCGTTTCCACCTTTCCCCTTTTATTTCCTTCCCCAAACGAAGCCTATCGTTAAAACCAAAGCCATTAACCCCATTTATTAAGGTTTCATTTGGCAAGATGCTGCCAAACCACCATTTTATTTGGTGACCGGCAGTTCATAGGCAATGGGCATCTGGTACGCGACCACAGAAATCCGGTAAGCTTTTTCCTTCTTCTTCTTTATAAAAACTTTTGATTCAATTTTATTCTTTTTTTTTTTAAAAAACGTATAAAAAATGAGCACAAATTTAGTACCATTCATCCTTCACCCATATCTACAGATTTCTAAAATGTTCGGGCTCTCATCGATTACCCCCTTTTAACACCACGATTGAAGGATGACGCCTTTGGATCCCCTTCCAACTTCGATCTCAACGAAGTGAACAGAGATCAAAGGCTGAATTACAAGGTAAGACTTGCCTTCCCTTTTTCTTTGCTTTAAAATGTAGATGATGAAAATAATAAGAAGAAAATAGATAAAAATTACAGGAAAACTAAAAACTAAAGAAAATTACCTTTTCAGAGAATATTTTTGAATTTTTCTCTTTAATATGCGTATTGCGTAAAAACCAGCCCTATTACAATAGCCTTGTATGGCTTTATATAGCCGAAATAAAAAATAAAAACACATCAGTTTTGCTATTTTGTGCTGCTGTTGTTCCTTCATTTGTTTGCAGGTACCGAGTATCGTGGCAAGGCAGCTGGCATGTACGGGTGTATGGAGGTCGTCCGTGGAAGCGCTAGAGGCTAGGGCTCGTCTGCAGTTGCGGCGCGAGAGCAAGAGAACCCTAGGGTTCTGTCTGCTCTAAAAGCAATGGGCCTATCGGGTCTTGTAAGCCTAGGTCTTGGGTTAATTTTGTTTTACGGTTTTTGATTCAGTTTATGTAATTGGTCTTGGGTTAGAGATGGTTCTGTAATTGGACATTTATTATTGGGTTTTGATTTTTTTTTTTTAGGGTTTCACAGAGGCTGGGCAAATTTGGCCTATTACAAAATTAATGTATAAATAATATTTATTTTGGAAAATAGAAAAACATGTATTGTGTTGGATTAAATTATAAAATGTTGGGTTAAAAGTTCAGAAAGCAGCATATATAATTGGACTCAATACAAGAGAGACGCAAACTCCTTGGGGTGACATCCCTAGTGTATTTAACTAGGGAGTGTCGCCCCCTATTCTAATTAAACTGGAATACTAGTTTTTCTATTAAATAAATATTATTTGTGTTCTAATAAATAATGGCACTGGTAGAGCTATTTACAACATTTCATACAAGATTTTCAATATTGTTATTCTATAGTTATTCTGCCAGAAAATAGTTAGAATATATTTTCTAAGTATAAATTCAATTTTTTGAGAATAACAATTTTGTAGGTTTCTATTGATATAGAATTACTTTTCCTATTGAAAGTAATAAATCTTTTCTGGCATTGTGCTTAGTTCGTGATTATTCAAGCCAACATTCGTAGCAATTCGTAGTACGAGAATTGCGGAGAAAATCGTTCAGTTGAAAGCTAAGAATATCTAAGATTCGTCTTGCCCAAAGCAAAAGTAATTTCTAAAATTGTTTTCCAATTATCATTAAAATTGTTAATAAATATATATGGAAACACAAGTATCATTAAAATTGTTTGACAATCTTAGTTCTTCTTTTTAAAAAAATATACATATTTAATCTTTTGACTTCTTTAAAATTATATTTTCTAAACGTAATAACTTTATATATTAAAATATATTTTCTTTAATTTGAAAATATTATGTATATATATATATATTCTAAAATATATTTGTTACCATTTATATGTACATTGAATTTATGGTTTTTTAGAATTTTTATATAATTTTGTAAAAAAATACTTCATTTTATTCAAAATTTCCTTTTATTGAATTATTTTTGTTTTATGGATATCATATATGTATATATATATATATATATATTATATTATAGGAGTACTTTGAAACAACTATTCAAATTGAAGATATGGAACATTGACATTATGAGTTTTTTTTCTTAAATCTTAAAATTTCGATTATTTTTATTTATATTAATAAATTAATTCAAATTTATTTTAAATATTAAAATTTTATATTCTTAATTTGTACCGATAATAATACAAACTGTAAGAATTTTAAAAATTAAAATATATTTTATTTTTAATTTTTTAATCATAATATTGTTTTTTTATAATTAACCATTATATTACTTAAATATTACAAAGTTTATAAAAAAATAAATAAATATAAAATATTAAGGTTAATACATATATGGCGTCAGGATATTCGAAATCAATTGTGCTGGTCTTCGTCTTGTATTTATTAGAAAAATAAAAATGATTGTTTCTTTCTTCACGAAATAGCTTGGAATAAATACTCAAAAGGTCCCTGAACTATAAGGTCAAAAGTAATTTAGTCCCTCTCAAAATAAATGAGGTAATTTAATCCCTATGCTATTAGGAAGTGAGGAAATAAAGATAATTGATGGTGAAGTTAACTCTTTTTCATTAATAAACTATAGGTTAAAATATACCACAAGTCCCTCTATTTTTTAGAATTTAAAATTTAAGTCTAATTGTTACTATTGTTAAAATTATTTTGTTAAATTTAATGTATATAAAAATAAACAAGGTAGTTTAGTCTCCATAGGTAAGAAGCAGTTTAGCCTATATCAATGTGAACGAGACAATATAATCTCTATAATATTCGAAATTGAGTAAATAAAGATACTTTGATTTTAATTAACATAAGAGGAAAAAGAATAGAAATAAATGCACAAATGATGGAATTTTTATAGCTTTTTTTTATAATATTTCTAAATTTTGGAAACATTTTTTTTTAATTTTTTCATTTAAAAGAAAAATCAACCAATCGGGGATGGACAAGTGCCAATGTTTTTCATAATTGTATTTATTTAATGTCAACTTCTACAAACGTATGCAGTTTTCCTTATTAATTCATTTTTAATAGTAGGAGGATTAATTTGAAATGGGTTTATTAATAGCTTTCTAATAGTAAAACTGTGTTGATTTTAAAAGAGATTAAATTACGACTGAGGCTATAGTGGAAGGATCTGTTGAGGATTTATTCCAAATAGTTTTATGTTACTTTAATATATGCGCAAAATCCTTTGACCAATCAAGTGTGTGGTTGGAATGAATTTAATTGGAGGCGGTGATTCATGATTCGAGGGAATACAATATGACCAGTATGAGACGACCATTCAATCCCCGCTTCTTCTTTATTTCCAATTTTGTCAATAAATTAAGCCGCATTCTTTTACCACTCAAACTCCCCGCATTCGGGCTGAGTCGCCCCTTAGGTCTGTTAATTTTCAACAGCCCGGTGCGCTCAGGTATTGCGAGCGGTGCACGGTCATCTGGATAATGCTTCCCATAGGAGGTTTATGTCAGTGTAATTAATTAGCTATTTCCTCCCCAATTCCATACTTTTTTGCCTCTCCCATATTACTTCCAAATTTTCAGCTTCTTTCTTTCTTCAATCTATCTTTAGGAACATTTTTTTTTTTGCCAAAAGTATATTTTATGGAAGATATTGATGTTGAAGTCCCCAAGTATTTCATCTGTCCTATATCTTTGCAAATCATGAGAGACCCAGTGACCGCCATAACTGGCATCACCTATGATCGAGAGAGCATCGAGCAATGGCTACTCAAAGGCAAAGGCACCAACTGTCCGGTCACCCAGCAACCTTTGCCTACAGTCTCCGATTTAACTCCTAACCATACGCTGCGTCGGTTGATCCAAGCCTGGTGCAATCGCTTGGTGTTGACCGGATGCCTACCCCTAAACCTTCCATTGATAAGTTCCATTTCCTAAAACTCATCAAACAGCTTCAGCATCCTGATTCCAAGATGAAAGCTTTGAAGGAATTGGATTTGTTGGCGGTCAAGAATGAAAGAAACAGGAAATACATGGTGGAAGCTGGGGTGCCTAAAGCTATGCTGTCGTTTATTGTAAATTGTTTCAAGGAAGACTGTGTTAGTGGCCTAGAGGAAGCCCTAAGTGTCCTTTTCTTAATTCGAATTCCATCGGCTGAAGCAAAGTTGTTACCCAAACAAAATGATCAGATTATCAAATCATTGATCTGGGTATTAGGATGTGAATTCAACACCCAGGTTATGGTTAAATCCCATGCGGTTTCAGCATTGAAATCCATCATTGAAACAGCAAGTTCGGTTGTACTCGAAAGATTAGAACCCAAGTTCTTCGAGATGATTGTCGGAGTTTTGAAACAATGCACAACCAGGATCACTCAACAGGGAATAAATTCAGCTTTGCATGTTCTTTTAGACGCTTGCCCCTGGGGAAGAAATCGGCTAATGATGGTTGAATCCGGAGCAGTTTCCGCGCTTATCGAGCTTGAATTAGGATCACCCGAAAAAAGAACCACCGAGCTTATTCTGGGTATACTCTTCCATCTGTGTTCTTGTGCTGATGGGAGAGCAGAGTTTCTCCGCCATAAAGGCGGCATCGCCGTTGTCACAAAGAGGATCATGAGAGTTTCACCGGCGGCCGATGATCGAGCAGTACTGATTCTTTCGTTGATAAGCAGGTTCTCAGCCACCAGTTGGGTTGTTCATGAAATGTTGGAGGTTGGAACTGTAACAAAGCTTTGCATGTTGCTCCAACTCGATTGTGCAACCTATTTGAAGGAAAAAACTATGGAAATACTTAGATCACATTCCGATGATTGGCTCAAGTTCCCTTGCATCGACAAAACTGTCTTGACCAGGTATATTAAATAGTTTTACTTTTAATTGCTTAATACCATGTAATTCATATCAACTATATTTGCATCCGCAATTTTTACTATTGGTTGCCACTAAATCATTTGTTTTACACTAAATATAATATTATTGTCTTTTAAGGTTTGTTGATTAATTGCAAATATTCTCACTTGTTTTTCATCTTCTAATCATATCAAAACCTTGAAGTAACTGGAAGATTTATCCATAAGTGCACCAAACCAATATTTTCTTTTTATTTATTGTATATCACTTTATGAAATTATACTAACTCATCAATCCTTTGATTCATAATTTGTGATAATTAATGTGGGAGAATACAAGGATTTGCTTTTACAACAACTACTTAGCAATATTATTGATATTTTTCTAATATTTGAGAGTTATTTTCTCATGAACATGGCAATGTGAGTTATTTTCCCATACTTATTAGAAGTTTAAAAGAAATTTTAACATAAAATTAATACTATTTTATATTGGTTTAGGGTATTAGTCTATCAATAAACGTAACAAAATAAAGTTATTGCCTCCTCCCTCCTTCCTCCTACTTGATTTTCCTTATTACTTCAATAGATTTTTTGCAAATATTTTTCCCTTGATTTTATTTGTTTCCCCAGCTACAGCTTTGATTTAGCACTTATATTTGTATGAAATACTTATTATTATTTTTAGAAAATGGCTAGAATTGTTCCATTTAAGCCATGTAGGAATTGTGGGTTAGACCGCCTATGATTTTACATTCTTATGATTTAGTTATTTGTAAAACAATACCTGAAATTAAATATTTTTTTAATATTCATATGAGTTGGCCTTTAGCTAGAACAAAACATGATTTCAATTTTTTTTTGAAAATTTATTCCAAAACAATTTTTATATATCCATTATTATATTTAGGAAATATATGAAAGATAAATTTGAAACAATTTTACTTTCAATTAAAATTATAAGTTAAAGAAAAAAATTTAAAAAATATCTGTAAACGGGCCAATTTGCCCGGGTCTACATCAGCACCCAAATAAAAAAACAAAAATTTAAGTGTCCAATTTACAGGTCCTATACACCAAGCCCAATAATAAAATCGGCCTAAAATCCTACCCATTTACCAACAGACCCTAAACCCCTAACTAATCGACCCAATAGGCCCAATGTCCAAATTGAGCCTCAGCTAGCCGAAACCCTAGCTAGCCTCAGCGCCGCACCTCCCCTCTGCTACCCACGTGCTTTAGCAGCGCATTCGACGCTCGAGGACTGGCTATGCCCATCCTTTACACCAAAATGGAAGTCTCCTCCCCGTTGATCTTTGTACGTCTGCAAAAGAAGGCAATAAAAGGAAATAGAACAAGACCGCAAAACAGAGAGCAAGGACGAGGCAAGAGATAGGCAAAATAGATAACAGCAATAATAAATCAATTATTTTTCGGCTATAAAACAAAAAGCCAAGTTGTATTGAGAAAAAAAATACCAAAAAAAAACACGATTATTTGAAATACAAAGAAAAGTTAAAATCGAAAGGTATATTTCGAACATTTCTATCTTTTTTTCTTTTGAACCGTTTTTACTTGTTTTTAGATTTCACATATTTTTTATAGTAAAACAAAAGAAACAAAAACGAAAACAGAAACAATTTACAGACAACAACCATCGAATACGGAGAAGTTGAATGTTCTTCAAGGATGTTTCCTTTTTATTTTTACGTTTCTATTTCCCTTTTTTATCTTTGAAGTCTATTACAAAAATATAAAAAGAAGAGAGAGTGAGGAATTTACCTTGAAAGTACGCTGTAGATCTCCTCTTGCTTAGTCGAAATTGAAGCTGAGAGGAGATTGGAAGGCTAAAAAACGTCCTCTCCGGTCGAAATGCATCGGCTGCTGCTAGGGGAAGGGGAATCGACATTTCCAGAGGAGAGTTAGGGTTTGGAAAAGGGAAAAGGATGGGGATTCAACCGATTAGGGAGTTCGGTTAGGGGTCTTAAGGGGTGTAGAAAACGGCACCGTTTAGACCAATCAAAATGGTCTCAAACGACACCGTCTAGGCAGAGCCCGTTTCTGCCTGACCCGATCCGGTTCCTAGCTCCTGGGATCCGCGTGTTTTCGCGGTGAGGGGATATTTTCAACATCAGTCCTTCCCCTTTCGTCCCATTTTCAAATCAGTTAATACTCGCACCTTTTCTTTCTTTTAAATTTGCCCCATAATTTGCATGCGTTTGCATCTTGATCCGCGTTTAAGCGCAGCACTTTAGGGCCTGGATTATTTCCAATTTGAGCCCCTCTGTATTTGCGCGTTTTATTTATCGGTCATTTTTGTTATTATTACTATATTTTCATATTATCCCTTAGGTTCTAAATTGATTCTACTTAAATCCTTTTAGTCTATAACTTCCGATCTTATTGCTTATTTATGCAATTGTTTTGAAGAGTTTTATTGGGTTGATATTTTGTTATTCTTTCATGTATTTTATTTTCTATATACATATGTAATATTCGCATGTACATGATTTTTTTTTAGTCATTATTTTGATTTTTTTTTGCATTAAAGCTATTTTAATATTCTTATAATCCCTCGTTTAATTACTAATATATATATACACGTATTCTTCGCATCAAACTTAGCTCTATTATATACATTATTAACCTTACATCATTTTACGTTTATGATTTCTTTTAAACTTACCCTCGTATCGTATCGTATAATCCTATGTAATGTTTTTAACTATCATCATATGTATATATTTATTGACACTCATATTTAATCTATTACTAAATCCATATATTAGCATATATTTTTACCATTCTAACATGTTCTATATATGTGCTCTGCATAAAACTTAAGTTATTTTCATACTTATCATTTTAGTATATATCTGGTTTCAATACGTTCTTAAACTCGTATATTTTATACATATATTTTTCTATATATATATACAAATATTAATACGCTATTTATTTTGATAGATTTTTATTTAAAACACCTTTTGCTTTGTGATTTATCAAGTATTTTCAATATATATATATGAACTAATTTTGGGAACTTCATTTTTTTTGTAATTATAAAATTATCATTTTTGAGTAAATCTATATATATTATATTGATTGAGTGTTTGTGTAGTCTATTATTTGAAATGTTTTGATATAAGGGTATATATGGTTTTTAGATCAACTTAAAATTTATATTATTATTAATCTCCTTGTTTTTGAAAATTTATATGTATATCCTCTTTTAAATCTATTTTGGGTATTATGTTTCGTCATGCATTTTTATTACTCTTTTGTGTCATTTTTTTATTATCACGTATTTTGTAAACCCTTAAATGAATTTATGTTTAAAACATTTACATTTACATACAATTAGATTCAAACTTTAATTCTATAATATTGCTTTCAATAATTATATATCTTTAGTTTCTACAAAATTTATCAACTTATATATTACGTATTTTTAAAAATATTCATTCTACGATATATATTTTAATAATTGCGTGTGTTTATTAAGCTTGTCTTTACAAATTTTTATTTTCATCAATTCATATAGTATGTGTTGTATACTTATCATTGTATCAAGAAGATTCGATTCCATATCGCTTCTTTGATTTACATGTCGTTTTGCGCATCTAGTAGTAATCATTTTATGTTATGTCATGCATATTGTTGTAGTATATCATTTGTATTCATTGTTTTATTTGTCATGTTAACTATTCCTCATGTATGATTGAGATTAAGCTATAGTGTTTGTTAGTTGATTAAATAAATTGCATTGCCTCCACTCTTCCATTGTCGTGTTTTATGCGTACACATATTACCGCATTCATCGTTTTCTACTTGCCTTTGAAATGTGGTTTTATCAAATCCAAATTTATGATTAATTTCGTCTTATTTCAAGTCCAAATAATATGTTTTAAGCTGGTTTTGCAATTATTTAAAACAAAGGCAATACTCGGTAATTGACAATTTGGGAATCATACCCTATAGTGCTGGGTTGTGATCTCTCGTTTGCTCAAAAGAATCGAATATTCCTTTAGGTTTTCACTCGTGTTTATTAAAAACCTTTCAAAACGAAGGTGATGTTAGATGTTTGGCAATTTGAGAATCGTGCCCTATCGGGTTGGGTTGCGCTTTTTCATTTGTTCAAAACAATCGAAGATCCTTTCGGAATTTCACTCGTGTTTTTTAAGATAAGGCAGTGGTCAATGTTTGGAAATTCGAGGAATCGTACCCTACTGTGCTGGGTTTCGGTTTTCCGTTGAATTAAATAGTTGAGCACCCTTTTGAGATTTTCAAATTATAAATTTTCGGACATCGAAACAAGAAGATTCTTGGCAACCAACTTGGGTTATTCAAATGTTATTAAAAAGGAACCACATTTCGAGAACATTTTTAATTCTAGACAAAAGGACAGTATTTAATCGATTTGGTACCAATTTAGGGCGTAGTAAGGGCGCTAATCCTTCCTCATACATAACCAACTCTCGAGCCCGTTTCTCATATATTCGTAGACCAAAATCGTCGTTTTAGTAAATCAAAAGTGTTTTATTAAAATAATCAGATCTTTAGGTGATCCGACCACACCTAAACAAAAAGATCGGTGGCGACTCCCAATTTTCGTTTTCTTTCCAAAATACAAAGTCGATCCCCGTTTTTCAAAAATTGGTTTCGACAGCTTGGCGACTCCACTGGGGAATTCGAGAGTCAAGCCATAAGATTGATTATTTTCTATCCTTTTACCTGAAGTTGAGAATTTGTCTCGAAAATCACGTTTTTTTCAAATGCATTCGGTTGTATGGTTGTTATGGTTCGAGTCCCGTAGAATAATATTGCATTGTATTGCATGACCGATGTGGTCACACCTTTTAAGTGGGAGTAAGAAACTACGCTTTCGTGAGGTTTTCACCTCTGTACGGGCTAGTAGATTGCTTCCAGGGTACGTCCGTACCTATGATTTCATGAGATTTTCATCTCCGCATGGTCATAGGAAAATGTATCCCCCTGAACCAAACTCGATCTATATGAGCCTATAATGGGTAAAGATTGAGGAATCGGCTGGTTCGGGTACCTTATCTCTAGAACTAAACCGCATATAGTGAATCTTAGGAGCTATCCTTAGGTAGAGCCGCGTCAAGCCTTAGCATTCACCCATATATGCATTGTAATTATCGTTTATGTGCTTGCATTCTGTCACTATTATTTGATGCTAACCTATGTTTTGTTGTGATTGTATTTTGCATAACATCGCATACTAAAGGAGGTGTTGATTCGTATTCAATTACTAAGATTAGAAAGTTTGACATGGAGAATAAATTTCTTAGTAAAGTCGAGGATAATACGGTCGTTCGTGCATGGTCAGAAAAGCTACAATCAGAGAAAGGGGATAGCTTGACAGAAGGATATGTATCAGAGTTGCAGGATTTCACTTGCATCAATGTAGCACAGAATGAGCTGCAAGAGTTGAGAGATGTTTGGGCTGGTAGGGACGAAGGGACAAGCAGTTGTTTTATCAAAGTTACGGCGATATATCCTACTTGCTAGATATTAGGGTGGACAAGCATCTATTCTGACTTATAGTTCAGTTTTGGAATTCTGCTTATAAGTGTTTCCCTTTTGGAGAAGTGGATTTAGTACCTACCATGGAGGAATACACTGCCCTGCTCAGGTGTCCGAGAGTTCAAGTTAGAAAGACTTATGCCAGAGTTTTTAATGGTCAAACCTTCACGAAGAAATTGATGAGCATTTCAGGGATGAGCGAGCCTTGGGTCACTGCTCGGATTCAACAAAAAGGAGACAGCAAGTGTATCCCTTGGGAGAACTTGCGAGATTTGGTTTTGATGCACCCAGATGAAAGAAAAAGGGTTGATATCTTCGCCTTGAGCATCTATGGATTATTAATTTTTCCTAAGGCTCTAAGGCACATGGACGAGGCAGTAATCGACTTACTCGATCTTCTTGAGAAGGGAATCACGCAGGTACCGACAATATTAGCTGAAACGTTCAGATCCTTGAGCATGTGTCGGAAGACGGGTGAGGGGCGGTTTATTGGATGCGCACAATTGTTGATGGTGTGGTTTCACGGGCACTTTTAGAAGGTAGACAAGATTTCCTATCGGGTCTTTTCCGAAAGTTATTCCCCTTTAAAAGAAAAGGCAGCCATACAAAGGAGAGAGGATATTACAGAGGAGAAGTGGGTAGAAATCCTCTAAAACCTCAAAGAGGGACACATAGAGTGGAGAGCTTATTGAATGCTTCCTGATGAGATCATATACCGATGCGGTAACTTTGATTGGGTGCCATTGTTAGGAATTTGGGGAGCTACCGGGTATACTCCATTACTCGCTTTGAAGTAGTATAAATCGAAGCAGTTTGTACCCTCGACCCACGGACTTGCTCAATGTGAATTCTCTTTCAAAGGCGCCCACTATAAGAAGAAAGTTCGGGAGCTATCCGACGTCTGGAAGCAAACTCGTTGGATGAAAAGGTTAGCTGTCGGTTCCATGATGACGTCCGAATATGGTGGATGGTTTAAGAAAAGAGTTAATGATAATGTTCCTAGGCCAAGCTTAGAAAATACTCGACGTACTATGGAACAATTACAAATCGCCCCGTCAGAATCGGAAATTATAAAGTAAGATTTCGAGAAAAAGAGTTCTGAGCTTGGGAAAAAGATTGAACAACTAGAGGAAGAGAAGATGCACCTAAGATTAGACGTTGATGTCCAGAGGTCAGAGGCTGAGAAGTGGAAAAAAGGGAAAATTAAAGCCGAAGAAGATCTAGGCAGCTTGAAGACTGACTATAAGAAGTTACGCTTGTCTATGAGAACTGCGGGGTTAGGTAAGACTTCCGAACAGTGGCGCCATGAAATTCGAGAGGAAAAGACCAAAGCTGACCGATGCGAAAGGAAATTTCGAGAGGCTCAGGCACGAAATGAAGATTTAGAAAAAAGTCTGTTAGAAAGCAGAAATGAACAAAATGAACTAAGGGCTAGAATAGTAGAATCGAGAAATCTCTCCGTCAATATCGAAACCGTAATACCATAGTGGAGTTAAGGGCAAGCTTAAGCAAGATAGAAGAAATGAAAGGAAGAATAGAGGAATTAGAAATGTCGCTAAAAAACTGCGAGATGCGGATTCAATTTTTTGAGGCAAGTGAGGAGCGTTGGACAGATCAACTTCATCATGCGCAAGACCAAGTCAGAAATAGGGATTACATTATGGGGGAAGCCATAACTCAGATCCGGGAGGTAGCCGATTATCTGCAGGCCTTGGCAGTACAAGCAAACGTATTGAGCGCAAAGTACGAGTTGGAATCAGATCGGGGGCAGGAGCTAGCTTTACTGCTTAAGAAAATTAGGACTTTGAGCATTAGAGCGAATTTTTACTTGTAACTCAACTTTATGTAAAAGAATTTTATTTTCTAGTGAAGTTTTCTAGAGGGAATTGAATCAAAATTGATGTCTCTTTTGCATTCATGCATCTGCATTACATTACATCATATGCATTAAAGGCCATAAAAAGATTCTAATTAATTAAAAATGTTTCTAACCTGGAAACCAATAAAAATCTCCCGAATACACATCCCTATGGTACAAGGAAGAAAACTGAAGCAATGGATAAAAAGCTAGAGAGACTGGAGCAAATGCAGAAAGAGATGCAGGAGCAGATGCAAGCACAATTACAAGAACAGCTAGCTAAAATCCAGCAAGAAATGCGGGACCAAATGCTGGAGTCGCAGAAAAACATGATGGAAGAGCTAACTCGATCACGCGATGAGGCCGGACAAAGGAAAGGGCCCTATAACTGATGTGGGAAATAACAATGGAAATTCCCTTTACCCCCTGGCTTTACCCCGGTGAACGTCCAAGCGCAGCATGAGACAGATACGCAAAGACTGTCTATTATTGAAGATCCTCTCTACCCCCCTGGTTTCACCCCGATGAATGCTCAAACGCAACTCGAGTTACACATGCGAAGACCGTCTGTTATGATTAGGCCTCAATAATTTCAAGCTGATACCTCGATGCCAGTCAATTATCAAACGGGCTCAGGCTCCAATCCCGGGGATAACCCTATCCATCACACCATCCCCGATTTGGATAATGTGGTAGAAGAAGAAAGAGTAAGAACGGGGCTCTCAAAAGAATCGGAGGATCGTTGCAAATGGTTAGAGGAAAAGTTTAGAGTGATGGAAAATGCTGACTATCATAGTGGGATCTACGCCAAGGATTTGAGCTTGGTCCCAGACCTAGTCCTCCCTCCTATGTTCAAAATTCTAGATTTTGAAAAATACAATGGAACTAGCTGTCCAGAGGCTCACATCACCATGTTTTGTCGGAGAATGGTAGGGTATGTTCATAACGAGCAATTATTAATCCATTGCTTCCAAGACAGATTGGTCGGGTCTGCGGCCAAGTAGTACAACCAACTAAGTCGCGCGCAAATCCACTCATAGAAAGACTTAGCACAAGCTTTCATGAAGCAATATGGCCACGTGACAGACATAGAACCCGATCGAATCACGTTACAAAATATAGAGAAGAAACAAAATGAGAGCTTCAGGCAGTACGCCCAGAGATGGAGAGAAGTGGCAACACAAGTCCAACCACCTCTATTGGAGAAAGAAACGACAATGCTCTTTGTCAACACTCTAAAATCTCCATTCATCAATTACATGTTGGGAAGCGCTACTAAGAGCTTCTCAGACATAGTAATGTTAGGAGAGATGATAGAGAACGCGATAAGATGCGGAAAGATTAAAACCGGGGAAAATGTCAAGAAATCAGCCCCAAGAAAGAAAGAAAATGAGGTGAACAGCACGAGCATATACAATAAGAGTTACTCTAAGCCGGTCACCATGAGCCAGCCTCGGGCAGTGACTACTAGCCATCAAGGTTCAGCAAGACAAGATGCAAGCTCTATGCCTAACACGGAAAGAGTCCAGTTTACGCCGATCCCAATGTCATACAAAGAACTGTATCAAAACTTATTTGATGCCCACGTTGTGTCACCTTTCTACTTGAAGCCTATACAACCCCCGTTCCTGAAGTGGTATGACTCTAGCGCCCAATGTGAGTACCACGCAGGGATAACGGGGTACTCGACCGAGAACTGTACCGCATTTAAAAACTTGATAGAAAGATTTATCCAAATGGGTATCATAAAGTTCGACAACCCATCAGAACCCAACGTGGCAGGAAACCCATTGCCCGATCATGCTAATAAAGGGATAAATGCGATAGTTGAAAACGGGGGCAAAAAGATCAATGCTAATATAGCGGAAGTAAAAACCCCATTGAGTTGGGTTTGGAAACGAATGATCGACAGAGGTTTAGTTACACAAGATTTAAGAGAAAGGCCCAGAGAAGCAAAGAAATACTGTGAGTTTCATGCCGACGAAGGCCATGACATCCAAGAGTGCAATAAGTTCAGGTCCATAGTGCAAAATTTGATGGACAATAAGAAGATAGAATTTTATGAAGAAGTTGAAGGATCAGAAAAATGAGAGGTTTACGCCTCAGAGGGAAAAATGACAGAAGGGGTCCAGAGGGTTACTCACCTAGTAGCAATCATATCGCGACCAAGAATCAGTGAAGTGGGAGTACCAATCGCGCCAAAGGTCATAATCCAAAAACCAGTCGCTTTTCCTTACAAAGATAACAAGAGTGTACCTTGGAACTACGACTGTAACGTGACAATCTAGGGAAAGGAGAACCCGACTGACATTTCAGAGGAAGGTTAAGACGAAGGCTTCTATACACGAAGTGGAAGGCGTTATACCCCGAACACAAAGGTAGAACCAACTAAAGGAAAATTCGCGGTTGTTGAACAAGAAAAGGAAAAGACAACCAGACCTGAATCACCTGTCAATGAGCCTGTAACTGAAAAAGAGGCTAAAGAGTTCTTGAAATTCCTAAAGCACAGTGAGTACAGCATTGTGAAACAATTGCACAAACAGCCGGCTCGTATATCGGTGCTAGCTTTGCTCTTGAGCTCAGAGACACACTGCAGTGCATTGATAAAAGTGTTAAATGAGACATACGTGGCGGATGATATCTCTGTCAACAAGCTCGATCGTCTGGTCAATAACATTAGCGCCGATAATTTTATTTTCTTCAATGATGATGGGATACCACGGGGGGGAATGAGATCTACAAAAGCCCTGCACATCATCACTAGATGCAAAGGATATACATTGTCGGGGGTACCAATTAATAATGGATCGGCGTTAAATATCCTGCCCTTGTCCACATTAAACAGGTTGCCAATAGATAGCTCTCACATGAAAACATGTCAAAACATAGTAAGAGCGTTCGATGGTACTGAAAGAAAAGTGATGGGAAGAATGGAGATACCTCTCTTGATTGGCCTAAACACATATGAAGTGGACTTCTTAGTGATGGACATCAAGCCCTCGTACAACTGCCTACTAGGGAGGCCGTGGATTCACTCAGCAGGAGCAGTACCATTATCACTACACCAGAAGTTAAAGTTGGTAACTGATGGTAGATTGGTAACAATAAACGCAGAAGAAGACATCATTGCATCCGTTACCAGTGACGCACCGTACATAGGTATGGACGATGAGGCAATAGAGTGTTCTTTTCGATCACTAGAGTTTGTAAATGCAACCTTCGTCATTGAAGGAAACAAGATCCCAATGCCCAAAATATCCAAAACTATGAGGATGGGCCTGCGATTGACTGTCGACAAAGGAGCCATGCTAGGAAGAGGACTTAGAATGTGCCTCCAGGGAAGGAGCGAGGTACCAATGCTAAGGGAAAAACGAGACCGCTTTGGCTGAGGATTTAAGCCAGATGTGAAACAAAAGAAGAAAGAGTTGGAGAAATAGCAAGAGAGAAGAAGAGTACATCTGCGCGGTGAGGAGGTCAAATGGGAGCCGATGACATTTCCTCCTTTATCTAAAAAATTCGTGTCAGGATGGACTATTTACTCCAAAGGAAGATTGACAAGGGAAGAATCTGCTGAAGAAATAAGTAGTTTGGGCATTAATGCCATATCCGAAGGGAAAACTGAAGAGAATTTAGCTGGAATTTGCCCATAAATGCCCGGGAGCGTTTTAAACAAGTGAACCGTGGAGGAGATCCCTGTAACCTTTAAAGTTAATTCAGAGTAATATCCGAAACAAGCCTGTTGCTCTAAGCCTAGGGGCAATAGGAATCCTTTTGTGAAATAGGCTCTTATCCAATATCGTTATTTTAATAAAAATGCACTCTTGCGTACCATCTTGAGCAGACATTCTTTATTCTTTCCTTTCCATTCATAATCATACTACACAAATAAATATTCTTAGATTCTTTTGTTCTTTGGATTTTTTTAATTCCTATAACAGGTCCCTAGATATCAATGATATGAGTAACGTTGCTATTGACTCAGAGCCTCCTTTTGAGCAAAATATGTGTGCAGAGGATTATCAGGATTTGGAAGATAACCGAAGCCATAACCTATCTCCGAATTTGTTAAGAATGGTAGAATAAGATGAAAAACAAATTCTACCTCACAAGGAATCAGTGGAAATTTTGAGCTTAAGAGAAGGAAAAGAGGTGAAGATTGGAGCCTGTGTCGCTGTAGAAACAAAACGAGATCTCATTGAGCTGCTACAAGAATTCAAAGATGTCTTTGCCTAGTCGTATCAAGACATGCCCGGGTTAAATACCAATATTGTGGTACATCGACTCCCCATAAAAGAGGAGTGTAAGCCGGTCCAACAGAAACTCTGAAGAATGAGACCTGACGTTTTATTAAAGATAAAGGAGGAGGTCAAGAAGCAGTTCGATGCTGGTTTCTTACAAGTGGTCAAGTATTCAGAATGGGTAGCCAATATAGTCCCAGTTTCTAAGAAAGATAGAAAAGTACAGATGTGCGTGGACTATCGAGATCTAAATAAAGCCAGCCCAAAAGATAATTTCCCGTTACCGCACATTGATACATTAGTAGCTAACACGGCAGGTTACTCGCTTTTCTCCTTCATAGATGGATTCTCGGGATACAACCAAATAAAGATGCATCCAGAAGACATGGAAAAGACCACATTTGTGACAATGTGGGGAACGTTTTGTTATAAGGTGATGCCATTCGGACTGAAAAATGCAGGGGCGACGTATCAGAGAGCAATGGTAACTCTGTTCCAGGACATGATGCACAAGGAGATCGAAGTTTACGTTGACGACATGATTGCGAAATCCAGGACAGAAAAGAAGCATATACAAGTCTTGAAGAAACTATTCTTGAGATTAAGAAAGTTTCAACTGAAGCTTAATCCGGCAAAATGTACCTTCAGAGCCAGGTCAGGGAAGTTGTTAGGGTTCATAGTCAGTGAAAAGGGGATCGAGATTGACCCAGATAAAGTCAAAGCCATACAAGAATTACCTCCTCCACGCACTCAAAAAGAAGTTCGAGGTTTCCTAGGAAGGCTAAATTACATCGCCCGGTTCATTTCGCAACTGACAGAGAAATGTGACCCGATATAGGTTGTATTGTGCTTTGATCTGGACAACCCGAAGACTGAGACAGTACATGTTGTACCATACAACTTCGCTTATCTCAAAATTAGATCCTCTGAAGTACATGATGGAATCAAACGCTTTGAACGGAAGAATGGCTTGTTGGCAAATTTTACTTTCTGAATTTGACATAGTCTACGTGAACCAAAAAGCCATAAAAGGAAGTGCGGTAGCAGACTTTTTGGCCAGTAGGGCTCTAGAAGATTATGAGCCTCTGAGTTTTGATTTCTCAAATGAAGACTTAATGTATGTTGTGACCACGAAAGAAGACTCCCAAAAAGGTCATCCTTGGAGACTAAATTTTGACGGAGCTTCAAATGCTATAGGTAATAGAATCGGGGCAGTTCTGGTATCCCCAAATGGAGATCATTATCCCTTTACTAGTAAATTGGATTTTGATTGCACGAATAACATGGCAGAATATGAAGCATGCATCATGGGTATCCGTGTGGCTATTGAACGCAAAATCAAGATGCTAGAAATATATGGAGATTCAGCACTAGTGATCTATCAACTCAAGGGTGAATGGGAGACAAGAGACCCTAAATTAATCAATTACCGAAAGCTGGTTCTGGAACTAATTGAGGAGTTCGACGATGTCACTTTTTACTATCTCCCACGAGATGAAAACTAGATGGCTGACGCCTTGGCAACTCTAGCTTCTATGGTCAAAGTAAATAAGCAAGAGGATGTGAAACCTATCCAGATGAGTATCTACGAGGCCCCGGCACATTGTTGCAACATTGACGAAGAAGAGGAAAAAGATGATCACCCTTGGTATCAAGATATTCTACGATATGTGCGGAATCGTGAATATCCAGACCAAGCGACTGAGAATGATAAAAGGATGTTGAGAAGGCTGGCTAGTGATTATGTCTTAGATGGAGAGATCCTATATAAAAGAAGAAAAGATCAGGTACTCCTAAGATGCGTGGACGCTGTCGAGGCTAAGTAAATTTTAGAGGAGGTCCATGAGGGTGTCTGCGAAACACACGCTAATAGTTTTACAATGGCCAGACAAATCATGAGATTCAGATATTTTTGGTCCACTATGGAAGGGGATTGCATCCACTATGCAAAAAAGTGCCATAAGTGCCAAATCTATGGGGATAAGATTCATATACCTCCTTCACCTCTCTATGTTATGACTTCTCCATGGCCTCTCTCTATCTGGGGAATAGATGTCATCGGGCCGATCTCGTCGAAAGCATCTAACGGGCATCGGTTCATCTTTGTGGCCATCGATTACTTCACTAAATGGATAGAGACCACTTCTTATGCCAATGTCACGAAATCAACAGTCAGCAAGTTCTTAAAAAAGGAGATCATATGTCGATACGGGATGCCTGAGAGGATTATATCGGACAATGCGCTAAATTTGAACAACAGCACGATAGCGGAGGTCTGTAGCCAATTCAAGATCAAACACCATAACTCGTCACCGTATCGCCCAAAGATGAATGGTGCGGTAGAAGCAGCAAACAAGAATATCAAGAAGATTGTGGGAAAAATGACTGAGACTTACAAGGATTGGCACGAGAAACTTCTATTTGCCCTCTATGCCTACCGAACGTCAGTCAGAACCTCTACCGGGGCAACGCCTTTCTCTTTGGTTTATGGAATGGAGGCAGTTCTGCCTATTAAGGTTGAGATTTCTTCTCTACGAGTGCTGTCAGAACTAAAGTTAGACGAAGCAGAATGGGTCCAGTCAAGGTACGATCAGTTGAACTTAATTAAAGAAAAGAGGCTGAAAGCTATTGGCCACGGTCAAATGTACCAAAAGCGAATGATGCGGGCTTATAACAAGAAGGTTCGCCCTAGAGAATTCTGTAAAGGAGACCTTGTCTTGAAAAAGATTCTCCTTATACAAAAAGACTTCAGAGGAAAATTGATGCCAAATTGGGAGGGGCCTTATGTGGTAAAAAAGGCTTTCTCTAGAAGAGCTCTGATCTTGACTGAGATGGATGGCAAAAACTTGCCTAACCCCGTGAATTCAGATTCGGTTAAGAAGTACTTTATCTATAAAAAAAAAAAGGAGAAACCAAGGCGAAAACCCACAAAAAGGCGCTTTGAGGCCAAAGAGGTTTTGAGTTGAAAACCCAAGAATGGGCAATTTAAATTTTGATCGAAAATGGGGCATATAGTGATTTTGTCTTCTCTGAGTTAACAAAAAGGAGAGATGTTACATCTTGGGGTATCAACAAAGTACTCTTGGTTTTCAAAACACATATCAAGTTTCAAAGGGTTCTCAAGAATTTCTAAGCGGAGAAGCTCATGTTGATATCTGGGGCACCTGTTTTCACCTTTTGTTCATTTTGTATCTTAGCAACTTGTCATCTTGATTACCTTATTCGTTTCAAGATTTTTCTCAATAAAATTCTGTCTTGTCCATTGCTATAATCTTTTTCAAGCCTTTTTCATTGAAATAACGATTAATGGACTAATGACATTCGAGAGGAGTTCCACATATCACTCCAAATTAATTTTAAATGATACAAGGACCTAAAACGGGACTAATTAGTTTGAATTACCCAAATGCAAAGGAGCGTTAGGCAAAGAATAACCTGAATCCTTCAAGAGATACCAGCTGGAGAGAAAAACTGATCAATACGTCACCGATAATGTCCCAATGAATAATGAGCAATGATACCTTAAGCCTTTTAAAAAGATCATTTTCATTTCTGCATTCATATATCATTCATAACACATCTAGTTAGGAGTATTTGATTCATTTCGATCATAGCAATCCTAATTATTTGACATAAGCATAGATACATGAAACTGATTCTACAGGTCATGTCCTTAGAATCGGTGAATTCATAAGCCTTAAACCCCTACGCAGTAGGGTAAGAGGTTGGAAATTATAACTCTCTTCTTCCTGAAATGGCGTTGGAGCGGCTAAAAGTCACAGCAGATCTCCTTGAAGTTTCAGTGGATATTTTCTCCCTGAAATGGCGTTGGAGCGGCTAAAAGCCACAGCAGATCTCCTTGAAGTTTCAGTGAATCTTCTCCCTGAAATGGAGTTGGAGCGGCTAAAAGCCACAGCAGATCTCCTTGAAGTTTCAGTGAATCTTGGCTCTCTGAAGTTACAGTGGAGCAGATTCAAGCCACCATCCTATCTCTCTAAAGTTGTAGCGGAGTAGGCTGAAGATTGCAGATCTTGTCTCCCTGAAGCGGCAGTGAAGCAGATTTAAACTACCATCCTATCTCTCTAAAGTTGTAGCGGAGTAGGCTGAAGGTTGCAGATCTTGTCTCCCTGAAGCTGTAGTGGAACAGATCGAAGAAGACGAATCTTTCCTTCCTGAAGTTGCAGTGAAGCAGATTTAAACTACCATCTTATCTCCCTGAAAATACAGTGGAATAGGTTGAAGATTGTAGATTTTGCCTCCCTGAAGTTGCAGAGGAGCAAATCAAAGACGGCGAATCTTATCTTCCTGAAGTTGTAGTGAAACAGATTAAAGCCATTAACCCTACCTCCCTGAAGTTACAGAGGAGCAAATCAAAGACGGTGAATCTTATCTTCCCGAAGTTGTAGTGAAGCAGATTAAAGCTATTAACCCTATCTCCCTAAAAATACAGTGGAGTAGGTTGAGGTTACAAGTCTTATCTCCCTGAAGTTGTAGTGGAGTAGATTGAAACATGGCAAATCTTATCTTCCTGAAGTTGTAGTGAAGCAGATTAAAGCCATTAACCCTACCTCCCTGAAGTTGCAGAGGAGCAAATCAAAGACGGCGAATCTTATCTTCCTGAAGTTGTAGTGAAGCAGATTAAAGCCATTAACCCTATCTCCCTGAAAATACAGTAGAGTAGGTTGAGGTTACAAGTCTTATCTCCCTGAAGTTGCAGTGGAACAGATTGAAACATGGCAAATCTTATCTTTCTGAAGTTAGAGAGAAGAATATTGAAGTTATTAACCCTATCTCTCTGAAAATACAGTAGAGTAGGCTGAAGATTGTAGATTTTGCCTCCCTGAAGTTACAGAGGAGCAAATCAAAGACGGCAAATCTTATCTTCCTGAAGTTGTAGTGAAGCAAATTAAAGCCATTAACCCTACCTCCCTAAAGTTGCAGAGGAGCAAATCAAAGACGGCGAATCTTATCTTCCTGAAGTTGTAGTGAAGCAGATTAAAGCCATTAACCCTATCCCCCTGAAGATGCAGTGGATTGTAGTAGAATAGAATTGAAGCTAAATTATAGATCTTATCTCTCTGAAGTTACAGTGGAGCAGATCAAAATAAACCTTTGCAGTGGAGTAGGTTGAAGTCACAAGCCTCATCTCTCTGAAGTTGCAGTGGAGCGGACTAGAGTGGGGCATGTCGAAGCTACTTGAAGAAAAGAAGCACCAAGAGAAGTCGAGACTTGGCAGGTCTCGGCAAATTTGGCCTTTTTATAGTCTTTGCTCTATTCTCATTGCACGATAATGAGCAAAGAGGGGCAGCTGTAAACGGGCCAATTTGCCCGGGTTTACATCAGCACCCAAATAAACAAACAAAAATTTAAGTGTCCAATTTACAGGTCCCATACACCAAGCCCAATAATAAAATCGGCCTAAAATCCTACCCATTTACCAACAGACCCTAAACTCCTAACTAATCGACCTAATAGGCCCAGTGTCCAAACTGAGCCTTAGCTAGTCGAAACCCTAGCTAGCCTCAGTGTCGCACCTCCCCTCTGCTACCCACGTGCTTTAGCAGCACATTCGACGATCGAGGACCGGCTATGCCCATCCTTTACACCAAAATGGAAGTCTTCTCCCCGTTGATCTTTGTACGTCTGTAAAAGAAGGCAATAAAAGGAAATAGAACAAGACCGCAAAACAGAGAGCAAGGACGAGGCAAGAGATAGGCAAAATAGATAACAACAATAATAAATCAATTATTTTTCGGCTATAAAACAAAAAGCCAAGTTGTATTGAGAAAAAAAATACCAAAAAAAAAAACACGATTATTTGAAATACAAAGAAAAGTTAAAATCGAAAGGTATATTTCGAACATTTCTATTTTTTTTTATTTTGAACCGTTTCTACTTGTTTTTAGATTTCACATATTTTTTATAGTAAAACAAAAGAAACAAAAATGAAAACAGAAACAATTTACAGACAACAACCATCGAATACGGAGAAGTTGAATGTTCTTCAAGGATGTTTCCTTTTTATTTTTACGTTTCTATTTCCCTTTTTTATCTTTGAAGTCTATTACAAAAATATAAAAAGAAGAGCGAGTGAGGAATTTACCTTGAAAGTACGCTGCAGATCTCCTCTTGCTTAGTCGAAATCGAAGCTGAGAGGAGATTGGAAGGCTAAAAAACGTCCTCTCCGGTCGAAATGCATCGGCTGCTGCTAGGGGAAGGGGAATCGGCATTTCTAGAGGAGATTTAGGGTTTGGAAAAGGGAAAAGGATGGGGATTCAACCGATTAGGGAGTTCGGTTAGGGGTCTTAAGGGGTCTAGAAAACGGCACCGTTTAGACCAATCAAAATGGTCTCAAACGACACCGTCTAGGCAGAGCCCGTTTCTGCCTGATCCGATCCAGTTCCTAGCTCCTGGGATCTGCGTGTTTTCGCGGTGAGGGGATATTTTCAACATCAGTCCTTCCCCTTTCGTTCCATTTTCAAATTAGTTAATACTCGTACCTTTTCTTTCTTTTAAATTTGCCCCATAATTTGCATGCATTTGCATCTTGATCCGTGTTTAAGCGCAGCACTTTAGGGCCTGGATTATTTCTAATTTGAGCCCCTCTGCATTTGCGCGTTTTATTTATCGATCATTTTTGTTATTATTACTATATTTTCAGATTATCCCTTAAGTTTTAAATTGATTCTACTTAAATCCTTTTAGTCTATAACTTCCGATCTTATTGCTTATTTATGCAATTGTTTTGAAGAGTTTTATTGGGTTGATATTTTGTTATTCTTTCATGTATTTTATTTTCTATATACATATGTAATATTCGCATGTACATGATTTTTTTTTAGTCATTATTTTGATTTTTTTTTTTTTGCATTAAAGCTATTTTAATATTCTTATAATCCCTCGTTTAATTACTAATATATATATACGTATTCTTCGCATCAAACTTAGCTCTATTATATACATTATTAACCTTACATCATTTTACGTTTATGATTTCTTTTAAACTTACCCTCGTATCGTATCGTATAATCCTATGTAATATTTTTAACTATCATCATATGTATATATTTATTGACACTCATATTTAATCTATTACTAAATCCATATACTAGGATATATTTTTACCATTCTAACATGTTCTATATACTTGCTTTGCATAAAACTTAAGTTATTTTCATACTTATCATTTTAGTATATATCTGGTTTCTATACGTTCTTAAACTCGTATATTTTATACATATATTTTTCTATATATATATATATATATACAAATATTAATACGCTATTTATTTTGATAGATTTTTATTTAAAACACCTTTTGCTTTGTGATTTATCAAGTATTTTCAATATATATATATATGAAATAATTTTGGGAACTTCATTTTTTTTGTAATATAAAATTATCATTTTTGAGTAAATCTATATATATTATATTGATTGAGTGTTTGTGTAGTCTATTATTTGAAATGTTTTGATATAAGGGTATATATGGTTTTTAGATCAACTTAAAATTTATATTATTATTAGTCTCCTTGTTTTTGAAAATTTATATGTATATCCTCTTTTAAATCTATTTTGGGTATTATGTTTCGTCATGCATTTTTATTACTCTTTTGTGTCATTTTTTTATTATCACGTATTTTGTAAACCCTTAAATGAATTTGCGTTTAAAACATTTACATTTACATACAATTAGATTCAAACTTTAATTCTATAATATTGCTTTCAATAATTATATATCTTTAGTTTCTACGCAAATTTATCAACTTATATATTACGTATTTTAAAAATATTCATTCTACGATATATATTTTAATAATTGCATGTGTTTATTAAGCTTGTCTTTACAAATTTTTATTTTCATCAATTCATATAGTATGTGTCGTATACTTATCATTGTATCAAGAAGATTCGATTCCATATCGCTTCTTTGATTTACATGTCGTTTTGCGCATCTAGTAGTAATCATTTTATGTTATGTCATGCATATTGTTGTAGTATATCATTTGTATTCATTGTTTTATTTGTCATGTTAACTATTCCTCATGTATGATTGAGATTAAGCTATAGTGTTTGTTAGTTGATTAAATAAATTGCATTGCCTCCACTCTTCCATTGTCGTGTTTTATGCGTACACATATTACCCCATTCATCGTTTTCTACTTGCCTTTGAAATGTGGTTTTATCAAATCCAAATTTATGATTAATTTCGTCTCATTTCAAATCCAATTAATACGTTTTAAGCTAGTTTTGTAATTATTTAAAACAAAGGCAATACTCGGTAATTGACAATTTGGGAATCATACCCTATCGTGCTAGGTTGTGATCTCTCGTTTGCTCAAAAGAATCGAATATTCCTTTAGGTTTTCACTCGTGTTTATTAAAAACCTTTCAAAACGAAGGCGATGTTAGATGTTTGGCAATTTGAGAATCGTGCCCTATCGTGTTGGGTTGCGCTTTTTCATTTGTTCAAAATAATCGAAGATCCCTTCGGAATTTCACTCGTGTTTTTTAAGATAAGGCAATGGTCAATGTTTGGAAATTCGAGGAATCGTACCCTACTGTGTTGGGTTTCAGTTTTTCATTGAATTAAATAGTTGAGCACCCTTTTAAGATTTTCAAATTATAAATTTTCGGACATCGAAACAAGAAGATTCTTTGCAACCAACTTGGGTTATTCAAATGTTATTAAAAAGGAACCACATTTCGAGAACATTTTTAATTCTAGACAAAAGGACAGTATTTAATCGATTTGGTACCAATTTAGGGCGTAGTGAGGGCGCTAATCCTTCCTCATACGTAACCGACTCCCGAGCCCGTTTCTCATATATCCGTAGACTAAAATCGTCATTTTAGTAGATCAAAAGTATTTTATTAAAATAATCAGATCCTTAGGTGATCCGATCACACCTAAACAAAAAGATCGGTGGCGACTCCCAATTTTCGTTTTCTTTCCAAAATACAAAGTCGATCCCCGTTTTTCAAAAATTGGTTTCGACAATATCAATTAAATTTTATTATCAAATATTTAATCCAAATATTTTTTAAGAATAACTTTTATTATATAAATAAGTATATGAAGATTATCTTTTATTTAATGACGGTAAATTCATAAATTATAATTACATTCTTAGGAAAATACTCAGTGAACCAAACATAGTAATATAACTATTTCTAGGATTTGAATCAATACATTTCGATATATACCAAACATTGTAAAATAAAATTTCTGATAACCACATTTCAAAAAATCATATTCAATTAAAATTTTAATATAGGAAAGCATCAAACACTACCTTAAATCTCATTCTGGACAAGTAATGGGTATCTAAAATTTCTAACACTTCTTTACTGTAATACTGCTTCGTAATTAAATATGAAATAAGTGGGTTTTTTTTTTCTTTTAAAAAAAAAAGAAGATGAAGAATAAGAAGCAGTATATGTTTTTAGTTTATATCAATATAAACACAAAAGCTTCCATTGGAGACTTGATTCATCTAAGTTTCAACTACTTGTTGGGTACAAAACACATGTTGATTTAATTTAATTTAATATATATGTAATATCATGATGATATTTTATGTATATATATATTTGATTCCAATATACATTTAATTTTAAAGTTAAATATATATATATATATATATATATATATATATATATATATATACATATATATAACATGTCTTTGATCTGTCAAAAGGATGATATAATTTAACTCCATTTTAGGAAATAAATAACCGAAAAGATTTTATAGAAGTAGGTGGGAGCTATTTTTCCAGGTAAGATTTTAAAAACATTTATAATTAAATGTAAAAATCTCATTTTCACATTTTAAGTACCTATGAATAATTCAACATAAACTTCACTTCAATCACTCAAAGTAAACAATTATGAGTTTATTTCTAGTTTGCTCTTTTAAAAGTGTCTTAAACATTACCATGGCTTCCATCAACACCATTAATGGTGTTTCCACAAATATCGCCAAGACCTTGGTATTAGCATCGTCAACCAAAGAAGAGTTTAGAGGGTTATGTGGCATGGACGACACTTGTGGGGTTGTTAGACGTTTTGAGGAGAAAAGAAATTGGTATATTACTAAATTTATCATCTGAATTGAATGGATGTCTCCAAGAGGTAAAGGAGAAGATGGTGAGTTGGTGTTTACCATTCTTCACGTTCCATCTACAAAACATATTTTTACATTCTTTCGATATTTACCAAACGAGGTCATTGCAGAATCGTGGAAATTTGGCTCCTGTATCTTACATGTAAAAGGAGCAATAGTAGTTTTTTTATTCAGAACGGCGGAGATGCTGGTTAGGTTAGAATATTAAACTAGCAAGGGGTGGATGGTTTTGGTGTACGTAGGGGCGGAACGAGGGAAGTCTAATACTATTGGTACAAACTCTGATGTTACCTAATAATTTCTCAGTTCTTTCTTTGCAATTTTTCCATAAATATGTATTTCAACTCACTATTTTTCTTATATTTAATATTAATTTAAATATTAGTACTGATAACAATTTAGTTTTTGCGAGAAAACAATAAAAACTTTTAAAAATGTAAAATAATATTTTAAAGAACAACAAATAGTTGTAGAAAAAGTTTGAATGTCAATCTCAACATTCTTTTCCCCTTAAATTATGCTTCTTTTATGCATAGATGGTTTACTTTGACAACTGAACATGGATCAAGGTGGCACAATTTCTCAGCTGAAAGATAAAATCTGATTTAAGACTCCAATATATATATATATATATATATATTTACCAGTAACTCCAAAATAAAGTTCAAAGCATCCTGAATGAGCAACTTATACCACTCAATTTTTGTTGCCATCTTGCACAAACTTAGTGGGTTGACTTCAATATAATTTAGTTTTTAACCTATCATATCTATACCTTTATATTCTTCGTGCTTATACATGGCATACACCCATCATGCTGTTTTTTTTCTACATTTTATGAAAGTGGTCAATTTTCATTTTAATCCTAATATGTTTCAATTTAAAATTTAATCTATTTCTTTAATTTCCAACTTAACCTAGTTTTTATATTTTTATAATGTAATTAATTAGTTCAAATAGTTAATATCATTAACTTATCAATTAAAAATTACATGGTTATATATAATTTAAAAGTCGATTTAAAAATCTAAAAAAGAGAAGGATTAAATTCTTGAAAATAAAATTAAAAGGACTAAATTTCAAATGTACAAAGCGTAGAGATTTAGAGTCATGATTGTTTGAACCGGTTGGTGTATTGATCCGGAGAGAGGCATCATACCAGTTAACCCACAAACTAGTACGGACAGATTGAACTGATTTTTTTTAAAATATTTTTTTTCTTTCTTAATAATTTATTCCATCAAACCATATGAATTAGTGGCTTGACCAACCACAAGTCTGATTCTAAAAAATCTTGCTTAGAGCATATTTCAATTTTCAAAATTTTATTGTACAATTTAATATAAACAAATAATCAACTCAACGCAAAGCATATAGACTATACTAATTCATATTATTTGCAAGCAAGGCCAAATTTAGAACAGGATTGCTAGGGCTCGACTCCCTCTAAATTCTATCAAATTATATTTTAGGCTTTATAAATTTAAAAAATTATTATTTTAATTATTATAATAAATATTTTTAAATATAATAATTTATGTTTGACTCCCAAAAGTTTAAACTTCATTTTATTTGAGGAAAATTTGTACCCGTATAATTTATGTGTCAAACAAAAACTTGAATCACTTTTCCAAACAAATCTTAACAATATTAATATTTTCAATTGTATGTAAAAAAACATAATATCTATATAAATTTTGCATTTTACCTTTTTTCTAATGCATGAAACCTTCTGTTTTTATTTCATAATATAAAATAATTCTATATCTGTTTTAATTATTTTACTTTATACTATAGTTTTTTAACAATAGAACTTTAATTCTTATAAAAATTTCACATATCTAACTTTACTTATAATATTTACAAATTTAAATTTTTATTTCATTATGAGAAATGTATATATTGCGTGCAATATCAATCACAAATATATATATATATATATATATATATATATATATATATAATATTTAAGTTAAATATTTTCATACTCAAATTCTCTATGGAAAAATCAAGCCAAGTTTAGATATAAAAAGAAATTATTTGGGAAAAGCTGTATCTAATCAGTAAGGAATTTTATAATTTTTTTAAGCATAATATTTTTTTAGCCCTCCAACATTATAAAGAAAACATTTTAATCACCTCAAAATGAATGGAAAAGTTAACATTTATTAACTTTGATGATATGACATCCATGTGGATTGCCACATAGATGACACATCAATATTTAATTAATTTTTAAACTTTAATTTTTTTTATAATTTATAATTTTTTTAAATTTTAAAATTTTAAAAAACAAATAAATGTTGGCGTGTCATCCACGTGGTAATCCATATGTATGCAACGTCAACGTGATCTACAACTTTGCGAGACAAGATGTTAATCTCTCACGAGAAAAATACGTTTAGGATACATATTAAACTTAAAAAAAAACGTATCATAGCATTTAACTAGAGGGACAGAAAACAAACCTCGACAAGTGTTGTTAAATTTCATAATATAATTTACATGGGATACAAAATTATGAAAGGTAGATTACACTAATTCAGAAATCCAAGTTGTAACAACCCAAAAAGAAAGGGCTGCTAATTAAATGATGGCCCACTTTTTGTCTCATCAAAGAGACAAAAACCGAAGACCTGGAAAAATGTTATACTTCGGCTTCACCTATCTGCTAAGTTGAAGTTGGCTGAACCTGTCGTGTATATCCCACTTCTTATAAAGGGATATGTTATATAAACCCTTCGCTCAAAAAAGTCAATTAAATTCCACTCTGAAAATTACATTCAATCAAGTCCCAACATTCTTTTTTCACCATTACAATGTTGATGTGGACATTAATGTCATTAATGTGATAGTGTTAAATTTTATATGATTAGAATGAATATGAATAATTGGTTGTTGAAATTCATTTCAGACTTGTATTTCTTTAAAATTTTATAAAATTATAAAACATTATTAAAATATATAAAAGTATTAAATAAATTTTTAAAAATAAAAATCAATTAAAAGTTAAGTCCAAAATGAATAAAAAAAATATGATCATTTGAAATACCCAGATACACTCAAAACAAAAATTCAAAATTATAAAATTTTATAAAATATTAAAAAAATATTTTTCTAAAATAATGAGATGTCTATCAATGTTTTAATTCTATTGTTACCTTTTAAATTATATAAAAAAATATTTTTTTAGAAAATAAATATATAAATGAATTTTAATTTTATTAATCATATGATTAAAGTATTTTTTATTAATGTATATCCGATTAAAAAATGTGTATCTATTATTTTCTTACATGTGTATTCTAAAAGGTTCAAATAATTAGATATATTCACGTTTGTTTTTTGAACAACTTTACACGTACGATTAATAAAATCAAATTTTTTATTTATATATTTATTTTTTAAAATATTTTTATTATTTATATAGCCTAAAAGGTACCAATATATTTAAAAATTGACACACAAATCATATTTTCTAAAGAAAAACAATTTTTAATATTTTTAAAACTTTATATAATTTAGTAAAATCGTCTTGAGTGAATCTGGACAATCAATTGTCTAGATTAAAACTGAATCTGAATCATCATATGTCCAGATTCATTTTGGTCCAGATTCATTTTGGACTTAACTTTTAAATGATTTTGATTTTTGAAATTTTTATATTTTTTAATTTTTTTAATTTATAATAATGTTTTAAAAAGTTATAATTTTTTAAAAAATTAAATTATGAAATGAATTAGGACAAATAGTTGTTCAAGTTCATTCCAGTAAAAAAATTAAATTTTTTTTTTTTTGCTAATGTAGGACTACCACACTATTAATTATCTCTAGCATAGAGCACCATGTCATCATCATAGGAAAAGTTTGTCAAATGACTTAATTGACATAATTTGAGAGTTTGAGAACTTAATTAAAGTCATTTTTTGCATGAAAAGGCTTAATACAATTTTTCGCTAAAGTTTCAGAACTTATGTACCCCTTTAACTATTTTGAATTGCATTTTGGTTTTTTACCTGATAAATATATATACAAATTCATCATCGTATGATTAAACTTTGTTGTTTAAAACAAATCTTTACGCATTAATTTGATCTATATTTTTTTATTTTGAAGCAAATTGAATATTGAAGTCAAATTTAAATATCTAATTGAGATAAGAAAAAAGCTTAAGTATTAAATTGTAAAAATTAATGTAGCAAATTGAATATTGAAGCCAAATTCAAATACCAAACTAGAACAAAAAAGTTTTAGTATCAAATTGAACATTAAAACCAAACTTTGTTATCAAATATTATATTAACCCAAGTAAAAAGATAATTTTTTTTCAATAAAAGATAATAATTTATTAATAATAAAAATTTTCGTTAATAAATGATCATATAAACTTAAAAAGAGCCCATGTGTCTGAATTTTCTAAAAAATATTTCGTTTATATAAATTAATTATAATTATTTTCTATCCAATGACACCAAATTTTTTTAAAGAAAAAAATAATTCTTTTGTAGTAAGTGAATAAGATAACTTTACGAGGATGTCAAATTAGCACGTGGAAGACAGGTTTTACCACAAAGGGTCACGTGTTACCTACCGGAGTTGGGGAGTTGATCATTTGCGAACAACTTGAGTAATTAGGTCCAAAAGCATTGCAAGTTTAATAATGTTAATAATGAAATTAAACTATAATTTTGAATCATATTTATATATTAACCAATCTTCAAGTAGAGCTGTAAATGAGTTGATTTTGAATAAATGAACTTTTGTTCACGTTCTTTTGTTTATTTTGAACCCAATGATAATTTTGTTTATTTTTGAACCTTAAAGAACAATACTCTCACCACTAAATTGACCTTGTGAACTCAAAAAGTAAAATCACAACACAAATGGTTTACTAACAATTTACGCTCTAAGAAAGGTTCCTTAACTTGAACAAGAAAAATGCTAAAAACTCTCAGGACAAAAACCTATGCAAGTCTCCCCTTTAAATAGATCTTTGTTCGAGACTTGCTAACATGGAAGATTTATTACAATCCCATTAAAACAATAATACAACAAATTGTGTATAGTATAATAATAGAGAATACATCAAATCGTGGACTCTTGACAACTAATCTCATATAGTTTCAATCCAATCCAAATGTCTATGTTGGAAAGGATTGTATCGGATGATTTAATTCGCTCCAATTTTCAATAATAGTTTTCCAAGTAATACAATCTTTATTGTTGGGCTAAATATTCTCCAAATAATTAGAATTACCCATTTAAATCGTTAAATAAATTGCTAATACTCAAATATGGCAACTGTCACTCAATAGCTCCAATGCGAGGAAGTGGACACACGAAAGTTACTACAGTAAGAAAGTGAAATATTGTCCTTGATATAATAAAATAAGGAAATAAAGTGACAAAAAAGGAAATTTTGAATTATGTCAACAAAATCTATTTTGGAAGTATATTATGATATATTAATTCAAGAAAAGATTAAATCACAAAAATGAGAAAAGTTTTGTGGCCCAATAATAAATACTCAAAATTTGAGGGGTTAAAGTGTAAATATAAAAAAATTGAAGGACCAATAGTGCAAATATTTTAAGGGTGGAAGGATCTAAAAACTAAAGAAAATGGATGAATTAGGATCAAATTAAATAAGTGGAAAAAGTCTGAGGGGTTAAATCATAATTTTACTAAAATGAGTGATAAGTCAATGGAGGAATTTTAAAGGATCATGAAGCGCAAAATGGTCATTTCGCAAGGAAAATAATTTTGAAGAGTAATAATGATGTTGGTGGTATTTTAGATTAATTAAATAAATATTAGTTTATTAATATTTGATTTGATATTTATTTATATTTTATTAATTTTTTTTAGTATATAAGGAAAGAAAGATAAAGAATTCTCTTCATCTTTCCATGTTCTCAACGTGAGAAAAAGAAGAAAGAAAGATAAATTTTTTTCTTTACAATTTGGTCCTTTCACCAAAAATTCACTATTTTCACTTAGAAATTAAAAGAATTTTCATAGCTACCAAGAGAGAAAGATAATAAGAAGACTATGGGGAGCTAGAATATCAAGTTAGATTCAAGAAATAGAAGCTAGAGGAGAGAGAAAGTTAAGTTAAAGTTTGGTTTCAAGAGAATAAGTTATGGATGATAGAAAAGCATAAATATGGGCTGTATTGAATGCCATGAATATTTAGATAGCATGGGTTTGCATTAGAAATGGTTAATTTGCATATTTAGGCTCAGAGACTAAATTGAATAAAAGTAAAATTTCAGGAGGAATTTTGTAAAAATGTTAAAAATGACCAAATTGTATAAAACGAATTATTTTATTCTCTAAATTAATATATTGAAAGAAATTATTAATTTATATCAAGTGGGTTTAGAGTTTTAATTTTGTTGTATGATGACTATATAAAGTGATTTTGTTAAATATTGATTTTAGGATTAAATTGTGAAAATGTTAAAAATATTAGGGTTTTGTATTAAATTTTTTGTTTTATTAAGGGCTGTATTATAGCCTAGAATATTTAGATAAATTATTAATTGAGAAAAATTAGTTGATTTGATAGATTAACTAGTTAAGAGACTAAATTGCAAAAGTTGTAAAAGTTAGGGTAATTGTGTAAATTTGAAAAATTGAAGGGTAAAAACTGTAAAATGAATTGGAATTGAAATATATGCTAATGAATGAGTAATTTTGTATTTTAGATCAAGATCCCGTAGATACTCGTGAAAAAGGAAAAATAGCGGAATAGTCCTTAAACTCCTGCAATTATTAAAATTCAATTTTGGTAAGTTCGTATAAACTGTATTCTGTATAATTTTGATTAAAATGAATGTTAATTGGTGATTGGTAATATATGTATTGTAACACCCCCTAACCCTATCCCGTAGCTAGAACAGGATTACGGAGTACTACCAGTCACTACAGTTCGATTACGATTAATAGAGAAAGAAATATAATTCAGTTTATAAAATATATCTTATTGTCCCTTTAATGGCCCTCGAGACTTAAAGTGTATGTTAGAACCAAACTAGGATTCAATTGGAAACTTATAAAATTTTTCGTACAATTCTTAAAATTTCCTTTAATGAACAGTACCACACGGCCGTGTGGCCTAAGGGACACACCTGTGTGTCTCCTTAACACGCCCATGTAATTTTCCCGTATGACTCACAAGGCCGTATTGCACGCCCGTGTTCCTACTCGTGTCATTTTAAGTTGGTCTCTATTTATGACGTCATCATTCAATTTAGCTCACACGGCCAGGTTACACGCCTGTGTGGTTAGGCCGTGTGGAATTAATTTCAATTCGAACCTAGTGCAGTTTTCACATGGCCAGGGCGCATGCCCGTGTGCTTAGGCCATGTACTTCACACGGCCGAGACACACGCCCGTGTCTCTACCCGTGTGGTCTTACCTAAGTATTCTGTTTTAAAACATTTTAGGTGCAGGGGACACACGGCCTATCAACATGCCCGTGTATAAGCCGTGTGTATCGCACGGTCTGATCACACGCCTGTGTGCCAGGCCGTGTGGACTCAAAATGAACTTTATAGTTCAAGTTTACCAACCCTGCAAGCCTTGTATAACAAGCAATTTAAAATTCACTCGTTCAACCAGCCCAAAACACATTTAAATCACATTAAGCCACAATTTAACAGACGTATTCTAATAATCATTTAACATATTAACTCCAAATTCTATACTAAGTATCACCCAAATCAATTAAAATTAACTAAACAAAAACTATGATATAAACATAAACATTTTGCATATATGTGTTAACCATAATCATTCTTACTTTAGTAGTTTTATATCCAAAACAACTTCAAAAGATAACCTAGGTACATGACATTCTACAAGGCAAGATACATCACCAATTATTTGAGTTCGGGAGTTGGCTTGGATGCTGAAACGTTAGTAGTCTTTGTACCTAACCTGCGCACGGAAACAAACCGTACGCTGAGTATACACTCAGTGGTATTTCTATAAAGCAATACTTAAATTTTACATTTATAGTTAAAACATAGATTTTAACAAATAAACATATCATGAATATTCAATCAATTATCTTCATTCTATTAAACATATATCATTAAAATCAAAACCAGTAAGATTTTCAGTTCAGTCGGTATTCATTCAGTCTTCAGTATTGTAGTTTACCCCTATTAATGTAACTCGGACTTGGACGGATAGGATCCAACCCATACACCAGTAAATCACATAGTGCTTTATCGGTCGAAGTCGAAAAATAACAATAACAGTAACAGCAATAGTACGGTACAAAATACCTCATCGGAACAAATCTGGAACAGTAACAGTAACAGTATGGCACATAAAGTGCCTTATCGACACAAAGTCGAATATCCCTGAACACTTCTAATCTTATGGCATGCCAATTATATCCGACTAGCTTGACACTGTTAATAGAGATTTTTAGTTTCTTTCTAATTTAAACGTTCACATTTCAAAACAGTACTGTAAGATAACAATACTTACCTCATTTTCATTTTCCATGCAATTTAAATAATAAATAGAATAAATAATTATTGAGCTCGGTTTATAGAAATACAAACCGTAGTTTTCTCGAATTACTCTTCGTCAACCTTCTGTTTTCCTTTCTTTGTCGATGTCTCCGGTACTACGTTAGCTACGGAAATTAAACAATTTATACTATTAATACATAAACAATTTACAATAATTAATTGAATTTCTATTCAATTCAAATCTCAATTTCAATTTGATCCAAACTAGTTCATTGATTTTTACTACTCAATTCATACTCCATATCTACTAAATTTTCCTATCACATTCACCTCATCCATCAATGTTCATAGTAAAACCCTACTCTCAAATTTCTTTCAATTTAGTCCCTCAAACATAAAACTTATAGCTTCATTTACAATTTAATCCCTTAATCATTTCTAAATTGAAATTCATTCAATTAAATCCCTAATTCAATAATTTGCTCAACATGAATCATGCATTAAAACCTATGAACTTTCAAAATATCAACTAAAATCAAACAATATTTGTCTCTAGGATTCTAAGAACATCAAAATTATAAGAAGAGGGACTAAATTGACTTACCAATTAAGCTTCAAAAAACCCTAATTTCCCTTTTTCTTTTTCTTTCCCTTTCTTTCTTTCCTATTTCGTTTTCATTCTCTGTTCTTTCTTTCAATTTTGTTTCTTTTATTTTCTTTATTTACTTAATATGTTATAATATTAATATAATTATAATATAATATTATTTACTTATTATATAAATAACTGCTAATAATTATAAATATATGTTTTATACATACTCCACATGTATTTCACTATTACCACACATTTGGCACTCATGGTTTAATTGCTAATTTAGTCATTTGACTTTTCTCTATTCCACAATTCAACTTTTGCCCTTTATTCAATCTAGTCCTTTCACTAAATTAGCCTTAATTCAAGCTAATTTACTTAACCAAAAATCTAATTAACTACACTACTAACTTCATAAATATTTCTAATAAATATTTACAAATTTATTTTAGGGAAATAATAACCCAAAAGTACACTTTTCCTTTACTCGTAAACTTTAGGTCGTTACATATATGTTCTATTGTTAGAAAAACATTATCGAAATTAATACTTAGTTTGGATTGAACGTGGGATTTGAGTACATTCGTTATTTGGCGCATGACGACATTGGAGGAAAATGACGGCGAATTACCCAAGTAAACCGGGGTTCAGCATTTCTTGCGAACTCTCGTGTTTTACTTTCTGTTTAGCTCTTACGAGTTTCTATTTAACTCTTATGAGTTTCTGTTCAACTCTATTGAACTTCTTATGAGCTTCTATTTAACTCATACGAGTTTCTATTTAGCTCTTACAAGCTTTTGTTCAACTTTTATGAGTTTCTGTTAAGCTCTTATAAGCTTCTGTTCAACTCTTAAGAGTTTCTGTTTAGCTTACGAGCTTCTGTTAACGATGTACTCATATCCGTAAGTCGTTCTTCGAATGGTAAGATAACAGGAGTTGTTTTTGGATGATATATGTATATGAATAAAGAGTAAGAGAATGATATGTATCATTGTAACATCCCGAAATAGGGCCTAAACGGAACAGTGGTTGCGAAACCATAAATTTGAGGTAGAAAAATTTATTTTATATTATTTTGAGGTCTATGATATGTTTGCATGATTGTGTGAAAAGTTCGTGAAGAAATTCTATGCATAAAGTACTTAATTTGAAATTAGGGACTAAATTGAATAAATTGCAAAACTTGTGTTCTAGAAGTATTTTGCATAAAATTGAATTAGATTATTAATTAGAGGTCCTTAAAGAGCAATTTTACCAATTTTAAGTTCATGGACAAAATTAGGACATGGAAAGAATTTTTGAAAGTTTAGTAGTAAGGGCATTTTGGTCATTTAGTTATTAAAATGAATTAAAAACAAAATTAAAAGCCAATTTTTGTCCATCTTCTTCATTAGGACGAAATTTCAAGGGTTCTCCATAGCTAGGTTTGTTTCAAGCTTTCAAGCTCCATGAGCAAGGAAAACTGAAATTCAAGCTAAAATGGAGAAAATACCAAGTTGTGGACGAAATGGTAAAAGTAGCTATTTTTGCATACGAGGTAAGTTTACAATAAATAAATGCAATGTTCTTTTTATTTTACATTATTATTGTTAATTTCAGAATTTATATACTTATTTTATGAGGATATTTAAAGTCGAATTAAAGGCAAAGTGACAGAGAAAAAGCATTAGGAAGCCCCGCTTGAACCTTAGGAATGTTAGGATATTGGGGTTGACAGACAGACAGACAGATGAGAAATGAGCCATGTAAGTCCATATCGGATATATGGCTTTGGAGACAGGAATGAGCCATGTAAGCCCATATTAGATATATATATATGGCATTGGAGGCAGAATAATTCATGTAAGTCCATGTCGAAGACATGGCATTAAGCAGATATTGATAGACAGAACGACCCCAAAGATCCTTAGTATTCCGAGTGGTTCAATGGGTCATTGTACACGTTAAATTACAGTGAATTATCAGCAAAAGGGAAGGTAGATTATATTTATGAATAGTGAAAGGTCAAAAAGAAAGAAGGTAAGTAAGTAAAGAAGAAGGTAGAAAATGAGAAGTAAAGAAAGTTTATGAGGCTAGGTGACATTATGTATAATTATTCATTATGTTGAATATTGTAATTTATTTGCTTGTAAGCTTACTAAGCCTAGTGCTTACTCTCTTTATTTTCTTTTTCTTATAGTTTTTATCTAGCCACTCTGGGATCGAAGGAAACGCTCGAGACCCGATCACACTATCGAAGAAATCACATTGGTATAGTTAGACGTTTAGTTTTGTGTATGGCATGTATAGGAACTTGGTTTCTTTTGATATGATATGATCAATGAATGATGTGTAAATACTTGCTAGTGATTAGCTAATAGAATGGCTGATGATATACATGTTTAATTGTATGTATGAATAAGTAGTAACTATCACATGAAAACTAAGAAAAATGTGAAAGTAACTTAAAAACAGATTCAAGTATCAGAAATAATGTGATTTTGAAAAATCACTAAAAATCGTAGAGACATGTTTTGATGGTGAATAATATATCAAATTAAAGCTTATTATGTCTATTTTCTTATGGAATAAGCAAAACAGGTAAAAGTATTATATTTTATGAGATATCTGAGTTTTAGTGAAACAGGGTCAGAGAAAATTCTAGATCCCCTGTTTCAACTTTGGAAATTCACCATAAATTTTACAAAAATAATTAGGTGGTTTAATTTATATGGTTAGAATCCTTATTGAATCTAGTTTTAATAGAAGCAAACGGTATAGTTATATTAATTTTGTATAGGGAGAAAAGTGGTTCGTAGTAAGTAGAGGTCAGTGCAGTTGAATTCTGAAACAGGGGTAACTTTAACTAATAAACTGTACCAATTGGCTAAGTCAAAAATTCAAAAAAAAAGTTAGTAGATAGATATATGAGTCTAGTTTCAGAAAAAATTTACGGATCTTAATTTCGAGTTATGAAACTCGAGAAATGAATTTTTAAGCAGCTATGACGCAGAAAAATAGTTTATTCCGAAAATTAAAATAAGTGGTTTAGAGTTGTTTAAAAGGTAAGATAAGTTTAGTAACACCTCAAGCTTGACTCCGTGACGGTTTCGGGGCGTGGGGCGTTACATTTTATTGGTATCGAGCAGGTTTAGTCGGCTCTCGTAATGCTTAGTGTGAGTAAATGTCTAGCTATACATGCCATACCGTATTTTGATAGTGTGACGACTCACCACGATTTTTAAATATTTTGTTTTATTGTAATGGATCCCGAGCGAGCTGGTGATGATGATGTAGAAAGTAATGCGCTGCTCCCGCGAAGGGGTAGCGCCATCCGAGAATAGGGCAAAGAATGCGCTTAATCGTGAGGAGTGACTCGAGAAGCTCTCTTCAAGCTTTGAATAATTGGTTTGCCGAGTTCGCTCAGCACAACTCGTAGTTAGACCTCCACCCCTCATGACTCTCAAAGCTACCCATGTAGCTCAAGCTTCCCACCACAGTACAATGATAAGAGAAAAGCCGCCAATTGATAGAATCTGGAAACAAGGGGCGTAAGAGTTCCGAGCAACAAAACATGATGATGCAGAAAGAGCAAAATTTTGGTTAGAAAATACTATCGTAGTCTTTGATGAATTATCTTGTACACCCGAGGAATGTATGAAATGTGTAATATCACTTCTTAGAGACTCAAATTTACTACTGGTGGAAGACACTTGTATCAGGCTGTACCAAAGGAGAGGATCACTTGGGATTTCTTTCAGAGGAATTTCGTAAAAAGTACATCACTCGTGGCTTATTGACCGTAAGAGAAAGGAATTCTGAATTGAAACAAGGGAGCTACATGTGTTCTCCAAGATAGATTTGAGATCCTGATACTATCGGGCCATGCGAGTTAAAGAGTTAGATGTCCCGTAGATCGCTTTCCTGACTAGGTATGGTCATTATGAGTTCCTTGTGATGCCATTTGACTTGACTAATGCTCCTGCCATTTTCATGGACTTAATGAACCGAATTTTTAGACCTTACTTGGATAAGTTTGTAGTTGTGTTCATTGATGATATCTTGATTTATTCTCATTATGAGACCGAAAGGCAGAGCATTTGAGAAACGCTTTTACATATTCGAGAGATAATCACTTGTATGCCAAGTTCAAGAAAAGTGAATTCAGTTACGAGAAGTTGGTTTTCTAGGACATATTGTCTCGGTGAAGGTATTAAGGTTGATCCGAGCAAGATTTCAAATGCATTGTTAATTGGAAGCCTCCTAGAAATGTATCGGGTTAGAAGTTTTCTTGCTCTTGCCGGATATTATAGGCGATTTGTAGAGGGATTTTCCATGATAGCTACCCCACCGATAAAATTGCATGCGAAAGGATATCAAGTTTGAATGGACTCGAGAAGTGTGAACAGAGTTTTGACAAGTTAAAAGCATTATTGACTAAAGCTCCTATTTTAGTACAACTAGAACCAGTAAGGAGTTTGTGATTTATGTTGATGCGCCCATGAATGGACTTGGTTGTGTACTTATGCAGAAGGGAAGGTAATTGCTTATGCCTTTAGACAAATAAAAGCCACATGAGAAGAACTATCCGATACATGATTTAGAGCTAGCACGCCATTATTTTTGCGTTGAAGATTTGGAGACATCATTTGCACGGTGAGAAGTGCCACATATTCACCGATCACAAAAGTTTGAAATTGAAGCAAAGAAGATGGCTAGAGTTGATTAAAGATTATGAGCTAGTGATCGATTATCACCTGTGGTATGTGTACCAAGAATGATGAGCTTATTCAAAGATCTTACAGAAGAAGCACATAGTAGTTTTTGTCTATTCATCCAGTAGTACAAAGATGTATAATGATTTGAAGAAATGTACTGGTGGTAGGAATGAAAAGGACATTTCAGAGTTTGTTTCTAGATGCTTGATCTATCAAATAGGATTGCCATTTACATCGAGAAAGAAAGATGCATGATGGGTTGTGATTGATAAGTTAACGGGTTCGGCTCATTTTATCCCGATTCGTATGGATTTTTCACTTGACAAGTTGGCCGAGTTGTATATTTCAGAGAGATAGTCGACTACATGGGGTAGACGAGGCTACATGGGAACTCGAAGAGGCTATGCAAAAACGGTACCCAAATCTCTTCACGGTAATATTTTCTGGGACGAAAATCCCTAAAGGGGGAGAAATGTAACATCCCGAAATAGGGCCTAAAACGGAATAAAGGGTTGCGAAACCACAAATTCGAGGTAGAAAATTTTATTTTATTATTATTTTGAGGTCTATGATATGTTTGCATGATTGTGTGAAAAGTTCGTGAAGAAATTCTATGCATAAAGTACTTAATTTGAAATTAGGGACTAAATTGAATAAATTGCAAAACTTGTGTTCTAGAAGTATTTTGCATAAAATTGAATTAGATTATTAATTAGAGGTCCTTAAAGAGCAATTTTACCAATTTTAAGTTCATGGACAAAATTAGGACATGGAAGGAATTTTTGAAAGTTTAGTAGTAAGGGCATTTTGGTCATTTAGTTATTAAAATGAATTAAAAACAAAATTAAAAGCCAATTTTTGTCCATCTTCTTCATTAGGACGAAATTTCAAGGGTTCTCCATAGCTAGGGTTTGTTTCAAGCTTTCAAGCTCCATGAGCAAGGAAAACTGAAATTCAAGCTAAAATGGAGAAAATACCAAGTTGTGGACGAAATGGTAAAAGTAGCTATTTTTGCATACGAGGTAAGTTTACAGTAAATAAATGCAATGTTCTTTTATTTTACATTATTATTGTTAATTTCCAGAATTTATATACTTATTTTATGAGGATATTTAAAGTCGAATTAAAGGCAAAGTGACAGAGAAAAAGCATTAGGAAGCCCCGTTTGAACCTTAGAATGTTAGGATATTGGGGTTGACAGACGACAGATATAGGACAGTAAATGAGCCATGTAAGTCCATATCAGATATATGGCTTTGGAGACAGGAATGAGCCATGTAAGCCCATATTAGATATATATATATGGCATTGGAGATGAATAATTCATGTAAGTCCATGTCGAAGACATGGCATTGGCGTGATATTGATAGACGAGAAACGACCCCAAATCCTTAGTATTCCGAGTGGTTCAATGGGTCATTGTACACGTTAAATTACAGTGAATTATCAGCAAAAGGGAAGGTAGATTATATTTATGAATAGTGAAAGGTCAGTAAGAAAGAAGGTAAGTAAGTAAAGAAGAAGGTAGAAAATGAGAAGTAAAGAAAGTTTATGAGGCTAGGTGACATTATGTATAATTATTCATTATGTTGAATGTTGTAATTTATTTGCTTGTAAGCTTACTAAGCCTAGTGCTTACTCTCTTTATTTTCTTTTTCTTATAGTTTTTATCTAGCCACTCGGGATCGAAGGAAACGCCGGAGACCCGATCACACTATCGAAGAAATCACATTGGTATAGTTAGACGTTTAGTTTTGTGTATGGCATGTATAGGAACTTGGTTTCTTTTGATATGATATGATCAATGAATGATGTGTAAATACTTGCTAGTGATTAGCTAATAGAATGGCTGATGATATACATGTTTAATTGTATGTATGAATAAGTAGTAACTATCACATGAAAACTAAGAAAAATGTGAAAGTAACTTAAAAACAGATTCAAGTATCAGAAATAATGTGATTTTGAAAAATCACTAAAAATCGTAGAGACATGGTTTGATGGTGAATAATATATGAAATTAAAGCTTATTATGTCTATTTTCTTATGGAATAAGCAAAACAGGTAAAGGTATTATATTTTATGAGATATCTAAGTTTTAGTGAAACAGGGTCAGAGAAAATTCTAGATCCCCTGTTTCAACTTTAGAAATTCACCATAAATTTTACAAAAATAATTAGGTGGTTTAATTTATATGGTTAGAATCCTTATTGAATCTAGTTTTAATAAAAACAAACGGTATAGTTATATTAATTTTTTATAGGGAGAAAAGTGGTTCGTAGTAAGTAGAGGTCAGTGCAGTAGAATTCTGAAACAGGGGTAACTTTAACTAATAAACTGTACCAATTGGCTAATTCAAAAATTATAAAAAAAAATTAGTAGATAGATATATGAGTCTAGTTTCAGGAAAAATTTACGGATCTTAATTTCGAGTTTTGAAACTCGAGAAATGAATTTTTAAGCAGCTATGACGCAGAAAAACAGTTTATTCCGAAAATTAAAATAAGTGGTTTAGAGTTGTTTAAAAGGTAAGATAAGTTTAGTAACACCTCAAGCTTGACTCCGGTGACGGTTTCGGGCGTGGGGGCGTGACAATCATGATATGAATATATATCAATATCTTGATATGTTGATACATGAAAATTATGTAAGTTGTGATGAGTAATAAACTCAAGTGTGATATGTTGATAAAATAAGTTTATCAATATTGAATTTATATGAATATGTTCAAGTATGCTAACAAATGTTGCTGTTGATGCTTAGACAAGTGCCAAGCTATTGGTTAAATGGTAATATGTTTATTTAAATGATGCGTTGTAAGGGTAAGTGCACAAATGAAAATATACTTGTGCTCATGAAAGAGTGGTAAGTTTTAAGTTATGCAATTTCTTATGAATTGGCTTATCATGTGATTAATAAGAAAATGGCTATGTTCAAATGCACTAGCTTGTGGTTATGGTGGTATGGTATGCTTATGATTGGTGTGTTATGCATATGGAACGAATGTGGATAGTAAAGAAATGCAAATGAAAATTTAGAAATTTGGAAGAGTTAAAGTTTGAATATACTTCATGAATATTGTGGTACCAATATTGGATTATTAGATATGTATAAAATTTTTTATTTAAAATGAATTGATATGATTAAAGTTTATACAAGCCTACTAATCATTCATTGTTTACGTAGTTGTTTTCCTTTACTTTTCAGATTATCGGAAGCTCGATTAGGTTGGAAGCTTGTCGGAGGTATATCACACTATCCATCGGTTCTATCGTTACTTTCGAATGTTTTTATTTTGGTCATAATGGCATGTATAGGTATTTTGTTTAATGTTGGTCTATATGTAAATTGTCGAGATTAGCCACTTATTTTAGCTTGCGTTGAATGCTATGATATAGTTTGTAGATGTGTGAATTATTGGGGCTAGGTAAGTAACAAATTGGGTGAGAAATATGGCTTGTAAAATGGCCTATTTTCGTCCACAGGGGCAGATACACGAGCGTATGTCTCAACTATGTGTGACAAATGGCCAGGTGACATGGCCATGTGTCCCCTGTATCTTAAATTTGCACAAAACTGAATGCTCACACGACCTAGCACACGGGAGTGTGGCTTGGCCGTGTGACCTAAGTTAGAAAGCTCTTAAGTTTGGACATGGGCTAGGACACGACCGTGTGCCCCTATTTTGAACGCTCACACGGCCTGAGACACAGGCGTGTCTCTCGACCGTGTGAGTCACATGGCTTGGCCACACGGGCGTGTGTCCCTTGCACCTTTGAAAAGTTTTAATATTTTTCGAAAAATTTTCTGAGTACCCGATTTAGTCTCAATTTGTTTCTAATGTGTATTTTGGGTCTTGAGGGCTCCTATAAGGGACATTATGCTTGATCTTGACTGGTTTCTGATATGAATGCTATATGATTTGAAATGTTTGTTATTTGATCTGTGAATTTTGGAAATACTCTATAACCCTATTCTGGTGATGGATTTGGGTTAAGAGTGTTACATCATTGATACTTAAAAGTCAGTTTCATATTTTTTAACAGTTTATTTAATTTAATAAACAAATAAAAACCAAACTATTCATGAAGTATTCATCAAACATATCTCGATATCCAAAACATGCTATCCTATATCCTACTTGTAATTTGATGGTGAAAACCATGTTTGCATCAAGTACAGTTATGGGACAGCCTTAGTTATTAAGAGAATGTATCATTTAGTTTGACAAATGAGCACACATTTTTTACACGGCCTAAAATTTTGATTTTGAGAATCCATGCATGCATGTGGCCTTATTAAGCAATTTACACTAATTTTTTAAATGTTATTTTATGCTCTCTCTTCTTCTCCCTAATAATGAAAGGAATCCTAATTTGTCGACTTGAACTTGTTCCAAGTTCTAACAACTTCCCAACATATTTTTCTCTTAATTTTGGAGGTTGATATATGAACAATTTTCTAACTTCTAACAACCCCAAAAAGGAACAAATGCATGATGGGCCAGGATTTGTACTTTCTATAATGAAACGAGTGTTTGACTCATTAAAAGCAAAGACGCAAGTGAAGCACTGCTTTAACACGTCTGCCAACTGCGACAGAACTGTATACTTGCTAATAAACTTCAAGTTGGCTGCACCTCACGTGTAATCACTTACGTACATTCATCACGTGATTTATAAAAGGGGAAATGAAAAGAAGAAAACAACAAGCGAGTATTTGGATGACGATGAGACTGGTAATTATAAGATGATTTTTGTGGCCGACATTCCATGGGTTTATCAAGCAGTGTGCTGTGCTGTGCTTATATTTGTTTATTTATAATTTCCAATTCTAATTTATTTATATTTATTATTATTAGGATCTTTGCAGTTTCGTTCATTGATTATTTGTACATCGAGAAATAATAAACAATTTCTACGTTTTCCCTCATTTATCCAAGAAGCAATTATTAGGACCACACACATTATTTTAAGGAGAAAAGAAAAACCCAATTATTATTTTAATGAATAATGAGTGGTGTGAATTCCACGTACGACTTTCTAAAACATATTATTTGCCTTTTGGTTAAACAAATATTTGTATATAGACTTTTCTTAAAACAAATACATGTGAAATTCAAGAAAGGTTTGGTTGGGTTGATTAAATTTTATTTTCATGTTTTAGAATAAGGCGTGGAAGTTCAATGTTTTGGTTCATTAAGTGTATACATGTATAAAGTATGCCAATCTATATTTAACTTACATAATCAATTATAAGGTTATCTATATTTTTTAAAGTTGTTCTTCTATATTTTACGTTTCATAATTTAGATATAATTATTAATATTATTAATTTATTAGTATAATATTTTGAAAAAAAAACGTTGACTCAGTAGTTATATAACAAAAGAAAAAATGACAGTTGTAATGAATCTAAATTTAATAGAAGAATTTTAATGGGGTTAACAATTGGACTTATATTTTTAAATTTGAAAAATAGAGAGACTATATTTTAAACGTATAAAAAAGATAAAAACTTGTAACATGTTTTAACTTAATTATAAACAATCCTTAATTTATTAAGGAAATTGTGAAAATTAGCTTAAATATATATAGGTCTTTTACCCATTCATTTATTTAAATATAATATATTTATCTAATAAGAAGTTTCTAATTAAGAAAAGTAACAAATCTTGTCAATGTTGTATATCTTCAGTCATTTACTTGAAAATTTGATACGTTAAATGAAACTTTATATTATCATCAATATAAATAAAGTAAGAAAAAATTTTAAAATTAATATACACTCATAAACATATATATATAATAATAATAATAATAATAATACCGAAAGCAGACTATTGAATAATATTATTATATATAATATCTAAAAATATTTTAATTAATGAAATTGTCAAAAGGTAAAATTATTTATTTTCATTTTTGTGCCAATATGATTTATATAAAAATACTTATTAAAAGTTGACTTTGTAATTGCTGTATAGTTGTTAAATCAAGGTGACTCAATTTGTTTTCTAGGAAAATAGAATATATTCAGAACTCCATGTTTAGAATAGAAAAAGAAAAACTATCACATCATTATTACCTTAAATTTACTACAATAAAATAATGCAATTTTGAAATATTCTTTAGTCTTACGTGTATATATATATATATATATATGTTTATTTTGACTTTCGGATCTTCCATTCAGGGAAAGCATAATCATCTTCATTCTTCATCATCAATCACACCCACATAAGATGTAACAAATTAAACTAAAAGATAAAAAATAATAAGAAATAAATATCGTCTCACAGAACATGATGGGTCAAAAGAGGTGGACGTCCACCCAAGGCCAAGTAGAAACCAACGAGTACTGTTGCGGCATACGGAATTTGCCAAATTGGCCTCCCTCCATTTCAATTTGTCGGCAATGGATCACATCCTTATCCTACAATTAATTCATAATAATATATTTGGATTCTTTTTTATTTAAAAATCAAATTTGTTAAATTCAAATATGTAGCATTTTAATATTTAAAAATTAGATTGCAATGAATAACACATGTTTTATTCTAATATTAAGAAATGGAAATTCTTAAAATAAAAGCAAACCCAATAATATATTAAGTAGATGCAGAAATATTAGAAGAGAGAGTCAAAAGTGAGGGTGTAGGATAATACCATTTCTAATACCGATATAAATCATGTGCCGAAATGCAGGAGCTGTAATGTAAGTGGTGGTGGTGCTGCTGCGAATGAGCCTTTGAATAGTTTGGAAAAGTCGGCCTTTTCCGTGTTTTGACTTTCTCGGGTTTTGAATATCTATCCACTCCCCATATATAAGCCTCTCTCTCAACCCCCCCTTTGAATCCAAATCTTCAAACCATTTCACAACTACATCCTCAACTGCTTCAGATCCAATTCTCAACTCCTTTTTAGCAATTTCTTTAACTTCTTTTTCTTCTCTGGGTTGTCTTGTTCTTGAGCTTAATCTTGTTTGGTTTCTAGAATGGACGAAATTGATGTTCCCCCATTTTTCATCTGCCCCATCTCTCTTGAGATCATGAAGGATCCCGTCACGCTTTCCACTGGGATTACATACGACAGGGAGAGCATCGAGAAGTGGTTGTTTTCAGGGAAGAACACCACATGTCCGGTTACAAAGCAAGTTATTGCAGATTGTGAGCTTACCCCAAACCACACCCTCAGGAGATTGCTTCAATCTTGGTGCATGTTAAACGCTTCCCATGGAATCGAAAGGATCCCGACCCCAAAGCCACCCATCAGCAAGGCCCAGATTGTCAAGCTTCTCATCGATGCCAAGTCACCGCAGCAACAGATCAAGTGTCTGGACACTCTTAAATCAATCGCTGCCGAGAATGCTACTAACAAAAGGTGCATGGAATCATCCGGCGCAGTTGAGTTCTTGGCTTCTTTTGTCCGTAATTACAACCCTACAGCCGCCGAAGAATCATTAGATTACGAGTTCGACTCAATAAGAATGATTGATGAAGCTTTAAGCATTCTCTACAGTCTCCAACTCTCAGAAGCTTCTCTCAAGAATCTTATGGGCAAAAACGGTGATTTTATTTTGTCCTTAACCGGGGTAATGCAACGTGGTAGCTATGAATCTCGGGCTTATGCAGTATTGTTGTTGAAATCAATGGCGGAAATAGCTGATCCGATGCAACTCATCAACTTCAGACCCCAACTATTCATCGAATTAGTTCAGGTTTTGCATGATCAGATCTCAAAGCAAGCCTCAAAAGCTACACTACAATTGCTGGTAAGCATTTGTCCATGGGGAAGAAACAAGATCAAGGCAGCCGAAGCCGGCGTCGTACCCGTCTTGATAGACTTGCTTCTTGATTCATCATCGGAGAGAAGGGCTTGCGAGATGATACTTACGGTGCTGGACGCAGTATGCGGATGCGCGGAAGGCCGGTCCGAGCTGCTGAAGCATGGGGCAGGGCTTTCCATTGTTTCAAAGAAGATACTTAGGGTTTCACAGGTAGCAAGTGAAAGGGCAGTGAGGATTTTGCTGTCCATTGCCAAGTTCTGTGCCACCAGTAAGGTTCTTCAAGAAATGCAGCAACTTGGGGTGGTGGCTAAATTGTGCTTGGTGCTTCAACTGGACTGTGGATCCAAGACTAAAGAGAAGGCGAGAGAGGTGCTCAAATTGCATGCTAGAGTCTGGAAGAACTCTCCTTGCATACCAACCAATCTCGTCTCTTCTTATCCAGCTTGATCACAAGGACAAAATTAGATAGATTCAAGAGTTTAGTTCCCCCATGTACCCATAATTATTGTGTACATAATTCTTCATTGATCAAATTACATATGTAGCAACAGCAATTACATTCATGGGCAAAAAGCTACTGCCCTTACAAATTCAATAACATACATGCTTCACCCATATTGACAAATTGTTGATTAACTCAAAATAGTGTACTGATCTTAATTGTTGCTTAAAAAAGCATAGTGGCCTTACAAATTAAATTATATTCTTCATCGTCATTGATAAGTTGTTAAAGAGTATCACTTTGATGATAACACAAGAAAAGTTGAGAAGAATTTAATTATTTCCTTTATGTGGTCAGTTAAGTGGAGAACAGAAAAAAAAATGAAGGCAAAATGTTAGAAGAATCAAGTATTGATACTTTTGCCTTTTCTTACCATTTTTTTAGAATAATTAATAGAAAACAGTTTAATTTAATCATTTCTTTCGTACCAATTGATTCAATCTAACAAACCATCAAACTCAAGTATTAAAATGTCAAACTTCAAAGACTTCTTTGGAATTATATGATTTTTTTTATTTTTGATATATACTATCCCTTATTAAAAAAAAATTAAGGATAAAATAACATTTAATTTTGAAACTTGGTAATTTTTCTCACTTGTTCTTTAGAATACCACATGAAAAATATAAATATAAATTTTGCCACGTGACGCCACCAAATTGCCTAGTAGTGTCAGTACAAGACAAGCTAACGGTGTTAATGCATATGTATAAACTTGACTGATGAAATACAAATTAAGAGATGAACTAAGCCTATTTTTTCTTTTTTTAAATTTCAGAATCAAATTATATATTATCTCTTGTAAGTAAAATTATCGGGAGCTTAAGAATATTGAAGGGTTAGATTTAGACAAGTTTCATAAGTATTAGGTATTTGAGTTAACTTTCCTTTTCACTGGTTCTATCTTTATGAAATAATGATGCCTGTTATTATTTTGATCTTGGAGGTCAACGCATTAAATATATGTGACCATGATAAATTTAGGAGGTAGCTTACTAATGAAAAAACATTTTAAAGAAATGAATGAGTAATTACCAGAATTATCTAGATGAAAAAGTTTGAAGGTTTTGGAATTGGTCCCATCAAATGCCATGGGGAAAAACCATAAAGAAGCATTTACCAGAGACATAAAAGCAAAGCCCTAACGACTCATCAGGTGAGAGCGTAGAAAGGAAGCATTCATAGAGGTGGGCCGGTGGCGGCTTCGGCGGGGGTCAGCGCTCACTGTTTTAAATTAATTTAGGGAGGTCAACCATGGTTGATGTACCAGTTATTTTCTTCTTTAAGTTTTGGCAGGTACGAAGACCGGAAAGCAACCTTTCACATTCAGTGCGCATCCCATTTCAGCCTTTGAACAGTCTCGTCACCTTTTTTTTTTCCTAAGTTTTACCATGATTCCATTTTACCACACTATTTTGAAAACAAAGGGTTTAATATTTGCTATACTTATGAGTTAAAATCTATTACGGGTATAAATTTTTTTTTAACACAACAAGCTTTTAGTTTCATTATCAATAATTTTTAAGTATTTAACCTTGCATTCTTTAATAACAGTGATGAAATTACAAAAAAAAAAAATTTAGATGATCAAAATAAAAATATCTTAAAAGTCAAGTAATAGGTTTTAGTCTGCTACCCTAGCACGCTTTTGTCTGCCCTCTTGGCACGCTTTTTTCTAGGTTTTCCTTGTTTTTTCGTCTTTTTGGGTTGTTTAGCAGTGGTAAACGGTGCAGTCTTCTTGTAGTTATCAGCAAAAGGCAAGAAGATTTAGATTGTTTATTTGTATCAATGGAAACGGAATTTGCTGGATTATCACTTGATGAAGAGGAAGAAGAAGTTTTGCAATTACAGGCAGATTCGGGTTTGAGAAGGGAAGAGGAGAATCTTTGTTTGGTAGGATGCTTTTTAACAGCTAGTATAATACACTTTCCAGCAATGAATAATACCATGGCTAATATATGGCACCCCGTTCGTGGTATTCAGATTCAGGATCTGGGGGAAAAACGGTATTTATTTCAATTTTATCACATTATGGACCTGGAAAGGGTCTTAAAGGGATCTCCATGGTCTTTTAATAATCATTTATTGATTTTGCATCAATTGCAATGGGGGGAGGATCCATTACTAGTTCCTCTAATTGCAACCCCTTTTTGGGTACAAGTTTATGACGTTCCAATAGGTTTTTATTCTGAAAATTTGGCGTGCAATTAGGAAATTTCATTGGAAATTTTATGGAATATGACTGTTTAAGTCTGGGCAAGGAAAATAGGAATTTTATGAGGATACGAGTTAAAGTTGATGTTCGTAAGCCTCTAAAAAGAAAGAAGCAGATCATGGTGCGGGAAAAATGTTCTTATGTCAGATTTAAATATGAAAGATTGTCTTTGTTCTGTTTTTATTGTGGTAAGTTAGGGCACAGTGATTCTTTTTGTGAAGCAAAGATGATGTTGAGAACGGAAGTTGCTGAGATGGGTTGGGACCTAACTTTACGTGCCTAATCTAGGAGAGCCCAAGCAATGAATAGTGTCTGGCTACGAGAGGAGGGGAAAGTGTTTGGTGGGGGATATGGTGGAAGACAAAACCAAGAACTTACAGTGGGAGGAGTTAATAAAGAAGCTGTATGCACAAAGAAAATTGATCCTATATTGGGATTCAGTTTAGAAGGAAGAATACCAATTGCACAGATAGGGGGGATAGATTTATAGATGATCGATCTCAGAACAGTATGGACCATGATTTAGAAGATAATGTATTACTGGGGGAAAAAGGCAAAAAAAGGGCTAGAGGTGAACTGGAAGAAAATAACACTATAACAAACAGAAGTAGAAGGATATCTGAAATCAACAACTTAACATCGGCGGCTGCCAAAAGGCATGCCGACCGAACGCAATGAAAATATTAAGCTGGAATGTTCGTGGATTGGGGAATCCACGGACAGTTAGAAGACTTCGGCATATGCTGAGGTTACAAAATCCCCAAGTGGTCTTCTTTATGGAGATGAAGTTAAATAGTAGATAGATGGAGAAAGTTCAACGTAGCTGCGGGTATTATTATGGTGTGGAAGTGGATGCGGTTGGTTCGAAAGGAGGATTATGTTTAGCATGGCGTGAGACGATTGATATAATGCTCCAAAGTTATTCAATTCGACATGTAGATGTGTTAATTGAAAATTCAGATGATGGGAAAAAATAGAGATTTATAGGGTTTTATAGTTCTCCTTATACACATGATAGGGATGAATCTTGGCACCTTTTGAGACGTTTAAGATATAATGGTGTTTATCATTGGCTAGTATGTGGGGATTTCAATAAGATTCTATATGGTTTTGAAAAGAAAGGTGGATTACCTAGAGATGAGAGAAGGATGGAAGCTTTTCGAAAAGTGCTAGACGAATGTAACTTAATTGATGTAGGGTATTTAGAAAGATGGTTTACTTGGGAGAGGGGTAATTTGCCAAAAACGAATATTCAGGAGAGACTAGATCGAGGTGTAGCTACTGAAGAATGGATGTCTTTGTTTCTTGACTCATCACTTCAACACCTTTCTCATTCCTTTTCAGATCATTGCCCTCTACTCATTGCTACCGATAGGGGTAAAAGAAGACAGAAGGATAAGAGCTTTAAGTTTGAAGCTTGGTGGATTTTAGAAGAAACATTTCTTGAGGAGGTTAGAAGTATTTGGGAAAATTCTATTGGGGAACTTTTACATAAACTGGAAAAAATGGGAAAAAATCTAGAGGGATGGGCAAAGCAGATTAGAAGAAGAAGAAAGTTTAAAAAGGAGGTACTGCCCGATAAATTGTCAACCTTATTGGAAGCTGAAAGAAATGATGAAAATCTGGCAGAAATTATAGAAACTAGAGTTCAGTTGAATCTTGAAATTGAGAAGGATGAAAGATATTGAGAACAGAGGGCTCGGATTAATTGGTTGAAACTTGGGGACAGAAATACAGCATTTTTTCGTAAACAAGCAACTCAAAGGAAAAGGAGAAATCTAATTCAGAAAATGTAATTTGAGGATGGCAGAATAACAGAAGAAGATAAGGAGATTGAGTCAATCGCAAGAGCATTTTTTCAAAATTTATTCTCGTCAGAAATGTCAGGAAATTTAGATCATATTATGTCTGACATTGATTGTTGTGTTTTTGAAGAAGACAATCGAAGATTGATATAAGGTATACGAAGGAGGAGATTTGGGTAGCTGTATCAGAATTAGGGCCCACAAAAGCACCAGGGGAGGATGGATTTCCAGCTTTATTTTATCAGAAGTGTTGGCCCATTATTGGCGAGGAGGTTTCAGGATATTGCCTTCAGAAATTGAACGGTGATATGGAAGTAGGCATGATCAATAAAACAAACATTATGCTTTTACCAAAAACTTCCAATCCAACTAGTATTACTCAATTTAGACCTATAAATCTATGCAATGTGCTGTATAAAGTGATATCTAAGGTGATTGCTAATCGGCTCCGGGGGGTGATTGGAAAATGTATTGATCAAGCTCAGAGTGCTTTTGTTCCAGGGAGGTTGATTTCTGACAATATACTGCTTTCATACGAAATACTGCACACTCTAAAGAAAAAAAGTTTGGAAGGAAGGGTCAAATGGCAGTTAAGTTAAATATGAGCAAGCCATATGACAGAGTGGAATGGAAGTTTGTGGAAGAGATTATGAAGAAAATGGGATTTGAAGCAGGATGGGTCAAGTCTCTAATGAAATGTGTATCGACAGTTTCATATTTTGTTGTCATAAATGGAAATAAAGGGGAGATTTTTTGTCCCACCTGAGGATTACGACAAGGGGATCCCTTGAGTCCGTTTTTATTTCTATTCTGCGGGGAAGGTCTCTCTAGTCTGATAAGGATAGCGAATAAAAGGAAAATTCTCAAAGGAGTTAAAGCTAGTCGAAGTAGGCCTTCTATTTCTCACTTACTATTTGCGGATGATTGTATTTTGTTTACAGAAGCTACAAAAGAAGGGGCGCAAACTCTCAAATTGATTCTAAAAGAATATGAAATAGGCTCAAGTTAATGCGTGAATTATGAAAAGTCAACGGTGTTTTTTAGTTCAAATACACAAGATGGGGTTATAACATCAGTCATTGGCCTACTAGGGGTACGAAGATCAACCGATCCAGAACGATACTTAGGGCTTCCTAATTTGGTGGGTAAGAAGAAAAGAGCGGCTTTTCAAGTGCTGAAAGATAGATTTAAACAAAGGATCGATAACTGGAGCATCAGACATCTTTCGCAATGGGTAAGGAAATCTTTATTAAAGCCGTCCTATAGTCTATCCCGACTTACACTATGGCTTGTTTTTTACTTCCAAAATTCTTGTGTACCGAGCTAGAGGGAATTATAGCTAAATTCTAGTGGCAAAGAGGTTGAAATAAAAAAGGCATTCATTGGTGCGTATGGAAGGAATTATGTTGGTTGAAAGAAGACAGTGGACTTGGTTTTCGAGATCTTGAAAAATTTAACATTGCTTTGTTAGCAAAACAAGGTTGGCGTCTTTTTAATTTTCCAGACTCATTATTAGCGCGTGTTCTAAAAGCAAAATATTATCCTCAGTCGGACTTTTTTAAAGCTCGGTTAGGGAATTTACCTTTGCTTACCTGGCGAAGTGTTTGGGCAGCACGAGGCCTTTTGGAGAAAGGTTTATGCTGGAAGGTTGGAACAGGAGATCAAATTTCAGTATTGGGAGATTTGTGGATTTCAGGAGATGAAACAGATCGTTTGCAACATCATGAAAATCAAGAAAATGTCAAGTTAGTAGCAGATCTAATTGAAACTAGTAATCGGAGTTGGAATACAGATGTTGTAATTAATACCTTTCGACCAGAAATTGCGAGGAAAATTTTGCAGATTCCACTTGCAGAGTTAGCACATGAGGATTTCCAAGTCTAGAGGGGGGAGATGTCAGGGGAATTCTCGGTAAGGAGTGCCTACAAACTATTACAAGGGACTAACGAAGATCCTAGTGAAATTAATTTACAAACCGAGTCTAAAAATTTTTACAGAAAATTGTGGAAGCTACATATTCCTTCAAAAATCACATTAACAGTTTGGAGAATTTCTTGGAACTTCATTCCATCATTAGTTAACCTCAAGCAGAAGAAAGCAGTAGTTAACGCCATTTGCCCTCGATGTAGACAAAATGAGAAGATAGCTATCATCTTTTTCAGTAGTGCCCTACGACAAGAGAGGTTTGGGATCATTCAAAGCTTTCATAGATACTAAATAGTAATCATCAGAATATATGGGAATGGCTTACCTGGATCTTTAGCCAAGGAACGACTGAGCAGATTCGATATTTTTGTTACGGCCTGTGGCTAGTTTAGTTCAACAAAAATAGGTTAATATACGATAAAATACAGGTATCTGGAAAGGATGTTGCGACACAAACTTACAACTATATTTCTGAGCTAAATGGGATTAAAGAGAAGAGACTTATCGTTCAACCCACTGGAAATGTTGTACAGGAAAGAAGGAGACCGGGAGTCACAATATACTTCGATGCGGTCTACGACCAACAAGCCTTCAGATCGGCATTAAGATTGTTTGTACGGGACGAGGAAGGACGAATTCTTGCATTAAAAATAATTATCCACTCCGAAATTGCAAATCCATTTATAGCAGAAGCGCATGCAGGGTTGCAAGCAGTCAAGTTAGGGTTCGAAATGGGTCTAAACAAACTGGAAATCATGGGTGACTCAAAGACTATAACAACCTAATTTTCAGTGGTGTCGGAACAGTGATTCGAGATCACTAAATCCGAAAAATGAGAAGGAAATATTATTAATTTAGTGAGTATAAGTTAAATGTGAAGTTAGGAAAAATTTTGAAATAGGAAAAATTTTGAAATAGTAAATAGTGTACTAAAAATATATAGATATTAAAATAATTAGAATCCAAAAAGAGGTATCGAGACCTCGAGAATTTTAAATCAAGCCATAAATATTTTTATAAATATTTATGGAGTGTTAATAAGTTAGTATTAAAGTTTCGTCAAGAAATTTTAAAAATCTTGATAGCTAATTGAACAAAAGGACTAAATTGTATCAAATGCAAAATTGTGGAAAATGATTAAAGAGCTTAAATGATAAAAGAAAGAGGGTTTAAAAGGAAAATAGACCCAAGGTCTATTGGGCTGGACAGCAAGGGCATGAAATCAGCAAGAAAATAAGGAGAATTAAGGGCAAAATTAGAAAATTGCAAAATTTACTTAATAAAGCTAGGACTAAAGTGGAATTATCTAGATTTCTCTTTATTTTCTGCATTCTCATCAGAAAAAACACCATGGAAGAGTTCTCTTAAGCTATTTTTTCATATTTTTACTGCAAGTAAGTTCAATTCTTGATTATTTCCTGAAATTTTTGTGTTTTTGTGACTTTTACAACTAGGCCCACTTGTTGAATTCATTAGTTTTTGATTCTATGAAAGAAATTGAAAGTTGCCATGAATATATGCTGGAATTATATGATGATTTGGCATGGAATTAGAGCTTTAAATTGTTTATATGCTGATTTTATTAAAAGAGTTGAATAGAAAGTAAATGTTTGGGACCTAAATTGTAAAAGAGTTTGAAGTTAGAGTTTTATGTGGAAATTCTGAATTTCAATAGTTATGAAATAACTTATAATGTCTAGGAAAAGTATTAATTGAGAAAATTAGCTTAATTGAGGGGTTAATTGAGCAAGGACTGAATTGTATGAACCGTGAAATTTGGGGCAAAATGAAAATCAACATTTTGCACTAAAACAGTTTTAGAGAGCAGCAATAGTCTAACTTTGAAAAATCACCAAAAATTGTATAAATCGAATTGAATGATGAATAAAATATTAAATTAAAGCTTATTGAGTCTAGTTTCTTATAGAAGAAATGGTATAAGCAATGGAATTGTAAATCATGAGATATAATAAGTTTTGTGAGACAATGTCAGAATGATTTCGGGTTCCCCTGTTCTAGATTTGGAAAATCATCAAAAATTGGATAAAAATAATTAAGGGATTAAATTTATATGTTTAAAATCTTTAATGATTCTATTTTCAATATAAATAAAGGGAACATCATCCAAATCTCGTACGATGAGATAATTAATTCTTAGTGAAGAAGGGTCGGAACTGTCAGACAGTAGAACAGGGGTAACTTTAAAGAATAAACTGTACTTATTGGATAAACCAAAAATTCTAAAAATTTTATGGTAATAAGATACATAAGTCTAGTTTCAGGGAAAATTAGTGGATATTAATTTTGAATTCTGTAGCTTAATATATAAATAATTTAGTGACTATGATGCAAATTGACAGTTTTGAATATACATATAAGTAAATAGTGAAATTACTGATAATGTTACTTGTTGCATGTTATATAAATTAAGGATGTGGAATGGAGAGGAGGAGGAGGAAAATATGTATGAACATTCAGTTAGCATGGCTAATTTGCATGTTTTAGGCTCATGGACTAAATTGAATAAAAGTAAAATTTTATGGGCAATTTTGTAAAAATGTTAGAAATGACCAAATTGCATGAAATGAATTATTTTATTATTTAAAATTACAAAATTGAATGAAATTATTAATTTAGCTCAAGATAAGGGAAAAACATGTTTTAAGGATTAAATTGAAAAGTGTTGAAATTATGGAAAATCCTGATATTTTATAGAATTCATGGGTTGTTATCAATTTATTTGAGAATAACGGCTGGAAATAAGGATTAAATTGTAATAATTTTATTTTATTTTAACGTAAGAATGAAATCGTCATTAATTAAAAGTTTAGGGGTAAAATGGTAATTTTGTTTAGAGCATTAGTTGAATGTATTACAACATGAAATAAATGAAAATGACGATCAAATTTCTTTATAAAGATCCGGATGACTCAAATACAAGACTTAAACGTGGAAAAGAAAAGATATCGGATTAATGAAATTATAAACATGTACAAGCAACGAGGTAAGTTAGTGTAACTTGAATTGTACTTTTAAATGCATGAAATATTGATATAATGAATTACTTGATTTATGTTTACGAAGAAATGGCAAGAGAATGATGTTTATCATGACATGTAAATAGGTGATTATTTTTGATACGTTGATACAAGGAAATTAATTAAATTGAGACGAGTAATAAATTCAAGTAAAACATATCGAGAAAAATAAGTACGTTAAGGGATAATATATTTGATTTTAATTGGTTCCAAATATGAACGTTAGATGAAATGAAATATCCGATAAATAAATCGTAACTCCTGTGAATGCTCGTAACTCTATTCCGTGATTTGATTCGGTTAGGGCGTTACAAAAGACGATGATTAAAAATGCCAGAAGACGGAGATAGACAAATCAAACATTAGTGCGATCATTAGAGATATTTAGCAAACGAAAGGCAGTTTTCAAGAGATCAAGTTCCATTTTATACCCAGCAGAGAAAATCTTTACGCTCATACTTTGGCAAAAGAAGCATTAAAGAGAGGAAGTAGCCATTACCTGGTAGGAGGGCTTCCAAATTTCGTTCGTGAAGAATCGGAGGAGAGGAGACCAAAAGAACCAGATTGAAAAATGAAGGAGACGGTCTGTTTGAATAAGGTAGTAGAAAATTAATTACTTTTGTTGGAAACTGCTATCGAATTAATGTTGGAAAAGACGTGAAATGACAATCCACTGAAGACACAGCTTGCGATTTGACTAGAAAGGAGACTATTAGGCTTCCTATTTAGATTTATTTCTGTTATTGTTTTATTTCTGGTTTTGTTTTAATTTTTAAGATTCATGGATAAGTTGCTTTAGGTAGGTCTGGCTATATACGCAGGCCTGGAATTTTTAATAGGGCTTCTTTTATAGTTTTAGCCCAGTTCTGTTTGATAGTTTTGTTCAGTAATAAAAATCCAGTCAAATATTTTAAGTCAAAAAAAAAAAATCTTAAAAGTCAAGTAACTGACTAAATAATTTATCCTTATCAATATTTATGGTAATTATCTTTAATGGAATGTATCATACTTGAGTGAAAAATTATTTTTTTATAAAATAATTATATAATTAATTTGAAACTTAAAAAATAAATCAGTTTTTAATTGAATAGTTTTTTTAGTGGTAGTTATTAGTTAAAATTTAAGAGTTTTAAATACTCCTACTATTTTTATTTTTCTAATTTGATTTTCTTTTTGTAATATTTCTTATTTTTTTCGTTATTCTTAATTGAGCTATATGTGCAGTAAACATTTTAAAATTTATAGGGAAACATTTTTTTTCTGAAATAATAATTTATTTGGTTTTTTAACTTTACAGAAAAATTATTTTAGTCTTTTATTTAAAATTTTTTTATTTTTTTAACCCTTAAATTTACATTTATTTTGTCAAACTACTCCAAAATAGATAAATAAAATTAATAAATTTTAACTTTACTAACATGACAAATACATAAATTGTCATGTAGATGTCACATAAAAAAATTAAGAGAGATTAAATTAAATTCTCCATCAATTTTAGACAATTTTAACTCCGTTATTATTAGGAGTGAGCAAAATTCGATTTGATTCAAAAAATTAGATATAAAATTTAAATATTGAATTAAATAATTTGAGTTATTCGGGTTAATCAATTTATTTTGATCATCTCAAAAATCAATTTTTTTGTTTAACTCAGAATATGAATTACACAATTCGAGTTATCTGAAAATCCGAATAAGAAAAGGTAAAACTATGTCATTTTGATAAATGTTTAACTTTTCTAAAATTAAAAAGGCAAAACTACGTCGTTTTGATAAATGTTTACCAGTCAAGTTGAAAGCCAAAACTATTATATTGTTTATATAGTTAAATAATATTATACTTCGTCTACTAGTTAAATAATTGGTGCATATAAATACAACATTGAGTATAAATAATAAGATTCGTTAACTCAATTTGACTTTGATTGCTAAAATAAAATTCGTCAACTCGACTAACTCGATAATTTTTTACCTGACTCGATCGAATACTCACCCTAATTACCACAAATTAAAAAAAAAAAAAAAACTAGCAGCGTAATAAAGACGAATCGTTTGAATTACCTGCATTTATTGTATACTTTTTCAATCAAAAAATAAGAATAATAGGAGAGGGGAACAAACTTTCACGACATTGTGTGTACGGTCAATCTCAACGGCTAACGCTAACCCCGAGTAATGGTGCAAGATGGAAGCCAGAAATTGCACGTGGTGAGGGTGTAAGGCTACCATAGGCAGAGACTCACCGACGCCGTCCAACGACTTTTCTCATCCATTTCATGTAATCAGCAATCCTCCACGTCTAAATAAATAAATAAATGTCGACGCTCAACATTTTTAGATTAATTCAACCGTACGCCGTCGACCACCGACGCTAATTCAGTTAACAAGCGTAATTTAATTAATTATACAAGTAAAAGATTATAGGTAATAAATATTTTTATAAAAAATTATGCTTTGCTTAAAATAGTAAATAAAAATATCATTCTATATATTTTTAGATTTTATATAAAAAAATATTTTTAAAGTAATATTTATTATTTTATAAAATAATTGAGTGTTTAATAATTTTTTAATCGAGTTGAGATTTAGTTAACAGGTGATACTAATTCAATTAGCCACTTAATATATAACTATATTACGGCACACTTACGATGTGGATAAAAAATAAAGTTATATAAAAATATATTGATAAAATTTTAATATAAATAACAAATGTGTTGAAAATCATATAGGATTGAATTCATATCCATATAAAATGATAAAAATACTTACAAGATAATTCAATTTACTCTATGAAATAAGTGTATGTTTATCAAATATAGATTAAATGACGTCAACATCTTTAAACATCGAGTTCCTTTTAAAACAAATCAACATATATATATATATATATATATATATATATATGGAGCATTTTAATTGTAATTAAAATACAAATATCTCAATACTCATTACAATTTAATCAAGGTAAAAGAAATTGAAGGAGCACTCACCTATTTCTCCAAGCTTTCAAAAATATACCCAAACTTCTTCTTTAACTCAAACAAGGCCCTGCTCCATAGCTATTGTAAACTCCACTTTTTGTCCAATATTTCCTCCACACATAAGCACATATAAACACCAATCAATCGTTGTTTCACGATAGATAACTTATAATATTATATCACCAATTACATAATCCAAGTATAATCATAAACTCAATTCATAGTTAATTTCCTTGCCTCTTTCACTTGACGTTTCTACCTTGAAAATCTTACGTTTCATTTTTGCTTCCATTAAAGTGTATGTAATTTACGGTAGGTGTAGTTGGAGTAGTAAAGTTTCATTATTGTATAAGGTAAGTCCCACCATTTTGTTGCAAAAATTCATCTCTTTCCAAGCTTGTCGAATGCTCAAATGGGATCTCTAAATTTCGGTTTTCCTGTGGCTTCATTCTCTCCTTACTCTCTTGTCAACTCAAGCACCAAAATTTGCTCAATGTTTTCTCTTTCCTCCTCTTCCATGCAATTTGGTTGGATTTGTGGCTTCATTTACTATTCACACTTAACATGGTATTTGCTACCAAATTCTATCCAACTGGCACCTACCTTCCAACATCTAATGCAGTTTAACTTTTAACATTATTGCAACCCATTATGGTCACCACTTGCCTTAAAAAGTTTGTGGTTTAATTGTCATGCCATAGCTTATGTAAGTCCCTTTGAATTAATGGTAAAGTTTCCCATTGAGCCCTCTATAAATTATACTAATTACAAGATAATCATTCCTTAATCCTTACTTCACGTGCTAATATAACCATCCAAGTCCAGACACTTAGTTGAAGCATAAATATTCCAAAGTTTTATTAATTACCACAGAATTTACTATTTATGACCCAGAATTGTGTCATTACTTGTCATCAAAATCTTTGAACAACACAATATATTTTTTAGTCGTTTTATATATTTCTAAAATAAATTCAAACGCTATATATATATATATATATATATATATAATATTTAAAGATTTAGGTTTCATTCAAATATGTGGACTCACCGGACTGATCATGTGAAGCTAGCACGCCAGGATTTTGTTTGTCAATCCCAATGGACTACATAATATATACTCGAGTTACGTAAATCTAAGATAGTTTTGTTTCCTGGAATTGAAATTTTCAAATTTTGATATACTTGAAGACTGAATCAGATATATTCAAATATATATTATTAAATTGAGTTAATTATATCAAGTGCCGGCTAGAAAATTGGAAATTTAAGGCTACGATATATATACATCCCAAGAGGGTTTTGGTAACCTGACTTATCCATCCCTTTTTCGAAGATGACTTTATGAAATCTGATGTAGCCACTGCACTTTACTGGGTTAGAAACAAAGAAAATGAGATATTGCCAGTTATGATTGAATCTTCAATCATGTTGAGTACTTATGGACTGCTATTATGCCAGTAGAGTACGCAAATTAAATCTGTACAATAGCTCAAGAATGTACACTTCACCAGCGTTGCTGGTGAGTTCATTGCTTTATCACACACAAAAAAAGGGGAACATAAACAATCATAATTTGTTTATATATTATTTCGTCTAATTGTTTTGATCTATACATAAATATTAGAAGAAAAACAAGCAAAAAGAGGGGAGAAAAAAAAATTAACTGATACAACAGACGAGGGTAGTGAAAGCATCAAGTCCTGGTACTGAAAGTATCATCACTAGACAAATTAAATGGACTCCAATTACCAAACAGTAGATTTGGATCTTGAGTTTCAGGCCCTAGAAGTGGCTCTTGAGTTGCCTGCAGGTGCAAGGCATGAGTGATGGAGGAATGAGAATTCGGCCACAGTATCTCTTGGGAAGATAAATCATCACCTGGCAATGGTGGCAATGCATAGTTACTTGTTTCATCACCTGTACATTGTTGAACTCTATCTAGATAGTCTAATCCAGAATGGTATATTTGGTCATTGTTGCTCAAGTGATATTCTGTGGAGAAGTCGGAGTGAGTGAGGCATCCAGTGACACCGTTTTCTTCCGGTAGCTGAAGACTTGATTCCATGTTCGTGTTCGATAAGCTTGGAAATTCCCGAGATGGATCGAACTCTGTAGGCAACTCTGGAACTTCGAAACTGGACTTGTTTTCTGGTTGTTGATTGTTCAGAAAGTTGGCAAAAAGGAGTGCCAAATCGATTTGAGAACCGTCAGACATTGAGGAGGAGGTATTGGAGTCGGATAAGGCGTTCACTTTATTATCATAACCGTCACTTGACAAACTCTTGTTGCAGGGGGCACCATCAGTTGGCAGCCTTAATAAGGACTTACCTCTTCTGTTTTTGCGGCAGCCGCCTCCGACCGGCACGTTGCGAAGGGAACCTCCTTTGGTCCAATATCTTCGACAGCCTTTGCAAAAGTACCTTGGTTGTGTTAAGCTGTAATTGTTGTAATAACAGAATTTGGTATTGGAAGAACCACACCTTGGACAATTTGGTGATATCTCCACGCTAGGCTTCCATTCTCTCTCCATAACCAACAGCTTCTAACTCCGTAGCCTTCATCAAGAAAGCCAGCGGCCAAACACACAGTGGGGGGAGTAGGGATAGAGTGGGGTTCAATTGAGAAATAATATTGGTTAAATTAAGTAGAGGGCACACAGGAATGCTTATGGGGCCTTTGAAATGGAGGAGTTATAGGGAGCAAATGCCTCGAGAGGAGCACACAACCTTCCCTGCTGACCAGCGCATTCGGAGTTCGAAAATATAATATAATTTAGAAAGGCAAAAAGACAGAAGCACACGGGCAATGCACGTGGGTGGTGTGTTTCTTGAACAAGGAATATCTCTCTGGGATCATGCGCTTCTTGGATCATGTACCCTTTTTGCAGATTTCATGAATGTGCATGTGATGAGAATGTTGAACCAACGAAATCAAGACACTTTCAGAAAATCACTATCTCTAACCACTTGCTCATTCTATGCATACACTAGAACGCTTACCAGCATGATCCTTGATCGGCCATGATGCATGAAAAGAGTACGTACATATCTCAAGGTGATCTTTTCAGTCACTACTTTACTGCTGTCTGGTTGTTTTATCCACACGTTTATGTAGTTAGCGCAGTGATTGATTCTCTTATCTAGAAAACTAAAATATTCTAAATATTTTGATAAAATTCAACTTTGAAGACATTTTAAGTTGATGGTGTCTGCATGTAGTATGCCATACCTGCAACGAATACCAGTAAAAATCTTCACAATCTCATATCATGTAGATGCAGCGGCCTTAACTTTCCCAGTTATAACATGAGAAGTAACCATGTGTAGAGTATTATAGCAGGCAGCTACGTAGCTAAATTCAAGCATTACATAGTAATTTATGTCGCATCAATGTTTATGCATGCATTTAAGGCGGATGAGATAGAGCAAAGCTTGGAATTTCTGCATCTTTTTGAATTTAGATTATACCTAAAGAAAATCCCCTTGAGTTGCCCATTGTCACAAACGAAAGTGTAGAAGGGACTATAGATAACTAGACCTAATCAGCACCAGCATAAAATCCGGATGATGTTCCGATCGTTGGAAAATTTTCTGTCCATCTCTCAAAAAAGACTGCTTTAAGGAAGACTGGAGACTGGAAATTCCCACGTAAAGGATATCCTACAATATTGTTGCTGCTGTATTGCCCCATCTGCTTCATATGCTCAAGTATATACATTTGCTTCAATGTTTTAAAAGCATACAAATCCAGGACGAGTATAATATTTCAAAAAAATTAAGATGAAAATCTTGAAGAAAAACAATAAATGCATCTATGGCAATGGATTTTGCATTTTTCCTTGCTCCCATGGACTATCAAATACTGCCCAATTCAGCTGATGGGCATCTTGGGCTATTGAATAGCTCCACTTGGGCTGCCACGTCCCGAACTCAGATTATGACAGTTGAGTTTGGCAGCTATTCTAATGGAGATTAGGATCCACCAATGGAAAATGTTGGGATCAATGACAACTCGATAGCGTCAGCTGTTTCCCATGGGATGCTGGCTCAAACAGTGGGAAATTGGCTAACGCTTGGATTACTTACAATAAACTGAGTGTGTTCTGGACATATGATGAAAACCCTGTTTTTATGGGCAACTCTTCTCTTTCTTATGTGTTCGATCTGATGAAAACTCTCCCGCACTGGGTTAAAATTGGATTTTCAGCAGGTACAGGCCAGTTCACGGAGTGCAACACCATTAAATCATGGAAATTCACTTCGAATTTCAAAACCAAGCAACCAAAGCCTAGTAACAAATTTTCCTTTTAGAAAATTCAACAAATATTGTCTGTCACATTTAAACAAATTTTGTGGGCTAAATTTGTTAATTCAAGATATTAGCAATGATTAATTGTCTTTAATTGGTCACTTTAAAAGTTGACAGGGATTAAATAATTTAATTTCTTTTAGAATGATCAATTTACTCAATATCAATATAAAAGGAACTGAAAAAATCATTTTGCCAAGTAATTATGTAATTCTGTTTATAACCCAAAATATACACAACAATAATCATAAAATAAATAATACCAACACAACACAACTCAAATATAAGAATATATTTAAAATATAACATGAATGTACAGATATATTAAAATTTCTATATACAAGTTGTTAATATGTCAGCACTTAAATATTTAACAACTTAAAAAATTATGATTGATCCTCTAATTTTACAAAAATATTATTTTAATCCTCTATTTAATATTTTATCTCTTTTAACATTTAAATTTGTATTATTTTTTCAAATCACTCTAAAATTAATAAAAAAATTTACGTTTGTTATTTTGTTGACACCAATATTTAATTATTTTTTAAATTTAAAATTTTTTTCTTTTAATACTTTTAATACTTTTTAATTTCTTAAAAGTGGCTTCTTATAATCTTTTTATTTTTTTTAAAAGATTTCTTAAAAGTGGTTTCTTATAATTTTTTTTATTTTTTTAAAAGATAATTAATTAAATGTTAAAATGAAATGTTAGTAAAGTTAAAAAAGGTAAAATATTTAAGCATTTAATGAATTTTGGTTGGATACATATATAATTTTATGTCATTTACCATTAAGGAGAAAGAAACATTATCGTTGTTCTACGAGGAAACTGTTTCTCCTGTGTCTGAATTTCCAAGAAGATATCGCCTCTATCGCTGCATTGTTTCAACAGTTCATTCATCTATGACATCGTAAAGGACAACGCTGGCCGCTGGTTTCCTTGTAACACTATTCCAAACAGATTCTATTAATCTCTATTTATATCTGAACCCAGTCTGCTGGTATGAAGAAGAACAACACTACATCCCAACCATGTCTGCAAGTTGTCGTCTTCACCATCTTAATGCTCATTGCTTTTTTCTTCTCATCTTCGTCCAACTTTTTCTTCCATTTGCTCGTCCAGTATTGTAGTAGCCAATTTTGGCCCAACCAATAAACCAAAATAAAACCCAAAGACCATTACAAAAAATAAAAAAACCCAAACCCAAGTTATCTAACCCAACAACCCAAATGAAACCTAGCCCATTTCAAATAAAAAAAATAGCAATGATCGACCTCTTCCAAAGCTTCACCACACACCTCTCACCAATGGCCACCACGCACCACCACCGCCACTAAGGCACCAACAATGGTTCTGACCGCCCACATCACCCGCAACAACGAGCCCAACACGCAAACGGAAGGAAACAACAAGCAAGAAGACAAAAAAATGATAACAAACAAAAGAGAAGAAACAACGAAGAAAAAAACAAAAAATAGAAGTAGGAACAAGTTTGTATTCGGCTATAAAAGCCATTCTCAGTTCCTCTGTTTTTTTTTTTACGATTTTTAGCAGTTAAAAATCAAAAGCAAAACAGACAAAAGGAATCAAAAATAGAATAAAAGCAAGAGAAAAGGTTGATTTTTTACCTTTTTTTCCCTTTCGATTTCTTTTTTTTTCTTTCTTTATTTTTGTTTGCAAAATCAATTTTAAATAACAAATGGTAAAGGAGACGCTATCGGAGTCCTCAGCACCGCTCGTCCGAGCTCTTCTCCGTCGCCGTCATTGAAATCCGGTCTAAGAGGGGTCAAGATCTTCTCCTCTTCGACACCTTCGTGTTTTGGTTTTGAGGTCTTCAAAGACGCCCAAACGAGGACTAGAGAAAGGTCCTTTTGACATGGCCGGCCACCAAGTATGGTGGTGGTACATGGCGTCGACGAGGGCGGCGCGATGAGGGGTTGGGACCTTAGCCAGAATGGAAGAGAAAAGGGTAGGGGCTTGAGTTCTTCAAAGAAAAAAACAAAGAGAAGTCCACAACAAAAGGAAGAAACCCTTTTGTTTTCTTTAAAAAAATGAAACGGTGCAGTGTAAAAGGAATGGGTATTTTCAAAGCCCGAATGGGCTATTTGCTACTCAGTCCCTCTGTTGTTTTATGTGTTTCAATCATCCCTTTTTTTTTTTCTACATTTAAAATTATCCCCACAAGTTTGCATGATATTTGCTTTGGTCCCCTGTTTAAAAATCTTTTATTTCTTTTATTTTGAGTTCTTTTTTCTTTGTCTTATTTAATTTGTTTTACATATCATTATTATTTAGTATATTATTATTTATAGGCTTGTATATATACATATATATATATATATATATATATATATATATATATATTACCTTTTAAGTTTTATAGGTTATTTTATTTCCATTAAAATAAAAATGTCTTATGTTTTGTATATATATCACTTTATTATATTTTATTTTAAATTTCTTTCATATTACATTCGAAATTTTTATTATTTATTTGAAAGTGTTTTCTTTAAAATCATTCGTTTAAAACTTTTTATACCTTATATGTTATAGCTTAGATTTATTTAGGTATTATCCAAAAATCATTTTATTACTTATTTTAAAATTGTTTATATACCTTATTTTGAACCCTATTTACTTATTTTGAAATGTTTTGCTATTATCATTTACTTTAATTCTTTATACATTGTTTTATACTTTTGTGTATATATATATATATACATATATATATATATATATATATATATATATATATATATATATTATCTATGCTTAAAACTTCTTCATATGTATATATCATTCTTACTTTCAAAAAAAAAAAAAACATTTTGCATATTGTTGATTTTAACCTTTTACATTATTTATTTTAAAATTCATTCATGGTCATTTGAAATTCATTTTGCAATTGTTATTTTAGTTTGATTTTAACTATTTATTTATTACATTTTTAATTGTATCATTTGATTCATCGGTTTTTATTATTAATGACTAGTTTTTTTTTTTTTAAAGGGGAGCTCATATTGTGAGGTTATTGCTATTGCATATACGTTAATTTGCTTACTCGTGTTCATATTATTGCCATGCGCTTGTGGAATATTTTATACATGTATCATTGCTCCATGTCGCACTATACTTTTATTTCATATCATCGCCCATGAATTAAACCCCAATGTATTTATCCAATAAATCACCTTATTCTAACCTAAATAAATAACATTTGTTGCTTAAATATTGCATTCATTGCTATTCAAAAAACGAAAATTTCCAAACAAGGCAATGTTTTGCATTTTGAAATACCGAGGAATTGTGCCCTAACTTACGGGTTTCGATTTTCTCGTTATTTCTAAATAGCTAAATATCCTTTTTAAGTTTTAAAATACACGGGATTTCCATTTAAATTAAAGGCGACCTTGCACTCGGGAGTTCGTGGTATTGTGTCCTAACTTACGGGATGTGATACTCCTATATCTCGAGAATAAGGAAATCTTTAAACAATCGATTCAAGCTAATTCAAAAATTTTAAAATCAATATTGATAGAAAAGATCGTATTTCAAATCCATTCCTGATTTTTAATTTTCGACATTAAGACACTAATTAATCAACTCGGTACCAATTTTTGGGCGTGTCGAGGGTGCTAATCCTTCCTCGCACGTAACCGACTCCCGAACTTGTTCTCTTGAGTTTCGTAGACCAAAATGTCATTTTAGTAAACTAAAATTGTTTTATTAAAACAAAGGTGATCCGATCACACCAAATAAAGATCGGTGGCGACTCCCATTTTAATTTTCGTTTTCAAAACCAAAGTCGATTCCCATCTTTAAAAAAAATGGTTTCGACAGCTTGGCGACTCCGCTGGGGACCCACGAGAGTCGAGCCACAAATTGATTAATTTTTGTCCTTTGTCGAAAATTGAAAATTCATTTTTCGTTTTAAATTTACGATCCCCTCATTGCATTTCATATGTTTTTTTCTTACGGTTTTCTTCGTTTTAGCTCTATTTTCTTTATTGTCTCGGTTTTTCATATGCATATCTCCTCGCACATTGCATTGCATGACCGCTGTGGTCACACCTTTAAGTGGAAGTGAGAAACTACTCCTTCGTGAGGTCTTCACCTCCGTATAGGATAGTGGATCGCTTTCGGGATACATCCGTACCTGCGTCTTCGTGAGGTTTTCATCTCCAGATATAGCCGTAGGGAAATGTATTCCCTCAATCAACTCGGTCCGTATGAACCTATAATGGGTGAGGATCGAGAATCTGCTTGCCAGTCCCTTTACTTTAGAACCAACCACATGTAATGAGCCCTAGGAGCTCGCCTAGGTAGACCCACACCGAACCCTAGTGTTTGCCTAATTAGGTGCTTGATTATTTCTTGATTGCTTTGATCTCTATTCTTTGTTTTAATACTCGACTCGCTTGTGTTTCGTTGATTGTTGCATGACATCTCATCATAAAAGGGCATTGATTCACGATTCGGTTACTAAATAGAAGAGCTTAGCATGGAAAAAGGGTTTCTTGATAGAGTGGAGGATAATGCGGCCGTCCGAGTATGGTCCAAGAGACACAACGAGAAAGGTGATAGTTTGGCCGAGGATACGAGTCGAGTTATGGGATTTCACTCGCATCAATGTGACTCGAGAATGACTGCGAGAACTAAGAGAAATATGGAATAGTTGGAACGACGAGATCAAGCAACTCTTTTCTTCAGAACTTCACGGTGACTTACCTTATTTGCTCGACATAAAGGTGGATAAATACTTATTTCGGGCCCTCAGCAGCTTTTGAACCCCGCTTACAGCTTGCTTCACCTTCAGAGGAGTCGATTTAGTACCCACTGTGGAGGAATACATGGCGTTACTTAATTGCCCGAAGATTCAAGCCGATAGGGCCTATTCAAGACTCCATCAATGTTCCTCCATTTTTGAAGAAATTGATGAGTATTACGGAATGAGCGAGCGATGGGTTGCAGCCCGTATCAAACGAGAAAGGGATAGTAAGTGTATTCCTTGGGGAATTTGAGGACTTGATCTTAGCACACCTGATTTGAAGAAGAGGGTTGATGTTTTTGCCTTAAGCATCTACGGTTTGGTCGTCTTTCCCAAGGCATTAGGACATATAGATGAAGTTTGTTTGCACTTATTCGACCGACTTGATAAAAGGTACTACACCACCCCAAAGAATCCTAGCGTAAACTTTCGCATCCTTGAGTGCGTGTCTGAGAGCGGGCGAAGGAAGATTCATTGGTTGTGCACAGCTACTTTTGGCATGGTTCCATAGCTATTTTTGGAAAGTAAAAAATGTCTCCTATCGGGTTTTCTCCAAGGACTATTCTCCACTAAGAGAATTAGTGGTTACACCGAGGCGAGACGATATCTCAGAAGAAAAATGGATAGCTATTCTTCAAAATTTACGAGTCGAAGATGTTGAATAGAGGGCCCGTGGTTAATCCCTACGAGATCTTATATCGATGCGGTGATTTTGACTGGGTCCCTCTAGCTGGAATATGGGGAGCTTCTGGATATGCCCCGCTACTTGTGTTAAGGCAGTATCGGTCGAGACAGTTCATACCAGCAACACGAGGATTGGCTCAATGTGAGTTCTCTTATAAAGACGATGGTTATAAGAAAAAGGTTCGTGAGATATCAAATGCTTGAAACCAAACTCGAAGAATGAAGGGATTCACTGCAGGCCCGATGACAACCCCCGAGTATGAATGGTGGTGGGGTAGGAGAGTTAACGACAATATCCCTAAACCAAATCAAGGGAGCACTCAGCCAATAGAAGAACATTTGTGAGAATTCCCATCTGAGCTAGAAATCATCAAGCAAGACTTCGAAAAAAGGAGCTCTGAATTTGGAAGGAAGATAGAGCAGTTGGAAGAAGAGAAAATGAAACTAGGATTAGACGTCGACATCCATAAGCTAGAGGCCGAGAAGCTAAGAAAAGGGAAGAACAAAGCCGAGGAAGACTTGGATAGTTTGAAGACCGATTATAATAAGCTGCGTATGTCAATAAGAACTGCCGGTTTGGGCAAAACATCAGAGCAGTGGCGTCAAGAGATCGGAAAAGAAAAGACTAGAGCCGATCAGTGGGAGAAGAAGTTCCATGATGTCCGAATACGAGAGGACGTTCTGAAAAAGAGTTTGTTAGAAAGTCAAAACGAAAAGGAAAAGTTACGAGCTCGGGTGGCTGAACTAGAAAGATCACTACATCAATATCGTAGCGCAATTCCGTGTCCCGAATTAAAAGCCGTGATCTAAGTAGGATCGAAGAGTTGAAAGAGGAAATAGGGAAACTCGAGGCCGCATTACAAGATGGTAAAATCCGAGTGGAACTCCTTGAGGCAAACAATGAACATTATAGAGAACAACTTTTCCGCTCTCAAGATCAGATCAGAAATAGAGATTATGTCATGGGCGAGGCTGTGGCTCAAGTTCGAGAGGTAGCTGATCACTTGCAAACCTTGGCAGTTCAGGCTGATGTATTGAGTTTAAAGTACGAGTCGGAATCAGATCGGGGCCGAAACCTAGCTTGGCTCCTTAGGAAGGTTAAGGCTTTGGGCATTAGGGCCAAGTCGTATATGTAATCATCTGTTCTATGTAAAGGAATTTTTCTTCTAGTGAAGTTCTTCTAATGAAATTGAATTAGAATCAACGCCTCTTCTGCATTCATTCATTTACATTACATTTCATCATATGCATTAAATTTTACGAAAAGACCCTAATTAAGTAAAAATTATTTCAGTTAATCTGGAAACCAACGAGAATCAACCAACCGAACACAGCTACTATACCCGCCGTAAAACTAAAGAAATGGATCAAAGACTAGAAAGATTAGAACAACTACAAAGGGATATGCAAGAGCAATTACAAGCGCGATGCAAGAGCGATTAGCGAAAATCCAACAAGATATGAGGGAACAAATGCAAGAATCCTAGAATAATATGCTAGGCGATTAGCACGATTCTTTGGCTAAGAACGGGAAAAAGGGAAGAACACTATAGGAAGCAACAATGAAGATCCTATCTATCCTCCGGGCTTTACCCCAGTAAACACTCAATCACAACCAGAGATACACCTACGAACAAATACGGTTATTATTAGACCTGAGCAATTCCGGTAGGTGCCTCGGACTCGATGAATGCTCCTATAGGTTCGGCCTCTACTCCCGGGGATAATCCAAATAATCCATTCATCCCGGACACTTGATGATGTGGCGTAAAGCGAGAAAAAGAAAAGATGGACTTGGCAAAGCAACTTGATGATCGTTGTAAATGGTCGGAAGAAAAATTCAAAGCAATGGAGATCATTGATTACTCTCGCGGGATTGACGCTAAGGAATTGAGCTTGGTCCCGCACTTGGTGCTCCCGCCAAAATTTAAGACCCCGTGAGTTTTGAAAAGTATAATGGGACGAGCCGCCACAAGCTCATATTACGATGTTTTGTCGAAGGATGACGGTATGTCAATAACGATCACCGTTGATCCACTTTTTTTTCAAGACGATACCGATCGGATCCGCGCCAAATGGTACAACCAACTCAATGCGCCCAAATTGGTTCATGGAAGGACTTGGCTCAAGCTTTTATGAAACAATACGGTCACGTGACGGACATAGCACCCACGGCGAATTACTCTACAAAACATGGAAAAGAAGCCGAGTGAGAGTTTCAGGCAGTATGCACAACGGTGGAGGGAAATAGCGATGCAAGTCCGACCACCTCTCTTGGAGAAGGAAACAACCATGCTTTTTATCAATACCCTGAAGGCCCCATTCATTAACCATATGTTGGGAAGCGCTACTAAGAGCTTCTCAGATATAGTGATGTCCGGGGAAATGATAGAAAACGCGGTGAGGTGTGGGAAAATTGAAGCAGGAGAAAGTGCCAAGAGATCGGCTCCTAGAAGAAAAGAAAATGAAGTGAGCAATGCAAGTATATACAATAAAAGTTATCCCAAGCCAGTTACAGTGAGCCAACCAAGGGCAGTGACTACTAGCCATCAGGGCCCTATAAGGCAAGATTCCAACCCAAGGCCTAACACAGAAAGGGTTCAATTCACGCCAATCCCAATGACGTATAAGGAGCTTTACAAGAACTTGTTCGATGCACATGTAGTGTCCCCATTTTACTTGAAACCCATGCAACCTCCATTTCCTAAGTGGTATGACGCAAACGCTCAATGCGAATACCATGCAGGAATCTTGGGACACACAATTGAAAACTGCACGGCCTTCAAAAAATTGGTCGAAAGGTTCATAAAAATGGGCATTGTGAAGTTCGATGATTCCACAGGACCTAATGTGGCGGGAAATCCGTTACCCAGTCACTCAGATGAAGGGGTAAACGCGATAGTTGAAAATGGGGGGAGGAGAACCAAGATAGATGTATCAGAGGTAAAGACCCCTTTGAGATGGGTTTGGAAGAAAATGGTGGAAGAAGGTTTACTTACACAAGATTTAAGGGAGAAGCCCGAAGGAGCAAAATACTACTGCGAGTGTCACAACGAAAAGGGTCATGAGATCCAGAGATGCAATGGATTTAGGGCACTGGTACAGAGGTTGATGGAAAATAAAGAAATTAAATTCTTTGAGTATACTAAGGGTTTAGAAGAAGAAGATATATGCGCTTCGGAAGGAGGATCAACCAACAAAGTCCCTGGGGTCAATCACCCAGTAGTAATCATATCGCGACCGAGAACCAGTGAAATGGGGGTACCAATTGCGCCAAAGGTCATAATTCAAAAGCCCGTTGCTTTCCCCTATAAAGATAGCAAAAGAGTTCCTTGGAATTACGACTGCAACGTAATGATCCCAGGAGGGAAGAATCCAACTGGTACTTCAGATAAAGGTCAAGACGAGGGTTTCTATACACGCAGTGGAAGGCGTTATACTCCGAACACAAAGGCAGAATCAGCTAAAGGAAAAGCCGTGGTTGTTGGGCAAGAAACGGAAAAGGCAACCGGACTTGAATTACCCGTCAATGAGCCTGTGACTGAAAAAGAGGCTAAAAAATTCTTTAAATTCCTAAAACACAGCGAGTACAGTGTTGTGGAGCACTTACACAAGCAGCCAGCCCGCATATCGGTACTAGCCTTACTCTTGAGCTCAGAGACTCACCGCAGTGCATTGATGAAGGTTTTAAATGAAACATATGTTGCGAATGATATCTCGTCAACAAACTCGATCGTCACGTCAATAATATCGCTACTGATAACTTCATTTTCTTTAATGACGATGAGATACCACCGGGGGGTATGGGATCTACAAAGGCCCTGCATATCACCACTCGCTGCAAGGGGCACACGCTACCGGGGGTGCTGATTGATAATGGATCAGCGCTGAATGTCCTGCCTTTGTCCATGCTAAAAGATTACCGTGAGATAGCTCTCACATGAAGACGTGTCGAACATCGTGAGAGCATTCGATGGTACTGAAAGGAAGGTGATGGGAAGAATCGAGATACCTCTCTTGATTGGCCCAAACACGTATGAAGTGGACTTCTTAGTAATGGACATCAAGCCCTCATACAATTGCCTGTTGGGAAGACCGTGGATTCACTCGGCGGGGGCAGTACCATCGTCCCTACACCAAAAGTTAAAGTTGGTAACTGAGGGTAGGTTAGTAACGATAAACGCGGAGGAGGACATAATTGCATCCGTCACCAGTGACGCACCGTGACGTGGGAGCGGATGATGAGGCGATAGAATGTTCCTTTCGGTCGCTAGAATTCATCAACGCTACATTCATTATCGAAGGGAGCAAAGTCCCAATGCCCAGAATATCCAAAACCACAAGGATGGGCCTACGATTAACTGTTGGCAAAGGAGCCTTGCCGTGAGAGAGGACTTGGAAGATGCCTCCAAGGAAGGATCGAGGTACCGAGTCTTGAAAGAAAACGAGATCGCTTTGGCTTAGGATTTAAGCCGATGCGGCAAAAGAAGAAAGAGCTGAGAAAGGAAAGAGATGAGAGAGCGCGTTTGTCTTGTGAAGAGGTCAAGTGGGAGCCGATGACCTTCCTCATTTATCTAAAACATTTGTGTCGGGAGGGACTATTTACTCCAAGGGAAGAATGACAAAGAAAGAGTCCGCCAAAGAAATGATGAAACAGCTTTGAGTATCAATGCCATATCTCAAGAAAGAATCGAGGAGAACTTAGCTGAATTCGCCACTTACGTCCTCGGGCGTTTTGAACAATTGGACCGTAGAGGAGATCCTCAGAACTTTTAGGATTAACTCAGAGTAATGTTCAAAACAAGCTTATTGCTCTAAGCCTAGGGGCAATAAGAATCCTTTTATGAAATAGGCATATGTCCAAATATCTTTATTTCAATGAAAATGCATTTTATGTATCATCTTGAGTGAATATTCTTTTATTTTTTCCAATTCATTCATAATCATACCATACAAATAAAATATTCTTAGATTCATTGTTCTTTGGATTTCTTTCTTCATCCATAACAGTCCCAGATATCAATGATATGAGCGATATTGCCAATGACTCGAGAGATTCCCTTGAGCAAGACTTTGTGTATAGAAGACACTTTGAGGATTTTGAAGATGACCAAAATTGTGGCCTATCTTCCGATTTGTTAAGAATGGTAGAACAAGAGGAGAAACAAATCTTACCTCACAAAGAGTCGGTGGAAGTTGTGAGCTTAGGAGAAGGAAAAGAGGTGAAAATCTGAGCTAGTATCGCATTTGTAGAAACAAAGCAAGACCTTATCGAGTTACTCCGAAATTCAAGGATGTCTTCGCCGGTCATATTAAGACATGCCCGATTGAATACCGATATCGTTGTGCATCGACTCCTACAAAGGAAGAATGCAAGCCGTTCAACGAAAACTCAAGCGATGAGACCCGATGTTTTGTTGAAAATAAAGAAAGAGGTCAAGCGATTCGGCTCGGCTTCTTACAAGTGGTCAAGTACTGTGAATGGGTGGCCAATATAGTCCCGGGGCCTAAGAAAGATGGGAATGTACGAATGTGCGTGACTATCGAGACCTAAACAAAGCCAAATTAAAAAGACAACTTCCCATTGCCTCACATTGATACACTAGTAGACAATACGGCAGTTACTCACTCTTCTCATTCATGGACGGCTTTTCTGGGTACAACCAGATAAAAATGCATCCTAAGACATGGAAAAGACCACGTTCAGAACCATGTGGGGAACATTTTGTTATAAAGTGATGCCATTTGGGCGAAAAATGCGGGAGCAACATATCGAGAGAGAGCCATGGTAACTTTATTTCATGATATGATGCACAAGGAGATCGAAGTTTACGCTGTCGATGACATGATTGCAAAATCCAAAACAGAAAATGAGCATGTGCAAGTCCCGAGGAAACTATTCTTAAGGTTAAGAAAGTTTCAACTAAAGCTCAATCCATCAAAGTGTACTTTCGAGCCCTGTCGGGAGAAAATCTGCTGGGATTCGTAGTCGGTGAAAAGGAATTGAAATTGACCTGGATAAAGTCAAGGCGATACAAAAATTACCTCCACCACGCACTCAAAAAGAAGTTCGAGGTTTCCTAGGAAGGTCAATTACATTGCTCGGTTTATCTCACAACCGATAGATAATTATGATCCGATATTTCGCCTTCTCATGAAGCATAACCCGGTGTTTGGGATGAGGAGTGCCGAAAACCTTTGACAAGGTCAAACATTACCTATCCAATGCCCCAAAGTCTTTGATGCCACCTCGCCTGGATAAACCATCGATATTGTACTTGGCGGTGTTCGAGAATTCCATGGGATGCGTGCTAGGCCAACATGACGAGATCGAAGAAAAGAAAAGGCAATATACTATCTCAAAGAAGAAATTCACCAATGTGAAACGAGATATTCGCTGATCGAGAAGTTGTCTTGTGCTTTGATTTGGACGACCAAGATCGAGGCAATACATGTTATACCACACAACTTGGCTCATCTCAAAATGGACCCTTTGGAGTACATGATGGAATCAAACGCTTTGAACGGAAGAATGGCTCGTTGGCAAATTTTACTTTCTCGAGTTTGACATAGTCTCACGTGAATCAAAAGGCTATAAAGGGAGTGCAATAGCAGACTTTCAAGCTAGTAGAGCTCTAGAAGATTATGAGCCATTGAGTTTTGATTTCCGAATGAAGATCTAATGTATGTTGCAACTACAAAAGAAGACTCTCAAGAAGGCTACCCTTGGAAGTTGAATTTTGACTGAGCTTCAAATGTCGTAGGAAATGGAATCTGCGCCTTTGGTATCCCCAAACGAGATCATTATCCTTTCACCAGTAAATTGGATTTCGATCGCACGAACAACATGGCGGAATACTGAAGCATGCATCATGGGCATCCGCGCAGACCATAGAACGCAAAAATAAAAGTGTTGGAGGTATACGGAGATTCTGCGCTAGTGATCTATCACCTTAAAGGTGAATGGGAGACAAAAGATCCCAAGTCGGTCGAGCTTATCGAAGATTGGTTCTTGAGTTAATCGAGGAGTTTGGACGATATCACTTTCTCGCTATCTCCCACGAGATGAAAACCGGATGGTCGATGCCTTGGCAACTTTAGCTTCTATGATTAAAGTAAACAGCAAGAAGATATGAAGCCTATCCAAATGAGCATTTATGAGGCTCCTACTCATTGCTTTGCAACATCGAAGAAGAAGAAGAGAAAGATAACCATCCTTGGTATCGTGGATATTTTACGATATGTAAAGAATCGTGAATACCCAGACCAAGCAACTGAGAATGACAAGAGGACATTAAGAAGGTTGGCCAGTGACTATGTCCTGGATAGAGAAATCCTGTATAAAAGAAGAAAAGACCAAGTGCTCTTAAGATGTGTAGACGCCGCCGAGGCTAAGCAAATCTTAGAAGAGGTTCACGAGGGTGTTCAGGGACGACGCCAATGGTTTCACAATGGCTAGGCGGATCATGAGATTCGGATATTATTGGTCCACTATGGAAGGAGATTGCATCAACTATGCCAAGAAATGCCATAAATGCCAAATTTATGGAGATAAAATTCATGTACCTCCTTCACCCCTTCACGCCATGACTTCTCCATGGCCCTTCTCCATGTGGGGCATGGATGTCATTGGGCCAATCTCACCAAAGGCGTCTAATGGACATCGTTTCATCTTCGTGGTCATAGATTGCTTCACCAAATGGGTAGAGGCCACCTCTTATGCCAACGCCACAAAGTCGGCGCAATGCGAAGTTCTTGAAGAAAGAAATCATATGTCGATATGGGATGCCCGAGCGAATCATATCGCATAATGCGCCGAACTTGAACAATAGCACGATAATGGAGGTCAGAGCGATTCAAGATTAAACATCATAACTCGTCACCATATCGCCCAAAGATGAATGGTGCAAAGAGAAGCGCCAATAAAAACATAAAGAAAATCGTGGGGAAGATGACTCAAACTTACAGTAGATTGGCACGAGAAATTTTCATTTGCCCCGTATGCCTATCTGACGTCAATCGTAACATCTACCGGGGCAACACCATTTTCTTTAGTTTATGGAATGGAGGCAATTCTACCTATTGAGGTCGAGATCCTCTCTCACGCGCGTGCTTTCGAACTAAAATTAGATGAAGCGAGTGGATCCAGCTCTCGATACGATCGGTTGAACTTGATTGAAGAAAAGAGGCTAAAAGCTATTCGACATGGTCAAATGTATCAAAAAGAATGATGCGCTTACAATAAGAAGGTGCGCCTAGAGAATTCCATGAAGGAGACCTCGTATTGAAAAAGATCCTTCCCATACAAAAGGACTTGAGAGGAAAATGGATGCTGAATTGGGAGGGACCTTATGTGGTAAAGAAGGCTTTCTCTGGAGGGGCTCGATTTTGACCGAGATGGATGGTAAAAGCTTACCTAATCCCGTGAATTCAGATTCGGTCAAGAGGTATTTTACCTAAAAAAAAAAGAAAAAAAAAAGGAGAGGCCAAGGCAAAAACCCGTAAAGGGCGCTTTGAGACCAAAGGGGTTTTGAGTTGAAAACCCAGGAATGGGCGATTCAAATTTTGATCGAAGTTGGGGGCATACTGTGATCCTGTTTTCTCTAAATTGACAAGAAGGAGGGATGCTACATCTTGGGGCATCGACAAAATACTCTTGATCTTTTAAACGCGTACCGAGTTCAAAGGTTCCTCGAGAAGTTTGTGCAACGAAGCTCATACTGCGATATCTGGGCACCTATTCTTATCTCATTCATTTTGATTCTTGGAAAGAATATGTTACCTTGATTAGTTTATCAATTCCCCTTTCGTAATTTAGTAAATTTGCTATCTTAATTACCCTATTCATTTTAAGTTTTATCCTCAAATAAAATTCCATCTTGTCTACTGCAATAATCTTTTCAAGCATTTTTTTGAAATGATGATTAATGGACTAATAACATTCAAAAAGGAGTTCTGTATATTACTCTGAAATTCTTCTAAATGATACAAGGACCTGAAACGGGACTAATTAGTTTGAATCACCCTACATTCAAAGAATGGGAACGATGGTGGAAAATAGCCCAGTTTGTGATTATTCTTCGGGTTTTTGCCGAGAGGTACCAAATGAGGAAAGCGGAATAATACGTTGATGAACAACGAGTAATACCAAATTAGGCAAAAATTAAAAAGTGACATTTTCATTCATCATTCATAACACCTAGTTAAGAGCATTTGATTCATTTCGATCATAGCATCCTAATTATTTGACACATTCATCATCTAGTTAGGAGCACTTGATTCATTTCGATCATAGTAGCCTAATCATTTGACATAAGCATAAATACATGGAACTGATTCTACAGGTCATATCCCCGAAATCAGTGAATTCACAAGCTTTAACCCCTAAGCGAAAGAGGGTAACAAGTCGATTTACTGATCTTGTCTCCCCGAAGTTGCAAAGTGAACAGATCGAAGATGGCGAATCTCATCTCCCTAACCAAAGAGTGGAACAGATTCAAACCACCATCCTATCTCTCTAAGCAGTAGTGGAGTAGGCTGAAGATTGCAGATCTCGTCTCCCTGAAATTGCAGTGGAACAGATCGAAGACAGCTGAAGATTTACAGATCTTAATCCCCTAAGCGGTAGGGAAACAGATCGAAGATGATAGGCTTTAACCCCCTAAGCAGTAGGGTAACAAGTCGAATTTTTCAAATCTTAACCCCAGCCAAGAGGGGTAACAGTCAATTTACAGATCTTAACCCCTAAGCAAAGAGGGAAATAGATCGAAGACGATGGGCCTTAAACCCCTAGCGGTAGGGTAACAGTGAAATTACAAATCTATTTTCCCTGAAATGGCGTTGGAGCGGCCCGAAGCCACAACAGATCTCCTTGAAGTTTCAGCGGAGTAGATTGAAGTTACAAGTCTTATCTCCCTGAGGTTGTAGCGGAGCAGATCAAGATAGTAAATCTTATTTCCTTGAAGTTGCAAAGGGGCAGAGTTAAAATTACCAAGTCTTACCTCCCTAAGGTTGTAGTGGAATAGATCAAGATAGCAAATCTTATCTCTCCGAAGTTGCAGAGAGCGTATTAAGGCTATAAATCATACACCTCTAAAGATGCAAGGTGGGTCGATCAAATTTCCATGGCGAATCTTATCTCCCCGAAGTTGCAAAGTGGAGCAGATTGAAGTCGCGACCTCATCTCCTAAGATGCAAATGGAGCAGATTGAAATTATCAAGTCTTAGCCCTTCATTGTTGCAGTAGAGTAGATCGAAGCTACAAATCCCTTCTCCTTTGTGCTGGAACAAATCATAGCACCATTTCCTATACCCCTGAGGATGGAGTAGGATGGAACGAAGCTATTTGAAGAAAAGAAGAACCAAGAAGCCAAGACTCAGTGAGCTTAGGCAAAATTGGCTCCTTTAAGGTCTTTGCTCCATTCTCGTTACACGACAATGAGCAAAGAGGGGCAAAATTGAGTAGCCAATTTTTGGCCCAACCAATAAACCAAAATAAAACCCAAAGACCATTACAAAAAATAAAAAAACCCAAACCCAAGTTATCTAACCCAACAACCCAAATGAAACCCTAGCCCATTTCAAATAAAAAAAAGCAAAGAATACCTCTTCCAAAGCTTCACCACACGCACTTCCTCACCAATGGCCACCACGTGTACCACCACCGCCTAAGGCACCAACAATGGTTCGACTACCACATCACCGCAACAACGAGCCCAACACGCAAAACTAAGGAAACAACAAGCAAGAAGACAAAAAATGATAACAAACAAAAGAGAAAAACAACGAAGAAAAAAACAAAAATAAAGTAGGAACAAGTTTGTATTCGGCTATAAAAGCCATTCTCGCCTTCCTCTGTTTTTTTTTTACGATTTTTAGCAGATTAAAAATCAAAAGCAAAATGCAGACAAAAGGAATCAAAAATAGAATAAAAGCAAGAGAAAAGGTTGATTTTTTACCTTTTTTTCCCTTTCGATTTCTTTTTTTTTCTTTCTTTATTTTTGTTTGCAAAATCAATTTTAAATAACAAATGGTAAAGGAGACGCTTCGAGGTCCCCGCAAATGCCGCGTGTCTGAGTTCTTCTCCGTCGCCACATCAAATCGGCCCAAGAGGGGTCAAGATCTTCTCCTCTTCGGCACCTTTCGTGTTTTGGTTTTGAGGTCTTCAAAGACGCCCAAACGAGGACTAGAGAAAGGTCCCTTTTGACATGGCCGGCCACCAAGTATGGTGGTGGTACGGCGGTCAGACGAGGGCGGCGATGAGGGGTTCAGGACCTTAGCCGAATGGAAGAGAAAAGGGGTAGGGGTAAATGAGTTCTTCAAAGAAAAAAAAAGAGAATCCACAAACAAAAGGAAGAAACCCTTTGTTTTCTTTAAAAAAATGAAACTAGTGCAAATGTAAAAGGAATGGGTATTTTCAAAGCCCGAATGGGCTATTTGCTACTCAGTCCCTCTGTTGTTTTGCGTGTTTTCAATCATCCCTTTTCATTTTTCTACATTTAAAATTATCCCCACTAGTTTGCATGATATTTGCTTTGGTCCCCCTGTTTAAAAATCTTTTATTTCTTTTATTTTGAGTTCTTTTTTCTTTGTCTTATTTAATTTGTTTTACATATCATTATTATTTAGTATATTATTATTTATAGGCTTGTATATATACATATATATATATATATATATATTACCTTTTAAGTTTTATAGGTTATTTTATTTCCATTAAAATAAAAATGTCTTATGTTTTGTATATATATCACTTTATTATATTTTATTTTAAATTTCTTTCATATTACATTCGAAATTTTTATTATTTATTTGAAAGTGTTTTCTTTAAAATCATTCGTTTAAAACTTTTTATACCTTATATGTTATAGCTTAGATTTATTTAGGTATTATCCAAAAATCATTTTATTACTTATTTTAAAATTGTTTATATACCTTATTTTGAACCCTATTTACTTATTTTGAAATGTTTTGCTATTATCATTTACTTTAATTCTTTATACATTGTTTTATACTTTTGTGTATATATATATATATACATATATATATATTATCTATGCTTAAAACTTCTTCATATGTATATATCATTCTTACTTTCAAAAAAAAAAAAACATTTTGCATATTGTTGATTTTAACCTTTTTACATTATTTATTTTAAAATTCATTCATGGTCATTTGAAATTCATTTTGCAATTGTTATTTTAGTTTGATTTTAACTATTTATTTATTACATTTTTAATTGTATCATTTGATTCATCGGTTTTATTATTAATGACTAGTTTTTTTTTAAGGGAGCTCATATTGTGAGGTTATTGCTATTGCATATACGTTAATTTGCTTACTCGTGTTCATATTATTGCCATGCGCTTGTGGAATATTTTATACATGTATCATTGCTCCATGTCGCACTATACTTTTATTTCATATCATCGGCCCATGAATTAAACCCCAATGTATTTATCCAATAAATCACCTTATTCTAACCTAAATAAATAACATTTGTTGCTTAAATATTGCATTCGCTGCTATTCAAAAACGAAATTTTCCAAACAAGGCAATGTTTTGCATTTTTAAATACCGAGGAATTGTGCCCTAACTTACGGGGTTTCGATTTTCTCGTTATTTCTAAATAGCTAAATATCCTTTTTAAGTTTTAAAATACACGGGATTTCCATTTAAATTAAAGGCGACCTTGCACTCGGGAGTTCGTGGTATTGTGTCCTAACTTACGGGATGTGATACTCCTATATCTCGAGAATAAGGAATCTTTAAACAATCGATTCAAGCTAATTCAAAAATTTTAAAATCAATATTGATAGAAAAGATCGTATTTCAAATCCATTCCCGATTTTTAATTTTCGACATTAAGACACTAATTAATCAACTCGGTACCAATTTTTGGGCGTGTCGAGGATGCTAATCCTTCCTCGCACGTAACCGACTCCCGAACTTGTTCTCTTGAGTTTCGTAGACCAAAATGTCATTTTAGTAAACTAAAATTGTTTTATTAAAACAAAGGTGATCCGATCACACCAAATAAAGATCGGTGGCGACTCCCATTTTAATTTTCGTTTTCAAAACCAAAGTCGATTCCCGTCTTCAAAAAAATGGTTTCGACAAGTATCTTTTGATATAACTAGGTTCGATACTACAACAAATAACATAGCGTACGAAGGTGACGCCCAACCTTCACTTGGAAATCTAGAACTCGACATCGTAGAATATTTATGCCGTGTTGGTTGGGCCACGTACACGGAGCCTATTCGCATATGGGATTCCTCTACCTTGTCGCTTGCAGACTTCACTACCCACTTCTCCTTTACCATCAACACTAGAAATGCGAGTAACTACGGCAATGGATTTGCATTTTTTCTTGCTCCTGTGGACTATCAAATACCACCCAATTCAGCCGGTGGGTATCTTGGGTTATTGAATAGCTCCACTGCGGCTGGCACCTCCCGAACTAAGATTATCACGGTTGAGTTTGACAGCTATTCTAATGGAGATTGGGATCCACCAACGGAACATGTTGGGATCAATGACAACTCCATGGCGTCAGCAGTTTATGTCCCATGGAATGCTGGTTCAAACAGTGGGAAATTGGCGAACGCTTGGATTACTTACAATGCCACTACCAAAAACCTAAGTGTGTTCTGGACATATGATGAAAACCCTGTTTTCATGGGTAATTCTTCTCTTTCTTATGTGATCGATCTGATGAAAACTCTCCCGCAGTGGGTTAAAATTGGATTTTCAGCCGGAACAGGCCAGTTGACAGAGTACAATACCATTAAATCATGGAAATTCACCTCGAATTTAGAAACCAAGCAATCAAAGCCTAGTAAAAAGAAGAGCACAAGAACGTATGTGATTGTTCTTGTTCCAGTTTGTGCAGTCGTGTTGTTGCTTGGCCTATTAACAGTTTGGTTCCTGCCGCAGAAAGGGGGCATTAAAGGTTGCCTACGGCTGAAAAATGGAACACATCTTGATGGAGGAGGTATACCGATGAGATTTGGGTACCAACAACTATATGAAGCTACCAATGGATTCGCAGAAGACAAGATTGGGCCAAGGAGGGTCCGCGCATGTTTATAAAGGAAAATTGGATGATCATAGCATAGTTGCAGTAAAAAGAATATTTGCCAAGTCCGAGAGTTTTTTTATCAACGAACTTAATGTAATAAGTCGTTTAAAACATGAAAACTTGGTAAGGTTAATCGGTTGGTGTCATGAACAAAGCCAACTGTTACTTGTGTATGAATACATGCCAAACGGCAGCCTTGAGAGCCATCTTCATGGCGAAAAACCAACACTCTCTTGGCATGTAAGGTATAAAATAGCTATAGGATTGGCTTCAGCTCTTCAGTATCTTCATGAAGGCGAAGAGCAGTGTGTTCTCCATAGAGATATCAAATCAGATAATGTGTTGCTAGACCTGGATTTCACGACTAAGCTCTGTGATTTCGGAGTTTCGAAACTCGTGGACCTGGGAGAGAGGACTCAAACAACGATGGTTGTGGGAACACCTGGATACTTAGCACCGGAATATATGCAAGAACAAAGAGCTCGCAAGGAAACAGACATGTATAGTTTTGGGATTGTGGCCTTGGAAATTTGCTGTGGGAGAAGGCCTCGAAATGGTGCATTGGTAAGGGTGGTGTGGCAGCTATACCTTGGTGGTATTGTGGTGGAGGCTGCTGATGCAAGGTTAGAGAATTTCGATGCAAATGAAATGAGATGCTTGTTGACTGTGGGGTTATGGTGTACAAATCCTAATCACAGTGAAAGGCCTACTGCAGAACAAGTTTTTAATGTTCTTCAGAATGAATCTTCATTGCCGGACCTTCCACCAGATATGTATCCGCCTCCTTTACCTCCCTTGGAAATCGACACGGTAGGTTCAGAGATTGTGGATGGATCAAGATGAAAGTGCTAATTCAAGAATCAACCAAAAATATGATAAAAATGAATCAAAGGTAAGCTAATCATTCAAAACTTGTCTTCTTAACCCCCGAAATGCTCATAATAACAGCACTTTCATTGCCTTGTTTAATTAACCAAGTTTTCCTTCCATTTGTTCATTCAATTTCCTGGGGCATCACTATGTTGTAAGTCTTGAGTCAGGGTTCCTTTTTGATACTTAGGTGCACTACATATTCATTGCTTTGCATGGCCTGCCTGCACCTCTCTCTTTGATGAGTCTTTGAGGACAACTCTGTTTCTGGACATGTCTTATCTCCTTCAAGAATACTTGCTTACTTGTAACTTAACTCGGATGACGTGCTTGAATTGATATAACTAAATAAAGTCATATTTTGTAACTAGGCAGATTAGGAATCATTGCGACATTCCATAAAAAGAAATCATAGTGACATGACATCTTAATTCAGCTTTGTTTGTTTTATGGTAATTACTCCAAGTCCTTTGATTTGTTTCCAACTCTGCTTGTATTTACCAATTCAATTCAGTTTTTATAGTCCTCAAAAACAGAGATTTTTAATCGTCTTTCTAAAATCTATATGTAAAACACGTAATTAACCATGTCAACAAATCTTGATCTCATGACACTCAAAATCCTATTTGAACAGATAAATGCAAATGGTTTGCTTGTTTGTTAAGTTTACCCAAGTATTGGTGTCTCCAACCATCTCACTTGATTACTACAATTGACCAAAACAATACATTATAAAATTAGAAATAAATAACACTTTCCTTCAACAAAAAACACACACAGTTCAGAAATAGAAAGAGTGAAAGTGCATAAATCCAGCCAATGCTAAATTGATGGAAAATCGACATCCGAAAGATCAAATTTTAAATCGAAAATAAAACTCAATGTTATCCCCACGCGTTTTCCCTATGTTTGGCTGTGTCTTTGCTTCCACTTTCTAAGATGCTTCCCCTTTCTATTTTCATTTCTTTCGCTATCAGAACAATGGACAAATTACGTAGCCAGAATGGCATTACATTTCGAGTTCATGTTCTCCTTCACCAGTTGACTTGTCCAATCCCCATTAGTTGAAACTTGAGTTCTTCTTGACCAAATTCCCACCTTCCTCCTTCACCCACTCCCCAAATCTTTATACCTCCAATCTCTATTTTTTTAAATCTGATTGAAATTGGGTTTTATGACTTGATACACACCAACCATCGTCCCTCCATATTAATACCATTTCCTTCTGATCCAACCAACGTTTTTAAAGCCTTGAAGAGATTTTAATTAGAAGACCCCAAGATGAACAATCTGTTTTCAGGCTCTTTCACTCGCTTCCGAAGCGAAGAAGGTTCCCCCGACCACCACGCGGTCCAGATGACAGAATCGTCTCCATCCTCCCGCGGTGTCAACCTTGACAAGTTCTTCGACGATGTGGAGTCCATCAAAGACGAGCTGAAAGAGCTGGAGAGGCTGAACGACGACCTTTCCTCGTCTCATGAGCAGAGCAAGACGTTGCACAACGCGAAAGCCGTGAGAGATTTAAGAGCCAAGATGGATGGGGACGTGGCCATGGCGTTGAAAAAGGCCAAGCTTATCAAAGTTAGGCTGGAAGCGCTTGACCGGTCCAACGCCGCTAACAGGAGCTTGCCTGGGTGTGGACCGGGCTCTTCATCGGACCGGACGAGGACGTCGGTCGTGAACGGGTTGAGAAAGAAGTTGAAAGATTCTATGGAAAGTTTTAACGAGTTGAGAGAGAGGATCTCGTCCGAGTATAGAGAAACTGTTCAGAGAAGATATTTTACGGTTACGGGGGAAAATCCTGATGACAAGACTCTTGATCTTTTGATTTCAACTGGTCAGTTCTCCCATTTGCTTTCTTTTCCAAAGCATGTTGTTGTTCAATCTGGTTAATCGAGACGTTTTTAGTGGTGATGGTTCTAAGTGAAATAGTTATACGGAAATTCTGGGTATAATCTAGAAATTTTTAACACGGTTAAAACGGAGACATGTATGAAAATTGCATAAAACTGAAGCTTTGCTAAATTCTTGTTCTAGAATTATTAATCAAAGCATAAGGTGTTTGAGGAAGCTGCATTGCATTTATTGTCCAAGGAAATATGAAAAAACATTTGGGACTAAGATGGGGAACTTGTGTTAAAATTTTGCAGGAGAGAGTGAGACTTTCTTGCAAAAAGCCATTCAAGAACAAGGGAGGGGAAGAATTTTGGACACAATCAATGAGATTCAAGAAAGGCATGATGCTGTGAAGGATTTGGAGAGGCATCTCAAGGAGTTGCACCAAGTTTTCTTGGACATGGCAGTGCTGGTTGAGGCTCAAGGTGAGCAACTGGATGACATTGAGAGCCAAGTGAACCGAGCTAATTCATTTGTGAGGGGTGGCACTGAGAGGTTGCAAACGGCTAGGACCTACCAGAAAAATACCCGGAAATGGACTTGTTATGCTATCATACTTTTGCTCTCCATCATCTTCTTTGTGGTGATATTCACCGTGAGACCGTGGGAAAACAATGGCGGTAGCAGCGGTGGCCAGAACAGCCCAACCCCACCGGCACCAGCAACAACTTCACCTCCACCTCCCCCTCCACCTCAACAATAAGCTGGCATTGATTAGGCATCGATCAGAATATTAGCTATGCAGTATTCTTGTATGAGATCTGCGTTTTTGCATTTGCCTCCCTTGCTTTAGGGTTAGTTTAATGAAAACTTGATGGGCTGAGACATTTGATTGAATTGCTTTGAAGCTCTCAACTACATATTATTTGTTGTTTACTAGGAAAGCAGACAGGGTTGGAGATTGGAGTTGGGAAAGAAATGGCATCAATTTCTTTCCACAATTCTCATACAATTTCTTGGAGAGACACCGTTTTGATTATTAATTCTTTCCTGTAACTAGTAGATATTTTTTTGGTCTAGATTGTGCCTGCTTGCTTGGTTGCTACAGATGTTTACATGTTCCAACGGTACAGATGTTGATATAGACATATCTATCCATATATTTAGATACACATGTTATTATTCTGTACTAGTTTATAAATAAAATTTAGTTTTTGGGAGAATTTAAATATCCAATCACCTATCTCCTGAATAGAACCTTTTGGCTGTACTACTTTGGATTTTGAATCATAATTCAGCAATGGTGACCCTCCACTAACCACTAACCACAAAGGAATAGCTAATAAGAGGAACACAGGAAACATTTCTTACCTCAGCTTTACTATTTAGATGCTTGGACCTTTGAGCATATATGTTTATTTTCATATAAAAAGTTCCTTCAATGAATTATCTTCGTCCGTTTACGGTTATAGTGATAATATCAATCTTTTTTTGGAACCAATATCAATAACATGAAAACAAAATAATATGTGATGATTTATTAATATAATTGCTAAAATTAAACTTATGTGTATTTATGAAACATGTTGAGATGGCCGAGTTGGTCTAAGGCGCCAGATTAAGGTTCTGGTCCGAAAGGGCGTGGGTTCAAATCCCACTCTCAACATTTATTCTGTTTTTCCCCCCTCGATTTTGGGCCTGATGGGCCATTAAACCTGGAAATGGTTTTATTGTTTGGGCCTAGTGGGCCTTTATACAAAAATTGCAGAAGGCGAAGCAAAAACTTGGAGCGGAGAAGGAAAGCAAATAGTTTGAAAAGCCCTCTGTGTCCTTTACACATTCTATCTCTAGTATGGCGCCAATACGGATGATAGGCAAGTAAATCTATCTCATTTCCCCTTGTTCAATTCCTTTCTTTCGTCTCTCATTCCCTTAACACTCTCTCCGTTTCAATTTTTCTGTCCCAAAATACACAGATATCGCGGTCAACTTCACAGGTAACTCTTTCACACATTTCATCGAATAGGTCATGCTCTATTCCGATCTTTGCCTTCAATTCATCTTTCTTTCTCAATCTGTGCTTCTTATTCTCCACTTGGATTATCCTTTTTTCGCACGCAGATGGCATGTTTAAAGGCATTTATAACGGCAAGCAACATCACGTTTCTGATATTGCTACTGTTCTGAGTCGAGCTTGGAACGCTGGCGTCGATCGAATTATCGTCAGTTTCCCCATCTTTCATATTCTCTTTGCATTTTACTATGTTTGGTTATTGAATTATTGTAATAGTTCAGTTCCATTGGAAGCTTAGAGTTTTAGTGAGCTCGTGGACTCTTAATAAATTTGAGTTTATTTCTTTATGAAATTACTGAGATGGTATTTTAATTTTCTGAACCCCGAATGAAAGTATTTGCTCTGAAGCGGCTGGAAATAATTTCGACTTGTACAAAAGAATAATGAGTTTCAATTTTTTATGTTGATGGAAATGTATAATTCATGGTAATAGATTTGTTGTACAGGTTACGGGTGGTTCCCTTGAGGAGTCAAAGGAAGCTCTTGCTATTGCAGAAACTGATGGTCTATTCATAGTGCTTTATTTGTTGCCACGTCTGCCTTTTATTTTGCTTTAGAATGTGTTTTGCTTATTGTCGAAGGTTTGATATTCATTACAGGGAGGCTTTTCTGCACAGTTGGAGTGCACCCAACTAGATGCAAGGTTAGTCTTATTTCTAGAAACGTTGTCTTCGGTCCTTTTGTTTTTGGATTACATGTTTAACTGTGGTTTGTCAGCAAAATTTGTCAACATGGCTTCTTATATTTTATTTAGGAGTTTGAAGAGAGTGGGGATCCTGAAAAACATTTTCAAGCTCTTTTGGCATTGGCTAAGGAGGGAATTCAAAAAGGGAAGGTGTGTTTTCCTTATTGGTCATTGAACTTTAAATTTAGCGACATTTTAGATTGTGCATTCTCATTCTGGCCTGTTGATGTGAGATGTGAACACTTGTGGAAATTTATACATTCAGATGTTTGAATTTCAGCTGTTAGCTGCTTTCTGTGCAGGATTGTTGTTTAGACAATTGAAAGATCTTAGAACATACTAGTGCTCTGTTTTCCCTTCTTTCTTTTCATATGTACTTTCTTCATACCTTCCCGTTCATTTAATTGTTTCCCTAGCATGTATGTGGGATTTCTGTTGGAGGAAAAATAATAACGTAATTTATGTTATTAATTGCTAGGATAAAGTAGTTTTCTTTTAATCAGTTTATATAGGTCCAAAAAGCTCTAGTAACCTATTGCATATTTACATTTTATCAGGATTGTAATCTTAGTCTTACTATAGTTAGATACTATGAATTTTGCCTTAACCTAGGTGGTTGCAATTGGTGAATGTGGATTGGATTATGACAGGCTTCACTTTTGCCCACCAGAAGTTCAAAAGAAGTAAGTGGCTGCCATGAGAAAGGATTATGCTCATTTTCTTATTTTATATTTGCTTGTTTTCTTCTGTATAATTTAACATTTCTAACTTTTCCTTGCCAAAACTAGGTATTTTGAGAAGCAGTTTGAATTAGCATATGCCACAAAGCTGCCCATGTTTCTGCATATGCGTGCAGCTGCAGAAGATTTCTGTGAAATTATGGAACGAAATATTAACAAGTTAGATTTCTGAATCTTTCCTACACTAGTGAAAATCTCTTCATTATTGTGCCTGCTAGCACTGTAAACCATCTTTGTTCTTGTATATGAAAAGAATATTAGTTAATTGGTTCATAGTTAACGTGTAAATGCTGAAGTCTGCTGTTTTTTTTTTTTTTTTTTTCACTTTGAAAGGTTCACTGGTGGGGTTACTCATTCATTTACCGGTAGTGCTGAAGACCGTGATAAGCTTCTCTCATTTCATAACATGTATATAGGTGAGAATTCAACTTATACACGCCATCTTCACCAAACATGTCTTGTTGCTATGCATGCAGTGATATGGCATCTGCTGGCTACCTTGTATCTTCCAACTATTGTCTTTTTATTCAGGCGATATCTTTAAGCACACTTACATTTCTTCACTCAGCCAAACAAGTGATTGAAATGATATTTCCTTCTTGTTTGAAGTCATTCATTGCTATAGACATATTGGGCTCCTGTAAACCTAGCGAGTCTTTTAGCTTTGGTTATTTTACAGGTGTAAATGGATGCTCTCTGAAGATGGCTGAAAATCTTGATGTTGTGAGGGGCATACCTGTTGAAAGAATGATGATTGAGACTGATTCTCCATATTGTGAAATCAAGAGTACTCATGCAGGGATTAATTTTGTGAAATCCTTATGGCCTTCTAAGAAGAAAGAGAAGTATGACAAAGAGTGTCTTGTTAAAGGACGTAATGAACCTTGTTTAGTGCGGTGAGTGAAACTGCTTTTTCCAGTGTAGCAGAATAACTAATAATTTTTTTCTTAACTTCAAATTTTAACTGAAAATATATTATTCAGGTAATAGAAAATTTCATCCATAGTATATTGGAAGGAGTCAGGAACTGACTGCAATATAGCTAATAACATCAAAGAACATAATGTGCTCTTTCTGTTTATACTACATAGAGAATGTTCCTCCATATTAACTGGTTCATTAATGTTCGACACATTTTGTCTTGGTTTTTTCTGGTGGTTGTGTTCCAGGCAAGTTCTTGAGGTGATAGCTGGCTGTAAAGGAATCACTGACATGGATCTGTTTAGTGCAACATTGTACCAGAACACCTGCAGGTAACTCTGTTTTGCTATTGTAGGAATTTTTAATGTTTAATGGCAATTAGGCACTAGATAAAGTGCTTACATAGTGAGCAAGCAGCTTAGAAGTTGGACTGATTGAACATTTGACCAAAGTGGGTAATTGGTGTTTAGCATGTTAGCGCATCTGAGTTGATAATAAGCTTTTTTTCCTTTTTCATCATCATTCTTACCGTTAGAGATTTATTTGCTCTGCTAAATTAGGCTTTCTGGGTTATGCAGGGTTTTTTTCCCTCATGACTTGGATGCTGCAGCTGATGCTCTTCTTGCTGGTCGGAATGAAAGTCAATGACAAAGCTTTATGCTTTATAGAAAAAAAAATTAAAACGATATACCAATGCCTTTAATCTACCAAGACTTTTGTTTTGGAAATAAAGAGTAGAGATAGATCTAAATGGTGCTCTGTTTCTTGCAACCCTCATACAGGTTTAGCTCCTCTTCGTTTTTATCCATTACCATCCGGTACAAGTTTAATCACTTTTTACAAGTACGACCTACGCATTTGAATGGTTATAAAATAGAACAAGTAATGAATTTATTTACAATTCATTTTATTTCATGGTTATTTATCTTAAAACTCATATATCTGTTATTTTATCTTATTGTTGCCTGTTTATGTCTGAGTGAGACTTTAGGCCTTTGAGTGTTAAAGGCATAATAAGGTAACAGACGGTTTTAGGTATCAGAGATAAATATCATGGAAGAAACAGATTGTCTATACAAAGATAAAATCTGCAATGATACTATGCATATTGATTCAAAAAGTGAAAATAATATTATAAATTAGAAATATTATCTTTATATAATAATATAAATATTACTCACTAATTAATACATTGCAAACAAAAAAGATTGCATCGTGGATTAACCATCAAACCAATGATGTGATAAGACAATGTAACGTGAAAGCAACTATGTTGATGATGAGACAGGATCCTTATCAGAAAACTGTGCGGGATTCAAAGAAAATTAAATAGAGTTTTAGAATTATCTTATAAAGTGGAAAGGAAGAAGCCTAAAGAAGGTATCGAATCCAAAAATAGTTTAGAAATCTTCCTTTTTACTTTTTATTCACCATCCTCTCTTTGTAAAAACTTTTCCTTTACTTCTACTTTTGTAATACAATATACAATCTTCCGCATTTCCCCTTAATCTTTTGTAATTAGTATTCGAGTCCCGATGTAACAATACTTAGAGAAATAATTTCATAGTGTTCATTATAAGTTCTTATCTTTTTATTTACAATGCAGTTTATTTCATGGTTATTCTTTTGTCTTACTGTTGCCTGTTTATATCTGAGTGAGACTTTAGGCCTTTGAGTGTTAAGACATAATAAGATAACGGACAGTTTTAGGTACCAGAGATAAATATCATGGAAGAAATGATAGAAAATAAAAATCATATTTCTAAAGAAGAAATGTATAAAATAGTTTAGAAATCTTCCTTTTTACTTTTCATTCACCATCCTCTCTTTTAGATATTTTATATATTTCTTCTTTAGAAATATGATTTTTATTTTTTCTTAAAAATCTGTTTCTTCTATGATATTTATCTCTGGTACCTAAAACCGTCCATTATCTTATTATGTCTTAACATTCAAAGGCTTAAAGTCTCACTCAGACATAAACATGCAACAGTAAGACAGAATAACATATATATGAGTTTTAAGATAAATAACCATGAAATAAACTGAAATGTAAATAAAAGATAAGAACTTACAATGAACACTATGATATTATTTCTCCAAGTATCGTTACACCGAGGCTCGGAAATAGAAACATATATATGAGTTTTAAGATAAATAATCATGAAATAAACTAAATTGTAAATAAAAGATAAGAACTTACAATGAACACTATGATATTATTTCTCCAAGTATCGTTACACCGAGGCTCGGATACCAATTACAAAGGATTAAAGGGAAATAGAAATATTATCTTTAGATAAGAAATTAGAAATATAAATTCATTACTTCTTGTCACTTTTGTAATGATAAGTGCATTGAAAATTAGTGAATGAAGAAGTAAGACTGATTTCAAACCCCACATATATATAGATGTGTTTAACCATTAAATATTCCAATGCAAAGAGGCTCTGTTAATGTCTCCCGAGTCATTGACATTAATCTTACCTTGTCAAGCACGTCTCACATCTCAATAGAAGAAAGATCAAAGGGATGGAGTTCAATGAGTCGACAATTAAATCTATGACGGAATGCTTTGTGTTAGGCTTAGATGTGTGTCTTGTGGTTTGAGCATAAGAAACCGATATGAAAACTATCCTATAAACTACTTGAGAAGAACCAATAGGAAAAGGCAGGTAAAAACATACTAAAATACATTATTATTTCAGCACAAAGAAGTAGATAACACGATTTAGAAACAACCAGAATTCTACATATTTTAGGATTGCAAGCACATGACCTTTAGCTACTTTTAAATTTATAGTGGATCAATGGAAACACCCCAGTTTATGGTTGATCTGATCCATCAACCCCATTTCTTACATATTATGGTTCAAGCATCTTCTGACTTCCATCAAACCCTATACAGCAGAGTTACAGGGAAATGTTGAAGAAGAGCTTAGTTGATATGAGCCAAGAATGATTTGCCTAGCAACCGAAACCTACTGAGATTGGTTGCCTGCAGGGGGAAGTGGATTGGTTGGTGTTTCAACTTATAACCAACCCACTAGTCCCGTTGGTATCAAACTTTGAGGTTGCAACAGTTATCTACTGTTGCAACCCACTTGCTGGGCATAATAGTGCCGCGCCTATCTTCCATCATCAATGGGAATGAGTGGACAGATAGCCCAAGATGATTGATTGATAAGTGTTCAAGATCTCCCTTGAAGTTCATGCTTATCACCTCTGACATTGAAAGAATTGAGCCTCCTCCATTTGATTCCTCAAAACTTTGTGAACTTGTAGGATGACAAACTTGCCCTCCAGCAGCTTTTTTCATCTCCATCCCCTCTTAATCACTGCTTAAACTTTTTTTATTCAAGAAACAGCGGCGCATTGCTTACAGATCGCGAGAGTAGTGCATATATGGCTGTGGAACAAAAGCAAAGCTTAGATATTTTTGGCATAGTTAGTAAGAGACTGGCAATGCGAGGATCTCATTCGAAATATCGAGTTAGGTTGAATTTAAAAGAAAAAAGAACATATAAACATCATGGATATGTGTTGGTGTTAGACACACTTTATCCGGATGAAGTAAGAACTTCAACCTGGACTTTAACAGTAATGTATTATACTCGGATAAAGAATGAAGGAAAAATGCTTGAAATTCAAGCTTTTAGCTTCTTGCAGGAATAGAGAACAGAATTTAGAAGGCAAGAAAAATGTATTATACCAGATATTGGCTGGTCAAAAATAATAAAATCATTAACTAAACATTACCTAACTCCACTAGTTACATAGGGACTAGGTGATTTTGCTTGCAAACATAAACAAAGCTGGTGATCAGCTCTATCACCATCAAATTACATCAAACATAAACTAAACTAAGTTCAAAATGAACTAGAACATAAAATATGGACTAAACAAACTAAACCATGAAAACTGAAACAGTAGCATGGTTCTTCATCTGGTTAACTTAGGCTTTGTGATCAACTCCTTATCTGCATGAGCAGCATATCCACCTTTGTTGCTACATGTGTTGCATGAGAACTAACTTTAACACTCCTTTTTAGTTTCCATGCTTGTAACACCTAGCTGCTTTTTCAGTTTTATAAATCTTGACACACCAAGGGCCTTTGTAAAGATGTCAGCAACCTGTTCCTCTGAATTGCAATGAATCAGCTCCACCTCTCGAGCTTGTTCCATCTCCCTTACCACATGTAACTTGATGCTGAAGTGCTTCGTTCTACCATGGAAGACAGGATTCTTTGCAATTGCAACAGCAGACTTGTTATCACAAAAGCTCTCTGTTGCCTCCCTTTGATGTAGGTTAAGATCAGCTAGAATTTTTCTCAGGCAAATGGCTTAATTTACGGCATTGGCAGCTGCAACATATTCAGCTTCTGCTGTTGATTGAGCCACCATCGATTGTTTCCTTGAGCTCCAACAAAACATGGTTGAGCCAAGGGTAAAAGCATATCCAGAGGTGCTTTTCATATCATCACTTGAACCAGCCCAGTCACTATGAGTATAGCCTCTCAATTTCAAACTTTCAGCTTTGTTGAATAATACACCATAGTCAAGAGTGCCTTTGATGTACCTTAGCACTCTCTTTGCTGCTTGAAAGTGCTGAACATTACAGCAATGCATAAACCTTGATAACATATTCACAGTAAACAAGATATCTGGCCTAGTTACTATTAAATATAACAAGCAACCAACTAAGCTCCTGTAGGTAGACTCATTGGCTGGCTCATGATCTTCTTGGTTTGACAGCTTCATTCCAACGGCAATAGGAGTGCTTGTTGGCTTACAATTCTCCATTAAGAACTTCGATAAAACCTTCAAGGCAAACGTTCTCTGTCCCAAAAAGATTTTTCCTTCTGCTTGGCACACCTCTATTCCCAAAAAGTATGTCATTAGCCTCAAGTCAGACATTTCAAACATGTCCTTCATTTTGGCTGGTCTAGGAACCAATTCCCATGTCTGGTTCTTCTCAATCATGGCAATTTCATCAGACATTGCCTGTTTCCAGCCTTCATCAACTTCAGCTTCTTCAAAATTACATGGCTCCACTATGGCAACTTGAGCTCTTTCATAAATTTCAGCCAAAGGTCTAGTGCCTCTGACTGGCATGTCATCAATGTCCATTTCAGGACTAATTTGATTAGGTTCAGCATGATCAGCCATCAGCTCTTCAGAAACAGCCTCTGGCTCATTCTTTTCCCAATTCTAGCTTCCTTTTTCATCAAAGATCACATCTCTGCTTACTTGAATTTTGTTTGTTAAAGGGTTCAAGATCCTGTAGCCCTTCTTGACCATACTATATCCGGCTAAAATACCAGGAAGAGCTATTTTGGACAACTTATCCCTCTTTACAGCTGGTATTTGGCTGTAACATAGGCAACCAAAGACTTTCATATAAGCCAATGATGGCTTGAACCCGAACCAGGCCTCAAAATGTGTCTTGTGAGCAAGTGCTTTGGTTGGAAGCCTATTCTGAATATAGACAGCAGTATTGACTGCTTCAACCCACATGGTCTTGGGCAAATTCTTCTCAAACAGTAAACGTCTAGCCATATCCATCAAGCTCATGTTCTTCCTTTCACTTACACCATTTTGTTGAGGTGTATAAGTGTTGATGAGCTGGTGTCTAATGCCAGCTTCATCACAAAAGGTATTAAACCCGGATGAAGTATACTATGTTCCATTATCAGACCTAAGGGTCTTGAGTTTACATCATGTTTTAGTTTCTGCTGCAGCTTTAAATTTCTGGAATATTGAGAGTACTTCATACTTATTCCGGTAAAAGTATGCCCAACAATACCTGGAGTAATCATCAATAAATAAAATGAAGTATCTACTTCCATTCAATGATTCAGTCTTCATGGGGCCACACGCATCTGTGTGTACAAGCTGCAACTTCTCAGAAGCTCTCCATGCCTGATTGGTAGGAAATGGCAATCTTGCTTATTTTCCCAATTGACAGACCTCACATACCTCTTATTCCTCAATAGAGTTGGTGAAGTTTTCAACCAAGTCTTCACTTATCATCTGAGTCATTGATCTGAAGTTAGCATGCCCAAGCCTTTGGTGCCAAAGCTTGGAATCTTCTGTAGAGGCAATGCAGGCTAAGTGTAAGTCACTTGGCCAGCTGACTTCAAAGTATTTATCGGTCATAGTGACTGACATGAACTTGGATCCACTTGGATCACTTATCTGGCATTCTTCACCTTTAAACACAACAGAATAAACTTTCTCAAGCAATTGAGCAATGCTGAGAAGGTTTCTGTCAATCTCAGGCACTAGCAGCACATTTGGAATGACTTTATTGCCTGTAGGAGTGCATATCAGCACATCTCATTTTCCTTTAGCTTTTATGAATTGTCCATTACCAACTTTCACTTTGGTCTTGCAGCTCGTATCCAAAGTCTTAAAGATGGTTGCATCAGGTGACATGTGGTTAGTGCAGCCACTGTCCAACAACCAGCCTTTTGAACCTTTCTTCTGGCCAGTTAAGCATGAAACAGCAAAGACCTGCTCTTCATGGTCACTACTGTCTTCAGCCACTTGAGCTTCAGCATTTTTGTATTGTGCTTGATTCTGGCCAGGTCTGCCCTTTTGTTTGCAGACCCTTTTAACATGCCCCTTCTTTTTGCAATGTTGACATACAGCATCTAGTCTGAACCAACATTTGGCCTCTGGATAACCAGGCCTTTTACAAAATCTGCAAAGTTGATCTCTTCCTCTTGCAGCATCAGGCTTAGGCCTGTTTTTCGAGGTTTTCATGCCTTTGTAGGCTGAGGAACTTGAAGCAGACTTGGTCTTAGCTTGGAAAGCACCTTCTTGGTGCTCCTCCATCCTGCTAGCTCTCCTTTGCTCCTGAGCATAGAGGACATTAATGAGCTCAGTTAAGGAGATGCTTGCTAGGTCTCTTGAATCCTCTAAGGAGGATATTTTTGCTTCATACCTTTCTGGTAAGGTAGAGAGCACTTTTTCCACAACCCTTGCCTCATCAAATTGCTCACCAAGGAGCCTTATGCTGTTAACTACAGCCATGATTCTATCAGAATACTTCTTGACAGTTTCTTCTTCCTTCATCTTCAAGTTCTCGAACTCCCTTCTCAGATTCAACAACTGCTGCTGCCTTGTCCTCTCAGTACCTTGGAACTCCTCCTTGAGCTTGTCCCAGGCTTGTTTTGGAGTCTCACAAGCTATGATCCTTGTGAAAATTACATCAGACACACTATTTTGAATGCAAGACATTGCCTTGTGTCTCTTAGTTCTTTCATCAGAATGTTGTCTGATTTGAGCTACTGTTAGGTTGGCTCTTAGAGGTGCTGGTTCAACATCTGAGTTGACAACCTCCCACAAATCAAATGCTTGCAGGTAGGTCTTCATTTTTACTACCCATATGTGGTAGCCTTCTCCGTTGAACACTGGTGGTGGCACTGGTGAGAATCCTGATGAAGACATGGTTATACAGGTCCACTAAGAATTAGGCTCTAGATACCAATTGTTGGTGTTAGACACACTTTATCCATATGAAGGAAGAACTTCAACCTAGACTTTAACAGCAATGTATTATACCCGAATAAAGAATGAAGGAAAAATGCTTGAAATTCAAGCTTTTAGCTTCTTGTAGAAATAGAGAACAGAATTTAGAAGGCAAGAAAAATGAAGCATATGGAAGTAAAATCTGATGATTTCATTCAAAAGAAACTTTTCTTCAAGGCCATTACATATACCAGACATTGGCTGGTCAAAAATAATAAAATCATTACCTAAACATTACCTAACTCCACTAGTTACATAGGGACTAGGTGATTTTGCTTGCAAACATAAACAAAGCTGGTGATCAGCTCTATCACCCTCAAATTACATCAAACATAAACTAAACTATGTTCAAAATGAACTAGAACACAAAATATGGACTAAACAAACTAAACCATGAAAACTGAAATAGTAGCATGGTTCTTTATCTGGTTAACTTAGGCTTTGTGATCAACTCCTTATCTGCATGAGCAGCATATCCACCTTTGTTGCTGCATGTGTTGCATGGGAACTAACTTTAATAATATGTTTATTCAATTAGACATTATAGATAAGATGTCAAATTCAATTATCATATTATTAGCTAAGGTACTGGCATGCATAAAAAGGCTCCTCATTTCACCTTCTCAAGCTGAAATCATACCATGCATGTTACCACCGCAGAAAGATAACCTCTCCAAGATTACTGGAAACCATCAATATCTCTCAGACCAAAAGCATTTGATGTATAAAATTGGTCAAACTTAAAGATCTCTAGTCCAACCCATCTCGGTCAATGTTTAGCCAACTTAGAGATCTCCAGAAATGCATTTGATTGAGGTGATCAATTCATGGTTATATCCATAAGGTAAACATTTCAATGTAAATGACAAACTTCAAAATCACAGGCATCTAATCGAGGCAGGAAGCAAGTATACCTTGCTTCTAACCTGTCTGCATAAAGCTTTGGAAAAGTTTTCCCAAATAAAAGATAAGGTAAATTCAGAAACCAAAGGAAGAGATGATACCTTCCGAGCTTTACTCACTTTATTCTTAAGAACGGCCTTTGCATGAGATTGCAGATGCCTAATGATTCCATTGTACTGCTTGGTATTTACATATATAGGTCTATTCTCTGTTGCTAAGTTCAATGGCAGCATAACACAACCCTATATCATTATGAATTACATGAATCGGTAGGAGGAGTGGATGAACTATGCAAGCCATGCATGAGACAAGAAATCATTTTCGAGTGCTATTTTGATCATGAAATACAGTCAACAAGAAAGCCAGGAATTCCCATAATGTTGCTTCCCAGTTTTCACTTAGGCAATTACGTAATTCTGGAGTTTATTATGCTTCTCCCTTTTGCAATACGAGCAAGTCAGCTAATTTTGTTTCAATATATGCATTTACATGTTTGTTACAGGCTAAAACTTGTTATTGCCACCTCGGTACTTCTTTAAAAATTCATATTCCAACAGTCCTGACATATATATTCCACTTAGGTGCACCAAACATGATAGGTGATTTGGTGCTCTCAACCATACAGCATCCAACCTTAAGTTTTTGATTGATAATTACTGAAGTACGATAACAGACATGACTGGAAACAAAAACGAATGAAGGTAAAGTTTTCATATGCTTGACAGGTAAGATCGGAGATTTCTAGATACAACAAACTGCTACTGAATGGAAGAAGTACAATGAGATTTAGATATAATAAATATTTAACCTTAAACTTGTTACAAATTAGAAAATTTTGGTGCTCATAATTTAACTACGAATATAGAAAAAGACAAGTTTGTATAGTGTAAAACGGTTGCTTGTCATATACCGATTTACACAGGTCAACAAGAATAAAATAAATTCAGTACCATAAAGTAAGAATGACAACATTTGCTTCATATTCATGATGATATGCTTATGTCGGTATGAATACAGAGAGCTTGAAAGGTAGAGATAATAGAAGATAAACCGAAACTTAAGGTCCATAAGTTGAGAAAACTCCATAGCATTGATCCATGTAAGGATATTTTGCACAAGCCTACAATTGGAGTTCACAATGAGCTACAGGTTACTAATTATGGTAGCAAATAGAAATGAATCAGCATAAAGAAGGAAGTTTGAGAGGAATATTACAGAAGGCTAGCCAAATCCTTGTTGAAAGCGAGCACAATGTTCTAAAGGAGCTGATTGCACAGAGATGACTGCCTGAGGTTTTTGTCCATCCCCTGAAATGGGAAACCAGTTGGGAGGTTAGCAATAGTGAATGCATTAATAAATTGCATTATACCAAAATGTCCACATCTCATGGCTAGGTATAATAATTGTTTTGCTCTTCTCTACCACACAAACCAACCACCTAAGTTACACTGTCAAGCAAATCATAAAATTTGTAGATACTATATACAGGGTGCATTGAATGTGTAACGGCCCAAATTTCAGTGATACCGGAACAGTGATTTGAAATCACTAAATCCGACACGTGAGCTTAGATATTAGTAAGTAAATGTTAAGTGTGGTTTTAGAAATAATTTTGAATTAGTGAAATTATGTAGTGTATGAAGTTGTAGATAAAATGAATAAAACGAGGTATCGAGACCTCGAATTCATAAACCGAGCCATAAATATTTTTAAAAATATTTATGGAGTGTAAATAAGTTAGTATTAAAGTTTCACAAGAAAAATTTTAAGGTTTGATAGTTAATTAGGTGAAAAGGACTAAATTGAACTAAGTGCAAAATTGTGAGATGTGATTAAATAGCTCTAGTAATAATTAAAAGAGAACTAAATAGGCAATTAGACACCTATTATTGGGCTGGACGGCATGTGTGTGCAGGAAAATTAAAAATCAAGTGTGAACAAGGGGCAAAATTGGAAATAAGGTAATAATTTAATTGTAAAATATGATATATTAGGTAAAATCTAGAGTTTTCTTCATTTTTCTTCATCTTCATCAGATAAAAATACCATTAGAGAGTTTTTAAGAAGCTGGTTTTATATCCTACAGCATGTAAGTTCAACTCTTGATTATTTCTTGCAATTTTTGTATTTTTGAGACTTTTACAACTAGGTCCATATGTTTAATTCATTAGTTTTTGATAATTTTGAAAGTTACCATGAACAAGTGCTGAAATTATATGATGATTTATTATGGAATTGAGGTTTTAATTTTATTATATGATGATTTTGTGAAGAGATTTTTGTAGAAATCACTATTTAGGACCTAATCGTAAAAGTTGTGAAATTAGGGTTTTGTGATGAAACTTTGAATGTCAAAGGCTGTGAAATAGTTTATAATGTTTAAATAAAGTTTTATTTGAGAAGAATTAGTTCAATTGATGAATAAATTAAGTAGGGACTAAATTGTAAAAAAATTGAAAAGTTTGGGGTAATAGTGTAATTTCACAATTTTAAGGGCATAATTTGTGAAATAGAATAGAATTGTAATGGATGCTAATGAAGGAATGATTTTATAATTATAGATCAAGAAAACGAAGTGAATCGTGGAAAGAAGAAAATTCAAGAATAGTCCTAAATTTCTACGACTTTTGCAAATTAGCCCAGGTAAGTTCATATGGCAATTTAATGTTTGATTATGAAGATATTATGATTTTTAAGTATATTATTGTAGATGAATACTATCAATTTGTAACAAGTATGAAATAATAGTTAAATAAAAGTACACATTAGTTGGAACAATAGATTTGAGTGCTTTCATTCTGTGACCATGATGAATTGACGGAAAAGATGTGATAAGTACGCCCGTCTAAGACCATAGCTGGGCTATGGCATCGGTGCAATGTGATATGTGTTCCCGTATAAGACCATAGCTGGGCTATGGCATCGGTGAGATGTGATAATGTGATTCCGTATAAGACCATATCTGGGATATGGCATCGGCATGTGATGTGATCCGTGTAAGACCATAGCGGACTATGGCTTCGTGTGTGATATGTGACAATGTGCAAGTCCATAGTTTTCTATGGCAATGTGTTAATGAAGCACTCAATTCCATTAGTTCTCAATAAATTGTCAATGGAAATAAATGAAAAAAAAAAAAGGGGCCCAAAGAAGTTAAATTTGTGAATAGAAATATGAAAATTATTCAAAGGAGCTTAATAATGGATTTGTGATTTACAGGGTAAAGTAGTTAAATTAAAAGATATATGATTAATAATGGATTTGTGATTTACAGGGTAAAGTAGTTAATTTAAAAGATATATGATTGTGTACAATGTTCGGTAAGATTTGTGTTTTTATGCCTATGAGCTTACTAAGCTTCAATAAGCTTACTTGTGTATGTTTGATATTTTTATGTAGATTGAATTAAAGTGAAGTTGGTAGATCGGATCAACACAACAAGGCACACTATCCAGATCAATTCCGGTAGCTTTTGTTTTATGTTTAAAGATTTATATGGCATGTATAGAGTTTGAATGAATTAAAGTAAAGATGTTATAAACTAGTTAACAATATTTTGTACTAAAACAGTTTTTGGTTAGTAGCAATAGTTTGACTTTGAAAATTAACCATAAATTATGAAAATATAATTAGAGGTTGAATGAAATATGAAATTAAAGCTTATTGAGTCTAGTTTCTTATAAAAGAAATTATGTAAGAAATGGAATTGTAAATCATGAGATATAATAACATTTGTGAGATAAGGTCAGAGTGATTTCAAGCTCCCCTGTTCTGATTTGTAAAAATCATTAAAAATTGTACAAAAATATTTAGGAGTCATACTATACATGTATGGATTTCTTATTGAATCTATTTTTAATAGAAACAAACTTCATAGTTATTTGAATTCTGTACAGGGAGAAATTTGGTTCTGTAGTACACAGGGGTCAGAGTAGCCGAACCCTGAAACAGGGGAGACTTTAACTAATAAACTGTACTAATTGGCCCAACCAAAAATTCTAGAAAAAATTAGTAAGTATATATATGAGTCTAGATTTAGGGAAAATTTACGGAATTGGATTTTGAGTTTCGGTAACTCGAGATATGATTTTTTAGTGACTGTGATGCAGTTGGACAGCTTATATGGAAAAGGTAATATAAATTGCCCGAATTTGTTTATGTGCTCAAATAAGTTTAGTAATGCCTCGTGCTCGACTCCCGACGAGTCTCTGGTAAAGGCGTTACATTTATTGGTATCATAGCTTCGGTTTAGCCGATTCTCGGAATATGTATGATGTGAAAAGTGTCTAGAATTACATGCCATATAAATCTGTGATAGTGTGATGTGTATGATCCGATCTAATCCTTGCTTTTATTATAGATTATCTTCGATTTGAAAAGATGTCAGATAGACCAGAACAAACTGAGCAAGAAGAAGTTAACAGCAGAGTACAAACCTCTGAACAAGGAACAAGTAGTGAAGTTCCAATTTCATTGATGCGAGAACAAGAACTCAAAAATATGATTTATGGCTTCATGAATCAGTGGTATAATGAGAATGTACGAGAAAGAAATCAGACTCTGCAACCTCCTCCCCTATTTCAACATCGGTAGTACCCCCTGGCTTGCTCCTCCACCTCCTTCGATAACTGAATCGTAAACGTTCTCCATTTGAAAAGCTTAGAAAACATGGGGGTGAAGAATTTCGGGAAGAAATGATGATGATCCTGAAAGCCGAATATTGGTTACAAAGTATAATGAGGGTTTTTAAGCAAATGGCGTGCTCACCAAATGATTACTTAATATGTGCCGTGTCGTTATTGAAAGAAGAAGCTTATAACTGGTGGGAAACAATAGAAGCCATTTGTTATGCTACCGAGAAGATCACTTGGGAATTTTTTCAAAATGAATTTAAGAAGAAATATGTCAGGTAGAAGATATCCGGATAAGAAGAAAAGAGAATTTCTCGACTTACGACAGGGAAACAAGTCAAGAGCTGAATACTGAAAGAGAATTTGTTTATCCGAGCAAATATGCTCAAGATATAGTACCCACTCAAGAAGAAATGTGTATCGATTTGAAGAAGGGCTTAATGATGAGATTAGAATGATGATAGGGGCCAATGAGATACGAGAATTTGTTGTTCTATCGGATCGTGCTCAAAAGCTTGAAGAAGTATATAATAGAAAGATGCAACGAGATAGAAGAAGTAAAGAATCTTTCAAAAGAAGTGCATCTAAGTCATTTTCGGCTTTACCGGTGAAGAAATCTAAAGAGGAATTTAGTCGAGCCACTTCAAAGACCTGGAAAGATCGGGAAAGAGTAGACTAAGACAATCTGATTACAAGGCATCCGATGACACTCTTTGTTAGTGTGGGTAGTGTACAAAATACCCAACGGCCTAAGTGCCAACATTGTGGAAGAAGTCACCCGGTGAATGTAGAAGTAAGTTAGGGGCTTGTTATAAATGTGGGGCCACCGATCACTTTATTCGTGATTGTCCCCAATTACAAGTAGAAGAAGTGGAATGAAGGAGAAACAGAAAACTCCTCCTCAAAAGGAAGACGCTCTGGTCGGAGCAAACAGAGGGGCTACTCGTTCGGTATGAAAGATACCGCTAGTCGATCGTGGTTAAGGCCCCACTCGTGCTTATGCCATTCGAGCAAGAGAAGAAGCAACGACTCGGATGTAATTGCTGGTACTTTCTATCTTTATGATGTTCCTGTGTATGCTTTAATAGACCTCAGGTCTACTCATTCATATATTTGTACTGTGCTAGCATCCAAAAAGAATTTATTTGTTGAGCCTACGATTATGATGTACAAGTTACAAATCTGTTAGGTCAAAGTGTGGTAGTTAATTTAATATGTCATAACCGGCCCACTAAAAGTTAAGGGTCGTGATTTCCACGATTTGATGTCACTACCCTTTCGGAATTTGATATTATCTTGGGCATGGATTGGTTAATGAAACATGACGCGGTAGTGAATTGTCGAGAAAAAGCGAATTAGTTTGAAATGTCAAACAGAGATATTATTTTGGTTGAGTCTGGAAATTTGGATGATACTGGTTAGAATGATTTCTCTATGTCCGCTTTCGTAAATTGTTGCGTAAAGGAAATGAGGCATATTTAGCCTATATTCTTGATACTCAAGTTCGAATCAAAGTTAGAGCAACTATCTGCTAGAATGAATTCATGGATGTATTTCTGAAGAATTACCAGTTTTTACCACCCGATAGAGAAGTTGAGTTCGTGATAGATGTGCTTCCGGAACAGCTCCCATATCGCTGGCACCGTATAGAATGGCTTCAGCAGATTAAGAGAGTTAAAAACGCAGCTTGCAAGAGTCATTAGACAAAGGGTTTATTAGACCGAGTATGTCGCCATGGGGTGCACTGTCTTATTTGTGAAAAAGAAGGATGGTTCATTGAGGTCGTGCATAGATTACAGCAATAAATAAGGTAACAGTTAAAAATAAATATCCTTTGCCTCGTATTGATGATTTATTTGATCACCTTAAGGGTGCTGCAGAAGTTTTCAAAAATAGATCTCGGATCCGGGTATTATCGATTAAAGGTAAAGGAATGTGATGTGCCAAAAATGTTTTTAGAACTCGGTATGGTCATTATGAGTTCTTAGTTATGCCGCTCGGTTTGACAAATGCTCCTGCCGCTTTTATGGATTTAATGAATCGAATTTTTCAATCTTACCGGATAGATTTGTGGTTGTGTTTATTGACGATATAATCGATCTATTCAAAGACAGAATCCGAGCATGCTCAAGACTTGAGAATTGTGCTCTGATTTTAAGGAAAAAATAATTATATGCAAAATTTAGTAAATGTGAATTTTGGCTTCATGAAATAGGATTCTTGGGTCACATTGTGTCATTGATGGTATACGGGTAGATCCGAGTAAGGTGTCACGGTGATTAATTGGAAAACTCCAAAGAATGTTACTGGTACACGGCGAGTTTTCTTGGATTAGCTGGTTACTATCGCCGATTTGTGAAAGACTTTTCACCGATTGCTTCACCAATAACCCGATTATTACGGAAAAATGTTGAATTTGTATGGTCCGATGATTGCCAACGAAGTTTTGATCAATTAAAGAAAATGTTGACAGAGGCTCCAGTGTTAACTCACTGAATCGTGTATGCCATATGTAGTGTATAGTGATGCATCTCTCAATGGTTTAGGTTGTGTACTCGATGCGATCGAGAAAAAGTTGTAGCATATGCTTCTCATGACAGTTGAAACCACATGAGAGGAACTACCCTACACATGATCTTGAATTAGTCGCCATAGTATTTGCTTTAAAAATTTGGAGACACTACCTATATGGAGAGAAATGTTATGTGTATACAGATCATAAAAGTTTGAAATATTTAATGTCGCAGAAAGAGCTGAACTTGAGACAGAGGCGATGGTTAGAGTCATTGAAAGATTACGATCTTGTCATTGATTATCATCCGGTAAGGCAAATGTAGTGGCAGATGCACTTAGTCTGAAATCGCCATTATTTGCTTTCTACGTTAAATGCTCATTTGTCTGCATTAATGAAGATGGTTCTGTGTTAGTTAAATTAAAGACAAAACCAGATTCTTTCAACGAATTCGGAGTTGCAAGATGAAGATCCGGTTGGTGTTGAAACGACAAATGGTTCGGATAATTTGAATTTAGAGTACTTATTGATAAAAGTGGTATGTTATACCATCGTAATAGAATTTGTGTCTCAATAATTTAGAATTGAAGAAGGATATTTTATCGTAGGCTCATAGTAGTATGTACTCGATTCATCCGGTAGTACGAAGATGTATTGTGATTTGAAGAAAATGTATTGGTGGCCTCGGTATGAAACGGAAATTTGTGAATTTGTGGCCAAATGTTTAATCATCAACGTAAAAGTCGAACATCAAGTGCCTACAGGTTTGTTACAACTGTAATGATTCCGAATGGAAGTGGGAACATGTGACGATGGATTTTGTATCCGCTTTGCAAGTGACTCAAAGAAGAAAGATTCGATTTGGGTGATAGTAGATGATTAACTAAATCGGCGCATTTTATACCCGCTGTAATGTATTTTTCGCTTGATAAGTTAGCGAATTATATGTGTCGAAATTGTGAGATTACATGGGGTGCCGACATCAATTATTTCGATCGAGATCCGAGGTTTACTTCGAGATTTTGGAATAAACTACGAGAAGCTTTAGGAACTAAGTTAAAATTTAGTATGACTTTTTCACCTCGTGACCGACGGCAATCGAGCGAGTGATTCAGATTTTGGAAGATATGTTAAGGTGTGATACTCGAGTTCGATGGCACTGGGAAAGGTACTTACCTTTAGTCGAATTTGCTTATAATAATAGTTATCAAGCTAGTATCAAAATGGCACCGCTTTGAAGCTCATGACGGAAGGAAGTGTAGAACCCCGTTGTATTGGTCGAATTAAGTGAATCAAATTAGTCTGAGTGGATTTAATTCGAGAAATCAAGAGAAAGTTCAGATTATTCGAGAAAGTTTGAAAGCTACTTAGATCACAAAAGTCGTATGCAGATTTGAAAAGAAGGGATATAGAGTTCAATGTGGGTGATCATGTGTTCTTGAAAGTTTCTCCGTGGAAGAAAGTTTTACTGCTTGGTAGAAAAGGAAAGCTTAGTCCACGATTTATCTGACCATACTGAAATCATTGAGAGGATCGGTCCCAGTAGCTTACTGATTGGCCTTGCCTCCGAACTTGAGAAAATCCATAATGTATTTCATGTATCTATGTTGAGACGATATAGATCGGACCCTTCACATGTGATTCCTCATAATCGAGATAGAGCTACAATCGATATGACTTATTCGGAGGAACCAAAGAAAATATTAGCTCTGGGAAGTTAAAGAACGACTTTAATAAACGAGTACCATTAGTAAAAGTGTTATGGCATCGACATGGATTGGAGGAGGCAACTTGGGAAGCGGAAGAATCTATGAGATCACAGATCCGCATTTGTTTTTCAGCACGAAATTTCGAGGACTAAATTTCCTAAAGGGGGAGAGTTGTAACGGCCCAAATTTCAAAGTGATACCGAACAGTTGATTTGAAATCACTAAATCCGACACGTGAGCTTAGATATTAGTAAGTAAATGTTAAGTGTGGTTTTAGAAATAATTTTGAATTAGTGAAATTATGTAGTGTATGAAGTTGTAGATAAAATGAAATAAAAAACGAGGTATCGAGACCTCGAATTATAAACCGAGCCATAAATATTTTTAAAAATATTTATGGAGTGTAAATAAGTTAGTATTAAAGTTTCACAAGAAATTTTAAGGTTTCGTAGTTAATTAGGTGAAAAGGACTAAATTGAACTAAGTGCAAAATTGTGAGATGTGATTAAATAGCTCTAGTAATAATTAAAAGAGGACTAAATAGGCAATTAGACACCTATTATTGGGCTGGACGGCATGTGTGTGCAGGAAAATTAAAAATCAAGTGTGAACAAGGGGCAAAATTGGAAATAAGGTAATAATTTAATTGTAAAATATGATATATTAGGTAAAATCTAGAGTTTTCTTCATTTTTCTTCATCTTCATCAGATAAAAATACCATTAGAGAGTTTTTAAGAAGCTGGTTTTTATATCCTACAGCATGTAAGCTCAACTCTTGATTATTTCTTGCAATTTTTGTATTTTTGAGACTTTTACAACTAGGTCCATATGTTTAATTCATTAGTTTTTGATAATTTTGAAAGTTTCCATGAACAAGTGCTGAAATTATATGATGATTTATTATGGAATTGAGGTTTTAATTTTATTATATGATGATTTTGTGAAGAGATTTTTGTAGAAATCACTATTTAGGACCTAATCGTAAAAGTTGTGAAATTAGGGTTTTGTGATGAAACTTTGAATGTCAAAGGCTGTGAAATAGTTTATAATGTTCAAATAAAGTGTTATTTGAGAAGAATTAGTTCAATTGATGAATAAATTAAGTAGGGACTAAATTGTAAAAAAATGAAAAGTTTGGGGTAATAGTGTAATTTCACAATTTTAAGGGCATAATTTGTGAAATAGAATAGAATTGTAATGGATGCTAATGAAGGAATGATTTTATAATTATAGATCAAGAAAACGTAAGTGAATCGTGGAAAGAAGAAAATTCAAGAATAGTCCCGAATTTCTACGACTTTTGCAAATTAGCCTGTAAGTTCATATGGCAATTTAATGTTTGATTATGAAGATATTATGATTTTTAAGTATATTATTGTAAATGAATACTATCAATTTGTAACAAGTATGAAATAATAGTTAAATAAAAGTACACATTAGTTGGAACAATGGATTTGAGTGCTTTCATTACTCGCGTGACCATGATGAATTGACGGAAAAGATGTGATAAGTACGCCTGTCTAAGACCATAGCTGGGCTATGGCATCGGTGCAATGTGATATGTGTTCCGTATAAGACCATAGTCGGCTATGGCATCGGTGAGATGTGATAATGTGATTCCGTATAAGACCATATCCGGATATGGCATCGGCATGTGATGTGATCCGTGTAAGACCATAGCAGGACTATGGCTTCGTGTGTGATATGTGACAATGTGCAAGTCCATAGTTTTCTATGGCAATGTGTTAATGAAGCACTCAATTCCATTAGTTCTCAATAAATTGTCAATGGAAATAAATGAAAAAAAAAAAAAAAAGGGCCCAAAGAAGTTAAATTTGTGAATAGGAATATGAAAATTATTCAAAGGAGCTTAATAATGGATTTGTGATTTACAGGGTAAAGTAGTTAAATTAAAAGATATATGATTGTGTACAATGTTCGGTAAGATTTGTGTTTTTATGCCTATGAGCTTACTAAGCTTCAATAAGCTTACTTGTGTATGTTTGATATTTTTATGTAGATTGAATTAAAGTGAAGTTGGTAGATCGGATCAACACAACAAGGCACACTATCCAGATCAATTCCGGTAGCTTTTGTTTTATGTTTAAAGATTTATATGGCATGTATAGAGTTTGAATGAATTAAAGTAAAGATGTTATAAACTAGTTAACAATATTTTGTACTAAAACAGTTTTTGGTTAGTAGCAATAGTTTGACTTTGAAAATTCACCATAAATTATGAAAATATAATTAGAGGTTGAATGAAATATGAAATTAAAGCTTATTGAGTCTAGTTTCTTATAAAAGAAATTATGTAAGAAATGGAATTGTAAATCATGAGATATAATAACATTTGTGAGATAAGGTCAGAGTGATTTCAAGCTCCCCTGTTTCTGATTTGTAAAAATCATTAAAAATTGTACAAAAATATTTAGGAGTCATATGGATTCCTTATTGAATCTATTTTTAATAGAAACAAACTTCATAGTTATTTGAATTCATAGGAGGAGAAATTTGGTTCAGTAGTACACAGAGGGTCGAGTAGCCGACCTCTGAAACAGGGGAGACTTTAACTAATAAACTGTACTAATTGGCCCAACCAAAAATTCTAGAAAAAAATTAGTAAGTAGATATATGAGTCTAGATTCAGGAAAAATTTACGGATTTGGATTTCGAGTTTCGTAACTCGAGATATGATTTTTTTAGTGACTGTGATGCAGTTGGACAGCTTATATGGAAAAGGTAATATAAATTGCCTAAATTTGTTTATGTGCTCAAATAAGTTTAGTAATGCCTCGTGCTCGACTCCGGCGACAGTCTCGGGTAAGGGGGCGTTACAGAATGAAGAATAAAAAATCCTGCAGCAGGATGCATTAAGAAGGAACTCTATTACTATATAATCACTTGGGCATTCATTGTTATGGAAGCTAAAAGTATCAAACATTCAAGTTAATAACAAACCATGCAGCAAACTGTAGTTTCAATCCTACAGGTTAGTTCCTGGTACAGATAAAAGTTTCAACCTGCAGTTTGATGACAATCTATGCATGAACTTTAGACTTCGAGGCTAATCAACCTAACAATTTAAAGTTTCAACCTTGGTATTTACTATTTTAATTATGATCCTGGCATTTCATCAATAACTGAGTTTTAAAGAAAATTTGTAGAAACTCCTCATAGATAGATAGCATTTCTATATAGACCTAAAATTTCTCAATCCTGATAGCACTTTCGATCTTAATTCCAGTTCCGCATTACCTGATTCAAACAAAAGCTGTCCAAAGTGAAGAAGTGAAATTTATAAACTCATTTCATGATGCTTTAAGTTAGGTTTTTCCATTGAATTTCCGATATGCTAAGGCATACATACAATTCAATGGTATAAAATAAAAGGAGCATTCAAATTATACTTATAAACAATGATTCAAGCTGTATGAGATTGTAAATACTAGAAAATAATGAAAGAGAGAGTGACTAATATAATAAAAAAGAAAGTGGTAAACATAAGAGATGAGAATACCATAGAATAAAGTGAAGTAAGCAGGATATCCTTGTTGAGTAACTGTGTCTCCAGTAGAGGGATGTTCTGCCACAAATAGCCCCTATCTACCAATTCACTCCTCCAATACTCCATCAAGTAGTGGCCGACTATGGAATTTCAAGTTAGGAAGAGCAAACTGAAATAACGTCATTCAAGAAAAAACAACTCTTTTCTTTTAAGACTTTATAGTTACACGGGGTTAACTATTAACTTATTACATAAATGTTATCATCCGTGTTATATGTGTGCCAAAGATTGTCAAAATGAGTATACAAGAATAGTTATACAAAAACATGAACCATATTAATTCTTTGAGTAATACTTTTGCATATTAGATGAATTTAAGGTATCTAATAAGATATTTGACTTTTGAAATCACACACATCGTATCATCAGTTTTTTAATTCGATAAAAAGTTACTTATTTATAATTTAGGGATTATTTGACTACAAAATATTTGTAATAATATGATTATGGAGATGTAATATTACTTAACATATCATATCATCTTATTGATTTATTTGACTGGAATATAAAATTTTACTATTTGGTTAATAAAATTTAAAAATAATTTTACTAAATTATTCATAATTATAAATGAATAAACATATTTCATTTGACCATATGTGGAAAGAAATCCAAGAAAATAGATTTCATTTGAAGAGCCACATACATATATTTCGATCGTGGTGAAAAAATATAACCCCTTTGGTCACTGATGTCCCACAATCATATATCTCATTTTTTTTATATACTTTTAATAATTCTTATTTTAAAAAAATTCTCAACCTGCCATCTCAAAATTTCAACTGCTTCCTACAACATAAGATATATAAAAATGGAATAAGTAATATTTTAAGAGAAAAGCTATGGAGGAATAAATTTTGATATGGAAAATATGCAAGGAAAAATCCTATAAAAATATTTCTAAAAATAAAACAACAGGCTCCACCACGGCCTATTCATCAACAGTGACGGTGAAAAATCTCAAACAAAATGAACCCAAAAAACAAAGATGAAATGGGATAATAGGAAAGAAAGCAGAAGTTGGGTTGGAGCAAAGCTAACAGAGAGATGATCAGATAGAAGACTATGATAATGAAAGTTGAAAGGAAAATAGTGACATAGAAGTAAAATTAATGTTTAGTGGATGTGGGTACAATGGGCCGATGGAAGCTTGCACAAATACAAACCAATAAAACGAAAATGAAAATCCAACCCAAACCATAATTCTCCCTCCCTCACTTTCCGATTCCAAGCTTGGGAGAGGACCCCATTTTCCTGTTCGTCCAAAATAAGGAGGAGCCTTGGATTCCATCGTGATAAGAAAATGAACTCTTTTTTTATTTATTTATTGCCACCCCTTTTTATAGCAAAAACTATAACTCATTATTCTTTTCTTAAAATTCAGATTCTTTTATGATAATTGATTTTTTTATATTATTATTAAAATATAATAATAGTAACTAATTTAAATATTATTTAAATGTATATTTGTTAGTTGATGATAACATATTTAAAATGGACATTTTATTTCTCAAAAGTATTTTTTGACTTTTTTGACAATAATGCTAAATACTCAAATTTTAAACTAAACTTTTTAAAAATATTTTTCTACGGCACTTTTCAAAAGTATTGCTAAACTAACCCTAAATTTTATTGGTTTTGGTTTAAAAACAAAAGATGACATGGAAATTTAAATATTAAATTTAAGATTTGTAAAAATCCATGTGAAATTTTTGCTTTTCATTTTAACAGGAGTCACCAAAATATCAAATCTAAGTGTCTAAATTATAATTTTTTAGTGATTAAAATAAAAAAATTTATAGTTAGGTGACTATTTATGTAGTTTACCCTAAAATTATATAAATAGTTTAATATTTGTTAAAAAAATAAATTTTAAAATAGAGCACGTAATAATTTCTTAATCAAATTATAAATTAAAAAAAATCATTATCAATGTAATAAAAGGAAATTCAATTAATTTTTTTACATTTTTTTCTAATGAGAAATTAATTGTTTATGATTTTTTTTCTTATGTAATTATTGATTGAACAATTGGATTTTTCAAAACCATATTTTTTACTTTGGATTTAATTTTCAATTTCAATGACCAACTTCAAGAACTATTTCTATGTACATTAAAGGGAATATCCTATTGTTAACAACAAGAGTAAATCGAAAGTGTCTTTTTTAAGGTTTTTCCATTTCCTTAGTCAAAATCTTATCAATGAAAGTGCTATAAAATATTATATTTAGAAGAAAATTAATAAAAAAAGGAAATAAAGTTTTAAAATAAACTCTTTGTTATCAAGAATTGGCTCGAAAAATGACTTGCTAGTTAAGAGAAGTTTTTTTTTTGGGGGGGGGTTACAAATTTATAAATGTGGAATGTATTTATTTTAAAAGTTAAAAGCTTTGGTTAGAAAGTTTGAAGATCAAACTGATAGAATTTGTAAATGTAAAAAATAATCTATAGTACATTTATAGCATTATATATCACAAAGTCATGAATAACGTCTAGATAAAAAAAAATGTAAAACATCCTTACAACTATGCGTCCAACTAGTTAAGTGGTGTGTAACAATTAACAAAGTTATCAATACAACTGACACACTTAAAAGAACGGAAAGTAAAAGTACTAACAATGCTATAAGCTGCCAAAACCAAGCCTCGATAAGTATATGCCGCCTAAACGAAGCCTATTGATTATGGAGTCACTTTCGATCATGACATCTAAAAAGGCCTCTACCCCTAGTAAATTTGAGAGTCATGATAAAAGTCGTCATTTCTACTAGATCGGATCTCTCACTACCATGCCCACTTCACCATTGTGATCTCTCTCTCAAAGTAGGCATCATTCACATTAATCTTAATAGCAATACCAAGTAGAAGAGCTCGTCTAACCTACCGAGGTCTTGTTGGAAAAACTAGATTACGAGTGAAGTTGTGCAAGTAACGATATGCAAAGACCAAGCCTTCTAGAATGTCACTTTGTGAGGAGTAGTCTTTCTCCGCATCTCGAATTCATTACGCATATTATTTATCTTCTAAATTAAACAAAGCTGGAAAACCCATTAATATCCATAAGACGCATAGCATTTTTAAGCCAATCAATGCAATGAATATAATGACTAAAAAAAAATCTCTCATGTAATCCTCCAAGAGTAAGGACCTCCATAGCATAATCACAATCCCTAAATGCATGTAAGATATCTTGGTTAGATATCTACTAACAACATTAGATATCTTTAAATTGTTTTATCGAAATAAACATGCTTATAAACATAAAGGCAAGAAAATTTAATTAAAAATGGAAAAGAAATTTAACCTTTATCCATTGATGTTTAGTGTTGTTTTTTTGTGTGTACGCACACTTGTATATACCAATACTTCTATGCTCTCAATACTTCACTTTAGATAGTGCATATTCACAAATTATTGAGCATAAATGTAACACTTTAATTTTCAATGGTGCCAAAAAAGGTAGTTTTGAAACTCTATTTTCGTAAATCAGGTCTGTAAATATTAAATATAAATATTTAAGGAGTTGCTATATAGGAATATTAAAGTTTGGCCCTTCAATTTTGTTTATAAATTGTTTAATTAGAGTATAAGGACTAAATTGTAAGAATTTTATTGCTATAAATTTTTAATTGGCCAAAGGCTTAAGGACTTAAATTGCAATTAATCTAAGGTCTAAAATGGAAAATAAACCATCTTAGAAATGTTTTAGTGGATGGTAAGATTAAAGATTATTAATTTAATTAATTAATTAAATTAAATCTTAATATTAGTATATATAATTTGGTGGTGGAATGAAAAAGAATTTTTTTTCTCTTTTTCTCTAACACACCATCTACCATAAGTGAATTAGAAAAAGCTCTCAAGGGTTTCAAAGTTTTGGTCCTTATTTGGTGAGTTCAATTATGTTCATTTCTTGTAATTTCTATGTTTCTAAGGTCATGAGAGCTTGATTTAGCTAGCTTATGTGTCAATTTGTAAAACTATTAAAGTTTTTGAAAGTTATCATTGTTGATATCTTGAAGAAATTGGTGTTAAACTAATAGATTTTAAACTTAAATGTGAAAAAGGACTAGATTATAATGTTTAATTGTTAGTTTTGTACAAAAGGATTAAAGTAAATAAAATGTGAAATTGATATGAAAATTTGGTAATACTATATAGTAGAGGTCTATAGTGAATGTGATTGAGATCGGTTTTCAAACCAAGGCTCAAAATTGAAAGTTATGACTATTTCGATTTTAGGGGCTAAATTGAATAAAATGTAAAACTTTAGGTATAACAAATAAAATGAAATTATTTAGATTCACCCATGTCATGACATAGTTTATAAATGTTTGGTATTAATGAATTGAATGAAATAATTGTATAGATCAATAATTGAATCAAACCGGAGATAATCGGGGAAAAGCAACAATTGTCAATTAGTCCTTGAAAATTCAATTTGTTTGTTATTTTGGTCAGGTAAGTTCATATGGAAATTACTACTTTATTTTATGCTATGTTGACTGGTGTTCTATTTTATTTATGTATTGGATTGAAATGAAATAGTGAATTTGACACTTATAACTCAAAAAGGACTTAATTGTAAATTCATAAGAATGTTAGTTATATGAAAATAGAACAAAATGTAAATGAGAATGTTGACTGAATATATATCTTTTTATGAGAAATGAAATAATATACAAAAAATTGTAATGTTATTTGTACGAAAATAATGTCCGAATGAACTTAGTAAAAGATTAGGGTTAGACCCTTCCAATTATACTAGCTCCTATTCACCTATAAATAGCATCAAATAGAAATCATTAGTGAACAAAGGTTTGCATCAAAGAACAGCAAGGTAATAGCAATGCAAATTTTTTACACATTATTTTTCGTTTTAATTTCTAAATATTTTCAATTTATTAGAATTTAACATGTCTTTGTAATTTTAAATATTGTTCTAATATTAGTGCTTTGAACTACTCCTAATATCAATGCTTTTTTTGTAATTTTTAGGTTAATTTCTTACAACAATATTATTTTTGAAAAATCTTCAGAGAGACAGGTCTGAATCTTCTTCAGAGCTGTTTATTTTAGGGATTTAAATCATGATCTCAGTTAATTTTGATAAATAATTTGTATTCTTTTGCTAATTTTTTTTCACTCTAATGTTAATTAATATTTATTCATGTCATAATATTTTAAATTTCCCCTATTACTTAGTACAGGGAAAAAAATGGGATTAGTATTTAATTATTAAAAGTAAAAATGTTAAACTAATCCCATATTTTATTATGTAATATTGGTTTACTTGAATTTTTTGACTTAAATTAATTATCAAAATCTCATCAAATCAATTACCCTTTATATAACAATATAAAAGGATTTACATAAATCTTTGTAAAATCAACCCATATCTTTTTGTGATTGTATATCTTAATATATAATATAAATAGATTACATTAGGATCCCTGAAAAGTAACTTTGCTTGATTTAATCTTTACTTGGATTATAAAGAAGGTGCATCCAAATAATTAAGATGTGTTGAGTCAAACAAAGCAAATTTTTAACAGATAAAATTTGCTATAAGTAATTGGAAGAAGTAGAAGTGAATATCTTGTCTTGAGATATTTGAGCCAAATTTAAATTTTAGAAATCGACATTGTTATGAGAATTTTATTTAAATATCACCTCTAATTTAAATAAGACTAAACTCAAATCCATTGTAATTAGATGAAAATAATAAGGTTACACCACCGCTATGCACAGGTGGTTGCAGCTAGTTGAAAATTGAAATCTAACGCTTCAAAATTGTCTCGTGAGGAAATGGAAGTCTTCTCGTGAAGAATACATAATAAAGATTTCACATATGACTTGATCAAGCCTGCCTTACTTGTGGTTAGAACACTTCCAACCCAACGAAGCTTTAACCCATTAAATTATAGGACCAATGGCAAGTTTCACTAATTATTTGTAGCACCACAGATTTTCTTTTCCTCTTTTTTGGATCAATATAGTCAGGTCATATATCCCACTATTTAAGGAATTCTATCAGATTGGGATATTTTGTTATTGCAAATTGCATTGTATCAAAAAAACAATTCTAAGTTGGGAACTGATTCATATGCTCAAACTGGATATAGAATGCATGTAGAGAAGGTTGAAGATTAGCCTATTCATACAAATGCCAGCCAAATTCCAGAGAATATGAACTCAACTTTGATATATGATTACAGTGAGAGTTAGCTGAAACCAGCCTAGCCTACCACTTGGATTTGCAGCTAATCTTATTTATGTTTATTGACATTCAAATTTCAAGTGGAATACACAGGCAATGATTCCATGCCTAATAATTTATGGTAGGAGAGAACTGGGCTAATAACCATCCATTTCAATTTCCTTACTATGAAAGTGAAAATGGGAACTCACAAATCATACTTTAAATTGCAATCATATCTGTTTTCACTTGTGTCGTGTCATTGTGATAATTGGAATCGTGTATTTTTTTTTTTTTTTTTTTTTTTACTTATAAAGATAGTCATGAGAAAATACATCTATATGCATACCATTTATGATGGTGAACTTACCGCAAATTATCACATTTCAATTACGATAAATAGAATTAAAACAATAAATTTATGGTTTATGTTAAATGTTTATGGTTGATAATATTCTTTTTTAAGAGTACAACATGCCTTAAAAAAAACATTAAAAGGAAAAAAAATTCCAACTTTTGTTTTATTAAATAATGAAAGAAAAGGAATTTAATTATTATAATATTTTCAATTATATATTTTTTACAAAATAGTTTATATAAAAGATTAATAAAAGTATTTTAATCTTGTTTTTTATTTTCCTTTCCTAAAAATGGAGTATTTCGATTTGAAAAAAAAATTCATATTTAAGATTCATAGTTGTCTTTTTCAACAATGATATCTCTAAAGTTAATTTTTATCCGTGCATTATCATTATATCCGTAGTTATACTATAATTTTAGTCCTTTTCAAAAAAATTATAGTTGAATATAGTTTTTTTAATATAAAATTTATGGCGTAGACCACAGCGAAAATTTTTAATTTACTTAGGACCCATGACAAAAAATTCCCACTTCACCGTTTCTTTTCTCTCCCTTCAGTCGCACCCTGTGGGTTGTTTTGGCATTAAAATAACATAGCAGTAATCAGCAACTTCTATTGCAAAAAGATTGAAGATATGTTTAGTTGGAAGAAAATGGAGGTGTTAACTCAAATCCAACGATCCTAAACCACAAGGATATTATATACCTTACAACCTCAACCGTTGACTTCTCAACAGTTTCAGATAAGCCATTACTCCCTCATATACATGTACAATCTTCAAGCATAATGAATTCACATGTATGTATGTATGTATGCATGCATATCCTTTTCTTTACTTAAACATTAAGTACAGCTTCCCTTAATTAAAACTCCACCAGTTTTTCACTCTCTCTCTCTCATGGCTACCGTTGACTTTTTAAAACTTTGAAAAACTACCTCTAATAACCCATTTCCTTGGCCACATCCATGGCTGACCAAACCCTTCTTTTCATCTCTCCATTCCCTTTTTTGTTTGTCTTCTCCTTCCAGTCTTCCATTGGATCATGAACTCCACGTCCGATGCTAATGATGGACTTCTCGGATCCAACAACATTGGTGGGTTTGGATATGGCATCGGAGTTTCTGTTGGAATCCTCCTGCTTATCACCACCATCACCTTGGCTTCCTACTTCTGCACCCGGACTCAACCGGCGCAGGGAGCACCGGCCAGGAGGACCAGACAAGAGCCTAATATTGATCCCGACAGCTTCATTGTCGATGTAGGCCTCGATGAGGAAACCATAAAGAGCTACCCGAAGCTGCTTTACTCTGAGGCGAAGCTCCAGAAGAAAGATTCTACAGCTTCATGTTGTTCCATATGCTTGGCGGATTACAAGAGCACTGACATGCTTAGGCTGCTGCCTGACTGCAACCATCTTTTCCATCTCAAGTGTGTTGACCCTTGGTTGCGGTTGAACCCAACATGTCCGGTTTGCCGGACATCTCCCATCCCAACGCCCTTGTCCACGCCTCTTGCTGAGGTGGTTCCATTGTCAACCAGACAAGGCGGTTGATGTCAAGAAAAACTGTTGTTTCTACATATTTGCTCACTTCTCTCTTCTCAGTCATTATAATTCAGTCAATGTAAAATTGTTACTCGATCCACAAGACGAGATCTTTCCATAGTAAAAGGTATTCATGTTTCTGCTTCTTTTCTGTGTGGATTTTGCATTGTAATTGAGGTGATTTTGTTAATTGATACAAATACAAGATAGTTGTAGGAATTATCAGTGTAGGACGAAACCTCAGTGGCTGATGTTTGTTTGTAAATTGCATGCCAAGGAGAATCTTTCTAGAATGTGAAAAAGACAAGATCTGTACTTTGTTTCAGATCTTAATCTGATGACGAACAGAAATTAAACCAAGTTCTATAACACTGTCCTTTAAAACCTCAATTCTCCCAATCCAAGTAGCAGAAAGTTTGGAGAGAATGGATTACTGGTCTGTCTGCAACTGGGGAATTCTATAACAGCTATATTACAGATCCCAAAAATTCTAAGTTCAAATGTTCCATCTTATATTAGGTAGCTTGTGTTGATTAGATGATACAAGGCATAAAGAATTTTTTCCCACTCTCAAATCACTTAAAATGGATTCATTTAATATGGATTACTAACATTGATTAAAAAGAAAAATTATCTACAAAATTAATTAAACCTTGACATGTCATTCACATGACAATCCACATGGATGCCACATTAGCAAAATTATTAGACATTAACATTTTCATTCATTTTAAAGTGATTTACCAAAAAAAAACATAAAATTAAAGACTAAAAAAGATTTTTTTATAAAATTAAAATGTTAAAAAAATCATTATCTCTTAAATCAACTGGATCTAACTTAATTTCTTGCTAACCCACTATAATAAAATTGAACAACAATTTGGGGTTTGTATGTGATGAGTGGCAATTTCAAGTTTTGGTAAAGCATGTCTAGTCTTGAGAAATTAAGGTATACTCATCAGCTCGCATTTATGTCTTCAAATTGCATTTTTTTCTTCAAGACTAGTTGCTTTTATTTATTTTTTTTTTTCAATAAGGAAAAGGGTTGTGACATACTTGATGTGAACAAAAAGTTAAAACAAAGCAACTCATTTGTCCCTACATCGATATCCAGTTGGCTGGTAGTCTTGTTTTTAGTGCACGTCATCTTTGTGTGTGTGTTTTTCTTTTCACTTAATTGCAATAAATATGTGTCGGTTCAAATTTAGATTGGTTATTTAATTTATTCTTTTACGAATTTGAATACTTTAATTACTATTCAAAGTTAAATTTAAAAAATGTAAATATTTTATCAAAATTTATTTATATTAACTCTTAAATATTAATAACGGAATAATAATTATTACAATATTAATGAAGTTTTTAAATTTTACAAGCAAAATTAAGAATAGACAAATATAAATATAGTAAAATATTTAAAAAAAAATGACACATAATAATTTTTTAAAATTATTTGTGAAATAAAAAATTATACGATCAGTACATTAAATATTAATTCATTAATTATTTTAATTTACTTTACTTTTACACATAAAAGATTCGAATTCCAGTAATAAATATCGAAATTTTATTTTTAAAAAATAATGGATTTGAATTAAAATATTTGATTATCTTCTATACTTTTTAAATTTTATTTAAAAAATTATTTTTATAACTTTTAAATGTAGATATCTAGCAAATTCAAATATTTAACAAATATTTTAATTAATTTATATTTAAATTTTGGAGAAAATTTGCGAATTCATATTTTACAAAAATTGCAAATACCCAATCCCCTACTAGGGACAGTACTACGCGAAAAATGAAAGGCCCTAATTCCCTCCTACATTTTTGGGATTAAACGCTTTTTAGTTGTTGTTGAAATTGAACAAATTCAATTCAGTTTTTGATGTTTTAAAAATTAAATTAGTAATTGAATTGTTTTGATTATCTATTCAATAATATTTAACAATTAAAAATATTTTAAAAAATTATAAATTAATATAAAATAATTTAACTGTTTTTTTGTCTTAACTTTTAGTTCTTTTACCAATTATAAGTGATTCACTTAAAAACGAGTTCAAATCGCCTATCTAATCCGATTCCAATAACACCATTTTTCTTTTCTGATTTCTTCCCCTCCTCTACTTAATGCTTGAGGCAACATACGGCTTCCAGATAAGTAGTTGTTTGCAAGTTCGGTGCACATGTATTAATATTCTAAGATAAATGTGTAGTTAACTTTTTGAATGAGTAATATTCTTAAGCTTATTTATGAAATATAAAAAAAGAAATTCAAAATTCGTGTCAAATACGAGTCATTTAATCAAGTCCCAAGAGATAACTCTCGAATTAACACCAAAATAATTAAAAGAAAACCCATGTGCAGTAACATTACAGGGAGTATTGAATTGGATATGCATGTATCAAAAATTTTAATACAAATCTCGTCATGTTTACTGTTTTGAACGTTAACTAGTGTTGGACCTACATCATTAAATATATTATATTCTAACATTCATCTTGGATCTTCAACGTCCGCTTTTGTCATTGCATCTTTAAATTAAAAGAACAAAAAAAAAGAAAACATGAAAAGCTCCAAATCAGGCGTGACAACGGAAATTTTAATGTATAAGAAATAGAAGAATTGTCCCAAAGTCAGTGATGACGTTATAAGGAGAAAGCAGGTAACATGCCCAAAAGAGTTTTAGAAAGGAATGCTCTCAACTCTCAACCTTTCACAATAAATATTAGACATAATCACTCGATTATAAAAAAATATTTTTTAAAATATTTAAATATTTTCATTACATAATTAGATTATTTTGGATACTTTCGTCAAACAGAAATTTAACATTACATTTTTCTTTTAAACTTTGATTTTCCATGTAATAACATATCATTATAATTTATTAAAAAATTCTCATTTTTATCCCAAACTTTTAATTTAATTTAAATAAGGTATAACCCTAACAAAATTGGGACATTTGCTAGGGGTGGAGTTCTGGGCGTCTGATTTTTTAGAAAGTTGTACCCGATTTCCAGTTCTCTCTTGCTTCATCCATCTCATTTGTTCTTGTCTACACTATTTGCTCCGTGTATTACCCCTGCAAAATTTCCCAACAAAATATATCCATCAATCACCACTCAAATCAATGAATATTTTCCATCTTTACTAAATAATTAGTATTAACGTTTCACAGATAAACACAAATTAATGAACATAAAGAAAACCAATAATAAACAATTAACCTGTACATGAAAATATCAGAATTACGAAGCGTTTTGCGACAAAGAGAGCAGGCATCAAGATACTGCGCCTCGTATTGATCCGCTTGACCAGAGTAATAATATTAACCCGACATGATTCAGTGCTATTGATTTACAACGAAACAGCACAAAGGAAAAGCAATAAAGAGTGGCTATGCCTGTGAAGGGGGAAAGAGTAATTGAAGCTTAGACACCAGTCCCTTCAATGCCCCAAGTTTTGCCCCCACTCCATAGAAGGCCACTTGGTAGACCAAATAAAAACAGAAGAAAGGGTGCCCAAAACTCCACTCCTAGCAAATGTCCCAAATCTTTTAGGACTATACCTCATTTAAATCAAATTAAAAGTTTAGGGATTAAAATTATAATTTTTTAATGAATTACAATGACATGAATTTTATTGCTTAATACGTGGAAAATCATAATTTAAAAGAAAAAATGTCATATTGGTTTTCCGTTTGAGATTTTAACGGTAGTGACTAAAATGATCGAACTATGTAGCATGGATGTTTAAATTGCAAACTTCTTATTTCTAATGTCTAAAATGAATTTTTTTTTTATAGTTAAGTGACTATCTATATAATTTACCCTAAATTTTAAACCAAAGATGATACTAGTTTTTTACTTTTTGGCCCCACGTTTACTTGGGTGTTTATTTATTATAAATAATATTTAGTTTGTTATTTTTTAATATTTAACTAAAAATTGTTGTTAGTCTCATATTAAAATAAAATTAAATTTATTTAATAATTAAATAAAAATCTTTAAAAAAATCTTAAATACATTTGAAAATAATAAATTAATAAATCATATAATAATTAAACAAAAAGAATTAAAAATATACTTTACAATCTTTTTCACAAATATGATAATTTCTTTTGTTACAAAGTTAAAACTGAAATTTATCAATACTATTATTTGAGCTTTTAATTGAGTTGGTGTTATTTTTAATTGAATCATAAATTTAATCACATACAAAAATGTCCTTTCATAATTAAAATAACTTAATTATTCGAGGGTACTTTAGTCTTTTACTAAAAAAACTAAAAAAATATGCATATGAGGGTTTGAACCCAAACCAATTGAGTTAGTAAAATATTTAATTTACCATCCAACTAAAGTTTTATTATAATATTTTTATACATTTTAATTTTATCATGCACACTTTATTACTTCTATTAATTGTATATATTAATAATGCATTTTATTGAGTTGGTGCCACAAATTAATTTGATACAAACTCAAGATTGATGACAACACAATGATAAACACTTTAATCTATTTTTTAATTTAAATATTGTACATGTTTCATGTGTTATTATTATAGTTTCAAAACATATATTTTATTATTTATTGCATGTTATTTTTTAACACACTTCGGTATCTTATATTTGTGGTTTCCACACGTATACATATATGATAGAATTTCTAATAAATATAAAGCTGGAATATAAAAATATTGAACATTTATAAGAAAATAAAACTAGTTGTTTGCGTGTATTTATAATTTTTTTCACAAAAAATTAAATGAAAAGATATGTTGAGGGATTAACTTTTTTGAGAAATTTTTTTGAAGTATCGTTCATTTGGCAATTGACTGATCCCTCAACAACCAAAGGTATTGTCATTATATTAAGATTTTGTCCCCCACCTCAACCGAGAGCCGTGTATGGTTCATGAAAAAGGGTGCCTCCCTTGGTGGTGAAACGAGGATACAACCTATGGGACTCAAGGGAAAAGTGTCAATATAGGGTGTGATATTAAAACTCTAAGTTATAGTCTATTGATCGCGTGTTCACCTTTCCTGAGAATAGTCTAGGTTAAAATAATTGTTGTACCAAAAAAATAGGGTGTGATAATAGTTATACATAACACTTGATCACACGAGAACTCAAACCATTTACCTGCAACCATGATGTCATACCCCCTAAGTGGTGACCTATACATCATAAGCCAATGGCTCAAACCTTACAAAAGGCGAGATGTTCATGTTCCCTTGGTGAGTGGTTGTACAGTATACCCAAGGACAATCTATTTCCTAACGACCGACTCTCAATAGAGACAAAAGACAAAATCCCAACATGACCTAAGGATAATATTAATCATTGTTGGAGGACCCAACCAACTATCCAATGAATGACACTTTAAAACTTTCTTCGAAAGGATTAACCTTAACTCAATTAAAAAAAATATGTTAATGAACTACTTCCAAAATAAAATACATATAAGAAGTGAATGAAATGTGCCTAAGAAAAAACTATAATAATAATTCGTAAGCAAAATTTAAACATAAGAAAAGAATAAAATCTATTACTATAGTTCCCTGTCACATCTCCGCATGAAATGATAGTTTCGATTTTTTTATTAGTAAATTAAATATAAGAAACAAATTTGGACTAATTTCTATAAAAATATATCACAACTGTTATTTTTCAAAAATTATAAATACTATTATCGCAAGGTAGGCACGAGCCTTGAGCTCCTTATACGGTGAGGTTGAATTTTGACTTCCAAATAATTAATAATTTCATTTAGATCCATTTTAGTATTGTTATTATCTTTGGTGAGTATTATTTTCTCTATATATTTTAATCATGAGTTAGGTATAAATTAATTATAATTGGTAATTTTTAATTACTTACATGATTTGTTTGTAGGAAAAAATATTTTTTTTATTTTAACAAAAAAAAAACCGACTCATTCAGTAGTTTCAATTTCGGTTTAATCAATTGGGGTAACTTGGTTAACTTTGACCTCAGTTTAATCAATTAATTTGATTGGTTATCACTTTTTAAATCACAAAATTGAACCAACCTAAAATTTAATTTATTTTGTATTAATTTTAAATTATTTAAAATATGTTTATATTTTATAATATACAATAGATAAAAAACTATATAAACCCAACCCAATAACCCAAGGTTGGTTAATCGGAAAATTGATCAAACAGGCTAAATCAAAGTTACTTCGACTTGGTCAGTTTTCTCAACTAGATTTGGTCGAGCCAATTTTCTCATGTTAAAGTTGATTAAATCAGTTCGGAAAAAAAAAACCCGAATGAACCGACCGATTAAGTTGATTGCTCTCCTCTACTTGTTTGTGGCAAAAAGTAGGGGTTAACATTCAACCAAATCGAGTGAAAAAATTCGAGTTAGTCAAGTTGACGAATCTTATTTTATCTTCTTAACTAAATTTGAAAATTTTTCGAATCGAGTAAACTTGTTTGAGTTTAATTAAAAAAAATAGACATATCAAATTAAAATCGTTTTATAATATAACTAATTCTATCATAGAGCACAAGATTCAAAACCATATATATTTGAAAATTCTTTCAAAGCAAATTAAAATAAGAGGGAAAAAAAAAAGATACTTTAATATGATAAACATAAGCTGGTAATTTACTTGTTTAGGTCCTCAAAATTATTATTTTGGAAATTTTGCTAACTTTTTTTAATATATTCTTTAGAATATTTTTAAATTTTTTATAATTTAAAAAAATAAAAATTTGAAATTTTTATAAATATCTTGAATTTTTGGAAATTATTTTGATTTTTTAAAATTTTTGTTGAGAGGATCAATTTGCTCATTTTTCGAAATTGACAATGATCAAAGGGGTACGCACACCAATATGTTATTGAGTTATTTGAATTGTAAATTTTAACTTAATTTGAACACGAAAAACTAAAATACTTATTTAAGTTGACTCGAAAAACCGAATAACTCAAATAACTTGATTCTATTAATTCGAAATTAAAAAAATCTTGATTTAAAAAAGTGTTTTTTTTTTTGCTTGTTTTGAAAAGATTTTATTTTTTTTACTAGAGTTTTTACTTATTTTTTTTAAAGTTTGTATTAATTATTTTTTATTTTATGTCCAACTATTTTAACACATATGTATTAAATAAGCTTTTTGCTCTTATCATTACACTAATAATAAAATGTAGCACAAATGCATTACTTTAACACTTTAAAATCCTACATTTTTATCTCAATCTATTATAAAATTCCTAGCTTCATTCTAAACTATTATCGAGAACATTAATGCTACATTTGGTTTGAGTATTATTTTTTCCACACGTTTTAATTATTGGCTAACTATAAACTAATCACAATTAATAATTTTTAACTGATCACATGACGTGTTTGTGGCCAAGAGAAGGAAAACTTTTCACTTATTTTGAAGAGTTCTTATTTTTTATAAGAGATTTTAATGAACAAATTTTTTTAGCCATATTATTACACTAACAATTGAATGTAGTATAAAATTTATATTAGAGTAAAAAAGGTTTTTAAGAAGTAAATACCCAAGATATCCAAGCTCAAAGCAATTGTATATATGTTCATGTTGGTATTATAGGACTCGAACTTTAGTCTCACAATCCGTACAGCATTAGACGATTCATTCACTTCAAATACGCCTAAGTCAGCCTAACTCCTGAAATTGAGAATTCTCTTGGAACTCTCTAAGGCACCAACGCAAAGCAGAAGCAACTCAATAAAAGAACTCGAAAGAAGAGAAAAGCCACATTAAAGCAAAAGCATAAGAGTTTGAGTGAATGCTCTCAAAGAATTCTATTACTCAAGAATGAAGTGAATACAATGAGAGGGAGAGGCCTCTATTCATAGTTGAACTTTCCTAAATTCGATACATATTAAAGTACGTCAATAGCCAAGATTAAAAGCAATCTACAAAATCAAATCACTAAGATTTACATAATCAAATCTTCTAAGATTGCATATCTTCGAAGATTACTTCCCATACTTGCCATGCTTTGTAGATGAACTTTTAATCTCTCCAAGCAGCGGGTCTATCCTGTTGGGCCATGTGACCCTTCGCGAACAAGATGAATCATTCAAATGTGCCATAATTGCGGATTTTCTTGTGCAACCCGTAACACTGGCATGGAGTTGGATCAACTTATTTAAAATGTACTTTCAATTTATTCTCAATGTTTAATTTTAGGGTAAATTATCTAGTTACTCATCATATTATTATTGAGTTTATGTTTTAGTCACCAAATTATAAAAATATTCATTTTCGTCATTATCGTTATCATTTGTTTCTGTTTTGGTTACCTTTCGTTAACAGAAATGATGACCTAACCTCTTTTAATTGGCATAATTACATATGTAGTCCTTAACACTTACACATTCTATTAATTTGATCTTAGTTCTAATTAATTCAACAAATTTAACCCTCTATGTTTATAAATTTCATCATTTTGTAACATGTGAAGGCAAAGGCTGCATAATTATCCATTTTTAGACCTTTGAATTTAGACATATTTTTTGACTATTTAAAAGAAAAGCTTCGTGACAACAATGTTTAATGGAAAGGGCCATGACTATAAAATAAAAAATAAAACTAAAAAAGCAATTTCCTTTCAAAAGACTTTCTCCACAAACAATTATGATCACTATTTTAATTGCACTATCTAATTATTATAAATCACTAATTTAATTATTAACTTAAATACTAAAATATATTTTTATAATAATAATTATTATTAGATAATTATTTGATATACATGAGGTAGAGTTTTTTCAAGCAGGATTAAGAGATTGATAAGTACTCTTAATTGATATTTAAAAAAATTAATATTTGTCCTCACTTGTAACACATTTATTGTTTTAAAATAAAAAATAAAAAATATATAGCATATAGCATATAACATATAACATATTTCATATAAATAATATTTAATATTTAATATATAAAATAAATAATATTTTATATGCTAAAGAAGTTGCAAAAGAAAGAGAAGAGAATAAAGTGACAAGAGAGTGAATTTGATTTGAGGGTTTTTCTTGTAGGTGATGAGAATTGAGGGGGAAGAAGAATGAATGATTACGATCGAGGTAGGGGAAGAGATTGTGACGTAGACTAGGTGGCGACAGAATCATTAAAAAAGGATAACAATAGCGACGGCGATAACAAGAATATGAAACAACAAGCACGAGGGTTCAATGAGAAGTTAGATGTCACAACGCTGGGAAAGCGACAATTAGGGAGGAGGAGAATATGAATAAGTTAATAGAAATTGTAAATGTGAAGGTTAAAATTGTTAGATTATTTAGAATTAGGATTAAGTTAATAGAATGTGTAAGTGTTAATGACTAAATGTGTAATTATACCAAATAAAAAAGTACTTTGTCATTTTTGTTAATGATTTAAAAACATAAACAAATGATAACATTAGTGATGAAAATAAAAATTTTGATAGTTGATAACCAAAACAGAAACAAGATAATAGTTGGGTGATTATTTAGTAAGTTTATATTTTGGAAACTCAAAATGTTACAAAATAGTCATTAAACTATTTAAAAATTTTCATTTAAGTCACTAAACTATTTGAAAGTTTTTATTTAAATCATTGGGCTATTAAGTGTTTTTTTTTTTAAAGTTAGGCTAGCAAGCTCCAAGCAATAGTTCAACAATCGATATAGTGGATTAGTACCCATCAACGAGTAGAAAAACATAACTTAGATCTAAGTCAATTTGACTGTTAGTGTCTGAGATTGAAGAAGAAAGATGTTTCAATTTTAGTTCGTAGATTCATGATGTTTAAATTTGTTTCATAAAAAAAAAACTAATTTGTGAAAAAGAAGTGAAATAAGAGCTTTCGGTTAGTGTAGGCGACGTAAATAGAAAAAGCCAAACAAACAACGGTTTTAATAGCCTAAAGGCATAAATGAAACATTTGAATATTTCAGTAACTATTTTATAACTTTTTGATATATTATAAATTTACTAATAGTTAATAGTTTAGTAACCTTTAGTTGGAGTTTACCCAAAAATCAAAACATTTTTCTCAAATAAATAGAAAAGGAAATTTTTCTTCTTCAAGAAATACCGGGAAAACGACAACCAGAGATAACCGATTCAAAAGAAGAAAACCGTCATACCGGTTACCGCCGACTAACTGCCCGTCTGGTTCTTCCAATTAACAAATCCTCCCCTGCATCATGTTGACCCAACACCATCCAGCAGTCTTCGTTGCTTCGGGTTCTCAAAACAAGCGTACAGAATCTTTCTTTCTCCTTCTCTTCGTTGATTTCCAGAACTCCGCTCTCAACCAACACAAACAAATCCAAGATATCTCCTCAAATGGAATATATGTATTTATATATTTTTAAAAAGATATAATTGTTCTTTGTAAAATCGAAATCTGATGGAGATGATCCAGTACAATCGGTTCATCGGAACTCTCGTGCTCCTATCGTGTTGTGTCTGGTTGTTCCGTTGACCGTCGCCAATGACGTCAGATGCTGCGGTTACTCTATCTAAACTCTAGCTCCACCGCTTACAATTAATTTTGATTTTATTTTTATTGGCATTCGTCGAAAGTTCTATTATTTTAATTGGGCCATTGAGTTTGCTTCCCTTCAACATGAAACTTATTTACAGATTGTTCTGGATTACCTCTCAAAATTAGAAATTGATTTGATTTTCTTTTAAAACTTCCTATTTGAGCTGATGTTGTAGAAAATAAATAATAATACTAATGCAGATAATGCTGAGTATGATGTAAAGGTTCATGGAGTGATCCAATTGCTAGGGGAAGCTTGGGACCTGATTATCTGCAACAACCGGTAAATTAATCAACATTTTCTCGTAAATCTATTCGTTATTTGATGTTAGGTATTGTGATTTGATGCTGCTTGGGACGGTATGTGTTTGCATATAAAATATTGGTTTGCAGGGTGTCTTGTAGTTCCCAAGCTTTATACCATTTATTATTGGTTAATTGTATGTTCGCTTTGTGTCTCGTCCAATAATTGATGATGCTATTTGTAGTATGCAACCAAAAACATTGTAGGTGAGTTGTATTTTCTTTAATGATAATGCAGATGCAGCAATATCTGGGGGACACTGGTGATCGAGTTCTCATATTTTGGATGGCACATTGACGGTGAGACTCATAGTCTTCGTGATAAGACATCCTATCTCGTTTCTAGGGGTGGTTTCATCCAGTAAGTCCCAACTTAATGTTTTAGCAACTTGTTGGTGAATTGTTGGAGTTTTCTTTTTAATATATGGTTGAATCAATGTTCTTGCATAAGCAGAAGAGTTAAAATACCTTGTTGCTATCCTATTTGTCTAGTTTTGGTAATGTTTGCTTTATTTTAGGAATTAGGATGGATCAGAATAGGGGAAAAGACCTTTTTTTTTAATAAAGAAAAAGGTAGTAACAACTAAAAAGGGTTAGAGAGCAAGGCCCCAATTTGAGAAACTAATTTCAGTGGTTGATATTTTCCTTTAATTTTTATCTCAGCCATGAAAATTTTGGGGTTTTGTGGGTCTGGAAGTATTCTGAATCCCATCCTTTCTCATCCAACTGGACTCAAAAAACTTTTCAAAGAAGTATTATTATTTTGATCTAAGGACAAACCTTTCTCTTCTTTGTATTTTTATTATGATATCTATTTTATTCATTGAACAAGTGATGATCGGATGCTTCTTACTCAAAGAATCTTTGGACTTAGATTGAAGGTTTTATTAAATCATTGCGGTTCTGGTTTGAAGCTGTAGTTTCAATTCATTCATAGGGTCTTTTTCATTGTATTTGCATCTTATTAAAACCATGGAAATGATCCCCCCTCCCCCTTATGACAAGCTTGAATATAAAATCACAAGATATCCTAGACCTGTATGGGATAACGCCGCTGAACACAAATGTCCATTTTAATAATCAACAAAAGGAACTGACACCTTCGTTTTCCCCAAATGAACAATACCTCTGATAACATTTTAACCTTATGCAGGGTTCATACTTTCTGACGATGAAGATGTTCGATGCAAACAGGCATGAATTCACATGCATCCGTTTTGATTTTAACTTTGGGTTGGCATCATCTGTGGCTGATAGTGGAAAAATTACAATGCCTTTTTTTTTTTATCCATGTAAAGTAGTTTATATGCTATATGTTACTACCAACTCTGTCCATATCATTGCATGTATAGCTTGGATTATCCCATTGAGTTGTTATTGTGAAAAGTTGGCTTTTTTTGTAACCTAATGCATAGTAGTGACCACGGATAGCACCTATCCAGTGGCTGATATTTGGCTCACACCCTCTTTCCTAGCCCATATGTGGCTCATTTTTATAACATAATCTTACTCATCGATTTCCAGACCATCAACTGAATGCCGCCATATTATCATGTATCAAAAAATCTTGGGCCATTAACTTTTCAATGATAGGTACAAAAGGGGAACAAATTTGGGTTAGGGACTTTCAAACCTATCAAGTTGGATTTCATAGGACCAATTCTAAAGCATCTTGATATCATAAAATCTTGAGCAATGTCAACTATTCAAGATTATGCAAATAGTATATTGAGATCTGTACCATTAAACCTCTATTGTTAGGCAGCTCAATTATGAAACTAATGAAACACGGACACTCTTGTCATTAAATTCTTATAATTTTCTCTTACGACAAATTATTTGATTTCAAGGAAGAAAAGTTGGGCGGGGCCTGGCTGAATGATGCATGTTCTTCCCCTTGTGCCATGTAGAGGCAACCAAAAATGTTGGTTATGGGTCAGGTTGAGTGGAGTCCTATGGTGGAAGGGTCCACTCTTTTATTGATCATTGAAAACCTTTAAAAGCAACCAACAAACAGCCTCTTCAGTTTTCAGTTTTCACTTTCCTGCCGCTGGGAACCCATAAGACAAACTTCATTATCCTCTTTTTTATTCACCAATATCTGCTCTTTTTCGTCATTCTCATTCAAAGTTTCATTCTCTTCCATGCTATCCCTTCTCAATTTCTTTAAGTGGTTCCAATGCATTTGCCGGGGTTTCTTGTATCTTATCACAGTAATAAGAGATCAAAGGCATGGAGGAAAGGTTTCTGAAGAAACCACCCATGCTATCAACACATCGAAACAGGGCTCTGTCTTTCAGCTTAACCCCCAAGGCACCTTCTCCAATCAAATTTCCCATAACCTGCCAGTAGTTGGTTTTAAAGATCCAAAGGATGAAGAAACCGAGTTGGAATTCGATGTAGGGGACCAAGATAACATTACACCCTGCACTGGGTTGAAGGGCATAGTGGCTGGAGAAGATGATTCTCAGCTTCAAGTATCTTCAGAGACCATTATCAATGATGATCATAGCATTCCAGAAGTGAAGGAGGACACTGAAGAAGGTCCACGTTTAACAGATTTTGAAGAGAAATGTCCTCCAGGAGGAGAAGATTCAGTGGTATTCTACACAACAAGCTTGAGAGGAATAAGAAAAACATTTGAAGATTGCAGCAGTATGAGGTTTGTTTTAGACAGTTTGAAGATATTGGTCCAGGAGAGAGATGTTTCAATGGACATGGAATTCAGGGAAGAACTATGGAGGATATTGGGTGGCAGAGTGGTTCCTCCCAAGCTGTTCATCAAGGGCAGATACATAGGAGGAGCTGACGAAGTTTTTCGACTTCATGAGCAAGGAAAGCTGAAGAAGCTGTTGGAAGGGATACCTTCAAACTGCCTGTGCACAGATTGTGCCAATATGAGGTTCCTGGTTTGCTCAAACTGCAGTGGCAGCCGCAAGGTTTTTACAGAAAAACAAGGTGATGAATTGTGCATGAAATGCCCTGATTGTAATGAGAATGGATTGGTTAAATGTCCGGTTTGCTGTTGAAATGTTAACTTACAAAGAAACAATCATCCTATCCTGTTTCTTGATGTTTGTATATTTTCCTCGCCTTATCTAACATTTTCTTAGAATCAAATTGCTACTTTTTCAAGTCCAGGTCTCAGTTAGCCTTCATGTATTAGGAAAATGAAGTATGTATAAGTTTCCTTCAAAGTGTATAACAATGGGCTAAATTAATGCTTAGTTATGGTCTGATTTGGGTTCAGATGTAAATTGTTTAGTTTTCTACTTGATCGGCTACTATATATAACCAATGCTTGGAAACAACTCTTTCTTAATGGTATTTTTCCACACTCAGGTTTTTCATTTTTCAAGGAAATCCATTTGGAATGCTATTGTCACGGTAACATGTTTGACTCTTGTACTCGCTTTTTTCTTACCTTTTGCTTTTGCTTTCCTGAGTTTCCTTTTTCCTGTCTTTGGTACTTCTACCATAATTTTAGGGTAAAAGTTTTAACAAAGTTGGTAATGGTATCAATCAATAGGATTAAAGTTAGTAATTTTAAGAGCCAAAGAATAAAGGGGGACCATTACCAACCAATTCCAACAGTAAAATCAAAGTCAAGTCATGATGAAACCAAACCTGAAATTTGATGTGTAAATGTTATTGAGGTAAAAAAGAAAACAATATTTGTGTAATGTTTTTGAGATAAGGAGAAGTTATGTTGCATCAATCAGATATATATATATATATATATATATATATATGCTCTTCCTTTAAGATGTAATTTAAGTTACAAACAGCAATAAAAAGTGATCAAAACTAAAGGAAAAGGTAACTTTGTGCACAATTTTCCCTTCACCTTTTACCTTAAAAGACCAGCAAAGACAGCTTTATTAATTTCATACTCAGAATTTATAGAAACAGATAACATTTATATAATTAAAATTAATATGAAAATATGATTTTTTTTAATAATAGGGAATAAACATATTTAGCACATATTATAAACATGATTAATATAATATGAATTATTAATAATATTAAATCAATATATATATTATACATGCACTATTATAATATATAATAATTTATATATGTATAGTTTAATCATCATTATACAACAACTAATACTATATGATATACTATCAGATTATGTATGATACTCTTATCATATGATTCATTATGTTACACTACAGTATGCATCTTGTTATAAACTTATAATATATGACTAAAAATTTTACATAATCTATGTATTACTTATTATTGACGTTGAAAACATGATTAATATTGAACAAATAATTAATAAATATACAAATTATATTATACCATATCATATATGACTTGTTATTATAATCTACCATATGAGTGTTAGCAAGGATTGATGAAAAGATGATGGTTAAATGCGAGAAATTCAAAATTTTTATTCATGTGGCGGAATTAGGAAGAAAATGTTCATCAGAGCTTAACAGGGATTTGGATGTTGTATTATCTTCTGCGTCTTTTTCACCAAATTGGCAGGGCATGGGTATTATTCAATTTGGTAAAACAAAATAAAGCTAGAGCAAGAAGAAAATGCTGTCTGTCTGGTAAGAAAAAGATAGTTTCTACTACTAAGAGTAGGGACCTGTACTAGAAAAAGATAGGGAATTTCTGGACTAGACCTATACCCAAAGTTTGATGAGAATTCAACTCTTACCATCAATGTGACTTTATCCTAATCAATAACTTACGAGAGTAATTATCTAAATAATATTACGTAAACTAAGTATAATGTCTGGGCACATCAGTTCCAATATTCTCTTATGTGATATATTTTTTTAATTTAGTCATATGATAAATTCTAGAATTTGATTAGGTGATATTTAAATCCAAAGTTTAATATGATCATCAAATACTCTACTCCAATTTTTACTCAATTAAAGATTCATATAACACGAATTCATGACTGTTGTATTACTATGCATGTTGATTTCCAATTGAACATATACAATTTGTGAATGAATTTTATAATCATTGTGCACAAATTGAAATGTGTTTATAAATCCTAAATTGTGAAAATAATTAACCTTCATCATCTATTTGATCCTTATGATTTTGATTTGTGTGTTGAATGTTAACTTCTTCTTCTTTTATAGCATCTTTAATCCTTAATTCTATAACTTAATTAATTCACCCCGGAAAGGAAATCAAATGAATCTTACTATTGTAACATCTCTGATTAAATTCCCAAACACAGTTTGTTCCTCAAGTGCACGGGTTAGAAGAAAGATAAATCTTCCTTCAACTTCTGGCATAATAGTTCAATTTGGTCAACAGTTTTATGTTGCGAGACTGCAATAAAAAAAAAAAAGTCAAATTTATAATTCTTTCGAGAAGTGAAGAAATTTTCTAAGCCAAATTTTAGTATAATAATTTAAAATCTCGAGGAATTTGGGAGAGCAAAGGGAGGGTGCAGTAGATAAAAAGTCGTGGAGGGAATCAAAAGATGTTTTTATTAGTCATACAGCTACTACTATTAGATTCCAACATTGAAAAAGCGTAGGCTCAAGTCATAGTCATAAGCTTTTTCTTCTCTCATTCTTTTGGCCAGGAATCATATTCATCAACTGGAACCACATATAGAGCCGCTAGATTTTCTTTTACCATCAGTCTGCAAAAGAACCAACTCATACAACAGTAAGAACAAAGTTGACACTTGTTAAAGGATATAAGGCATGATACAGAAAGGAACATGCAAGTTTCCTGTTCCCTAGCAAGAAGGCCAGTGGGAAAGTTGTGCAATTGAAAAGTAAAGCCAAAAGGCTCAAATGTAACACCAAAACATGAGAAAATTTTATGTTATATTTCCAGTCAACTTAGACGAAACACAACATTTGCCAAAACGATCAAAAAAAGCTCAATAGGGTTCCGTGCTGTTAAACCGCATTCACGTCATAAGATACAAAAAGTAAAAGAAAAAACCAAGTTAAGAGTAATCATACTTTTCCTGGAATTTACACAAGTCCCTATGCAGCAATTTCAGTTAATGGAACTTCGACTGAAAGTGGCATGGATGTAGTCATTGGAGAAGCAGAAGTCTCGGGTAGTGGTTGCGAGAACTCAGTATAGTGGAACTCAATCTGTAGTCGGTGATGCAGTGGTGTTGATGCCATTAGACCCTTCTTGATATCCGCCTGCAACTCCCTAATAGGTATAGCAGCCAAGAAGCTCTTTATGTATTCCTTGCAGCACTTCTTACCCTGGCAAACCACCTCCTCACTGCCCTCACTCTTGATTGATTTCTCAGGTTTGGTTACTACAGCCCCTGCAACACAACCCTCCTTCCCATTGACCTGTTGATCACCCGTTGACTTATCACCTGATGATTGAGCCACATTTGGTAGCTTGTGAATTACACTATTGCGGTCAAATTTCAAGATGTATGCTTGATTGCATCCCTCATAAAGCCTCTCTCCTAACGTGTCAATAATATAGTAAGCTTCTGGGTCAACCTTTAGGACAAAAAAGTGGTCATTCCAACTAACAATGTAAACCTCGGGGAGATCACTATTTTGACATTCCGCACCAGCACGACTAATCTCATCCCATATGTTATCAAAAGACATTGCACCATGCAAAAAGTCAAAACTTCCCTCGTCCACACCCTCTGGATGGAAAAACCCAATAAAGGACTTTCTTGGCACTACAGAAAGAGGACGTAATTTTGCTTGGAGAACCGTCTCTAGATCAAAGTGCTTGTCAGGGAACCGCTCCCTGTAGGATTCATTCTCACAGAGGTTCCTCCATTCCAATGAGCCCTCTCTGATCAAACTATCAAATTGAGACTTAATAGGCATCAGATCACGGTTGTTCTGAAGCCAATCAGCAATAACAGCAACAAGGGCTGTACATGCACTTTCACCAGCTGCTCGCTCACTCCGTTGATCAATCGAAGCAAAAAAGACCTCCGATTTAAGTTTCATGCGTCCATCACGGCTTACCACTTCTTTCTGTTCCCAATTTCCGATGGCGAAACTATCATCCCCAAATTCAGAAATAGATGTACGGTTTGCAGAAGAATCATCATCTGTCTTAAGCCACTGCCAAAACAAATTATAGTTATATTTATAACTTAATATAATTTGGTAACAATTGTGAAGAAGCATAATAATAGGCATCAGAAAAGATGATAAAAACATGTAACACCCATGTTATATGATAGTTGCATCCCCAATCAGATACATAAACTGATAAACACAAGCATCTTTGTAGGTGCATGAATTCATAAGAAACTGCTAAGCTAGCCAGTAATATGAAAGCATTGACGGTCAGAAACTAAATAATCAAGAAATTGTCCTTACCCCAGGTGTATGAGATTCATCAGAGCTGAGCTGCCGGCGGTCGAAATCAATGTCATCCCCACCTTCTTCTCCATAGCCTTTCTTTAACAATGGTTCCCCTTTTCCTTTAGGAGACCTGAAACTCAGCTTCCTTTTTCTCCAAGACAAAATGCTGCGCTTGGAACTCTGCAGTAGGGATGGCTCTGACACCAGTTTAGCAGAATCCTCGACATTTGAGCAGCCAACATCCGACTTACGATTACTGTAGTACACCCAATCCTCATGTCCCTCACTGATCCTCATGCTAGAGTAAACTGATCCTCCAGCATAATTTGCATCAGCCAGAGTACCATAACTAAATGACTTCCTGACAACAGAGTCATCTTTTACCTCATCCGATTCTCCTTCCTCAGAATCGTCAAGTGAATCTGTGTCCAATGGATACTCACCATCATCACTCCTGGCAGAACACCTTCCTTCACTGCTTTCATCCTCGCGACAGGCTTTTTTCGCTCCCCTGGTAGAAACACTCTCTCTAAAAAATTTCACTTTTCTTAGACCAGCTTTAATTGCAGAAATCTCATCCTTTTCCATGGTCACAGTTTCTCCAGACTGGAGAGTTGATGCAAAAGGCACTAATGCTCGCTCTACAGGCTCGTTGATTTCTTGAGCAATTCTTAGTTCCAACAGGCTAAGCGATATCTACATGGTGAATTGTACAACTTAAAATTAGAATATCTGAAAACTGAAAGAACACAGATGAATCAAACATAGTAGACTACTGCACCATAAAAACTTTAATAAGCACATACACAGAGTCGGGGGCAAAGCTCTCCAGCACCGGTGGAGAGTATGAGAGGTATGTTTAACTCAAGCTCTTTCTGCTCAGCAGCAGAGACATGTTCAGCAAGATTCAATGATGCTACCCCAAAAACGGGAACCTTACTCTTTGGTCCCTGCTTCAAACCCTGCATCAAGAAAGGCAACTTCTTGAAACCAACACTAAGAGAAAATTCAAAAAAATAATGCTAAAAAACTATGATGATAAACAAAATATGGAGGAAAACTAATCCACCACAATATCTAACATATTATGTATGATAAAAGCTAAAGCAATAAAAAATTTCAGACAGAACACAATTAGCTGATTCCAATAGCAGACTTTCAAAATATGACCAACTCTCCAACAGTCGATAAAGAAACAAAACAACCAGTCTAATTGTCTAAATGATATTCAATTCAACCAAATTAACAGTAAAAAAATTCTAAATTAAATCCAATGTTAAGAACATGTACAGAATACAGATCAGTCAAAAGATCTTCATTTAAATTTCAAGACCAATCAAACAACCAAAACACAGAAAATAACAAAAAGTTGATAACAAAAAAAAATCTGAAACAAAAACTCCTCCATAATTTTATCACCTTTTCTAAAAGAAAAACTTTATTTTCTAGAAACCCACAAAAATAAAAGAATTTAAAAAAAAAATTAAAAAAAAAAAAGGAATTTGTTCATTTTAGACTTACATTCAAGGCAGAGAAAACGATCTCCCAAGGATGAAATGCATTGTCTTTATAAGCCGATAAGTTACAAAGGGTTTGAAACTCCTCATCCCACACAACGACGCCGTTCTCGTCAACGCCGTCGACTTCTTTGGTGAAATTCCTCTTAACCGTTCGCCTTAAGGAACTGAGGGAAGCCTTTGGACCTTTCCATCGAATCTCGACCTTTAGTTTCTCAGGCTTCTCCCAACCTTCCCCGACCAGATCCCACCCTTCTAATCTTCTTACAATTAACTTAACCTCGTACTTTTTTGAAACCAGAGGCGGCCATGGTCTCCACCTCATCATCTTCACCACCATTTTTCAAGCAAACAAAAAAAAAAAAAGAAATCCTTCAATCACTCGAATTGTTTATATTCTCGTGAAAACTCAACGAAACCCAGAAATCCTGTTTGATTTCTCTCTGATCTTTTGTAATATAAACCCAAAAATGGGGGGACAATCTTGGGGGTTCTTGAAACAAAATACAAAGGGAAAATGAAGGTAAGTTAGAAAAAGGGATCAAAAATGAGGATTTTGATAGTTAGAAAAGGAAATGAAATTGATTTAGAAGAGCGAAAAATAACACACTCTTAGGACAGAGACAGAAGGGAAGGTGTGGCTTTTATAATATAAAAGCTAAGTATAAGCAGAGAGAGAAAGGGTATTACGATGCTGTGGGTATCGTCAGGGGGGATGTAACGGCGTAATAACGAGGTAGTTGACTTCCGTTCTCGTTTGTCTTTGTATTTTTCTTTTTAAAGTTATAATAATTTCTTTTGGTACAAAAAGTTCAAATAATTTCAATACAATAAATAGGTTCAGACATTAAAATTAAAATTAAATATTTAATTTAACTAACTAAAATAAATTTGAAAATAGAACTCAAACATCTCTCATATGCTTTCTTTGTATTTTGGTTTTGGTTAATTTTTGGAAACTCCATTTTGTTCCAACTACCTTTTTATCCTTTAGCTTTTCTATACCCTAAAAACCTTATCTATGATTGAGGATAATTTTTTATTTATATTTCTTAACTTAATAAAAATAATTATTGGAAATTTTATTAAATATTTTTAAAGCATTCCAAATACCTGTTTTAAACACGTTTTAATTTATCTAAATATTGTTTTAAACTCAATTTATACAAGTTTAGAAAATTATATTGATACTTGGGTAAAGATTTATCGGTAGAAGTAAGTCAAAGAGCACTTCAATCATACCTTCAGACTTCTACCGATACTTAGGAGGATTTCTACCCATATAAGTTCGCTTCTATATAAGTCCATTTATACTCATACATATTGTGAGTTGTATCAATACAAGTCTATCTGCAATACTTCCAACAGCTAAAAGTTATCTACAACGACTATAAACAGTCACAAAATTTTCCCTTGTTATACATACACATCAAGAACACTTCAAAATATAAGAAATGAACATCCAATCATAGAAATCAAGAGAAAAGTCTCAAATTCTTCATTTTCTCATCTTCTCTTGTACATATCTCTTAGATGCTTATTATTAGATATTTTTATCATTCCGATTCAATTCTTTAAGAGAGAGAGATTAACACTTGTAAATACACACCTTTGAAAAGTTTTCATTATTTACATTTTTTTTCTTTGTATTGTAAGAATTACTTAAGGTTTTTGAGGTATACAACCTTAATTAATTTGTAAAGGGTTATAATTAAGCCTTGTAAAGCTAAGCCATAAAAACTAGAAGGAATCTTTTATCTTAGTCATGTGAAAAAAATAGAGATTGTAAAGGTTATACATTTTCCTTGAAAAATATCAATTCAAGTATTGTTAATTGGAAAATCTTTGGTTGAGGTATACCAAGGTAGTAGAAGCAGGCAATTAGAGCTAAACCACTATAAATCGAAGTGTCCAAGTTTTTTTTCATTTCCTCATTCTTTAGAAAAGCTTACAGGGATTTTTAAAATACTAATTCACCCTCCTCTTGGTATTTTGGAGTCTAACAAGGCTCATGAGTCAAATAACATAAATTTATTTAAAAGAGAGATAATAAAACTAATAAGTTTTAAGGTAAACCACATCCAAGATCATTTAACTAATAATAAATTTACATTTTAGTCACTGAATTATCTAAAAGTTGCATAATGGTTACTAGCTCATTAACTTTGCAATGGACATTAGATGTGACAATTAACTCATTGTTCATCATAAGGTAAACTACACCCAAGGACCATCAACTATTAGTAAGTTTACACTTTAGCCATTTAATTTTTTTTAAAAAAGATTACAAGTTGGTCATTGAATTATTTAAAAAGTTTTAAGGTTTTAAGGTTTTAAGGACATTTTTACTGTTGTATTCTAGTAATCTTGTCACTATCCAACCACCTTATCCAGCAAAGAAACATATTGAACCAAAGTTTTTCCCTTCTATTTCAATCTTATGGTTTTATTTTCCTCAAATGACCTAAAACCTTGTTGATTTAAAATAAAACCCTAATAGATAAGCTCTTTGATCTACATCCACTATCCCTCTTCTCAATGAGACTTTATCCTTGGCATTGTAGATTAGGCCTCCGTCACTTGGAACTCTCCACTACCTCCTAACTAAATTTGGTACACTTTAGTCTCTATTTTTTTTTTATATATTTTTATTCTCTTCTCTCCTATTTTCTTTTGTCCATTTGCTTATGTAAGTTTAGCGTTTTTAAGTACTAGCTTGAACAAAAAAAAAAAAAAATCAGACTTCAATGTAAAAAAAATTGTCAAGTTCAAGGTTTAACTTGAACACAAAAAAAAAAAGACGCTAAATTCAGATCTCAAAAAGTAATTTAACCAATAAACAATTAAATATAATTAGTGTTTTGTTTTAAAAGGAACACCAAATTAACTAAGAGCAGGCGTACGAGTAGAAATTCCTTGAAAGTATCTCCTCATTCCTCAATCTTCAAGTATGTGATGCAAGTTTTAACCGTCTCTTACAGAGAAAATATACATAATACTTTTAATCTTTTTGAAGAAAGCTTTAGATATTTTCTAATCATGCTCAATGAAAAAGAAAAAGAAAAAGACGTTGAGTAAAAAGTTTCAATAAGAATTATCAAATATTTTTTTCTCTCAAAGTAAAGCCAACGACTAAGTGTATGTTTGTTTGTTTTAAAATAATAAAATCAATAGTGCTTTTGCCAAAATTCTTTATAAGAGTAAATGCTGGGCCACAAATTTCTTTCCGTTGGTGGTCTGGGTTATTGCCACGTTTCATACACATGCTCGGTTTGATTACTTAATCATCTTTTTTGACTAATAAAATCATTATTAAAACATATACTTTTTTCAATATAAAAAAAAGTAAGTACTTAGAATACTAACAATATTTTTATTCGATAATTATTTTTTTAATATTTTATTATACTCTTGATTACATTTGTGAAGTTTAAAATTTTCATTAATAATGTATCGAATAATATTCCATAAAAAACCCTACTCTTTTCATATAGGTTTCTCAAATGTTTATATGGACATTTTCTATAATTAATATATTATTTAATAATTTTAAAAAATGACCTTAAATCAATATTAATATTCTTTTTAGTAAAAATTTCAATTTCCATCTATTTTATGAAAAGCACCGAACCATTGACGACAAGGGGAGAGCTAGTGACTATTTTTAAGTATAATAATATTTTGGCTTCCTACTTTAAAAAAATAATAATAATTAATTTCTATTTTTTTATATTTTACTTATGTAATATTTATATGGATTTTAATGTAAATGATACATAAACATTTAATTAATTTTTAAAAGTTAGATTTGATAGATATGTCGAAAACAAATTTTTAAGTTTTTATAAGCTCCAAATGAATTTTTTAAATTGATGTTAATGGAAATTAGATAATTAATTTAATTTTAAGGTTTTTATCGATGTCAGTTTATTAATTTCTAAATTTTGTGATTTTCTTTAATCCAGCAATGAATAAAACTTACAAATGTGATTGAGCAAGAAGAATGAGATATTGAAATTTAGTTCCTTTGGGTTTTCATGATAAAAACAATTTAGTCATTAGCCTTTTTATTTTATTTTCATGATATGTGTATATTTATAGTTTAGAAAAATGGTGTAATTATAATGAGAATTTTTAAAACGAGAATTATAAGTATTAAAATAATTTTAATCATTAGATAAAAATAAATGGTTTGAAATAATAGATTTTGTATTTTTTTATTTTATTAAAATAAAACTAACAATACCTAATTTTTTCCATTTTTCAGCATATAATTAATATATTAAGGGTTCAGATTTTATTTTTTTTGGGAAAAAATTGGAAAGGAAAGCAAGAGGTTAAGATGATTAAGATTAATCAATTTGTGAATTATTCTGTTCTTGTTTTTTGTGATTGAAAAAATTGATTGAACATTTCATTTTAAAAATTTTGGGATTGATTGAGCACCACAATAATGATTATTAGATTTATACAAATCAAAGTTTTTTTTATCGATCAAACAATATTTTTAAATTTAATATTTTTAATACATATTCGATATATTCTTTTATTTAATCTAATTAGTCGGCTGAATAAAGGCAAAATTATTTTCTCTCTCTTAAATTTTTAGAAGAAATTGCAACAAAAAATTCTAATAAAAAAAAAAACAAAAAGCGACAAAATATTTGGTGTTACAAAATGCTGTAAGCAACTGAGAAATAGTAGTATGTCCTTTTCGAAAATGGAAGAGTTCTGTACCATTGAAAATAACACCAAATTTTTATACATAAAAACAAATTTGTGAATTTAATTGCAACGAAATCCATAGAGTATTAAAAAGAGACAAAATTTGGAAGGCAGTCCCAAAGCGACAACAAAATGATGCAATTGATACTTACCTAAAACCGACCACGATGTTGGCCAAAAAGAACCAACCACTATAATTAGTTAATTAAGGGATAAAAACAATATTTGCTTAAAAAAAGTTAATTTTTTTCAAATTAATCATTTAATTTTTTTAATTAAGGGATTGAAAGTTATAGCTAGATGTGATATAAGTTTCGGGTTTATTTTCTTTTAAGAAATCAAGAGTATGACATGTGTCACAAATACAGTAATTTCGTCATTTGATGTCATAAGATCATTATTAGAGAGAAAATTTAAAAAAATTCATCATCTTAAGGTTTAATGGCTATCTTCTTAATAACATTATTTTTAAAATTCAAACATACATTCCATTATTCAAAACACCATATATCCTATAAATACATCTAAAAAATATCTTATATTTAATATTGAATGTGCAGGTCGAAAGCTTGCATTTGGTACAAAAAGAATGTGAGATGATGTAAAAATATTTGAAGATGTAAAGTAGAAGATGGCAGGCAATGGCATGTGGATATATACATGAGTTTTATAGCAGCAGCACCACAAGCAGACCAAAAAAGATGAAGTATGAATGGCTGTAGTCTTTGCAGTATTGCATCATCAAATGAAAACCAAAATTCTATGCAATACATAAAATACTATACATCCAGACTGTGCACTGCATCACTTCTGCCCCTCCACTCATATATCCATCTTCCTTTCTTTATGCTATAATATATATTATATATTAATTTTAATGTGTTCACTATACAAACTTTGACATGTGGTAAAAGAGAGAAAGTAAACATTTATGGAGGGAAAATTTGCAATATAAATCCCTCCTATTTTTATACTTTTTTTTTGAAAAAAATAGCAAATACTCGTCATAGATGGTGAAGGACAAGCTCCATTAACACGACAAACGCTTTAGCCTTAGCATCAATAGAGCATTATGACATGTTGACAATTGGCTTTGTCACAACTCAAGCTAGATATATCTGGAGTGATTGCAAACACTTAATAAGATAATGAAATCAATCTCGTATGGTCCAAAACGGCAAGCAAAAATCGACAAAATAATCGAGCATTCACCAAACTAGGGAGGACGACAACAAAATCATCCCTAAAATTACTTGTAAAACTAAAATTACATAAATAAGTAAGACTAAAAAATATGCTACAAGAGTAGACAAAATTTTCTAAAATCAAGACTTATTAAACAATGGAAACATAAACAAATATATATATATATATATATATATATATATATATATATAAAACTTAAGACAACACAAGTCCAAATTGACATGTGAAATAATTTATTATTCTAAAATACTCTCAAACTAGAAATAAATTAAGAAGTTGATGAAGAGCCACCCACGTTCCAATAAAAACTACTGGTGGCCGGTGGAGTTTTAGTGAACAACAGGCACCGTCATCTGTCCATGACAACTTGTAAAGACAACAAAGATATCAACAAAATAGATCTGTAAACTGAAAAGAGAGAAGACGTGTGTAGTGAATGATAAGAAGAAAGAAAGAAAGAAAGAAAAGGTTGATGGGAGTGTGGGCAATAGCCAGCCTGGAGGCTGATACCGCCACTAAACAAAACAAAAGATAAGAAGCAAACGGCTTGGAGAAAAAAAGACAAAAGTTTTTAGATTTTTTAAACAATTTCTAATAGTGTTCTGTAAACTATTATTTCATAATAATTAAGCACTTCCATTTGTTTATATTTAATAATTCAACTTATAATTTTACATAATAACTTACTGTAAATTTTAAAATCATTTTAAACAAATTCTTTTAAGTTTATTACTATTTTTACAAATTAAGTACACTATTCATGTTATAATAAATCATTTAGTGTTCATGATATTTAAATTTAATTAATAATTTACATTCATTAATTAATAATTAAAATTAAGTATGTAACTATATATAAAAATAGAATTTATTATAATATTTATATTTTAAAAATATTGTTTATTTGAATTCAATTTAATATCAATTATCATGTTTTTAAATTTAAACTTATATATTATTATATATTTTTTAATGTTGCAACCATATTATTAAAGAAACGTTATAAACTTTATGAAATTTTCAAGAAATAATTAAATAGAATTTAATTAATACATATAATCACACAGGTAAAAAAATCTAGTATATATGTATACTAATCAATGATGATATTTCAAAAAAAAAAAAAAATGCTAATCAAGCAAGCTGATAAGATATTGTTTAAATGAATAAATATTGAAAATAATTTATGTATTAGGTTTAAGTTAAGTTGTGTTGGGATCCAATTGTATGTCTCTTTAGTTGATAATTTGCCAAAGGAATAAAAAACAATTGAAGTGGGACCAAATCCAAATGACCAAACAAGCAATATAATTATCTTTATGGTTATGGATTTTGATTTTTTTCTTCTCTTTTAGATTTTTAGTTGATATCGATGCATGCCTACTTATGTTAGGTTATAAATGAGTATATATTTCACATAAGTATATCGATCACTCTTTTTTATTTACATGATATCAGAAACAAGTACATTTAAAAGAAAAAAAAATCTGAATAACAGGAAAGGCAGTGGGTGGAGAAGAAAAAGCTAGTGCTTTAATGGTAGTCGAATGAATGATGGGTTAGGATTTTGACTATGAAAAAGATGAGTGGGGGAAAAATGAAGGGTTATAACTTTGGAGGGCCACGCATCAACCCCCACTTTGATTTAAACAAATTTCAGGCTAGAATTGAGGTCAACCTGGAGGGACATCTTTTTGCCTTGTCAAACTTCCACCATCACAATTTGTCTTGTCGTCTATCTGTGTTACAGCTCTGTTATTTCTGCAAACGCATGTCTGGACATATATATATATATATATATATATATATATTGCTGCTTATCTTTTGATCAGAGATTAATTTGGACCTTGTATTAATGGTTTATTTGAAATAGTAGATCATATTATAGGCAGACAAAATGATAGCTCTTTTTTTAACCCCACTACACCTTTACTTCATTGGTCATGAAAAGTCATTTGTGTTGAAATGAGGAAAAACTGTAACTGACACAATGTTGATGCATGTTAGGGCCCTTCTTGCCCCTACCAATTGTGATATGAATGGATAACTAGTCATTATTATTTTCAGAACAACGATCAACGTTTTGTTTAACCTATTTGGTTTAATTTTGAAGTGTTTGGAATCTTTGCATTTTACAAAAGATTTGGTAATGTGAAGAAATAAAATAGCTGAGGTAATAGGTTCTTTCCGGCATGGCTAAGGTAAGTTAAAATCTTTGCAAGTGGATTTGTGGTTCCTCAGACTTGAACTCACTGTTTAGTTCGATTTCCTTTCACTAGGAGAGCTAATAACGTTATGTAATTCATTCCAATGCGTTGGGAACACCTTAAGATTAAATGTATTGACTTAGGTTAGAATATTTTTCTCTCATTAAATTTTTGTTATTCATTTATTCTATTGTTTTCTTTTAAAAAACAGAGAAATTTGTCCTGTGAAAAAGGGGTTATATAAAGTAATTGAGTTGATTATGGGAATGGAGAATCATGTAAATCTTTGAAAACCAATGAATTAGACACAAAGAAACAACCCAAGGGAAATGGTATTCATTCTATTGAGTGGGAAATAAAAAGAAGTCAAAACCATTGACATTATTGTAAAATTAGACATTTTCTCCCCTGAGTTAGCATCGTTTTACCAAAGCTTTTGAATTATTATAGAGGAAAAATGAGGAGATAAAATTTCTCTGAGGAACTAAATCCAATTGCTTGAATATTGTGTAGCATTGGCAGTCATCACACACACATTTGTCAAACTTTTACCCCTGCTTTACTATGGTTGTGACCACACTTATGAGGTAGTTGGTACCATCATCGATAGGATGTGTTCCAATGACTGGTTTAAACAAAAATTTTATTTCCATCAAACTTACTTGGGTGAAAATAGTGAAAAGTGAAATGAAATAAAATAAAAACAATTGAAAATTGCATAATTTGAATTATCATGCATTTCTCTCTCGTTTTCTCTTTTCCCATCGTTCCAATTTGAAAGAATTGATTTTTAAGCCTTAGGATGGGAAATGATTACCGCTCTTATTTTCTTTCCTCTCACTTTCTTCCCAACCAAGGACACCCAAAATTTATTTTCTTTTCACTTTTTCACTCTCTCCTGCCATCCCTCCACTTTTCCACCCAATCAAGCACACCCTTAGACTTTGCTGGGTAGAGTGGAAAGAAAATTGAAAGGGTAAAAAACTAAAATGATGGAAAATATAATATTTCTTTTCATAAGTGTGCTTGGTAGGAGAGATGAAAAAATGGAAAGAAAATTACTTTTCCTTTCCATCCATTGCTTGGTAGAGGTGAAAAATGGGAGAAAAGAGAATAAAACATTTGAAAAATACATAATTTTGAACTAACATGCACATCTCTTTTATTTTCTCCCCTCTTGTCATTTCAATTTGAAAGGATTGTGTTGACACATTTGAAGGCAATGAAAAATTATGTGATTGTTTTTGTGGCTGAAATAATGGCCATAACTTGAGACACTTTTTCCTTGCTTTACTTGTCTATTTTCAAAGTTGCCAAATTTTAGAATAAAAGTATTGAGTTATCTGCTTTGAAGATATTTGGATGAGTTAGAGCCTAAAACATAAAGACCAATTGAGTTAAAATTGAAGATTTGAAGATTGATTACTTACAGATCAAGTAAAGTCACTTTCTATATTTGAATACATTGAATTACACCGAGACTCTTATGGAATTATGCCAAGATTATCATCTATGCTGATTTTTACCTCTACTTTATAGAAAAGTGATTAGACTATGACTTTTATATAAGCAAAACTTAAGTAGTAATATAAACTTAAGTTTTATTTAGGTTAAAGTGAAACTGAGAGATTGACAGAGCACAAATTTATTCAAGTTAGGTGTAGGAGCCCAAATTAGCCCAATAACCCATTACAAACCAACCCCAAACCCAACATTAATTAAACAAGCCCAAACCCAATCTAAACCTAAACCCTAGCCCAAAAGAAAAAACACAAAGCAAGTCAGAACAAAAAAACCCTAGCCACCTTCCCACTTGCGCCGCAATCACCCTCTGACACCACGCCACCGACGTTAGCCCCCTTGCACCGGCCACCAACTCTGCAGCACCGTTCAACTGCTCCTGCAAGAGAAACACGCGAAAAGACAGAAACTAATAGAAAATCAAGTTGTAAAGGCTATAAAAGCCATCAAAACAAATGTAAAAAGGTCGGCAAGTCTTAATACATACATTAGTTTTTAAAAAAAAAAGAACAATAGATCAGTACCATAGATCGTTCGAATCAAGACCGAAATAAAAAAGAGGTGATTAAATTTCTTTTCTTTTACCGAATCTGTTTTTTTCTCTTTTATTTTTCTTTTTCTTCCTTCTTTTATATTCTAATATATATCTATATACATATATATTATATTATTAAACTAAAAAAAAATTTTACCTTTTTCGGCCACCGTGGACGGCGGCCGGAGCGACGGCGACGGCGACCCTCCTGGCCGGAGCTGGACCTGGTCCAGAGAGAAATCCCTCCCCTCTCCCTTTTTTTTTTCCTTTCACTTTGCAAAATGAATTTTTTTGAAGAAAAAGGGCCTTTTATAGCCCCCCAAAACGACGTCATTTTGGGGTTGGCCACTAAACCCCAAAACGACGTCGTTTTGGCCTAGCCCGTTTGTTGACCCGACCCGCTCCAAGATCCGCGTGTTTTTCATTGGAGGGGCTAATTTCATTTTTAGCCCCTCCGCTTTTTCATGCCTCTGCAATCAAGTACTTTTTCAGTTTTTTAATTTAGCCCCAAAGTATGTAGCGCTTTGCGATTTGGTCCCTCTTACTATGTTATGTTTTGAGGGGAGGATTAATTGTGTTTTTAGTCCCCCTTTGTTTTGTGCGTGTTCAAATAAGCCCTTTTACCTTTTTATTATTTCAAATTTGCTCCAAAACTTTGATTTTAATTCAATTTTAGTCCTTTTTTCATTTTATTTACTTATTTATTTTATTTTCATTTTTTTTAATATTGTTATTATCATTCCTAATATTATTAATACTATTATTTCTATTATTATTATTGTTATTATTAATATTCTGGTTATTAAATATTATTTTAATGTATTGTTATTTCTAGTTATTATTATTTCTAGTATTATTATTATATATAATATTAGTGTATGTTTTATTATATATGTATGTATATACATTTTTATATACAAGATTATTTTAATTACTTTATTCTAATAATAATATTATTATATTATTATTATTATATTATATTTAGATATATATATGTATATTTATTTTAAAATGTCTCGTTTTTTTTTACTATTATGTACATATGTATTTATCATTATATTTATTATTATATTATTTACTTTTACTATATTTTTTTAAATACTATATTTTTCATATATTATGTATTTTTTTATATATTATATTATTCGTATATTTTATTGTACTATATATATATTTGAAATAATTATATTATGTATATATTTGTAAGTATCATACTATTAATATATTTTATTGTTATTTCATATATATATGTATATTATTGGTTATATATATTTTTTATACTATTTCATGTATGTATTTTCATATTATCCTTATTATTGTTATTAATATTAGTATATGTATATATCTTTAATATATATATATAGGTACATATTTATGTGACATTATTAATAGGTGTTTTCAACATTATTATTATGTATGCATATATTATGTAAATATTTTAACATTATGCATTTTTATATTATATATATATATACCTTTTTAGTATTGTATCTTTATATATATATATATCATGTATATATTTCGAATACTATATTATATTTTTTCTTACACATTATCTTATATATGTATATATATTTTAATAACTCTATATTATGTATGTATTTTTAACATCATACTATGTATATACTTTGTAATACTATTATCATGTTTATATTTATAATATATATATATATATATGTATATAGGTAACATTATTAGTGTTTTAATATTATGTTCCCATCACTTTACTTATTATTATTATATGTTTATATATGTTCGTCTCTATTTCTTGTTTAATACTATTATTATCATGTTTAGTATCATATCCATTACTTTTGTTTTTTTACTATTATTATCGCATATACATTGTTAATGTTTTATATATTATTTGCTTCATATATTTTTAACTTTTTATCATCATTTATCTGTTCTGGTTAGCATATTAGTTCACATATTATTTCAACATCAATGTTAGTTTTCTATCACTTTTATTTTTATCTAGAAATATTTTTATTCATGTTTTTAATTTCAGTAATCAAGGCAATGTATCGATTTAACATTATGTCATCAAATTTCATCGCTATGTTGGATGGAATTTGTCGGCTCGTGTTAAAACGGTATGTCCTTCTCAAAAAAAAAATAAAAAAAATTGAAAATTCTTGTGTTTTAACCGGATCACGGCTAAATGTTACATTGAACTCGTATTTTTGAAAATCAAGATAACACGTGTTTATAAGATACCAATTTTGGGCGTCGCGAGGGTGCTAATACCTTCCTCGCGCATAACCGACTCCCGAACCGTAGTTTTTCTCTGGACTTTCACGTAGACCTAAACTTGGCCTTCTTTTTGTTTAAAAAAAAAAAGGAAATCTAATAGGTGTCCGATCACACCTAGGAAAAAGGATCGGTGGCGACTCCCTTCTTATTTCAAAATCAAACTTCCATTTTCAAATTTTTAATAAATCGCCACAATTAGCGACCGAAAGTAAATTTTACGTCGCTACAGCTGGCGACTCCGCTGGGGACACCTCATTTTTGAGAGTCGAGTCAAATTAAATGCATGTCGTCAAAATTCTCAAAATTCCTTGTTCAAATTAATATTTAGTGATCCCAAAATGCGTTTTTTGAAAAGTCATGCATTTGCATCGTGTTGTAAATATTCTTCTAATTTGTTTATTTGGTTGTTTTTCAGCTTTAAATTTTTATGATTTTAATTTTAGCTTAGTTTTTAAATAAATCGTAAATGTTTACAAGTTTCTCCCCACACACCGTGCACGTGCATTTTTTTTTTGCATAACATAAGCTCCATACCCGGGCTCCGTCCCTTTTAAGTGAAAGTAAACGCTACGCCTTCGTGAGTTAACTCGTTCCTCCGCACAGGCTAGTGAATACTTTCGGGTTACATATGACTTATGCTTTCGTGAGTTAACTCGTCCCTCCGCATAGGCATAAGTAAATGTAATCCCTCGAATTGATCTCGTAAGCCTATGATGGGCCATGACCGAGGCTCTGTACTAATCTTAGTAGATGACAGTACAGATGACACGATTTATCTGGTACCCATCTAGAACCAAAACCGCATATAGTGAATCATACGAGCCATCCAACTAGAGCCATGCTGAACCTTTGTCCGTTTACTAGTCACCGAAATAAGTACACGGAAAAACACATCTTACCTTCTGTTTCTTTTACATTTACGCTTTCTATGCAAGGAAATCGAGTCCATTAGACCAAATAGCTTAATTTGTTAGATTTTCCGCAGTTTTTCTCTGTTCATATGTGTTGTGCTAACCAAGGTTATTTGTCTGTATTTCTATTTTTCATCATGCATCATAGGCATCTTGTTAGGAAGGTGTTGATTAGAGATTGGTTGCCAAAAACGGGTTTCTGATGGAGGAGTCAATTACACGAGTGACCGAAACGTTGTGTAATGGACTCTTTTGATTAAGGAAATGCCTAAATAGGGGCTATCTTGAAATTAACACCAAATTTTTGCATATTCATTCCTGACTAACATTCATTTGACATTTATGCATTCATTCATTCATTCATGTCATATCCCATAATCGTTCGCTGAGGTTAAAACATACAATTCGCAGTTGTAATACCACAAGCCTGGAATCACGTCACTCATATAGGACGCGTCGACAAGTTAGAGTAATGGAGGCTGAATTTAGCAAAAGGATTGAGAGGATAGAAAGAATACAAAGGGAATTACAGGAACAGTTGGCAAAGTCACAACAAGAAATTAGAGATCTGATGGTGAGATCTCGAGGAGAATCGCTCGAACAAATGGACCAAATGGTCAGGATGATGGAAATGATGTCGGCTCTGGTAAAGGGAAAGGGACCTATGAACTCTGACATTGTGGAACCACAGTCAAGGTTAATCTCGATCAGGATCCGCCCCATCCTCCAGGATTTACTCCACCGCATGCCCATGCAACACAAAGAGGGTACGCTCAATGGGAACCTATAAGCCTGGAGCAACGACCTACGCTACCTGCTAAGCTGGGGCAAGGAATGTTCGTATCAAACCCGGGGGCTAGTCCTACTGATCCACTCGTTCCAGATTTAGACGATCCAGTAGAGATAGCCAGGTTAAAATTGGATGATCATGATGCAAAAGAGAAATATAGGAGCTTGGAGGAAAGACTTAAGGCAATAGAAGGCACTGAAGTCTTCTCTGTACTAGGTGCTAAAGAACTCAGTTTGGTACCCGATCTAATTCTGCCTCCGAAGTTCAAGGTGCCTGAGTTTGAAAAGTACGATGGGACAAGATGTCCAAAGGCGCATCTTGTCATGTTTTACCGAAAAATGACTGGTTATGTGAACAAAGATAAGCTACTCATACATTATTTTCAGGATAGTCTAGTAGGATCGGCTCTTCGGTGGTACAACCAACTTAGTAAGGAAAAGATCCGATCTTGGAAAGACTTGGCATCACCATTCTGTGAGCAGTACAAGCATGTATCGGATATGGTGCCTGATCGAATGACTCTACAAAGGATGGAAAAGAAACCAGCAGAAACCTTTAGGCAATATACTCAAAGGTGGAGAGATATATCGGCTCAAGTGGAACCACCATTGACTAAGACTGAGATAACAGTCCTTTTCATCAATACTCTGATAGCACCATTCTATGACAAGTTGGTAGGAAGTGCTACGAAAGACTTTGCGAACATTGTGATATCCGGGGAACTTATAGAGAATGCTATAAAAAATGAAAGGATGGAAGGCCCTGAGAGCTCAAAAGGGCAGCACCCATGAAGAAAAAAAGAGCCAGCAACCCATGTGGTGGGAACATGAAGCCACTATACTTTTAATTCGTACCGAACTCAACCACGACCTCGATATCACCCACCTCCGAACTTCACATACTTGGGAGTGTTTTAAACAATAGGACAGTGGAAGAGATCCGTGTACTTTTAAAGTTAATCTAGAGTAATATTCAAAACATACTTATTGCCTTAAGACCTAGAGGTGATAAGACTTCTTTTGAGAAATAGGTTTCGGTCCAAGATTTTTATTTCAATGAAATGCATCTTTTTGAGTAAATTTTCTTCTATTTTTAGATTCTTTTATTATTTGGACTTTCATTCTTTTATTTTACATTCATGATCATCCTATACAAATAATCATCTTTAGAATCATTTATTCTCTGGAATTTGCCTTCGTACCTACAGTAGATCCCCAGATATCAATGTCACGAGCGACGCTGTTACTAACTCCCTTTGGAGCAAGATATGTGTCTAGAGGGATCTCAGGACTTCGAAGATGACAGAGATTGTGTCTATCTTCCGATTCGTGAAGGATGACAGAAAGAGATGAAAGACAGACCCTAACTTACAAAGGGTCAGCTGACATTGTGAACTTGGGAAAAAGATGAAGATCGAAACCTAGCTCACTGCAGAAATAAGGCAAGACTATTGAGCTATTTCCAAGAATACAAGGATGTTTTCGCACGATCATATTAAGACGCACTTAGGAACATCTTGAAAGAGGTCCATAAGGGTGTCTAAAGAACACATGACAATGGTTCTGCAATAGCCAGGCTAATCAATGAGGACCGGATATTGTTGGTCCACCATGGGAAGGGAATGGCATCAGTTATGTCGTCAAGATTCACGTGCTTCTTCCATCTCTTCACAAACTTTTTAATACGTAAGGCATAGATGTTCTGAGGATGATCTCGTCAAAAGTTTCTAGTCGACATCATCGTCGTGGCCGCCAATTGCTTCACTAAGAAGGTGAATGTTACTTCATATATCAATATCATAAACTCGATAGTCATGAAAAAAATAAAAAAAAGAGAGGTCAAATGCCAGAAAGAATCATGTTTTAATGCGTAACTGTACAATGTCATATCACAATGCAACAAAGGCTGCCAAAAGAAAAATACAAAAATAAAGAAAAGTTATGGAAGGTGACCAAGACTTGTAAATATTGGCATAAGAAGCTACCTTCTACTCTTTGTGCTTATTAAAGTTGACCAGGACCTTCACTGGGGCATTAGAGGTGGTTCTGTCCATGGAAATTAAGATTCTTTTTCTCCAAGCTTTGATTGATCCAAGAATTGGATGAAGTAAAATGTCTTCAGTAAACTTGACTGCAGAAAAGGGTTTGAAGGTCAAACGCGTATGATGCTGAGTTATGACGGAAATGGTTCACCCAAAGGAATTTCATAGTAGGAACTTGGTATTGTAGAAGATCCTTTCTATACGAAAGGATTTCAAAGGAAAATGGATGCTTAAGAACTTTATGAGGTAAAGGAGGCTTTCCCCGGAAGAACACTGATCCAATCCTAAATTCAGATTCAGTCTAGAGATACTTAAAAAGGAGAGGCCAAGGTGAAAACCCGCAAAGGGCCCTTTGTGACCTTCATTCATTCAAAAGAAAAAAAAAAGAAAGAAAAAGAAAGAAAAAAAATGGAGAGGTCAAGGTGAAAACTCGTAAAGGACGCCTTGAGACCAAAGGGGTTTTGAGTTGAAAACCTGAAAAAGGTGGCTCAAATTTTGTTCAAAGGTGGGGCATATGGTAGTCTTGCTATACTTGAATTGACAGTAAAGAAGTATGATACGTCTTGGGGCATCGACAAAGTACTTTGAATCCCCTAAACACATGTTGAACTCAAAATGGTCTCAAAGGAGTTTGTACAGAGAAGCTCAGGCTGCGATATTTGGGGCACTTAGCTTTCTATTTTACCCATTTCTGAATTCATCTTTGATTATCTTATTCTTTCAAAATGCGCTTCAAATAAACTCACATTTGCTCTCATTGTTTAACTTGTTTGTTTCGAGTTATGCTCTTAGTCAATTTTTTTCTTGTCCATAAGTATAATCATTTTCAAGCATTTCGCATTGAAATAATTGTTAATAGACTCATCATACTTTCGTAAAAGGAGTTTCACGTATTACTCTGAAAGCTTCTAAATAGTACAGGAACCTAAAATCAGTCGATTGTTTAAGAGCTCACCAAGTGTAAGGGTTGGAAATATTTGAGCTCAAATTAAGTTTATTTCCCCTGATTTTCTATCAAGAAATATCAGTTGAGGGAACAAGTTACAGATCATACACTCTTGAGTTACAGTAGGATACAGATCCTATAGCCAGGAATTGCAGTGGAATGGTTTAAAGATAGTGCCAACCTTGTGTCCCCAAATTACAGTGGACCCTGAAGTTACAGTGGAGCAAACTGGTTAAGAAAAATGCGATTATTTCCTCAGGTTTTAGGTCGAGATACCAGCCGAGCAATAAGGCAGAGTACTATGTCAGTGATAGAGCCCTGAGAGGCAATGAGTGATGACGCCTTAAGTTTTTCCGAAAAAAAAAAGATATACCAAGATAAAGACCCTAAAGGGCGTCCTAATGAAATAGATTTGAACCCAAGAAGTAAAATGATTCAAGCAGTGAGTCAAACAGCAAGACTACTGTATTTGAAGTATTTTCAGTAGTCCAAAACTTTTTACGCAAGAAGCCATGCTCGAAAAGATTCTTAATTAAGAAATATGGAAGACTTCATGCGTTGAACATATAGAGCATTTTGAAATGGCATACTCCAAAAAAAACAAATGTTGAGTATTACCCGGATGAGAATTTGATAAGTACAAGAGCCTCAAAGCAAGGACAAAGTTCAACAATGGGTAAAAGAGTGACATCTGATAAACGCAGGTTACTCATAAGAAGAGAATGGGTACTGAAGAGAAAGTTAAGAGTCGAAGCAATGAACGCGGATCATCAAAAATCGTGACGAAAGAGGACACACGACAAACATGCCTAAGGCGCATAGCATAATCATGTAAGCATAAAGGCATTTAAGACAAACATGTGCATATCATGATAACATCATGCATGACATATACAGGTACTCCAGCAGAGTAAGAGGTTTCGATGATAGCTGTACTGAATCAAAGGAAAAGACACATGAGTTCTACCAGATGATTTGTTTTGATACTCTGAGGTATCTTTAATTCATGTTTTCAAAAATCAACTCATATTGCGAGAGGTGAGTTGAGCCTCAGGTCACATGCTGAGGTATTTTCAGTTTATGTTTCAAAAAATTGACTCATATTGCAAGAGGTGAGTTGAGCCTCAGGTCAACCGCTGAGGTATTTTCAGTTTATGTTTCAAAAAGTTGACTCATATTGCGAGAGGTGAGTCAAGCCTCAGGTCACGCTGAGGTATTCTTAATTTCTGTTCTTTCAAAAATCAACTCATATTACGAGAGGTGAGTTGAGCCTCAGGACACGCTGAGGTAATTTCAATTTCTAGTTTTCAAAAATCAACTCATATTGCCAGAGGTGAGTTGAGCCTCAGGGCACGCTGAGGTATTTTCAATTTATATTTTTCAAAAAAAAAAAATCAACTTACATTGCGAGAAGTGAGTTGGGCCTCAGGACACGCTGAGGTATTTTCAATTTCTGTTTTTTTTTTTAATTTTTGCTTTTAAAAAAAATCAACTCATATTGCGAGAGGTGAGTTGAGCCTCAGGACACGATGAGGTAATTTCAATTTCTGTTTGTCAAAAATCAACTCATATTACGAGAGATGAGTTGAGCCTCGGGGCACACTGAGGTATTTTCAATTTCTACTTTTTAATTCCTGCTTTTCAAAAAATCAACTCATATTGCGAGAGGTGAGTTGAGCCTCAGGACACGCTGAGGTATTTTCAATTTCTGTTTTCAGTTTATGTTTTTCAAAGAATCAACTAATATTGCGAGAAGTGAGTTGAGCCTTTTAATTTCTGTTTTTCAAAAATCAACTCATATTGCGAGAAGTGAGTTGAGCCTCAGGACACGCTGAGGTATTTTCAATTTCTGTCTTCAATTTATATTTCTCAGAAATCAACTCATATTACGAGAAATGAGTTGAGCCTCATGACACGTTGAGGTAATTTCAATTTCTGTTTTCCAATTTTGTTTTTCAAAAATCAGCTCATATTGCGAGAGGTGAGTTGAGCCTCGGGTCACATGCTGAGGTATTTTCAAATTCTATTGTTCAAATTCTATTTTTAATTTTTATTTTTTCCAAAATCAACTCACATTGGGAGAGGTGAGTTGAGCCTCGGGCACGCTGAGGTATTTTCAATTTCTGCTTTTCAATTCCTGCTTTTTAAAAAATCAACTCATATTGCGAGAGGTGAGTTGAGCCTCAGAACACGCTGAGGTATTTTCAATTTCTGTTTTCAGTTTATGTTTTTCAAAGAATCAACTCATATTGCGAAAGGTGAGTTAAGCCTTGGCTCACATGCTGAACCACTTTCAATTTCTGTTTGTCTTTAAATCAATTCATATTGCGAGAGGTGAGTTAAGCTTTGGCTCACGTGTTGAGCTATTTTCAGTTTCTGTTATTAATTTATGTTTTTCAAAAAAATCAACTCATATTGCGAGAAGTGAGTTGAGCCTCAGCTCACATGCTGAGGAGTTTTCAATTTCTATTTTTTCAATTTGTATTTTTCAAAAATCAACTCATATTGCGAGAGGTGAGTTGAGCCTAGGGTCACATGACTAGGTATTTTCAAAATTTGCTTTTAAGTTTCAAAAAAACCAACTCATACTGCGAAAGGTGAGTTAAGCTTTGGCTCACGTGCTGAGTTATTTTCAGTTTCTGTTTTTAATGTCTATATTTAAAGAGTCAATTCATATTGCGAGAAATGAGTTGAGCTCAAGATCACATGCCGAGTAAAGAATAAAGATTGGAGCTGATTGAAGACACCAGATTTTGTCTCCCTGAAGTTGCAGTGGAGCTGATCGACGATATTAGATCTTGCCTTTCTAAAGTTACAAAAGAGAAAACCACAAACCTCATCTCACTGAAACGATAGAAGAGCAGATTGAAGCTGTAGATCTTATGTTACTGAAGTTACAGTGAAGCAGATTGAAGCCACAGATCTCATATCCTTGAAGTTACATTTGAATAGATTGAAGCTACAGGGTATATGTAAGAAGATGCAGTGGATTGAACCAAAACTACAAGATGTGGTGGATTAGAACGAGACTATTTGGGAAAGAGGAGCTCCAAAGCAAGTCAAGACTCAACAAAACCGGGCAAATTTGGTCTTCCTTGAAAGTCTTTGCTCTATTCTCGTCATACGACAATGAGCAAAGAGGGGCAGCTGTAGAGCCCAAATTAGCCCAATAACCCATTACAAACCAACCCCAAACCCAACATTAATTAAACAAGCCCAAACCCAATCTAAACCTAAACCCTAGCCCAAAAGAAAAAACACAAAGCAAGTCAGAACAAAAAAACCCTAGCCACCTTCCCACTTGCGCCGCAATCACCCTCTGACACCACGCCACCGATGTTAGCCCCTTGCACTGGCCACCAACTCTGCAGAAGACTGTTCAACCGCTCTCTCGCAAGAGAAACACGCGAAAAAGACGAAACTAATAGAAAATCAAGTTGTAAAGGCTATAAAAGCCATCAAAACAAATGTAAAAAGGTCGGCAAGTCTTAATACATACATTAGTTTTTAAAAAAAAAAGAACAATAGATCAGTACCATAGATCGTTCGAATCAAGACCGAAATAAAAAAGAGGTGATTAAATTTCTTTTCTTTTACCGAATCTGTTTTTTTCTCTTTTATTTTTATTTTTCTTCCTTCTTTTATATTCTAATATATATCTATATACATATATATTATATTATTAAACTAAAAAAAAAATTTACCTTTTTCTACACCGTGGACGACAATGGGAGTGGACTGGTCCAGAGAAATCCTCCTCTCCCTTTTTTTTCTTTCACTTTGCAAAATGAATTTTTTTGAAGAAAAAGGGCCTTTTATAGCCCCCCAAAACGACGTCATTTTGGGGTTGGCCATTAAACCCCAAAACGACGTCGTTTTGGCCTAGCCCGTTTGTTGACCCGACCCGCTCCAAGATCTGCGTGTTTTTCATTGGAGGGGCTAATTTCACTTTTAGCCCCTCCGCTTTTTCATGCCTCTGCAATCAAGTACTTTTTCAGTTTTTTAATTTAGCCCCAAAGTATGTAGCGCTTTGCGATTTGGTCCCTCTTGCTATGTTATGTTTTGAGGGGAGGATTAATTGTGTTTTTAGTCCCCCTTTGTTTTGTGCGTGTTCAAATAAGCCCTTTTACCTTTTTATTATTTCAAATTTGCCCCAAAACTTTGATTTTAATTCAATTTTAGTCCTTTTTTCATTTTATTTACTTATTTATTTTATTTTCATTTTTTTAATATTGTTATTATCATTCCTAATATTATTAATACTATTATTTCTATTATTATTATTGTTATTATTAATATTCTGGGTTATTAAATATTATTATTTTAATGTATTGTTATTTCTAGTTATTATTATTTCTAGTATTATTATTATATATAATATTAGTGTATGTTTTATTATATATGTATGTATATACATTTTTATATACAGTATTATTTTAATTACTTTATTCTAATAATAATAATATTATATTATTATTATTATATTATATTTAGATATATATATGTATATTTATTTTAAAATGTCTCGTTTTTTTTTTACTATTATGTACATATGTATTTATCATTATATTTATTATTATATTATTTACTTTTACTATATTTTTTTAAATATTATATTTTTCATATATTATGTATTTTTTTATATATTATATTATTCAGTATATTTTATTGTACTATATATATATTTGAAATAATTATATTATGTATATATTTGTAAGTATCATACTATTAATATATTTTATTGTTATTTCATATATATATGTATATTATTGGTTATATATATTTTTTATACTATTTCATGTATGTATTTTCATATTATCCTTATTATTGTTATTAATATTAGTATATGTATATATCTTTAATATATATATATATAGGTACATATTTATGTGACATTATTAATAGGTGTTTTCAACATTATTATTATGTATGCATATATTATGTAAATATTTTAACATTATGCATTTTATATTATATATATATATACCTTTTAGTATTGTATCTTTATATATATATATATCATGTATATATTTCGAATACTATATTATATTTTTTCTTACACATTATCTTATATATGTATATATATTTTAATAACTCTATATGTATGTATGTATTTTTAACATCATACTATGTATATACTTTGTAATACTATTATCATGTTTATATTTATAATATATATATATATATATGTATATAGGTAACATTATTAGTGTTTTAATATTATGTTCCCATCACTTTACTTATTATTATTATATGTTTATATATGTTCGTCTCTATTTCTTGTTTAATACTATTATTATCATGTTTAGTATCATATCCATTACTTTTGTTTTTTTACTATTATTATCGCATATACATTGTTAATGTTTTATATATTATTTGCTTCATATATTTTTAACTTTTTATCATCATTTATCTGTTCCGAAGTTAGCATATTAGTTCACATATTATTTCAACATCAATGTTAGTTTTCTATCACTTTTATTTTTATCTAGAAATATTTTTATTCATGTTTTTAATTTCAGTAATCAAGGCAATGTACCGATTTAACATTATGTCATCAAATTTCATCGCTATGTTGGATGGAATTTGTCGGCTCGTGTTAAAACGATATGTCCTTCTCAAAAAAAAAAAAAAAAAAATTGGAAATTCTTGTGTTTTAACCGGATCACGGCTAAATGTTACATTGAACTCGTATTTTTGAAAATCAAGATAACACGTGTTTATAAGATATCAATTTTGGGCGTCGCGAGGGTGCTAATACCTTCCTCGCGCGTAACCGACTCCCGAACCCTAGTTTTTCTCTGGACTTTCACGTAGACCTAAAGTTGCCCTTCTTTTTGTTTAAAAAAAAAAAGAAAATCTAATAGGTGTCCGATCACACCTAGGAAAAAGGATCGGTGGCGACTCCCTTCTTATTTCAAAATCAAACTTCCATTTTCAAATTTTTTAATAAATCGCCACAATTAGCGACCGAAAGTAAATTTTACGTCGCTACATTAAGAATATTTTATGTTTGCATTGTTTTTGTAAGCAAACAAGAGAGTCTCTTGTATTGCAAAACAAAAGTTTCGAGGGGGAAGCTTAGTGAGAGAATAGTATTTGTACAACAGTGAGGTCGCTAAATTGATAAAAGTTAGCCCAATGTTAGGATTTAAATAATTGGTTATACTGTGAGAAAGATGGTGAATCGTTGCTCTGGGCAAAACCCCACAAAAATAGACTGATGTCGAAACGTAAATAATCTCAGTGTTTACCTTTACATTTATGTACTTTTGATTTCATAGTTGAAATTGTGGCAACGGTTCCAAGCACTATTTTAGCCATAGTTTTTGTTTGTTAAAGCAAGTATCCCCTTGTTTCTATAGATTGATTTTTATGCATTAGGATGCAAAATGATCATCTTTATATTTTCTTTCTTCTCACTTTTTTTCTTAACCAACCACATTCAAAATTTATTATCGTTTCTGTAGGACCAAATTTATGCCCGGGACCAATAAGCAGAGCCCAGAACACCAACCATCCAATTAGTACCCACTAAACTGACCACTAACTCCTAAACTACCCCACTAACTCCATCACCCCACTAAGCCACCCCACTAACTCCATTACCCCACTAAGCTACCCCACTAACTCCATTACCTTACTTGCCACCATGGAAGGAGGCAATCAGTTGTAAAATTTGGCTATAAAAGCCATTCAAAACTATTGTACAGGAGGAGGTTGGTTTTTGGAGATTAATCAAAGATCAAAGCAAAAGAGGTTTTTTTGTCTATTCTCGTTTTAAGTTCTTTGTTTGTCTATTTTTTAATTTCAATTTTTTTTATACAAAAGTAAAAATAAAGGGAAGAAGCTTACCCATTTTAAAATTACCGAAAAAGGGTTTTTGAGGTTCACTTTGTGTGTGCACGGTGGCGCCGACAGCGACTCATGGGGGTCCGGTGACCGGAGCAAGGTCGGACTGATGGCCGGATTTAGATGGGAGGGGGAGAGTGTTATTATTATTATTATTATTATTATTATTATTATTATTATTATTTATTTTATTTTTGTTACTATTATTTTATATATATTTATTACCATTATTTATTTATTATTATTATTAGTAACATATTGTTATTTTTATTATTATTTTTATTATTATAATGGCACTATATTAACTAGTTTTGTACTCATTATTACTATTATTATTATATTTTCATTCTATTTATTTATTTACCTAAAAACCTTATATACCTTTATTTTATTTTATCATTTATTTATAACTTCTTATACAATATTTTTTCCCTATATTAGTATTATTTTTATATTATTTTTATTAATATATTATTATTGTCTTCTATTTTGTTGGTGTTATATTATTTTAATTGTTATTACTATGTTTATGGTTACGGTTAGCATTATTCTCATATTTTTATTCTCATGTTGTCTATTATCATCATTTTTGAAAAAATCTATGTCCTTAATTCATTTATCTATTGATCTTCTCTAAAAAAATTTCAAAAATAAAGGCAATGTTTGGTATTTAAAGAATTCGAAGAATCGTGCCCTAACATACTGGGTTTCGCTTTCTTTGTTTGTTTTGAATATTCGAATATCCTCTTAAGGCTAAAACGCACGTTTTAAAGGCAAGCTCACAATTGATGGTAAAAAATGTTGTGTCCTAACGTACTAGATGTAATGTTTTACCTTGAGGTGAGATGGTCTTTAATACACATTTGACTTACCTAAATGTTTTAAAAGCCAATAAAAGAAGGATCGCGTTTTGAACTCTGTCTAAATATTTAATTTTCGACATTAAGACATTAAATAATCAATCAAGTACTAATTTTGGGCGTGTCGAGGGTGCTAATCCTTCCTCGTACGTAACTGACTCCCGAACTGGTTTTCTATTTTCGCAGACCAAAATCGTCGTTTTGAAAAATTTATTTATTTATTAAAAACGACCGTGTTTTGAGGTGATCCAATCACACCCTATTAAAAACGATTGGTGGCGACTCCTAACTTTTCGTTTTCAAAAGTCAATTTCCCGTTTTCAAAAAAATGGTTTCGACAGTTTCCTTCTAAAATCCTTTCACTTTTCTACCTAACCAAGCACATTCTTAATGATGAAAAAAAAATATTTAGGTCATTAACTGATTTGACCATTAACAGACACTAACAAAAGGTATGAGAAGCTAACATTTGACATGCCAAGTGAAATTCCACATTAGTATATATTTAAAAATTAAAAAAATATTTTTTTTTAGAAAAAATTTTACACATTCGTGAACTTGAACAAATGGCTAAACAACTATATGTCCAAATTCATTTTAAGTATTATCATTAAAAAAATAAATTTAATCTAAAAAAGCTATAAAAGTTATTAAAAAAATTTATTAATGATTATTAAAATTTTCTAAAATATATCAAAATATAAAAAAATACTAAAAATAATTTAAATTTAAAAATATATAAAATTTTAGGTAATTCGTTATTCATCAATATGTCTAAAAAAAATCATTCAAATAAATATTCATATTAATTTTTCATATGTAATATGAATACAAGGAGAAGAGTACAATAACAACTCCAATGGCATATTTGCTATGGTCAATACAATTCTAGTCATTGCTTTACTCTCTTACAGAGCTTCTTCAACATTGAATTTATTTTTATTACCAAATACTACAAACTTGCATTATGTATATATCTTTTTAAATTTATTTATTATATAATATTATATTTTAATTGCATTTCCACATATACACACATACATATAATGTGCATGTATGTATATAGAAGTGAAAAGTTTAACAGTAGTAACTCAATGGAAATAAAGATATAATAAGTGCAAATGATAAAAAAATATGATAGTGAAAACAAAAATAATAAAACTAATATATAGTGAAAGTAACATTAACAACTCATATTAAATAAACTTATCAGTGCTTGTAGCCAAAGGCCCAAAGGCTGTGGACTGCTCCAAATTGTGGAGTCAGGACTTAGGACCAAGCTTTTTTTTTGCCCTTTCGTTTTGGGCTGTTCTAAGACAAGTTTAAAAGCCCCATAGACGGCTCGAACAACTTATATTACATTTGGTTTGCTGTAATTGAATAGAACCATAATATAATCATCATTATATAGAAATGTAATATAATTGTAATGAAATGAAACAAGTATAACAGTTGGGTGGAACGGAATGAATCTTTTATTTGTATTATTATCTTTAGTTTTGTAACAGCCTAATTTTCAGTGGCATCGGGAATAGAGATTGGAGGTTACTAAATCCGACGGGTGAGTTGAAAATTTAATAAATTAATATCTATGAGTCAAATGTGAATATAAAAGCATTTTTGAATTAGTGAATTTGGTGATTTAAAAGAATTAATTAGGTAAATTGGGTCGAGAATGAGGTATCGAGACCTCGACTTCATAAACCGAGCCATAAATATTTTTAAAAATATTTATGGAGTGTTGGTGAGGTAGTAGTAAAATTTAGTCAGAAAATTTTGACGTTTGGGTAGTTAATTAAATAAAAAGGACTAAATTGAAAAAGGTATAAAAGTTTCTAAATGATTAAATAGCTCAATTGTCAAATGAGGAAGGACCTAAAGTGAAAATAATCCCAAAGGAGATATTTTGGGCGGCAATAGCTGAGAAAAATCAGAAAATGGGTGAAATAAGGGCAAAATTGAAAAATTGCCAAAATTAACTAAATAAAAATGGGACTAAATTGGAATATTTAGAACTCTCTTCATTTCTCTTCATATTCATCAGCTGAAAAACAGCCATGGAGGAGGGTTCAAGTTATTTTTCATACTCTAGCTTCATGTAAGTTTAATTCTTGCTTTTTCCTTTAAATTTTTATGTTTTTTGACTTTTACAATTGGGTCCAACTTACTATTTCATTAGTTTTTTATTTCCATGGTTAATTTTTGAAGTTTTTATGGATGATTACTGGAAGAATATGATGAATAAACATATAATTGAAGCTTTAATTTTGATATATGGTGATTTTATCAAGTAAAATTGATGAAAATTGGTTTAGGACCTAATTGTGAAAGAGTTTGGAATTAAGGTCTAGTGTTAAAGTTCTGGTTTTCAAGGGTTATGAAGTAGTTTAAAATGATAGAATAAAGTATTAAATTAGAAAAATTAACTCAATTAAGGAGTTAATTGAGCAAGGATTGAATTGTATGAACTATGAAATTTGGGGCAAAATGGAAATCAATATTTTTCACTAAAACTGTTTTGGGCAGCAGCAGTAGTCTAATTTTGAAAAATCACTAAAAATTGTAGAAATCGAATTAGAGGATGAATAAAATATGAAATTAAAGCTTACTGAGTCTAGTTTTTTATAAAAGAAATTATGTAAGCAATAGAATTGTAAATCATGAGATATAATAACTTTTGTGAGACAAGGTCAAAATGATTTCGGGTTTCCCTGTTCTGAGTTTGTAAAATCATAAAAAATTGTATAAAAATAATTAGGGGCTTAAATTTATATTTTTAGAATCTTGAATAAGTCTATTTTCAATAAAAACAAATGAGGACATCATTCAAATCCTGTACGAGAAGATAATTAATTTTTAGTGAAGAAAGGTCGGAACTGTCAGACAGCAGAACAGGGGAGACTTCAATGAATAAAATGTATTAATTGGACCAATAAAAAATTCTGAAAATTTTATGGTAAGAAGATATGTGCGTCTAGTTTCTAGGAAAATTTATGGATCTTAATTTGGAGTTCTTTAGCTCAAGATAAAAATAATTTAGTGACTATGACACGGATAGACAACTTGAATATTCACATAAGTAAATAATAAAAATTATGGATGATGTTACTTACAAGTGTGTTATTTATACTAAGGATGTGGATGGAGAGGAGGAGGAGGAAAATATACATATGTGTATGAATGACTTGTGTATAAATTGATCATGTGCCCGATTATAATCGATAAATGTTGAATTAGAAATGATATAATGTTTTATTTGGAATATTTATTATGAAATTATGATTATCGCTATAATACAAAAATCGAACTTGTGAGTTTATATAACTAAATTTTAGTGACCATTTGTTAATATTATTATATTTCAATATTATTTTATGAATGGTGATTAATATTTATGTATGTTAATTGTTGAAAATAAGTAAATTATGTACAAAAGTTATGAAGTTGAACTGAGTATTTTGGAGGAATGGAATGCAGGTAATGAGTACGATCGTTTAGTGAAAAAGATGAATTGACGGTAAATTACCCAAGTAAACCGAGATTCAGCATTTGTTGCGAATTCTCGTGTTTGCTTTCTGTTTAGCTCTTACGAGCTTCCGTTAACTCATATGAATTTCAGTTAACCTTTTTGGGGTTTCAGTTCAGCTCTGATGAGCTTTAGTTAGCCTTCGGGCTTCCGTTTAGCACTTGTGTGCTTCAGTTAGCCTTCGGGCTTCCGTTTAGCACTTGTGTGCTTCAGTTAGCCTTCGGGCTTCTGTTTAGCACTTATGTGCTTCAGCTAGATTTCGGGCTTCAGATCACGATGTACTTAAATCCTTAAGCCGTTCCTTGAATGGACAAGTTGGTAAGTTGTAAATGTAACGTGTGGAAAAAGAAATGTAAGTAATGTTATCATTACTATTATTGAGCCCAATTATGTGATTTCGTCATTCGAGATTGTGTTTGACATGATATGTTAGTAAATTATGAGTATGTGAATCAAAGTGATGTAATTTAAACACCTAATGAGGTTGAGCTCAATCACATGAATTTGTCATTTGAAATTGTGATTGACAGGAATAAATAAGTGATTGCATGCTTATGAATTGTTACACATAATTATCTGAAAAACAAGAAAAATGACGGTTATTAACATGTGGAGACATGAGACATTGATATATGAATGTGGAATATGTTTGATAAATGTGTTCATTCATAACTATGGAATTATGTACCTCATGTGTGCTATTTGCATAAAAATGATATTTCAAATACTTTGGTGAATAAAGCTTAAATATGAAATAGTATGAAATCGAGACAAATTGTTATGAGAATATATTTAAATTATCTGTAAGTGTTTCGTACTCCTCGGTAATGCCTCGTACTCTATTTCGGTGATGGATATGGGTAGGGGGTGTTACAAGTTTAGAAGAATACATATTGTAATAATATAAAAAAAATGCTCAAAGGACAAATATATCATTTAATGATTTATTTTAGTATAACCACGTACAGTTCTTATCCATTTTATAGTTTGAGACTAATCTTATTCGAGCTAGAAATGATGTTCAGATAAACTACTTCCAATAATGTTATTATCTAATAACTTTTTAATAAAAATATATAAAAAAACTCAAATTAAAATACTTAATCAGCAATATATACTTTAATAGGCTAGTTTGTAGAAATGTTAAATAAACCAAAAAAGAAAATGTAAAATTGATCAAATCACGGACAGAAAATTTCATCAAAATTTTCAAATTACAAATGCTAACTAGGTTCTTTTCATCTTTTCACTCTCAATCCGTTTCTTATATAAGGGAATAAAAAGTTTTACGACCAACTAGTTTGTATTTTTATGCGATACACGGATCAATTGTGTGTATATAATTTTTTGGTTTGATATATTATTTAGTATTCGAGTTTGATTTTTTTTGTAATGTGGTACTTATGTTATTTTCTGGTTTAATTTTGTACCTATATTTTATAAAAGTAACGTGGTACCTATGTTATCTTTTTAGTGTTTAGTTCAAGTTTTAGGGTTGATTTGATGAATGTTAATTGCTAATATTATTAGGTTTGAATATTTTATGATTTTATTAATAGAATAAATTTAGTATTAATTGTAAAATTGTTTAGTTTTGCATTTAATTTATCAAATACAGTATGATAGATGTAACTTATTAGAGTTTTAAGATTGATTTGATAAAAATTAATTGCTAATATTATTAACTAATTATTAATTTTCATCAAATGGGCTTTAAAAGTTGACTTAAACATTAAAAAGTTAACACTATTACCTTTAGATAAAAATATATAACTTTTTATTGAAAAATGTGCCCATATTGTAGTAATTAAGTATTTACTTTCTATGTATTTGAACAATGGATAAATAAATTTCATATTTTACTATTATGTCTTTTGTATTTCTATCATTTATATTTTGTAAATATAGCGAAATTGTGACAAGTAAATATTAGCTCATTGATTGTCTAAGTTTAAATTGATGATGAGTGACATTGTAAGAGCGTTTATATTGCGAGAATGACAACTTATTTCAGTAGATAATCTAAACGAGTCTGTAATCCCGTAAAAAAATCAAAACGAGCATTTGATTCAAATACTGAAAAGGATTATTATGTCGTCTACAATTCCAATTGAGAAGATGACTAGTCTTGGCTATCGGAGCAGTTGACTCCACAGGTAGAGACATAAATGTATTCATTGGCAAAATGATACAATACATTGGACTAAACCCAATATGAATTAATTCTGAATCCGTCTGTGAATTAATTCACTTGTGACATTCATGGTGCGATTTACCTAAATCCTGAGTTAGTCATTGACCATGCGTATGTAACTCGTGTGTTTTGATATAAGTGGAGGCTTTTATGTAACAGCCTAATTTTCAGTGGTGTCGGAACAGTGATTCGAGATCACTAAATCCGACAAATGAGTAGGAAATATTATTAATTTAATGAGTATAAGTTAAATGTGAAGTTAGGAAAAATTTTGAAATAGTGAATAGTGTACTAAAAATAAATACTAAAATAATTAGAATCGAAAACGAGATATCGAGACCTCGTGAATTTTAAATCGAGCCATAAATATTTTTATAAATATTTATGGAGTGTTAATAAGTTAGTATTAAAGTTTCGTCAAGAAATTTTAAAGTACTGATAGTTAAGTGAACAAAAAGGACTAAATTGTATCAAATGCAAAATTGTGAGAAATGATTAAATAGCTTAAATGATAAAAGAAAGAGGGTTTAGAAGGCAAATAGACCCAAGGTCAATTTGGGCTGGACGGCAAGGGCATGAAATCAGCAAGAAAATAAGGAGAATTAAGGGTAAAATTAGAAAATTGTAAAATTTACTTAATAAAACTAGGACTAAAGTGGTATTATCTAGATTTCTCTTTATTTTTCTGAATTTTCATCAGCAAAAACGCTATGGAAGAGTTCCCTTAAGTTGGTTTTTCATATTTTTACTTCAAGTAAGTTCAATTCTTGATTATTTCTTGAAATTTTTGTGTTTGTGTGACTTTTACAACTAGGTCCACTTGTTGAATTCATTAATTTTTGATTCTATGAAAGAAATTGAAAATTTATATGAATATGTGCTGGAAGTATATGATGATTTGGCATGGAATTAGAGCTTTAAATTGTTTATATGCTGATTTTATTGAAAGATTTGAATAGAAAGTGAATATTTGGGACCTAATTGTAAAAGAGTTTGAAGTTAGAGTTTTATGTGGAAATTCTGAATTTCAATAGTTATGAAATAACTTATAATGTCTAGGAAAAGTATTAATTTATAAAATTAGCTTAATTGAGGGGTTAATTGAGTAAGAACTGAATTGTATGAACTGTAAAATTTGGGGCAAAATGAAAATCAACATTTTACACTAAAACAGTTTTGGACAGCAGCAATAGTCTAACTTTGAAAAATCACCAAAAATTGTAGAAATCAAATTATAGGATGAATAAAATATGAAATTAAAGATTATTGAGTCTAGTTTCTTATAGAAAAAACAATGTAAGCAATGGAATTGTAAATCATGAGATACAATAAGTTTTGTGAGACAATGTCAGAATGATTTCGGGTTCCCCTGTTCTGACTTTAGAAAATCATCAAAAATTGGAGAAAAATAATTATAGGCTTAAATTTATATGTTTATAATCCTGAATAAGTCTATTTTCAAGAGAAACAAACGAGAATATCATTCTAATCCTGTACAAGGAGATAATTAATTTTTAGTGAAGAAGGGTCGGAATTGTCAGACAGCAGAATAGGGTAGGGGTGAGCAAAATTCGATTCGATTCGAAAAACTCGATAAATTTTTCAAATTTTGAATTAAATAGTTAAAGTTATTTGAGTTAATCAAATTATTTGGATCAACTCGAATAAAAAATTAAGTTTTTATGTTTAATTCGAATATGAATTACACAATTCGAGTTATCCGAAAATCCGAATAAGAAAAAGTAAAACTACGCCGTTTTGATAAATGTTTACATTTTCTAAAGTTAAAAGTCAAAACCATTAAGTTAAAAGGCAAAATTATGTTATTTTGATAAATGTTTATTCATTAAGTTAAAAGGCAAAACCATTATATTGTTTATGTAGTTAAATAATTTTGTACTTTGTTTACTAGTTAAATAATCGGTTCATGTAAAAGCAACATTGAGTGTAAATAATATGATTCGTTAACTCGACTCATCTCGACTCAAAAATTTTTGACTCGATTTGATCCAATTCGAAAAAAATTCAAATTGAGTTCGGTTGCTAAAATAGGATTCGTCAACTCAACTAACTCGAAATTTTTTGACTCGATTCGACTCGACTCGATCGAATACTCACCCCTAGAATAGGGGTGACTTTAAAGAACAAACTGTACTTATTGGTTAAACCAAAAAATTTGAAAATTTTATGGTAAGAAGATATGTGAGTCTAGTTTCAGGGAAAATTAGTGGATCTTAATTTGGAGTTCTGTAGCTCAAGATAAAAATAATTTAGTGACTATGACACGGATGGATAACTTGAATATTCACATAAGTAAATAGTGAAAATTATGGATAATGTTACTTACAAATGTGTTATTTATACCAAGGATGTGGATGGAGAGGTGGAGGAGGAAAAATAAATATATATATGAATGACTTGTATATAAATTGATCACATGCCCGATTATAAACGATAAATATTGAATTAGAAATGATATAATGTTTTATTTGGAATATTTATTATGAAATTATGATTATTGTTATAATATAAAAATCGAACTTGTGAGTTTGTATAACTAAATTTTAGTGACCATTTGTTAATTTTATAAATTTCATGATGTGTTATTTCATATGTCTTGATGATAAAATCGTGAATAATGTAAAAGCATAAAAATTGAATAAATGATCAAATTGAGCACTTCAGTTTAGTGATAAGATGAATTGACGAAAAAGAAAATGGTTGGTCCATGGTAAAGTGTGAAACGTAGGTATGGTATCATCCATACCGAGTTGTGAAACGTAGGTATGGTATTATCCATACTGAGTTAAGAAACGCCATACCGAGTTGTGAAACATAGGTATGGTATTATCCATACTGAGTTAAGAAATTTGGTATGGCATTTCCCATACCAAGTTGTGAAAAGTAAGTATGGTATCATCCATACTGAGTTGTGAAACGTAGGTATGGTATTATCCATACTGAGTTAAGAAACGTAGGTATGGAATTTCCCATACCGAGTTGTGAAATGTAGGTATGGTATTATCCATATTGAGTTAAGAAATGTAGGTATGACATTTCCCATACCGAGTTGTTAAATGTAGGTATGGTATCTCAATAAGGAAAACCATATTGAGTTGTGAATCGTGGCACTGAGTAACGACGTACTTAATTTCATAAGACGTTTCCTAATTTGATAATAAGTAATCTGATCAGTGAGAAGTGGTAGCTCCAGCTACTTGATTAGTGAGAAGTGGTAGCTTCGGCTACCTGATCAGTGAATAGTGGTAGCTTCAGCTACAAATGACAAGTGATTTCCGTGTAAGACCATATCTGCGATATGACATCGGTGTGATATGTGTTTAAGATGTAAGACCATAGTGAAGTTATGACATTTTAGTGAAAAGACCATAGTTATGCTACGACATCAGTGATTATCAGTGAAATTCAAAGTGTATATCGGTGCGGACCAATGAACGTAAACGCTCTCCAATTTGACAAAGTTTTGGTAATTATTATTTGAATTTATATGGCGATTTTAGTAAACGTTGAAATTTTATATGATTTCATCATTCGTAGATTGTGTTTGATGGTTATGTATGTTAGTAAATAATGAGTATGTGGATCAAAGTGATAGAATTTAAATAGCTAATGAGGTTGAGCTTATTCACATGAAATTGTCATTTGAAATTGTGATTGATAGGAAAAAACAGTGAATTGCATACTTATGAATGGTTACAAATACTTATCTGAAAAAAAAATAAAAATGACGGTTATTGATATATGGAGACATGAGACATGAGACATTGATATATGAATATGGAATATGTTTGACAAATGTGTTCATTTATAATTATGGAATTATGTACCTCATGTGTGCTATTTGCATAAGGATGATATTTCAAATATTTTGGTGAGTAAAGCTTAAATATGAAACATTATGAAATCGAGACAAGTTGTTATGAAAATATATTTAAATTATCTGTAAGTGTTTCGTACTCCTCGGTAATGCCTCGTACTCTATTTCGGCGATGGATACGGTTAGGGGGTGTTACATTATACTTTATAGACGATCGAGCCGATAGCCAACATGTTGGCTACATGACTTGTGCATGGCATGACTTTGCTAGTAACGGTGAAATTCATAACTCAATTAAAGAGTTAACAATATCCTCTCATTGGCATTATGTGGATTGCTAAATATAAAATGTGGTCATGGGTTGCTTGTTCTCGAACGAGCAATTTATCATAGTCATTTGTTGACAGTGGTCGTATTAATCATTGACAATACACAGTGGTGACAATGAGATAAAAAAAGAATGTATTAAGTAAATAGATTTAACTCAAATGAATCAAGAATATCATATAATGGTAATACACACATGACGAGATCATTGGACAAAGCAATTGGATGAATTACTTTCGTAAAGTGTATACAATAAGGAGTTTTCAATCATGGTACTTATTGTGGACTGACTCCATGATTAAGTAATTGTAAATTATCGGAATGATACTTCTGGACATAATTGCAATTACTAGAGCCTAATTGTATATGTCTGATTGATCCATCCGCTATCTCAACAAAAACTCGATCGAACTGCATTTGAATTAAAAGTAAATTCTATAACTTTGGAAATAATTTAATTGAGTTGATTTATTTAATGTGAAATTAAATTGGGCGATCGTATGAATTGTTCAACTAGAGCATTTGATTAAAAATTTTTCTTGAAAAATTAATTTGGAAAATCTAAGTAATTTTTTGGAAAATTAATTTTGATCTAATAAAATTAAATTAATCAAATTAATATAATATTTCTGGAAATTAATTTTCAAGTTATACAATTAACCGAATGAGTAGTCGAACTTGAAAATTGGACCTGAAATCATAAATTAAGCTTAAAAGCCCAAAAGCCCAAAATTGAGATAAAGACCCAAAAACTGGTCGAATCGAGCTTGGTATCTAAAATAGGGCCAACAGTCCAACTTGTGGTTTGTCAAATTTCAAACCTCCCTCCTATACTTTTTGAGATAATAATAAATTTAACCTTTAATATTTATATCTTCTATTTTTTACTCTTATTTTTTTTAGTTTAATTTAATCTTTAATATTTTTGAAAATAGTCAAATTACTTTTCTTAATAAAAATGATTACTAAAATATTAATTTTTAACATTATTAGTTTGTTAACTCGCATGACATTTTATGTGCACGTCATGCTAATAACATTACTTGTCTTATATTTCGCATCAACAAATAATTATAAAATTATAAAAAAAAGCAAAACTATAATTTGATAAATATAAAAACCAATAAAAATTCCAAAAAAATAGCATGGAGTATTTGTGAATTGTCATGCAAGTTGTCATGTTTAAAAATTTAATATTTTAATTAGTCTTTTTGTAAAAATTCATTTCAACTCTTTTTCAAAAGATTGATGGTCAAATTCAATTTTTTTAAAAAGGTTACGGCCAAATTTAATTTAAAAAACAAGAGCCAAATTAACAAAAAATATAAACATTAAGGATTAAATTTGATATTATGATTGTTTTTAAAGTTGTTCCTAATATGCTTTTAAATCTTCAATTTTATTTTGAATATTTTTATTTTTCAAATTCTACTATTTAATATTTTTATCATATTTTTTATTATTTATAAAAAACATATAAATATTTATGAGATAAATTTCATGGTTCAAAAATTTAGTTATAAAAAACCAAAGGTATAATTATTTTTTGGCACTCCAACTTTACAAGAAATTATTTTAGCTTTTCATTTAATTTTTCGTATCTTTTAATCATTGAACTTACATTTTTTATCAAATTATCTCAAAATGGATAAAAAAGTTAACATTTATTAACTTTGCTGATGTGATATACACGTGAATTGCTATGTGGATGACATGTAAGCATTTAATCACTTTTTAAAATATTAAAAGATATTTTTTATAATTTTTAAAAATAAATTTATATTTTTTAAAATTTTAAAATTTTAAAAAATTAATAAAATATTGATGTATTATTCACGTGACAATTCACGTGTATTTCACATTAATAAAGTTAAAAAGAATTTAAATTTTTATTTATTTGAAGATAATTTGATAAAAACCCAAATTTAAAAAATTTAAAAATTAAATAAATAACTAAATTAACTTTTTTATAATTAACAAAATTGAAGGATAAAAAAAATCATTATGCTAAAATAAAATAAGTAAACTATCAGTTCACCACGATCTAAACTCAAGTTGGGGTCATATATTTTTATATGCCACGTGTAAAATACTAGTCCATCAATCAGACAGCCCCACCAAGAACTCTCTACATAATCCACAATCTCCACCCACAGTCTCATCAGAGGCGCGTGCAACTCACTTCTCTCCCTCCGGACGCTGGAGGCTTTTAGAACCATTTGAATTTTGTTGACAGAAAAAAGAACGACGACGCAACACGAAGAACAAGCAGTCATTCTTCTTCAATTTCTGCGGTTTATATTTTTCTATTTTATTTTTTAAATTTTTATTAATTAATAATTGAAAAATGCGGTTGTTTACTTACTTGGGGGGTGTCATAATTATCTTTTTATTTAATAATTATAAAAAGGAATTAAAATTTTCGATGTTTTGTTATGAACGGTCTTTTCTGAAAGCTCAAACATCTCAATAATCATCGCCGAAACAACAACGCGTTTGCTATCGGTGACACTCGCGTATCTTTCTATATTCACTCTCAGGCTCTTCAAGGCGGTGTTGTGGAAAGCCCTACGCGCCTTATTATTTTTCTCCATGGACGACCTATTCTCCTCCGAGGACGACGATCACCTCTTCGACCTCGATTACAGCCCTTACGCTCGCAAGCGCCCTCTCTCCTCACGCCTCGATCGCGACGATTATGATGAAACCGACGAGGAGGAGGCTAATCGCCAGAAACTCTACCTAGTTCCGTATAGGTGCGTCTTTAATTTTTTTTTTTCCTCTTCTGTTTGGCGGCCGGGAGAACAAGAGACACAATGTGAACTGGATTTTGGGTTTAGAAAATGTTGGAATAAAGAAACTATACTTTTTCTTATCTTCTTTGCTGGAATGATTTGATAGCTTATTATTGTTATTATTTTTATTTTGAATTAAGTTTTAATCAGTTGCATGGTTCTGTTTTTCACTTGCTTGCTATAAAAAAATCCGATTCATAGGGTTTTTTCCCCCCCTTATTTGTATATATATTTTTTGCAATTATAAATTCCTTTTAATTTCAGATGGTGGAAGGAGGCTCAAAGAAGCGTTGCTGATGAAATAGTAGGCATTTTGTACAATGTGTTATCCAACTATGACAATGCCGATTCTGAAATTGTACTGGACTTGAGGAAGGAAGAGAGTTCAGGGACTAGGGTTAAGATGGACGAAGGGGTTTCAAGCCGTGAATATGCCTTGGTTAAGGAAGCATTGTGGCTGCGTACTCTTAAATGGTGAGGCAAGTTTGTTTCACAATGCTATTAGTGTTTCATTATCTAGTCTAGTAAGACTTACTGGAATGCTCCTGCTAGGAAATTTGGTAGACTGTAATAGAGAGATTTATGTTTCAGCTTTTTTTATATTTATTTAGTCTAATACCTCCGTACTACACCCTCCCTCCGTTTTATGTAGTATAGGTTTTGAAATAAACTAAAATCTTATCTAGCTGAAATAGTTTTGACCATTTTCTATGAATGTCTTGGTATGGCTGCCTTTGTTTCATGGAAAGCATTTTCTTGAATGTGTTATGATGGAGAATATGGTTTAGTGACAACTTATAGTACTTACCTTTTGTTTTATAAGGAGATGTTGATTCTACAATCCTTTTTGAGTATTCGTGTGCTCGTCTTTTATAGGCACAATGACTCCAAAACGTCAGAGGAAGATGAGAGGTACCATTGTGTTGCTGAGGGTCAATCACAAGAAGTGTTTCCTTTGCAGATAAGGCTTTCTTTTTCACCAGGAACAAATTCATTGTTAGTAAAGATCAGTTTAAAGGTCATTTCCTTTTTCCAATCCCTTATTACTTTTTTTTATGGAGTGTTTGTAACTGAGCTGCATGATTTTGGTCTGTGAATCAATGCTGTCTGTAACCCTTTTCCTCCTTTGTGTATTGTTTCATCTTGGGTGAAATTCCTCTCCCCTTTCAATCTAGAGGAAGAGATTATTTCTTATGATGCTAGTCCTGTCTTTAGGCTCATGTCATCTTGAGATGTCTTTTGGTGCTAGAATTAAGGTGTACTCTATGAGAAAATGGCTATCAGATTCACTACTGAAATAGGTGAGTTTAAATTGTGATATCTATTTTGCTACTAAGTTGACAAACTTAGATGAATATGACTTATTTGAAGGTGATGAAACTGTAGTTGGGTAGTATTAGCTTGTGAACTCTCAAGGCCGTAGATGATAACTTGAAATATTATAATACAAACACACAAAAACACACATGTGCATAAGTCCTAACTATATAGGTTAGGGCTTATCTTGCTGAATGAATATGCAATCAAAATATGGTTTTCGGTCATATCCATGAACAATTAATTAGATTCTTATGGCTGTTGATGCTATTATCTTAATATCCGTGTTCACATTTCCTCACCTCATTGACTGGAATTTTTTTCCTTCTAGGTCGTTTTTGAAGTGATGTTAAAATCATTTGAAGCAGTACTACATAAATAATAATTGGCCTCTCTATTGAATTTAACTGGCCCAAAAATAACATGTTTGTATTATTGTGAACAAGCATTGCATGATACTTTTTGAGCATGAGCCCTTTTTTACTTGCAGACTGCAGTTGTTTTTATTCATCATTCATCCCATTATAGCACTTCCATTTGTCCTTGAACACTCATTATTTGCATCTTGTATCATATTGAGTTATGATATGCTGCTTGTAAAAATATAAATATAGTTACTAGAATATGGTGATGATCCAGTATTGATCTGTGGATCCATTTCCTGGCAGTGGAATGTGGTTTTGGTTGGTGAAAACGCATGCTATCTGTAAAATATGTCAGGGATTGGTCTCTCTTTCTTTATAGGTCTTGACTCTCATGCCATTCTTGCTTTTTGATTTAGTTTGTCATGTCCTCTATTTGACAGAGGTTTGCATTTTCAGGACAATGCAGTTGATTTTTATAGGAGAGCTTGCATTATTTTCAATTCCCAATCTGAATTGGTAGGTTTTGTTATGAGCTACTAATACTTCATTTAAAATGGTTCCATGTTTTAGTGAAAGTGATGTATGCTTTTCTTTCATTCTTGTGCAGTTGCAGATTTGGGACTTCTCAGGGCAGACAAGCCAGTTTGTTATGAATGAAATTATCAATTTGCCCAAATTTTCTCCTGGGAAGCAGGGGAAAGAGGTGTGACTAGTTGATCTACCTTTTTTTTTTAGTATTATCATATAGCTGTAGCATCGATACACTTAGTTGCTTGAAACCCTGCTCCTATGCTATTTATTGTGCTTTTTTAATAAATCCTAAATATATATGAAGGCTAGGACTCATAATCTGCTTCCATTACTCTTACCAACGGAAGTTCCTTGGTTTTAATAATTTGGAGATTCTGTTTATGTGTGTATCTCTGTTCCTGGAAGCTGTTATAAACTTTTTTCTCTCTCCTGTTTTTGTTTTTTGCCTCATGCCCTTTTCACATCCAGGTTCTTCTTGAATTGCATGTTCATGGGTTTTTTGTTTTTACAAACAAGACTGATGAGAGATTGGCAGAACCGATGAAGACAGAAAATAGCTTTGGCAAGAGTCGAGTAAGGATGAATATAAATAGTGACAACCTGAGCTCACAATTAATGCTAACCAACACATCACTGTCTGGTAGTGGTTATAGGGGCATTGGTGTGTTGGGCTTGGCAGGACTACAAAATCTTGGAAATACTTGTTTCATGAACAGTGCAGTACAGTGTTTGGTGCATACTCCACAGCTTGTTGATTACTGCCTTGGAGACTATGAGAAAGATATAAATCATGAAAACCCTCTGGGAATGAACGTATGATACTGCATCTTTCATTCAAGAATTTTCTTTCTTCAGATTTGTTTACTTCTTTCTCACAATTGTCTGTTGCTTGCCTAGGGTGAACTTTCTTTAGCATTTGGAGAGCTGTTAAGAAAGCTATGGGCTCCAGGTGCAATGCCAGTGGCTCCAAGAATGTTCAAGTTTAAACTTGCTAAATTTGCTCCCCAATTTGATGGATATAATCAGCACGACTCACAAGTTAGTAAAGTTAATTGCTTAAAAGAATTGTGGTTTCAGTTTTCTCATTTGCTTTTCTGCTAATGATGGCTTACTACCTGTGGCATGAGAAAAAAAATGTTTCAATTATGAAACTCCTCATAGTTCAACAGCTAAAATATGCTTTGCTGATAATTTTAAAATGTAATTTTTCCCATTTCCCCTCTCACATATTGTGTAAATAAAAAGGGATGAGTACGTACTGTGTGCCAGACTTTTAGTTCTTGTGATTTGGGTTCAACCCCTGACAACCTCATTGTCCATGTAACGAGTAGTCCAACTTTTACTTTTTTCTTTGAAAAGTGAAGGTTCCTTTTTCCCTGCCAATAGTAATTATGTTTTATGGTTGACTTAGGAGTTTCTTGCTTTTCTGCTGGATGGCCTTCATGAAGATTTGAATCGTGTAAAATGCAAGCCATATATAGAAGCTAAGGATGCAGAGGGGCGTCCAGATGAAGAAGTGGCTGATGAACACTGGCTAAATCACTTGGCTCGCAATGCTTCCATCATAGTTGACATCTTCCAAGTGAGTCCTTTGAGTTTGAAGTGTTTTGTAACTGATTTTGGAATTTATACTATTATTAAATTTTCCAAGTATTCCTCTCTCTCTCTCTATATATATATATATATATATATGTATATATAAAATATTTTTGGCTAAATTCCTCTATAGTTAAAAGCTTCCTCAAATGGCTGTTTATTAGCACCAGAAATAACTTGAGTTTCTGCTTTTTAATTATAATTAATGCTCGAAGTTGCAGTGGATCTTCATCTGCTTTTATGTTCTAGGTGGAGTGTTTTTTTACCTTTACAAAGACTTGAACTTGTTTAAGTGAACTAAATCATGTTCAAATTTTCTTTTATTCTAGGGTCAGTACCGGTCAACATTGGTGTGCCCTGTTTGCAAGAAGGTCTCTGTGACATTTGATCCATTTATGTACCTAACACTGCCATTACCTTCAACAACTATGCGGACGATGACTTTGACAGTTTTTAGTACTGATGGGATTATGTTGCCCATGCCATTTACCATTACTGTTCCCAAGGGTGGGAGGCTCAAGGATCTCATTGACTCGTTAAGTTTGGCATGTTCTTTAAAAGATGATGAAACCCTGCTTGTGGCTGAGGTATGCAGCTAGACATTTTTTGCTTTTTCATATGAAATAATGTTATTTCTGTTGTATGTCATTATTAATGACTAATAATGATTTCAATATCACGGATGTATGGCATTTCTCCACCAGCATCATGAATGTCTTTAGTCACTTTTGCTAATTTAAGGATGTTAATAAATCACAATAACAATAAATATTTTGCATGTTTTTTAGTTAGGTCATTTTTCTAGCTTTAGATTGAGTGTGGATGTTTCACTAGTATTATCCAGTGGATCTTTCATTGTTTCTCCATTTGTCTTCTGGAGAGTTTAGACCTAGACCATTTTAATTGTCACAATAATTCCTAAAAACTTGTGTTTTATTTAGGTTAAAATATGCTATTGGTCCTTGTAGGCTTTTGTACTTTTTGCATATTTGGAATTTAGTCCCTTTACTTTTCATATTTAAAAGTTGAAGTTCAATTCTTGACATGGTTAAAATTTTTCTGTTAAATTCGAGTTCATTATAACACCTGTTTTTTGTTACATGTCTACTGAGTGACTATTTCTTTTATTATAAAAATGTGACACTAGCAAATTTAACAGAGATTTTAATGGTGTTAACAATTGAATCTCAGTTTTGAAATATGAAAAGTAGGACTAAATGCCTGAAAATAAAAGTAGAGGGACTAAATTCCAAATGTTAAAAGGGTACAGGAACTTGAAGCATAATTTAACCCTTTTTTTGGCATCGACAGGACTTCCATGTTGGGGGGGGGGGGGACTTTTACCCCCACTTTTGCTGTTTATTAAAGAAAATTTTTAACAATTTGGATAGCCTAGAGATAGCAGTTCTACACTAATGTTTCATTATAGAAACTAACTTTTGAACTTCTATGCAGATATACAAAAATCAGATTTTTCGTTTACTGGATGGTCCATCAGACTCTGTAGCCTTGATTAGAGATGATGATAAACTTGTCGCCTATAGGTTACCAAAAGTTAGTGAGACATGCCCCTTGGTTGTGTTCTCACATCAGCAGCTGGAAAGGTGAGTTTGCTTACCTATTGTCATGATTCTTGTGGCCTGGACGATATTAATTTCTTAATTTGGATAAACAAGCTGCTCTTTGCTGTATCCCTATTATTCTAAATTCAGCCAATCTTACATCTTCATTGCCATTTATAAAAGAAAAAGGGTGCAAATTACTCTTTTCCTTTTTGCATTTCTGGTAATATTTTATCTACTTATTTAGTTTAACTATGTTATCAGGCCTTATGGTTTTGGTGCGATGGCACCAAACTGGAAGCTATTTGGTGTTCCTCTTCTAGCAAGGATAGAAAATCTTTCAAGTGGATCTGAGATCCATTACCAGTTTCTAAAATTACTTCGTCCATTTCTAATGCCAGTTGAAGATGTGATAAATGATTATGATGGTGATGAGACAAGGAATACTGTTAACGAGAATTCTAAGGTGGAGGGTATTGTTAGCCCTTTAGTTTCATATAGTGATGCAGGTCCAGACAGTGGAGAAGAGAATGATGTTCATCTGAATGCTGACTTCAAATTCTACCTTGTTGATAAGCCAGGGTCATCGGAGATAAAGATGAATGACCCTGTACCAATCTCAAGTTTAACTAAGAATTTGGATGTGACCGTTCACTGGTCAGATAAGATGATTGAAAAGTATGATACATGTCTTCTCAGCTCATTGCCTGAGGTTTTCAAGCCTCAGTTGTTTGCAAAAAGGCACGAAGAATCCATTTCCTTGTATAAATGTCTGGAAGGTTTCTTGCAAGAAGAACCTTTAGGACCAGATGATATGTGGTTAGTTGTTTCATTTTCTAGTAGATCCTTTGTTTCTACTCTTGACAAAGTTATATATTTGGTCTTCCATCTATAATATACCCTTTTTTTTTAAGTTATAAGCAGAATCAATTTATTTTATTTTAAATTATGAAGTAATCATACTCGTCTTGAACCTGATAGTGAGGGTTATGATCATATCTAGGTACTGCCCCAGGTGCAAGAAGCATCAGCAAGCCATCAAAAAGTTAGATCTTTGGAGATTACCCGAGATTTTAGTAATTCATTTGAAGAGATTCTCATATAGCCGTTTTTTTAAGAACAAGCTAGAAACATATGTGGACTTTCCAATTCATGATCTCAACCTCTCCAATTACATTTCCCATATTGATAACCAATTGTCCAATTGTTATCAATTATATGCAGTAACTAATCACTATGGAGGCATGGGAGGCGGTCATTATACTGCTTTCATTGATGTAAGTTTCAAATCTTTTCTACCTAATGTTCTTTGAATGTGTTTAAAGATTTACTGCCATTGAGTCCTACCTACTATTTTACCGATAAGAAATTGCATCTAGCTACCCATGAATGATAGGTTATAAAAATTTGTGATTTACCCTTTTTCTCGAAAACTAATGCATCCTGATTATGATGCTATACTTTTCAAAAGCATGTATTTGTACCGTTGTAGCAATAGATGAAATAATAGGGGTATCATGTCTATTATCACCTTATTGTTAGTGACTTATATGTCAGTATCTGGTTGGTTGTCATTTTAAACGTGGACCGAAAAAAGAAAGTGTATATAATGGCAGCAGTGCTTACTCTCGGCAAATCAGTTTTGTTCTACAACAATGGTTCAATATTTTATAGGCTGTAGAAGTAGAAATGGAAGCTCTAAAGTTTTTCTTTTAATTTCTCATCTAACTTGGCGTTGATTCTTACATGACTTATGGTCAATCCTCTAATTCTCTTTCTGCATTTTCAGCACGGGCACGGTAGATGGTACGAGTTTGATGACGACAGAGTTTTCCCCATCAGTGAAGACAGAATTAAATCATCTGCAGCATATGTCCTTTTCTATAGAAGAGTCCGGGAGATGTAATTTTAACGTAGTGAGCCATATATCAGAATTTAAAGGCAGAACTCAAACCGGGGTTTTAATAAATGTGCAACCCCATGAAGCCAATACAGAATCTACTGAAAGTCAAGGTATCAAAAACAAGACTGTTTTTGTTTACAGTTTCGAGGAAAAATAGGAGAGAAACACATCAGAGTTACAGATTCGGAAACTAGCATCGAAAAGAAGTAAATTCTTGCAATGATCAAATTGTCTTTTACATGTAAATAAGCATTATCCAAAAAAACAAAAATGTGGAGCAACGCCAATTTTGTTGTAGAAGGGGATGCTTCTCTTGTCGTCCTTGGTTTCTATTGAATGTGTGAATTCTAAACTTGTGATTATGAAGCTTTGTTAGAGTTGATAATCTTACAGGTTTTTTGACAGCAGCTAAATTAAACTTATTTTAGTGGCAAACCAGATGAAGATTTGTATAAAGATACTCGTTGAGGACTTTGCGGAAAGCAAAGAGAAATCACTCAATTTAACTACCGGATTTATATGCTTATTTGTGTAGTTTATAAAATATTATTGATGAGAATCTGGGTACAACATCAATGGAACATCAAATTTTGCAGCAATTTGTCACGTTGAAGATATAGAATATTTCGAGGCATGAAAATATTCGATTGGTTTATTAGAAATTAAATAGTAATAAAAAATCAATAAATTTGTATATCCGACTTACAAGTACCCATGGCACGTTAGTTCTAAATCTTAGCTTCATATATTAATGAAAAGCAGCTTTTGACTCTAAATGAATGGTAAAAAGATCCCCAAAATCTATCCAGCCACTGAAAATAATTAAATTCTACATTTTGACGATGCCTTTTATTACTTAAATTAAAAACCATATGCTGAAATGGGAAAAAAAAAAAAAAAAACACATGGGGGAGAGAAATCTCATGGAGTCAAGCCATTTGGTTCAAGGCTGGCTGGCTGCTGGCTTTACCTTTGCGGTTCCAAATAGGAGTGGTTTCAATAAGCTTATGGGGTACAAGTCATCTTTCTCGCTTAGTAAGCTCGCGAAACTTGCTTACTCTCAGTCTGGCTATCTCAGCCTCCTCTTCCGCTGTCATCTCCCTCACGACCACCGTTAGTCGGCATTCCGGTCTCTCTTTAATGCCAGACCTTTCCCATGGAACGACACTCTTTTCAGAAACATTCCCTTTCCAATAAATGCCTCAGCTGTTTAACATTAAAAAAAATAAAAGAAGGATGAATACAAGCACAAATACTCCCAAAGTTATACAAGCAAGTTCATTTCCACTGCTTACCAACTAGCAGACGGTCAGGTTCCAATCCATGATTATGGGTAGCATTTGCTCAAGCTGAGTGAATAACCAACAATAGCAATGTTTTCATTATAAACTGTTAAACTCTATTGTTCACTGACAAAGCAAAAAAATTCAACTGACAAGGCCCAATATAAAAGAAAGTAAAAGGCAACAGAACACAGGCGCACACATATGCCTGTCCTTCATTCTTTTTTTCTCTCTGATCAAGCCAGCCCCTCAATCTGTTTCAAGAAACTGCATCTTTCTTCTCCATTAATGAATAGTTTAGTGAGTACAACTTTCTGTTTCTTTCTGTTTTCTGGGTTTCCTTTTGTGGCACCTATAGCAGCTTATAAGATGAGTTTTAGGTAGTTTCTAGACCAGACATCAGCAAGTAACTACACAACTACTTCATAGGTTAGAGCAGTTGAATCACCTGGTAGACTGTTTTAGCAGCACGCTTTACTGTCACTTGCAACTGCAATAATGCATCTTCGACACGCATACCATGAATTAGTGCAGCAACCAACCTTCTTGGGACTCTAAAACAAGCAAGTCAACCATATGTAAATTCTACGACCAAAGCAACACCAGAAGCAATGGCAATGCAGCATCATAAAGGGCAGTTTTAGGGGGCCATATTAAAGATGCAATAATAGCTTCTTCTTTTTAAAAAAAATATTACTTCCTTTTGTTCTTGTTATTACAGCTCAATAGCAGTTTCAAGTAGGGTCAATTGATTTAATACTAAAGTTTCACTAGCTTTATCATTAGGAACTAACTTGGATGCAGCAAAAAAGGCCAGTTACTCATGCAGAAATTAAGGCAAATGAAGATGATATTGGAACTTTATAAAACAGCCTCTATTGAATTTAACAAAGATTTACTAACAATCAATTAGTTGCACGGATGCTCCATGGTATGTTCTCACTGCTCAAGCACAGAATTCAGAAAAAAGTTTGTTTCAGCTTAATTTTTCTGTAAATCTCCTAAAGCATAAAGGCAAGTCATCTCAGTTTTAGGTTTTTGCATTAGAAAAATTCATCTACTTGACTTATTGCTTTGGATCCACAAAAGATTGTAAGTTTCTATCACACTAAAGGTCTCAAAATATCCATTTATTTCAACTAACCAGAGGAAAGCGAATTTTGTGCAGAAGTCAAGACCAACATATTGTGTCCCATCAATTAAGCTAAATCAAACTCATTTAAAGCTGGAAACATCCCTCTTTCTAGCACGTTTGAATAACTTACAGAAGTGGTTTGCAAAATGCAAGTCTCATGTGAAAGGGCATAGCATGGAAAAGTATGCTCCATTCATTATTATTGATCCAGAGCCATGTAAATTTTCATGTAGTTATTGAACATTGGAAACTATTGCATGTAGAGGATCATTGATAATGAAACATCACCAACTTCCTTGGGTTTTCATTACAATAATAATGTAGATATTTTATAGTTCCCTGCCAATTTAAGTTATATACCTCTTTTCTTACCTTCAAGTGGGACTGCAGAATACCGAAATAAGCAAATGGAATGAAGTTAGAAATTTCTGGTAATAGTTCGGGTGGTTACCTGTTTTATTTTCTTTAAAACCGCCTGAACTTTTGTGCGATTAGCAACAACTTTCTTCTCTTCAGTCTTTACACTATCTATTGCCAAAAGAAGGAGTTAATGGTGATGAAATGGGTGTCTCTTCAGAAGAACCTGCTAGTAATTTCCTTGAAGTGGAAATTCCCTATGCAAGTAAATATAAGACAACTTATGAATGGAAAACAACAAAAAATAAAAATAAGGAAAAAATTGAAAAAGCTCGCAATAGCAACCCGAATGTTTAAAAATGGAATAAAAAACAAGCCATTGTATCAATAAGTTCTTTTGGCTCAGATCAACTGATAATATACTCTGAAAAGTATTGACTTAATACCTTTAATATGATGCTGCCAGAGGGAATAAATATTATAACAGCGTATAATGACACATCCATGTGGCGCAAACATTATATAGATAAATCATTTATGAACCTCCTGTGACATTGATTAAGAATTGTTTATTCATCAGTTAGAAGCGTCTCATTGATCTTCAATATGTTGACACTAATTCAAACCATTGGCATTGTCTCCAATGGGAATTGTTAAACAAAGGGCATCTTACAACGATGAACAGAAAAGAAACCCTGATCTTCTGCAGAGAAGTGCCATAGGCAATAAAAATCATACTGAATAGGGATGACATCAAGATGAAAGCAACATGGCATCTTAAATACAAGAAAACAAGCATTTACAAATCAATAATAGTCACACCATCAAAAGTGAGAAAGCGCATGAACTTATTGCTTTCCAAGATATATGACAATATCCTCCTCTCTTACCTCTGTATACTATTCATCAATAAACAAACAAGACATCCAAAAATTCGCATCAGCATACATGAAATGTCACAAGTTCTACTTCAGATTTCACAAGAAAAGTTGCATTAGATTACATGCCTAGTTTTTATGACTTGCAAAACACAAAATTCACGGTTCTCTTGGAAATAGAAATAATAATCATTGCCAAGAGAAACTAGAAAACAGCCAAAAACATCAAATTTACCAAAATCATATCCAAGTGCAAAGAACAAGTTAGCATTACCAATTGCTGGAAATACTGATATAAAGGCGATGAGATGCTACCGGAAGGTGGCTTCCACAATCTCTGAATACCAGGCAGTTCGCCTGCATAAATAATTCAAATAATTTTAAAGACTGAAATTAAAAAAAAAAAAAAACACTTAAGAAGTGTTGCCAATCTTACTTCCCCAATAACAAATTCAAATTTAACTTCCAACTTCACATAGAAAATACTAATAAAACAATTAACGAAGTGGAACAGAGGTCCCATGAGAATGAAAGAAGCTAAATATATTAAGTATCAATAACCAAGTTATTCAAACTCACTAGGTAAAAGGGAGGGCCTCAAGCGAGAAGTGGAAGTGGAAGAGTAATTGGAAGACAGAGAATAATTGTGTTCCAGTCTTCTTGGAATTCGACGGAGTGCACATTGCAAATGCCTCTGCCACCCCACCATGATTTTCGAAACGGCCTACTCTTTTAGGACTTTTCTCAAACAGCTAAGAGGGTAAAGAAACAAACCCAAAGTCACACTCACAATGGTAATAACCCAAAGCCAACAAAAACCATAAAACATAAACAAACAACAAGTTAAAAGCATTCTTAAGACCCAACTAACAACTTTGAAGATCAAACTAAAAACAAAGGGAAAAATTGAATCTTCAAACTCTAGAAAGGAAAAAAAAAGCTGACACTTAAAAGAAATAAGATTTTAGAGTTTGCTAACTTATTATTGTTTTTGGATTGAATTGCTAATGTACAGATTGGTTATGGTGTAAAGCTTAGTGAGAGCCAGTGAGGAGTCAGCTTGTAAGCCTGGGCTCAACCGGAAATGTGAGAACTTTTTTTTTCTAATTGGTGTTATTCCTTTTGGAATATCTACGCTGGAGGTCCTTGTACTGTAGGATTAGGAGGAATTTAATTACTCCTAATTATATTCTAAAAAATGATAATTATTTTCATTAATAAGCTACTTAGAAAAGAATAGTTTAGTATTTCAAATTAATAGGGCAATTTAATTGTAAGAAAAAGAATAATTGAATAGGATGTTAGCTACTTACATTTTTAAAAATATTTGTAAAAGTCATCTACACTGTTATTAATTTTTACAACATTTTTAAATTTTTTAAAAGAATTTTGGAATTATTATTAATTTTTGAATTTTACATTTTTGTTAATTGTTAAAATTATTCAAACATAGTTGCATTTGTTTTTGTTCCACCTTAGTTTTCTTTCTTCTTCTTCTTCTTATTATTTTGAGTGTGGAGAAAAACTTAATCCATCGTAAGATGTTAATGGCACTGGTCATTTAATTATGATGTAGGGTGTAGCAGTTTAGAGGTGTTCATAGCTCAATTAAAACCGAATTAACTGATCGAATTGATTTAATTTGATTAATCGGTTGGTGACCGAATTTAGTTTTATCGGAGATCGATTAATGGTTTTTTGAAATTTCGGTTATCGATTAATTCGGTTCGAAATCGGATAATTAACTGAAATAAATAATATATATTATATATAATATATTTTTTTATATTAACAATATATTTTTTGAACAATTATTTTTATATTAATTAAAATAAATAATTTTTATTATATATAATATATTTTTTTGAACTATTAAAAAACAAGAAATGAACATTAGCAATATATTTTTTTATATGTTTTATACTTATTTAAACCAAAAGACAAAAACATATAATTGAAACATTTCGGTTCGGTTAATGCATTTGAAAAAAATTCGATTCGTTTAACAGTTAAAAAATTTTACATTTTGAATAATTCAATTCGGTTAATAACCAAACTGACCGTTTGAACACCCTTACAAGAACTTAATTTGGCAAGCTGACGCACAACACAGTTTGTTACGTGCGTTTGTTACATTCATAATCTTCCAAGTTACTATCGTCATTACAAATCCTTTGAAGTCCCTGAAAACGAATGAGTCTAACAGATTTTGATTGAATTATATTTGCCTAACCTCAACGTCCAATTGCATCCTCATATCAGTTTGGCCATGAAATTGGTCCTTCTTACCCCCCCCCCCTCCCCATTTCCCAGTGAGGACGCCCTTTCAAGTACTTTGTGTAGGTCTCGGGAAACATGGGGAGCTCATCCCCTCCTCTTAACCTTTGTGGTATCATATCTCCTATTTTCTTACTTAAGTCGTCAGTTTGTTTTTTGGTTGTAAGGAAGTCTTTTAAGGTATCAACTTCTACATTTCCACATTAAATGTTTAGCTTGATTTGAAGACAACACACTAAATTTAAATATTATATCTCTTATTAATATTGCAAATAGCATATAAATTTGTTATAAAAACTTAAATTTTTGGCTCAATTGGTAAAAGTGGAGGCTTTGAGTATTGAGTATTTAAGTTCGAGAGTTATCATGTGCAATTATATGAGTAGGTCTTTGATTTTCATCATGTGCGATTGCCACAAATGAGTTTTCGTCTAATTAGTCTAGTTTGTTGGTTTTAATTTGGATTGCATCAATTTTTAGTCTGTTTGTGCTTGTAATGGTTTGATTCTATATTATGATTACTCAAACACTCTATATGTAATAACTTAATACTTGTGGTTACTCAGACGTATATTTATATTTATACTTTGATTGTATATTTATTACACTTTAAAATTTCTCATAAAATTTTTTGAACTTATAACTATTTTCATATGACAGATTGAAAATGTAATAAAAAATATTGAGCTAAGAAAGGTTGGAAGGTTAAAAAATTGGAGTTCGGCCAATTGAGTTTTAGCTTTATTAGCATGAGTATTATTGTTCATGTAAAAGACGTAGATTCGAGTACGCTAAAGTGCAATATTCTTTTATTTATGAATTGGGGAGGGATAATGAATAGTACTAAACATTATATAAAAAAACATATATAATCAAATTAGTAAAAAAAATGAATTTTAGCCCCTACCATTCCCTTTTAACTTGGTCACTGCCTATGGACCACCTTTGCCTCTATGCATTGCTCTTTCACATAAATGAATTTCAATTTGAAAAAATATCCACCCAATTTTGTAACAAATTTCAAAAAATAAATATAATATATTTTAATTTATATAAAAAGTCAAATTCAGAAATAAAAATATTAATATTTCACTATTTTTAATCACATCAAAAGTAGTAAAATCAATGAAAAACATGGTGGAGATCGCCAACTACTTAGTTGTCGGGTCATTGCCATTATGTCATTCACTTCATTATTATTCAAGTAATGAAAAATAAAATTAAAAAAAGAAATACAAAAATCCAGTCATCATGCATCTAATCCTATATGACTATTAAAAGGAGGCTGATACTTGTTAGGGACTTCCTTTTGTTTATACGTTTCTGTTTTTTTTTTTTCTAAAAAATGTTTAATTGTCTATTAAATTAAATATTTTTATTGAATTAAAAATAATCTTTAAAAAAAATCAAACTTTTTATTGAATCAAATGAAAAATAATGTGTTAGACAAAATTTATTTTAGATTAAATTGTCTATTATGTTTAAATTTAAGATTTAGTATTTATACTTTAATTTAATATAATTAATTCCTCTATATAATATCATTAGTTATTTAAATTAATTTATACCTTTAATTATTACGGTTAAATATTGAGGTTGAATTTTTTTTTAAATACCCATCCCAACTCTATGCAAAAATATGTATATATTTTTTTGTGTTAGAAAAGTGATTTTCAGATAAATTCACATTTAAAAAAGTGATTTTCAGATAAATTCACATCATTATTTTAATTAAAATAGTTAAGGATATTAATTTTTTGGACGAACCAATATCGTTATAAAAATAGATAATTAAATTATGTCAAATTAAAATATAAAAATTAAATCCTAAATCTCAACATGATAGATAGAGAAATCAAAACTGTATAATGAATAAAAAAAGTAAAAGACAAAATCGTGCCATTAGGTAGTACCTTTAAGGGTGGGTTTGGATGGGCGATTGGGTGCGGTGCGTTTAGCTTACTTTTTGTCTCCTGCTACAGTATCACTACAGTAACTAATCTCACCGTCACCGTTATTTTTACACTAACCGCAAGTAAACGCACCACCTATCTAAACTCACTTTAGAGATATCGGCTCATTATCTTTTGTCTCCACCGAACTGTTCAACAATTTGCCCTAGAAAGAGACGAAATCTTCATTCGTATTAGAAATAATGACCATGTCTGAAGCATCAGGTGGATCCTCCTCCTCCTTAGCAGCACTCCCGTTGTTGCCTACTTCTAAAGGTTGGTCGTGATTGCCCACCCTCGGTGATTGACTTTGCTGGTTGTTTTCTCTCATTCAACATCATTCCCTTTCTTTTTCTAATATTTAATTAAGTTTAATGCTTAGTTTGACACTTTGACACCTAATTTTTTTTGCCCTACTTTAATACTTCAACCAGCATTTCGCTGCACTATTTAACTCACAACATTAAAAAAAGCTAACATGTGGCACAATTAGATGGCTTTCTTTTATTTTTTAAATATTATGTAAAATATATTAATTAAAAAACGTTTATATATCATATCATTAATTCAAAAATTCAAAAAAAAAAAGATTTCCTTTAAAAAATAAAACTTTAGAAAATCTTAAAATATATAAATTTAAATTCAAAAAATCGTAACAATATAAAAAAAATTCAAAAAAGAGTCAAAGTTTAGAAAAGTACAAAAAAAAAAACCTCAAAATTTCAAAAAAATATATATTCTAGAAAATTTGTAATAATTTTTTTTATTTTTTAAAACACCACATCATATATCAAAATTTCTAAAAATTTAAAAAGTCTTAACTCAAAAATTGAAAAATAATTAAAAAAAAAGATAAATTCCAGAAGATTGTAATTATTTAAAAAAAACTGCAAAAAAAAAGTATATATAAGTTTTTATAAAAGAAATTCTTAAATTTTGAAAAATTCAAATAAAAATTCGATTATGACCGGTCTCAAAGTCAATGATATATCTTCTAAAATATTTTTTTAAACATTTTATATTTTTAATATATATTTTTTAAGTTTTTTTTAAACATTTTATATTTTTAATATATATTTTTTGAATTTCTTTTAAAACATATAATTTAATTTGAATAATCATAAAAATGTCGCGGCTAACATTTTAAATGGTTGAAATGTGTTACATAGCACATTTTAATAAAATTTACATGTATTTTTTAATATCTATACAAAAAACTGTTTTAATAAAATGTATTGAACTGAATTATATAATAATTTAAGTACTAAAATGAAATAAAAAAAAGTAATTAAAGACTAAAGTGAAAAAAAAGTATAGTTCGGAGGGTAGATGGAGAATTAAATGTTTAATAAATGAAAATGTTTAACACGTTTAATTTAGGCTTTATTTGTTTCATTGAAATGGAAAATAATTTCTACAAAATGATTTACTTTTCTGAAAAAACTAATATTTTTCGATGTTTGGATGAACCTGTATAAAGTATTTTCTGTTATTTAACAGACTTTTTGAAAATATTTCATAAAAGTTGTTTTCAATAAAACAAACATACATTTGAGATTTTATTATCTTTTCATTGTTTAATTGAGTTAATTTCAGAAAGCTTATTTATATTTTAATTAATCATGTTTTAGTTTTAATCAATTTTAATTTACTTAATTAGGCTTAATTGTTAATTTCGTACATTTGAGAATATAAATTTATATTTAATTAAGTAGAAAGTGGTAAATATTTATTTTGAATATTATTTGGACGAGTAAGTTAAAAAATGATTTAATTTAATAAAAATTGAAGTAAGGAACAAATTGTTAAATTTGTAAATTTTTGAATTCTAAGGGTTTGAGTAGTGAAATATGAAATATTGATTTAGTAACTATAGTTTATAATTGTGAAATATGAAAATTTGGAAAGTTGAGCATAAAATAGTGAAGTTTGAAACTATAGGGGTTAAATTGTAAAGATTTCAAAACTTGAGTTTTAGGACTAATTTGCATTATTTGAGAATTTACAATTTTGAAAAATAGAATATGAAAGTTTAATTGTTCAAAAATCAAGGACTAATATTTGAAAATTTTGACAAATTTAGTTGTAAGGACTAAATTATAAAATTTAAAAATTTTAGAAAATAGATTGTTTTGCAAAATTGTACAAAACGAGATTTAGGACAGAAGTGTAGAATAAGAAAATCTGTTTTTGAGTAATTAAATTGTAGAATAATAAAAATTTAAATTTTAAGGACTAAATCATAAAAAATATAAAATTAAAATATAAGAAATCGTTTTCTTTGGCAATGAAAAGAGCTTCCCTTTTGTTACTCTGAAAGCTTCTCCTTTTTTGTTCTTCGGCAATAAAGACAATAAGCAAAACCTTATCAGTTTAAAAAATATCTTATAAAAAAATTAATAACACATTTTCTTCAAAAAGGTCTTAATTTCATTTTTTAAAAAAATAATTTTCTTTAATAATTCATTTTGCATGAAACAAACACAGCAAAACAATAAAAATATTATAGTAGATTTTAATAGAATAAAACTTAAAAACAGCCTACTAAACTAATTGGATTAGTGCAAAGTGTGGAGTAGAGTCGTAACAAAGCTTTATTTGGTAATAAGGTTTGGTGGAGGTTTAAGTGCTGTGGGACCCGCCTTCTTAGTTGTCCTAAAATCCGTCACGCATCCAAATACTTTAATTTTGTTTAACAGAAAAAAAGGCTGTAATTTTTTGATTTAGTGATTCTGCCGACTGTCGTGTATCCGGTATACCCGAGAAGAAAAGCCCATGTTTATTTTGCGTCTAGGCGCTCCCCCTTCAACCTTCTCTTGCTTTGTTTACCACCATCAAGATATAGAGATTTGTTGGAGCTTTTAACATTGAGATCTGTACCATTCTTTTTTCGGTTTCTGTAATTTCACTTTTCTCTGGTTCTGATTATTCCTTCTTATAATTTTCATTGGAGATCAATTTCTTTTTTCCTTTGATTTTCATTGAGCTTCATGTAAGTTGAACTTCTTTCATTGCTTGCCTTGACTGATAATATGACTTGTCGATCTTATGAGGTTAGAGATATGAATGTTTTTTCTTGTTTTATAGAATTCCTCAGCCATGGTCCCCGTAGCTTTTGCAGTTTTTTTCTGTGTCAATTTCGCGGTTTGATTTATTTAGTTTGTTCTGCAGATGAGGCTTTTTGCCTGTACAATCACATGGAGGTTTTAATGAATGTGAACTTTAACGAACTTTGTCTTTTACTCTTGCATATTCTGCAGATAGAAACCTATTTTTTTCATTTTTTTTTTTGCAGCTGTCCTTAGCTGTTTTGTCTGGAAATTTAACGCACGTGTTTACAAAATTGGTTTTTAGTTGCAAGGTTAGTTGATCCTTGGAGTGATTGAGGGGAAGCTGGATGCTGTTTTCTTACGTATGTTAAAATGGAAAAGAAAAAGGCAATCTTTCAATACAGAGACAGGCTGGACAACACTCTGTCCTCTGCTGAACTGACTGATCCCGAGACACTTAAAACCCTTGTCAAGAATCAGATTTTACGATATGCACAACATGAGAAAGAAGGTTTTACAGCATTAATTCCAATTTAATGTTTAAGCTGCTATATGTGTACTTTGAATCCCTCTATGTACATTCCTTACTAAATTAAGTGTTTGTTTTCAAGTATATACTGTCCAACTTTTTCTTCTTTCTTATTTTGGTCAACAGAATTTAGTGAACATTTATTGGACAAAAGGGCTCAGGAAGTATCCAATTTTCTCGACATGTTAAGGAGTACTTCTGTTGATGATCATCAAGTGTCAGAATCCAGTGAGACATCACATGGGGAATGGAAGGTATGCTCTATCAGTTTAGATTCCCTTATTTCTCTTATATCAAAGCCTTTATTGAGCATATCTTAGTGGAATGAACCATATTATGTTCTACATCATCATTATTGTTCACCAAGATATATAGCCAACCTTTATTTACAGTTGAAGCACGATAATGAAGAGTTCCGTGTTATGTACCGTGAAGGACCTCATGGCACCCCTTTTCATACTTTACTTGTTGAAGGCTATGTAGATGGGCCTTTGGATGTTTGTAAGTTCTGCCCATGCTTTAATTATTTTTGAATTTCCTCCTGAATCATGAGCAGAAGACTATGAAATTGCAATTGGTTTAAGACTTAAATACTACTCATGATTGTATAAGAAAATTTTTTATGAGCAACTTAATTGCAGGTTTATGTATCTCTTGGGAGTCACCCCTATATAAGAAATGGTGAGAATTGTTTTCATTCTTGCACTTGATTCTAATGTAGAATTACCATTGCTCTATATGACTGGTAAAACTGTGTAACCTGCATGCTTTCATTCTTTTTTATATCCTCTGTTGAAGTAATATGTTGTGTATCAATGACCTTGGTTGTGTGTTGTTACAGAAAATCTCTCTACAAATCAGAATGTTTTGTAGACACCTATTTCTATTCTATTCTTGCACCACTAGTACAATATCTATGTAATTGCACTTGTTTAATTATAAATGGATAATTGGTGAGAATTTGTCACAAAAGATTGACAGACAGGGGAGAGGATACTTGATATCTAACAATAACATGTAGCTGATTTTAAGACTTCATCCAGTTCAAGTGAAAATGTGTATGTTTTTGAAAATAATCTTTGTTTGCTTTTCCTAGGTGGCCTCAGTCTAGCTTTCCACCTTTCAAAGTAACTAGTTCCACCTGTTTGCAAAAGATCCGAATTGGTGAACAGATAGCTCTAGTGAGGTTTGTCAAGCCTAGAACTACAACAGTTCATTTAGATAATTTTTCCGTCTTTCAGTAGTTTGTTGAAGTCTGAAATTGTAAAATGCTTACTTATCTTTGTATTTTCGGAAGAAAGGGTGAAGGTTGCATGGCCGCTGTCAGCTAGGGAGGCTCTAGTACACTATTTTTTCTTTGAGTACTTTCAAGATGATCTGATTGTTATTCTTGTGAACACGGTAGTCACTTCAAAGACTCGAATATGGTTTCCCCCCCTTTGCAATTTACGTTCTTCCCATATACTGGAAATCTATCTAAATACTTCTGTTCTTATGCTTTTAGATATCAGATGTGAGCGATATTGATAAAGCAACTCATGGATTTACTAATGATGGAATCCCTGAAGCAAAAGATGTTGTAAGGATTGATGTAGTTGGAGGCTTTGCTTTGCAGAAGGTGAACAACGAGAGAAGCTACTTTAGGTAAGTTGCAATACTTTAAGCTGTCATATTAAGATAGGCAAGTAAGTGTTGCCATATGCATTTCTGGGTGAGAAAAGGGTCAACAGATTTAGGCCCCTCTACAAGCACCATAGAGTTTTACCTGCAAAGATAGCAGATGCCTTGTATAATTGTGGCTTTGCCTCTTGCTGTTGCTTGAAATCTCAATAGGGCATATGCTTGAGGAGCTTATTTTTCAAATATCCCAGAGTATGACTCGTAAGACATTAATGGAGATGTTAATATATTTGGGGTTGACATTGGCTAAATACTGGTCTTCGATGATTCCATTTGATCGGAGATGTGATTAGAAGAGCCTGAATTAGGGTCATTGGATCTGCTAAGGCAGTCGGTCCAACTGTATTACACAACTAGGTTTTTTCTTGTTTGGATCTGAATTCAGGTCATTTTTAATCATAAGGACTTGGGAGTTTATTTCAAATGGCCGCTTTATTTTTCCTCCCTTATGTGGCATTGAGTGTCAAATAGGCATTACCAAGTATTTTCTTTCTGAAATGTGACTATCTATAGATACCGGGAGGATCATTTGCAATCATGGCTGTAGAAACCGTGTCCATATCATCTTTTGAAGTTCGTATTCCTCTCATGATTCTTCCTTTTTTGTAGGACAATAGCAAATATGGATATGAAGCTGGATTTTGTCCCTCCATCCCTTATAAACTTCATTGCAAGGCAGCTTATTGGAAATGGTTTTAGACTCTATCAGAAGGTCACACATTCTTCTGACATGGCACCTTCATTTCCTGCAAGTAGTTTATGATTATCTGTCTTTTTAATTGCTACCAATTAAGTGTGACTCATTTGGCTCGTCAACATATGCAATGAAGTAATGGGTAAAAATCAATCCATCATTTGTCTTAAAAGATTCCATTGCTGAGAGCTTCCAGATTAGTAACTTCATTTTTCATGATGCTGATTATTATTACCCTACCGCTTGATCTCTCACATTTTTCCAGTCTACAATGCTTACAGACTGTGGCTTCTGTCACTAATAGCGATGAGGATTACAACAAAGCCTTGGGAGACCCTCTGTTTTGCCTAATTCGTGGAGCTCTTTTTTCCAATAACAAATCAGGCGAAGCTCTTGAAGCACAAGAAATTAAAAGGGAACCTGATATTTTTCCTAAGGAGAATGAAATTGTGCCTAACGAGAATGAAATTGTAGACATACAAGATGGCACACACGATGCAGAACCAGAGGTTCATGCTAATGAACCTGCTGGTGAATCTCCGCCGAAGATAGCACAAGGCGCAAAGAGAAAAGCTTTTGGTGAAATTGAGGAAGAAGAAAGTGAAGAGAGTACATGCTTGGAGGAGAGCATTAAGGCTGCAAATCAACCTTCAACCAATAGTTTTGCTGATTCAAGTGGCTTAAATGCTAAACAAAGGGTTTCTATTCGTCCAGAGGTGGAAGAAGCTCTGGGAACATTGGACAAGGCCATTTCAATTGTACGGCAATATAGATCTAATGCCCGAAGCAGATCTTCTAGTTTCTCTGATGAAGAAACTCCGAATTTTGAAGAGGGTGCTGTAGAAGACTCAACTTTTTCTGCAGAAGCCAATGTTTGTTCAAAAGTCGAGATTGGTCATGAAGCTGGCTCCAAAAAGTTCCCGGAGGATTTGGAGATGACTTCGGATAACTCCAAGAATAGCAATGACATAAACAACACAAGGTAATCATGTTAAGATATTTTCACATGTATCCACTTGAATAGTCAAGTTGAGGGGAGTAGGAGAGTCACCCCGTCATCCTTTGGCCTTTTTCACCATTCCCCTAGTTTAATGTCAAAAGCAAAATGATGGGATACATCTGTTTTGCAGGTCTGGTGGACCAAATTCTATGTCAAGGGAAGTACACCATAACAAAGTAGTACCGGCATCGCCTCATCAAAATGCAGCAATGCTACCAATGGATGGTAACCAGGTTGGTTTGAATTCTTATGGGAATGGAACCATAAAGACAAATGGGTTTCATGAAAAGGGTGTTGAAAAGCCGAGTAAGTGGAGAAAGCATAGGTACTGTTGCTTTGGTTTCAATTCAGGGTAGGTATTAGCCTCCACCCCTGAAGAAGACAGACCTTAGATGGATGAAAGCAAGGCATTTCATTTTAATAAGACCTAATAGGGTGGATTTTGTAACATCTTATACAAGAATATGTTGTAATTTGTAACCCTAAATAAGTTTTTAAGTACCAATTTTAACAACTTTGTGCCATATGATTTGTGGGGTATGAAGGTGAAGGGATCTTCTCAACAGACACGGTATTAGACTTGAAGTTTTCTTGTTTTCTTTTTTGCAATGCAGTCTGCCAAAGAATCGAAAAGTCATAAATGGCTTCCAGAATTGGTATACCATAAATGAAAGGAAATATGTTTTCAGTGTTTCAGACAAAGACTATGCCATCCCTTTGCTTAATATTCTCTCTCTTAAAATATTTTCTAATTTCTTAACCAGCTAAACCATTGGTTTCCTCCTTACAAAACACCCACTTTCATGGCAGTGATGGCAAGTTCTTGCATTTTTCTTTGCCTGCTTTTGGTTTGTACTATTTTTTTTAGAATTTATTTTAACCTGTAAGTATCACACACACAAAAATGATAATGCAATTAAATTCAAGTATTTATTGGGTAATTAAAACAATAATAAAAACAATTAAATTTAGTTCATATTATACTAATATATAAGAATAAATTGAATTTTAATAATGATTACATACAAGATACACATACACATTATAAGAAACCTGACAAACTCCTCGTGCATATATAGGGAAAAAAACCTTGCATGTTTCATTTTGGAGAAAAAAAAATCTATGAATAAACAAAATTAAAGTACATTGAACTTGGAGAAAAAAGCCATGACAAAAATAAAATAAATCAAGAATTAAATTTAATGAATATTACATTCTCTTGTAATTATAAATAATTATAATTTTCTAGACGTATTCATATCTAAATTTTCTTAGTCATGTTTGATTGTATAAATTATAATTATATAGTTACAAAATTTATATTTTTAAAAAATATTATTTATTATAAAAAATTATGAATACAATAAAATTTTTTTTCTAAATTAAGTAACAAACATTAAAATCAAATCGTCATGTAATTTTATTATTTTATTTACTTGTTCAAGCCTTCCATATTTGTTGAATTATTTTCTCTTTAACATTTAACTTATACTCTTTATTCATCATTTGTTTGTCCTTGACCAAGTTCTTCACCATCTAAATCTGTATCATTAAGATTATAAATATCTATTTCTTCCATGTGCTCCTCAAAGTTATGGATAATCTCAATTCCACCTTCGAATGAAGTTATGAAGTATGCAACGTACAAATATAATTCCATTTTTTATGCTATATTGAGGTGATGTTGTTAATATGGTAATTTTTTTTTAAAACAACAAATGCTCTCTCAAACACATTTCGAATTTTTAAATGTCTAAAATTAAAAAAGTTTACAAATTGACTCTGGTGCTTATGTCTGCATCCATTTTTTCAAATGGTATAGTACCCCACGATATGGTACAAGAAAATTTTATTATTTTGCATAACTATTAACTAGCATTTATCACATGATATTTGAATTCACGACGCAAATGATCTATCTAGCTTTAATTATAAAAATTTATATAAATCTAATTTAGAGAAATACTTATGATAGGTTATAAAGCTTTTTATAAAACCTAAATTACGTAAAAAAATAAATATAAAATTATAATATATAACCTTTATAAAGTTTTGAATCACTTTCATTTGAATTGTGTCACTTATCGCATCCAAAGCTCAGAAACATTAGCCCTTAAATGGTTTGTAGGAGAAGAAGATGGCCCCCATTTTTGGCTCAAGTTCACAGCATGCATATTGCCCATCATTGTTTCCCCTTTCTTGACCAATGGGTATAGTTTCTATAGCTTCAACAGTGTCCTTGGATAAATAGATTGTTGGTTTATCATGCACTAATAGAGATATTATGTCTTGATTATAGTTTATCCCTTGCTTCAGCCCCAACAATTTTTAGTTTGTAATATGCAGATTTGCTATAATTAGAAAGAAAGTGACGGTTCACTACTGCCGGTCCAACAACCCACAAAACTGAAAATATGTAAGCCGTCCATCACCATGTGAGGCCAACAGTAATGTTGTAATAACTAATAAGCACTCAAACCCTCACTGTTGGTTAGCTAAACCCTCTCGGAACCCATTTTAACCCGTTCAATTTTCAACTTATCTAACGCCAATATATAAACCTGCCTTTCCTTATTTTCTCTTTCTTCCCCGGGAAATAATAACAAGGCAGAAATTTCAGCAATCATTTCTTTTCCTTTTTGTCTTTGATTATATACAAATGGATTAACCAAAAACCTCAATCCCTACCTCCCCAAGATATTTATATTTTTTCCCATTATTTATGATTCCAAATATTTGCTTTTCACCTTGTATTTTCCTATTGTGATCTTTTGTTTGCATTGCCTTATTGGAAGTTTCTTTCTTCATCTTCTTTTTTTACGACCATTGAACATTCTATTTACGTGGGAAGTTTTCTGAGATTTCTCTTCTTTTTTTTCTTTTTTTTGTTATTTGGGCTTTGATGAAATTGTTTTTGTGTCGGATAATTCATCTCTTTGATACATTTTATTGATCATAGATCATTGAATCATTGGTATTGGTTGCATGGTGCTCAAGGTGCTAGGGTTGGTTTATTTTGGCTAAAAGCCTAAGGGATAGAAGAAAGCTTTCTTTTATAGATGTACATATATAAGAGAAGGTGTTAGAACCGAGAGTAGTTTTAGATGGGAAATAATTGTTTTAAAACAATCTCAAATTCCATTTGTGGACCATCTGAAGAAGAAAAGGAGAAAGAAAAAGAAGAGGTTCCAAATGTAACTGCTGAGTCAGAAAGTAAAGAAAAAGGAGCTTCTGATGTTCAGAACCAGCCCCCTGAAGAAATAAAGATTGTTAAGGAAGGGACAGAAAGGGAACAAGAAGGGAAATCTAAAGAAGAAACCCAAATGCAACAATCAAAGTGTGAGCTTCAAATACTTGATTCCAAACCAGCACAGGTTGAGGTAACACCACAGACTGCTATAAACAACGAGGAAGAGCATAAGGTTGAGCCTAAAAAAACACCAAGGAGACCCCATAATGTTAAGAGGCAGTCATGCGCAGGACTGAAGATAGATTCAGTGTTACAGACCAAAACAGGTCATTTGAAGGAATACTATAGCTTGGGGACCAAGGTAGGGAGTGGACAGTTTGGGACAACTTTTGTATGTGTGGAGAAAGGTACTGGGAATAAGTTTGCTTGCAAATCGATTGCTAAAAGGAAACTGGCAACTCTAGATGATGTTGAAGACGTGCGAAGGGAAATTCAGATAATGCATCACATGTCTTGGCACCCTAATGTTGTGACCATCAAAGGGGCTTATGAAGATCCCATGGCGGTTCATGTTGTCATGGATTTGTGTGCAGGGGGGGAACTCTTTGATAGGATTGTTAAGAGAGGGCATTATTCTGAAAGGAAGGCCGCAGAATTAGCAAGGGTCATTGTTGGTTTTGTTGAAGCCTGTCATTCCATGGGTGTAATGCATAGGGATCTTAAGCCTGAAAATTTTCTTTTTGTCAATGACGAGGAGGATTCACCTCTTAAAGCCATTGATTTTGGATTATCAATATTCTTCAAGCCTGGTATGTTCGAAATTCTTTGCTTTTTTGGTTTCTTTTTAGTCCATCTCAATTGCTGTTCTGAAAGATTAATTTAGCCTTACCTCACCCTGGGAAATTTGTAGTAAACATTTGTAGGTGAATGGTTCATGTTGAATTTAAAGCTTAATTTGCTCACTTTCCATGAACTGGCTAGCTTAAAATTAGAATGGAAACTGCATACATTCTTCTATATCTATCTATGTATATTCAAAAGCTTGGTTTCACAACTTTAGGTTTTTCTTCTTGTTATTCTTTAACTACTTGTATTTGATGATTGCATTTGATGAAAGGAAAATGTTTCTTTGAAAATTTTCAACTTACATGAATAACAACATATGTTATATTTAGGTTTACACGAACATTTATATTTAAATTGGTGTACTCATTTTCATTATTATATATATGGAATAAAAACAAATAAATATTGAAGTACCCAAGTGATATTTTATAAATCTTGTAAGAGTTGAAAATGATGTTTAGGATTGGATGTAGCAGACTTCGATGTTAGTTTACATATACCGAATTGAATTAAGTATTCTTGGTAGCCTGTTGAATTGGTTCCAACAGGAAAACAAAATTAGAGAAATTTCCACAATATTGTGAAGCTGCGTATGCAATAAGCAATGAGTAGTTTTGTTAATGAAGGTGTTAAAATTTCAGGGGATACCTTTTCTGTTGTGGTTGGAAGCCCATACTATGTAGCACCTGAGGTTTTAAACAAGTGTTACGGTCCAGAAGCTGATGTGTGGAGTGCTGGGGTGATCATCTACATTCTCCTGTGTGGGGTGCCTCCATTTTGGGGTGGTAAGACTTATCAATCTGAGACAATATGTGATCGTTCTTGTTCAACACTGCAGTTTTAAGATAAATTTGGTGTATTTGTGCTGTTTTGGTGCAGAAACGGAAGAAGAAATATTTGATGAGGTATTGAATGGTGAACCTGACTTCACATCTGATCCTTGGCCTAGTATATCTGAAAGTGCGAAAGATCTATTAGCAAAAATGCTTGTTAGAAACCCCAAGAAGCGGATAACTGCACACGAAGTACTACGTAAGTCCCCTTTTACTATATAGCATTGGATGAGTATTGCTGAACTTAGATGATATAGTTTTATTTGTTGATAACCCAAATAATCAATATCTTTGTTTGTTCACCATTGTTGTGGGAGAGTTGTTGTCAATGAAAGGATGCCTGATTATTAGGGTTAGCTTGCTATAGGGACAAAGTATGAAAGAATATATTACTTATCAGAATGGCGAAGCTAACTCGATTTTGGTTCCTTTCAGGCCACAGTTGGGTTCAGGCTGATGGGGTGGCACCGGACAGCCCACTTGATTCTTTAGTCCTAGGACGCATGAAGCAATTTTCTTCAATGAACAAGCTCAAGAAAATGGCCTTAAGAGTAAGTATCTACCCGTGAGAATAGGCCCATCTCTTTCATATATATGGGTATGGGAGTAAGATCCTCCAAATATAAGAAAAGAAGTTACAAAAACATATCCGAGTATATTAAGTGAAATTCTTTCAATGCCCAAATCTCAGTAGCTAAAATGACTTAACCCTTTTTTCTTTTTAGGTCATTGCACAAAGGCTTTCTCAAGAAGAAATAGCGGGATTGAAGGAAATGTTTAAGATGATAGACACGGATAATAGTGGTCAAATCACGTTTGAAGAACTCAAGGCTGGATTGCAAAGCTTTGGTGCTAGTCTTCCTGAATCAGAATTTCAAGCTCTAATGCAGGCTGTAAGTTTCATTTCAGAATCCTGTCACTTTTAGGCCTTAATCATTCATGCTTCATCAAATAGTTAAAAAAGAAAAGATTCTTTGATTGAAATTGTTGTTTACCAGGAAGACAACAAGATTATGCTATTTGTGCATCCCTCTTAATCTAATCAACCTCCTATTGGTTTTGTTTGGAAATGGCAGGCGGACGTAAATAACAGTGGTTCAATCGATTATCAGGAGTTCATAGCTGCAACGTTGCATCTAAATATGATCCAGAATGAAGATAATCTGATGGCTGCCTTCTCGTATTTCGACAGAGACGGCAGTGGTTACATCACTCTGGATGAGCTTCAAAAAGCTTGTCAAGAGTTTGGCATCAAGGATATCCGCATGGATGAAATGATGAGTGAAGTCGATCAGGACAATGTAAGCCAAACGACAAGGATTCAAAACATAAAAATAGTGGTATTCCTTTCTATTGAACAAGTTTTGGTGTTGGACTCATTTTTTGTGTACTTTTTTCAGGACGGGCGGATAGATTACAACGAATTTGTAGCGATGATGCAGAAAGGGAATCCTGAAGTTGGTAAGGGGGGTCGTGAGGGTAAGGGTTTGAGCATTGGATTTAGGGAGGCATTGCCAGGTTCTTGACAAATAGGCGTCACACAGGGGCTTTTCTTTTCTTTAGTTTCTTCCAACTTTTTAGAGTTTAGCTTTAGTTTAGCTCTTCAAAGTTTGAGGATTATCAGGCGCAATCCTTTGATGACCAGATGTCGGGTTTCCTTACATATATTTGTACATATTTTGCCATTCCCTGCACCCATTCATATTCTTGTTTTTTAGGGTAAAATACTACCGCAATTCACTATGAAAGAAGAGAGGCAGATGCTGAGCTCATAGAAGGAGCGTATGAATCAACAAATTATGCTCTAGTGTATCACTTTTTAAACTCATATTGCTGGGTTTTTTACCAAAAAAATATAAAAATAATTAAAAAATTCAAAAATAATACACCTACAAAACTAAATACGAAAATGGTATAATCAGGGTGGTCATGCCACCCTGACAGGCGGCACCACCCTGACATGACGGTGAACAGTAACCTCCAACAAAAAAAAAACACTGAAAACGAAAAAAAAAAATAAATGGGTCATGTTGGTGCGAGGCGACACTTTTGTTGCCTTCCTGGGCAGAGAAGCGGCACTAGTGTATATTTTTTATATTAATTTAATAAATAACCCTGATTTTGTCACTTTCTTCGTATTTTTTTATTTTCGTATCTTATTTTTTAAAATATATTATATTCGTATTTTATTTCTTCATATTATTTTAGTACATAATGTTTCAAATGTATTATTTAAGTGTTTTTTATATTTTTTTAATAAATAACCCTGATTTTGGCACTTTATTCGTATTTTTTCAGATATTATTTTTTAAAATATATTATTTTCAGTATTTTATTTTTTTATATATTGTTTTAGCAAAAATGTTTCAAATGTATTATGTAAATGTTTCTTTTATATTAATTTAATAAATAACCCCGATTTTGGCACTTTTCTTCGTGCATCGCTGTATAAAGCGGCACTAGTGTATATTTTTATATTAATTTAATAAATAACCTCTGATTTTGTCACTTTCTTAGTATTTTTTTATTTTCAGTATCTTATTTTTTAAAATATATTATATTAAGTATTTTATTTCTTCATATTATTTTAGTACATAATGTTTCAAATGTATTATTTAAGTGTTTTTATATTTTTTAATAAATAACCTCGATTTTGGCTCTTTCTTAGTATTTTTTATTTTGTATCTTATTTTTTAAAAATATATTATTTTCAGTATTTTATTTACTTAAGAAAGTGCCAAAATTAGGTTATTTATTAAATTAATATAAAAGAAACACTTACATAATACATTTGAAACATTTTTTACTAAAACAATATAAAAATAAAATACGAAAAATAATATATTTTAAAAATAATATACAAAAAAATACGAATAAAGTGCTAAAATCAGGGTTATTTATTAAAAAAATATAAAAAACACTTAAATAATACATTTGAAACATTATGTACTAAAATAATATGAAGAAATAAAATACGAATATAATATATTTTAAAAAAAGATACTAAAAATAAAAAAATACAAAGAAAGTGACAAAATCGTGGTTATTTATTAAATTAATATAAAAATATACACTAGTGCCACTTCTGCCGGAGGCAACACTCAAAGCCGCCTCTGGCACCAACATGACCCATTTTTTATTTTTTTTCGTTTTCAGTGTTTTTTTTTTTTTTTTTACTGTTGGAGGTTACTGTTCACCGTCATGTCAGGGTGGTGCTGCCTGTCAGAGTGGCATGACCACCCTGACTATACCATTTTCGTATTTAGTTTTGTAGGTGTATTATTTTTGAATTTTTGAATTTTTTTTATATTTTTTGGTAAAAAACCCCATATTGCTATTTTAAGTGTCTCCAATGGTCTTATATATAGATATAGATATAAGCACAAATTTGGAAGAAAAAAAAAACTGCACAGAGTTAATTATATTATAAAATTGAAATAATAAAAAAATTATTAATGTTATGTGATAATTAGAGGTGTTGGCCCGGCCCAAAAGATGGATCTAAAATTTTGATCAAGCCTGACCCGAATAAAAATGTTAAAACTCAGACCTGACCCAACTCACCCGTATTAACTTTTTTATATAATTTTTAAATATATATATAATATATCAAAAATACTAAAAACATTAAAATAAATATTTCCCAACAAATTGAAAATAAATTTTAAAAAATATGTATATTTAAATAATACTAAGATAGATGCAACTTAACAAGCAAATGCCTCTAAAATAATAACAAAATTAACAACTAAATAATAACAACAAAATTGTAGTAACATAATAGTGAAATTATAGCAAAATAGAAAAAAAAAAAAGAAAAGAAGAAAGAAAATAGCATTAAAACAACAAAAAATAACATACAAAATGACTAAAATGCACTTAAACATGTTAAAAAGGTTAAAACATTTCGGTGCATACAAAATGACTAAAATGCACATCCGAATCAGCATATCATATAGGAAAGATAGTAGTATTCAAGCCTCATTTTTTGCCACAAAACAAGGTTGAAGTCTCTTTGGATGTTGTACTAAAAAACGACTAGTAAAGTGCACCGCACTCATAAGTAGAGGTGCTCATGGGTCGGTTCGGGTTGAGTTTAAGTATGATATTAAAATACTTTATACTTGTTTAGGTTCGGCCCAGTTCGAAATCTGGACCTAAAATTTTGTCCAAACCCGCCCATATTTGTAGAAGGCTAACTCAAGCTCATTTTATGCATACCCATATTGTTTTTTTTTTTAATTTTTAAAAAAAATATTTATTTTATTTTATTTTAATATTTAATAATTTTATGCATTTTTTATTTATTGAAATTTTTTATATAATCATCTTAACATTATTTTAATGTTTACATTAGAGTAATATTATATATTTACTATAGTTTTTGTTTTTGTTTTTGTTTTTGGTAGAAAAGAGACAACACTAAGTGATTACAACAACTGATTCATAAGTTAAACAGATCTAGACCCATAACGGTCTTCACCCAACAAGTCTCTAACTGAAACCGACAGAATTACAAACAAACGAAGCAAAGAATCTCCTGTGTCAACACATTTAGCCATGTGGTCCGCAACCCTATTTTGATTTCTTGGAATATGTCAGACGAAAACCTCCCATCTTCGACGCAACAACTGATGTAATAATCGTAATTTCACTAAGCTACTATTGACTCCTCCACCAAACAATATTAATTCTACCAATAGAGCATTATCACACTCAACTTCAACATTTCTAAACCCCTTTTCCCAGGCTATAAAAAGGCCTTCCAACATCGTTCTTGTCTTAACTTTAAAAATTGATTCTTTACCAAAGCTCATCGTATAACCCTACAACCAATTTGCATTCGAATCTCTTAACACTCTTCTAATAGAAGCACTTTGCCCACTAATTGACACCGCCCCATCAAAATTAATCTTTATCCAACCCATTTTAGGAGGCAACCAACTCGAAAATGCCCTTATGGATCTTGACGGTTTCATTTCACATCCGAATTTAGATAATTTCTGGCCCAATTGTAACTTGTATCCACAATGACTTGGGTATACCTGTGACAATTAGAAAAAAAACATCCATATGTCTATTTTTACAAATTAGCCAACACAATATTACAAATAAGGTTTGCCAATCAATATCATCGTTACTCAAGTTGCTTTTATTCTGCAAATGCCATAAAAGTCACTCCTTAAACAGCAGAGAAAAAAAAGATACTCTGATCTTGCCTTGTAACCACTACTACCCATATAGCTTTAGAAAATGAGCAATCACGAACTACATGATATATAAAAATAACATAATATAAAGTATTATAAATTTAAAACAGGTTGGGCCGGGTCGGACTTGAGCCTTGAATATTCAAGCGCGAGCACAACCCATATTTTAAACGTGCCTAATATTTTTACCGAAACCCTCTCAAATTTAGAACGGGCCTTCGAATTTGGATAGGTAGCCCAGCTTGTTAATAGGTCTAGCCATAAGGTTTTCCCTACTTCATGTTATCTCTTGAAGCAATTACAGACCAAAATTGAAACCATAGACTATATAAAAAATTAATTATTAAATTTAAGCTATAAAGTTTATTCATATATTAATTAAAATTAAATACTTAATATTTGATAAAATTTAAATTTAAATTATGAAAACTTTTATTTTTTGTTTTCATCTATATTTTTTAAAATATTTTACATTATTTTAAATAAATATAAATTTTAAACTTTTTAAAACAGTATTGCAATGTTAAAGAAAAATTAAAATAGCCGATTGAGTTTTAGCTCGATTAGTATCGACATTGTTGCCAGTGTAGGAGGACATGGGTTCGAGTGCGCTGAAGCGCATTATCCTCTTATTTAAGTGTTGGGGAGGGGTTATAAGCAGTTCTAGACATTGTAACAAAAAGAATAGATAGGATAAAAACCTATAATAAGATTAATGTTAAAAAAAAAGAAATAAAATAAAATAAAAATAATTAAAAAATATTCTACATGATAAATAATTTCTTATCTATTTATCAATTTTCACACTTATGATTAAAGAATTCTATCATTTAACATTGATTATAAATTATCAAATAAGTTCAAAAAATAAACTATTGAAAATATTAATTTTAAATTAATTTAACTTTTTTCGGTGGAATCTATTAAATAATTATCAAAACAAACTCAATAATTAAAGCTTTAAATCACCCAAAAACACAAGATAAAAGCAATATCATGATATACAATTGTTTACACCCACTTTCCTCAGATTGACCCTACATACAAGTATAATATCTTTCCAAGAAAACCTATGGTATAAGCCATAAATCTACCCTTAAAAGAGAATTGATTAAAGCACGAACTGAAGCTAATCGACAACTTAAATATAACAAAATCCAATCAGTTTTGATTTAAAAACATGATAATGCTTTTGAAACTTCCATTGTTGAAATACAATCAACTCTTCATTACTAATGGAAGATTTCTTAATCTAACTAGAATTCAACGAGTTCACGTTGTCATCATCCTAACTTTTTGGCAATTTATTAATATCATCTGCAATTCCTTAAGAAGCTTAACAAAGGGGAAGGTGGACCCTTGCAATCATCTTTTTTTCTTTTTCCTAGCTTTGGTTAAAGGTAGAAACCCCCACTTATTTGTGTTGTGATCTGAATTATTAGGTGCAAACCCTTTTTGTTTTTGTTTTGGTTCCAATGGGTCTGTTGTGCATAAGGCACTGTTCAATGTTTTGAAAATCAATTCTACAAAACAAACCTTCAAGCATTCATCTTTGGCACTAACTTTGAGGTCACCGACCTAAGATGGTTTTTACATATATGATTTTATCTAAATACTTCTTTAATGTTAATTTTTTTTTTATAAAAAAAAAATCTCATTATTGAATTTTTTAAATAAAGTTGATCCTCCGTCATCATTAGGGATCTTTGCTACATCAGCTAACTTTTATTTCATACTATATCCTTGAACAACTTCATAAAAAGTACTCTGCATTCACTCACAATGTAGTCTTGTAACTACGGGTTAAATTTTTGTGGCCTGAACTGAGACGATGTATTGTTGGCTAGGTTAGGTTGTTAGCTAACCCCATCACTTGCTTCTTTACCATACAAACTATTACCTTCACATGCACTGGGGATAATGTACATCTATACTACAATCATCCAACATCTATTGTAATTGTCATAGATGCCAACAAGGCGTGCTATATCGCCAAGCTTGGAAGGCACAAGACCAGCATTGCTGCAAAAACAACCCTTTCAGATGGTGACAGTTCAAGCATTACCCCATCCTTGAACCAGCAACAAAATGCTTCTACCAAAACCATAATTATGATTCAAGTTTCATGCTGTTGTGAATAACAATTGTAAGTTGATGATGACATTCTTTTTCGGAAGGTTACTAAGAAGGTAAATATCGAAAATTTTGTTAAAATTTACTTTTTGAACTTTTTTTTAATGAAATACTATTGTACGATGAGATATGGACATGTAACCCTTGAATTTATATTAAAATTTGTATCATTTAATAAAATACATTTTCTTATTGAATATTATTATTTGTGTTGTATTTTATTTACAAAATAATTATTAATGTTTAGGAGTTAAGACGGATAAAGTAGTGCAACTTTGATGGCAATTCAAGCTGTTTCGAAGAAGAAAAAAAAGGCTTTGGTGCCTAATATCTAATATCAAATTCACTTCATTAATAATGGAAGAGGGGTTAGAATTCAACGAGTTCACGTTGTCGTTATCCTAACTTTTTGGCAATTTATTACCTACCATTTCTCATGATATAAAGCACATGAATTTTGACCATTTTGTATAAAATAAACCCCCCTGCAATTCCTTAAGAAGCTCAACTAAGGGGAAGGTGGACCCTCCCAATAATCTTTTCTTCTTTTTCCTAGCTTTGATTAAAGGTAGAAACCCCCACTGATTATGTTTTGATTATTAGTGGTGGTATGAATTGTTAGGTGCAAACCCTTTTTTTTGGTCCCAAAGGGTCTCTTGTGCACAAGGCATTGGCTGCCGCCACCTTAAAAGCCAAATTTACAAAACAAGACTCCAAGTAACATTTGACACATCCTAAATTTATATTCTAAGCTACGATTCTTTTATATGAAAATTCAGATGTGTCAAATGCTATACTAATTGTATTAAAATTCAATACAAATTGTAATTGTCTTTTAGAAAGAAAAGAAAATGTATGGTGGATGGATTTAAATCAACTCCCCAAACCCAACAATCTATAAGTGACAATGATTCTTACAATTTATAGAATAGATGCTGATTTGAAAATTCAATCTCCACAAACATGTGATTAAAGAGCCAATAATAGACATATAATTTAAGCTTCGAAACTCTAACAGAGGACGCAGGCATAAGGTCACAAATCCCATCCATGAGTGTATGAAGATTGTTGATATATGAGATTTGACATATCCTTTTTTTTTTTTCTTGCAAATGTTTTTTCTATTTATTAGGAAAAATCAGCTAATTCATGTTGGAGCCAACAACACTGTGATTTAGATTCGACCCATTTGTCTAAAGTGTCAGCAAATTTCCAAGGCGTGTGATGTGAGCTGGGGGGGGTTATGATTAAATATCCACACCACAGACAGCCAAACCCAACGAGCCAAGCCGATGTCTACAGCCTGTCTCCAGCTACATTTTGGGCAAAGCAGCATTGACTCTCATCGCTCTACCAACAACCCATGTTCCCTTTCTTCTTCTTTTTTGCATCACTAACTCCATGTTCCATTTTATTTTTGCCTTTATTTTTTTTTTGTCTTTTGTTATTATACCAAATTTGTCAAAGGTAAGACTAAAGCCAGATTCATAGCCCAAAATTCACTTAAAAATTTTCCCCACCGTGCAGGTAACGCTTGCTGAAAATGCCTATTAACCCAATAGATAAGTTAGAAAACTGTCCAGTATTTTCCAAATTGTCAAAAAGTCTTCATAATTGATGATGATTATTATTTGATTGCAAGGAAAGGCAACCAATGAGAATAGTAGGTAAAGCTAGCACAAAATGCACAACACAGGCCAACAAAGAATAAAAAGAACCTTTGATGTGATGATAAAAAAAAAGTTCTAGGTTTTTCCAAGGTTGTTCATATTTATTATCATTATGCATTATATAATAAGAGGCAATGATTCATACACAAAAAAAAATTAAAAAAATGGTATGTAATTACAGTATTTATGACAAAATAACACCAAACTTTTCGCTTTTGCTTCTGGGGACTTCTTTTTTTTTTTTTTTTTTCTCGTCTGCTTTTTTGAGGATATGAAACGAGCATTCACCAGGCCAGGCCCTTCCCTTCCACTGTATTATGACACAAAATCTTAACCCTACAACTGCATATGAGATGAGAATGCATGTTTTTACCCGGAAAAAGTATTGTTCACCTCCACTCTACCAATTTCTTTTTATATTCATTGACACCATCGGAATCCTGAGCCCCCTCCAAGACTGCCAAGCATCCAACATCCCACTTCCAACAACTTACCTGCTTTATCAATTACCAAACACAGTTAATGTCTAACTCGTAATTAAGCATCTACATCACATTAAATCAGGCAATTAAGTGGCATAAATTGAATAATTGAATGGTACTCCTTAGCAACCACCAAACTCCTATATATAAAATTAAGGTCAAATAACAAAATAGTATAGAGAAAGCAATCAGACAACAAATCTTGCCAGCTAGCTGCAAAAGCTTTAACGATAAGTAAAATATATATATGATACTAACGGCATGAGAATTAATTATATTTCAGGTATTGTTGGCAATGAAGTTGTGGTGGGGTAGACAAATGTGGCTAACAGCTGGGCATCCCTGGACTTTTAGCTTTTATGTTTAGGTGTTTTACTTCACATGGACTCGTCGGTGGCCAAGGCAATGAGCACAAGAAATGATTAGTTAAAGATCCTCCTCCTACTAACCACTTCTATACGTGTACCAAATAACTAGTATATTGGAGCTTAAAGCACTGAGAAGCTTCTTCTACACCACTTACAAATTTCCACTTGCCCAAATCCAATCCCTTATTCGAAAGTGAAACCAAGTAGTTCCTGTCAAAACTTTGTACACTTTACCACTACAACTAAGAGCATTTCCGGCCAGAGAAGGATGCCGATACCCCATATCGACCTTGTGTCATCCTCCACCACTTTTGACAAAATTAATCTAATTATTCCTTTAATTTGGCACAGCGGTACTGGCTTATTGCTGCAATGATAAGCAAAGATAGCTCCCAGCTTTCCTAACCATACACTCGCATATGCTTAAAGGTTAACCTCCCCCCCCCCCCCCCAAACATCATCATCAAAAGGAGGCCACGATTTATAAACGCGTAATCCATGATGCCTATATGTCCCCACCACCTACAACATCAACCATCGGAAAAAGCACACTATCCCAAATTATTCTAACTTAATAATCACTTCCAGAACCAATTCCACACCACTAATTGAATTCCCACTATCAAGTTCCAAATTTCCATTCTTTTCATCCTCTTATGAAATATAAACCCCATTTAACTAATTTTTCCAAGCTAAGAGACTGTAGTATATATGCTTAAGGGGGTATGTGTCAGCGTTATCACATTTATGAATTTATATCCTAAAAATAATTAATTAACAATTAACCAAACAAGATTTATGGGGTTAACATCAAATGTACAAGAAAAAGAACATACCTCTCCTGGGCTTGGAGGCAACCTTAACAGCAGCCGGTTTCTTAACAGTTTGGGTCTCTTCTTCCGGGAACAAAACCCCATCGATTCCCTGAACCGATATCCTCCCATCCGTATAAATATCCGGGTCAAACAAATAAGCTGAACCCTCACCATGCCCAAATTTCACCGAACCATCAGCCTCCTGAGCCACTACCTTATGCGGCAACCGCAGTGTGTCATATTTCACTTTCCCGAACCGCCGAACCGCATTGTACATACTCTCCTCCGTCTGGTACTCGGGGATGATATGATAATAAATAATCTGCTCCGGCGCCCCTGGCTCGCTTAACTGATCCGTAGTAAGCTTCGCCATGGCTTCGTCGTTGGGAGCCAAGACTGTTATAACATATCCTTCTGAAACAAGTCTCCCCATTTCCGTTGCTAAAGATGTCAAGTTTACTAGAATATCAGCCATTTCGTTGTACCCGCCGTAATGTAATAGAGTTTGGATGAAATCCTTGACTTGGCTTTCACCATCGAAGTGATGGCGAGGTCCGCCGGGACCAGGAGCCGGGGCCGGGGCCAGAGAAGGACCTGGAGCCATAGCGTCGTAGATTGGGAGTACCGGTGGAGCTCCAACTGGAACCGGCGCTGGCTTCTTCAACCTGTGGGTGCGAGGATCCACTTCCGGCGCACCCTCAGGTAATACGGCCGTGATTGACCGTAGATTACGCCTCCTGTTGAAGTCTTCTATGACAGAGCGGGGAATGAGAAGCTGCTGGATCCCGTGGATGACTCCGTCGGGTCGGATCACGTCGTCAGGTCGGACCAACTCGGCTGAGTCAACAGTCTTTTTGCCGGTGGATTGGGAAGTTAAGCGTATATGGTCGTTACAAAGGGTGTTGTGCTTGACAGGACCGGTTTTGGGATCAGGCCATTGATGGGATCCAACCCTTTTGGGGATAATGTGAAACATAAGAAGGGTTTGGAGGGACTTGAGGTTCCCAGGTTCAAGCAAGAAGCGCTTGAACTCGGGGTCGAGTTGACGCTCCAAGGCTTCATTACGAGGGGCAAAAATGGTAATATTGTGCTTGCCAACCGCTTCTTCAAGCGTCTGGAGAAGTAAAGCTTTCTCGACGAGTTCAGCTAACTCAGTATAATGCGAGTCAAGAAGAGCAACAAGGACGGAGTTGGAGTTGATCTGACCAGAAGGTGAGGATTTCCCAGATGGGTTTTGAGGCAATGCAGCCGTGGAGAGCGAGAGAAAGGAGAAGAAAAGGAAAAGGGAGATATGGGAGGAAGAGACACCATAGATGGAAGAACCCATGGTGCTCAAAAGGGGACTGAAAAACGAACAAACTCAAATAAGATAGAGATATTTGAAGATAGGGTGGTGAAGGAGGAGGAGGAGTGAAGTGAGGAGGTTGGTGAAGGACTGACTATTGCTTTGCTTTGGCTTAGAAAATAATGAAACAGAAGAGGTGGTAATATCAATAATGCAGCAATGGAGAGGAAGAAGAGAAGGGATGTGGGCTGGCTTTTTGGGGGTTTGCTGGCGCAGGGGAAGTGAGAGAATAAGCTTGTGAATGAGAGAGAAAGAGAGGGAGAGACAAGTTTCTTTAAGGGTTGAGCTAAAGACAGCCTGGAAGGGGGGACCACACGGGGGAAGAAGGCGACCTCTTCTGTCACTTTGTCAGGACTTTGTTTCGCTCGGCTCGGCTTCTTAGTTCATTAAGCCATGCCTTCTTACTTAATATTATTTACATCTTTTGGCTATAAAAAAGTGTAGAGAGGGAGTTAGGTTGGTGGTGGGGTTTATCTTTCTTGGAACCTTTTGTATTGCATTTCTACTATTTTTTGTGGCTGTGGTTAAGGATTATTATCAAATAAGAGCATCCAAGGTTTTTAAGTTCTTTTTCTTCTTCTAGACAAGAATTTGCACATGTAAAAAGAAAGGAGTTGAACACAACTCCCATCGTTTTTGATACTCAATTCTGGGTTTGAGGATAACCTACTTAGCTAGTTTATTAAGCTTTTGGAGAAGTCCAAATTATACATACCTCGTCCATCAAATTGTATTTGTTTTTTTTAATCAACATCCAATATTTAGAGTTGATAATTAATAGATACAGCAATTAATTAGAGCTTGTCCACTTTGTTAATGAAGCAATTAATAAATGCGGTGGGCAAAAAACAAGGGGCATGTGAAGGAGAAGGCTCCCGACACAAAAGCTGGCTGGCTTCAAGCTAAGGCAATAGCAAGCTGTCGGTGTCCCAAAATGAAGAAAAAATTGTAAAAGTGGAAATACAAAATTGGTGCCCCTTTGTTTTAACGCAAAGAAAAGTAAGAGTCTTGCTATTATTTTATATATCATAGGTTTAATTCTGGAAATAGTCCCTGTACTTTGAAAAATCTGTGGATTCAGTCTCTATGCTTTAATTTGATCCATTTTAGTCATCATATTTTTCGAATTAGTCAATTTTAGTCTCTTTTCTTTTTACAATTTTGATATTTTAGTACTGTAGTTGAACCTTTTTGGTTAAATTCAATTATTAATCTAGTACTATGCGTATAACTATATATTGAATTCATATTATCCAATTGAATCATTCTGAGTCTCGATACTTTTTCAAATTTCGAAATTTTAGTTTTGGAACAAATGATAGGCAATCATTAATCCGTTAATTGTATTTTTAATGACTAATATGCAGAAACAACAAGCTCACATAATATTATCGCATCCTATTTTTGAAATAGCAAAAGTTAACAAATTTAATAGTTAGAGGACCAAAATTTGAAAGATTAAAAATGAGGACTAAATCCATAACTTGTGTAAAGTAGAGGGGGTAATAGCAGAATTTTACCTAAATGATATATGAAAGTCTTGCCGGTGGCGTCAAGCTCTCCCACCGTTAGATTGTGTGTCAGTTTCAGTTTCCCCTCCAAGTCACTCCCAGTTCCTGCACCTTCTTCCACTCTCTCTCTTAAATCTACCTACCCATTCATGTATAAATTTGAACATTCTTTATAAATATGTTTAACCTAACTATGAAATTTGGATTTCCATCCTAAAAATTACAATAATAGAGCCCATTCACATAAAATAAACTTTATTAATATTCCAAAAAAATAAATACTTAGTGTTTGGTTAAAATTTATTTAAGGAAACAAGAATATTATAATAATTATTATTATTTAAAAAAATAGTAATTACATAATCATTCATGATAAGTCGATAGACTAATTTTATAATAGATTGTAGATTTAAGTTGAGATGATTCTTTCATTTTATTAAAATATATATTTTCTTGATTTTAAAATGATTCTCAAATTTATTTTTTTTAAACACTTAGAACAAAGACACCCTAACAAGTGAAGCCTAATTTCATATCAAACCCTTCATTCTCAAATAATGCCAAAACCAATTAAATTTCGATACACTATTTTCCTAGTTTATTTTATTGCTCATTCATGAATGACGGTGCATTATGATGATGATAATAACTAATTATTTTTTAAAAAGAAAATCCACATTTAAAAGATGAGATTTGAGCATCTTTTTAAGTTGGTGGGCTAAAATAGAATATATTTTTTCAAACCCACGTGTGAAAATGTAATTGAAAACTCATATCATGTCTAAATGTTTTACTCCAGTACAGAATTTATTCTTCATTTTTTTACAATCCTTTTTTAATATTTCAATATTCAATTATGTTGAGTAAATTGATGTGAAAAAAAATTGCAATAATTGAAGAAGTGGAATGTTGTTTGATATTTGACATAACTAGAAAGGCTAGTGACAATCATATAAAGGTTTAAAGGTCCCATATTCATTGGATTCCGCAATGAAAGACACCCACACCCCCACTTCCTTTACCATATTCCTCTTCTTTTATTTTCTAATCAACCACCTGGAACTTTCTTTGTCTCTTTTTTTATATGCCATTCAATTTCCAGCTCAAACCGCAAATTCTGAGTTTGGTGGGAAATTTAACATCACAAATTTGTGAAAATTTGAAACCTCCCTCCAAAATCCAAACCCAGAATCTACAAGCCATGGAATGTCTTAGAAGGTTTAACTAATAAACGTATTGACAATAAAGAGAGAAAGAAAACTGGGGCTAAACATAGCTAAGGATTGCAATGGAAAGAGAGAGACCTTTTAGCAAATTATTTGAAGGATGTTGTTTCATAATCCATCAAGTATCATTGTTTCCCTCCAACTTTCACGCACTCAAATTAGCCATCAGTCACCAGACATAAATACATATATTGCACTAAAGCAGGCTATACATATACAGATACATCATAAAACCATATAAAGTCTCTCACTTTCTCTCTCTATATATATCGAGATGGAAATGCCCTCTTCCATTTAATAACCTCCAGGATTCTTTGTCCATGAGAAAAAAAATTGCAGACCATCATTTCCTCAGATTGTCATCTCTGGAGAAACAAGAACCTGGAAACCCAAACGAAAATCATTCAATGTTTGACAAGGATTGAAGCGAATCAACAATCATGGGAAGATGCATCGGTTCCAGCTAATAAAAAGATGCAGTGTGCTAGAAAATTATGCTACTCTACTCATGTAGGTCAAAAATGGCCTGAGCAAAAAATTCTTCCGGTGTCACCTATGGCTCTGAAATCACATGATTCAAGCGGTAGAAACATTACAGGACTAAAAAAGGTGGCTGCTGGATAGTAATAGGGATGGTGGAAGCAAGTTTAACATATTTTATCAGTGGGTTGCAATGCCTGAATAATAATAATAATAACATAATGCGCAAAAAGATGCAAAGCGACCTGATAACTCACCTACAGAGATGAAAAGCTGAGGATAGATTCAATTTGCAGAAATAATTTTTCTTATCTAGAAAGAGAACTAGTGGCATGCGGAGGTCGTGAAGGGATAATGCCACGCGGCCCTGTATTACGCTGATTGTCTTGCTCTCCAACAGAAGATTCAGACAAATGCTGTGACAGAGAAGCAGCTTGGTGTTCTCTGCTATTTCCATTGATTTCAAGACGCTCCATCATACGAGATACACTAGCTATTCCTGCACTCACTTCTCGACGAACTTCATTCCCGATATCAGACATAGAAGAACTACGTGAGAACAACCTCTCTTTCCAGCCTCTTGTACTCTTTGAAATTGACTCCCTATATCTTCATTTCAAGATGTTTTAAGAATAAATTAGCAACGTATGAGGAAAATCATGCATTCTCTAGTTTCATACCTCTAAAGAGTTGCTATAAGAGGAATTTTGGATTCTTCCACCGTACCTCAAGGACACTGCATTAAGTCTGGATTTTATAGACTCTGAAAATGACTGCAACTCTGATGGTCCTGCTCCCTCCTGATTTGGCAATGAGGAATTACTAGAAGTGCTTCTACAAACAAAGACAAATAATCAATACACGCACCATTAGAAAATGACTACAAGTGCTGCAAACAAAAGATAATACATGTTATATTAAAATGCATGAAAGAATAAGTCATAAATACCGATTATTAAAGGAAAATCCTCGTCTATCCACAGGACTGACAGTAGATCCAGAAGCCGATGTATTCTGACTAGAAGGAAATGGAGAAGCCTCATCTCTAGATGATAGTGGACCGGACGGCCTGGCTACGGTGATTGCAGGGGCTTCAGATTCTCCTGCTGTCTGTGTCTGAGCTGATGATCCAGAACCAGGGTGCTGTGTGCTAGGATGAGAAAACACCAAGAAGTGCGGGTGACTATGAGCAGATCTTCTCTGGCCCTCCCTCCTACCAGCGTGGTGGGTCCTTCCCATTGCAGCAGCAGCAGCCAAGTGCTGAATTATACGCTCTTCAAGTTCAGGGTCATTTACACCAACCGGCAACTGCATTACAAAGCAAAGATTGTGTAAGCTCAGTTTAATGGATGGATGTCATAACAAGTTTATCACCAAATAATAATAAATTATTGATATGAACACTTAAAGGCAGCATACATGTTGCAATTCAAAACCACCAAGGGCGGGATGGTGAAATATGGCAGCATTTCGTGGTGCAGTAACCCTAATGCTCCTTTCCGTTTCTACTGCTTGAAGCAATTCTTGACTGTCACAATTTGCAAGTTATTAGCTTACTCCATAGATGCTACAATGAAAAAACTTTCAAGACTAAAGACGTGTTCTAATAAATGTTAAACCTTGCAGGGTCCTTCAAGCTAATGGCTTGCCAGCACATTGGACATTGTGAGCTTCTCTGGCACCTATAAATTAAAAAATTATGTGTTAAATTTAAGCTTTTTTTCAGAGAACTCTTTGTTCTCCAGAGTGTATACTTCCAAAATCCAAAAAAACTTAAACTTGCATGACGAGACATTGTCTCCAGACCAGATTAAATCAGCAACATGTTCACACGATGTGGTAAATGATAACAAACAAAATGGTGAATTAATTATGAACTATAAATCCTAAAGTTAAAATTTTGTATCTATATTTTTTCTCTTTCTAAAAAGGGGTATCAGCTATTATTGGTGCTTGATTTGTTGGAAACATAGGTATTAATTTGACATTCCATTCGTGGTTGTACAAGAGATATCCTAAAATCTTAAAAACTGTCAAAGAATTTAAAGCAACGTCTAATATTAACTGCTAGAAGTTGAAGGGAAAAAAAACTCAGGATAGATCAAACAAGAGACTAAGTCATCTTCATCAATCAAAACTCAGGTTACAGTTGTCGCAAAGAAAAACCTGAGAGGGGAGCAAAATTTAACTGACACTATAGTTAACAAGGGATAGGCAATCAAACTCAAAATGAATATGAAAAATGGAACAAAGAATGATATACATCATATAGTCACATCTAAACCAGATTCATTAAACGGTCAATTGATCATAGTCATACCGTATAACTTTATATGTCAAGTTTATCTGTCCAGACATATTGTGACTTGTGACATAAAAATTAGACCTTTAATGAAGCAGAAAGCATTCATTTGTCCTTAGGTTTTTCTAGAGGCCTCTATTTTCCTCTTTTCCCAGCAACAAGGTGACTGTCATATATATAATTCATGAACAATGAATTCAAATAGAGTGAAAAAAATAAGTATTTTGAGATTTACAAGATACATACCATTCAAGAATACATTGGAGGTGAAACTCATGCTTACAATTAGTCACCTGCAAGCAAAGGCAGCAAAGAATTCAAAGTGAGGCATTTGCACACAAATTTAAGATAAAGGAAAATAGAGCATAAGATCCCATTACCAAGTAAGGGGTTAACAAAATGAATCTGTTGATTTAGGTATTACCGTAGAAGGATCACTAGCAGAAAACTCGTCAAGGCATATGCTACAAGAATCGTCATTGGCATCCTGGATTCCCCCTTGCACAAAAGCTGCAGCTGATTGCATATGACTCTCTAGCTTCTGCGTCTCCATTCTCAGAACCTTCATGATTAAAAACCCCAGAAATTTTAATTTATAGAAAGCATAATAAAACTCAATTATATCCTGCTAAAACATTAAACCTTCTTTTATTTCTTTAGCTTCATGACTGCAACTAATCATATCGAAAACCTGACCACATCTAACTTCCAAAAATTCATAAGCTGCAAAGCTAATATTATTAAAATAGACTAAATATCAATACAAAAAAAAGATGTCCTTACAAAAAGGTTTTATTCTCGAGGGAGACAAGAAAGTTGTTATACCTGTTAGAGCAATAAGCACCATGCTCATAACACAAAGGTATTATCCTCTTTAAGTGTCGTGCTACATTGCGACTGCTGAAGAGTGATGCACCCACAGGATTTTTGACTTTGGCTAGAGGCGCCTCTTGAGCTGCTGAAGAGCAAAATCCATGGTCATTGAACAGCAGAGTACATGGTAGTTCTCACTTGGAGTCCAAGTGGTAACATGGTTGCCCAAAGTACCTCTATATTCCTAGAGGTCTTGAGTTCAAAGCACCATGCACTTTCGCTCTTCGATGGCCATGGATTCCTCTCTCAACGGCTTCAAGAGGTGCCCCTAGGCTCTCTTTAGAGCCGAAGTCAAAAGCTTGAGGGTTGTTGCTCTTCAATGTAGTTACATCCAAAGAGGATAATACCTTCATGTGATCAGCACGATGCGCTAATAAAACCTATCATCTAAATCATAAATCTCAACTCAACTAAACCACAATACAAACTATCTCGACATCCAAACACTATTTTTCCCAAAAATTAGTGAACAGTTCTTTTCCTTGCCGATTAATTCAACCTTCTTTGTCCTTACCAGAAAAGATATCCAATTTTGTGAAAATTAGCAAACATTTATGTTTGGTCTTTTCACAAATTTAATCCGAATGAAGCAACAAGTTTTAAAAGTATGTTTCAGAAACTTCAACCATAGGATAATCTTACACAATTATTCCACTCCAACCATTCAAAATCGGGCCCTGAATAATTGCCTTGAATGAAAAAACATACATGTGGAATATATACAATTTGGTTAAACGTAAAACCCACTATAACGGATATAAATTCCAACAAATATGAGCAAAATAATTAAACCAATATTCCATGAACAGGTATAACAGATACACAATCCATTGAATTAAACAAAAATTAAACCTTTTTACACATAAACCAATGAAACCCAGATGAGAAATGGGTCCTAAAATTAAAGAAAGGATATAAATGCATAAACAACAAGAACGAAAAACACGGGTTTACCTCCAAAAATATGATTTTGGAGAATTCTTGAGAAATGAAAGGAATCAAGGAAATGCCACCAAAAGACAAAAATGAGAGCTTTTGTAAATTCCCCTTCTCTTCCTATTTATTTAACCCCAAGGGAATGCTAAAGGTCCATTAAAGAATAACCGGAAACCCTACATAATTTAGGGGGGAAATGGTAACCCAATCATAAAATAGGAAGAAAATAAAGAGAGAGAGAGAGAGAGAGAGAGAGAGAAAGAACAGGAAAGGAAAAGATACGACCGCCTTTACTTTATAAATCATTATGGTTGGGTTTGTTTTAACTTGTGTTTTTTTATGAAATTTGTTCTCTCTTTCCATAATTTAGATAAGATTTTATAAGCAGATTTAACATAATCATACTAGAATCCACTTAACCCATATTCATAAACACCCCTTAAATATCATTTAATTATCTTATAAATATTATTTTATTTACTTTAATCAATACAATCACTATAAAACTAGAGTAATTTGATTAAAGTATTTTTATCATTTTAAATTTTAAGTAATGTTTTTAAAATATAACTTTAAATTAAGTGCTAAGGATTTTCTAAAACAATGATCCAAGTAATTGATTTTAATATTTTTTGTCTAAATCTCTCAATTATTCCCCCATTTTTCGATCCATACCGCTGATTAGTACTGTCTTCAATTTTTTAGACACCTAAAAGAGCAAATATTACAAACTCAAATTTCTTTATGTAATGTTTGAAAATTAGGATTTAAATTTTAAAAATAATATAAATTAAATAATAGATTATTTAAAAATTAATATTTATGATAATTTCTTATTCCCTTAAATTTGTTTGATGTAAATTCTTTAAATAGTTTTAGATTTGAAAAATCTATGTATTTATATTTTTTTTCATTTAATTTATTTAAGGTTAATATATGATAAAGTGATAGTATACTATTTTTTTCACAAACAATCTTATAAAATTATTACGTGTCTTTTTTTTAATATTTTATTGTCACCAAATAATTTTCCATTTCATTCTTATTATTTACCTAATAAATAAAATTCAAATTTCTAAACCGATATTCCAGAACTTTAGAATTTGTCTTCTTAAAACTAAGAATTTACCCATGATTTAATATCCAATTAACCTTGAAGAATTTTCAAAACATGTGTTGGTGAATTTGGAATTTTGTTTTTGTATTATTCAACAAACAAAAATGCAGGAATTCAAGGGCATATGATTTAATGGTTGGTTGGTATGTAGAATTGTTGGTCCATCACCAAATTAATTCAAAAATGGGAGGCAAGATTTGATCCAACATGGACTTGAATTTTCTTTCTTACTGTTTCATTTATTTGCAACATTCAATCTATGCAAAGACCAAGTATAGTAAATATGTTAGTCCAATCTTTTTATTTTGTTACATATATATATATATATATATATAATAATTAACAAATTAATTTTAATTTTAATTTTATTGAATAATCAATGTACCTAACTATGAATTTAAATTATGAAATCAACTATCAATGCAGGTAACAAAAACATTAAGAATTAAAACACATAGTATTAAAATACCGTAGAAAAAATAGGTTGGATATGTCAAAATAGATATCGTTACTATTACAATAATAAATTTTAACACATTTAAATGCATTACTCAAAATAGATCTAAACATCAACATTCCATTTTAAGTCCACATGTTAAAAATAAGTTAATTAAAATAAATAAATAAGTAAATTTAAAACATTACTCAACGTCGAAGCAAAATAAAATCAAATATATATTCACATTCCATTTTTAAACCCATCTCATAAAAAAAAAGAAAAATAAAAAGCTAATTTAAGACTAAAAATCAATAATAAAAACAAAATCATTCATCATTTAATCAAAATATAACACAAAATAATGCCAAAGAACGCATCACCCGAAGAAATGAATATTAAATACAAAAAAAATGAAGACGTGCCACCATCAAAACATAATACAACCCAAGAACCCACAAAATGTTACCAAGACAAATCAGGCAATAAAGATTGCCTAAATAGCAAACACGTGTTACGAGAGAATAACAAAAAAAAAAAAAAACAGAACATTAGAGAAATAATAATATTGTAATAAATTTGAAATATTAATAATTAAATTTGAATTTTGATATTTGAATAATAAAGATTAAAATTTTAAAAGTAAAAATATAATATATTTAAGAAGAATATAAAAACTTATCATATATTTTAACCTCTAATGGAGTGAAATTTAAGAATCATAAATATTAAAATATTTAAAAATAAATAATACAACAATAATTTGGTAATTTATTTAAAAATAAGGAAGTTAAAATATGACTTGTAAAAACTTAATTTGAAATAACATAGTAAAAACTCAATTAAATTGATAATAAATAATATAGATAAAGAATGACTTGTATCTCTTAATTTGAAAATTAAAATATGTGAATTCAAATTTTGATTTTTTTTTTCTCTATATCGTTAGGTTTGTTCTAAACTTATTCATCCCATTTTAAATAATGTCGTGATTCGAGAAGTGGATAAAGTATTGATGAAAAGATTGAATATTAAGAATTAAAATTTTTATGTTGAAGCGAATTGAGTTTTAATTCAATTAGTATGAGTACTTTTATCAATATAAAAAGATGTGGATTTGAGTGCGCTAAAACGCATTATCCTCTTATTTATAGATATTATTGTCAATATAAAATTATTTATTCTTTCATAAAATGTTTAATGTAATATTTACATTTTGAAAATGATTAATGTGGTACATGAATTATCAATCTATGTATTATTATAGTATTTGAAATTAACATCGTTAGTGAATTTTAAACTAGCGAATGAAAATTTCACGTATAGAATTTTTTTTCCTAAATCATCAATTTCATATGGATAATATAACATTATGAGAAAAACTAAATAAAACAAAGTTTAAATCAAATTAATAACTAATATTAAACCACATACGAGATAAACTTACATAAACAAAAACATCATCTTCTCTATTGAAATAAATACTAATATCATATTTTTCAAATAGTTTCCTATTTAAAATCAAGTTTAGTCCACATAAAACCTTAATTGTAAAAATTTGATCTTCATTTTCCTCAATTTTTTTTCCAAAAGACTTTACCCCCCTCACTCTAAAATTTTAGAAACGAAATTGGGAAATCTCATAGTAGTCAAATTTGGGAAATTTCTCATGTGGACTTAATGATTTGGGAAAAGAATTACATGTTAAATTTTTTATTAACTGGTTTAACATTCACAAAAGGTGTTAATTTCATGTACCATAATAATGAATAGATTAATAATTTAAGTAACATTTTTAAAATATAAATACGATAATAAATCTTTTATAAAAATACAGATATTAAATATGACATTATCTAAAAGAAATGTAGTCCTAAATTGCAATGGTTTAATATTACATAAGTGGCCAGCCCTAAGCCCAAAAAGTAACTAGAGTTAGGGCCCGGTTTTTAAGATTATGGGTGGACTGAATCCAATAGCCCATACAAAATGGAAACTTCAAGAAAAAAATAACATTGTATTGATAGAATTATCACTTTTAGATTCAACTGGTCAAGATTTTTAATATAATGGAGGAAAAATTTTCATCATTGCATTTTCTACTTAAAATTTTAATAATGAAACATTAAATAAAAGCGAAAACCGATTAGAGATTTCATCGTAATATTGAATTCTCAAAGTTTTATGGGTCGGTTTCTGGATTTATTTTAATTTAAATCTTATTATATGTTTATGTTCATGTTATTGTAGTTATCGATACAATTGTGCGTTATAACTTGTAACCTCTTAAAACATAATAGGTGGGTTATTTTCAATATTCATTTGAAGAGTTTTTTTAAAAAATTCTGTAAAGTGTTTTTGAAAAGTTTGATTTAAGATTTACATGTTTAACATTTATCCAGAAATATTTTTAAAAAGATAAAATATTTATTTTAGATATGTTGATACTAGGTATAGCAAGGGAGGAGAAAGGGTGATGAGGTGGTGCAAAGGAGGCTAATCCACTTGGATAGGCAAAGAGTCGGAAAATGAGTGAAGTAAGGGAACAAAGGAGACTGAGTGCAGGTACACAATTTGGGTTGCTGAGAAGGACAAAAGGAGAGATACCCCATTCATCGTTCTATTGGGTTTTTATAGGTGAAGGAGGTCTCGTGTTTAGTAATGCCACGTCACCGAGAAATCTAAGACATGGAGATCATGCGGCCAGGCAGGTGGCAAGGCTATTTTATGTGGGTACACATCACTTGTGGTATGACTTTAACATTCTCCTTCCTGAGATAGTACGAGGTTGTTACGCATAGTGATCCTCTATGGAGGTTTGTGCATTCTCGCTAAAAGCGGGTGGCTTAGAGGATAAGGCATCTGGGTGGCTGGTCACCCTGTGACCAGTCAGGTGATGTAAGATGGGAGACCGTCACGGTGACCTTCAAATAGGAAACTAACCAAGTGATGTGAAGTAGAGGACCATCTGCAAATGCCTTTTAAGTATCCTCTTGTAATTCTACGTGCCCACATCGGGTAAGAAGTATAATAAAATATGGTGTAAGTAATGTAAAAAACAAGTTACGTAAAAAATAAATTTCAAAAAGTTAGAAGCTAGAAATTTTAGTCTTTTTGAGTTGGCTTAAAAGTTTAGTTTAAAAGCACTTTTTAACTTGAAAAACTATTTATTTAACCTTGTTTAAAGCTTAAAAACTAGTTTAACTTAGAATGTTGCTTTACAAAACTATGGTGGACACACCATTGATAAGTTATTTATTTACTTTGTCAAAAACCAACCAAAACACATATAGAATTTCATATCCTTTAGCTCTAAGGCTCCAAATCAACTTTAGAAACACGTTTGAACATGATTTCTAAACATTTACATAAGATCAAACTTGAAAACCTATCCAATTGAGACATTAAACCAAAATAACCCTATAACTTTATAAACTTTGTTGAGTCAAAAATGATAATCGGGATGCTGACTTCAAGTTTCAGGGCTTCGAGGAATACCTAAACCTGCACACGGGGAAAACAAATTGTACCCTAAGCAATAAGGCTCAGTGGTACCTTTATGATTCAAAGATTATAAATTAGTATAAAAGCATGAAAATAAGTATGTGAACTTAAATTGTAACTTGTATAAGTTCATATATATATATATACACGAAAGTATTTGTTGAACTAGCTTTATTTAATAAATTGTTTTGATATAACAAATAAAATGTTTTTGAATAAAACTTGTTTTTGAACAAAGAAATTATTAAGTTCAAAGCATAAAAATCATTTCAAGACTTCCAAATATCTTAGAAATTGTTTTGAACGCTTAGAAAATTTTGGACAAAGTTCAAAAACTGTTTTAAACTCTTAAACTCGATTGAAACAATTTTAAATCAATTGAAAATTTGCTCTCTACAAAAAGTATCGATATTTTCCAAAACGTATCGATACCATACAATTTTTATCGATACCATATTTTTTTATTGATACCAAAATTGCTCACTGACTTGAATAAAAAATTGAATAAAAGCAATAAGTATCAATACTTTTCAAAATATATCGATACTTATTGAATTTTATCAATACCATCTTTTTATATTGATACTACTTTTGTATTTTGTTTTTATGATTTTTCAAACAATGATAAAAAGTACCGATACCCATTAAAATATATTGATACCTTTAACCAGGTATGGATAAATCATCTTTGGTATTGTTGTAAACTAACTTTAACGGTCACTGAACCTGACATTAAATGTTACTAGTATCGATACTCGTAGAAAAAGTATCGATACTTTTATTGCAGGTGAAATTAATAGTATGATATTTTCATCCCCAATGGCTCTATTTATTTTCTCAATAGCCATAACAGTTGAAAATGAATTAGAGGGTATAAATATCATCTTTTAAAGGTCCTACAAAAACAAGAAAGAATATTCAAGCAAAAAGATTAATCAAATAAGCTTTGTGCCAAATATTTCATACTTTTCTTTCATACAGTTTTGAGCCCCATTGCTATTCTATTAGCTTAAGTGTTTTTCTTTGTAATTAAGCTTAATTTGCAAATATTTTGATCTTGTAAGGATTATTTCTCTATTTTCTTTTTTGTACATTTTTGAAAGGGTTTGTGTCTTAAGGTTTAGGTAGAAACCTTAAGGGGATTTGTAAGGTTAAACATTGTCCTCAACGGTTATCAAATTAGTGAATTTGGGAAAATCCTTAGTTGTGGAAAGCTAATGTAGTGGAGTAGGCAATTGGGGCTAAACCACTATAAATTCTTGTGTTCAATTTTCTATCCTTTCTTTCTACCATCTACAAAATTTTTAAAAGTCAATTCACCCCGCTCTTGGCAATTTCAGTTTGATTATTTGAGCTAACAATATACATATCCCATTAGGTAAGCCAATTTGCTTAACATTTCAACATTATCATTAAAGTTATACTTTCGCTACACACCTTTCAATTTTATACTTAACAAAGGCATTACTTTAATCAACTTGTCATGATCTATTCTATTACTTACCTTATACTTACTAGTCAATCCATTTCTGGAGTCTACCGACTGGTTCACATTTGTTTTAGCCTTTAAGGCTTGATTCCATTTGCTTTGCATAATAAGATACATACTTCTCATTTTGAATTAATATATGGACATATTCATAATCTCAAGCATCATATTAGTTCATTTCGATATAAGTTATCAAACTTATTATTAATGGCCCCTATTAACCTAACTCGAATTTTAAGATTGATACAAGAAATAGACAACTTGTATCTCAATTTGGTACTGTAGTGCATCATCAGATATACCTAAAGAAAGTTATTGGCACACATAGTGCATCATCGGGCAAGTCGAAGCAATTATACTGACACACAAGGTGCATTATCGAACAAACTGAAATAATTATACTAGCACACATAATGCATCATCAGATGTACCGAAACAAATATACTGTCACACAAGTGCATCATCGAGTATACCAAAGCAATTATACTAACACATAAGTGCATCGTCGAATAAATCAAAGCAGATACACTGGCATGTAAGTGCATCATTGGCTAAACCGAAGTATAAACCTATACAATTAATAAAGTAACGAATTTCCAATTTCATCATATAGTTCAGTTCACATCGTATCATTCTCAACTCAAAATAAACTCATCTTTTCATCACATAATATAACATAATTCAGCTCAATTTCATATTAATTTCCTATATCAATTAAGTCATACAATTTTTTTATTTTATTTAATTTAGTCCCTATCTTGATATTCAATTTCAACCATAACATGCCAACTTACTAACCATTAACAACTCACCTCAATATCATATAATACAAAATGTCATGATTATTGTAACACTCTTAACTCGTATCCGTTGCTGAAACAGGGTTTCAGGGCATTATTAGGATTTACATATCATTTAACAAAAAATTCAATTAAATACTTACCGATTCAATGTATCATATAAATAAACATATTACCGTTCAATCAATAGCTTGGCACTTGTCTAAGTATCAGACAACAACATTGTTAGTATACTTGTACATATTTCATATAATTTCAACATTGATATACCTATTTTCTCGACATATCACACTTGAGTTTAATAATAGTCTCAACTTACATAATTTCCTTGTATCAACATAACAAAGATAATCATATATGTACATGTCACGAAACATCTAATTCTCTTACCGTTTCTTCATAAGCATATATCATTCATTTCGTTATATCAATATTTCATGCACCATCATTTCCATATATCTTATGTATATTTATTTCGGTAATAGTTCATATTAAACTTAACATAAATTAAATTCCATGTACCTATACTTATTTCATTTATCTATCTTCTGAATTATTTCATACAACTATTTTGTACATATATTTCCATATGACCAATTCTTGTAAACATTTCAAACAACCATTTTGTCTAATCAATTCATATAACCATTCGTCATCTGGTACATATTACCTGAATATTAGTTGTTCAACAGATGTCTTAGCATCTCTCATCTACGATCTTATTTATCTTCGACGTGATGCTATAGTGTCTTTCAACTATGGTCTTACTCGATTTCTGTCATATTGCCATGGTATCTTTCAACTATGGTCTTGTTCATTTCATGTCACGTTGCCATGGTATCTTTCAACCATAGTCTTACACATTTCATATCATGTTGCAATGGTATCTTTCAACCATGGTCTTACACATTTCATTTCAGAAAGCACACTCCCGCGGACCTCATCCTTACAATGGGATTACGATCCAGCTAAATCAACTGTAATATAAACTCATAGAGTATTGTCGGGATTACGATCAAAGCTAAATCCCTACAACGACAATTACTCTAATGAGCTTGGATCTGAATTACAGTCCAGCTAAATTCAAACCCTAATTCAGATTACCGTCAGGGCTAAATCCATTTACACATATTCTTCGGGAGGGCTATATCAGGATAGGGTCACCCGTCCGGGCTAGATCCTTTTTGCGGTCAATTCCTTTTCAGAGATCCATCAAATTTTCCTTCCATTCAACCGAGATTTCTTCCTCTTTTTTATCAAATATATCAATGTTTCATCAATTTTCATACAATGAATATTCAAATCATATTCACATCAATAACATACATTTCAAGCATTTAAGAATATAATTCATGTTACACAAATTTACCTCGTTGCTTGTTCGTGTTTATAATTACACTAATCCGATAACATTTTCTTTTCCACATTCAAGTCTAGTCTTTGAGCCGTCCGTACCTTTATAAATAGCTTTGATAATAATTTTCATTCATTTCATATTCCGATACGATAAATTAATATTCTAGGCAAAATTATCAATTTACCCTTAAACTTTTAATTAATGACGATTTTATCTTTAGGCTCAGAAAAATAAAATTCTTGTAATTTAATCCTTGTTTCAAGCCTAATTATTCTCAAACATATTGATAACAACCCATGAATTCTATGAAATATCAGAATTTTCCATAATTTCAACACTTTTCAATTTAATCCCTAAAACATGTTTTCACCCAATCTTAGTCTAAATTAATAATTTCATTCAATTTTGCAATTTAAATAATAAAATAATTCAATTCATGCAATTTGGTCATTTCTGAAATTTTTACAAAATTGCCCATAAAATTTTATTTTCATTCAATTTAGTCCCTGGGCCTAAAACATGCAAATTAGCCATGCTAGCTGGATAGTCATATATATTTTCCTCCTCCTCCTCTCCATTCCACATTCTTAATGTATATAACATGCTTATAAGTAATATTATCTATAATTTCACTATTTACTTATATGTATATTTAAAGCTATCCATCTGTGTCATAGTCACTAAATTATTTTTATCTGAAGATAGAGAACTCCAAATCAATATCCGCTAATTTTCATGAAACTAGACTCACATATGTTCTTACCATAAAATTTTCAAAATTTTTTATTTAGCCAATAAGTACAGTTTATTCTTTAAAATTACCCTGCTTACATTTGTTTAGTGATTCAGACCCCTTCTTTGCTAAGAATTAATTAACTCCTTGTACGAGATTTGGATGATGTTCCTGCTTATTTATATTGAAAATAGGCTCATTGAGGATTTTAAACATATAAATTTAAGCCCATAATTATTTTTCTCCAATTTTTTATGATTTTCTAAATTCAAAACAGGGGAACCTGAAATCGTTTTGACCTTGTCTAACTAAATTTGTTATATATCATAATTTACAATTTCATTGCTTACACCGTTTCTTCTATGAAAAACTAGACTCAATAAAATTTAATTTAATATTTTATTCAACTCCTAAATCGATTTCCACAATTTTTAGTGATTTTTCAAAGTTAGACCACTGCTGCTTTTCAAAACTGTTTTAGTGCAAGATATTAATTACCATGTTATAGCACCCTTATTTTCTTTCTTTACACTATTTCTCATCGCTTTCTCTTATTTTCTCTTCATTAACATATCAAGAACATAGGACCATATGTAAGGAAACTCTACATTAACATCAATACCATGCTTTTTTCAATAATACGAAACTTAAAAATATATTGAAATCATGATGTTCTTACCTTATTCTATTGATTTCAATCTTCATCTTGATTTTCTCTCTCTTTCAGCTTCTATTTCTTGAATCCAACTTGATATTCTAACTTCCTATAGTCTCCTTAACATTTTTCTCTCTTGGTAGCTATAGAAATTCTTTTGATTTTTGGGTGAAAATGGTGAATTTTTGGTAGAAGGACCAAATTGTAAAGAAATGAAAACTTCTTTTCTTCTTCTTCTTCTCACGTTGGTTTTCCATGGGAAAGATGGATGATGGTGTGTGTGTGTGTGTTTTTTTCCACACACACACATATATATAGACTAAATAAAATATCTTATTAAAATTTTAAATAAATAATAATTATCTAATTAAATAGTTATAAAATATCACCAACATCATCATTGCTTTTTAGATTTCTCTCTCTCTTCCAATTGACCATTTTGCCCTTTGTGATATTTTAAAATTTCATTCTTGAGTCATCATTTAATTTGGTAAAATTGTAATTTAGTCCCTCATAATTCTTCACCTATTCAATTTGGTCCTAATTCATCATTTTCCTTGATTTCTAGATTATTTCACCCTTAAAATATTTGCACAACTTTTTCATATTTACACTTTAATCCCTCAAATTTTGAGTATTTACTCTTAGGCCACAAAACTTTTTTCACTTTTACAATTTAGTCCTTTCTTGAATCAATATGTCGTAATATAGTTCCTAGTGACATAACTCAATTTTCCTCTTCTTGTCACTTTATTTCCTTATTTTACTATATTAAGGATAATATCTTATTGTAGAAATTTTCGGGGTATTACAATTATGCAGTAATTAGATTGATATCGGGTCATAGAGATACAATGTAACAGTCCGGTTTAGACCCTAGTCAGAATAGCGGTTTCAGGACCACAAATTTGAGTCAGAAAAATGTTTAAATATTATTTTCTGTGCTTATGATATGTGAATTAGCATGTGTGAAAGTTTCGCATTAAAATTTGATCATTTGTGTGCTTAATTTGCAAAAAAGGACCTAATCGCGTAAAATGTAAAAGTTGCCTGCTGTTTGTTAAAAGTGCCTATTTGATTTGGCTTTATATATGAGAGGTCCTTACTATGTTATTTGGCCATTGAAAGGGTTAATGGACATTAATGACCTTCCATTAAATGATTTTTATATGTTTTAATAAAGAGTAAATTTGGTATTTGATTGATAATTATAAGTTAAATAAAATAAAAGCATGAAATAAGTTATTTCATGTTCATCTTTAACTGAAAATCACAAGAAAAAGAAAAGAGAAAAGCTTGTCAGGGTTCGGCCTTGGTTTCCTTTGATTTAGATCAAGAAAAGAGGAATTCGGATTTAGACCGAGAGAAGTTGAAGGTTATAAAGTAGACAATCCGAGTCATCAATTCCGAATACAAGGTAAGTTCGTACGTGATACATGAGGTTACAAGTATATTTTTGATGCTTTGATTATACATAAATTGTGTATATATTTGATTATGGTTTGAATACGATGATAAATCAATTGCATTTGGCATTAAATGTGTGATTCAAAATAGCTTCGGCTATAAATAACACTAAGTGTTCAAAATGGAATAGCTTTGGCTATATGAGGCACTAAGTGTGCGATACCGAGATAGCTTCGGTTAGTTGAGATGGCACTAAGTGTGCAGAATCGTTCTAGCTTCGGCTAAACTTTAAAGCACTAAGTGTGCGGATGCTTCAAGCATGAATAATCTTCGGAAAGTCTTAAAATATCTGAACGAGAGGTGAGAATGAAAATGAATAAATACGGGAAGGTTCAGGTATGTATGATACCTATGTGGTAGATGACATTATGTGTATGAAGTTCATTGAATTGGTATAAACATATGAATTGTGTTGGCATAGAATTGATATATGAATTGAGAACTAATAAGTGCTTATGTGTTGATGTTTTATATTTTATAAACTGTTGATGATATTTGGTACGAGCTTACTAAGCTTTTGAAAGCTTACTTTGTGTGTGTTTGCATTGTTTTATAGATATCGAAGCTATTGTGAGCTTAGGGATCGTCGAGGATCGTCACTACACTATCGAACCTTGTTTTGGTACTTTTAAAAATGTATATATTGAAGTATGGCATGTATAGGCTAGAAGTGATTTATTAGGTTTTGTAATGTATATATTATGCCATGTGATATGGCTAGCTTATGTTTGAACTTATGGTTGGAAATGTTATATAATATATGAGGTATTATGAATTATATGGTATGTTTTGAATGACCAAAAGAAATGGTCAATGTTGATAAGTTTTTGGTAAGCTTTGAGCATGAGATTGAATGATGTATTGAAACATATGTTTTGGAATGATTTTAGTTTAGGTTTTGGTATGATTTGGTTGATGAATTGAGATTGGAATTTAGTGATAATGTAAATGTATGAATAATGTATGTTTTGATATAGAGATTGGCTGAAATTGATGTACAAATATGCTTGGTTTAGTGCTTGTAGGTTTGATCCAATTGGGGTGGCAAATTGGCTATTCAAATGGCCTATTTTGTCCACACTTGCAGAGACACGGGGCGTGTGTCTCAGCCGTGTGCTACACACGGCTATGTTGCACGGCCGTGTGTCCCCTGGGGTAGCCTACAATGGTAAGTCAGGCTCGAGCACGGCCAAGGCACACGGGCGTGTGGCTCAAGTCAGGCCCGACCACGGCCAAGACACACAAGCGTGTCTTGTGGTCGTGTGAGCAAGTCAGTATGTATGCCCTGTTTTGACACGGCCTAGACACACGTGCGTGTCTAATGCCGTGTAAGGCACATGGCCTATTCACACGGGTGTGTGACCTGTATAACTTTGAAATTGTTTAAGTTTTTGGAAAAATTTTGTATGTGTTCAGTTTAGTCCCGATCTCTTTCTAATGCACGTTTAAGGTCTTGATGACCTATATAAGGAACTTAATAATGATGTTTGACTATGTTTGTGAATGATGATATTAAATTGTTTGTATTTTGTTCTGATTTGTCCGGTAATGGCTTTAACCCTAATCCAGCGACGGATACAAGTTAAGGGTGTTACATACAAACCAAAAACTTGTATCACTCGTCGTCGGCTCCCGCCTTTCTTTTTCTTCTAGATAGTCCTACATCGTCTTTAGCTACGAATAATAATTCAGTAATAATACAATATCAATTTCCATATCAAATCACATTCAAATTCAAAGTCATGCATATTTTGTAATTTATTCAATTTAGTCCCTAAACCCGGGACAAACATAACTTTCAAGCTAAGGCTTCGGATTGAAATTTGATTTCACATTTACTCACTAAGGACCTCCTATTTCTTACTCTTACAAAAAATTCATGTCAATTTTACATTTTATTCAATTTGGCCCCTAATGTACGAAACTAACAGTTAAGCTTTACAATTTAGTTCTTTTCTTAAACTAAGCTTAAATTTTATCAATTTAACACCTAAAACATTCAATTCTCAACAATGACAACACATCAAAACTTCACTAATTGATCAAATTGATCATTGGGTTAGCTTAATCAAGCTTCCGAGATTAAAAAAATCTATAAAAATCATAGGAAAATGGCTAGGGACTTCCTTTAAATTGAAGTTAGAAGCTTGAAAACCCTTAAAAATGGTGTTAAGTCTTTCTTCTTTTCTTCAATTCAGTTGAAGAAGATGAGTTCGTCACTCTTTCCACGAAAATTTAGCTTATATAATGGGATTAATTTGTTAATTAAGTTAATTAACCTTAATTTAATTAAACAAAGTTTAATTTACTTAAGTTAATGACTATGCAATCACACCATCCAATAATACACACTTTATCATGGTTAATTCCAATTTAAGTCCCCCAGCCATTTCCTAATTAAAAATCTAGTGCGATTGGACTTTACAATTTAGGCCCTAGGCCTTAATTAACCACAATTTAGGTTATCACTTAACCAAATTTCAATTCATCAATATACTAACTCTGCAAATATCCTTATTTAATATTTACAGATTCAATTTCTAAAAATAAGATCTCATAAAATTAATTTTTGACACCACTAAATTTCGGGTCATTACAAAATACCATTCAAATTTACCCTTCATTCTTTTGATGGTATGAATTATGGAAAGAATAAATGAAATAAGGTGAGTATGGACATTTGTGTAAATATTTTTGACATCTTTCAAAGATGAGGAAGTGAAAAAAAAAAAAAAGGCAAACCCGGGTGTTTTGGAAGGATGGCCCATAAGAAAGCCCCGGAAGGTGGCAATTCCAAAATGATTCATGTGGCTAAATTCATGTTGTAGAGTTGGTCCCAATGAGTAGACATATTTCAGAAACTTATGCCGCAGCCTGAGGGTCCCCATTGTCCACCAAATGGAATATCAATTTAGCCATCATATCATTTATTACTTCTTAATTACTGTAATTTCCGATGCTACTCCTTTCCAAATTGTTAGCTACACCCAAAATGAAAGAACCAATCCTGCCCTAATCTCTTCCAAGAATATTATGTATCCAATTCAATACAAAAATCATCTGCAAAGTTAAATTAGAATCAATAATTTGATAATCTAATTTCTATATTTACAATCTTTTTTTTTCTATTCCAAACAAAACCATTTGCAAAGTTTGGGGAAAAACATTAACACACTGACAAATCCTAGTTGCAGACCTAGAAAGCCTTCAAACAGATATTCAGCAACAGTGGGGGTTAAGTTGAACTAAGAACAAGGATAGGTGGCCAAAGTCTCATATGCTCTATATATTCTAATTTTTCTTGTCTTTTGAAAGTAGGGAGCATTAAGATATGATTGTTGAAGAAAGAGTGATCTTTCAAACCAGAAGTATCAAATTTCAAAACCCAATTTTGATGTTTATTCAATCGTTCAATCCCCCCACAAAATTTCTGTTTATTTTCTAACCTTTTGGACTAAGCTATTGAAAACAGTTTAGTAGGTAATTAGTATGAACACAATCTTACATTTGAAACCAATCTCAAAAGGATTACCTTTTGATACGATTATTATCCAAAAATTCCGTAGAATTAATGTCAACCCATATCAAGAATCCAAAAACAAGCAACAAAAACTTTCAAGGCGACAATCACAATCTCATTTACATACATGTCGTTGATGATATCAAAATCTTGCCAGTTACAATATTTCTTCATTGAAGAATATATACACCCAGATCGTAGGAAAGAGGGAATTGTTTGTTTTTATTTTTGTTAAAGTTGTTTAATTCTGGGTGGCTCTCCTTCTCTCTGAGAAGGACTTCTCCAAAATCCAGTACCATAGAATCTTTGCCACATCTCTTTTTCCAGTTCCATCACCGCTTTCTCTGCTTCTTCAGAAGCCTCCACATCTGGGAAAAAATCCTCCACTACCACCGTGTGAATCTGCAACTCGCTATTATCTTCAATTCCACAATGAGGCCGGTGGTTTTTCGGCTGAAGCAACCCTTTTTCCTTCAACTTACGCCGCCGTTTCAGGCGGAGAGCACGGCGGCATAGCCCCGCTGGAACCTTGTAAAATGCTAAAACGAGGAGGTTTGCTATTGTGCAAGGACAGCAGCAACAAATAACCGCACACTCGGCTGTGGTACCCCCACAAAACTCCCCGAACTTGGCACTATTCCTGGAACTGCTCCTTGTGGTGCTGCTGCTACTTCCGCCGTCGTCGGTACTGGAGGAACAGAAGGAATTGGAAGAAGAACCGCTTTGCAGCAAGGGTTGCCGCCGTTGGACGGACGTTGGGGTCCTAAAAATTATCTGGCGGGACATTATTTAATACAAAAAAAATGATGTTTTGGTTTTGTTTTCCTTTTTGCAACAAAGGGAACTGTTGAATTCTAAAAGAAACAAAAATGAAATTTGGAATTTGAAAAAATGGTCGGTTAAAATAATGATACAGACGATGAAAGAAAGAAGCCACTTTTCCACGGGCTTCGACCTTGTGATTCTCGAATCTCAACACAGTGGACAGAAATCCCCCAAAATGAAAGAAAAGATTTGACTAAACTGCTTGAAAGAAACCCAACAATCTGAAAAAACGGGAAATCGAATGAAATGAAATCGAACCTCTTCTCTTTAAGAATCTAAGACTACAAGAACCCGCCAAGAATCAGAGGAGAGAGACAAGAAGAAAGGGGTTCTTGGGTTGATGATGGCTCTGAAGAGGCGTACACTGCTAAAACAGGGGAAAACAGCTTAAGAGAAGAAGAAGAAGAAGAAGAAAAATATAAAATGAAAGTTGTCTTCCGAATTTGTGTGACTAGGATTTCACACACCAAGTATTTCGTATCTATCTTCGATAATAAAGGCTGTTCTGTGGAGTAGTATTAAAAATATATATTTTTCCGAGTCAAACAGAAAATCACAGACTGGGGCGAAGAAGAAGCCAAAACAAGATAAATGTGAAAGAATTTGAGTTCATCGAGCCCACGGGGGTGTGTCCACTTGCGCTACTACTTACCCCTTGGGTGCTTGAGAAATTATCAGGTGAAAAATGATGGATTAAACGAGTATCTTGGGAACACAGCGAGTTGTGAGTGTTTAGGGTGATGATTAGATTTGGATAGAGATGGAAGGGAGTTTGTGTTTATAAAGGCATGGGCCATCATGACTCGACTTCCACGGCACTATTTTGCTTTAAAGTGTCCCATTCAACCATGCCATCATCTCCTTCTTCCTACCAACGTACGTGCTTTCACAACTCCCGATTCTCTTTCGGTTTAGCCGGCCCTCTTCCTAATTATTCTATGACATATCATCTCTTTTATTTCAACAAAATAATAACTAATTATGACTTTTTCTTATTATAATCATCTTTCAACTACTAAATCAAATGTTTAATATTCTAATTTAGATTTTTTTTTCTTTTTCTCTGACCAACTTTTCTGTGCTAATTTTAACACTTAATGGCATCCAACAAAACCAAATCCTTTGTCAAGTAATAAAGAATGGATTTATTATATACAAGAATTAAAAGTACAAGTCACTTGTTGCTTCTCATGATGTAGTTGACATATCAAATCTAAAGTAGTAATTAAAGTTTGTTCCAAAAAGAAAATTTAAAAATTAAAATGGCAAATCACAAAACCACAAATCATCACTTCCTTATAATTATTTAAAGGAATACTTAAAATCTTATTGTAAGCATTGATAAGTATGTATGTTATACATATGGGAGAACAACATTGCTTATGCAAATGACTTTTACTTGTAAATTAAAACTATTTCCCCATAGTGGGATGTGTCATTCTGCCAGATTTTGAGAGACAGCAACAGAGTACTTAATTGTATTGCTAAAGAGATTAGAGGCGAAATCTATATAGATCCACCAGAATATGTGAGAAATCTATTAGAATATGATATTCATCATGCGATACATACATTGATGGTGAAATATCAATATTAATATAATTTAACTTTCACTAATGTTTTATTATTTACCAAAAAAAAAAAAACTATTCAATAATCCCAACATTCTATCATCATTACCTTTAATTATTTAAACAACTTCAAGCATTGAGGTGAAATCTTATTTAATATCAAGTAATTTATGTTTTTTTTTGTTAAAATTTCTGTATGTTTCAATTAGTTTAGGTTGACATCAATTTATATTAATACAAAATTTTGATATTTCAAACTAATTTTTAAATTGTTTTATTTTAGCTAGTTTTATTTTCCTTTTTTTTAAGGAAAATTATTTTAATTTTTCAATAGTTATGAAATTAATTTATTCAACCCAATTAATGGTTTTAAATTTTATATTTATATATAAATATATTTATATGAATGTAATTGAAATATATTTGTGTATACATAATATATAAATTATTTTATGAAAATAATATATATAATTTATTAAGAAACTACAAACTAGATTATAAATATATATGTGAAAAAATCTTTAAATATATATACAATTTATCAGGAAACTAAAATTTAGATTATAAATATATATGCGAAAAATATTTTAAAATATCGATAAACTTGAAATAGTATACTGAAATATGTCAACACCGATACGTAGCTTTACAAGACAAAAATAATACGTCCATTGATACGGTACTAACTACCTTGATCTAAACTTTCATAGCATCTATGTCTATTTAATATTCTAATAGAAGCTTTCATAGCATCTATATCTATTTAATATTCTAATAGCCTCTCTCATGTTTATGTGGACCTTGACTCCATTGTTTGTTTAATATTTTAATTGCCTCTCACAAGGTGACCAAGTTTAGTGTTTTTTGTTACATGTGGAATCATTTAGGTAATTAGATTTTGGGCTTTAATTATTATTTGGGGTTTGTTTTGTCTTTGATACTAAATTCTGGGGTATTTTAGATGGGTTGATTCTCTTACAAAAGCAGGGCATGGACAATGTGTTGATTCAGACGGATAGCTCTGAGATAGTCCAAGCAATTCAATGGAGGAATCCAGAATGTTTGAGTTCAACTTTGGTTAGACATGTTTAACAACTATTACATAATAAAGACCTTTGGGGTGGTAAGACACATCCCTAGGGAGTTTAATTTTGTCACAAACAAGATGTCCAAGATGGTTCCTACTAATGCGGAAGTTGTTAATGTGATGACAAATCTCTTAACAAGTTTAAGTGAAGCCATTGATAAAGATAAGGCTAGTGGTGCTTTTGATATTGTAAATCTAGATTAAACTTTTATGGTTTTTTTCTTCAAAAAAAATTATATATTTTATTGGTTAAACATACTTGAAATTTATTTTTTTGTAATTTTCATACATTTTGAGCTTAATCTTTCTATTTTATTTTAAGGAATTTAGTCTCTTTAATTTTTATGTTAAAAATACAAATTTAATTATTAACATTGTTAATTTTTTTATTAAATTTGAAATCATTATGACGCTATTTTTTTGTTACATAGTTATTAAATGAATATTTTTAAATTTTCAAAATGTTACACTAATAAATTTAACATAATACTTTTAATAGTGTTAATAATTAAATTTAAATTGTGAAATAAAAAGTAGAATAAACAAAATTACTGAAAATAAAAAAATTAAATTTCAAATTTAAAGAGTGCAAGGACCTAAAGTATAATTTAACCTGGAATAATTTGGCTTCTATTTTCGACAAGGGTCCACAAAAAACATAGGGTGGCCGCTGCATTGGTTCTATTTGCATATAATCAAGACCATGGATTAACGAAGCGCGTAAGGAAAACTCAATGATGAAACGAAGACATCTATATTCTTCTAGACTATCCTAAGTGGGGCCCAGATTCCGCCATCATACTTGTCTTATAGAAACCTATCACATCGAATGGCTACTCACGCGCCTCTCCGCGTTTGGTACAAGCTACAGCTTCACCCCAAAGTGTACGACTGAATGAGTGAAAAAAGATGCCAGAACTTTCACTGTATTGACACGTATACAACCAAATAGTACAAGTAGGAGTAACATTATTGTTTGGAGGTTAAATTCGTTTGCTGAATTTTTTGGATATATTTTTAAAATTTTTAAAATTAATTGATGTGGTAGTGGTTAGGTTTAATTATTAGCTTTATTTGAATTATTTTAAGTTTATTTATTGTTTAAATTTTAAAATTTTAATTTTGACATAAATCACATTTATTAATTTATTAATTTAATTTTTAGTAAATGATGTGTGAAAATAAGATATAATAATATATTTGCTGTATTAAATTTTGAAAATAACAAAATTTAACTAAATAAATTTAATAGTAATCATTTGGTGAAAACCAAAATTTTAAAAAACTATAAAGACTAAAAATAAGTAAATAAAAGTACATAGATTAAGTGCCCAACTTTCGTAAAATATAGAGACTAATCTATATAATATTACGTATTGTAATATCATATTTTAGATTAAAGTTGTTATTGTTTAGATTTGAAATATTCTCACTACCCGTAATTATATATTACCAAATAATGTCAATACGTCAAAATATAAAGTGTAATCTCAATACCATCCATTCTTTAAATTATTTGAGATAATGGGTGGAATTTGAAATTTTAACTCAATTTACCTTTTGTTTTTATTATTTTAATTAATTTCTTTTTTTAAAAATAAATTTTAAATCTAATTAATAACAAAATTCTCTCTTTAGACAATAGCAGTCGTACTATAAAAATTATAATTGTAGGGAAATAACTCGTATATACAACAAACAAGTAAATAAAGTAAAAACAACAATATCAAACATGCAAATTTTGCGTGAAAAAACTCTTCAAAAGAGGACAAAAATCCACGGACAAAAGGAGATCTCACTGTAATAAAAGGAGAATACACAAGATGGAGAGAATCAAAAGAAAACCCAAAGCCTCGAAATAAAAACTGTACAAAACAAATAACAAAATTCTCTCAATCTAAATATTTTTGTTATATGAAACATAGAGTAACTAAGTCCCATATATTGGCTGAAATTCATGACATATATGACTAGAATATCCCTAAGTTAATCAGAGTTTAAGTGGGAATCTAAAACAGAATTTAACTGAGAGAAGAAAATCGAGAAACTTAAGAAACACGTCGCATTGTCGTGACGTGGCATTCCCGTCATCTGGACGAGAGGGCATCACGTCATTGGGGTGAATGCTCTCTTCTTATCGTGACGTCGATTGTTTGTTGGGACGAAGAATATTTTCTCGTTGCGATTCATCCCGACATCACACACTGTTGAAAATGTAGGGCATAACTCCACAATAATTATTATATTTCATATCAATCTCTTAATTAGGTTTATTTTTATAATTTATAAATCATAATTGATCAAACAACCATTTTTCATGAATTATTATAATTATTATTTATAAATTTATTTCAATATTATATGTTTTTTATTACCATATAAATTGTAATAAAAAGCATAAAGTATTATAATTTTATGAAAATTGAGATTAAAAATTATTAAATGAACTAAACTTATTAAAAAAATTATATAATAAGAAGAATTTAATAAAATATATTTATTGGTAATCTTACATCTTATTAATCAAACATCAAAATCTTAAATTTCACTCAAATGAACTAAAGAATGTAATATAGCGTATCCAACATTTCACCCATAATTTTACATTTTCATAATCCTATTACCACAGTTAATTTTAGTTCATTTATAGTCAAAAAATGACAAAAATTAAAATACAATATAAAGTTATTATATTAATATATACAAATTTAGAACATATATCATCTTAATTTGCTACGGTTTAGATTAGGATTAAAATTTCAAATTTAAAAAAAGTATAAGAATTAAAATTGATTAATTCAAAAAATACTAAGACTAAAATTGATCAAATTAAAATAAAAAACTAAATTCACAACTTTCGAAAAATATATAAACTAATAGTAAAATTTAACCTTAAAAAAATAATACAAACATACAAAAAACTATAAATTTTTTTTTTTGATGGATACAAATTACTATACTCTTTTTTTTTGAAGGCTTAATTATCATAAATATAATACACATACTTGACGAAAAACCAAACAGAAGTAATTTATGGTTTCGCACATGTTAACTACAAATTAGTATAGTAATTAATTCAAAAAGTATTAAAATTAAATTTAATCAAATTAAAATATAAAAATTAAAACTATAACTTTCATAAAGTATAAGGACTAATAATAAAATTTAAACTAAAAAATAATACAAACATATAAAATACTATAATTTTTTTATGGAATTCTAATTACTTTACTTTTTTCTGAAAGCTTAATTATCATGAACATAATACATTCACAATTATAATATAATTACAAATATATTATTTTTACGAAAAACAAAATAAAAATCATTCATGCTTCCACCTTGATTAATAATACCAAAACCTCTTTAGTTATAAATTAGTATACTAATAACGAAGGAAAATGACTAAATTCTTTTATACCACCTCCACTTATCACCCTCACATTGCTTTGTCAACGATTTTGGAAAATCAAAATTGGGTGAAACGGGCCGGTGCGACTAATACAAACCAGAATTTTATTTGGTGTCGAAAAGAGAGTTGGTTGCACTGATTTACTATTGGAATGGTGCACACTGGCTGGAATCGGTGCAGAACCGATTACATTGGTCATAACTGAGGTATATAACAACTAAAGAATAGTAACACAAAACATTTGGTTACACGATTCAGTAGTTTCCTAAGTTTATGGGACCTTAGTTAGAGAGTCAATCTACCATCTTCAACCACATACAAGGAATGATTTAACCCTACCACTCACTAGTGTAGTAGCATCACACTTATACTTAAGATTTAGATTACTCTCCACTAAGCTTTCCCCTTGAAAACTTAGCTTGTAAAACCTAATGACTCTCTTGTTTTTATTACAAAATGCACCCACCAAAACAAGTTCCTAATGAATAGGTTAAGTGTTAAAATTTTCATATTTCCAACCTACACAAGCCTTATATATATGTGTGTGTGTGTGTGTGTGTGTGTGTTTAAGGCTTGCCAACATATGAATCAATTACAATACAAATCCCCAACAAAATAGCCTCCAAAATAGGACTACAAATATCCTAATAAAGTCTAAGATAAATAAGAGATCTTTAAGATTTTCCATCAAGTCATTTGATCTAATCTCCATACAGTAGAGGATCCAACTTGCATGATCACATTTTATCCTATCTTCAATGATTTGTTTCTCCATTAGAATGATCTTCATAGAATGAATGACACTATAACACTCCTTGCTCGACCTGATCATCGAGTCTGAGCTACATGATGTCACATTCATTGCCGGAGCAATTATAAACATTTAACATTCAAATTACATCATAATACATGCATACATAAACATTTCAAACCACAAACATGATATTCACCTTTTCCTGGTCTTATATGAGCCTATGTATGCTCTAAAGTTAGCTCAAGATCGAACAAGGATAAATTTGTAAAAGTTCTGAAATTTCGGGCCGACGTCGTGACATGAGGGAGTTCCTTATCGCGATGTGACATATTGACTTAGCCTCATCATGACGATAGGGTTCCTCATCACACCGTGGCTTGAAGTCTAGAGTTCGTCGCGATGACTATTGCTCAGCGTCGCGATGTGGACTCTGTTTTTGGTACAAATTAGGCCATTTGGTATCTATTTCATGTCCAACTTTAAGTTTGGTGCATAATTGCACAACATTACTTTCATAAAATCATACTAAAACACATTCCAAACATTGCATCTAACTATTTCCCAATCAACCAATCAATCCAATATAACATCAATTTGGCCTAAAAAACATAACAATCTAACTTAATCAAATTCAACCTAATCAATGATACATTTGATCATTCAATATAATTATTTCAATATACCATTTCATACTCAGTATGCCATTCATAGAACTCATTCCACTTAACCAAAAGCATATCATATTAGCAAGCTTTACTATATTGTAATCATACCTAACATAGGTTTCAAGCTATGTCATTATACAAAGTTAACCAAAACAAACACCTATGTATATGCCACAAAATCGAGTTTTAAAACGATTGAAAGACTACAGAATCAATAATGAGATAATGTGAGCTTCTTGACGATCCGATAGACATGCTCCGCAAGTCAACAATCTATAAGGAAAAAGGGAGGCAACGGAGCAAGCATATCGAGTGCTTAGTAAGTCCATATGAAATTTACTTATCTTACCTTGAAATTTCAAAAATTAAGCTATTAAAACACATTGGAATAAAGCATTGCAATCATTTGACATCCTTATACTTTCATATGCAATTCAACAAATGCATCCAACAGGTTAGTCCATTTACATGTCATGAACTTATAAAATAGTTATATACATATGCAACAATTCATCTTATATCATATACTAACCAAATCATACTCAATTTGCAAGCACATATAATTCCATTCATATTAAATCATTTCAACCATTTCATTTCTATTTAGTTACCATTTTCTTACTCGAGGGAACCTCAGTAATATGAAAAGTCGGATACACAGGACTATAGTGCTCACACAAGCTGACAATGATTAGAGTTGCTCACACAAGCTGACATTTATGAATCGAGAATCTGCAACAAATGTTGGATCTCAAATAACCATGTAAACCCTTGATCGTTTTTATATTCGAGCCTAATGATATGCCATATGTATCCTAATCATTTACAAAGTTCACACGGGCATTATTACTGTAATCGTTTTGACTAGTTATAAGTGGTATGTAATAGGTGTAAATATGTTTATATGTGTTAAGGATTAAAAAGTATAAACTTACCCATTTTGATATGATTATATGTGTATGTATAAAAGCAAAGTTTATGATGTTGTTTTGGATAGTTGAGTTATACATATGTTTATATGATGTGAAGATGGGTATGATTAATTTGAATGTGTTCTAGTGACTTGAAATAAGGTTGATATGATGATTGTATAGGTAATGCATGAATGGATTGATTTAACTTTGTTATATTGTGGTGTCAAATGTGACATATTGGTTAGGCATTTAGGGATGTTTGCAAGGTATATTTTGGATGATATGTGTATGTTTAAGTAGACAATTGATGTTGGTTAAAATGTACATTTAGGTCCTATCTTGAGAATGATTGTGCTATGCTTCAAATGACCTCTTTTTGTCTCACACGGGCTAATGACACGGACGTGTGCTATTTTGGAATCGGAATGCATGTGTCCTACACAGTTATAGTTAATTACATAGTCTAGCGACATAGTCGTGTGATAATTGCACACACGGTCGCAACCTTTCACATGGCCTGGCCACACGACCGTGTGACCCATGTTTTCAGAAATTCTTATACTTTTTTTTATATATGTTCAACAAAGTCCTTAATTGTTTCCGTATTGATTTAAGAGCTTTTGTAAACTCGTTTGGGACTCAGATTTGATTATAGATCATGGCATACTTAAATTATGAAGCGTTTAATTTTTGGATTGATTGTTAAATGTTGGTTTTAGTTGTAACTATTCCTTTATATGTTGTAGCGATTAGGGGTGTTGAACTTATTTCCATGATTCAACAAATCAACAATATGATCTTCACTGAATCTGTTTGATGTCTAGCTATGAGACAAATTGTAAGTGTTGATTTACTATTTAAGTTGTTATGGTGAGTTGCAACTTACAAAAACAACTTAAAACTTGAAAAGCAAACAATGAACACAATCACTTGGTTATGCAATTCGGATGCAATCCTACATTTATGGGGTCTTTCTCAAATAGTAATGCAATACAATTTCTATGGTACAAGAGATTATTTAAGCTCAATCTCACTCACGCTTGTTGCAACCTCACTCTCTTACAATAATAATAAAGGAACTCTCCCACTAAACTTTCTCCAATGAAAGCTTAGCTCAAACTGATAAAACATTTTTATTACAAAATAATTGCACACATAAATATTCCTCTAATCAACAAAATTGTGTTCTCTTAATTCCACACACAAAACCATAAGTTTTGTCTTCAATATATATATTTATATAGGGAGAGATCTACTTACATAATGTAAAAATCAAAATAGTTTTACACATTTCCATAACTATTTATATTATCAATATTTTATTGATTCAACCATTGAATTTATTAATATAATTGTATTTGTCATGCATGTAAATTTTTGAATCAACCTGATATCTCTATCATATTGGTCTAAAATATATAGCTAATTTTTTAATATAAAACAAATAGTTAAAAAATTTAAATTTATATCAAATTTGACATAAATTACGTGATCATAAAATATAACAGTTGAATTGTTAAAATATTAAATAATTTTACACACTGTATGAGTAGATCTGTTATGTTTATATATATATATATATATATACGTTTGTAGTCCTTATAACCTAAGCTAATGTGATCAAAATAAGGTTGTAGAATTTTGTTTCAGTTAGAGCACATAATATGAAAAAAATAATGTAGAAATATTTATGTATTAAACCACTCAATTGCATATTTTGTAAATATAAGTAAAGATAATGACACTAATTTTTTTTTTTTAGTTATTTAATAGAAAGTCTTTCTAAATTATACCCAATTTACTACACGAAATCTCATAAAAATTGCATAAAAATATCAAAAGATGCCATAAATAACTAAACAAATAATTTTTTTGGTAACAATATCCATAACATAGGTGGCTCATATCTTTTTCATATTTCTTTTTGGTAATTAGTGGTTTTGTGCCTTTTCATGTGAATTATATATCGCCTTTTGCGATCAAGAGGTGGACATTTAATTTCTTTTTTTCTTTAATTTTCATATTGAAATAAAATTAAATAAATATTTAGTAAATCTAACATCGAATTAACGTCAATAACATAAAATTAAATTCTAGAATCCTAATTTACCACTTGTTGGATTAGGAAGAATCTTTAAGATTTTTGTTATTTTTCCTCTTTAAAAATTGTAGATTTTGAACTCATATGATGGCCTAATGATTGGAATATCTACTATTCTAAGTGTGATCTGAGTTCAAGTCGCATCAAATGTATTTGTTGTTTAAGTTTTATCTCATTTTTGTATCTCAAAAAAAAAAAAAAAAACTACAGATTCCATCATGGCAAAGGCATAAAACTGTAAATAATAATAAATTAATAAATTAATTACTCTAATCTTTCAGGTTAAATGCATTATATTAATTGTAATTAAGTTTGTGTTTGTTTTTCTTTCTTTCTTTTTTTTTATGTTTCTTTCATGAAAATTAATTTGGTCAATCAAAATAACTTACATATAATAGAAAATAAGTTTTTTTAAATGATTTACCCTTTAAATATTACAATTTTATTTTTTTAAAATAACTTAATTACTTTCATCTTTCACATTAAATGTATCATATGAAGAAAACTCAAGTCATTTTTCGAAAAATACTAGTTTATGGATAATTTTATTTTTTTATATAAAAATTAACTTGAATCAAATATAGTATTATTATATTAATAATAATTTTTATTTTTTAAAATATTTAAATATTAATATAAAATATTATAATGTTTAATATTATTAAAAATAAATATTTATTTTTAATAAATTATTTAAATATTACAATTTTATTTTAATAATAAATTTTAACCGTAATGATTTTAAATTTCAAATAATATTTTAAATATATTATTTAAGAATATTTATATTAATATTTTAATAATAAATATATATTAAAATTTATAAATATTCATTAATAAATATTTTACCGTATAAAATATGAATATTTTAATTATATAAATATGAGTATTTGTTTAGGTCATTCTTAACTTCATTTATTTTTTCCAAGTCTAATGTGTCAATATCCACTCTCATATATGTAATATAAATTAAATTTTAATTAGGTATTTTTTATTATTAAGTTAATTTATGATATTAGTTATTATAAAATAAATTCTAGTTATCAAAAGGAAATGCTACTACAATATTTTATAACAAATATATTAATGTTGTGTTTGTGTCAATAAGAACAACTTTTAGAAAATGATTTTAGAAAATTTTGCCAAACAAAAAATGTTTTACACATAATCATCCAAACACTAGAAAATATCAATTTTTTTTTAGAAAATCAATCCATTTTTTGGAAGTTGTTTTCAGTGAAACAAATACAACCTTATACTAACAATATGGTCCTATGCTTTGCATTGAGTTAATTATTTGTCTATGCCAAATTATAGAGTAAATATTAAAGATTAAAATGTCTTTTAAGTTCCTATACATTTCATATATTTGAAATTTAATCTCCTATTTTTAATTTCAGGAATTTAACCCCTGTACTTTTCAATTTAAAAACTTAAGTCTAACTGTTACCATAGTTAAAAATTTTCTGATTAAAGTCATTTTTTTAAAAACTTACTTGGTAGAGATGTAAAAAAATTAGTGTTACAAATATTAATGTGATTTAAAAAAAAAAAAACCATTTGAATTTGTCATTTTAAAATAGTTTTTTTAGAATTGTGTTCTTAAAATTATGAATGCATTGTAATTGAAATAGTTAATAATGTTGACTAACTAATGACATTATAAAAGAGAGAGACCAAATTATGTAAAAAATTAAAGCATATGGATGTAATCTAAATTTTAGCATAGTATAGGAGCCAAAACTAAAATTTAACCATTATCTTATAATAAAAAAAAAGAAAGAAAAAAGACAAACCCAAAAGTGTGTAGGGGTCTAATGCCATTAAAGTATTTGGTCCAACTAAAAACATTTTTAGATGTAATTAATTTAGTTTGTATGGTTGTGATGGGAAGAGTTTCCATTGTAGCAGTCACCTTAAAATAATAGCAAACCTAAATTAGATGTATATTTGTTTGTCAACGAAAAAAATAGTAGGCAATTCTTCCTTACGTCAAGAAGACTTAAAGCAGCAAATGTTTACTTGTGGATGTATAACTTAAAAAGTAAATGGAAAATTTCCTCCCATCTTACATTCTTCAATTAAATGCCTACACAAACAAGCAGTTCTGTTATTGGCAAAATGCAATTTTAGTCAAAGAAACAAGAGAGTTTCAATCATGGTCCATTTCTAGAGGGTACCCTTTTTTCTTAGAGATGAAAAAAATTGAATAATTCAAAGATAATTTAAGCATGAAAACTGAACACACCAAAGAAAAAAGGAAAGAGAATGTTTAGATGGAAAGAGAACTTCCCCTACTGCTAAAATCAAAACTTCATCTCCTACTTGACTCAACAATAAAGAAGAAGTTGTACTAACTTCTGATTTGATCTCCTAAAGAGCAAGAAAGAAAAAGGAAGTTTCAAATATGACGGGTTTTATATTGAAGAATTCCTTTGTACAAAACCTGCCTGTTGAGGGGCATGGAATTTGACATTTCCAGGAGCTGCTGAGCCTGAGCCTGAGCCTGATCAGTCTGATGATCATCTTCACCGGCTGCTTTATTAACCTGCAGCTTTAGCAGGCTGAGGCTATGGTTCATGTTGCAGTATTCTTTGTTATTGGATGATGGCTCCCTCATCACATCGTCTGCAAACCCAACCCTTTTCTTTTGTTCATATTTTCCGCTTCCTGAAACAAACACACACACATGTACAAAAGAAAACGAGACCCAGAATGCAACGCACTGTAAAAAAAGAGAAAAAGTGGTGTAAATGTAGAAATGTTTACCACACAATTCAAATTCAATCTTCTTCATGAAATCTGAGAGGAGACGTTTGTGGAGTTGGTGTGCAATGAAAACTACACTTCCTGAAACTGCAAACACTGCCACCAACCCTGCTGCTTCCATTTCTACAACCCTATAACGTGTGTTTTGGAGTATTTATAGAATTAAGAAAAAAATAAATGGATGAAGCAAAGGGGAGTTGAGAAGAGACAACTTGTTTTGGACGCAAAAGACATTAAAAATAACGATGAAGAATGACTTGTTTGCTTACAACGTGGTTTTTATTATTATTTTCCTTCTAAGGAAAACCGTTGAAATTCCATTCATTTCTCCATATTTATTTTGAATTATATAAATTCTAAAAAGACATTCCAAAACAACAAGATTACAGCAGAATATTTAAGGTAACTAACTTCACATTTCATATTGATCACCAAATTCCATACATATGTTTACAAACTAAAAGTCGATGATTTTTATTTTAGTTACGTTCACCACTTCAATTTCTCCTGCCTTTGCATCATTGTTTTACCACATTTTTGGCTTTATTTTTTTCCCTCAGGTCCAAACCCATTTTATAATTTAATAAGATTTATATATTTAAAAATTTAAATTTCAATAACATTTTTTTATTGCTTAACGTGTATACACTACAGCAAAACAGACTTTTAGCGGCGCTTTTTTTAGCCTTTAGCGGCGCTTTTGGAAACGCCGCAAAAAACGCCGCTATAGGCGGCGCCGCAAAAATTTGTGGCGTTTATTGAAAAGAAGCGCCGCTAAAAGTCAAGGCCTTTAGCGGCGTTTTAAATAAAAGCACCGCTAAAAGTCAAGGCCTTTAGCGGCGTTTGAAATAAAAGCGCCGCTAAAAGTCAAGGCCTTTAGCGGCGTTTGGATAAAAATCGCCGCTAAAAGTCAAGGCCTTTAGCGGCGCTTATTAAAAGCGCCGCTAAAAGTCATGTCCTTAGCGCGCAAGCTTCCCACAAACGCCGCTAATTTTGGCAGATTTGCAATACATTTTTACACCTATATTCACCCTTCCCGCATTAAAATCCAACCAAATACAACAAATATAGCATAAAATGCAATTAAAATAGCAAATTTAGCATAAGAAAATACAACCAAAAATATTAAATCTAAATAATACTTCAAATTTAACGAAAAATATATGATGTAATTAATAAAGTATGATTTAAAATATTCTTAGAATAATGTTAAACGTGACAAAGTTAAAAATATTCTTACAACGAGAAAACTAATGTCTAAGATAGCGCGCTTTTATGCATCGTTGAAACATTTGCATCATCTCGGTTGTCGTAGTGGAGGTCATCGTACTTTTTCCTATGCTCGCCTCCCTCATTCTTTCCGCCATTGCCTCCCTCTCTACTGCCTCTGCTCTAAGTTGTTGCTGGAGTTCTTCATATTTTCGTTGAACCTCGGCAATTTGCTCAACTGTGTTCGCTTGCATCTGAGCCATCTGATCTCTTAACCTCTGAACTTCAGCTTTAGCTTGACTTCCGGAAGGCATGTATTGCTGGGAGCCGGATCCAAAATATTGAGTCGGGGTAATACCAGATCCTTGAAATCGAACCCGACCGTACCTTTCAGGACCCAAAACTTCAGTGATAATTCTGTTATCAATGTTCTCAAGATTAACAGAACTATCAGTCGAAGCAGTCGCTTCATATTCCGCCTTCTTATCCTTTAGTTTCTCCTAAAAAATCAATTAAAAAGTTAGAAACGAAATATATAATAAAAAGGAATGCAACATAGCATTATTTAAAACTACTAACGATGAATTGAATTAAACAATTATAATTAAACATTATAAATATTTAGAATAAATCAAATAGTATTAAGTAAATATACCATAATTTCTCCACTTTTCTGATGTCATAGAGATCCATCTTTCTTCCTATGCGTAATCTCAAAAAGTCAAGGCGCCAACTTTTTGTCCAGATTTAACTTCCTACAATATAGTAGTAAAAATATTATTTAATATTAGAAAGTTATTAATATTTGAAAGAATTAATAAAATTTTAATACCTCGGCCTCATTCTGACATAAACTTCTTCTCGACCTGCCAGTGTGCGTGAATTTTTGTTTTTGCTCACTGCTTATTCCAACTCGCGCACTGGTCCTACATAATGAAATTATTATTACGTATATAGTAAACAATATATATAAGAGTTTGGAAATACGTAATACCTCTCCTTTCTTTGAATTCCAGAATCTAACCGCATCTTCCCATTGGTACCTCAAAGATTCCGTGTGGACATTTCTTAATTTTTCCTCGAGGCTTATGTCTTTCTTAAAATATTGTTTTTTTAAAGTGCTTTTATTGTCTCTCCATTTTTTACCCAATGTCTTCTTGATATAATCATCTGAGACCTCTAAAGCAAATCTATCCTAAAAACACAAGTTTAGAATGTAAATATGAATGAAACTTAAACCAAAATATTATAAATTACATTCACATTTTGTTACCTTAATATTAGCGAGAGCCTGATTTTTGTTGCTATCGTGCATGTGATGCCATGATTCGTAGTTGATGGGCAACATATTGGCATTTCGTGCTAAAATGCCAATATAGCCACTAAAAGTCGAGCTTCAGATCCAACAGTCGCCATAAGTATTTCTACTTACTTTGACACGGTTGGCGGATCTAAGTCGTATAAATCACTAAGCGATGGTACGTCCTCGAACTCACGGTCCCACCATTTTCAAATGAAAAATGATATACTATTTTTATATTAAAATTTACAAATAAATTAATAATAAAAGTCAACACATGTAAAATAAACGTAACATTACTTTGAAATTCTTCAGCTCGCCAAGTGTCTCTGGCACATTCAAGATCCAACAAATGCCTCATTGCTCACTATTTCCTTCTTCCGAATTTGGAGTATTCTCGACAATACTTAAACCACGTAATCTTCTTCTACGCATTTTTCCCTGGAATACACATAAAATAGTTAAAGTTTTAGTAACAAATTACAACAATAATAGTACATATAAGATAGTCAAATTATATAACATGACCAAGATTAAAATTATAATATTACATATAATTAAAAACGTAAAATCTTACTACATCATTATTCGTAAATATCTTCATTCACATCATCTCAACCCATTGATATTGTGTACTAGTACTAGGGATATTTTCATCTAAGTTTTGTTCTCGAAAAGGTAATGTTTCGATCTTTCGACAATGTCATCTCTACTTCCATTACCCATGTCAAACAAGTCTCTAGGGGTGTTCCGAGTACAACATACCAACCCTCATCGCTTGGATCTTTCGAATAAAAAACTTGTTTCACTTGAGAGGAAAATACATATGGCTCGTCCCATCAATTGTTGTCCAAAGTGTGAATCAAGCGAGAGAAATTCACCATTGTAAATCCAAATTGATCTTTTTAATTCCTCGAGCAAGATTAACATCACCCAATCACACCGAAATAAGATAACTTTCCATCCGCCATAGTAATCCAACTCAATAATGTCGGTAAGAAGTCCGTAATACTCCACATTACCCGCAAACCGGATTACTATCCCTAGCACTAGCATAACTTGTAATTGAAGAATTAACAACAACTCCACAATTTTGAGTTCTCCTCATTCTCTCGCGATACTTTGTATGAAATCAGTATCCATTGATGAGAAGGCACTATATCTTTTATTACTCTGTTTCGGACCTTGGGAAAGCCATTTAATTTCGTCATTGACGTCCTTCCTACTCCAAACCTATTGAATCGAAAGTAAATTAAATAATTATAAATGTATTATGTAAAAAATTCTTATTTGATTAACTTAATTTCGCAATTATATGTAACTTATTAACTTTAGTTACATACCGCTTGACTTAACCATTCATGAAAAGATTCTGTGAATAACTTATTAATCTCTCGATGTTGTAATCTTCGAGAGCGTGCACGAGATCTCAAAATTTGTTTGTACTCACTATGTTAAAAACAAGTTTAATTGGTTAGAAGATAAACAAATCAAAACGATTTAATATGTAAGACAATTTTATAACTTACTTGCGCAACGGTTCCATTGAATCGTGGTGAAAAAGTACATATCGATGTGCTGTAGATCCACGATATATCATCTAATTCTACAATTTCAACTTTGCCGATTGGTTCTCCATAACTTTGAAATAAATAAGTTTCGCCAAGTCATGATCATTGAGCCCAAAGATTTCTACTTGGTCTATTCAATCGTGTTTCAAAGATCTTCTAAATATCTAGAAATGTAAGGTCATGCACTCTTCTCGCCAAGTAGCCTTCAAAGAATTGATCCTTCGGATAACGCTTATTATGTACAATATGACTTCAATTTGCTTAGGAACCTAAACACGATATACAATATTTATCAAAAGTCAGAACTAAATGTATAGAGGTGAATGAGTGAATACTTGAGAAATAAATTAGCACCTTTCAATAGGATACATCCATCGATAAAAAACCGGTCCACCAAGGATTGCTTCGTGAGGGAGATGGATTACCAAGTGCACCATAATAGTGAAGAAGGAAGGTGGAAAGATCTTCTCTAAATTGCATAAAGTCAAAGCCGCTCGATCCTGTACTCTCTCAAGTTCTTCGACATTCAAAACTTTGCCACAAATAGCTTTCATTATATTGGATAGTTCAATTATACAGGACGTTACATTTTTTGACATACAGCACCGTAAAGCAATTGGGAGTAAATCTTGCATCAAGATGTGGTAATCATGTGATTTTAATGAATATAATCTTCGATCTTTGAAACTCACACATCGAGATATATTTGACGCATACGCATCTGGGACCTTTATATCCTTCAACACCATGCAGAAAACTTCTTTCTCTTTCTTTGACATTGAAAAAATAGAAGGCGGCAACCGACATTTCCCATTCGGAAGTACTTGAGGATGAAGATCACGCCGGATTCTCATGTCAACTAAATCAAGTCGGCTCTGAAGATTGTCTTTTGATTTTCCATCGACATTTAAAATTGTCCCAATTATGTTCTCGCAGACATTCTTCTCAATATGCATGATATCAAGATTGTGGCGTAAATGTTGTGCTCCCAATAAGGCAACTCAAAAAAATACTCCTTTTCTTCCACAACTCCGCCTCATTAGGATCATCCTCTTCGCGATTCATTATCGATTCATCCCTCGATCTTCTCCTTGTTTGCGTGATAGGTGGTTGATTCATCTTCCCAGAACTAAAGTTGATATCTTTTAACATAAACAAGATTTCAGATCCAACGGTCCGCTCAGAGCTCCTCTGCACTCTTCAAGACTGGCAAATAGAGTCCTCTCAAATCTAAATTTATGATTTTCATCTAACCACCGACGGTGGCCCATGTAAGAGAACTTCTTCCCATTATACAACCACTTCGAACAAGTTTGCGCAGCACAACAAGGACAGGCATAACGTCCTTTAGTACTCCAACCCGATAAATTGGCATAAGCCGGGAAATCATTAATTGTCCACAATAAAGCTGCACGTAAATTAAAGTTCTCCTTTCTCAATACATCATATGTCTCAACACCCGACCATAATTGTTTTAACTCTTTAATAAGTGGCTGCAAATAGATGTCAATATCATTTCCGGGACCTTTCTCTCCAGGGATAATCATTGATAAAATAAATGAAGATTGCTTCATGCAAATCCATGGAGGCAAATTGTAAGGAACAAGTACTACAGGCCAAGTACTGTACGAAGTACTCATGATTTTAAATGGATTAAAGCCATCAGCTGCTAGCCCAAGCCTCACATTCCGAGGATCGCTTGCAAAGCTTGGAAATTTACTGTCAAATGATTTCCAAGCTAAAGAATCCGCAGGATGTCTTAATAATCCATCATCGGTCCGTTGATCATTATGCCACGTCATAGATTCGGCTGTCTTTGAGGACATGAAAAGCCTTTGAAGTCTTGGTATCAGGGGAAAATATCGCAAGACCTTGACTGGCTTCTTTCTTAACTGTGCCCCACCTTCATCCGTATTCACATCTTCTGTATTACTATTCATCCAACGAGACTTACCGCAAACATGACAAGATTGTTGGTTTTTCTGATCACCCCAATACAACATGCAATCATTTGGGCAACTATGAATTTTATCGCACCTAAGGCCCAAATCTTTTATTAGTCTCTTCATATCTTGACAAGACTGGGAATTTTTGCAAACGGAAACATCTCTCTTGAAAACTCTAGCAAACATTGTAAAAGAGTTTCCTACCCACCCTCCCAAACATTTTAAGTGAAATAGACGAATGCGAGAAAGACAATTTCGAATATTTTGATCCTCGTAAAGTTCTTCATTCATTTCATTAAGTAAATTGTAGAACTTAGCCACTTCTTCATTTGGCTCTCATTAGGTGCACTTGTTCCCGCTTTCGCAAAAAAACATTTCCAGTAATATTACAATCCTCAGATATAATAAAGTCAGGTGGAAACGATTGCTCACCATGACAACGCATATTAAATGCATCTCGCAACATATCTTCCATGTCATCTTGTCTAACATACTGATGGTAATTAGTATCGTGGATAAGTCGGATTAATCGCTGAAGAAGTTCCATTAGATGTACACTCTCCATGGAAAATCCATTTTTATACCCCCGATAAAGCCATCAACAACTAGATGTTCAGAGACAACTTCACGAGAATGCCAGTAGATGTTGCCACACTTCTTACACGGGCAAAGAATCATATTCTCTTGGCTTGCATTTTGAAATGCAAAATTTAGAAAAGTTTGTACTCCATTTTGATAGGCATTGCTTACCCTTGACAATTTCATCCAACTCCTATCCATTTTGTAGTTCTTGAAATCTAAAGTTGACAACATATTACAGTTACTTAAATGTTCTCAATTGATTTAAATCATATCATTATACTAAATATCAAGTCTCTAATGGGTATAAACTAATTCAGGCAAGTTGCGAGATTTTCAACTATAGATTTATGTATTATGTAAGTTAAGTAAATTTCAGAACTAGTTATGTATGATATGATATATATCTAAGTATTATGTAAGTTATGTGTTAGTTATGATATGATATATATTTATGTAAATTATATATTTATCTAAGTTATATAAGTTATGTAAGTTATGTAAATTATGATATAAAATATATTTAAGTATTATGTAAGTTATGTAAGTTATATATTTATCTAAGTTATATAAGTTATGTATGTTATATAAGTTATGTAAGTTATGTATGTTATATAAGTTATGTATGTGATATAAGTTATATATTTATCTAAGTTATATAAGTTATGTACGCTTTTGTAAGTTATATAAATTATGATATCAAATATATTTATGTATTATGTAAGTTTTTTATATCACGATGTGGAAAATCACATGGATAATACATATCAAGTATGAAGTATCTATAGGTAAGTAGCGGGATTAAATAATATTTAATTAAATAATATTTATAAAAATTATTTTAATTAAGTAATATACATGTCGTTCGTTTTTATTTGACAAATAACATGTGCAGTTAAAATAGTCCACACTTAATTTAATTTATATTTTACAAGTCATCTTTTCTTAAGTACATATTAAAGCACTGTCTGGACATCCGTATTTAGCTTAAAAGCTATGATTTAGTTTGAATAAAAAAGTTTAACTTAAATGGTAAAACGGACGATCCATTATTTAAGATTCATCGTGCGTGGTGTTGTTACACCTAGGAGGATCCATTATATCTTGCAAATTTCGATATAAGGCAACCCGTCAAGTTTCCAAATTTATATACTTTGAATCTTTAAAATATTTAAACTTTGTAATTTTGATAAAATTGTTGCCATTTTGATAAAAATTAGTTATAACTTTCAAAGACATTTAAAAATATTAAATATTAAAATAAAAAATTATTAATATAAAAAAAAGTAATATGAATATAATAGTTTAAAAAAAATCGTAGTTTAATTTTGATAAGTCAATTGGAAATAAATTAAGGTTATATAAATATTCAATAGTAAATGAGCTCGATAGAATTTTTTCAAGTCTTTTTTAATTTATTTAAGATTCATCGTACGTGGCGTTGTTACACCTAGGGAGGATCCATTATATCTTGCAGCTGATATAAGGCAACCCGTCGTCAGTTTCAAATTATATATACTTTGAATCTTTAAAATATTTAAACTTTGTAATTTTGATAAAATTGTTGCCATTTTGATAAAAATTAGTTATAACTTTCAAAGACATTTAAAAATATTAAATATTAAAATCAAACATTATTAATATAAAAAAAAGTAATATGAATATAATAATATTAAAAAAAATCGTAGTTTAATTTTGATAAGTCAATTGGAAATAAATTAAGGTTATATAAATATTCGATAGTAAATGAGCTCGATAGAATTTTTTCAAGTCTTTTTTAATTTATTTAAGATTCATCGTACGTGGCGTTGTTACACCTAGGAGGATCCATTATATCTTGCAACTCGATATAAGGCAACCCGTCAAAGTTTCAAAATTTATATACTTTGAATCTTTAAAATATTTAAACTTTGTAATTTTGATAAAATTGTTGCCATTTTGATAAAAATTAGTTATAACTTTCAAAGACATTTAAAAATATTAAATATTAAAATCAAACATTATTAATATAAAAAAAAGTAATATGAATATAATAATATAAAAAAAATCGTAGTTTAATTTTGATAAGTTAATTGGAAATAAATTAAGGTTAATATTCGATAGTAAATGAGCTCGATAGAATTTTTTCAAGTCTTTTTTAATTTATTTAAGATTCATCGTACGTGGCGTTGTTACACCTAGGGAGGATCCATTATATCTTGCAGCTCGATATAAGGCAACCCGTTAGGTTTCTAGCCTATATACTTTGAATCTTTAAAATATTTAAAATAAAGTTGGAGAGAAGGTCAGCTATTGTTGTAATTTTAATGGACAAGCAAGCTACATGGTAATAAAATTAATTCATACATATTCATACTTAAGTTGAATCAAATAATAATTAAGTTGAACCAAATATTTAAAATTAATTTGGAAATAAAATAGTTCTACTCCAAATAGAATGAGCAATTAAATCTTTACAAAATCGCAACCCCAAAATATTAAATTTTCCAAAATCATAATGATAAAACTATTATTGATTAGAATTTTGAAATAAAACGTACCTTAATAAAACTTACCTGGTCTACTCCACTCTCACCAGCAAACAGAGGCTGGAGTCAGAAAAGTAATATTTGTTAAGTAGGTTAAAGTGAAAATGCATAGAAATAAGGAATAAAATTTAGCAACGAAACTCGCGTTTACCTAGAACAAATGTCAATGGTCAGGTGTATTTAGTTGCACCAAATATTAATTCAAAGCTCGATAGTACCTAGAATGTAGATGTAAGATTATAAGAGTAGCACCAAATATATTTCAGTTTAAGCAAATATAAAAACTTTACCTATATCGCTTTGCAAGTGCCCACTTGTACCAGGATCAAAGACATCACCAATGAAGTCAGTACACCTTAGCAAAATATGGCAAACTGCACAAGAAACACATAAGTTGGATAGAAACATGAAAATGCACTCAAAAGAACATCTAAAAACAAAAATGGAATCACCATTAGTATGTAAACATGAAAATGCACAGCTTTAAACAAACCAACTTTGCATGTGCGTAATCATACTCCACAAAACTCATAAACATTAACTTCTCCTAACCGTAATACCAACTTTATGTTTACAGAGGCCTTGATCAAAACTAACATAATCATTGATTTATAACTTATCTAATAAGAATCACGAATATGCAGAAAGTACTTCAAAGATTTAGTTTCAAGAGAACCATGTATTCGAAGGAAAAGAGCTGAAAAATGATCAATGTATGCAAAACCTGGTCTATATTTCAAAACTGAGTAAAGCTTTCATCTAGTACCAAATACATACATATATAGAGACACAAACACACAAACACACAGCATACATCTCCATTACCTAAATCTGCTTTCTTGCAAATAAAAGATAAGTAACCTTCTGCATGATTCATACTAGATTGCTAATCCTAGCAGTAAAAAGTACCAATCTTTCCAAAGGGGAGCTATATATCACATGACCTCAATGAGGGCCTTAATAATCTTCAAACATTTTGAATGTTTTTACATCCAACTTTTGCACTCCAAAAACAAATATATTAAATATGGATACAATATAAATACATGAATCGTTTGTGATTTTTTTATTTCTAAATTTCTTTTGAGATTTTATAATCTTCTCTCTAAAACACCTTTTGACATCTACTTTGTTTTACTTATCATCAATCCTACTGATGGAAAATACCAACCTCCAAATTCCTTTCTTCTTGAGCAAGCACCAAAAACAACAAAGCCCCCCACCCCCCTAAGAAAAGCCTTCCATTACCTGATTAATATATATATATCTTTGCTAATTTTTCCAATATTATATATGAACTGAACTCATAGATATGCTGATCATATGTATATTTATATCATACCTATAATAATAATAATAATAAAGTAATATATATCGAAATTATGTTTAAGCAATCCTCCCACTCCATTACCAACCCTCAACTTTCTCCTACATTTTGACATGAGTATTAGTTTTAGTTATAGCCCCTCGTGTGTGCACAAGAATTTCAGTCACTTCCACCATATATTTCACACAATCATAACATTTCCTCTTCCATTTGTAGCTTCGTTCGTTGGGGCATCCTACTTACTTCTCTTATCACCACAACTCTTTCATCTATTTAAATAAGTCGCAAACATCACATAAATCAATTAAAATAAGTTGGAATATTATAAATAAAGAAATAAAATATTAGAAAAATTTTGAGTCTTATTTAAGAATTCAATGTAACTTAATTTTGAATTTAATTAAAATTTCATGTGACTATTCACAAAACTCATCACTAGATTTTGACCAAAACTATATTGGTGCATGGCCATACGTGTATTGTGTGTGCCTAATATTTATATTCATCTTACTAATTTTTGGAAGAAAAAAGAAAGGCTAATATGATGAATATTGAGTAAACTACAATCAACTTAGTTCACCTGAGATCAATTTTCATTTACTATTTACACTCATTAAACCTAATTAACTTTGCAAACTATTTCAAAATTAATAATTTTAATTATTATAAAGTTGCACGTAATCATATTCATCCCATGTTACTCCCAAATTGATTTCTGATCGAGGGAAAATAAACAGAAGAATTAAAACTCCTTTATATCAACTAACACGTGAGGACTAAAAATTAGCATGTCAACTAGAAATTAGACAATTATTTAGCTTTGATGAATATAAACTGGCTCATAAATAACATGCTAACACTAATTGTTGCCATAACTGAATTAAAGAAAGCATGAAATTATATCTCAAAACAAGATGGAAAGATGGTAAGCTAGCCAAGATAAGAATCTGAATCCACATGAAAGGAAAAAAGAGACATTGGTAGCAGAGATAAAGCGTAAAGGAAAGATTATTCCTCCAGAGAAAAAAAAGAAAAAGTAAAAAGAGAAGTGGGGTTGAGCCCTTGGTTTCGTGCTTGGTCTTTAAATGGCTGAACAAAACAATGTAAGGCCAACAAACCATCCCAAGCCGATGGAAATTTATGGCAAAGGAAAAGAAAGGAAAGGCATCACAACATAGAAAGTGAAGATGTATTGAAGATCCCGAGGAACAATGCCCCAGCCCTCGCTTTCCCTTTGTTTTTAACATCAAAAGAAAATCATCAAAGATCATCTGATGCAATGCTAGCTTTTCAAAAATAACAATGGGCACATGCGTGGATCCACCGCCTGCACAGGTACGGTAATCAATTATGAACATCACTGAGTGAAAGCTTTAGTGAGTGTGAGCACAGTGGGTGATAAGTTCCTAGTGCTGGTTTGCTTTGTTTAGTCAGCCAAGCTCCCCATACAAATCCCAAAAATCTAAACCAAACCCATTTTAGTAGCTAGACTTGTAAAACCCAATCAAAAGCTTCAAAAGGCAAAGATACTGATTAAACAATATACATGCAGCTACATATATTTATGATGGGAAATGATGTGGATTTTCAAGCAGTTTGATAGAAATGGACGTGAGAGTAGATTCATGTGCAAACGTTTGGGAGGTACCTGACAGGCATTTACAACCAGCTGCTAATGTTGATGTTTCTCTTCCATGTATAGAGTTTTTGCCTGCCATTTTAAATAAAAGAAAATACAGCTCCACTTAGTACAAAACTGAATCAAGCAACACAAACCCAGATAAGAAACTTGAATGAACTTAGAATATAACATAGCAAATAATGAAAATAACCAAAGTAAATTGAAATCTAAAGCAGAAAAGAAATATGCTTTTCCTTTGAACCCAAAAATTATCGAGGAGATAAGCAGAGAAGAACTTACAGGTGTAAACGAAAAAGGCAAGAGGGGTTTTTTTTCGGATGTCGAATTGGGGAATTTTAGAGATGAGCAGAGAGCAGATGAGAAGAGATGAGCAGAGAGCAGATGAGCAGAGATGAGCAGAGAGCAGATGAGCAGGTGAATTTTAGAGATTTCAAACTGGGGAAGAAGGGGTTTTTTTCGGATGTCAAATTGGGGAAAAACAAGTGATAATTCTTTAGGGATTTGACTAAGGAAAAGAGGGGAACTGGGGAATGATCGTGTGTAAAAATGAAGACAATAAAACGAAGACGTTTTGACAAACATAATTTAACGCTTGCAGCGTTTTTGCAATAAGCGCGCTAAAAGGAAAGCTATTGCGGCGTTTCAAACAAACGCCACTAATAAACTAACAAAACGACGGCGATTTGATCTCGAACAAAATAATAGTAGCGCGCTTTATACACAAGCGCCACTAATAAATCCTACAAAACGCCCCGCTTTGTTTAAAAACATATGCTTTTTTTATGCGTTTTTATAAAACGCCGCTATTATATACTTTGCGGCGTTTATTATAAACGCCGCTAATTCCTTTAAAATTTAAATTTATTTAATATATAATTTAAAAACAATATAAATTAAAAAATCACTTATATACCCAAAAATTTAAAATTATTTTAAACAATATAAATTTTTTTAAAGTTTAACTAATAGTTAAAAGAATTAGATAAAATTTGAAATCTTCAAAATTATTGAAAATTTGAAATCTTTAAAATTTGAAATTATTTAATATATATAAATTAAAAAAAAAACACTCATATACCCAAAAAAAATTTTAAAATTTTTTTAAATAATATTATTTCAAATTTTAATTAGTTTTTTTAACACTAATTATCCTAAACCCTAAACCCATATGTCCTCTTAATGCTTTAATTAACCCCTAAATTCCTAAACCCATACATGGTAGCTATTAAATTCATTAAGTTTTGCTATTTCTAAAATACTAAAGTACTCTAAGGCGCTCTAAATTATAAAGCCTAAACCCTAATTAAATCGGCCAAAACTCTAAACCATGAACACTTAAAATCTTAAACCCTAAACCCTAAATCTTAATCCCCAAACCCTAACAACTAAATCATAAACCCCACACCCCAAACCCTAAACTCCAAATCATAAACCCTATATATATATATATATATATATATATATATATATATATATTACAAGGGACAAAGATAATTAAAAAGGAATTTTATTGCTTATCTAAACTCTAAACCTCTTAACCCCTATCCCATAAACACTAAATCCTTAACCCCAAAACCTTACACCTTAAACTCTAACCCTAACCCCTAAACCTTAAATTTTAATAATTATTATTTTAGGGGTTTTAGATTAATGTTTATGATTTTTTTAGGGTTTTTATATTTATCGATTTTATTTAGATTTATATTATAAAAAAAATCCAAGATACACAAGTTAAGTAGTTTACCATATTTACCTCTAAATTTTAAACCCCAAATCCTAAATCTTAAACTCTAAGCCCTAAACATAAACTATAACCCATAAACTAAATTACTTTTTTGCGGCGTTTGTCCAGAAGCGCCGCTAAAACCTCGACCTATAGCGGCGATTTTCCAGAAGCGCCGTTAAAACCTCGACCTATAGCGGCGTTTTTCCATAAGCGCCGCTAATACCTCGACCTATAGCGGCGTTTGTACAGAAGCGCCGCTAATACCTCGACCTATAGCGGCGTTTGTACAGAAGCGCCGCTAATACCTCGACCTATAGCGGCGTTTGTACAGAAGCGCCTCTAATACCTCGACCTATAGCGGCGTTTGTACAGAAGCGCCGCTAATACCTCGACCTATAGCGGCGTTTTTCCAGATGCGCCGCCAAAACCTCGACCTATAGCGGCATTTTTCAAAAAGCGCCGCTATTGTTCAGTTTTTAGCGGCGTTTGGGACAAAATTGCCGCTATTGATCAGTTTTTAGCGGCGTGTGGGTCAAAAAAGCCGCTATTGCTCTATTTTTTGCGGCGTTTTATTTAAAACGCAGCTAATGTAAAATATTTGCGGCGTTTTTTGTTCAAGCGCCACTAAAAACGCCGCTAAAGCCCTATTTTCCTGTAGTGATATCACATTTCATAAAAAGACATGTATATAACATAATTTATTTTCTTTTTAAGTCACCCAAACATTAATGGTATAATGACCTTTTTAGCTTTTTAATTTTATAAGAAAAATTATTTTAGTTCCAATTTAATTTTTCATTTCCATTAGCCCTTGAATTTAGATTTTTTGTCAAATCACCTCAAATGGATAGAATGTTAATTTTGTTGACCATGTTAACAATTAATTAATTTTTTAATTTTTTTAAAATTAATTAATTACTGATGTCATGTCATCAAAGCTAACAGACATTAACTTTTCATCTATTTTAAGGTGATTTGATAAGCAATGCAAGTTTAAGGGCTAAAAAAAGATAAATTGAATAGAGAGCTAAAATAACTTTTTTCTGTAAAGTTGGAGGGCCAAAAATTCCAAGATGAAATTTTGAAATAATATTCAATGATTGAAATATTATTTTACACAAATCTTAAATTATCCATAATCTTGCATTTTCTAAAGGGTGGATATGATTAGGCGCATCCTCAAACTGTTAGGAGTATACAAGTAACTTAGCTGAGTTGCATAAGCTAAACTGCTACCTAAGCTGAGCTGATTAAACAACTTAAAAGATCAGTTAATTGTTAAACAACTTAAGTTTACTTAATTCAGTTAGTTAGGTAATAAGTATATAAAGTCTATTAATCAGATTTTGTAAATGGACTTTGCTGCTCAAAAGAAGAGAGACCAGACAATGAGGGATTATCTTAGACAAATCAAGGTAATTTGTGATAACCTAATTGTTTATGGGGAGAAGGTATCTAAAACAGAACACATTTATGCAATCTTACATGCTTGTCCATCGGAATATGAGTCAGTAGTCCCAATAATTACAACCAGCATGCAAAATTTTGATATTGAAAGAGGACAAAGTTTGAAGAAACCAGTGAGAAGTATGTTTTCATTGGCTATAGTTCCATGTCAAAGTGCTATAAACTTTACAACTTGAAACTAAGAAGATGGTCATTGTCGAGAATGATAATTGTAATTGGCTAGAAGGAAAGGTCAAAGAGAAAACCGTTCCTACTATGATTATGCATCAATAAATGTTGATGAGCAACCAACCTATTCTACACCAAGTTTTCCGTCTTCACCACCTAGCTCCACTCCAAGAAAAATGAGGAGTTTTTAAGTGATGTAACTGTTGTGTAATATAACTAGAAAACTTTGACGAAGCAATCAAAGAGGATGCTTGGAAGAAAATTAGCAAATTGAAAAGAACAAAATATGGGTGTTTGTTAAAAAGTCAAATGACAAAGAAGGTATTAGTGTGAAATGGGTGTACAAAGTGAAGCACGAGAAGCCAAGTTAACGGTGAAAGACTATGTACAACAACCTGGTATTGACTACCATGAGATTTTCTTTAACCTTGTAGTTATTAACAACAACTCCATATTTTAATGTCTCTGGTTGGATTTTAAGTAGATTTGTTAGTGTGTTAAGTTGAACTATCTTCCATTCCAATTTGAAAATCATTTTTTGTTGCAGCAAATGGAGAAAAACAGCGACAAAAGACAAATTTATGAAGAAAAACTGACTGTAATACTACATCCTTGGATATTACTGACATTGTCATTGGCTCCAAAACTTTCTCTTTTATTCCTTTGATGTTCCCTTATCTTTCCCATATTTTCTTTTATTCGTTGGATCCTCGCTTTCAAACTCTTTATGTTTGGTTTCAAAGCCTCCTTCTTCTTCTAAATGATGTTCAGCACCTCCATCGTTATCGACTTAATTTGAAGTTTTCAACTAAAATCAAAGCTGAAAAAGTCGACATTGAGATGTAAACTTGATTTGTATGAGTGAACAACCATGAACAATGGATTTATATAACAAGTTAATTTTAGCAGAATCGGATCTGGTTTTGGAATATGGAGGAAACAATTGAGAAATATGAAGAGAAACCAGGAGGGAAGGTGGAAGAAATATCAGTTTTACAGTGACGCCAATATGTGGGGAATCGGGCAGTAGGCTTAGAAGTTAGAGTCGCTTGTACTTTCAATTGGTTTCCAATTAGTTTTTTGGAGACTGATCATACGAAGTTAAGGGTAAAAAAAAAATAGTACACGTGTCAAAATATAAGTGGAGGGGCGGAGGATATTTGTTCCAAATTACGTTTTATAAAAATAATGAATTACGTTCTGATGTTTGTTTATTGTTCCAGACTGAACCGTGTTTGAGGTAACATTGGGTTCGATGGCAAACCCTGACCATCCTATAACTGTTTAGACAACCTAAACCCTGCGTTTTCTTCATCAAGACTGATAAGCTTAGCTTCACATATGTCACACAGAGGCAATCAATCATAACCCAATGAAACCCTTTTCTATGAGCTGCGAAACCATCTTTTTGATACATTATTTTATGCAGAAAAATGATGCATGACATAGAGATAAGAGCCTCAATACTAACATTCATGTTGCAGTTTTCTATAGCGCTCTCTCTGTTGTTACCAAATTCCAAAGATAATTGGTAAATAATGGTTACAAATCGATAGGCTGCCGTTCACTGTATGACTAAGAATAAGAACTCCATGAAGTTAAAGTTATTTTATCCTTAATTCAAAAGCATATGTTAGGACTAGGATTCTCCTGATACTAAAATCTTCATGCTTGCTTTGCTTATACTATGATGTGAAATTCTCGTCAAAACTATGAGCATTGACCAACTCTTTAAGGTAAAATCTCAAGGTGCTGCTGATTCTTGATCCTCTTTTATAACTCTTCTCTCTGATAATGCCCAAGCTTTTCAGAATTATCCTTATGGCCTCGGCATAGTGGCAACGAGAAGCTTTTTTCATCAGACACTCCTCGAAATCACTGTATCATTAAGCTCCACGGTGAAGTTGCATCCCCCGCAAAGACAGGTATGCTAAGACACGGTAACCAAAGATCATTGCTACTAGAGCACCTACTTCCCATAAGCCATTGTCTGTTTTTATCCCGTTTACTGGAGGCGTAATGTCTTGGTACTGTACTTTGAGAAGAAGCTTGTAAGTATGATAGTTGAAAGACATATAGCGGATCCAGGATATGAACACTGGAACTTTCTGCAAAATTAAAGAAGATGATGACGACGAGTTAATATTTCTGCTCTTAAAGCTTGTAATCAGGCAGCTTATCCAAAGTAGACTCATTGCATTGATCATATGAAAGCTAGTATTTTTTATGCAGTTTTGAACTTGTGAGTAATATTTGGTTGCCTAATGCCTACCTTCACAAAATAGCCACCAGCCAGCATGAAGGTCATCACAGTTACTGAAGCCAAAGTTGTAGCCCTCTTTAAGTCCATTAGTGTGGCACCAATGGCTAGGCCAAGACCCTGTCAAAGCACCCATGCGATGGTTTTACACTCAGTCTTGAATTGTTATTGGTATGCTTTTAACTGGTGGTTGCAAATGCACATACCTGGGCGGCAATGATGCAGAGAAAAACCGTAAGCATGCTGAGGAAAAAGGGGCCGGCACTCAGTCTCAGGCCAGCCATGAAGTAGACTACCAGAAGGAAAAGTACTGGTAATATTAGATCTAGTGGAAGGTCGCTTGTAGTCCTCGCTAAAAAATATGCGCTCAATCTGTACATGTCAGCTGCTCTTTCTTTACTAAGCATGGCTCTCTCTTGAGGAAATGTGAAGATTGCGGTAAAGACAGGAAAGAATCCCCAGAAGACAGCAATGAAGAACAATAAACCCGCCTGCAAGGTTCCATGATATGCTCATTCCAGCAAATTTTTTGTGATGATAAGTCAAGAAACAACTATTATGGTGGAACCTAGCTGTTGGTTCATGCAGCACCAATTAAAAAAGCGACTATTACGTAGTTTGCTATGATGAGTTTACCTGATCTTGACGGCCTCTGGTGCTTTTACTATCAGACTGCCACCACAGCAATCCCAAGATGATTGCTGTAGAAAGAACTTGGGTGATTCTTAACCAGCTAAAATAGTCATGCCTTCTTTCTTTGATCCCTCTGCAGAATAAGATGCAATATTGTTGCCACCAGCTTGCCCCCCATTCGCGTTTCGAAGAAAACACTTTTAACTTAATTTCATCATCCAAGGGAAGAGGAGTCATAAGCTTCTTCTTCTCATTTTCTGCAACTCTCGACTCGTAGGCCTCGACAAGATACTACTTCCAAATAAAAACGTTATTAGGCTGATTACAGTTTTGATGCCTTTTGAGAAATTAGCTATGTGTGCTCCTTCAAAATGCTGTCTATTTACCTTGCCTTTCAGCAGACTGATAAGGGTTTGGAGGATTTTGGATAAAGATTTTATATTCATAGTGTTTTGAGCCATAGAAAACTTTACCTCATGAACGACTGCCGGTGGTGGCTTCTCGTTTCTTGTTTCAGTTTCAGAATTCCCCATTTGTACTTTGTCCTCTAATTCCGATGGCAAAGATATGTCATTTATGTTCCCATTTGCAAGGTCAAGCAGAAACTCTGCTGGATTCATGGCAATGAGAGGGGAACAACCTATAGATGAGAAATAAGCCATTGCTTCCGAAGCTCTCCCGAAGTAAAGCGAACTGCCTTTCCCTAGAAGAATCAACTTGTCGAATTTGTGGAACAGTCTACTTGATGGCTGGTGGATTGTTGTTATCACAGTCTTCCCGGCCTGCAATGAGAACTCTGAAGACATTTAGAATCAAGAAAATACGCACACACGCTTTCAGTTTTTGAAACTACAACATTGGCTTCAGATGTTGCATATGGGGATGTCAAACCTCGGCTATGTTTTGTAATGTTTGAACTGTCCTTAAAGCGGTTGTGGAATCCAAACCAGAGGTTGGTTCATCAAGAAAGAGAAGGGAAGGGTTGATTATGATCTCGTTGCCAATACAAACTCTTTTCCTTTCTCCACCGGACACTCCACGGACGAATGAGCCGCCTATCATGGTGTCTTGACATCTATATATGCACATCATTTGCAAGAACAAGTTATTTTAGACTTAGATGTTTACTTGGTCAGAGATTCAATAGCAGTAGCAGAGTGAATAAGAGAGTGATTTACCTCTCCAAGCCTAACTCATATATGACATCTATGGCTCGCTTTTCCTTCTGCTGTCTCGATAAAGCCTTGGACAGTCGCAACCGGGCTGTATAGGTCAATGTTTCTTTCACTGTAAGGTGAGGAAACAGGACATCGTCTTGAGTCACGAATCCGATCCTGCCACATACGCATGTTTTTCATCACAGATGATGAGCAGAAAGGTGAAGTAGGTTCAACAGGGAATTAAATTTACTTTGAATGGAACTTAAGAAATCAACACAAAGTGCAGTTGATGAAGAGTGAGCAAAGTTTGAGAGTCCTACTTGCTTTTGAGGAATTTGGAGTAGGGTTGATCATTGTATGTGACTGAACCACCTACAGTGGACTGAATTAACCTGCCACCAAGCAGATTAAGAAGTGTGGTCTTCCCACTTCCTGAAGGTCCCATAAGTGCCAGAACTTCCCCAGGACTTACAGCACCGGTTATTCCATTCAATATATCCCTCTCTTCAGAAGTTGTCATTCCTTTGGTGATCACCTTGTAAGTCACATCAGTGAACTGCAGATTTCAGGAAAACAAGGAAACCTTCATTAATTAAATTCATTGGTATTCATCCGAATATCCTCGGAATAATTACCCTTCTTTGGTACTTGAACTTCGGATACGGGTGCATTTGAAGGGTCATATCTCCGTATCCATTTCCATGTAATTTTGGTTTTATGCATGTTAAACTTCAGATACAATCCTCCATGTTCTTGTTTCAAGATCCGGAGATGCTGGTGCAGATTAAAAGAGGAATAAATGCAGGGGGAAAAGATCCTGCATGTTCAGAAAGTGTTACCTTTAGATATATTGGTAAAGTAGGTTCTGTCTGAAATTTCGGCTTACAGGTGCCAGCTTCAATGTCTTCAGCTGCAATGAAAATTTACTTGAGGCTTAAGAGATCTTATATGTGAAAATGGTTTTGCTTGGTGATTCGTCGCTTAACATCTAATATCGACTGAATACTTGAAACCTCTGCTATTGCAGTTATGTTGATGAGATTACCCTAACATTTTTATCACAGTTACCTTATCATATACCTACACCATAGTCAATAACGTAAAGCTCAACTAAGATATCTAAATGAGGTACCAAATAACAAAACGTAAAAGTATATATTTATTGATGATATATCTCACCATTGTCATTGCTAAATGTGCTCATTGTAGAAGAAGATTTTGCAATAAAGATTAAAAAGGTAGAGAGAGGGGATAAAATAGAAAACGGTGGAGAGATTTCTTCTTCTTTTTTTGGACAATGATTAATAATATGGGAAAATTTAAAATAAAAACAATATAAAATGAAAATGCATCTCTTTTTTAAATCAAATACGCGTACTCTTTCATAATGATTCATTTTCAATGTCTATATTTTGGTCCAATTTCAATCAGTTAGTCACAACACTGGAACCAAAAAGTCTAAAACTGTATGTACATGTGGAAGTCGAATTTAGGTGAGTGAGTGTGGGCGAAATTGGAGAAACCAAAGAGATCCTTCCCTGTCAAAGAAGCAAGTTGTACAACTACAAACATGGGTCCAATTTGTACCATCAAATTATTAATTAGTGTGATGTTATCCACAACAATTCTTTCTACATGATGACCCCACACTTTGTTTATTTGGATTCAGATTTGTGTAATCAAATAATTTTACTTATTCAATAATTTAATTAAACATTTATTTATGGTTAAAAATACTGAAATAAATGTATATATATATTTTATATTGAATTTTAAATATATATTTTTTGTTCCATGTAATTAAAATAACACACATTCAAGACTTGACCTACGGTCTACTATCAAACCATATATCTCCCATAGATGAGGAGTTTGATGTGATGCTTCATAATTTTTTTGTAATACATGTTAAGATTATTTAAGTAATCAATTTTTTTAAAAAAATAATTAATTAAAATATATGCAGAGTTGTGAGTAACACCATTTTTGCTTTATTTAAAAAAAAAATTTTTAATTATTTAAATGAGTTTGTGTATATTTAACTCAGTGACATCGATTATAATATAAAAGAATATAAATATACACTTACGAATATCGTCGTCGCTGAAGGGTTTGGAATCAGTGATTTCATCAGGTGGGACGGTGAAGCCAGTGAAGGAAAAAGATAAGCCCAAGCTAGCGCTAGAGGCGCGGCTGAGAGCAGCCCCGTTGCTCAACTCTTCCACGTCCAGCTTCACCTGAGCACTTCTAGCCTTCCTAATGTGGGTGTTATTCTTGTTACCGCCGCTGCTCCGCCCCGGCGATGCACCCACCACCATCCTCTGGCTTGACTTCCGCGACAGAGTTCCCATGCTTTCCGATGTTATCGGTGCATCTTCATTTTGCATCGTTGGTGACTTGGACGGCGGCGTCGCTGCCGCCTGCGTCTCAATCACCAGTTGCTCCGATTTTGTTCGAGCTAAAGTTGCTGAATTCATCGATTTCTCCATACAGAAAACAACTGCAAGAGCATAACACTAAGTTTTCACTTCTTCTTGATGCTTTTCGCCAAAAAGAAAAAATGCAGATCATGGAAAGGAGGAAATGTATGGCAAGGATGGGTTGCCACATGAACTGGTAACTAACATATGACAAATTCCAAAGAATCACGTAAAAGAAAAACTTAATATAGGTACGAAATTATTTCGTTAATTTAACTATTTTTTGCAAATTTATAATGCTGGTTTTCTAGTTCGTCATCATGTTGAGGCCAAAAAAAAAAACCCAAGTCTTTTGTTTGTTTGATGAGAAAAATCCATAGATAAAAACACTTTCATTGGAACAGGAACGTGCTTTGGGAAAGCACAGAGAGTTCTTCCAATGAAAAATGATGATAATTTAGTTTTGAATTTTTCATGAAATTAATATTAAGATTTACCTTTTTCGGGGTAAACCAGAGGAAGAGCGAAAAGCTGAAGGGAAGGGGAAAAAAAAAAAAAAAACAACAGTTTATGCCTTATGTTTGGAGGTTTGATGTGCTTCAACTGTAATGACCCTCTCAGCATACCATTAGTACTTATAAGGTGCAATTAAAGAAGAGGAAGATTTAAATTACGGAAACACCCTTGAACTTTTCCAACTTTACAAATACAGCCATATAATCCAATAATTTTGTGATAATAACTTCTTCACTTTGATTAATTAATAATATAAGATACGTATGGGTCTAGTAGCATCCATCACTCTCCATTGGGTGTTGTATTTTTATCGTACACGTGTATATCTGGCAGCTCTTTTTATATGGAAATTTTCTTTTTTCTAATATATATATATATATATATATATATATATATAGTTTGATGTTAACTTTGAAGGTTTTTCTTTAAGTAAATTCATTGGTTAATTCGATGAATGGAATTATACAAATTAGGGGGAAAAAATAACAAATACTCATTGTATATGGTGAAGGACAAGCTTCATCAATACAATAAAAGTTTTAGCCTCAGCATCAATAAAACATCATGATATGTTGACAATTGGCTTTGTCACAACTCAAACACGACATATTTGGAGTGATTGCAAGTATTTAATACGATAAGAAAATCTTAATAAACAAGAAAATGAAAACAAAAGTTTGAATATTTTAATAATTAAAACTTGAGACTTTTTTAAGTTTCTAATTTATAGATAATAAAAAATAAAATAAATTAGTTTATGAAATGAAAAAGATGAAATGAAATTTGTTTAGGTGATTTTTGGGTGGATGGTTTGGGACGAATGGTATAATACTTCATACCTGATTTTATCGTCAGGTTTCAGTTACAATGTATTACATTCGTTGCCGGAGCAACTACGATCAATTCACAGTTCAATTTATAACATAAAACATCCCAATATAAGTTAAATATGAATATAAATCGTTTTGTGTTTATTTTCAAGTCTTATACAAGCTAACAAAAGCTCTATTGCTAACCTAAGGTCGAATTAGGACCAAATTGTAACAATTTAAAATTTTTGGGTTGACGTCACGATGTTGAGGTTTCCTCGTCGTAACATGACTCTCTATTTGGTGCTCGTCATGACCTCGAGTAACGATGTCACCACTTAAAGTTTTGTTGTTTCTCATCGCGACTTCAAAAATTCCACATCGCGACGTGACTCACTGTTTTAAAAAAGGACCATTTTGAAACAAGTTTAACATACATGTATTAACCTATATAATCTCATTTAAAACTAAACAACACTATTACAGTAGCATAAGAAGCAAAACATGCTTGATGGAAATTTAATCACACCACGTTTCTTCTTTTTTTTTTTTTGATTAAGTGTTATGGTTAGTTTGTTGAATCCTATTTTTAGGAAGTTTGCTAGTCAAATAAGTTTGTTTAATCTTTCTAGGATTATTCTATTTTCATTAGTCTGTTATCTTCCTCTCTTGTGTTAAGTACTCCTTTAAAATTTTTTCATCAGTGATATTAGAGCTAGGTTTAGAGTGTTTTATGTTGTGTTCCAGATACGATGTCGCAATATCTAAGTGATTCCAATAGATTTGTTCAACCTACTATTCCTCGCTTTGATGGTCATTACGATCATTGGAGCATGTTGATGGAAAATTTTCTTAAGGTCAAAAGAATATTGGTCTATCGTTGAGGATGGAATCCAAGAGCTAGAAGTTGGAACTAGTTTAACAGATGCACAGAAGATGGAGATTGATGCACCAAAGCTGAAAGATTTGAAGGCCAAAAATTATTTGTTCCAAGCAATTGATCGTTCAATCCTTGAAACAATTCTTAGTAAGGATACGACAAAACATATTTAGGACTCAATGAAAAAGAAGTATCAAGGCAATACAAGGGCAAAGCATGCACTGCTTCAAACGTTACGAGGGGAATTTGAGAATTTGCGCATGAAGCCAGTAGAGACTATTTCAGATTATTTCTCCAAAACAATGACAATCATCAATAGGATGCGTACTAATGGAGAACAGCTTAGAGATCTTGCTGTCATTGAAAAAATTTTACGATTCTTGGTGCCAAAATATAAATTTATTGTCTGCTCAATTGAGGAATCAAAAGACCTTGATGCTTTTTCCATTGATGAGTTAGAGAACTCATTAATGATTCATGAGTCAAAATTTGTTTTACAGGAGAGTGAGGAGCAAGCACTGCAGGCACTACCGACTCACAAAAATTCTGGGCATGATAACAATAAATGGAGGGGAAGAAGCGTCGATGAGAGGAGAAATGTTTAGGATCATCGCATACCTAATAGGAAGCCAAAACCTATAGACAAATCCCAGATTTAATGTTCTCGATGTCACAAGTATGGTCATTACTGTAGTGAATGCTATACCAACCTGAATGGAAACAGTGACGGAGGTCGAGGTCGAGGGCATTGGAGAGGGAATGGTAGAGACCGTGGCAAAGAAAAGGTAAATTTTGCAGCAGCAGCTGATGAAGAGGAAGAGGAAGAATTTACCCTATTAATAGTGTGTGATTCGAATGAGGAGACTCGAAAGAATTTATGGTATCTTGATACAAGTTGTAGCAATCATATGTGTGAGACCAATCAGGGTCCTCTAAGCTCAATGAGACGTTTCTAACAACAGTAAAGTTTGGTGACAACTCTCTCGTTTCTGTCCAATGACGAGGAAAGGTAAAGATCCAAACAAATTTATCATCTGTCCAAAGTATTTTTGATGTTTTCTATGTTCTGGATCTAAAGAAAAATTTACTTAGCGCGGGTCAACTCCAAGAAAAGGGCTATGAGGTGATTATCAAGGATAGAGTGTGCAAGATCCAAGACGTCAATCTTGGGTTAATTACTAAAGTCACCATGATGGCCAATAAGAGTTTTCCATTGCATATCCAACATATTAAACATGACCATTCTTTTTTTTCAACACAAGAAACAAGTTTGGCGTGGCTTTGGCATTACAGGTTCGGACACTTGAACTTTGGAGGACTGCAAACATTACACCAAAAAAAAGATGGTTGCTGGTCTCCCTACATTCGATATTTCTTCAAGAGTATGTGAAGAGAGCTTTAAAGCGCTGGTTGAAAAGAAAGTTAGAATGTTAATTAAAGCTCTTCGTAATGATCGTAGAGGAGAATATCTTTCTTAAGAATTTGTAAGCTTTTGTGACTCTAATGGGATCCATAGACAACTCACTGCAGCTTATACTCCTCAACAAAATGGAGTGAGTGAAAGGAAGAACTGAACAATCTTAAATATTGTTTGAAGTCTCTTACGAAGAAGTAATGTTCTAAAAGCTTTTTGGCCGAAGGCAGTGAGTTGGAGTGTTCATGTTTTAAACAGAAGCCCTACACATGTTGTTCGAAATATGACACCGGAAAAAGCTTGGCCAGGCCGACAACCGGATGTGCGTTATTTCAGGGTATTCGGATGTGTTGCTTATTCTCATGTGCCGGATCAAAAGAGGACAAAGCTTGATGACAAGGCTAACAAGTGTGTTTTTCTTGGCATTAGCAATACGTCTAAAGCCTACAAATTATATAACCTCACCACAAAAAAAATATTATCAGTCGTGATGTAGTTTTTGATGAGCAGGTGTTCTGGTCGTGGGAAGAAAATAATGACAATCAGAAGTTGAGGCAAATTCCAGCTGATTTTAGTGATGAGATCACAGAACCAGCTATGGAACAACTTACAATTGAACAGATCAACAGAACGGGCATGGTAAAAGAAACAGAAGAAAGCCGATGTGGATGAAAGATTATGTGGTTAGTGAGAATCAATCTGAAGATGATGAAGATCCTCAGACACTTTTTTCTTTATTTGCAGATTGTGATCCTGCGAATTTCGACGATGCTTGTAAAGATTTGAAATGGTAAGAAGCTACGAATGACGAGATTGTTGCAATTGAAAAAAACGACACTTAGGAGTTAACTAATCTTTCAAGATGACAAAAGCCAATTGGAGTTAAATGGGTTTACAAGACCAAATTCAAAGAAAATGGTGAGATTGACAAGTATAAAGCTCGTTTAGTAGTTAAAGGCTACAAGTAGAAATTCGATGTATATGCTCTTGTGGCTCTACTTGACACAATCAGATCGGTGGTGGCAATAGCAGCACAAAACTCGTGGTTGATTCTACAACATGATGTAAAGTCAGCTTTCCTACATGGGGAGTTGGAAGAGCGGGTATTTATCGATCAACCTCTTGGTTATATGAAATATGGTAGTGAACAGAAGGTATATAGATTAAAAAATGCACTATACGGGTTGAAACAAGCTCCGAGAGCCTGGTATAGTCAAATAGATGCTTATTTCATTTCAGCAGGTTTTAAGAAGTGTCCATATGAGCATACTCTTTGTTGCAAAGCTGAGAATAAGAAGATTGTTAATATGTGCTTGAATATGGACGATCTAATTTATACTGGGAATGATTCAATAATGCTTGATAAATTTAAGCAATCAATGATGAAAGAATTTGATATGTCTGACCTTGGGTTAATGCATTATTTTCTTAGTATTGGAGTATACTAATCAGATTGTGGAATTTTTATTTCACAAAAGATGTATGTTGGGGAAATTTTAGTTAAATTTGGGATGAAAAATTGTAATTCTGTGGCCACTCCCACTGAGCTGGGGCTGAAATTAGAGAAAAATCCTTCTGGTGAGAAGATTGACAGCACTTTATACAAACAACTCGTGGGAAGTTTGATGTACTTGACAGCCACACGACCTGATATTATGCATTCCGTTAGTCTTATTAGTAGGTTCATAGAACACCCAAATGAGATGCATTTTCTTGTTGCTAAAAGAATTCTTCGCTATTTACAAGGGACATCGGATTATAGGATCTTATACAAGAAAGGAGTAAAGTGTAATCTCATAGGATTCACTGATAGTGATTTTGCAGGGGATACAAATGATCGAAAGAGCACTTCGAGGTATGTGTTCATGCTAGGATCAGGGGCTATTTCTTGGTCAGCTAAAAAATAATTGATTGTTACTCTGTCAACCACCGAAGCAGAGTATGTTGCAGCCACTACATGTGCTACTCAAACAATTTGGCTAAGAAACATTCTTGCGGATGTTTTTTTTCCACAGAATGAACCCACTCCAATTTATTGTGACAACAATTCAATTATAAAGTTGTCAAAGGATCCTATTTTGTACGGAAGAACGAAACACATAGATGTAAAATTTCATTTCTTGAGAGATCTCACAAAGAAGCGAATTATCAAAGTTGTTTACTGCAGAAGTGATGATCAAGCTGCTGATATTTTCACCAAACCTCTCAAGATTGAAAGGTTCATGAAGTTGAGAAAGCTGCTAGGAGTTTGCACATTGAGGGAGGGATCGCATGATGAAATTGCTTAAACTGGAAATCTACTTTTAGTTTAAGGGAGGGATTGATGGAAAATTAATCACACCACATTTCTATTTTTTTTATTAATTGTTATGGTTAGTTTGTTGACTCCTATTTTTAGCAAGTTTGTTAGTCAAATAAGTTTGTTTAATCTTTATGGGATTATTCTGTTTTCATTAGTCTGTTAGTGGAGAATCTTACTTCCACGATTTAATTTCTCTGTAAGCCTATATAAAGGCATAATTGTTGAAATTAATAATAGTGAATTGATTTTGGTTATCTTCCTCTCTTGTGTTAAGTACTCCTTTAAAATTTTTTATCAATGCCAAATCCAAAACTTTAAAATAACATTAAGCAACTAAGTTCGAAGTTGACCATTTTCGATACAAAACCAACTTAAACCCTAGGTACATGCCATTTACAATTGAAAGGGTACTTTACTAACTTTTTTTAGTCAGAAATGGTCGTTTCTAAGGCTTCGAGGAATACCTGAACCTACCCATGGAGAAAGCAAATTGTAAACTGAGCAATAGGACTCAGTGGTACCTTTATGATTCAAGAAATTATAACTTAATATAAAAGCATGGCAATAAGTATGTGAACTCAAATTGTAACTTATATAAGTTCATCTATATATATGTAAGTATGCATATTCCATTAGGTAAGCCAATTTGTTTAACATTTCAAACTTACATCATCAGATTTTCAAGATGGATACTCAAATTAGTCAATCTACATCTCAAACTGGCACAGTAGTGCTCATCAGATAAATTGAAGGAAATATACTGGCACACATAGTGCATCATTGGATAAACTGAAGCAATCATGCTGACACGTAACTACATCATTGGATGTACCAAAGAAAATATACTGGCATTTAAGTGCATCATTGGATATATCGAAGCAATTATACCGACATGTAAGTGCATCATCGGATAAATCAAAGTATAAACCTAAACAGTTAATAGAATAACCAATTTCCAATTTCATCACATAGTTCAATTTACATCCCATCATTCGCAATTCAACTTCAATTCATCATTTCATCATATATTATAACATAATTCAGCTCAATTTCATACCAATTTCTTATATCAGTTAAGTTATAAAACTTTCTATCTTATTCAATTTAGTCTTTGTCTTGATATTTAATTTCCACCATAGCATTTCAATTCAATAACCATTAATAACTCGCCTCAATATTATGTAATGCAAAATTTCATAAATATACAATAACGAAATTGGTCTCGGGTCATAGAGATACAAACCAAAAGTTCACGTCACTCGTCGTCGATTCTGATCTGTCGTAATTTGATACGTTAAATTAGGCTCTCCATTATATTTAAAGAGCTTATTCTCAAGCAATTTAGGTGTCTTTTATTTACTTTTTTTTTATTTTTAGTTTTTGTTGTTAATTGTGAAAAAAATAAAATAAAATAAAAAATAAAGAACACAAAATTTTACGTGGAAACCCTTTCTGAAAAAACCACTGCGGAGGAGAAGAAAATTCACTATGTCGAAAATTTGAATCAATACAAAAGGAATAGACTATGTCTATTTATAGGCTTGTAAAGCCATATTCTAGTAGGATTGAAACACCTTATCCTAGTAAATATAAAATAGATGGAGTTTAATAAGGTTTAAAAACCTTATTCTAAAATAAAATAAAAGAAGTCTAGTTCTATATGGATTTTACTTTTATTTTATTTTCCATCGTATTTTTATTTAAATAAGAATTAGGGTCACTTAATTCTAACAATCTCCACCTTGACACAAATTCTCAATGAACAAGTTCTTAATCGCGAACAAGTTCTCCACCTCTTCCATAAAACCCCTTAAGGGTTTAACTTCAACAATGAACACCAACCAAGTCTAAGCAATGCTCAAACTTGGTTATAGGAAGTGACTTGGTCATCATATCTGCAGGATTTTCATGAGTACTAATTTTGCTCACAACAATATCACCACGAGCAATAATATCACGAACAAAATGATACCAACATCAATGTGTTTTGTTCTCTCATGAAACATTTGATCTTTTGTAAGAAAGATGGCACTCTGATCACACAAAATCTCATGCTGATTTGAAGGTCTTCATTTAGTTCACTAAAGAGTCCTTCAACCAAATAGCTTCTTTACAAGCCTCAGTAATCGCCATGTACTCGGCTTCAGTGGTAGACAAAGCGATCAGAGTTTGCAAAGTGGCTTTCCAACTTATTGCACAACCTCCGATTGTAAAGACATAACTGTGAGAGATCTTCTTCTATCAAGGTCTCCAAAGAAAATCAGCATCAACATACCCAATAACTCCATCTTCATTCTTTCCAAACGTAAGCAAACATCGTAGTACCTCGTAAGTATCTTAAAATCCACCGAATCGCTTTCCAGTGTTCTTTTACCGGGATTCGCCATATATCCGCTAATCAGACTGATCGCATATGATAAATCTGGGCGTGAACAAACCATAGCATACATGAGAGATCCCACTCGCACTAGAGTATGGAACATGTGACATGTACTCAATCTCATCATCTCGATTGTGGAGACAAAGTCGATGAAAAGTCTAAAATGGTCGCTAAAAGGAGTACTAACAGCTTAGCACTCGCATATTGAACTCCGCAAAGAAGTTTCTCAATGTACCCTTCTACGACTTAGGTACAATTTACTTGTTTTTCTATCTCTAAGAATCTCCATACCAAGTATCTTCTTTGTTTGGTCCCAAATCTTTCATCTCAAATTCTTCACTTAGTTGGGCTTTGACCTTTCTTATCTCTCCTTTGTCTTTTCTCGCTATCAACATGTCATCAACGTAAAGAAGTAGATACACAAAAGAACCATCATTGTTTTTCTTAAAGTAAACACAATCACAAAACTACTTCTTTTGAAATCGTGAGAAGTCATAAAGGAATCAAACCTCTTGTACCACCGCTTTGCCTTGGTGATGTTTCAAACCGTAAAGGGACTTTTTCAAAGAAGCAAACATAATCCTCTTTTTCTCGAGATCAAAAACCCTCTCCGGTTGTTGCATGTAAATATCTTCCTCAAGTTCTCCATGCAAAAATGCAGTTTTGACATCTAATCGCTCAAGCTCTCTAAATCATGCATGGCCACAATACCAAGCAAAGCTCGAATCGAACTATGCTTCACAACTGGGAGAACACATCTGTGAAGTCCACTCTGGAACTTGATCAGAATCCTTTGCAACAAGCCTTGCTTTATATTTAGGTTCTTCAACTCCTGGAGTCCCTTCTTTCTTTTAAACACCCATTTACAAATGAACATTCTTCTTACCTTTAGGAAGTTTCACAAGATCCCATGTTTTGTTTTTGTGGAGTGATTCCATCTCCTCTTGCATAGCAAACATCCATTTTTCTGAGTCTTCACACTAATCGCCTCAGAATAATTTGATGGCTCTTGATTCGCATCTATATCTTCACCACATTTAAAGCATAAGCAACTAGATCAACCTCAAAGATATACTTCTTTGGAGGTTTAATTTCTCTTTTAGTTACATTTTTGGCGATAGAGTATTGAGGCGAAGAAGCAACTCTATTCTCAATTTTTGTAATCGACTTGAGAGTCGACTGTATTAACTCGATGCTCCACCGCTTTTGATTTTCTTTATTGGAACAGTCTTTTTAAGAGATAAGTTAGGAAGCATAGCAGCTTCATCAAAAACAACATCTCTGCTAATCACAACTTTCCTATTTTCAGGACACCATAACTTATACCCTTTTACACCACTTTTATAACCAAGAAAAACACATTTAATGGATCTCTGTTCCAATTTTCCATTATTAACATGAGCATACGCAGACACCCAAAGATCTTTAAATCGTAATAATTAGCAGGATTACCGACCATACCTCTTGTGGAGTCTTTTCTCAATGGCAACGGATGGAGATCGGTTGATCAAAAACATGCGATGAGGTCGCTTCGCCGCTAACGACTTCCGGTAAGTTGGCATTTGACAACATACATCGAACCTTCTCCATGATCGCTTCGTTCATTCGCTCGCAACGCCGCTTTGTTTGTGGAGTATGACGAATCGCCAAGTGTCTCACGATCCCTTCGACTTGCACAATCTATTAAACTCATCGAACGTAACTCTAAGCCATTGTCTCGTGCGGAGGTATTTTATCTGCTTTTCCGTCTGCTTTTCAATCATAATTTTCCAAGACTTAAATGCGGAAAACACATCGCTTTTACGCTTTAGGAAGAACGCCCCAAACTTTTCTGGAAAAATCATCAATAAAGGTTAGCATATAATTAGCTCCACCTCTCGAAGGCACTCTGGATGGTCCCCATAGATCGAATGAATATACTCCAACGCTTCCTTCGTGTTATGGATTCCTCTAGTGAATCGAACTCTCTTTTGCTTCCCAAAACACAAAGTGCTTACAGTAAATTCAGTTTGCAAATTCCTTGCCCATCAAGAAGTCCTCTTTTGCTCAATTCTACCATGCCATTCTCACTCATATGCCCTAGGCGCATATGCCAAAGTTTAGTAATATCATCATCCGACAAGGAAGAGAGCGACAACCGCATCACCAAAGAATGTGATAGAACCCTCAAAAAACATATAACTTGGCGCTTTTTCTTTGCCCTTTCATCACAACAAGGGAACCTTTGGAAATCTTTAAAACCCCACTTTCACTGTATCTCTGCACTTTTTGAATCAAGAGTACTCAACGAAATTAAATTTCTTTTCAATTCTGGAACATACCGCACGTCACTAAGTGTTCTAACAACTCCATCAAACATCTTAACTTTAATTGTTCCAACACCGCGATCTTACACGAAGCATTATTTCCCATCAAAACAACACCTTCGCATAATCATCGTTTCGTAAGTTGTAAACCAATCCCGATTGGGACTCATATGGAAGGTGCAAACAATCAAGTATCCACTCCTCACTTACTTTAGAATCATTGATGAAGCGACTACAAGTTCACCATCATTGTAGTCTTCTACAACATCACCTTCACCGAATTTTCCTCGGTTGTTTTCCTTTGATTCGCAGCCTCCCTTTTAATCTTATTTTGTAGCTTATAGCACTCAGATTTAATGTGCCCTTTCTTCTTACGTAAGTTACAAGTTTTACCTCTATTTGAAGACTTGATCTACCCTTAGATTTAGCACGATGATTTCTTTCTCGTGTCCTACCACGATCATCATCGTGATTCCGATCTTGTCTCCCACGAACAATGAGACCTCTCCTTGAGAGTCGAGTTTAACCACAAGATGTTTCATCTTATCATACGAGGTTAAAGAATCATAAACCTCATCAACCGTGAGAGACTCGCGGCTATATAAAATCGTGTCTCTAAAGGTTGAATATACAGACGGAGGCAACGAACAAAGTAGAATCAACCCTAGATCTTCCTTATCATACATCAACCTCCATGGCCTCCAAGTTTGAGAGAATTTCTTTAAACACTTTATGTTCGTGTCTGAGACGCACCTTCCTCCAAACGATGAGCATAAAGACGCTGCTTCATATGCAACTTGCTTGTTAGAGTTTTCGACATACATATTTGTTCTAGCCTCTTCCATAATGCAATGCGCATTCTCTTTCATCACATCCTGCAAAAATTTCATTGGACAAATGCAGATGCAATTGTGTTAATGCCTTTCGATCCTTACGCTTCTTCTCTTCATCTGGTAATGTCGAAGGCATCTTATCTATCCCTAGCAGGGCATCCTCCAGATCCATCTGCGCAAGAACCGCTTGCATCTTAATCTTAATCACAACGCAAATCGGTGTTGCGATCCAACAACGAATTTCATATTTCAAAGACGCCATTACCGTGATCGAGATGAACAACCCTAAGCTCGGATACCAATTGTGAAAAAAATAAAATAAAATAAAAATAAAGAACACAAAATTTTACGTGGAAACCCTTTCGGAAAAAACCACGGCGAGAGGAGAAGAAAATTCACTATGTCTAAAATTTGAATCAATACAAAAGGAATAGACTATGTCTATTATAGGCTTGTAAAGCCATATTCTAGTAGGATTGAAACACCTTATCTCTAGTAAATATAAAATAGATGGAGTTTAATAAGGTTTAAAAAACCTTATTCTAAAATAAAATAAAAGAAGTCTAGTTCTATATGGATTTTACTTTTATTTTATTTTCCATCGTATTTTATTTAAATAAGAATTAGGGTCACTTAATTCTAACATTAATAAATTATTTTTGTGAGTTTTATGCTCTTTTGAGATCCAAATTAGTCAATTGTGCCATGGGAAGCCTAATAATATGGTTGAGTGGTGTAGGGAGTTGATAATGACCCGAACTTGAAGAAAACATCATCTAGAAGGGGGTATCGCGATATTGAAGCATGAAAGTCGTGATACCTTTGACAGTGTTGACATGAAGAAAAGTGAAGTCACTCTAGTGGTATCGTGATACCAAACATGGGTATCGCGATACCGAAACACCCCAAGACCTTCTAATTTAAGACTGTCGTAGGTATCACAATACCAGAGCCTGGGTACCGTGATACCATTGCTTGACAGGTAAAAACGCTACAGGGGTAATTTTGTATCTAAACAGTCTTAAGTCTTTGTTTTCATTTAAGGGCATAATAGACAATGTTAGATTAAATGTTAGAAGACTATAAATACCACTTTATAAGCTTTTGATTTCAGATTTTGTTGGCTGAACATTTTCTCTTTAGTTTCTGTAGTGTTAGTTATGTTTTCTTTTCTTTTCATTTTTAGGTTAGGTTTTCCTCTCTTTTTTTTAAAGTATATTTTACTTTTGTTGTTTTATTTCTTTTTCTTGTTAAAGACTTTTTGTAAAAGAAGATGAGTCAAGCTTTTGGGTGTCATTGGTTCCACATCTAAATGAACATTTCTTACCCTTATTTTTTCACTGTGCATATCAATTATTCAATGAAATGTCTATTTGGGTGCTAAGCTTTATTATGTGATGATATTGCTTGTTGGTTAATTGATGAATTGATTATTAAACTAAGTTAATGTCTATACTTGATTGTTTGGTTGTTTTTTTATGTCGAATGCTTAATACACTAGAATTAACGTCTCTAGTGGAAAATTTAGATAAACGAGATTGAAAAGAGAGTTTATCATTAGATAGTTCGATATAATGATGTTGAATAGTAAGACCAAGAGGAGAGCTATATGCCTAGGTGAGACCAAAATGAGAGCTTAGATGGTATCTTTTAATCTAGGATGAGACTGAGAGGAGATTCCTAAATAAGAGTGACAAACAATATAATCAGTATAGGTTCATTAGCTTAGTTAGCGATTAATGAATCAATCAATCATCGTTTTAATCATTTATATTGTCTAAAACAATAGGAAGAAAGTTTAGCTTAGTTAAAGCCTGGACTATGTTTACTGACTCTGGGTTTAAGCCCTTATTTAAGTTTTAACAAATTTAAGTTTTGAAATGTAACGGAGTTAAACCTTGATTAATTATTTTATTATTTGAGTGGTAGGAGTGCACCTACATCTATTACAGAGCCTACAATTTTTTTTACAAATGTTAACCGACATGATCCAATCATTTTAAATAATAAAAATTTATTTAAATTTTAAATATAATTATATAAAAATAGTTTTTTGAAAGGGGTACAAGTATTAATTGAAAAATACAAAGATAGTACATCTAAATTATTTCAAGCAAAATTAATCATTACAAAGCACATATCAAACATAATCTAAATAAGGGGCGAAGTCAAAAATTTTGTTTTGAGGATGAGATACAATTTTAAAATTGTGAGGGCCAAAACTAAAAAAAAAAAAAAAAAAAAATCTAAAATGGCTTAGATTATATAATTAATTTTTAGGAGAGACTAAAATTATAAATTTATATTTATTCGAATGATTAAAGAACGTAAAATGAATTGTTAATACTTGCTCCTGCCAATCTCCTTTAACTTTATTTTTGATCTAAATCATAATAAATTCGAATATATCAGAATAAATCTAAATATATTACACATAATCCCACCAAACTAATCGCTCAAAATCAAGGCATGCTCCTCATTGACTATTAATCCAAAATCATGGAGAAACAAGAAAAGAAGGGAATTTTCTTTTCTTTTCCTTTTTAAAAGAAAAATCCAAATTACAATCCTAGTGGAAGCGGACGAATAAAAGAGGTGAGTGCCGCCTAATGATGGGGGGTACATATAGACAAAGACGAGGACTTGCAATTGTTTGTTTGATGTCTGCGATGGTTTAATTATTGACTACATTACCTCTTTATTAGGGAAGCCAATTCTTTATTACTTTTGGAGCTTTGTACAAAAGCTGTTTTTTATTTCTTTTCTATTTTTGATATCTCTTTTTCTTTTCTGCGCCAACTAAAACTAGTTTTGCCAATTTCTTCCATGTATGATATGATGGTGATAACACCTTCTCACTTGACTTGTATTTTAACCCTTATCATCATCTTTAATCATCACAAACGTCACAAATTGGTCAATTTTTCATCGAATTAAATAATTTTAAATTCAATTCAATTCATATTTTTTTATCTTTTATTTTATTTATGTATATTTGTTGTTGATACATGCGCAGATGGAGTGAAATTTATTAGATTTTAATCATTAAAATTGTCAATTTTTAGGCTTGGGAAATCAGCATACTTGTGACAACTTTTTGGATGGTATCCTGGCATTTCTGGATTGAGATGTCTTTATGATGTTTGAAGATTTATCTCTTAGCTTCGAAATGCATTTTGAATCACTCGATTTTGATTTCGGGAGCTCAAGTTATAACCGTTTTAGTGAAGACTGTGCGAGTAGAATTTCTGGACTGGATTATGACGGGAATTACGAGTTCGGGCTTTTAATTCGAGTTTAAATCATATTGGGTTTGAGTTTTAGGCTTAATTTTTATTATATATAAACCCATATTGTATTTATCATATATTATTATTTTATTATGATTTTATTTCGAATTTTTTATAATTATTAAGTATTTTAAGTTATTTAGGAATTTTATGTTAACAAGAAAGTTCAATTTAAAACTACTTCTTGTTTAGATTAAATTAGATTTCTAGTATACTTAAGAGTTTTATTTAGATTTATTTAGCTAGCCTATATATAGGCCTTTGCATTGTACACAATTTAGACAATTCATTATTATTCTATTTCTCTTTTGAGTTAATAAATTCTCTCTGAGTTTTTCTTTTCAAAAATTTCTCTTAAGTTTCTTCTAGAAGAGTTTTAACAATCTTTTTAGATTGTGGGGACCATCTTCAAACTTTTTCTTGCCAAGATTTCTATGCTGGAGGGGAAATTAGAGCCGCTTGAAGAGGTTGTGGATTCTTCGTGATTCCAAGGCTTCTTAGAACTTTTATATGCCACATTCTATCTTTCTATTTATCTTTTTTATTTGCTTCCTTAATCTTTGATTTATTATTTTATTTTAGTTATTTATTTTAATTATTTTATCTGACTTGGATTCAATTTCGTTTCAGGTTGTGTCAAAATCCAAATTTCTTTCCTCTAGAGCCCTAAGTCAAATCTGCGACTTTGACAAACTTTACGATCCGCTTTCGTGTTCATCCTTCTCATCCTTTATCAGTTGTACTCATACTCTGACAATGACACGTGATAGACTATGAGATCGCCTATCAAGGACCCTTTATTAAGGACTGTTCATGATTGATCTCCCATGAGCCCTACCTAAGTTAGCTTATAAACGATTTGCTACAATCCTTCCATGGGACCACAGAGACACAACAATTTCGTAGAATCTCGACATAAAGAATGTTATAGTAGGACCACAGAGTATCACATGTGGTGACAACTAATTTGAAACAGCCTTGCCACCTAGCTGACCGCATGAGCAGGCCTACCCTTCATATTGTCGACTACGTGACATTACCAAACAAGAAGGCACCCTCCTATATATACCTCAAGGCATGAGAGAGAATAGGATCTCTTTTTCCCCAAGAAAAACCTAAGTATTCTCTTTCTTGTCTTCTCCTTTCTTTCCTCCTTAAACATCTTACTTCGGCTCTCTACCTTTCATAGGTGAACCAATCATTCTATATCCGCCACCTTCTCCTACTTACAATCTCACCTGTTGAAACATTGTATCAAAAATTGGAGCAATGAGTATGGATCGAACCACCACGGTTCATTCTTCCACCGTTGTCCCAGGAAATGTTGCAACTAAACCTCAAAACTCCCTTCGACCCAAAGACAAACTCAACAGCCTATTCAAACCACTTGAAAACTACTTCTCAACTCTAACCAACAACAAAGTACCCAGCACCAGTCTCAACCTCTACAATACCTCTTCAAGTATCCCACGTGATACCCATACTTTTTAATCTATATACTTAATTAAAAAATGTCTAATTCTTTTTAAAAAATAATATTGTTATGAAATTATTTATCTTTTAATAATTTATATAAATTCTTTCGAAAACCTACCTTTAAAAAGCTACATATTAACTAATCTCCCTAAAAAAAACAACCTTCATATATTTATACATGGATATGGAAAGTATAATCCGTCAAATTTTGTTATTTGTCCTATATGTAAGTTGTATATTTAATTCTTGTACTCTAATTTAATCAAATTTAGTCTTGGAACATTTCGAATTTTGAATTTCAAATTTTAGTTCTGATCTCAATAATAGCAATTAAATGTATTAGGTCAAATTCTACTATTAGTCTTATACTATGTATAACTTGTAGATCTACTTAATGTTCTCCAATGTAATCATTTTAATCTATATACTTTTTGAATTTTGAAATTTTAATCCAATAGCCATTAAATTTATTAGCTAATGAGACATGATTTTTTTGTTAGTATTATGTAGAGATATTTAGTTGACATAGCATTACAAAATTGATTATATGTTAGCCACAAACTTTTGTGAATAGCATGATTTAACTTAATAGATTTAATAGTTCTTGTGTGGGTCATGAGTGAAATTTCAAATTTCAAAATGTCCAAGGATTAAACATAACCAATTAGAGTATAAAGATTAAACCTACAACTTAAGCATAATACAAGGACTAAAAATAAATTTAACCAAATATAATTTGATAGGTTAGTGAAGGGTACGATCGTAAATGCAAAGAACGTGACTTTGCAAAGGGAAGATGAGTGGCTAATATAGTTGGCACTTGGTCGGAATTGATATGGACAAAAGAAAAGTGGCCCCAGAAGGACATATTTGGTGATAAGGAACCATCTGCCACGTCATTTTATTAATTCATTTTTTAAGTGTAGATTTAATAAGTTTTTTTTATTATCATGTCACGACTTAATCGAATATCAACTCAATTAAGAAATTATTAAAAATCATTCATCTATTTATACTCATATTTAATACTCTTACTGAGGGGTATCATAAATTAATCAGACACTAATTTAATAAAAAAATTATTTTAAAAAAATATTTTATAATAAGTTTTTCTTTATTATAAGGATAATGTAATGTTTTTTTATAAATCAATAAAAATTATGAGATTTAAATCCGGAAATAATAAAGTTTATTATTTCAATAAAAGTTATATTTATTTTTTGAGTAAATTATACAAACGACCATCCAATTATTAGTGTCCTTCTGTTTTGTCATCTAACTATAGAAATTTTTAATTTAGACACTAACGTTTTTAATTATTTATTTTTTGGTCACCCTTTATTAAATTGTTTGACGGAAGTGATAACATGACCTTTCTTCAATTGAAAAAATAATATATTTAATTTTTAACACTTACACATTCTAACAATTTGATCTTAACTCTAAATAATTCAATGAATTTAACCTTTCATATTTACGATTTCTATCAATTTGGTGTTTAAACACATATAGTTAAATATAAATATAATCAAATGGTTATTTTATTATGGAAAAATAAAAAATATAATATAATTTTAAAAAATATATAAAACTTAAAAAATTTAAAATTTTATAATAAATTATAAATAAAAACAATTAGAAGTTATCGCCGCTCTGTTATCCCTCCCGATGCCCAACATCGCCTCCGTCACCGGCCTTGCCTCAGCCATCGGAGTCACCTTCATGTTGTCTCACGGCGAAGTTTATACTGAGATTAAGAAAGCATTGTTCTTTGAGGTTTGTGCTATGGTGGGATTAAAGAGTGAAGCTTACTGGCGATGGCGGGTATCGTTATTTCTCATCGCCAGTGCTAAAAATTTCTCTTCAATTTTCCTTTTTAACTCGTTCAATTGTTGAGACTTTTTAGTTGCTGAAACAGAGAGCTCGGCTAGTGTGTTTTTTATTTTGTTCAGTTCTTCAACTCGAGCAGCTAAAAAATTCTGCAGCATTTGACTGAATGGAGCCTCGACCTCCCCTGCCCGCTTTGCCAACAAATTACAAAATCTAAAACGGTATTTACATATTTAATCTAATTGCCTAAGGTTTTTTTTTTTCTTTTATGTTCATAAGTTTTCTCTTTTCCTTAAATTATGTTGATTCTACATTTTAAGTTTTTGGTATCTAATCAATTAATTACATGTGTTTGAGGATTAAATTTATTGATTTTTTAAAGGTTAAATTTATTGAATTATGTAAAATTAAGATGAATTTGATATAATATGTAAGTATTGAGGGTTAAATATGTTATTATACAAATTAGAAAAAAAAGTTACATCATGGTGACCAAAACAGAAAGGAATATTAACACTAGTGTCTAAATTAAAAAAAAAAAATATTTGAATGATCAAAATAGAAATGCACTAATAATTAAGCGACTATTTGTATAATTTACTTTTATTTTTTACATGAAGTTTTAATTAACATATTTGTTATATAATATTTTTTACCACATCTTTAATCATAAGCAATATGAAATTTTAAATTTTAAAAAATTTAATTAATTGCTAGCATGGCGTTTACGTGTATGTCACATCAATAAAATAAATAAATGTTAATTTTTCTATACATTTTAAGTGATTTGACAAATAATGAAAATTTAAAAACTAAAAGAAGTAAAAAATTAAAATGATAATAAATTAAAGGATGAAATAAATTATAATACCTTTCATTCAGTTTTAAAATCGCAAACAAGGTTATTTAGATTGAGACATGTTTGTACCCCGTTTTAGTTTTAATTAATTACATTGTAAACTAACAAAAAAATATTTCTACTAATTTTAAATGATACAAAGGTTTTTTTATTTTTTTAAAATTGTATAAAGCAATAGTCGTTTGGTACAAATTCAAACCACAAAGTCCACTCAATGAAATAATGGGATATTTATGATAGAACGGGCCAATCTAATATTTCACAATAAAGTGATAGATAAAACTGTCATCAAATGGCTTATTAGCATATTAATAGACCACTTCGAAATGGTATATACATCACACATTCTAGATTAAGTAAAAACTCTGAGTTTTCAGTAAGCCACTGCTACATCCATTTAATTAGGAATTGATTATCTTTTAACCATACCTTCAAAGGGATGGCTAGTCCAATATGCTGAACAACAAAGTTTGATTTTGGAAAACATCACCATTTTGGGAATGCACGCGTGGTAGAAAAATTATGCCAATCTATTAAGATATAGTATGCTACAAGTGAATATTTGTGACAAGAAATGAATTTTAATTTTAAGATGACTAATCCATTTAATCCAATCTATATTTTTTTTATTTGAAATGAATAATTATATATTTAAATTTAGAATTTTGTGATCGTAAATTTTATATAAACATTTATCATTTTTTAAAATTTTTTAAAATTTACATATTTCGATGTTTCTAAATTAATACATCAAAATCAAACCAGAAATCAATGAATTATCACTTGGTCAAAATTTTTGCGTTTTATTTAATGAAAAAATAAATTGGTGGAAGTGTCTAAAAAATTAGCTTAAATACCAGAATGTTTGATTTTTTTTTATATATTTTGAGTGGTTTATCTATTTTTTAAATAACAATTTTATTTGTAATTTTCGAAATACTGAAATATCTTATTTTGATTTTATTATATAATTTAGGGATAATTCGTTTAAGAAATACTGGAATATTTGTTGCGAAGTTTTTTTTATGGGATATTCCACAGAAAACTTGAGTTTTTTTTTAATATGCTTTGAAATTTATGAGTTATTTAATCTATTTTAATTTTTTAAAATAAAAATTTGATTATAATTTTTAAAATATTGATTTTTTTTATTATAATCCATATTGCAAACATAATTTTTAGGATGCAAATTTAAATTCTAGGATATTTCACCAAGACGCTTCACGTGACATTAAATTAGGATGTCTAGCTCAACATTGGGGTCTGATACCTTCTACTATAATATATATGATTATTTGATCAAAATATAATGTTAGTATGTAGTTTTGTAGAATTTTTGTTTTCTTTTTTTTGTAGAATTTGAGATTTACATATGTTTATTTGATCAAAATGAGTGATTTGGTCTATTTCATCTCTTGTTTTTTTTAAATAAATGTATTTATTTTGCCAAAAATAATTAAAATTAGCATTTTTATTTTATGTTAATCGTGTCATGTCATACGAGAACAGTCTAATCAATATGTCAAGTTAATAAATTTTAATAGAAAATACTAAATTATATTAATGATTTGACTAAAATTTTTAAACATAAAAAATGAGAATTTAACTTTTTAAGTATAGACACTAATATCGAATTTTATCTAAATAAATAGACTAACAGTATATTTTAACCAAACTATTTTTTATTAATAAAAGTATAAGTAAAAAGAGATACTTATGGTTTATTTTAATTTTTTTATATGAACATAATATAATTTTCTAAAAAAAATAGCGGATTAATTTTTTAAAATAAAATAGCGGTTAATTTAGATACCATAAATAGATATCAGTATATAAATATGTTAATGCTAAATGATGGCATAAATAGAGAAAAGACTGCCGACCATCGACCTATTGTATTTGTACAGACCCGATTTTGCCCGGGCCACAAAGGCCCAATACCCAAAACCCAACCAAAATCAAAATTAAACCCACTATCAGTTACAAGCCCAAATTTTTTTACCCCAGGCCCACTCCCAACTTTTCAGAAAAAACCCTAGCCCCCTATCTCCTTTAGCGCCGAACCTAGACCCATGTCCCTATTGCATGCCATCAGGCCACTGCCTCACCACCGATTGTCCCTGCAAAGAAAAGACACAAATTTAATGCATGAACAGTGAAAGGAACAGGGGGTATTTGTAAAAAATCAACTATATAAAAGTGGGGGGGGGGGAGAACCGAAAAGGAGAGGTTTTTTTTTTTTTTTCTTTTCTCGAACACAAAGAGAAAAGGGTTGTAATACACAAAACTTGAAACACAAAGATAGTGATAAGAAATCAGATTCAAAAGGTGATTCCGAGACCAAACGTACTTTTCGATTTCATGTTTGTTTTCATTTACTTGTTTACATAAAACATAATAATAACAAGAAGAAAAGACTTATCTGGGTATTGTTGCTTTCGGGTCCTTGCTCGCTTCGTAGCCATCGAGGTTGGAGCCAGGATCTCAGAGTTTAAAAATAGTGAAACCTTCGGGTTTGTCCTCGAGCAAGGTAGGTCGTGCTTCCTTGTAGTGCGACTTACCGAGATTTGGAGGCTAAATGGTCGATGGGCGAAGGATTGTCTGAATCGGCCAAAGGGGACGAACGGAGGGGTTGGGGGGCTGTCTTCTCTGGTTCGGCAAAGCAAATAAAAAAGGAAACCTTTTTTTGATGCGTTTTAAGTAACCAAATGAGAGGCTCTAGGGTTTTTTACCTGAAACATGAAACGGCACCGTTTGGGGCCTGTTCCAGTGGCTCCAAAACGATGCCGTATGGACCTTGCCCGCGCAACCCGACCCAACACCCCTGGGATCCGCGTGTTTCTGCGGTGAGGGGATAATTGCGCAATAGATCCCTCCCCTTTGCCCACAGCCCTCAATTGTCGCCTGATTCGCCTAATTTATGTTTTAAAATTGGCCCGTTAGTTTGTGTATGGTTTCAATTAGATCTGCGGTCCATTGCTGCATTGCAAGCGCGGAATATTTATCATTCCAGTCCCCGTATATTTGTGCGCATGGCACATTGACCCTATTTTGCAATTATTTTATTTAAATTGGTTCTCCTGTTTTAACTTTGTTTCAATTAAGTCTTATCCACATTTTTATTTACTGCACATATTCTTTTTTCTTTTCACTATATGCTAGATTATTAATTGTGATATTTTGTTGCTTTGGTAATTAAATTTTGTTTTGAAAAACATTATAATGATCTTTTTATTTATTCTCTCATTTTAATAATTGGTGTCTATTTGTAATATAATTTGTTTTAGTTTGTGAATACTACTAGTTTCATGATATTTTGTAATTTCTCTTGGATTCATCTATATATCTAGATGTTTATTAAGTATATTCGGTATTTATGTTTAATCTATATATATTAAAGCCTTGTTGTTCTTATTATATATATATATATGGTTTTCTAATATTTTCAATTGTTCTTTTAATTTTAGTAAACATATAATATATAATAAAATTAAGTTAATTTTATAATTCAAATTTTAATTTCACGTTATTTAAATAATTATTTCTAAAGTATTTTCACATGAATGACACATATTAAATTATTTTACATATTATTATTCCCATGTAATTTCGTAGTATTTTTCTACGTATAGACCCTATTATTTATATGGACAATATATTTCTTTGGGGAACCATGTTTTAAATCATACCAGTTATTTATTGTATACACTCTCATATTATCCTTATGTATTATTTTATATATATTGTTATCTATATATATTTATATATTTACTTCATTTCTTTCATACATTATTTTTACAAACAATTATACTCAATTTTACTTGTATATACATGTTCCATAAATTTATTGTGTATATTATTTTATATCATGTATTGTTATTCCTTCATATTTAATATATTATTTAAATTATCTTGTAGATTATCAATTTTAAAATGAATTTGTGTTTTAAATATTTCATAAATAATTTGATTTGAACTTTGTATTTTATAATAACTATTTCAATAAATCCTAAGTTTTATGCAAATTTATCAACTTGTATATATTATATAATCATTAATTCACCATTTTGTTTCATACATAATTTTATACATCATTGTATTTTGTGTTTTGTTGATTGTCGAGTATATTATTGTTATATTAATTATTCTTCATCCATGATTAGGAAATTGATCACATCTTTAAAATTTGGCGGCCACTTTGCTAGTTTATTAAACGAATTATGTTATCTCCTTTCACCTATCATAGCATCTTGCACATTCATATTATCCCGCGTTTTTATTTTATTTCCGGTCTTCAAATATTATTTATAACTCATAACCTTTTAAAACTAATTATCCCGCTTCATTTCAACTCGAATTCGTATATTACAAGCCGCTTTCGCATTTATTCATTGAAATTCCTTAAAACGAAGGCGAGGATCGTTTTTTTAGCAATTCGAGGAATCGTGCCCTATCGTGCTGGGTTGCAATTTCTCGTTTGTTCTAAATAATCGAATACCTCTCTAGAATTTCGTTCATGTTTTCTAAAAACTTTTCAAAACCAAGGAAATATTCGATGATTTGCAATTCGGGAATAGTACCCTATCGTGTTGGGTTGCGATCTCCCATTTGTCCCAAATAATCGAATATCCCTTTTCAATTTTACTCGTGTTTTCTAAAACAAGGCAATGTCCGAACATTTAGAAATTCGAGGAATCGTGCCCTACTGTGCTGGGTGTCGGTTTCTTCGTTGGACTAAATAGTCGAACATCCTTTCATAATTTACGAATCACACACTTTTGAAAGTTAAAATACATCGTGTTTTCGAGGATATAAAGGATCGCATCCTACTGTGCTGGATGTGGTGCTATATTCTTCTGAAACAAGAAGATTTTGATGACCAATTCGGATTATTCAAATATAGCAAAAAAGGGACCTCATTTCAAAAAAATATTTTAAATCTTAGACACAAGGACAGTTATTTAATCGATTTGGTACCAATTTTGGGCGTTACGAGAGTGCTAACCCTTCCTCGTGCGTAACCGACTCCCGAGCCCTTTCTCTCAATTTTCGTAGACCTAAAATTATTATTTTAATAAATATAATGTTTTATTAAAATGATTTACATCAAGGTGATCCGATTACACCTTAAAAGAAAGTCGGTGGCGACTCCATTTTTGCTTTCCAAAAAGTCGATCCCCATAGTTCTCAAAAATGGTTTCGACAGTATTGATTACTGATTTGTCATAATATTACACTAACAAATATAAAGTTTTTACTTCTTTTCAAAAAAAGAATAGGAGTAGTTGGCATTATCTGCATGGTGTCCCCTTAGCCTAGCAATGATGTGCCATATCAGGAGGGAGCAATGACGAAAAAGGTGAAGTTGAGCTTGGATCCAACCCAACCTGTTTTCTTTCTGTTTTCTACCATTTATCATTTAATTATATTTCAACGTATATATCTTAAAACTAAATGAAAAAAAGAAGGAAAAAGGAACAAGATCGTCCATTTACATGCAAAAGCTGAAATTGATATTTGACAATTGGTGATGATGAGTACTAAGTGTCAAAAATGGTGGGGAACTAATTAACTCCTCCACACCTTTTCTTTCCTCCCCATTAGTCCCATAAAAGCTTGAAAATGAGAGCATTTAAAAAAAAAAAAAAAAGTAGTTTTTATTTTTGTGTCTGATGGAGGGTCTTAGAAAGTTTTCAAGTTTAGATGAAATGAAAAGGACTGTGTGTTAGGTTAGGTGTCATGTGCTTTGATGGCCTTTGGTGAATTAATGGGGGAAAATGAAGAAAATAAAAAGATGAGAGGCATACTAGGTTATTAATTGCATGGAAAATGGTATTAGGAGAGGTTCATGATTGTTCTACTTGAAAGCCCTATTTCCGACTTGGATCTTTTTTATTTTAAGAAAAAAAGATGAAAACCCTTTTATCTTGTTGTCTCTTTGTGTTTTCATGGACCTTGTGAGGTAAGAAATCAACAAGTTGTCATTATCATTTTTTTTCTTTATCATATCTATCTTCATCTTCTTCCTGTTTTGAGTTTACTTCAATTTATTTATACAAGCCTTCTAAAAACAAATTTTATATTGTTTTAATGGGTTTAACCCTAAATCATCTACTAAAATTTTCAGTTAGTTTTGCCAATTTCCATGGATGATAAAAAGTAAAATAAAACAAGTGGTTCACTTTTGGCATATCAATTTTATTGAATGCCAGGAAAACCTCCTACACACACCATTGAATTGGTGCAGAAATATGGGTTTCCCCCTTGGCCATGTGCAGTTCATTGTCACAACAAGACAATCTCACCAGAAAAAAAATCACATGACATCCATACCATTTGTGCCTGTATGGTACATGCATATGGTAAGGGACATGACGTACCCTGCGATTGAGTTGACATGACTCATCACCAGAGCATCGAGTAGCAGACAGAGGATGGATTTGGAATCAAACATGACATAAATGGTTAAAACATACATTACATTACATGACATCTGATGCTTAACCCTATATGTTTTCCAGCTGAGGGCAAATGAATCCCTGCGATGAGTGAATTTAAGGTCAACAAATCTGGGGCCACAATGATTGATGATTGCTACAAAACCTTAGCTCGCATTGCGGGGGAAATGAATTCAACATCAAGAAATTTGACGCATTCCGATTCATGTATATCTCCATGGTTCATTTAATGTTACTAAGGATGGGAGAGTAGTACATATACAATGGAGTGATAAGTGAAGACAATTTTGACAAGCAGTATCAGCGGGAAAGATAATTGAAATCACAACAGGGATCTCAGATTGTAAGATCAAAATTATATCCAGCTATAAATTAAGAGCCGGATGAATGGCCTCTAAAATCCAACTCAACTACTGGAAAATGCTCAATAGTAAATCCCGAAATGGGCTCGGGAATTCCATAACCTTCCTCAAGAAGGATTTCAATCCTAATTTACGAAGCCCACCCATAGGAAAAGAGATATAGTTACCACTCTAAAACTTGCTTCATATCTATTCCAGTTCGTCTGAGTTTCAGCTTGCATCATATCTAAAACTTGCTTAGCTGAAATTTCAGATTGAGAATGCCCATGTTCATCTGAGTTCAAGTTCGATAAATCTGATCCAAAAACTCAAATTTTCAAATTTATAATTAAATAGAATATTTGAAATAAAATAAAATTTAATCAATGATAATTATTTAATTTATGAAAATGTATTTATAAATATTATATATTATGTTAATAATTTATTAACAATAAAATTAGTTAATAATGTATATTTATGTTAAATTATTAATTAAAGTAAATTTTTAATTATGAATATAAAGTGTTTTTGATACAATCATTATATATGTATACAAATTTAATAATTATTCATATTTACAGGATTTAATTGTCAGCGGAGTTTTTAGAATTCATAAGTAATATTAGGAGACTGACAAGTATTTTATAGGGGTATAGTAAAATATTAAAAAAAATAAATATTTTTAAAAAATTGACACATGACAAATTTTTAAGGCTACTTGTGACATAAAAAAAAAGCACACTATCAGTATACCAAATATTAATTCTTAAATTTAATAATTATATAAAATATATGATGATATAATATATTGATGGAATAATACTTGGTACATTGTCAATGAAATTTTTAGACTCTATAAGTAGGATCAAGCGGTTGGCAAGTATTTTATAGAAATATAATAAAATATTTAAAAAGAGAGAGACACATGATAATTTTTTAATATTGTTTGTAGAATAAAAAAAAAGTACATTGTCAATATACCAAATACTAACTCTATATTGATTTAATAAAGGTAATTATTTAGTACGCAAGTAATGAAAATTTTTATTACACACAAATGGATTAAAATCTCATAATAATTGTACGATGTACTAATAATATATTGATTCAAATATAATAACATGTTTAAACTTATTTATCTAATCGGCCCAAAAAAACGATTTAAGCGAACACATTTCATCAAATTGGCTCAGTTTGGAGGGTTAGGTTTGTTTAAATTAAATTTACTCACCCATTAGAAGCATAGAGAGGTTAGGATTTGTACATTTTAATATATTTTTTTAATTTGTAAAGCTTAATAATAAAAATAAAAATTAATCTAAATTGAATATAGTAATATAACTGTTAGCTTTGATTTTCAAATGTTTTGACATAATAAAATAATTCTTTAATCAAATTTGCAAAACTACATGTTAATCCTTCAAAAAAAATTAAGTGATCCTAAACTAATTTGTAATATTGTAATTCTTAATATTCTCTCAAAAAGTTCTTTGAAATTGTTTTCAGCAAGTTTGAAAACTTATTCCAATACATATTCTAAATGTATCAAAATATACAGAATTAGTAAGCTATTGACTTGAAATGTTCCAAAACCTGTAAGTAAATGTTCTCATACATACATACATGGGTATCAAAACATACCTCTCAATGGTTTGAAACATAACAAGTCAATGAAGATTTCAGGATAACAAAAGGTGCCGAAGCATAATTGCAAAGGTATTGGAACCTAACATAAAGTTATCGGAACATGACCTTAGGTTCCTATACATGCGAGCTAATAGTCACATTTTTTTCCAAAGACAGGTATTCGTATTCATAAGCCATATATTGAAACATGCTACTCTGCAACTACATTTAAGCTAGAATTAATGACTCTAATTTCCCTCTAACCACTCCAAACAACTAAAAATCAATGAGAGAGTATAAGTAGATATCAATGACACTCATATGAAGACAAGAAATAAGTTTACAAAGCTTATTATGCAAAAATCCAATCTCTACTTTGTTATTCTCATTTTTCACTAATACACACTTAGGGTTTATTTTCCTTCATTATTTCAAGTATTGGATGTCTTTGGGTGAGTTTAAATCTATGTAAATCAACCTTTGTGAGAGGTTATTTTTTGTCATTCTATTTCTAAACTTATGAGAGTATACTTAAAATTTTAGAGAGAAAATTTTAAGAGAAAGTAGTCGATATGATCAATATCGGTACGATATTGACTACCATGATAACAATAACAGCGAGACTAATAAAAGATTCAATGGAGAATTCAATAATTATTTGTAGGAATCTTTATATTTGAAGGAATTGGGATATTTCAAGCAAATTTTCTTAACAAAGCTAAAAAAATAGACCAATATTGTAAACAAGAAGACAGGAGATAGTTGGAAGCTTGTACTAACATTTGAAGATATTAGGCTACTAATAGGTAGAACTGAAAAATCCTTAGTGGAACAAGGTGTTAACAAGCCGAAATTAAAAAAAATTCAGGTGGGAATTAAGTTGCATAATTTTACTATTTTAATAGCTTCAATAATCCATTGAGTGATAAACAAATGCAACAAGAGGTGAAGGGGTAGGCAAATATAACAGCAACAACAAACTATCACTTTAGCTGGCTATAATTACTTTTGAATTTTTTAAATTTTTTTGTATTTATCTGAAGTGATATTATACCATATAGATGTATATAACACTTTTCTTCTTTCCTGTGTATGTATTTTTCCTTCTATGAATTAATTGCTTGATTGAATTAATAAATTAGGTTTCTTTGATTAAAAAACTAAAACACTCAACACATAAATTTTCTTCGATTAAATTTTTTTTTTTTTTTTTTTTTGCCTTCATGATTGAGAAATTAATAAAAAAAAATAGATGTATTCATATTAGCCATTTAATTTAATTAAGATGATTTTTCTACTTTATTAATCAAAATATTATGTTGATGAATAGTTGAAAGATAGTATGGATTTTTAAAAATAATTAATTGCTTGGTTAATTTAATTAAAAGTTGAAAAATTGGATCTCAACTAGTTCTGATGATTCAATGAAAGAAAGAACAAAAGGAAGAGATTTGCAAAGGCAAACATAAACTGTAATGAATGTCTACTTTAGCATAAATGTATAGTGCCTATCACTTCTTATTTGAGTATTTTTATTTATAATATAGACAACTCTTTTTCTAATATATATATTAATTGTAAAAGCTACATATTTCTGTATTTGGAAAGAAATAATTTTAAAAAACTAATTAATTGTAAAAGCTACAAATTTCTAAATTTTGAAAGAAAAGTGTATTCTAGAAATCTAAAATCTTGTAAATCTCATGATGCACGTTGTACAAAAGGGTTGAAAAGTCAGAAACATTAAGCTTAGACAAGTTCATAGTTGAGGCAAGTTGGAATGGGAATATTGATAATATATTAAATTAAAAAATGAAGCAAGTTGGACCAAGTTTTGAACATTATGGATAAGAGAAGACAAATGTGCTTCCCACCAACTTAATGGAGTTGATATATATATGGTACATTACTAAATCATGATTTTGATGATAGATACTGCAACTAAACCAACTCTGATGAACTGAGCATTGCTTGATTTTGAAAACTATAAACACTTCATTACTTGAATAAGAAGCATACAAGAATCTGAAATATACACAAGGAGATCCACAATAGACACATACCTCAACCTGAAATCCAACAAATTTATGAGCGAGTATGCTCGCAAGCATCCCTGTTTTGCTGATACGCCAGCAAAATGTATCCCACCCCAAAAAGAAAGAAAAAAAAACGAATATAAATAATTAAATTAACACTGCACAATATACCAACTTCTGCACAAAGGAATCCATTACAAAAAAATGGATGCAAAGCCTATACATGATAGCTTGATCAAAACCCATTGAGCATTCACAGTTACTATTATAGTCTTCATCTGGACATGGGAGCTTTTCACACCTGCGTGCTTGAAATGCATCGCCACTGCCTCAGTCGAGGGCCCTTGTCTAATAGCATTAGCAAGCCAACATTGTTTGGTGATAATCCATACAGGCACCTATATCATGATCGATGAAGAAACATGAAACAAAAACGAATCAAACCCAGGATATATAATATGATGCTAAACTTTTGAATGTCACTTGTTAACAAACAAATCACGATATATAAAATTATGTATCTAAGTTCATGCTCTCTCTCTACACCAGCATCTCTGTGCATATAACGAAAATTCTCCTTACTTGCTTCGGCGAGCTTTCCGCCTCCAGACAATCAAGGATAAAATCCACTGGAAAATAAAAAAGATCAATGCACAATTAAGTTTGAGTGGCAATGTGGAAATACATCAAAGGAAATACAAGGATGTTTAGCTTATGGATAACATATAGTATTGCTCTATTGATGAAACATGATCACATGCTCATGATGCTTCCAACAAGTAAAGAGCGGCGTTGATATTAAATGGCCGGCAAACTTTTTGATTCAACAAAGGATGAAAGATAAGAGAATTGCAGCCAAATTACATTGTAAAATTTCAAAGCAAAATGAAATCAAACGATGCAAAAATATATACACCATGGGTGCTAGAAAATATATACAGAAAAGGCATATTAGCTTAACGAAGATTTTACCTTAAAGACTGTCATGAATGGCAAGCTACCAAGAATAGATGACTTTGCCACAACATCTTGTCTATTTGATGGCATTTCCTTGGACAAATGTTGAGCTATTTCTTTCAATAAAACTAACTGTGCTTTGTCAGTTCGCATTGATAACAATGCTTGTCTCATTGATTCCCTGTCAGCCTCAAGGGCCTGAAGCCTGGTGTAGAGCTTCTTGATATCAGGATCACAGGCATCAGGCAGGTTAATTTGCCCCCTTGGAGTGGATGCATACTCATCGATAATTCCAACTCCAGGTTTAGAGTCAAGAGTTTCATTATATACGGCCCCATTATGGACAGGATCAATCGTATAAACTCTGTCACTTGTATCGTCTCCAACTTCAGAAGCATTATCCATTCTTTTGGAGCTGGAAATCTCATCCATCCTTGAAATGAACTCCATCTTCTTGTGGCTGGCATTAAACCTGGGAGAACCAATGTGAAACCTGGGAGAATCGATGGTAAACTCTGAAGCCGTCTCTTTAGCCAAGAAGGAATTGTAACTATCGATCGAAAACCTTCTCGAATGTCTTGTTCGCCTAGGAGAGTGACCGACAATCACCTTCTCGAAAACATGCTTTGTTCCGGAACATCCTCCGTCCAGCTGACTGCCGCCAGAACTCCTCTCAACTTGGAAGATCCTTTGTTCCAAATTCCTCAACTGATCTCGAGCATGGGGGGTCTCTCCGAATGCATATTTCTCAACATCTTCAGCATCATCACCAGGATTCTCATTCATATTGCACTTGAGTTGTGGATAATCATATTCGGGAAGATCAACTTGCGCATCAAAGTCCTCAGCCATACCCAGATTCCGAATCTCTCCATCCTTGTCACCTTCAGCCTCGGCCTCCGTAAGCCCGTAACTCATCATCCTATGCTTGTAAGCCAAGGCTTCACAAGTAAGAGATTGAACAGACTGGTCTTTCTTATACAAAAGATCCTCCAAGACATGTATCTCCTCCTGATCGTGTGCCATTTTCTCCTCTGCGAAACGCTTGAATTGGCTTGCCTCCATTTGGATCTCTGCCTTCTGTTTCTCCAACTTCAATATCATCGACATCGCCTCGGTTGCCGCCGAGGATGACGCATTTCTCTCCTTCTCCAATTCTGCATGCAAATCCTGTATTTTTTCTTGTTGGCTGCAAACAGTCTCCCGCAAAGCAGCACATTCATTCTCAATTTGGACTTTGGGATTTGAATAAAGATCAAATCCCGGAACATAAAACCGATCTCCAGTCTCAAATTCATCATATTTTCGCTTCACAGATCGAAACCAAGTACTTGAAGGTTTACCAATCAAAGAACAAGTGGGACACGCGCAATCACAACATTTTACCACATCTCTTGGAGGTGAAAATATTTCAGACTCCATATATCAAGTTCAAGCGATCTTATTATTTCCTAACAATTTTTAAAAAAAATCTAAACAAAACAATGAAAATAAATTAAAAGTTCTCTCTCTCTCTCTCTCATGAATCTTAGATCCTCCAATGAAATTTTCCTTCCGTTACATTTTAAATCCATCCACAACTACATAAATTCCTCTTGGATCGATGGATCAAAAAGAAAAGTTCCTGCAACAAAGAAGAATATAAATGAATGATACGTAAATAAAAGTTCTGTTTTTTTTTTTTTGGAGGAAAAAAAACATATTTTTCTTATCATTCGAATCAAAACATTTCTCAAGAAAATAATACCGAAATATAAATTTTCTAGAAAATAGAGGACTGAATGGGGAAAAAAATGCAACTAACCGTGGAAGCTGAGAGAGAGAGAGTATTTGAAAAAAGGAGGCAAAATTTCCCGGGAAAGCTAGCCTCCAGGACAGAAAAATCAACCCCTTTTTATCTTTAATTCCATTAAACTTCTCTTTTGAGAGGAAAAAAAAAAAAGAATTCAATCGCCCGTCACCAATCAATGCCTCCAAGAGGGAGAAATGGCAACATTTGCAATAGTGTTTGGAGGGAAGGAGAATCAGGAGCGGGGGAAAAGAAAATTGTAAAAATAAAAGGATGGAAAAGTGGAAACCCCCCAATATTTTGTGAGTGGGGGAGAATTTATTTGTTTTTAATTAAGCTTTTTTGCTTTTTATTTAAAGATGTTTTTTTTTTTTTCTTCATCCCCGTGTCGACCGTAAGCGAAAATGAGGTAAGCATTACTTGGAAAGATAAAAAGGAAAAGGCCATGGATGTGTAGATTTTCACCGCAAGCGAAAGATGCACGGTAGAGATTAAATCCGTTGATGTTGTTGAGGGGTAACTTGATTGATTGTTTAGGGTCACATTGTTGAGCTAATTTTGGATAATTTAATCAAAATTGTTTAGCTAAATTAAGTTAATTTATCTCCTACACACTCATCACTAATCAACATTATGGATAATAAAATAAATATTGTTCAAGTATTTAATTAAAGTGTACCAAAAAAAGAAAATTTAATTAACTAAAGAAGTGGTATATCTAACCATCTCTTAACCCATGGAATTCAAATAACAAATCATATTACATACCTGAATTATAATACTATTTTCACTATTGCCATTCTTTATTATTCTATAATTTATATTTTAAGTATTTGCTATTAGTATTTTAAATTATTTATCTATTATTATATTTTATGTTCATTCAATAATTAATAATTAACTTTGATTAATTTTAATACTATAAAAGTCACAATTTCTTTAGTTAAAATATACTTCAAATCCGTCTACTTTTCGTATATTTAGAATTTAGGTTTTTTTTAAGAATTTAGTTCATTTATTTTTTATGTTTTAAATTTTAGATTTAATTATTAAAATCATTAAAATTTCTTTATTAAATTTGTGTGATTTTTTGAAATATAATAAATACCTATTTAATAATTATGTAACAAAAAAAATTAATGAATATGAATTTAACAAAAGAATTTTAATAGTATTAACAATTGGATTTATATTTTTAAATATGAAAAAATAGAAGACTAAAATTTATATATATATATATATATATATATATAAAGAGTATAAATCCTTAAGCATATTTGAACTTTTTAAACATGGTTTACAAAAGACTTGGCACAGAGAAAAAGGTGAGATAAGAAATAGATGTTTACTTACTAAGCTCTTCGAGCTTTTAACGCATTAGTGGTTTTAAACAAGTAGGTAAGATGCTTCTTAAGAGGCTTAAGGTTATAACTTGGGAGGATTGCATCATTGGTCACGTCGAGTTGATGTAAAATTTTAGACTCATTTGGTAAGTTCGAGTATAGCTTAACAAATAGGCCTAAAATTTTACTTAAGTCTAGTGCAAATAAAAAATGTTAAACTTGAGCTCGGCCCAACCCACTTGTATTAATTTTTTAGATTATTTTTATATAAAAATAATTTTTAAAAATATAATACATTAAGGACACTAAAAATGTTAAAACAAATATTTCTTAATAAATTGAAAATACATTTAAAAAAATTATACTCAAATAACACTAATGTAGTTGTAATTTAGCAAGTAAATGCCTCTAAAATAGTAGCAAAAGTAACAATAAAACAAAAGTTATATATATCTAAGCAATAATAACAAAATAGTAGTAATATAATAGTGAAATAGTAGCAAAACAACAACATATCATTAGCAAAACATTAACATAACAACAAGAAAAAAATTTAATCAAATTCGGGCCGAACCTAAGTCTAAAAATCTTGTATGAGTTTATATTTTTTATCCAAACCCAAATTTTAAGTATATATTTTTGTCCAAATCATTTTACTTTTCGTGGAGATGGTGACTTAATCTAATATAACTTAAATCAAGAGCTGAAAAGTTGTAATTCTCCTAATAAATTCGTCCAAAAGATTTTAATGTACATTCTTCATTAAAATGATAATATTGAGATAACTTTTCATCAGTGATAAAATATGACAAGCAAGAATTATATACGTGCCATCTAAAAATACGCAGTTGCAATATCCCATCTAAAAATAAATTGTTGCAAGTCGCTTGAATATTCACAACTTTGGTGAGTTTAGTTTAAAATGAGATACATGCATAAGACTAACAGAGTGAATACTGCGCCCGTGTGCCGGATATCCAAAGCAAATTGAAGGGCTTATACTTGCAAGTAGACCTGTTCATGGGTAGGGCCACCTAGCTAGGCTCGAAGGCCCATCCGAAATGTGGAAATGTTTGGACAAAAATATAGGCCCGAAAAATGAGATTGGACAAAAAAATAAGGTCTGTTTTAAAAATGAGTCTGGCCTCGGGTAAGACATTTTTGGCCCAAGCCCAGCCCGAATTCACTAAAGGACAAAAAATTTATTTTTTTAAATATTATTTTCTTATTATTTTCTCTCTATTTCGTTACCACTTTACTGTTATGTTGCTACTATTTTGTTGTTATTATTTAGATATTGTATAAAATTTATTTTATTGTTAGTTTTGTTATTATTTTAAAGATATTTGTTAATTTTGTTATTATTTTAAAATTATTTACTTGTTAAATTAGATTTATGTTAGTGTTATTTAAATATATATTTATTTTAATATTTTTAATATATTATATATATTTTAAAATTATATAAAAATTAATATGGGCAGCCGTCGGGCTCAAATTTTAATATTTTTATTTAAATTAAATTTAGATAAAATTTTAGACCAATTTTTTAATCTTGCTTTAACCTAAAAAAAATAACCTAAATTTTTAGTTCACCCAGCCATCCACGGCTCTACTTGCAAGAAATCCAAATAAAGGGGAAATTGAAGTTCGCCAGTAGTTTAAGTTATTATCTATTTTCCGGGAAAAGGAAAAACTTATCAGATTGTAAGTTCCAACCATGAGCATTTCGTTCTGGCTCGCTCGCTTGCGTTCTTGTTCGAACAAATCAGCTTTTTCCAATGCTTTTCGGGACTCTTTTTACCATTATAAATCTCATCTTAATACTTGTCAGAAGAACTTACCATCCACCATTGCTGAGAAAACCAATAGCCATGCTTTTTCATGGTCCAGCTGTTTGCTTCCTCTAGCTTTTGCTGTTTCTGCTGGATCCCTTACTTTTCAATCCCACAACAATCATCCTTCACTCTGCGAACCCTCTAATCTGGATTCTCGGTTTGTTTTCTTTAATATATTCCATCGGTTTTTTTTTTGCCATTTTTGATTGAGTGAAATTTGAGTTTCAACTGTTGTTTCAGTAGAAAATTTTCAACTTTTTTTATGCCTTTTTGTTTTTCTTGGATAACTAAGAAATCACCCAAATAATTTTTTTTTTAATTTTGCTTTTAAGGAAACTGACCATTGGTGGGAAGGCAAGCACAGAGTTTGTGGTAAAGGGCACTCATAAAGAAGTTCCACAAGAGCTTATTGATGAACTGAAAGCTATATGTCAAGTGATTTACCTTCTTTTAATTTTTTTTTGGTTATTTAAATTCCTTGTTCATGTAACAGTTGGTGACATAAGCTACTTTACAGGATAATATGACTTTGGATTATGATGAAAGATTCTACCATGGGAAGCCACAGAACAGCTTTCATAAAGCAGTAAATATTCCTGATGTGGTTGTTTTCCCTAGGTGAGTCTGATTCTTGATCTTTGGGGTTCAGCGTTTGAATTTTTTTTCCTTTTTGTGGTGAGTAAAATCTGATTTGCTTTAAAAAACTTGATAAAAAATTTAAATTTTAAATTAAATAGTTCTAGTTATTTGAGTTGATCAATTTATTCGGATCAAATCGAATAAAAAATTAAATTTTTCGGTTTAACTCGAATATGAATTACACAATTCGAGATATTCGAAGATCTGAATAAGAAAAGACAAAACTACGTTATTTTGATAAATGTTTAAAGGTAAAACTACGTGGTTTTGGTAAATGTTTATCTATTAAGTTAAAAGGTAAAATCATTATATTGTTCATGTAGTTAAATAATCTTGTAGTTCGTCTACTAGTTAAATAATTGGTCTATCTAAACGCAACACTAAGTATAAATAATAAGATTCATTAACTCGACTCGATTTGACTCAAAATTTTTTGACTCGATTCGAAAAAATTTCAAATTGAGTTCGGTTGTTAAAATAGGATTTGTTAACTCGACTAACTCGAAAATTTTTGACTCGATTCGACTCGACTCGATCGAATACTCACCCCCAGTTGTAAAGAAGACATCAGTTTACTTATCTTTGTGAACACAATGATTTTATGCAAATCAATAATTAAAAATGAATTAACTTAAACAGACCTAATAAATTTAATTTCATGGGTTTGGGACTTGGGAGTCCCTCTTATTATTATTAGTTGTGGATTGCAGAATTTGAAGTAGGCATGATAATTGCAGCATTAGTTGTTAATTAAGGATTATGTAATTGTAAAGCTACAGAGCTGTTTTGGAAATTGAGTAAAAAATGCAACTATGATACTAAAACAGATAAATGCAGCATTGATTAGTATGTCTCAGAAACCCTGAAGCAGTTGGCATATTTTAAACATTGGATATCATTTTGAAAGATCTTTGAATTTGACATGCATATTCAGGCACGGGCTTTACCTTGTTCATTTGGAATGAACTCTTCTGATCATACACCTTACATGCATTTCACATCTGAATAAGATGTTTTGTAATGTCATGGAACTACTACTAGGATTATGTTGAACTTGAACATGTAGCAAAACTGGAAACTTCTTACATAGGTCGGCTTCTAGTAGTACTTTATGATAAACCATTTGCAGGGTCTCATTGTATTTTATTAGCATGATTTAAGCTATAAATAAAGCAATTCTCTACTCCCAGGTTCAGGTGTTATTTCTCAGATATGTTTGGTAACTGTTGAGTGAGAAATAATGACTTTGATAAAACAAACCTTTTAGTTCGATAGGATGCAATGCATTGATCATGGTGCTTTTTTACAAAAACCTGGGTCACTCCAGAAGTTAGAGAACTGTTCACCATATATGGGCAACATTTTCTGTATTTTTTTTCAACTTCTATTCACAATTCATATGCACAGGTCTGAGGAGGAAGTTTCCCACATTGTCAAATCTTGTAATAAACATAAGGTTTGTTTCTTTGTTTGTATATAAGTTCATCAAGAATGCATTTCTCTTTCCTTTTTCCACTTTAAGTACAATTTGTCATGTTTTTGGGATTCTCTTTGAATTGAATGGTATGCATTGGTTAATGACAAGAATGTTCTTAGTACAGGTGACAGACACTGTGTCATCTAGAGTATGAGCTTTGCCAGGGTACAACAAAAATGTCTTTGTTCTTCTTGAGTAAGTATAAAATTTTAATTGTTCTTTTATGCTTGTAATCAGGTCCCTATAGTACCATATGGTGGAGCTACATCTATTGAGGGGCACACTTTGTCTCCTAATGGAGGTGTTTGCATCGACATGACCTTAATGAAGGTATATTTAATCATATTTCCTAGATAAATTAAAAAAAAAAAAGATTGGAATAAACTCTTTTTAATTTTATACCATGCATTTTATTGATACTGTTTAATGTGCTTCATAGTAATGGCTTCTAACTGAAGTTTGTCCTGCAGCATGGGCTTTATTAGCATCTAGTCATTGTGGCACTCATTCTAAACCTGTTTTGTATTTTTTGAGCTGAAGCTTTATTATAACACTCTTTTGACAATTATTTGACTTAAATTTGCAATTAATTTTGTGATAAAATCATCAATGTTCCATCGTGTAAAATGAATTTGCAGTTCTATCCATTTCGTTTTTTAATTTGTGATACTAGTAGTGATTTTTTTAAATTTGTAGAGAGTTAAGGCGTTGCATATTCGGGACATGGATGTTGTAGTTGAGCCTGGAATTGGATGGATGGAACTTAATGAATACTTGGAGCCTTATGGTTTATTTTTCCCCCTTGATCCAGGTCAGTTTGTTAGAGTTATCCTTGCAACATATCATTTTCTTAATGAAAAATAACTTATTGCAACATTCAGCTACACTCCTTGATAAAAGCACCATATATATATATTATATTATATATTATTTATTGGCTTGAGTGTAACATTATCATCTTAAACCATGTTGACCTGCAGGGCCTGGTGCAACAATAGGAGGCATGTGTGCAACACGCTGCTCTGGATCTTTAGCCGTGAGGTAGTTGCTATTCTACTACTGTCTTTCTTTGCATTCCCTAGTTGCCCCCTTGGTCTGTTGAAAAATTACATCTGAAATCTCTCTTACTGAGGTTTGTATAATTTTCATTTCAGCAATTTTGTACCAAACAAGTGTATTCAGATATGAAATGATATATGTTATTTCTCCTGGAAAATGTATATCTCTGTTGTGCATGTAGATGAAGCCTGAAATAGACAAAAAGGGTTTGGAAGTGGCTTCAGATTGTGTTTAAACTTCTGAGAGAATGCATAGGCGTTGATTCCTCACTAAAAACATTTTACGCAATTAGGGCACTTACATCTTCAATGCCTATATAGTCCACGTTTTAGTTCATCATGGGTTAAACAATGTTCTACGGGCTTTTGTGTCCCTTTTGATAAAGAATAAACATTAAAAACGTTTAAATGCCTCACATACTGAGGAGTCAGCTAGTGCCATTAGTGACCTTTTTCAGCAGAACAGTAGTTATATAACCTTTCTTTGCTTTAAGGTACCTGTTGAAGACTTCAATATCGTGACATTGCATTGTAAAATGCATGCCTGTGATAGTTTCTTAGCTCGGTAAGTTAGATGCCATTGGTTTCCTGAAGAAAACTTCATTATTGTCCTGCATGTTCTGATGCATTACAAGGCTGGAAGGTGAATATTGCTAATCATATCTCAAATTAACCTTTCTTTGAGGTGCAAACATGATGCAATAATATTTTAAGAGAACTGTCAATGAAGGCTCTATGTACCCTTTAATTGGTTATCATCTTTCAGAATCATGCACAGTGCAAAAAAATGAATGTTCACTATGAATGTGATCCTTTGGTGAAATTTGATTGTAGGATATGGAAATATTGATATTTTAAAATATTAACACCTTGAAGATTCCTTATTCTAGAGTGACTTGAGGATCCTTGAACTGAAGGATATTTACCTTAAAAAAATATAAGTCCTTTTTCTAATTCTTGAGATTTCAAATGCCACGATCAAGAATGCTTCTCTAAAATTGGTAAATATGTTTTTTATATGCATGTGTTGGTAAAGAATGGTCACACATGTATTTCAATGTGCAATCTTTTTTCTGCTTTGATTTCTTTTTTCTTTTTTTTTTAATAAAACAATCATTAATAATTGTGTTTTATGGAAAAGAACTGAAATTCATTAACATTGCATTAGGTGGATGGTCTCTTAGTTGCACATATTATTTCATTAAATGTGTATAATGCGTATATGGTTTTACTGTTTATTGGATTTAATGATTTTGCTTTTAGCATGTAGGTATGGCACTATGCGTGACAATGTAATCAGTCTCAAGGTTTGTCAATTACTCTTTCGATGAATTAACTTGTTCATCAGTGAGGTATTTCTCATATATTGTACATTCCAGGTGGTCCTTGCTAATGGAGATATTGTTAAGACAGCTTCTCGTGCTCGGAAGAGTGCTGCTGGGTATGTTGTCCTATCACCTATGTCTTTGAATCATCTCTCTCTCTCTTTCCTCCCGGATACATGCTTATATTTCTAGCACTGTCATTTGCATTTGTTAAAGGCACTTGGAACTTTTGGAGCCCAAGATAATTTTCTTTGTGTTCTTGGGATATTTTAGGCATTCCTTCAATTTTTTTTCAGGTTGCTCAATTTCTCTGTGTGTTTAGGGTATTAGGGTCAAAGAGAGAAATGGTCAGTGACTTCAAGACTTAAGTTTATGTTACCTAGACTAGGGTACCAATGTTCGATGTGTCTCCAAGTGTGTGATTCTTCGTTTGCTCAAATTTTTGGACTCATGGTTCATTTAAAGCATTTCCCTGAGTAAGATATGGCTACACTGATACATGATATTAAATATTTATAAGAAATATATACTGCATTACCACATTATAAATAAGAATCTTTTATTAATTTTACAAAAAGCAATAAAATGTTTTTTCTTTGAAAATGTTTCTTTTATCAAATTTCTTTTGATCATTCCTTCTAGACCCTATTCTTTAGCATCAATTAGGGTAATGTGCCAGATGCATATTTGGTGTCAGATTCAGTGACATGTGTTGACACCTATACAATGGCCATAAATGACAGTCCTTGGAGCTGGGCTTTGTTAAATAAGCAACAAGTTTAATTTTCTTAATCCAAGTTTTTACTGCTTGAGTCAAGCTAGCATGATATAGTAGTTTGACATGCAAAAGATTATCGGCATTTTGTTATGATACCTTTTTCTTAATCAAATTATGCACTTTGTGTTTATTTATCCCCTTTTCTTTGTATGATTTTATTCTCATTGGATTTGCTTTTCTTAGGTATGACTTGACTCGCCTGATGATTGGAAGTGAGGGGACCCTTGGGGTAGTAACAGAAGTCACTCTACGGCTTCAGAAAATTCCAGAGCATTCAGTGGTAAATTGACCTTTTCTGCTTGAAGGCATCTCTTTTGCAATTTAAACTTGTTTCCTTTGATAATGGGATTTAAAATGTACAATGATTTGACTCTTTTAACGTACTCAACTTAATCATTAAAGTCTGTTCTGCAAGTGAACCATTAAGGACGCATCTGAGTGTTCTACGTAAATAAATGATTATGACTGTTGAGCTTTTATTTCTTGTTGGTGTTTTCTGTTGGCTTTGACAAGACTGGTTTAATTCAGTTGGATCTGGTTACAAATGAATGGTTGGAAACTGAAAACTATGTCAGTGGTATAGATGTTTTAAAAGTTACAAGTGCAAACAAGAAGAAAGAAACAAAATAGTTCATCAGGAAATTTGTAGGATTTAAGGTTGGAGAGTTCTGGATAAGGAAGAAAATCAAGTTTCGCAGAACTACTAGTTTAGTGTGAGCTTCTGAATTACTATAGGTGCATAAGAATTAGGTGCAAGCAAGTAGAAGAAAGAGACAACCTATTGACTCTTACTTCTGGGTTTTGTACTATTATAAGTTTTCTTTTTTGGGTTTTGGGGGGGAGGGGGATGTACTGCTTCTTGTGTATACTTTAGATCTTAAATTTTATGCATTTTGACTGATTTTATAATATTGCAGGTTGCAATGTGCAACTTCCCCACAATTAAGGATGCTGCAGATGTTGCTATTGACACCATGTTGTCTGGTATTCAGGTAGGCTATACCTGTAAAATTTATGCACTTTTAAATCAGTTTCTTAGAATTTGTTTCCATGTATTTTAGGTGTCCAGGGTTGAATTATTGGATGAAGTCCAAGTAAGGGCTGTCAATATTGCTAATGGAAAGAATTTGCCTGAAGTTCCAACTCTAATGTTTGAATTTATTGGCACTGGTGAGTTACGGGATTGCTCCCTTTTTCTTTTTTGAATTTGTTCCATTAATTTCTTCTTTAATGTCAAGTTGGGGAGAATTTCTATTGCTAAGCTTTTGGATAGAATAATTTGGCCTTGCTACTACATCAAAACCTTAAAGCAAGTTAACTATGAATTTGGCATGTTGGGTTCTAGTCTTATTATTTGAACTGGAAGGTTTCCTCAGTGTTGATCTTTATTTTTCTCTTTTAAAGATCTTAGTACATCCATGATGTTAGTCATATAGCAAGAAATATAGAAGAACAAAAACAGATTACATGCACTTTTATTTTGCCGGAAGAGAGTCAAAGCCTGTGGCTTGTTTGAATCGGAGCTTGAGCCAGTTGTCATATTTAAGCTTTTTCTTTGTTACTTGTCCTGGATCCTAAAATATTTATTATTTTTTGTTAGAGGCATACTCCCATGAGCAAACGCAAATTGTTCAAAAAATTGTTTCTGAGCACAATGGCTCGGATTTTGTTTTTACAGAAGATCCTGAAGCTAAAAAAGAACTTTGGAAGGTAATATAGCTTAGTGTTTGACACTTCAATTGTATATTTTTTGGCTGATACCTCTTTTGTATGTTTTTCAAGTTCTCTTTTCCTTCGTAAGGCTTATCTATCTGTCATTTTGGTATTGATTACGTCAAAGATGAAACTTGATTTGTATTAAGTGATGTTCAAGAACTTGGTTAGACAACTTGAAGAATCCTTATCAGTAATTCTTTTTATGGAAATATTTTTGATGATTTTTTGAATCCTGGTGAACAACCATTAGACTTACAGGTCCTTAGAAGCAAACCAGAATAGAAGTGAGACTGTTTTAGCTTGCCCTTTTGTTATTCCATGCCATTTGACAAGAGCAAGTATTGAGCACGTTTCATATTTAAAAGAAGGATGAAGGACTTCTTTCTCATAGAACACAGTTGACTGGCACATTTAAAGTTGATTGAGGGCTGAGTATGTATGACATTAGGCATATATTGAAGAAAAAGGCCGGGAGTCTTATTGAAAGTAGAAAAATGACCTGATCCAGTTAATAGCAGCTGAGTGCACTATGCACTTGTCCACAAGCCACATTCATTTTACTAGGTGGGTGGATTCACCTAAGAAGGGAAGCTGATTGTGCAGTTTCTGTTTCTATCATTCTCCTGATCATAATGTTTTACAGTAGGAAACTACCTGTTCAGATTGTTGCTATGGAGTAGTGAATATGCTTTTATGTCAGAGGGAAAGGCAGGATACAGATGCAATAATGCATGCCAAGGATAATATTATTGTGCTCATAGAACCCGGAATTATAAAGGAGGGAAAGGGGAACCTAGGGTTTAGGAGGGAGGGAGTTTACGTAATCCTAAAATGTCTCAAGACTGGCTGGACTTACAACTTTGTACTAAATTATTCCTAAAACGTCTCAAGACTGACTGGACTTTCATGTTATGTTTCATAAGTCAGTACTTGGGTTTATTGACATAAATCATACCTCTCCTCTCAATGTCCATATTTGATGATAATTCTTTTCATGTATATATTTAATTTGATTATTTTAAAAGAGATATTGAGTTATATATATTTACATTATCCAAATAAAGATGCCATTGATTACTCATCTTTAATATGTTGGTTCCTGCAGATCAGGAAGGAAGCCCTATGGGCATGCTTTGCTATGGAGCCCAATTTTGAAGCAATGATTTCTGTAAGTTAGAATACAAGAATTAGCATATATGGATGTCAAGTAATCTGATTTAAAATTATTTAATTGTCATTGCCTGATTTCCAAGGTTGGAAGGAGTCATTTTACCAAATTCTGCTTTTTCTTCATGTAGGATGTTTGTGTTCCCCTATCAAACCTTGCAGAATTAATATCAAGGTCCAAGCAAGAGCTGGATGCATCATCACTGGTTTGGTATTCAAACTATATTCTTATTGGTTTTCCATTTGGGACTTGCTTTTGTTATTTGTGTGTTGACTTGACCCGATACTGATAATGCACAGATGCTTTTGTTTTTCATAATTACAGTACAGTTATTGCCCATGCTGGTGATGGGAACTTTCACACAGTCATTCTCTTTGATCCTAATGAAGAAGAGCATAGGAGAGAAGCTGAAAGGCTAAATCAATTTATGGTTTATACAGCTTTGTCAATGGAAGGTTCATACTCTCTTCTTGGCACTATGTCAGTTTATTTCAGATAATGAATTATTGAAGCTAATTCTGCTCATGATATGCTGATGCTGGTAATTAGAATACTTTTATTAGCTTCAGAATTATCTTTCGCTTACAGAGTAGAGAGTATATTACTTTAGCTCATGCATACAGCATACTATGGTATTGCTGAATCAATTCTAATATTAAACTTAATTTCAATGAGCTTATAAATGGGCAGGAACATGCACCGGTGAACACGGTGTTGGCACTGGGAAAATGAAGGTATATCTCTCTATTTCATTGTATTTCATATGGTTTGATTTGGACTTCCAAGATGCCACCTTTTGGTGGTTTCTTCAACAAGGTCACCATCACAATTCACAGGCCAAGAATTGTTATCTTTTAGTACCAATAATAAATGTTCAAATTTTTACCATGTATACATTATTTAGGCTAAAATATTAAAACGACCGTTGAACTTTACCACACTATTTAAATAAGCCCCTATACTTACTTTTACTTATACATAAGCCCTTATCGTTTGATTTGTATCTAAGTAACTCCTTATTTCATGTTAATTTATGCTAAGGGTTTATTTAAGTATAAATTAGAAGTTAGGAGTCTATTTGGGTACAAGTGAAAAAGGTCAATCAAGGGCTTATCTGAGTACAAGTTACAAAGGCTGAAGGCTTATTCAGGTGTACAAAAATTATAGGGACTTGTTTAAATAAAGCGGTAAATTGAAGGGTATATGTTCACGAAAACATAATTATTAACATATTGGTTTATGTTTTCAGTATCTGGAAAAGGAACTTGGAATAGAGGCCTTGCAGACGATGAAACGAATCAAAACGGCTCTAGATCCTAACAACATCATGAATCCAGGAAAGCTAATTCCTCCCCATGTTTGTTTCTAGAAGCAGTGGTCATCAAGCTAATTCCTCCCCATGTTTGTTTCTAGAAGCAGTGGTCATCAGTTGCTGTTGCTAAATGCATGCGTGCTATTCAGTGGCTGTTCTGCTAAAATTTTGCTGAAGCTATTTTTCGTCATTGCACCAACCAGAGAATCAGTTCTGACTGGTTGGATAGCAGTGAGCAGTAATGTTGCTATCATCCATCATTTCTTTTCATAAGCTATCCCTGGCTACATCCCAGTGTCTTTGTTCTTTGTTCCTTGGAATTAGAAAACTCTGTAATCTAACAGTGTAACAATAAATTAGCTCATGAAAAATATTAAGATTTTCATTTTTAGATGGCTTTATTATTAGTAAACCATTGTTCCTTTACCTTTTTCCTACTTTATAGATTTAGCAAGTTACTCCTTGCTTTGCATGTGCAGTAGCATCTTATGGTATACCCCTACCGATGCTATAACTATGGGGTGTGCTAAGGTCTACTTTGTAGCGGGTACTGGATTGAGCTGAATCCGTGCTCCAGGTGATCTGCGAAGCCAGAAACATATTAGAGGGCATCAGAGTTAATATTTTGAGGCACCCTTCGATGCTGAAATGACCGATAGGAAATGGTGCTAAGTTATACAGAGGTCCTACCTGGGTAATCTCATCGTACGTCTTAATATATATAGATTTTGTGGGGCTGCCCAAAGTTGCCCGAGCTTGTGCTTAGATTTAACTGCTCATCTATACTAGCTAGTTAATTTCTCCTGCTTTCTTAAGGACGTTAGCCCTTGATTTTACTGAGTGATTGAATTGGTGAAGCTTTTTGCAGAAGCTTCTTTTGTTAACCAGACCAGGGAGAAGCATACGGTTATGCCATGTATACGAACGTTTGAGCTTGTGGGACTGAAATCCGATGCGAGGGTTTTGAGCCTACTCCTAGTTTGTTGAGCCGAATTGCCTATTTGGGCTTATAGGTTTCTCCTTTTACTCAGTAAATGTTGTGTTTTAAGACTTGAGCCTATTATGTTATATTTGGGTTTGAACTCAATGGATTGTGGTATAAAAGGGAGCAAAGTATATGAGTTACTGTTAGGTGGCTTGCCTTGCTTTTGGTTGACATCCGGATTCACCTCCATACTAATGAAAGAAAATGCAGAGAGAATATGCGTTTGTATTTCATCACTTTCTTGTGCAAATAACGTCTCCTGTATACACATGCAAGAGCAAGTTGCAATAATAATAAAAAGAAAAGAAAATGTACAAAATAATATCCTAGCAAGCATAAACAATCCTATAATTTTTTTGCCACAAATGGTGCCTTAAATCATGCTAACCCCCTCGAACTCAAGGTGGGATAGTGGATGCCAACTTGAGTTTGCTCAATGAATCGTGGAATCACCTAGAACAACGAGAATTGGTAAAGATCTCGGCTGTTTGATTGGCAGTGGTAACATAGAGCAACCAAAGGGTACCATGATTGACATGATGCAAACAAAAATCATAGATGACATCATAATAAGTAATTTGCATGGCACTTCTATTATCACAATAAAGTATTGTGGCTCTTGAATGTGTCTGTTAGCAACCAACAAAGCCAAATTAATTCAGATATTGCATCAGCAAGAGCACAATACTCGGATTTGTGCTAGATTTGGAAATGATAGTTTGTTTCTTGTTATGCCAAGATGTTAGAGAATCCTCCAAAAAGAAACAATATCCAGTTGCAGTGCTACGATCAGTTGGATTGCTTGCCTAATCAGCATCTGAGTAACCAGTTAGTGTCAAAGAAGACCAGGCCAAAAAATGAAGACCATGGAAAAGTCTCCCCTTAACAGAACAAAGAATAAGAACGACAGCAAAATGTGCAGTGTGAGGAGCTGTCATGAACTGACTAACCAAATGCACTGCATAAGTAATATCTGGCGACGTAACAGTAAGATAAACAAGACTTCCAGCTAGCTGACGATATGACGTGGGATCCTTAAGAGGAGTGCCATCTAAAGAAGTTTAAAATTAGGTTCCAGAGGAGTAGATGTAGTCTTCTTGTTTGTAATTCCTCAAGAAAGCATATCAGAAGCATACCTAGCTTGAGAAATGCAAAAAACTTCAAGACCAAGCGAGAAAGTAACTAAGCGAACCAAGATTTTCATTTCAAAATGTTTGCGCAGATACTATTGTATGTAGCTCTGAAATGCATGAGGTATCATCGCCTGTTTTGATCATAGCATCAGCATAGAGAAGAAGTAGACCAAGGCCATGATTAATGCGACGAATGAATAAAGCAGAATCATGAGGACTTGAGACAAAACCAAAATGAGTAATAGTAGTAGAACTAAATTGGGTAAACCAAGCTCTGGGTGCTTGGTTGGCGGAGTTGACAAACTTTGTGAGTAGGATGGGAAATGCCAAGAAGAGGATGCATGTGAACCTCTACTTGCAAGTCTCCATTCAGAAATGCATTTTTTTGAAGTAGTTTCCACTTTCGCACAACAAAAATAGCCAATAGACTGCACATAGAAGTCAATCGTGCCATTGGCGCAACGGTGTCTTCATAGTTTATGCCATACTCTTGATTGTATCCTTTAGTGACCGAAATAGTACCATCAGAATGAGTCTTATTTTTGTAAACCCATTTGCATCCAATAGAGGTCTTATCGGGAGAGAGATTAACCAAATCCCATGTGTGCGCTTTCTTTAGAGCTTGAAGTTCTTCATTCATAGCTTGCTGCCAAAGAGGAATAAAGGTCTTGACGAGTCAAAAGAGCTGAATAACAATGGTAATGACGGGGAGTTTCTCTTACCCAAGTTGACTGCCGAATGGTTGTGATATCAAAGGTGGATCAGTTGAAGTGGACTTAAAAGGAAGGATTGTCATTGAGATCATCAAAACTAGGAAATAACTCAACATTAGGGTTAGTAAAGAATAAGGATGAAGAGGTGTCTAATTGATGAAACTTTGAGAGAGAAGAAAACATGGTGCTTTCCTAAAAGGTAACACGCCGAGAAATATGTAATGTTTGTTTCAAAGATAGGATCCCAACACCTATATCCTTTTTGTTCTGCCCCATATCTGAGAAAACTACGTAATCATGCATGGGGCTCTAATTTGGTGTGTTCATAAGGATGTCAAGGACTTGAGTTATAAGCAATATTTAAGGAGAAAGATTTTGAAATACTAAAGTAGGAAGACGATTAATAACATACACAGCATTGTGGCCTGCTTCACCCCAATACTTTTCAGGACAGAAAGAGGAAAAGCACGAATAGAATCAAGGATATGACGATGTTTACGCTCACCCCACCCATTCTGCTTGACAAGAACGTTGAATGATAGTACCTTGTTGACTAAGGTATTGAAGCAAATAAGACTTTATATTCCATGGCATTATCAATTTGAAGGATTTTAATATCGTATTGACAAACTTAATATAAAAATACGGTAATTTAGAATGGTGCTTTAAAAAACATATCCGAGTGAAATATGAATAATCATCAATAAACATCTATAAGTCAATATTAGGTTCTTCCACCAGATTTTTGGTTCTTCTAAAGTTTCTTAAGGCATTTTCTATTTCAAGATCTAATGGCATTAATTCTTGATTGCCCTTACGCATTCATAGTCACAAACCATAATACAAGCAGCATCAGTTTCCAAATACAAGTGTTTTATAACAAAGGAAAATAAAATAAAACAGAAAAAAATCAATGCACTGATTAATTCGTGTTATACTAGGCTTGGTGTAATATTTTTAAGACCCTAACCATTCAAAATTTCCATTAAATCCAGCATCATTTGATGCGTTAATTTCGGTACTATAAATTTTAAAAAATATTTTGAAGCCCACAATTGTTGTTCAGATAATATTACATTGAAATATTTATTAGGAGTAAAATAATTAAAGATAGAAACTAAAAATAGGAATTTGAGCTCAAATTTTGAACAGATTATCCTAAGACTAAACGGAAATTAACGACTAAATCTTAACGCTAGAGCTTCGTGAAAAATACGAAATTAGTGACTACGTGCTAACATGACTCTAATGGTTATGGCCTCCAGACATGCAATAGTGTTACTCCTATACTCTCGATCTCTCTCAATACACGTTAACTTTAATGGTCACCTCTAACTCTCCGCTCTTATAAATTTTAGGCCAACATATATATTAATGTAGTCAATATCACTTCGGTGGACACACCGTTTTCTATTGGAACTGATACATACAGTTATTAATCTATTTCTATTTATTATTTTGGGTTTATTAATATTTTTTAAAAAATATTTAATTAATATATAAAAAAATATTTATAGATGTAAAATAAATGACACTCAATAAATTTTAAATATAAAATATTCATCAATTTTATAAATTACTCCACAAATAAAAATTCTTCATTTAATAAATCTAAAATTAACAATAAAAAAGCTTAAGGGTGAATAAGTTTTTTCTTTGATGATCGGATGCGTGTTTTTTTATATTATATTTAGTTTTTATATTTTAAATGTGAAGGTATGTCCCAAATTTTTTTTTTTAAAGTTTAAAATGTTAAATTTAACTTTCCAGTGTAATCTTTTATGATTGATCAGTACATTCTAATTAAGTCTTTAGCATAATAGCAATCATATTTTTTTTAATTTTATTCATGCATTGGCCTATGAACCATATTCTAACCTGTGTGGCCAGTGTTGGCTGAAACGAACTGATGTGACTAATACAGACCTAAATTTTTACCACTGAAGAAAAAAGTATTATTTGTTCTACTCTAGCACTAAACGATATCAATTGATACACCTGAATCAATGCGAAACCAATCACCACGATACATATCATTTCTCAAATCTAATGCTGAAGGCACTAATTTAATGGTTTTAGTAAGTATCAACTTACATAAATCTTCCCTAAATAAGTTCATACATAAGTTGTCACTCATAGGCCATTAAGTGTATCCAATTAACACACACTTGACATGCATGGTCAACCAAACAAGTTGAAATGAATTCACATACTTCATCATACTGTTAGTCTCTTAAAGATTTAGATATTCATTGATTTCCATGCAAACAATACCAACAACATCAAATATTATCACCATTTGTGCCAAAAAAGTGAATAGATTGAATTTAGAGATGCTCAACGGTGAGAAGAAATCCCAATATTTAGGTATCCAAGTGTAGAATCCAAGATTTTTCTTACCACATCGAGTACTTAGTTGCAAATAAAAAAGAAAAGAAAAGTGCTTAAAATTAAAATAAAGAGAACGCCTAGTAATTTGTTAAGTATTGAAATGGAAATTACAACTATTGCAAAAATAAAGGAAAAGTGGGTATTAAACTAAAGAAAACCCTAGGATAAAATAATAACAAAAATAGAAGACTATCATATCTATCAGACTTCTCTCCTCTCGACAGTTGAAAAATAACCCTTTTATACTAAGGTTTGAATAGAGGGTGGCAACCTTGCACAATGAGCTTCATGATCACTTTGCCTCAAATTTCTTCACGTTTTTCTTTAGTAATTGTCCTGAATCTGATTCAGCGTGGTGACCTTACACAAGGAATATCACAACTTACAAATGACAAACTGTCTTCTCTTGTCAATGAACTATGCGCTTCCTGACTCTACTTGGATGATTGGGCTTCCTTTCAAACAATCTTGAAGGTCGCAATGCAACTAAAAGTTATGTTGTGACATTGAGGCAGGACTATGCACAAGTTCTTCCAAGTCAATTTTTAACGTCGTGGTCGAGACACAAATGCCTATCTCAGCTTTGCATTATGGTTCAAAGCTTAGGGTCACAACCTCTAGTGGTTACGTGTCGCGACCCTTACTATTGTTTTAGCTTACTTCTATATATTTGGGCCCTTTTACCCATGAGATAAGCATAAATAATACGATATCTGACTTAAATACTAAAAAATTAAAGAAATGTAAAAAAATGCATTAAATTATAAACTATAATGCATGGTTTTTTTTTTTTTTTTTTTAAAAACTCTTCAAACATTTGTTTTAGCTCTAGGTAAGCTAAGAATAAATGTAAAAAGAGTGCTAAAATGTATATCAATTATCCACTTATTAATTTTCACAAACGATATCGATTCTTTATATGTTTATGTTAAAGAGATGGGCTAAAAACAAAATAGTTGAGCTTAAAAGTTAGACCTACCTTATTAAAGATCCTACAAGAAAAAAGTGAGTTATATAATTTAAAAATAATTAATAAAAATTACATTTAGAATCAAATTGGGCATATGGTTGTCCATGTTCATTTAAATTTGGATAATCATTTGTCCAGATTTATTCTATATGCGTTCAAAACTATAGAAAGTTTAACAATTATAAAAAAAATATTAATAATTACTAGAAGTCCTATCAGACGCGTATGCGTGTGAAAACCATAAATTTAGAACACAAATATTTGTTTAAATAACGTACAATAAATAATAAAATGTATGATTTAAAACTAATTAATAATAACACACGAAATATGTATGTTATTAAATTGAAAATTTAAATTAAATTGTTTATCATGGTATTGTCATTAATCTTAAGTCGGTGTCGAGTTAACTTGTGACATCAACTCAATCAAATACATTATTAATATATACAACTGATAAAGGTAATAAAGTGTGTATAATAAAATTAAAATGTATAAAAATAAAGATTTAGTTTAGGGATAAATTAAAGGTTTTATTAATGCAATTGGCGTGGATTCACATCCCACTTTATGCATATTTTTGTTGGTGTTTTTAAAGTGAAAAGACTAAAATACCCTCAAATAATATTACTTATTTTAATTACGAAATGTCATTCTCGTAACTTTCTAATTGAGTTGGTGATCTTGTTGAGGGTGACACCAACTCAATTAGGAATTTTATTAATAGTATAGATTTAAAATTTATATATATAATTTTTATTAATAATATATACTCAGATTAAAAAATTGAATTAATATTTTTTTATATTCAAATTTTGCATATATAAAAAATCTATATACAAAATTATTTGAATTTATATATACAAAATTCGAATTCAAAATTTTCAATTTCTAACTTTTTAAAATTTGAATATATATAAATTATTAATAAAAATTATATATAACTTAATTTTTGTTAATTTCTAATTTTTTTATAATTTTCAACTAAAATAAATCTAGACAAATGATTTGTTCCGGATGTAATTTTTATTAATTATTTTTAAGATATTTTTATAATTGTTTTAAAATAATTGCCCTTTATAGTGAAACCGCAACTAATGTTACATTATGAAAAAACTGATTAATTATTATTTTTATCATTAAAGACTCAATAAGATATATATTTTTAAGAGCTCAATTAATTTTTTTTCGTTTTGAGTAAGAGAGTTTTTTTACCCTTAAATCTTTTTCTCTTGAGATATTTTGCTGCCAGCTGCCTTTTGTTGGTGGTTTGGACCTCATGGGTCATGTAATTCTTGGGCCTTTAGCATTCTTTATGTGGGCAGTATAACAAGGATCATTATGAAAAGAGAGGCCTTTAGGCACTAATAACGTAATGTTACAACATATTGTTATTATAAACTTATTTGCATATGATATATTTTCTAATTTAATTTAATTTAATTTAAATAAATTTATTTAAAAAATTAAAAGTAACTAACTAATTAAAAGGAAAACAAATTTATTGAAATCTTTGCGGGATTTACTGGAAAAATCATAAGCGTGGGCTTTTTTTCTGCTTTAAAAATATTTAAAAATAAAAATATGAAAATTAAAAAATAATAAAAAATCATTTTTATTAAAATTGTTTGTTAAACTGAAAATGCTGAAAATAATAGTTTTTAGCTTTAAATTAATTAAATGTAAAAAAAAAAATATTTTGCTTATCAAGTTTTTTTTATATTGATATGTTTTTATTATTAAAAAAATTATTTCTATTTATTTAATTCATATATATCAAGTCATAAAATATAATTAATGAAAAAAAAAAACACGAAAAAGAGGAACACAAAGAAGCAATGACAAAATTCCCTTGCAAATAAACATTAGAAGAGAGAGACAGCCAAGCTTATCTATCTATGGTCCATATTTTAGAAGAAAAAACGAAATTGAAGCACATGATGTTGAACCATCCCTCCATTACTATCATCAATTGCATTTACACCATCACCCCCTTTCCACTCTACAGTTTCTCCACTTTCAACCCTCTCTTTCTCTCTCTATATAAACCCCACCCATTCCCAACCATCTTCACCCAATAACTTAAACAATCATGGGTTCATTTCCTCACATAGTGGAAGACTGCTTGGGAGTCCTCCAAGTGTTGAGTGATGGCACCGTTTTCAGATCCAAAACCATACAATTCAACATGCCTGTCATCCACCATCAGAACTCTGTGGACTTCAAAGACGCCATGTTTGACAAAACCCATAATCTCCATCTTCGAATTTACAAGCCCGCATCAGCCTCTAATTTTCCATCCAACGGTCGTCCTCATAAGCTCCCCATCGTCGTTTTCATTCATGGTGGTGGTTTTTGTCTAGGTTCTCGTACGTGGCCTACCTGTCATAATTCTTGCCTACGCTTCGCGGCCGAGCTCAACGCTGTAGTCATTGCGCCGGACTACAGGTTGGCCCCGGAGCATAGGCTGCCGGCAGCAATGGATGACGCAGTCAGTGCCATGAGGTGGTTGCAAAGTCAAGCTTTGAGAGAAAATGGGGTTAGTGATGCATGGTTGAACTGTGGCGAGGTTCGCTTTGACCAGGTTTTTGTCTTGGGTGACTCGTCAGGTGGCAATATTGCACACCATTTGGCAGTTAGGTTGGGTGCTGGTTCGACCGAGCTGGCTCCGGTTCGCGTACGAGGTTATGTGCTGTTGGCACCATTTTTTGGTGGGGTGGTGAGGACAAGGTCAGAGTCGGGGCCTAGCGAAGCTTTGTTGAATCTTGATATACTTGACAGGTACTTTGTCATGGTTCCTTAATTACCCAATTCTAACAATATGTAAATAACATAGAATTTACTCATATTTTTCGTTTAATTATTTATACTCCATTCATAATTTATCTTCTATAAATTTATATATAACCAATGAATTATACTACTACGTAATTATATAAGTTTAACCTCCATCGTTTAATAAATATAACCATAATTAAAATTCTTATTAAAGACATTGGTTAAATCATAAGAATATATGATTGTTTTTATGAATACATTGTTTAATATCTCATCTACATATTCGACATATATAGGTATACTTATTTAGGGAATGAAACAGAACTTATGCATAACTAATTAAATGAAATAGTGATTCATTGAAAGAGACTTGAGTTAATTTTTTGGCATTCTCTTTTAGGATTATTCTCTAACCTTTATTAGATTCGATTGGACCTCATGAAAATTAAAATAAACGATTGAGAGTTAAGAGTCTCGTACACCTTGATAAATGATTTTTTTTTTCCTCTTCAAATATTGCCCCATTTTGGGCACTTCCTCCAACCTAATTTGCTCCTTTAAATTCACCTCTTTTCTCTTTCAACAAGCCAAAGTTTTGTTATCGGTTACTTATGAAGAGATTTACATTTATTTCAAGTTTTCTTACTTATTTTTCTAAAGGTTTTTATTACATTTTTTTTATACCGTATTGAAAATAAAAAATGGGGATCACTTCATTGGAATATAATTTGATTAAAATTTTAATCATCATCTAATTTATTTGGTTAATAACGTGGTGGAGTTACTTGTTACAATAAGTAGATCAAATTTAATAAGAATAAAAATATTTTTTTATTTTATTAATTAATTTTTTAAATAAATGCATTTAAAAAAAATTATATTTAAATAATTTATCAACTACAACAAATACAAACATAATTGAAAAGCCACAAACAACATGCAAAATCTAAAACAATAATTGTTTTGTGAAGAATTCATATTTATACCGGTGTAAAACTTAAAAAGTGATTTTATATCATTTCATAACTTTATATATGAAAAATCCAACCACAAAAATTATTTTGTTAATTAAGTTCATACATATTAAAATTAAAAAAATACTCATTTGATAGTTGTGTAACAAATGTAATTTATTTCAAACCTAAATTTAAGACAATTTTTTTTTAATAATATTAAAAATTAGACTTACATTTTTGAATCTAAAAATAAATAAAATAGAACAACTAAATTCCAAAAATATAAATAAGCTAAGAACTTAAGTTGAATATCATTTTATATAATAGGACAGGTTTACAAATATTATGAGAGGTTGAATCCCACGAATAGTGATTTAAAGTCTAGTTAATAATAATGTGAATCATGACCATATATATGCTCACTTAAAGTCTTAAGCAAGTTGGATTGGATATGTTGGTTGCCAGTCTTCATAGTGAATTTCATTTTTATTTACAAGTAAATATTGATATTCCCAAGGATATAACAGTTCAATTTGAATTAAAAAAAAAGAGAGTAGAAAACTGGGCTATTTCCGACACTTATTTCAAAATTTAGGCTTAATTTATTTATACTAAAAATATTTTTATGTTGTGGCTAATATATATATTGAAGTAATTTAAAGAAGTTTCTATTATATCATGTCGAATCAATGTAATGATAAGACATACTTTATTTCAAAAAGAAAAACCATATTCAAACTTTATAAATAATATTATTACAAAACATAATTATAAAACTATAAAATACTCGGATTATAAAAAAAAAATAAACAAACTTGATTTAGAAGGTTAAAAAGAGTAAAAGACAAATTAAATCATACAATTTTCAGAAAAAAAAAAGAAAAAAGAAAACCTAAAATCTCGTATGAAACAAAGCCGGCTGTCCAAAAAAGCAGAAATGGTGGAGGTTCTTATCAATAAAAAGGCAAGGCAATCTCACCTACACCACAAAAGTATCGAATTATCAATCACCTTTTTAACATGTGATCCTTCCACTTATTTAACATTTTTTTAACTAATAAATATTAAAAAGCTAAACATTAATAAATTAATAATATGCAATTCTACATTTATTTTCAGATATCACATGTATTTATTTATTTTATTAAATAAATAAATAAAGCAATTTTCTAGTACCTAATTAGAATAAAGAATAATTGTTAATATTTTTTTAACATGGTTTTATCAAATTTAGTATTTATATAACCTTATTGAAAATTATACATTTATATTCACCCGAAAATAACTCACTATCTAAATCAACAACATCAATATATGTTCATGCTTATTAATTTTAAATCAATGGTATATTTTTATATAATATTTTTAGATAATTTAAAATTTTTAAATATGAATACACTATCACAAATAATTATTAATTCAAGTTTATTTTAAATATTAATTTTTTATTCTTAATTTGTATTCATCATAATACAAACAATAAAGGTTTTTAAAAAAATTAAGCATTTATATATATATATATATATATTACTTTCTTAATCATGATATTTCTAAAGTGTAAAAAATATTTGTACAAATTTATGAAAATTAAATATAACATATATTTGATTGATACATATAATCAAGCTTATGCATTGCAAAAGAGAATTAAAATATATTTCATTAATTTTAGAAAATAAAGTAATGTTAAATTCTTTTTTCAGTTTTTAAATGGATTTATTAATTAACAGATTCCACTCTAATAACTAATGACAGGTTAACATTTAAAGAAAAAAAACCTTTAAAAATACTATACATCTTATTTAAACAAGTCTTTATATTAATTGGTTTTCACTTATGAAATTCCTTAATTTTAATTGAACTAATAATATTTAGTTAAATATGTTATTATTCTCTATACTTTAATCAAATTTATGATTGTTCATATACTTAAAAAAAAATTAAAAATTAAATCTTTTTGTTATCTATTTATTTATTCAAGAATCTCAATCTACTTATTAAAATTTATAAGTATTGTCCGTCAAAATTTATTAACATGGTTTGTTGGTTAGACTATCCTTATGTTACGTAGAATATGATTGATAAATTTTAACAGAAACTACCGAAAAGGATAATGGTTAGATTAGAATTTTTAAATTAAAAATATAAAATGAATGAATTTCATTTATTTTAATTTATTTGTATACATGTTAGAGTTTAGAATTAGATTTGAGGTAAAGAGGTATGTGATTAAAAGTGTAGAATAATAAAATGAGATAGTGGTTAAAATCCTGATCAGCACTCCCCCAGAACAATTTAGATAATCATCAACATCTCTCTTTCTCCTTATCTTTGAAAAGGGGTTTTTCCAGAGCTATCTAATCTAATCTTTCAAAAGGAACCTTTTTTCTTTTCTTTTGGGATGATAGTTATCAAAAACTGTAGGAGGATTATGTAGTTGTGATGCTTTGGAAAGTTCGCAATTTGGGCTCCTTTGTGCATGCTTCATTTGATTCCCTCCTTCTCTTCCTTTGTATTTTTGTCAACAAGCTCTTCATTTTGCCGCAATCTCCATCTTATTGCTCTTTACTGTTCAATGAAAAATCATGTATGGATCCAAAAGAAGTCATAATGTTGAATAAAGGAAAGGGATTATCATATCTTTTGAGACCCAAAGCTTTAAAATCACATATATCATATCTTTTGAGACCCAAAGCTTTAAAATCACATACTTGCTCAATATTATCTTTAAAAGATAATTATAAAAATTAATTCAACTTTTATCAATCTCATGTGAGTGTGAAAATTAAAAATAAAAATCTATCTCCATATTCTTTGAAGTATTTCTCTTTAAATTATATATGTACGTGGGTTACAAAATTACAACCTACAAACCATATTATTTTGTTGACTGAAATAAGAAGCAGGTTTTGGAGGCTATCAATGCCTATAGGAGAGACAAGAGACCACCCATTAGTGAATCCATTTGGGCCCTGGAGCCCTAGTCTGGAAGCAGTGAAACTTGACCCTATCTTGGTCATCGTGGGCGGCAGTGAGTTGTTGAAAGACAGGGCTGAGGATTACGCCACCAGATTAAAAGACATGGGCAAGAAAATTGAGTACGTCGAGTTCCATGGCAAAGAACATGGCTATTTCAATTATCATCCATATTCTGATGCTGCAATTCAAACTCTACAATTTATCAATACATTTATGTCTGCCAACTCTGTTTGATATGTATAAATACGTTAAAAACATAATTTTAAAGTTATTTAGTTATGTAGCTATTTTGGGTTTGGATTTTTCTTTATTTTCCGAGTTGTATTTCTTGAAATTACATTACTAGAAATATTGCATGTATGTCGAAACATTTAGTTTTTTTTTTGTGTGTGTGAAAGAGTGATCCTATCATTGGCTGTTAAACTTTCTCTTTTCTTTCTTTCTCTATTTTCTTTGATATGAAAGTAATGTTTTGAAATTTCAATTTTATATAAATATAATATTTGGTGTCAAATGGTCTAAAATTCATTTTATTATGGTAAACACTTTTAATTTTGTCTAGGCTTTTCAATTTTGAATTTATGGAGCTTTGATTTTGATAGAATAGTGGTCTACATGGACTTGTAACTAAATTAATTTATTAATTTAGCTTTAGTTTTAAAATTAAAATGTTGGTTTCAAGGTGAATTTCATTCAAAATTTTCGAGGTGGAAACCGAATTAATGGCCAGTTCTGAAATGATGTCATGATGTGATGGTTAAATGAAATTCATTCAGATCCGAGAGGTTAAAACCCAAACTTCTTCTGCAATGCCCAATTTTTTAAAACATATTTCGTTTAGGGTCTAATTTCATCTTTGCCCAAACTCGATTTCAGACCCCCAATCCTGGCCTAGATTCAATGTTTGGATTGAGGTCCAAAGTCCATCAATTTTGGTCCAATTTTAAACCAAATTGATTAGATCCATTTCTAAGGGCCCAAAATTTTAAGCCCGTAACAAAATTTATTATATTTTATATTTATCAATTAACTACTATATTTATTTTTATCTACTATTATGATATATGTCCAATGAAAATGCAAATTTTAAAGAAAGATTAGGGAAATATGTTGATTTTAGAGAGAAAATATTAAAACGCCTCCTACAAGGCCATTCAGCCACCTTAATTGAAAGCGTATCCGATAAAGTGTGTTTTCTGAATTTTTTGACATATCAACTCCTTTGGTAAGATGTTTCAATGTTAATGGTTTTGTCATTGAGTTGTGAGTTTGAATCCTCTCCTTCTCACATTTGTATTTTTATTTCACGTTGTTTCAAGCTTTGTTTTTATTTTTAATTATTTTTTATACGGTTAAATAATAGTGATTTTATCTTTAAGTCTCAGGTTTGATTCCTCTTTTAAACTCATTTGTATTTTTTATTTTTTATGAATAAATATATGGTTTTCAAGTTTTTAATTTTTTATTCATATTTTTAATTAATAATTTTTTTATTTATAAAATCAAATAATTATTACAAATTATATAATAAAAATATATTTTTGATAAAATTGATATTTATCATTATATTAAATATATTTTATTTTTAAAAACATCAACTAATTTTTTTATATATTTTTCTTTATATATAATATATATATATATATATATATATATATATATATATATATATGTCAAATTCTCCATCTATATTATGGGTATGGTGATTTCTAATATTATAAAATTAAATAATTATTTCAAATATCATTATTATTTTTATATATAAAATATTTCAAATATTGTTGTTTTTCATCCACATTGTGGGTATGATATTTCAAACATTTTTATATGTGAAATATTTCAATTAATTATATCAAATATCATTATGTTTATATGTGAAATATTTTAAATACACATACAAAAATATATAATATACTAAAATTCACTACACTCATGATATGGATTGAAAAATAAATATTATACATATAAAAATTATATTTACTAAAATAATTATATTTGGAAATAATTATTTGATTTTGTAAATAAAAGAGTTATTAATTAAAAAGATTAATTAAAAATATAAAAAAATTTGAAAACAATATATTTATTAATTAAAAAAAATTTGAAACAATATGAAATAAAAAATAGAAAGATACTTAAAAGAGAAATCAAAGCTAACTAAAAAAAATTAATGTAATAAAAATAATAATTAAAAATAAAAATAAATCTTAAAACAACATGAAATAAAAATAAAAATATGATTAGTGAGGAAATCAAACTCAGGACTTAAACACAAAATCACTAATATTTAATCATCTGATAAAAAATTGATATATTAAAAGAATTAGAAAACGTGCCATAAACATGTTTTCTTCTCTCTAAAAAATCGATATTTCTCTAAATATTTTTTAAAATGAGCATTTGTTCTGCTTATGATATATTATTTTATATTAAAAAAAATACCATAAAAACAAATGTAAAAAAGCGTGTGGATGATAAGATTAAATGGAAAAAAAGGTGCGATAATAAAGAGCATTTCATCAGAATTCATAGGTGCTTCTGGCTTTCCAATATTGTTAGCCAGCTTCTTACTATTCACATATCATTAAAAAAATGCCATGTTTGCCTTGAAGTAATAATAATGTTAAAAGTAGACAGTAGAGTTGATTCAGCCTTGAAAATCACAGATTGGTTCCAAACAAGGAACTTGTAACAGCCTAATTTTAGTGGTGTCAGAACAATGATTCGAGATCACTAAATCTGACAAATGAGTAAGAAACATTATTAATTTAGTGAGTATAAGTTAAATGTGAAGTTAGAAAAAATTTTGAAATAGTGAATAGTGTAAAAAAAATATATATATTAAAATAATTAGAATCGAAAATGAGGTATCGAGACCTCGGGAATTTTAAATTGAGCCATAAATATTTTTATAAATATTTATGGAGTGTTAATAAGTTAGTATTAAATTTTCGTCAAGAAATTTTAAAGTACTGATAGCTAATTAAATAAAAAGGACTAAATTGAAAAAAGTGTAAAAGTTGCTAAAATGATTAAATAGCTCAATTGTAAAATGAGGAAGGACCTAAAGTGCAAATAAGCCCAAAGGAGATATTTTGGGCGGCAATAGCTGAGAAAAATCAGAAAATGGGTGAAATAAGGACAAAATTGGAAAATTGCCAAAATTAACTAAATAAAAATGGGACTAAATTGGAATATCTAGAATTCTCTTCATTTCTCTTCATATTCATCAGCTGAAAAATAGCCATGGAGGAGGGTTCAAGCTGCTTTTCATACTCTAGCTTCATGTAAGTTTAATTCTTGCTTTCTCCTTGAAATTTTTATGTTTTTGGACTTTTACAATTGGGTCCAACTTACTATTTCATTAGTTTTTGATTCCATGGCTAATTTTTGAAGTTTTTATGGATGATTACTGGAATAATATGATGAATAAACATAGAATTGAAGCTTTAATTTTGATATATGGTGATTTTATCAAGTAAAATTGATGAAAATTGGTTTAGGACCAAATTGTGAAAGAGTTTGGAATTAAGGTCTAGTGTTAAAGTTCTGGTTTTCAAGGGTTATGAAGTAGTTTAAAATGATGGAATAAAGTATTAAATGAGAAAAATTATCTCAATTGAGGAGTTAATTGAGCAAGGATTGAATTGTATGAACTATGAAATTTGGGGCTAAATGGAAATTAATATTTTTCACTAAAACTGTTTTGGGCAGCAGCAATAGCCTAACTTTGAAAAATCACCAAAAATTGTAGAAATCGAATTAGAGGATGAATAAAATATGAAATTAAATCTTATTGAGTCTCGTTTCTTATAAAAGAAATTATGTAAGCAATGAAATTGTAAATCATGAGCTACAATAACTTTTGTGAGACAAGGTTAGAATGATTTCGGGTTCCCCTGTTCTGAATTTGGAAAATCATCCAAAATTGGATAAAAATAATTAGGGGCTTAAATTTATATGTTTAGAATCATTAATGAGTCTATTTTCAATAGAAATAAGCGGGAACATCATCCGAATCTTGTACGATGAGATAATTAATTCTTAGTGAAGAAGGGTCGGAACTGTCAGACAGCAGAATAGGGGTAACTTTAAAGAATAAACTGTACTTATTGGCTAAACCAAAAATTCTGAAATTTTTATGGTAATAATATATGTAAGTCTAGTTTCAGGGAAAATTAGCGGATCTTAATTTCGAGTTCTGTACCTTAATATATAAATAATTTAGTAACTATGATGCAAATGAACAGTTTTGAATATACATATAAGTAAACAGTGAAATTATTGATAATGTTACTTGTTGCATGTTATATAAATAAAGGAAGTGGAATGGAGAGGAGGAGGAGGAAAATATGCATGAATATTCAGCTAGCATGGCTAATTTGCATGTTTTTGTCTCATGGACTAAATTGAATAAAAGTAAAATTTTATGGGCAATTTTGTAAAATGTTAGAAATGATCAAATTGTATGAAATGAATTATTTTATTATTTAAAATTACAAAATTGAATGAATTTATTAATTTAGCTCAGGATCAGGGAAAAACATGTTTTAAGGATTAAATTGAAAAATGTTGAAATTATGGAAAATTCTGATATTTTATAGAATTCATGGGTTGTTATCAATTTGTTTGAGAATAACGGCTGGAAATAAGGATTAAATTGCAATAATTTTATTTATTTTAACCTAAGGATGAAATTGTCATTAATTAAAAGTTTAAGGGTAAAATGGTAATTTTTTTAGAGCATTAGTTGAATGTATTACAACATGAAATAAATGAAAATGACGATCAAATTTTTTTATAAAGATCCAGATGACTCGAATACGAGACTTAAAGGTGGAAAAGAAAAGATATCGGATTAATAAAATTATAAACATGTACAAGTAACGAGGTAAGTTAGTATAACTTGAATTGTATTTTTAAATGCATGAAATATTGATATAATGAATTGCCTGATTTATGTTTATAAAGAAATGGCAAGAGAATGATATTTATCATGACATGTAAATAGGTGATTATTTTTGATACGTTGATACAAGGAAATTAATTAAATTGAGACGAGTAGTAAATTCAAGTAAAACATGTCGAGGAAAATAAGTATGTTAAGGGACAATATGTTTGATTTTAATTGGTTCCAAATATGAACATTAGATAAAATGAAATATCTGATAAATAAATTGGTAACTCCGGTAATGCTCCATAACTCTATTCTAGTGACGGATTCGGGTTAGGGGCGTTACAGAACTAACTTCTCATTTTCAACAATACATTGGAAATGGAGCAAGCAACCAAACAAACACAATACATATTTCAAGAAGATTGGAATCTTCAACTTTATTAACTAACAGCAAGCAAGCTATAATCAGACTCAACCACGATGCCTTCACTCTAATTACCATCGGAGGGGTTAATCATGAAAACTGAAGCCAGTTCCAGCAAAATTTTGGTCCATGAGCTTGTCTAAACGCTCCGCCATCTCAGTTGTTAGATAATTCTTCCAATCCCCAACCTTGCCTTTCCTGAAGTAGCTAGAAATTGTTTTCAACTTTGGCCTTTGTTTGTTGCTTTACCCCCGTCTTGTTTACATCCAAGTTGCTCAGATTCTCAAAACTGCATAGCCTCACTATCTCCTACATTGCTCCCGCTTCTTCTTCTTCCCGTGAAATAGGGTACCTCATGAACTCTGCCAATTTCTTCACATATGGCTCCGTGTCTTTCAACATTTCTTCATATTTGAGGAACAGAAGCTTGTGTGGTTTCTCCTAACTTGCTTTCCAAAACCCTAAAACATGGTCCAAATAGGGTCCATAGAAAGACTTGCCTTCACAGAAAAGATCGAAAGCCTTCTCCAGGGAAAGGTGTTGGAACAAAACAACAGCAATGCACTAATTTTCAGTTTGCTAAGCAAAACAATGAGAAAACCGAAAAAAGACTTGAAGAAAAAAAACTAAGACTTGAACAAAATGAATGAGCAAAAACAATCAAATCTTTCATTGATCATTTCAAAATATATGTAACTTACAAAGTAAATTTTGACAGTTACCTAATGACATAACTGCTCCCACTAATGAATACTAATACAAACTTAAATTACACACAAAAGAAAGCTGCCATAATAGCTATTACATCAAGGTTCAAATATAAACTAATCTCACTAACTTTTGAACAAGATTACAAGTGAACTAGATAAGGTTACATAGGAACAAAATGACCAAAATACAACTAATCTTGTTGCTACATTCGGTTCTGCTTCATTGCATGTCTGCATGGTGAGCTGCTGAAGTTTCTGTCACTGATAAGATGTTGCATTGCAGGCCAATGATCAACACTCCTCCTTGGACTGTATGCAACATACACCAATCTTGCTTCTCAAGTCCTCGAACCTAGTTGTACCAAGTGGCTTGGTCAAGATATCAGCCAACTGGTCTTGGGAGCTGCAATGGATAAGGCTGATTTCTCCCGATTGCTCAGCCTCTCTAACAAAATGAAATTTGATTTTAAAGTGTTTGGTCTTGCCATGGAAGACTGGATTTTTGGCTATGGCAACTGCTAATTGGTTATCAACCATAATCTCAGTTGCTTCACTTTGATCTTCATTTAAATCAAATAACAGCTTTCTAAGCCAAATGGCTTGATTCACTGCTGCTGCTGCAATGTACTCTGCTTCAGCTGTGGATTGAGCAACAGTTTGTTACTTCTTTAAACTCCAGCTAAATACACTTGAGCCAAGGGTAAAGAAGTAACCTGAGGTGCTCTTCATGTCATCGACAGACCCTGCCCAATCACTATCAGAGTAACCAGCTAGCTTAACTTCCTTTCCTTTCTTGAACAAGACACCATAGCTGAAGGTTCCCTTGATGTATCTGAGGATCCTTTTGGCTGCTTTGAAGTGTGCCACAGTGCAACAATGCATAAACCTTGATAAGAGACTAACACCATACATGATATCAGGCCTCATTGCAGTCAAATAGAGCAAACAACCAACTAGGCTTTGATATTCCTTTTCATCAACCTTTTTTTCATCTTCATTTCTTGACAATTTCTCCCCTTGTGCCACTGGTGTACTAACTGATTTACAGTTGGTCATGCAGAATTTCTTGAGAATCTTTGAAGCAAAGATACATTGGCTGATAAAGATGCCTTGCTGAAGTTGTTTTACTTCCATACCAAGAAAGTATGTCATGACTCCCAAGTCTGTCATCTCAAATACTTCCAGCATTTGCTTTTTAAATTCATTGACCAATTCTTCTTTGCTTCCAGTCACAAGTAGATCGTCTACATAGAGTGACACAATTAATAAGGTTTCTCCTTTTGATTTCTTCACATAGAGTATAGTTTCACTATTCAAACCTAAGCTTAAACAAATAGGTGTCTATCCTGTCATACCAGGCTCTTGGTGCCTGTTTTAAGCCATAAAGGGCCTTCTTTAATCTATACACTTTATCTTCTTCTCCTGGAACCTTGAATCCATCGGGCTGTTCAATGAAAATTTCCTCCTTTAGAAAACCATTTAGAAAAGCTGACTTGACATCCAACTGATGAACCTTCCATTGTTTCTATGCAGTTAAAGCAAACAGAAGCTTGATAGTGTCAAGCCTTGCTACTGGTGCAAAGGTTTCCTCAAAATCGATCCCATATTGCTGGCGTAGCCTTTCACTACAAGCCTTGCTTTATGTTTGTTTAATGAGCCATCTGCATTATACTTGGCTCTAAATACCCACTTGACACCTATAACTTTCTTGTAATCTGGTCTATTTACTAACTCCCAGGTGTCATTCTTGTGAATCATGTCTAGTTCAACTTCCATGGCCTTCTTCCAATGTTTGTCTTTGGCAGCTTCTTCAAAATCTGAGGGTTCTGTTATTGCAACATCACATCTTTGATAGATGTCTGCAATGGTTCTGGTGCCTCTTACAGGTGCATCATCAATATCTTCATTGCTTGGCCCTTCTTCAGCGGGTTCAACTGTGCAGTCTTGCTGATCTTCTTCAATCAGGCTTGCAACTTCACCATTCCAGCTCCAAACCTTTTCTTCATTAAATCTAACGTCCCTACTCACCATAACCTTCTTTGTTGAAGGAACAAACACCCTGTAACCCTTCTTAATACTGCTGTAACCAACAAAAATTCCTGAAACAACCCTTTGATCAAATTTAGTTCTTTTTTCAACTGGAATGTGAACATAACAGACACATCCAAATATTTTGAGATGAGAAACTGTTGGCTTAAGTCCATGCCAGGCTTCAAAGGGTGTCTTATCTTTAACAGCTTGAGTTGGTAGCTTGTTAAGGAGATATACTGAAGTATTAACTGCCTCAGCCCAAAAGTTGCTTGGGAGGTTGCTCTGAAACAACAGACATCTGGCCATGTTTAGCACTGTTCTATTCTTTCTTTCATATACTCTATTTTGTTGAGGAGTATACACATTTGTAAGCTGATGATGAATACCAGATTCTTCACATAACTTCTGAAATCTTTCAGACAAATACTCACTGCCATTATCAGTCCTTAAGGCTTTGATTTTGCAGCCTGATTAATTTTCTACAAATGCTTTAAATTTGCTAAAAACATCAAACACTTCAGACTTCTGTTTTAAGAAGTAAACCCAGCAGAACTGGTCAGGTCATCTATAAATAGCACAAAATACTTGCTGTCATTCAAGGAAGGTGTTTTCATAGGCCCACAAATGTCTGAATGGATTAATTCAAGTCTGTTTCGAGCCCTCCATGCCATATTAGTTGGGAAAGGTAATCTAGCACTCGCTACTGTGGCAAACTTCACAAACAGTGTTTTTAGCCTCAAATTCAGACAAGTCTTCCACTAGATTCAACTTATGCAATAGATCAAGTGATCTAAAGTTGACATGGCCTAACCTGTTGTGCCATAGATCAACATTATCAATAAGGCTAATGTATGCCCTTTTTTCAAGCTGATTCATGTTAAGCATGAAACACTTATCAGTCATAGGTACTAAGATCAGCTTCTGACCATGTGTGTCCTTAACAACACATGCATCATCCTCAAAAATTAATGAATACCCCTTTTTAACCAATTGACCAACACTTAATAAATTTTGATCAATGTCAAGTACAAAGAGCACATCTGAAATAACCTTGTTACCTGAACCAGTGTTAATCACAACTTTGCCTCTGCCTTTGGCTTCAATCAAACTGCCATTGCCTATTCTGATTTTTGAAGTAAAGCTTCTGTCAAGATCTTTAAATAAGCTTTCATTTGCTGCCATATGGTGTGTACAGCCACTGTCTACAAGCCAGTTACACTTGACTTTGCTTGAGGTTGTAAAACATGAAGCTGTGGAAACATGTTCCTCCTGAGCTTGAAGGTCCTCAGCAGCTTGAGCTTGGATCTGCTGCTGTGCTGGTCCCTTTGCTTTATTCTTGCACACTTTCTCAACATGGCCAAACTGCTTGCAGCTCCTACACTGAATGTCTGGTCTAAACCAGTAAAATTTTTCAGAATGTGAGGTTTTTTTGCAGTGAACACATGGTGGAAACCTCCTCTTGCTTGAATCTTTTCTGGTTTTGTCCCTCTTGTCAAGCCAAGGCTTATTTCCTTTCTGACTTGAGCTGGAGCTCTCTTTGGCCTTTGCTTGGAAGGCTCCTTCAGAATGGTCTTCCTGCCTATTGGCTCTTCTCTGCTCCAAAGCATAAAGGGAGTTCACCAACTCAGACAAGGAAATGGTTTTCAAGTCCCTTGAGTCTTCAAGTGATGAGATTTTAGACTCAAATCTCTCAGGAAGAGTGGTGATGACCTTCTCCACAACTCTGCTTTCACTGAAGTCTTCTCTAAGCAGTCTTATACTGTTTACAGTGGCCATAATCCTATCTGAGTATTGCTTGATGCTCTCAGACTATTTCATTTTCAGGTTTTCAAAACTCTCCTCAAGTTGATCAACTGTTGCTGCCTTGTCTTATCCGACCCCATGAACTCCTCATTCAGCCTCTCCCATGCTTCCTTAGGTGTGTTGCAGGCCATAATCCTGGTGAAGATTACATCTGACACTCCATTCTGCAGACAGGCTAAGGCTTTATGCTTCTTGGTGCTTTCCTCAGCATGCTGCCTAATCTGAGCAATTGTGGGGTTAACCCTCAATAGAGGTGGTTCGATGTCGTTTTCAACTACACTCCACAAGTCTTGAGCTTGAAGATATGTCTTCATCTTGACTACCCAGATGTGGTAGTTTTCACCAGCAAATACTGGAGGTGGAGGAGGTGTGAAGCTCATCCTGTTGCAACAAGTTCAACAGCTTCAAAGTCTTGCTTTCTCGTGCTTTGTTTTCTCAAATGAAACAACCAACAATCAGAGGCCCTCAAAGACTTGAGCACATAATACCATTTTTTGGAACAAAACAACAGTAATACACTAATTTTCAGTTTGCTAAGCAAAACAATGAGAAAATCGAAAAATGACTTGAATAAAAAAAAACTAAGACTTGAACAAAATGAATGAGCAAAAACAATCAAATCTTTCATTGATCATTTCAAAATATATGTAACTTACAAAGTAAATTTTGACAGTTACCTAATGACATAACTGCTCCCACTAATGAATACTAATACAAACTTAAATTACACACAAAAGAAAGCTGCCATAACAGTTATTACATCAAGGTTCAAATCTAAACTAATCTCACTAACTTTTGAACAAGATTACAAGTGAACTAGATAAGGTTACATAAGAACAAAATGACCAAAATACAACTAATCTTGTTGCTGCATTCAGTTCTGCTTCATTGCATGTCTGCATGGTGAGCTGCTAAAGTTTCTGTCACTGGTAAGATGTTGCATTGCAGGCCAATGATCAACAAAAAGTAATCATCTTTGTTGGGAGCTTGCTTGGCTAGAAAATGATACAGTGAAACGAATGCATCATTTGGCTCCCTTCAAATGTAAACAAATTGGCAGTCAGAGTTGAAGACAAACTTTGGCAAGGCATGGTAGGGTGTGTGGGTGACGATTAGAGGAAGTCCGGGCTCGCAGATATCTAGCTTCTTACCGGAATTGGATAACGTGGGAATGCAATCGTGAGAGACCTTGCTGAGCAAAGGACTGGTGGAAGTGTCTTAGCGAGTTCGAGTAACGATGGCAAAGGTGAGAGCCTTGAGCCAAGTGGTGTCACTTTTGGGGGCACTGCACACAAAGATATCAGTTGGTTCAGCTTTGAAGCCTTCTTGAGACAATATTATATCTTCTATGAAGTTAGGGCTGCACTAAAAGCCTTGGTATTGATAGAGTGGATACCCAGCGTTCCAGCCATCATCTTTACGTAGGTTTGCTATTTTTTCCTTGACATTTTCCAGTTTTTTTTAGAGAAATGTTTCAACCTATTAGAAAATTGTGAGGCAGAGAAAAATTCCAAGTGAATCATGTTAGATTTGTAAAATAAATCTGAAATAAAACTTAATAAACTAGGATCTATCATGTCAAATCATCAAGAATAAATTAAGAACAAATCAAGAACAAAACTAGATGTGGAAACGTACTTGAATCCATGAATTTCTTGAAGTTTTATTGGATCTTGGGAATTTGATCTTCCAAATTAGCACACAAGAAATTTAGAGAATATCTACTCTCTATTTCCTAATGATAGGATATTAGAGAAGATATCTTGTGTATAATTTGGGGACCATAACCCTAATATTTATAACATTGACATATTAGTTCTAATCAAATTTTAATTAGTCCATCATTAATCAGAATTTGATTAAAATTCAATTACTAGAGTATCTACACATATTTGACCCATATTTTATTTAATAATTAAAGCCCAATAAAATTTTAACTAAATTAGATCACTTTTAAATTGGGTTAACCTATCATGATAGTAAATAATAACATGTAATTAGCCTTATTATATATGTGATGTCCATATTTTCCAACAATCTCCCACTTGGACCACATATATATATATTAATTACTCTATAATTACATGTCATTATATAACTTCATGAGCTTAAAATTTTACTATCATATCCAAAAGGTATTCCGAATAATCTCGTCCATTAATTATGTTAATATAGAACCAAGGCGACTTTCGTTACATATATCATAACTAAATCCATCCATGATCATGTATATTAACACAACAAAATGACATAGATCAAGTATGGCTGTGTAGCATGGAAATTACATGCAATATGATCTAAACATGTCTATTTCCAACTAGTACTCTTTAAACTTAAGTGAGGTCAGTATCAAAATAATAAACATAATGAATAAACTGAATACTTTATTTCTGATCAGAAAATAATCAAATACATAAATGTCTGAAAACAAACATAAAACAAATAAAATATAAACTCCCACTAAATCATGATATCATTAAATAATGTAACACCCTTATGAGCAGTGTGCTCATGAAAGACGTTGGATGGTAAACCATTTGTGAGCAGATCCGTTATCATGGAGTTTGCCCCAATGTGCTCTATGGATATTTGACCATTTTGCATTCTTTCTTTTACAACTAAGAACTTTATGTCAATATGCTTTGACTTAGATGAACTCCTGTTGTTATTGGAATACAACACTGCTGACTTATTGTCACAAAATAATTTGAGTGGTCTTTTTATATTCTCCAAAATGCGCAGCCCTGTGACAAAGTTCCGCAACCATATTCCATGGTTTGATGCCTCATAGCATGCTATAAACTCTACTGCCATAGTGGACGAATCTACAAGTGTCTGTTTGACACTTTTCCAAGATATAGCTCCTCCAACTAATGGGTAAATATAGCCTGATGTAGATTTCCTACTATCTTGGCATCTAGCGAAATCAGAATCAGAATACCCTATGACCTTAAAAAGATCTGATCTCTTGTAAGTAAGCATGTAATCTTTTATTCTCTGAAGATATCTCATAACCCTTTTGGCTACTATCCAATGGTCTATACTAGGGTTGCTTAAATATATACCTGACATCCCAACACTATACGTAATGTTCGGACGCGCGTACAAACTTGAGCATACATTAAACTCCCAACAGCTGATGCATAGGGAATTTTTTACATTTTCTAAATTTCAAGGTTACTTTTAGGGTATTGAGTAAGACTAAATTTGTCTCCTTTAGCGATAGGGGTGTCACCTGGTCTGCAACTCTGCATGTCAAACCTTTTGAGTACTTTATCGATATAACTCTTTTGTGATAATCTAAGAATACCTCGAGATCGATCTCGATATATCTGAATTCCTAAAACAAAATAGGCGTCCCTAAGATTTTTCATCTCAAAATGCTTAGATAAAAATCTCTTGGTTTCGTGCAATAAGCCTATATCATTAGCGGCAAGCAAAATGTCATCAACATATAGAACCAGAAATATATACTTACTCTTATTGAATTTTTGATACACATAATCATCAACAATATCCATCTCAAAACCGAACGAAACAATTATTTGATGAAACTTGTGGTACCATTGACGGGAAGCTTGTTTGAGTCCATAAATGGATTTTGTCAATTTGCAAACCATATTCTTTGAGTCTTCCAACTCAAAATTTTCTGGTTGCACCATATAATTGTTTCTTCAACATCGCCCTTAAGAAACACAGTCTTAACATCCATCTGATGTAACTCAAGATCAAAATGAGCAACAAGTGCCATGATTTTCCTGAAGGAGTCTTTCCATGAAACTGGAGAAAAAGTCTCTATAAAATCAATACCTTCTTCTTCTTTTTTGAATATATCCTTTAGCTGCAAGACGCACCTTATACCTTTCCACATTACCATTTGCATCCCTCTTAGTTTTAAATATCCATTTACAACCAATTGGCTTTGCATCTTCAGGTAATGGGACAAGTTCCCAAACTTTATTATCTTGTATAGATTTATACTCATCTTTCATGGCATCAATCCACTTTTGAGAATTAGAACTTTTCATGGCTTGATGAAAGTTGATTGGATCATCTTCTATCATTCTATTATCATCCTCATGTTCTTGGAGAAATACAATATAATCATATGGAATAACATTTCTCCTTTCTCTTGTGGACCTCTTTAATGGTACTTGTTCTTGAGGTTGTTGAGTTTGTTCTTCTGGAACAATTACCTCATTTTGAATTGGAAGTTGTTCAACATTGTCTTGTACAGGTTCTGGATTCACTTCTTGATCAATGATAGGTATAAGAACGTGAACATCATAAAAACTGATAGTAGGAATTAAGTTAGAATCCAATTCCTCCTCAAAAGCAATGTCTTTAACCTTATTTCTCCCTCCAAACTCAACATCCTCAAAAATTGTTGCAGTTCCCGTCTCAAAAATATTCCTTATTATGGGATCATAAAATTTATAGCCCCTAGATCGCTCAGAATAACCAATAAAGTAGCTGCTTACTGTTTTGGAGTCCAATTTCTTTTCATGTGGCCTATAAGACATTGCCTTAGCTGGACATCCCCAAATGTGAAAGTGCTTTAGACTAGGCTTTTGACCTGTTCAAAGCTCATAAGGTGTTTTTGCAACTGCTTTATTGGGTACTCTATTCAGAATGTAAGCTGCTGTCTTTAATGCTTCTCCCCAGAAAGACTCAGGTAAGGTAGAATGAGCAATCATGCTCCTTACCATATCTTTAAGAGCTTTGTTTCGTCTTTCAGCTACACCATTCATACTTGGTGGGCCTGGTATGGTGTACTGTGGGACAATACCGTATTCCTCTAGGAATTTCGCAAATGTTCCTGGACATTGTTCACCTGAGCCATCATATCTACCGTAGTACTCACCACCACGATCAGATATAACGTTTTTAATCCTTTTGTTGAGTTGATTCTCAACTTCAGCTTTATAAGCTTTGAACATGTCCAAAGACTGAGATTTCTCATGAATAAGATATAGGTACCCATAACGTGAGTAATCGTCTATGAATGTTATGAAATATTATTGACCATTCCAGGATGCCGTAGGGAATGGCCCACAAATATCTGTATGAATTAATTCTAAGACGTCTGAAGATCTGTTGGCACCCAATCTCTTGGTTTTGGTCCATTTTCTCTTAATGCAATCGACACAGACATCAAAGTTTGTGAAGTCAAGGGAATCTAAAATACCATCAGACACGAGGCGTTCAACTCTAACTTTTGAGATATGACCTAAGCGCCTATGCCCTAATGATGCTGAATTTTCCTTATTTAATTTGCGTTTAATACCACGTGATTCCACATGCAAGGTTTCATTATAGGATGCAACTGTTTCTAGCAAATAAATGTTGTCATAAGTATTTAAATAACCAATTCCAATAACATTTGAATTTAAAGACAAATTAAATTGATTGTTTCTGAATGAACAATAATATCCAAATTTGTCCAATGAAGAAACATAGACTAAATTCCGTCTAAATGACGGTAAAACAAAAGTGTCTTTTAAATCCAAATAAAAATCAGTTCCTAATAACAACCTAAAATGCCCAATCGCTTCCATTTCTACCAATTTTCCATCACCCACAAAGATGTGTCTTTCACCATCACTTGGCTTTCGGTAACTCAGGCAACCCTGCATAAAAACACTTATGTGAGTAGTAGCACCAGAATCTATCCACCAAGTGTTTTTAGGCACTGAAGCTAAATTAATCTCAAAATAAACCAAATTAAGAATTATACCTTTCTTTGCACGCCAAGCATGATATTTGGTACAATCTTTCTTTAAGTGTCCAGAGTTGTTACAAAAGAAACAATTTTCTATAGCTTGTTGTTTCTTTTGAGCTGGACCCTAAGCAGCTTCATTCTGATATTTTATTTTCTTGCCCTTGTCTTTAGGGGCATTGGCCAAATGTGCACTTTCAAACTTATCACGTTTCAACCTTTCTTCCTTTTGCACACAATGGGGAATGAGCTCATTTAGGGTCCATTTCTCCTTTTGACAATTATAACTAATTTTAAATTGATTAAACTGTGCAGCAAGTGATACCAAAACCATAAGAACAAGCAATTCCTCAGAAAGCTCGATCTTAAGTGCCTTAAGTCTTGAAGTAATATGGAATATCTCCATAATGCACTCCTTTATGTTTCCTTAACCTTTATACTTTATAGACATCAAAGAAGTCAGAAGTAATGTCATCTCAACCTTATCGTTTTTAGCAAAACGTTTTTTAATTTCATCAAGGAAACCCTTGGCCTTAGTAATCTCTTCAGATCCTGTGCCCCTAAAGGCTTCTGGAATTATGTGTTTCATGATCATTAGACTTATGCTATTTGAATGATCCCACCTCTCAAAATCCTTCTTAACATCAGGAGTGCTTTCCGCAGTAAGAGGTGCAGGTTGTTCTTCCTTTAGTGCAAGGTCTATGTCCATACAGCCAAGCACTATAAGTAAGTGCCTTTTCCATTCCTTAAAATTAATCTTAAGCATGAGTATAGAATTTATATTAGCAGATATTGTGGCAGCAGAAGATGAATTAGCTGAATATAGAACAAAAAACAAGCTTAAACTAATATTCATAAGTAAACAATAAATTCAAGATAATGGCTAATCTCATCTCAAGATACCAAACACAACATTAATATCAAGTCTTTGGACTGTAATATTAATAGTAAGCATTACTCTTGTTGTACCAATCAAAACATTGACAATAAATTATGTCAAACAATGAATTAATCTTTGGACTAACTTATTGCTCACTAAAATACCTTATAATTTTCACACATTTATCACCACAGATGTCGTTGAAATTTTGCCAAATATTAACTTACCTTTGGGTCAATTAATAAACGCATAAATCACAAAAACATATAATCATCTTAATATTTTAAATAAATTAATCTACATAAAAGATGTCACTTTAGCGGCATTTTGTTTCAAGTAATTTATTTAAAATATTAGATATCCTTAATTAAAAGCCAAAATCTGAATTTATTTGTTTCAAAATATTTACATTAATTTCATCTTTCAATCAAATTAAAAGATAATTATATATATTTATATAAATTTCCAAAACAACATTCATTTATTATATATGTATATAATCAAAATATATATATGAATTAAGTTATACCTATTTATTGTTAACTTTTTTTTTTTTACAAATTCAAAAAAAAATATTTTAATATAAGTCTTCAAAGATCAATATATATCCGAAATATAAAACCCATAAAATTTTATGGATCAATCATTTAAAGAAGAAACTTTAATCAGTTCTCAATGATTTAACATGTCGAGGCTCAGATGCCACTTGTTAGATTTGTAAAATAAATCTGAAATAAAACTTAATGAACCAGGATCTATCATGTCAAATTATTAAGAATAAATTAAGAACAAATCAAGAAAAAAATTAGATGCGGAAGCGTACCTGAATCCATTAATTTCTTGAAGTTTTATCGGATCTTGGAGATTTGATCTTCCAAATTAGCACACAAGAAATTCAGAGAATATCTGCTCTCTCTTTCCTAATGATGGAATATTAGAAAATATATCTTGTGTATAATTTGGAGACCATAACCCTAATATTTATAATTAGTTCTAATCAAATTCTAATTGGCCCATCATTAATCAGAATTTGATTAGAATTCAATTACTAGAGTATATACACATATTTGACCCATACTTTATTTAATAATTAAAGCCCATTAAAATTTTAACCAAATTAGATCACTTTTAATTTGGGCTAACCTATCATGATAGTAAATAATAACATGCAATTACTCTTATTATATATGTGATGTCCATATTTTCCAACAAATCACACTGGAAAGGGCTACACTTATTAATATAGCCTGAGAATCATATAGATTGCATCCCTTTTAAACGTTATTTCATTTGGATGGAAGGAAAATCAAATTTTAATAAGATTTAATATCTCTTTGTAACTTGATTAGCCAGGTGTGTTCAATTGATTAAGCGACCCGAGCTACCATTAATCAAATTAAGTGATTCTTTTATAAATCTTTATTCGTTAATTGGACCTAAATTTTTTTAAAAAAAATTAACCAAAATTTATATAATTTTTAATCTTTAGGTTAAAATAAATATAAATTAACTGAATCAATATCAGATAAGTACATCCATAAACAAGAAAAGCCAGGAGCTTTCTTTTAAAACCCAGGAATATTTTAAAAAAAACCCCGTAAACCCAGAATTTAAACAAAAAATAGAAAATCAACCAATCAAATTACAGATCCAAAACCCAAAAACAGTACATCAAGAGAAGAATAACATAGTTGCGTAACTTTGATAAAAATTCAAATTCCCGTTAAAAATGACGTATTTTTCACAATTAAATTTAAATTGATTGAAAAACTTAAAATCAAACAAGAATTTAAACCATTAAAAAAAAGATCAAATTCACCAGAAATTTTCTCTCTCAAAAAAAAGTAAATATGATAAAAAATTTATAATAAAATTGTTAAAAATATATTTTTTTTCTTTTTTCTTTTATCTAATTTTTTTATCACACTTTATTATTTAAATTATCAAATCATTTAAAAGAAACTGATTGAGATATGGCACGGAATTTGGCACATCCAATTAAGATTTCTTAAAATTAAAACATTCAAATTTGAAAAAAATATTTAAATAAAAAGAATTAATTTTTACTTTTTAAAATTATATTATTTTTTAAAATAATTTTAGAAATGGTTTTTTATAAAAATAATATTAAAAATTAATTAATTATAAAAATGGGGCAAGTGACAAATTTTTTATGAAAAATGAGGTATATGTTATAGTGTCACTTATGTGGCTATGTCATCTGATACACTAATAGCACTACTCAACTTCTTAGTCAATCATGCAGTAATCATCATGCTTTTTAAAAAATATCTATATTATTCTTCGGCCTTCAACCTTAAGTCCTATGCAGATCTCTTAATTTTACCACTGTATTTTATTTTAAAAAAGATTTGGATCACATAGCTCTAATATTTATGATAAGAGAAATAAGGTAAAAGAGATTGGATCATAAATTTTTCCAAGAATAACATAGATTTTTAATAATTTTATATTAGAAAATACTGTAAGAGGTTCAAAATTTAATTTTTTTTCTATTTTCTAATTAACATATTTGAATGTATGAAATAAGGTAATCAGTACCATATTAATAAAAGTATCATTTTTGTCTTGGTATCAATAATATTTATACACATATTTATAGTCTATTTTTTGGTTTATTAACAAATTATACATTATATATACAAGAAAATATATCTCAATTAGGTTAATTTAAATATATTTATATGACAATATAAGTTTTAAAATTAACTAGTTGCCAACAAATCTCTCAATCTGTGGCAAGAGCGTAGGTACGAGAATTTGAGAAAAAGACTGATTTTAATCAGTTAATCTAATAATTATATTTAATTTTAAATGTAATTATAGAAAAATTAATCGATAGGTTGAAATAAATAAAATCGATATAGACGACTGAAATAATATGTATCCGACAGAGTGCTTGCTACCATGATATTATGCCCGTTTATACCCAACTAGGAAACCTTACAGCAAAATGAATATATATAATAGAGATCACATTTTTTTTCTTTGAATTTCCTTATTTTCATATCTTCCCTTCGTAATCGGTTTGATCAAAATCTGTGTATCAGTTTCAAAATTAAAAAAATAAATAAATCAAAATCCTATCATGGATTTTGTTGTCAAAGTTAGCCTATCAGTTTATCTTAAGATACTAACATTCCTCAAGTCATAGATCTAAACCCACTTTTGTCTCATTAGCCATTCATAAAAAAAAATCTCATCGTTACATCTCCAATATGAAACTGCAAGTCCTTTACAACTTCAGAACAGCAACGTGGCATTGAACAGTTCATGCCAGAGTAGCCTTAGATCTCCCTAGTGTGCTACGGGACTGGTTGGGCATTGAACCCTGTTAACCTTTTTGTCTTTGCCAGGAATCCTGAAAACAGCCCAATAGAAGCCAGGCAATCACTTTCAAACTACAGAGATTCAAAGAAAAAAAGAATGGGGGAGAAGAAATGTCATACAATCCCTTTGATCAACCCAACACCGTCGTCATCAACACAAGGAACTGCACCCAAACTTCAAACCATTGGGAACATTATAGTTTCAATAGTTGGAACCGGCGTTTTAGGCCTTCCTTTTGCTTTTCGAGTCGCCAGTTGGCTTGCTGGATCAATCGGTGTTGTCATTACTGGCTTGGTTACTTTCTACTGCATGCTTCTTCTTGTTAGTATCAACTCATTTCTTTCTTTTCTTAATACTGTTTTGTTTTTTCACTTTAGAGATACTGATATTATATATGTTTCAAAATTGACTTTGCTTAGAACCCTGAAAGTAATCAGTCATGATTCATATAGAATCCTAACCAATAGTTGAACTCTTTTTCTCTGAATAGAAAAACTACCTTTTAACTTTGATCCACAGATTCAGTGCAGGGAGAAATTAGCATCAGAAGAAGAATTAAAGGAAACAACAACATATGGTGATTTGGGTTGCAAATGCATGGGTGTTGAGCATTGGCCTGCAATGCAACATGTGACTAGTAGCGTAAAAGCAAAGAAGAACTCACCAAAGTGCATATGCAATCGAGTAGAACCGACTGCAGTAGCTAGTTTAGTTCATTTTGTTCATTTTGTTCCTATGTAACCTTAGCTAGTTACTTTGTAATGTGCTCACAAAGTTAGTAGGATTGGTTTTTGATTTGCACTTGATGTAATAGCTGAAATGTCAGCTTACTTTTACTTGTAATTCAAAGATTGTATTTTCTTTGTAATAGTGAGAGCAGTTACAATTATTAGGTAACTATCAAATAGGTATGTAACTCATATATTTTTGAATTTTAATCAATGAAAATGATGAAGTTGTCTGACTATCATCTTGTTCAAACTTTTTCTCTTTGATTTTGCTTCGGTTTTCTTTTGCTTTTGTTTTGTTTTAGCTTGTATTGCTGCCATTGTTCCAACAAATGGTAATCAGAGCCTGTCATCTTTGAGGCCTCTGTTGTTGGTTGTTTCATTTGAGAAAACAAATGCACGAGAAGCAAGAATCTGAAGCTGTTGAGTTTGGTTCAACAAAATGAGTTTTACACCACCTCCACCTCCAGTGTTTGCTGGTGAGAACTACTACATTTGGGTAGTCAAAATGAAGACATACCTTCAAGCACAAGATTTGTGGAGTGTAGTTGAGAATGATTTCGAACCACCTCCATTGAGGGCTAATCCCATGATTGCTCAAATGAGGCAGCATGCTGAGGAAAGTACAAAGAAGCACAAAGCCTTGGCTTGCTTGTAGAATGGAGTGTCTGATGTAATCTTCACTCTAATCATGGCTTGCAATACACCAAAGGAAGCATGGGAAAGGTTGAACGAGGAGTTCATGGGGTCGGATAAGACAATGTAGCAACAGTTAATCAACTTGAGGAGAGATTTTGAGAACCTGAAGATGAAAGAATCAGAGATCATCAAGCAATACTCAGACAGGATAATGGCCACTGTCAATAGCATAAGACTTCTTGAAGAAGACTTCAGTGAAAGCAGAGTTCTTGAAAAGGTCATCACTAACCTTCCAGAGAAGTTCGAGTCAAAGATTTCATCACTTGAGGACTCGAGAGATTTGTCAGCCATTTCACTGTCTGAGCTGATAAACTCCCTGTATGCTCTTGAACAGAGAAGAGCCAATAGGCAGGAAGAGCTTCTTGAAGGAGCCTTTTAAGCAAAGGCCAAAGATAGCTCTAGTTCAAGTCAGAAAGGAAAGAAGCCTTGGCTTGACAAGAGGGAGAAACCAAAGAGAGATGCACGTAAGAGGAGGTTTCCACCATGTGTCAGCTGCAAGAAGACCACACATTTGGAGAAATATTGCTGGTATAGGCCAGACATACAATGTAGGAGCTGCAAACAGTTTGGCCATGTTGAGAAAGTTTGCAAGAACAAAGGAAAGGCACCAACACAGCAGCAGATTCAAGCCCAAGCTGCTGAGGACCTTCAAGCTCAGGAGGAGCATGTTTTCACTGCCTCATGCTTTGCTACCTCAAGCAAAGTCAAATGCAATTGGCTTGTGGATAGTGGCTGCTCATACCACATGGCAGCTGATGAAAGTCTGTTCAAAGACCTTGACAGAAGCTTTGCCTCGAAAGTCAGAATAGGCAATGGGAATTTGATTGAAGCCAAATGCAAGGGCAATGTAGTGATCAACACTAGTCAAGTAACAAAGTTATTGCAGATGTGCTTTTTGTACCTGACATTGATTAGAATTTATTAAATGTTGGTCAGTTAGTTGAAAAAGGGTACTCACTAGTTCAAGAACGGTTCATATGTTATTAAAGACTTTTATGGCCAGGAAAGGCATGGTAGGCAAATGCTTTATGCTTGATGTGAATCAGCTTGTTAAGGAGGCTTATACAAGCCTAGCTGATAATGCTGGCCTATGGCATAGAAGACTAGGCCATGCTAATTTCAGATCACTCGATCTGTTGCACAAGTTAAATTTGGTAGAAGATATGTCCAAAGTTGAGGCAAGGGACACTGTTTGTGAAGTCTGTCAGCTTAGTAAACAAGCTAGATTGCCTTTTCCAATTAACTAGGCTTGGAGAGCTCGAGAAAGACTTGAGCTTGTGCACTTTGATGTTTGTGGACCAATAAAGTCCCCTTCTTTGAATGACAGCAACCACTTTGTGCTGTTCATAGATGATCTGACCAGATCTTGCTGGGTTTACTTCCTGAAACAGAAGTTTGAGGTGTTTGATGCCTTTAGCAGATTTAAGGCATTAGTAGAGAACTAGTTAGGTTGCAAGATCAAGGTCTTGAGAACTGACAATGGGACTGAATACTTGTCTGAGAGGTTTCAAAAACTTTGTGAGCAAGCAGGGATCCACCATCAGTTAACCACTGTTTATACTCTACAACAAAATAGAGTTTGTGAAAGGAAAAATAGGACAGTCATGGATATGGCCAGATGTTTGCTATTTCAAAATAAACTTCTAAGTAAATTTTGGGCTGGGACTATCAATACCTCAGTGTATCTGCTCAACAAGCTTCCAATTAGACAAAACACCTTTTGAAACCTGGTATGGACTCAAACCATCTGTTTCTCATCCGAAAGTGTTTGGATGTGTGTGTTATGTTCTCATTCCAGCTAAAAGAAGAACCAAGCTTAAGAGAAAATCTGTTCCTAGTATATTTTTTGGTTATAGCAGTATCAATAAAGGCTATAGAGTTTATGATCCCTTAACAAGGAAGATTTTGGTGAGCAGGGATATCAAATTTGATGAAGAAAAGGTTTAGAGTTGGGATGGTTCAGATGCAAGTCAATTTGAAGAAGATCTGTTTGACATTAGCTTAGAACCAGTAGAAGATGAATCTAGAAATGCAGATATTGATGATCCTTCTGTGAGAGGCAGCAGAACCATTGCAGATATCTACCATAGGTGCAATATTGCAATAGTTGAGCCTTCGAGCTATGAAGAAGCTGCAAGGGACAAATGCTGGAAAAAGGCTATGGAAGCTGAGCTTGATATGATTCATAAGAATGAAATATGGGATTTGGTTGATAAACCAGACCAGAAGAAATTTATTAGTGTCAAGTGGGTTTTTAGAGCCAAGTTCAATGCCGATGGCTCATTGAACAAATACAAGGCAAGGCTTGTGGTGAAAGGGTATAGCCAGCAGTATGGGATTGATTTTATGGACTTTTGCACCAGTAGCAAGACTTGATACAATCAAGCTACTGTTTGCCTTAGCTGCACAGAAACATCAGAAGGTTCACCAGTTAGATGTTAAGTCAGCATTTCTTAATGACTTTCTCAAGGAGGAGATTTTTATCAAGCAACTAGAAGGTTTTAAGGTCCTAGGACAAGAGGACAAGGTTTATAGGTTGAAGAAGGCCCTGTATGGCCTGAAACAGGCGCCAAGAGCCTGGTATGACAGGATAGATACTTACCTATCTAGGCTCGGATTTGAAAAGAGTGTTAGTGAAGCCACACTCTATGTGAAGAAATCAGAAGGTGAAACTTTATTGATTGTGTCACTCTATGTAGATGATCTACTTGTGACTGGAAGCAAAGATGAACTGATCAATGAATTCAAAGAGCAAATGCTGGAAGTATTTGAGATGACAGACTTGGGAGTCATGACATACTTCCTTGGCATGGAAGTAAATCAATTTGATCAAGGCATTTTTATCAGCCAACAAGTATTTACATTGAAGATTCTCAATAGATTCTGTATGGCTAATTGTAAATCAGTCAGTACACCAGTGGCATAAGGGGAAAAACTGACTAAAAGTGGGAATTAAGACAAGGTCGATGAGAAAGAATATCGAAGCCTAGTAGGTTGATTGCTTTATTTAATAGCAACTAGGCCTGATGTTATGTTTGGTGTTAGTCTTCTATCAAGATTTATGCATTGCTGTAATGTGGTTTGCTTTAAGGCAGCTAAAAGAATCCTCAGATACATCAAAGGGACTTTGAACTATAGGGTCATGCTTAAGGAGGAGAATGAGCTTAAGCTGACAGGATACTCTGATAGTGATTGGGCTGGCTCTGTAGATGATATGAAGAGCACCTCGGGTTACTTCTTTACCCTTGGCTCAGGAGTATTTTACTAGAGTTCAAAGAAGCAACAAACTGTTACTCAATCCACAGCTGAAGCAGAGTACATTACAGCTGCTGCAGCAGTGAATCAAGCCATTTAGCTTAGAAAATTGCTAAGTGATCTAAATGAATAACAACTTGATTCTACTGAAATCAAAGTTGATAATCAATCAACAGTACTAATAGCCAAGAATCTAATTTTTCATGGCAAGACCAAGCACTTTAAAATTAAGTTTCACTTTGTTTGAGAGGCTGAGCAATAAGGAGAAATCAGCCTTGTTCATTGCAATTCACAAGACCAATTGGCTGACATTTTGACTAAGCCACTTGGTGCAACAAGGCTCGAGGTCTTAAGAAGTAAGATTGGTATATGTTGCATACAGTCCAAGGAGGAGTGTTGAGTATTGGCCTGCAATACAACATGTGACCATGAGTGAAAAGCAGCAGACTCACCGCATGCATACATGCAATGGAGTAGAATCGAGTGCAGTAGCTAGTTTAGTTCATTTTGTTCCTATGTAACCTTAGCTAGTTACTTTGTAATGTGCTCACAAAGTTAGTAGGATTGGTTTTTGATTTGCACTTGATGTAATAGCTGAAATGTCAGCTTACTTTTACTTGTAATTCAAAGATTGTATTTTCTTTGTATTAGTGGGAGCAGTTACAATTATTAGGTAACTGTTAAATAGGTATGTAACTCATATATTTTTGAATTTTAATCAATGAAAATGATGAAGTTGTCTGGTTATCATCTGGTTCAAACTTTTTCTCTTTGATTTTGCTTCGGTTCTCTTTTGCTTTTGTTTTGTTTTAGCTTGTATTGTTGCCATTGTTCCAACAATGGGAAAACCAGGCTGATACCTGACAGAATTTCTCATATTCATCTCTCAGTGTGGAGGATTCGTGGCATACTTGGTATTTATTGGCCAAAACCTTGCATCACTTTTCAAACTTCATGGCCTCACAATTGCATCTTATATATTCCTGTTAGTCCCTATTGAAATAGCATTGTCATGGATCAGATCCCTCTCGACTTTTGCACTATTCAATATTTTCACCGATGTGCGCAATCTGTTGGCGATGGCGTTTGTTGTTAAAGAAGACGTACAACAAGCGATTGGGGGAAATTTTTCATTTAGAGATAGGAAAGCCTTCACTGATAACTTGGGAGGGTTTCCATTTGCAGGAGGGATGGCAGTGTACTGTTTCGAGGGTTCGGAACGACACTGGCCCTTGAGAAATCCATGAGAGAAAGGAGGAAATATCCTAAGGTTTTAGCATGTCTTTTACATGGATCACACTTGTGTATATTTTGTTTGAGATTTTTGGATACATGGCTTATGGTGACGAAACAAAATATATCATAACACAAAATATTCCCAGGGATTGGACAGCCATTGTAATCCAGGTAAATTTGCAGATATCTTTAACCATACATCTAGTTTTCAAGAACAAAGTTAGAGCTTATAAACTAATATACCCTAAGTATTCATACTCAGTTACTTCATTATAATGTAAAAGGCTCTATCGTTCCCCCACCATCAATTCAAGAAGTTTAATTTATTCATTAGGGTCATCTTTAAAAATCATTCAAGTAGTTCTTATCATCTGTTGCTATACATAATGATCTGCCCTGCTTATCTATCTTCTTTGTCATTGTCCCCATTGTTTTTAGTTGCTGCTGGCATTGGAATTTGTACTACGAGTGTTTTTTGCATGCAATTATCTCATTCTAGAGGATATAATATTAAAAAAAAAATTTAGTAGATCATCTTTATAGCCATTGACTGACTAGGCAGAAAGTAGAGAACTGAAAAAAAAACGAAAACGAAAAACCATATGGAGTTTTAGATTTTATTTACCTTAAGGATTGTGCTATCACTGCATATCTACTGCTAAACATCTTACACATAGCATACATTTAGATTACATATTCTTTTGAGTGTTCAAGGTTATGTGCCAAAACTGAGTGTTGAAGTTGGCTCGCATGCAACATACATGAGCGAAACTACGGAGCGAGTACCATGCAACGCAAGTCATCATGGATGAAGTGCATACAATTCGTAAAAGGTCAAGCTACTGTATGTTACCCGGATGAATTACAACAATATACAAATGTATGTGATGTTATCCAGATGAAGTACATTTTGTGTATAAAGCGATCTGTATATGATTTGACTGGATAAAGTTAGTCTAGTACTTACTAGTTTTAGACAGGTCCTAGGATATCATTAAGCTGTTTTTAATGTTTGTTCACTTGCACAAGTTAAATTTATTGCTCTTTCAATGTAATAGTTTTATATATGTAATTTTTATCTAAATGAAAGGCAAGAAAGAAGTCAGTTTTGTTTCTCCTTTAACATCTGTGTTTTTGCCTCTGTTTTCATCTTTCAACACAAAATTTCAATTCTTTTGTTCTTGTTTATGATCAAAAACCTAACAAATGTTATCAAGAGCCAGTCATCTTTGAGGGCCTTGGTTGTTTGTGTTGTTTGTGAGTGAATTGTGTTTTAAAGAAAAGAATCAGAAGCTATCTTTGTTGGCTTGGTTAGTTGCTGCAAAAGGATAAGTTTTTCACCACCACCACCACCTGTCTTTGCTGGTGAAAACTACAACATTTGGGCTATGAAAATGAAGACATATTTGCAGGCACATGACCTATGGAATGTTGTTCTGAATAACACAGAGCCACCACTTTTGAGAGCTAATCTGACCATAGCTCAAATCAGGCAGCACAGTGAGGACACTGCCAAAAAGTATAAGGCTATATCATACATTCAAAATGGAGTTTCAGATTTTTTTTCACAAGGATAATGGCTTGTGACTCTCCAAAGCAGGCCTGGGACAAACTCAAGGAGGAGTTTTAAGGGTCAAAAAAGACCAGGCAGCAGCAGCTGATAAACTTAAAAAGGAACTTATAGAATCTGAGAATGAAGGAGTCTGAAACCATCAAGCAATATGCTGATAGGATTATGGCCATAGTCAATAACATAAAACTGCTTGGAGATGATTTTAGTGACAAGAGGGTAGTTGAAAAAGTCATTAACTCTACCAGAGAAGTATGATTAAAAAATTTCTTCTTTGGAGGACTCGAGAGACCTATCAACTATACCCTTGACAGAGCTGATAAATGCTCTCTATGCACAAGAGAAAAGAAGAGCAAACAAAATGGAGGAGCATTCTGATGGAGCCTTTCAGGCTAGGAGCAAAGAAAGCTCAAGTTCAAGCTACAAAGGAAAGAAGAATTTTCCACCCTGCCCACACTGTAGAAGGGTAAGTCATCCGGGTGAAGTATGCTGGTATAGGCTAGACATCCAGTACAGAAGCTGCAAACAGTTTGGCCATATTAAAAAAGGGTGTAAGAACAAAGGGAAGGCACCAACTCAACACTAAATGCAATCTCAGGCTGTTGAGGACTTTCAAGCTCAGGAGGAGCATATCTTCATTGCCTCATGCTTTGCAGCCTCAAGCAAAGTAAAAAAGGACTGGCTAGTGGATAGTGGTTGCACACACCATATGGCAATTGATGAAAAGCTATTCAAGGACCTCGATAGAAACTTTACCTCAAAGATCAAGATTGCAAATGGGAACCTGATTGAAGCTAGAGGCAAAGGAAATGAGGTGATCAACACTTATTCAGGCAACAAAGTGATCTCAGATGTATTTTTTGTGCCTGACTTAGACTAAAACCTGCTTCGTGTTGGCCAGTTAATTGAGAAGGGTTATTCAGTTGTTTTTAAGAATAACTCTTGCATTATTGAAGATCCACTTGGTCAAGAATTAGTCACAATGGCTATGACTAAAAGATGTTTTATGTTGAACATGAATCAGTTGGAAATGAAGGCCAATACTAATGCTACTGACACAACTAGTTTATGGCACAAGGAGTTAGGATCCATTGTGAAAGGTCAGGCTACAAAGAAACTAAAGATTCATGGTGGAGTGGATGGTATAGCTGAAAAGCTCTCCATATCGACCACCGATAGGCTAAGATCCAATTCCGGTCTGTTGAATAAAAGACAAGAGGTGTATGGAATCAATAAGTTTGATGAGGCTGAAGCTCAATAAGGCTGGAAACAAGCTATGGTTGATAAAATCAGTATGATTAAAAAGAACCAGACCTGGCAGCTAGTTCAGAAACCAACAAACATGAAGGTTATTGAAGAGAAGAGGGTGTTTCGAGCCAAACAAAATGTTGTTGGTAGCTCGAACAAACTCAAAGCAAGGCTGGTTTTAAAGGGTTCAGTCAGAACTATGCAGCATGTAAACCAATAAGGAGTGTTAAAGTTGGCCTGCATGCAACACATGAAGCAGCCAAGGAGCAGACCATGCAGCGCAAGTCATGCAGATGAAGTGCATACAATTCGTAAAAGGTCAAGCTGCTGTATATTACCCGGATGAATTACAGCAGCATACAAATGTACGTGATGTTATCCGGATGAAATACATTTTGTGTATAAAGCGACCTGTATATGATTTGACTGGATAAAGTTAGTCTAGTACTTACTAGTTTTAGATAGGTCTTAGGATGTCATTAAGTTGTTTTTAATGTCTGTTCACTTGCACAAGTTAAATTTATTGCTCTTTCAATGTAATAGTTTTATATATGTAATTTTTATCTAAATGAAAGTGATAAACATATTAATTTACATGATTCCTATTTTTAATTTGCCTTATTTCTGAATTAATCCCTGCTTAATTGGTGTTTTTATGATTTAATCTTGTCAGGGATGCAATTGGTCAAAAACGAGCAAAAAGGGGGCAAATTGAAAGACAAATCGTTGAATTAAGGCCAAATCGAAAAGATGGAGAAAGCCAAGGATTTATCATATATTTTGACTTTGTAAAAAGCTAAAAATAGGAAAATATTATTTTGTTTTATTATTTTGTTTTATTTATTAATTTAGGTTAGGCTATTTTTAGTAAACCCCATGTATATAAATAGGGGCTTTTAGTTCTTAGAAAAATCATCCTTTAATTTGTATTCCTACTTCTACTTGGAATAGAAATACTCTCCTTTCCCTTTTCAAATTGGCATTAAGCATTCTGCCACTTTTCATTTGGTTTTGTTCTTTTTCTCAAATTGGGCTAATTGTCTTCCAAGTACTTTTCCTTTCCAATTTCCATCACCTTTCATATAAATCCATCATCTTCCACAACTTTCAAGCATGAATAAATTCATGCTCCACTAAATTTCATCTTAGCTTTATGCCGGTGTTCTTTTCGATCGGGAATCGTGAGATACAGATTCGTGTTAAAAATTCGTCTCATTGATATTTATCTTTTTTTCCTAAGTATCGGGATAGACCAATCATCCATTAAAGTTAAATTCGATTTCAAGTCAAAGTACACGTTGGGGTGGAGTCGTGTTTGCTTACAGTTGGAGATTCGAGTAGGCCGTGTTGTATTCGGATTTCCAAGAACAAATCGAGAAAGAGGTGATCGGGTTTAAACGACCCACGCGGTTGAGGCTGTTAATTCAAGTTGGGTTCTTCAGAACGCAAGGCTACCAGAATCTTGAATCGGGAACACGTGTATCTCAGTTAGGTAATCGATAAAGGGTGGTTTGCAGGTCGTATCGGAACCAGCTATTAGAGGAAGAATTGGTGTTTAGGACATTCTTAACTGCTATAATCAGCTTATCGATTGGAGGGGAAGATTAATTTTCAATGATCGATTCTTAACACGAAATTTACCGAGTCTAAGACTAAGGCTTATTACATTTGATTACAAATCCCAATTTAATTTTTGATTTATTTAATTATTTATCTTAGCATTTTTAATTATTTAGTTTCTAATCAATTTCAAAATCCCCACTTTACTTATTTATTTGTTTATTTTTCAGCAGGTACGTTTTGAGTCGTAGGCACGACTTTAGCAACGACCCTTGACACGACATTCTGTTCACAAGTCAAACGCTAAAGTTGATTAGAATACCAATCCCTGTGGACTCGACCCTACTACCACTCTTACTACTATTTAGAGTATTTAGTAGGAATTATTTTTGGTGGATTCGACGCCCATCAGAAAGGCAAAAGAGAAGTCAATTTTGTTTCTCCTTCAACATCTGTGTTTTTGCCTCTGTTTTCATCTTTCAACTCAAAATTTCAATTCTTTTGTTCTTGTTTGTGATCAAAAACCCAACACTGAGCTTTGAATCAAACCAGTTATTTGGTGCTGCAATTTCATAATACAGAACTTGTGGTGCTTTGGAACAAATTGGCTTGTGCCTGGGGGTTAGTATTTACATTCCCAATCATGGTCCATCCAGTTAGTGAAATAGTGGAAGGAAAGTTGAAGAAGAACATTTGGTTTGAGAAGCTTCGCAACAATGATGTTGAAGATTCGATAACAAGATTAGAGAAGTTAGGAATATACATAGGCAGAGCAGTTCTGGTAATTGTGTTGGTAGTGTTGGCGTCATTCATTCCGGGATTTGGTGTTTTTGTGTTGCTTGTGGGGAGTAGTGTATGTGCATTATCTCTTTTGTTTTGCCAGCCTCGTTTCACCTCACATTGTTAGGTTCATCTTTGAGTTTGTGGCAAAAAGCCTTGGATGTTTTCGTCTTCTTGTGTGGATTGCTTTTTGTGGCTTATGGTACATATAAACCATTATTGGATTCTAAAAACAAATATAAATGTAAATAAATTTTGGTTTCGGAAGATTTCATATCAAAAATTCGATTCTTCAACTAGATTAGTGGACAGCAACAAACTTGTAAACTTGTAGAACCATAGTTGGAGACTGAATATATCATCATCTAATCCATGATAATTTATGATTGGATAGATATTTAGTCGACTTTTTACAGTCTAAAAAGTTGAACCGGTGATCGTGTGATAACATTAGGAACGACAAAAAAAAAAAAAATGAGGACCAAAGTGAAAGAAACGGAATACATTAAGGATAAAGTATGCATAGACAAATAATATTTGAAAAAGGAAAAACAAAAGAAAATGGGGAGTTTGGCGCTTTAAGTTGAATCCAAAACTCAGTAAAAGCCTCGGCTTTTCTAGAGTCACCTTCAAAACAAGGGAGGGACAATCTCAAAAGAAAATGGAAGATTTGATAACAAATTTGAGTAAAAGCCTCGGCTCATTCTGCAATCACCTTCAAAGCAGCTGCGACGCTCTTAAGCAATCCATCGACCGCCGCCCCATCCCTCTTGGTTACCCACTTACCCCCCCCCCCCCCTTTTTTTCCTGAAGTACTTTTTCCCCCTTCTATTAACGAAATTGTTTTTTTTTTTATTTTTTTTATTTTGATAATACTTTTCGGGACTTAGATTCGGCTTCATCGACGTTCGTCCAATGCCTAAACCGCCGCGTTTCAACCGCCACCGCCGACCTCAACCTTCTCGATTCCATGTCCTTCGGCACCGTTTCCTTCGAGGAACTCTTAGGTCACTGTTATCAAATCTTCAACAATAACCAAACGCATCTTCTCCATCTCGAAGATCACCTCAAGCCTCTCGGTTATGTCCCCCGTACGAACATTTTTGTTTACTTTCCTTTTAAGAAAATCATTTGCAACTTTTTAACTTTTTTATTTTAATTAGAAGTTGAAATTGAAAATGAGGAAGAGGAAGAAGAGGTTTTGGATTCAAATGACAGATGTTTCTCCGTCACAAATTCAGCAATTAGGAGCTTGGATGAAGATCCTTTACTGTATCCTTGAATTATTACGTGTTATCTAAAACTGTTATTATTAACTGCACATTGGTTAGCAAAATCTTTATTATTAAGAACTGATGAAAATGGAATCGGTGTTTTCCGTTGATGTTATTTGTTGTAGTCTTGATGAATCAATGAGTCTAAAGAATTTCGGGCTCTCTGATGTTTGTCTTGCCACTTTAGCATCTCAAGGTTTGCAAAATTTACTTACTTTTCTCTTTCCTAGTTTTCCCCTTTCATTGCAGTGTTTTAACCATTACTTTTTATTATGTCTATGGAAGATGAACTGATTTTTCACACTTTTTTGAGGGGTTTAGAGTTAAAAACCCAGTTTCGATATATAGAAGATGGATTGGATTTTTACCCTTTCGAAAGGGGTTTAAAGTTAATTACCATTTTAGATGATGAATGAGCTTCTATATTGCCATCTTTGTCTCCACAGCTAATCAAAAGGTTGATGACTCTGATTTATCCTTTGGAGAAAATATGTAAGTTTTTGGAGTCTTGAAAGTTCTTTATATCGTATAAAAGCCACACTCTCTTTTGCTGGTCTTTTTTTTCTTTCCTTTAGAACTAACTCTGAAGCTAAAATTGCAGGTATAATGGAGATAAAGCAAACAACATCAAGGTTAGAAATAAGCCTGCTACGGAATCCATAGAAGTAACTAAAGGTAGAGATTACTGACTTTTTGTACACTTTTTAAGTTGCCCTTGACAATCCATTATTGGGTTTATGACTAGCAATAGAAGTCTCTAATCAGTGTTATGTTATTTATTTTACACCATTATACATAGCCGAAGGGGAAAAGGACCCAAATCAAGTTGAAGTTAAGAGGCCAATATTACAAGTATCCAAGGATGGTTATGAAAGTCTTCCTTCGTATATGACTAGTTTAGCATCGTGGGAGGTATGCAGCTCAAGCTTTTGGTTTTTGAGGATTCTATTCTAACTAATGTTTTAAACATAAAATGCTATGCTAGAGTTGTGCTCCTATGGTTGAGCCACACTGGCGAGAAGGTTTTCAAAGAACTCTTTGCACATTAAATAGGACATGATAAAAATTTTGAAAATTGTAAAAGCAGAATTAAGATGGTAAAAAAACCAAATTACAACCTGTTGTTGAATTGAAACAATTGCTTCTTGACATTGTGCTATTCAAATGTATTATGGGGTGAGGGACAGGGCTGAGAACAAAAATAATTTGCATAGTAATGCACAATTCTGTTTCTTTTGGGTTATAACTGAGTGTATGGAGCCATGTCCCTGGTATGATTGTTTCCTTCTTGTATGTGAGCAGTGAACCTGACCTGGTTTAGCTAAGGCATTAGAGTGGTGGTATTAACTGATTTAAAGCTTTCTCTTTATAGGTGCTAATAACATGAAATATGCTGAACACAAAATTCTTGGTTTTTTTTTCTTTTAATTGCGAATTCTCTTTAAAGAAAGCATAACCACTGCCTTCTTGGATGATAATCATCTAATACAAAATGCTTTCTTCATTTTTATTTTTACTTTTTATATTATTTTTTTTTTTTTTGGGGGGCTTTCAGGATCTGCTTGCAGCTGTGGAGAAGATCAACTCAAGTTTGAACAAGAAAGAGAAAACAAAAGGTTATAATTACTTCTACCAAGATGAAATTGAAGCCCTGGGCTTAGGTAATGCACCGCATCCTACTATTTGTCTGTAGTTTGATTATATTTTATTATATTCCTACGGCTTTAGGTGTAACATTGAACTTGGATTTCTGTCTGGCATGATATATTCAGTTTCTTTTTCAAGATTTTCATATACTTAGATGGGTCTTAAGAGGATTATGTCCAGATACGTGTCTTGGGAGGATTATATACTTATACCCATATTCGAATATGCATTGGATGCATGTGCCAGATACAGATATTTCAAGAAAAATGTAAAGTTAGAAGCCACATAATCAGTATATTCCATTGGTTTAATAGGGGAACACTTATTGCACTGGCAAGTTGTGTTGTTAGAAGTTAGAACAAAGCATGTCCTAGATTAATTATTTGCAATCCGGATATATCCTCAACCAGAGATGGCCAATTCACTTTGTCTAAACCCCAAACATAGCATGTAAATGGTTAACATCTAAAACCCGAGTTGACAAGTTCTGATTGGTGCATACAGGGCCTAAAGGACGAGCTTACTTGCTGCTATTGGTGCGCATGAGTCATCTTATTGTGGAGACCATTGATGGGCGGATTTCTTATCGAGTGTTGTGAATTAGAACCAACCTGATGGGCGCATGAACTATACCGGTTTGCCATACTCTAAACTGGATCAAAGTAGACACCACCAAAAAGCATATACCTTTTCTGCAACATCAAAATGATTACATCATCTAGAAACGAAACATCTAGCTTTGCGTTCAATTCAGAAACATTTCAATTTGTTGAATTGAACTCGAATTATCAAATGAAAATGAACTAATTCATGACTCATTTAGCTCACGAGTCTCGATTTTTTTTTTAATCAGTACCAAAAAAACTTAATTTGAATTATAGCGATAATTGAACTTGAATTTGAGTACAACAATTAAATTTATTTTTATTAGAAAATGAACTTAATCAAATCTTTCAAACTATTATATTTTTATCTTGAATTAAGAGTTTTAAATATATCTATTTAAATATCTTAATTATACACTATTATTAAAATTTGTAAATTAAAATGATAAAACTTAATTATAAAAACTAGATCCGTTTTTTAAAATTTGTCAGTTCATTCATAATTGCCTTCCATTTGATTTGGGCCACTCTCTTTGGTGAAGTGGTAGACATGACTCTATTGATCATGGAGACCAAGATTCTTCTCTTCCTCTGGGATTTGAGAGTCGATAAAATAAAATAGGTTTGTTATATTAATAGATATTGCGACAACTTTCGGTTTGATTGTTAATCTAATTTTAATTAAATAATTTTTAATAAAATTTTATAAAATCAATTCAACCTATTTGTTGGAAGTAATTATTGTATTATTTTTATAATGATTACTCTTAAAAAGAACCTCGTGTTTGTAAAAAAAGTAAACAATTAGTGTCTCCATTTTTTCATCTTACTCTTTCAAGTGTTATTTTAATTGCAACTTTAACTTTTAACAAATAACTTAAAATTAATATAGTATAGGATTAATAAGTTACCGCCTAGAGATAAGAAAAGGTACTGTTTCTTAATTTAAGGTTTTGTATGTGGCAGTCAAAAATCCGTATGCCGTACGTTAAGACACTTCCAATCACAGAACATATGTTTTTTATGAATCGGTGCCGCTAAAGGAAAGCGGTCAGATTAGTAGGGCAGTGGGAGGGTAATCAAAATATTGATTGGCCACCCCTTAAGGACAAGACAAGCTAGGCTGCTGTTGCTCTGACAAGACAATCACCCCGATCGGCATGTTGCATCCAGCCCAAAACTGGCAATTTTGGCTCCAAATAAATGAAGCCAGCTCTTTTCGTAAACATCATCCTAAACTTCCACGTCTCCCATGTTTCCAAGTGTGCAATCAAGATTCAAACACCACATCCAATGGCATATACACATATATAAATAATGAGAAAAAAATTATAGTTGGTTCATAATGTTGTAAAGGATTTTGAAGAAAATGAGAGTTATAGTGGGTATTGATGAGAGTGATGAGAGTCTGTATGCTCTCCAATGGACGGTGAATAACCTTTTCAATGTGCTGATCAACAGTGCTGCTGGTGGGGAACGTAATTTGCTAACCCTGGTTCATGTACACCAACCATCCAAGCACTATGGGGTCGGCCCCTCTGCCTTCCCTGCTGGACCAGGAGTCGCAGGTTCTCTTCTTTCTTTCTTATACACACCTAATTTCTTCACCACTTAATAATTAATTAATGTCCAATCAAGAACTTATCTGTTTCTAAGAGTTAATTAATAAAGCATGGATGCATGCAGCTTATCCATCAACTGCGCTGGTGGATTCTGTAAGGAAATCTCAAGAACAAATTTCAGCTCGTATACTCTCCCGTGCTCTAGAGATGTGTGACAACAAGGTCGGTATGCGTACGTTCTCGTAGAATAGATCAACAATGTTCCTACACAGCTTAGTCATTCAATTCAAGCTTTCAATTATTTATCTTTTCTATATAGTATTGAAAACTGAAAATGGTATTAATTGCTGCAGATGAAAACAGAAACTCTGATTCTTGAAGGAAATCCTAAGGATAAGTTATGTGAAATTAGCGAGGAAATGAAAGTTGACCTCCTTATTGTTGGCAACCGTGGCCTTGGCAGGATTCAAAGGTCTTTTTAATCATACTTGCATTTTAATTGCTTTTCCTCTGCACCCATGAAGTTGTCTTTGTCATCCCTTACGAAAAATTAATTTGACCGACAAATGTTTGTGGCTTTGTTGTGGTGATTGCAGAGCATTCTTGGGAAGTGTAAGTGACTATTGTGCACACTACGCAAAATGTCCAGTCCTGATTGTTAAGCCACCGAAAGAGATGGCCGGCCAGTAAAAGCAAGGACTAAAAATGTTGACATTGAACCTGGATTTAATAATTAAATTTTATTGCTTCATGTCATCGTCGGTTTTAGGTCGTGTAACTTTTTTATACCAAAACAAGTTTATCTTGAGTTTGACACCTATTCATATATATATCCAAAGTTATATTAAACCCTATATTTGTTTTCTTTTTAAATTAGTGTGAATGAATGGAAATACGTTGGAGAGTTTTATAACATCAAACTTTGATTTTTTTTATAACATTAAGATCTTAAACATTACAAGGAGGATTTACACTATGTAAAATGTAAAGAGTTTCTTATTTTTAGAGTGATTCATAATATATAGGGGCGTAGAGTTGCTTGGTCTGATTGCCGAAAAAAGTTGAAGAGATGCTAGAGTAGAATTTCGCTCTCGTCTTTTCTTGCCCCTTCCTTTTAAAAGAGAAATTTATTTTAAAAAGATTTATTGATGGGAAAGACTAAAAATTTATAGATGGGAAAAACTTGGTGCGAGCTCTCAATTTTAAATCCGATTCAGAATGCTGGTTGGATATAACTTTATTGAGGTTTAATGAATATAGATTTTAGGGGTTGGTAAGTTTGAGAAATTAGGATCATCGAATGAGATTAAACCAGATGTGATAATTATTCTTAATGGTGTTGTAATGTGCATTGTCCATCAAATTTTGTAACAACATAAGCTCTTTTTCTAATGTTACCCTGATGAATGGGTATAGTAATTGCCCCTAGTAAAGTTTTTTTAGACTTGTAACATGATGCTTCCTCTTTGATAAGGGCAAAGGTCGAAACTTATTTTCTTCCAATAAGCAAAGCGAATTCGGAAAAATTTAAGGAATAACAACTATGAAAATAAGGGCTTCCGTTTGGGCACTACCGTCAGGGTACAAGGGTTGCATGATATTTTTAAAATTTCGAAGCAACACCTTTAATGGCCATAATTTTTTTACTTTTGATGTGGCGTTGTTTATCATTCAAATGGTTATGTAGTATTTGAAGTCTCGTCTTTTATTATGTATTTAATATTTAGATATTTCTTTATATATAAATGGTGAAGAAATGGTGAAGAAGTTTAATGAATGAGTAAAAATTCATCAGATATTATTAATAGGGTAAATTACACCAACAGTCACTCAACTTTAGGGTAGCTGACAAAACAGTCACTTAGATTTCATTTCAGTCACTTAGGTTCCATTTCAGTCACTCAACTTTCAAAAAATAACAAAATGGTCACCACTAACCATTTTCCGTTACGTCTGTAACGGCGCTATCCTTTTCCGTTATTCACTAAACAGCAAAAGCCATTTTCCATCCTTCTTCCATCCCCCTCCCTCTTCCCCACCATCCCTCCCCCTATATTTATTCATCTCCCACATTTATGACACAAAATCTTCACAAAATTACAGCTGCAAGGCAAAATAATAGGGTTCATCAACTGATTTGGTAGAATGTAAAGATTCCCAAGATAAGACCCGAGACATTACTGAAAAACCAGTTTCAAGAACTAGGGAAAAACCAGATTATTATGTTTAAGATTATCATCAAACAAGTATTGCTGGGAATAATTAGAATTTACGTGTGGGAGCTGCCACCAAAATCTTCAACTAAGTAAACGTTTGGCTACCGCGAAAACTAAGAAAGATTTTTTAATAAAATTGAAGCAAAACAGAGCCTTAAAAATAGCTTCTTGGAAGCACAAAGAAAAGTCCAAAACAAGGATTAAATAGAAAGAGAAAATGTGAAATTAATACTTAAAAACTAATGGATAAAATAGGATAAAAGAGCTCACCATATTTTCTTTGAGTTCAAGTGCCCAAATTTAAACTTTGTGTTAGTTGCATATTCAAGCTTACAATCTCCGACAAGAACAGCAAAGGATTAAGGAGAACATAAAAGAAAATTGCTTTTCTTGTTTTTTTTTTTTCACTCAATGGAGAAGCGATGACTGTTCTTTATTTAATTCAATACCTAAAAAAATTATTTTTCTTGAATTAAATATAAAAAAGAACAGCAAAGGATTATTGAGCTCCAATGGAGAAGTAGCAATTGTTTTCTGTCCAATTGCTCTATCAATTCCTCTGGCTCTAATAGTTTGGTGCTTCTACCAACTTTCTTCCCTGCAAAAATGTAAAGGGGTTTGTGATAGGGGAGGAATGGTGGGGAAGAGAGAGGGAGATGGGAGAGGGATGGAAAATGGCTTTTTCTGTTAAGTGAATAACGGATAAGTATAGCTCCGTTACAGACGTAACGGAAAATGGTTAGTGGTGACCATTTTGTTATTTTTTGAAAGTTAAGTGACTGAATTGAAACCTAAGTGACTGTTTTGTCAGTTACCCTAAAGTTGAGTGGCTGTTGGTGTAATTTACACTTATTAATATTAAAATGATATTTATACATGAATTAGATATTTCAAAATAGGAAATTTAAACAATATCACTATAAAATCTTATTCTAAACAAATCAAAATAGCAAGAGATAAAAATAAAAAAGAAACAAAATTAAGTGAAATAGATAAAGATTGTGAGTTTTCTCAGATACACCAATATTGACTCTCAATTGTTTAAAATCATAATGTGGAACTGCTTTAAGCGAATCAGCTAGTTGTTTCTTAGTAGAAAGATGAGTACTTCTGTTGTTGGACCAAGGTTTGCACAAAATGATTATCTGACTGCAATATGTTTCATTTGAGAATAAAACTTGGGATTTGCAAACAGATAAGTAACCCCAGATTATTACAATAGATAACTGGTCGAGAAGAGTAGAAAATATATGTTGGTGCTAGACACACTTTATCCGGATGAAGTAAGAACTTCAATCTGGACTTTAACAGCAATGTATTGTACCCGGATGAAGAATGAAGGAAAAAAATGCTTGAGATTTAAGCTTTGAGCTTCTTGCAGGAATAGAGAATAGAATTTAGAAGGCAAAGAAAAATGGAGCATATGGAAGTAAAATCTGATGATTTCATTCAAAAGAAACTTTGGCTCAAAGCCATTACATATACCAGACATTGGCTGGTAAAAAAAAATAAATTCATTACCTAAACATTACCTAACTCTACTAGTTACATAGGGACTAGGTGATTTTGCTTGCAAACATAAACAAAGCTGGTGATCAGCTCTATCACCATCAAATTACATCAAACATAAACTAAATTAAGTTCAAAATGAACTATAACACAAAATATGGACTAAACAATCTAAACCATGAAAACTGAAACAGTATTATGGTTCTTCATCTGGTTAACTTAGGCTTTGTGATCAGCTCATTATCTGCATGAGCAGCATATCCACCTTTGTTGCTGCATGTGTTGCATGGGAACTATCTTCAACACTCCTCCTTAGTTTCCATGCTTGTAACACCTAGTTGCTTTCTCAGTTTTATAAACCTTGACACACCAAGGGCCTTTGTGAAGATATCAGCAACCTATTCCTCTGAATTGCAAAGAATCAGCTCCACCTCGCGAGCTTGTTCCATCTCTCTTATTACATGTAACTTGATGCTGAAGTGCTTCGTTCTACCATGGAAGACAGGATTCTTTGCAATTGCAACAGCAGACTTGTTATCACAAAAGATCTTTGTTGCCTCCCTTTGATGTAGGTTAAGATCAGCTAGAATTTTTCTCAGCCAAATGGCTTGATTTACAGCATTGGCAGCTGCAACATATTCATCTTCTTCTGCTGATTGAGCCACCATCGATTGTTTCCTTGAGCTCCAACAAAACATGGTTGAGCCAAGGGTAAAAGCATATCCAGAGGTGCTTTTCATATTATCACTTGAACTAGCCCAGTCACTATCAGTATAGCCTCTCAACTTTAAACTTTCAGCTTTGTTGAATAACACACCATAGTCAAGAGTGCCTTTGATGTACCTTAGCACTCTCTTTACTACTTGAAAGTGCTGGACATTACAGCAATGCATAAACCTTGATAACATATTTACAACAAACAAAATATCTGGCCTAGTTGCTATTAAATATAACAAGCAACCAACTAGGCTCCTGTAGATAGACTCATTGACTGGTTCATGATCTCCTTGGTTTGACAGCTTCATTCCAACAGCAATAGGAGTGTTTGTTGGCTTACAATTCTCCATTGAGAACTTGGACAAAACCTTCAAGGCAAATGTTCTCTGTCCCAAGAAGACTTTTCCTTCTGCATGGCGCACCTCCATTCTCAAAAAGTATGTCATTAGCCCCAAGTCAGACATTTCAAACATGTCCTTCATTTTGGCTTTGAATTCAGCCAACATGTCTTGATCTCCTCCAGTCACCAAAAGGTCATCGACATAGAGGGATACAATAAGTTGTATTTCAGCTTCATTCTTCTTGACATATAGTGTTGGCTCACTAATACTTCTGTTAGATCTCAAACTGACCAAGTAACTATCAATTCGAGCATACCAGGCTCTAGGAGCCTGTTTTAGGCCATACAAAGCCTTTTTAAGCCTGTATACCATTTGTTCTTTACCAGACACAACGAAGCCTTGAGGCTGATCAATGTAGATCTCTTCTTTTAGGAAGCCATTTAGGAATGCAGACTTGACATCTAACTGATGAATGGCCCATTGCTTTTGTGTTGCTAAAGCAATTAATAATCTGATGGTGTCAAGTCTGGCTATTGGTGTAAAAGTCTCAAAGTAGTCCAGGCCATATCTTTGACTGAACCCTTTGGCAACAAGTCTGGCTTTCAGCTTGATTAAACTACCATCAGTATTTTGTTTGGCTCGATAGACCCATTTAACACCAATGGTATTTCTGTTGTTAGGCCTTTCAACTAGCTCCCATGTTTGATTCTTCTGAATCATCTTGATTTCTTCAACCATGGCCTATTTCCATCCTTCATTAGCTTCAGCTTCTTCAAAACTGCATGGCTCTAATATGGCAACTTGAGCTCTTTCATAAATTTCAGCCAAAGATCTAGTGCATCTGACTGGCATATCATCAATGTCCATTTCAGGACTAACTTGATTAGGTTCAAAGATGATCACCATCGCTCTTCTTAAAACAACTTTCGACTCATTCTTTTCCCAATTCCAGCATCTTTTTTCATCAAATATCACATCTCTGCTTACTTGAATTTTGTTTGTTAAAGGATCCAAGATCCTGTAGCCCTTCTTGACCATACTATATCCAGCTAAAATACCAGGAAGAGCTCTTTTGGACAACTTATCCTCTTTTACAACCGGTATTTTTGTCGTAACATAGGCAACCAAAGACTTTCATATGAGCCAATGATGGCTTGAACCCAACCAGCCTCAAAAGGTGTCTTGTGAGCAAGTGCTTTGGTTGAAGCCTATTCTGAATGTAGACAGCAGTGATTGACTACTTCAAATTTCACATGGTCTTGGGCAAGTTCTTCTCAAACAAGAAACATCTGGCCATATCCATCAAGCTCCTATTCTTCCTTTCACTTACACCATTTTTTTGAGGTGTATAAGTGTTGGTGAGTCAGTGTCTAATGCCAGCCTTCATCATAAAAGGTATTAAACCCGGATGAAGTATACTCTGTTCCATTATCAGACCTAAGGGTCTTGAGTTTATACTGACTGCTTTGCTTTTTGCTCTGACTTTAAATTTCTGGAATATTGAGAGTACTTCATACTTATTCAAGTGAAAGTACGCCCAACAGTACTTTGAGTAATCATCAATAAATAAAATGAAGTATCTGCTTCCATTCAATGATTCAGTCTTCATGGGGCCACACACATCTGTGTGTACAAGCTGCAGCTTCTCAGAGGCTCTCCATGCTTGATAGGTAGGAAATGGCAATCTTGCTTGTTTTTCCAATTGACAGACATTACATACTTCTTCTTCCTTAACAGAGTTGGTGAAGTTTTCAACTAAGTCTTCACTGATCATCTGAGTCATTAATCTGAAGTTGGCATGCCTAAGCCTTTGATGCCAAAGCTTGTTGTCTTCTGTTGAAGCAACATGAGTTGAATGCAAGCTACTTGACCAGTTGACTTCAAAGCACTTGTCACTCATAGTGACTGTCATGGAGCTTGATCTATTTGGATCAATGATTTGGCACTCCTGGCCCTTAAACACAACAGAGTACCCCTTTTCTAGCAGTTGAGAAATGCTAAGTAGGTTCATGTCAATCTCAGGTACCAGCAGTACATTTTTGATGATTTTGTCACCTCTGGCAGTGCATATTTGCACATCTCCCTTGCCTTCAGATTTGATGAACTGACCATTCCCAATTTTTACCTTGGTTTTGCAGGATCTGTCCACGATTTCAAAAATGTTGCATCTGGTGACATGTGATTGGTGCAGCCATTGTCCAGCAACCACCCTTTTGAGCCTTTGCTTTGACCAGCTAGACATGACACAGCAAAGACCTGTTCTTCATGGTCATTGCTGTCTTCAGCCACTCGAGCTTCTTCACCCTTGTGTTGTGGTTGGTTTTGGCCAGGTCTGCCTTTTTCTTTGCAGACCCTTTCAACATGGCCCTTCTTCTTATAATGTTGACACAAAGTTGATCTTTTTCCCTTTGCAGCATCAGGCTTAGGCCTGTTTCTCTAGTTCTTCTTGCCTTTATATGCTGAGGTGCTCGAGGTTGCTCTGGCCTTCACTTGAAAAGCACTCTCTTGGTGCTTTTCCATTCTACTGGCTCTCATTTGTTCCTGAGCATAGAGGGCATTAATAAGCTCAGTTAGGGAGATGGTTTCCAGGTCTCTCAAATCCTCAAGGGATGAGATCTTTGTCTTATATCTTTCAGGCAATGTTGAGAGCACCTTCTCCACAATTCTTGCCTCACTGAACTGTTCTCCTAGCAATCTTATGCTATTGACCACAACCATTATCCTGTCTGAGTATTGCTTCACTGTCTCTTCCTCTTTCATATTGAGATTTTCAAAGTCTCTTCTCAAATTTAGCAACTGCAGCTGCCTTGTTCTTTTAGTGCCTTGGAACTCCTTCTTAAGCTTGTCCCAAGCCTGCTTGGGAGTTTCACAAGTCATGATTCTAGTGAATATGACATCAGAAACACAGTTCTGAATGCATGACATGGCCTTGTGTCTTTTGGTCCTCTCATCTGCATGTTGCCTAATTTGAGCCACTGTGGGGTTGGCTCTAAGTGGAGCTGGCTCGGCATCTGTGTTGACAACTTTGCATAGATCAAAGGCCTGCAGGTAAGTCCTCATCTTGACAACCCATATGTGGAACCCCTCACCATTAAAGACTGGTGGTACTGCAGGAGAAAAGCCTGATGAAGCCATTCAGGATACTACAACATGTCCTCTAAGATGAAGGCTCTTGATACCAATTATTGGTGTTAGACACACTTTATCCAGATGAAGTAAGAACTTCAATCTGGACTTTAACAGCAATGTATTGTACCTGGATGAAGAATGAAGAAAAAAAATGCTTGAGATTCAAGCTTTGAGCTTCTTGCAAGAATAGAGAACAGAATTTAGAAGGCAAAGAAAAATGGAGCATATGGAAGTAAAATCTGATGATTTCATTCAAAATAAACTTTGGCTCAAAGCCATTACATATACCAGACATTGGCTGGTTAAAAAAATAAACAAATTCATTACCTAAACATTACCTAACTCCACTAGTTACATAGGGACTAGGTGATTTTGCTTGCAAACATAAACAAAGCTGGTTATCAGCTCTATCACCATCAAAGTACATCAAACATAAACTAAACTAAGTTCAAAATGAACTAGAACACAAAATATGGACTAAACAAACTAAACCATGAAAACTGAAACAGTAGCATGGTTCTTCATCTGGTTAACTTAGGCTTTGTGATCAGCTCCTTATCTGCATGAGCAGCATATCCACCTTTATTGCTGCATGTGTTGCATGGGAACTAACTTCAACAATATAGTGTTTCTGAAGTAGATGTGACAGCCCTAATTTGACCCTAGTCAGAAAGTGGTTTCGGGACCACAAAACCGAGTCAAAAAATTATATAAATGCTCTTTTCTATGTTTATTATATGTGAAGTTTCATGTGTGAAAGTATCGTGTCTTAATTTTGTCATTTGAATGTGGAATTAGCTAAAAAAGACTTGTTTGAGAAACTTTGAAAATGTGGTAGGTGAATGTCCAAGTGATTAATTTTGTAAATTATTAAAGTAGAGGATTTGCATGTCTATTTTACCACTTTATTTAAGTGTACGGTTGTGGGGTTGGTTTAATGCATCATGTACTTTTTATAATAATAAATTATAAACTTAAATTATGGTATAAAATAATATATGTTATTTTATAACATAAAATGAGGTGGTAAATCACTTAGCCGAAACTAAAGAAAACAAAAAGAAGAAGAGAAGCTCTTGAATATTCGGTCATTTGGGGAGATAAATTCAAGGTAAGTTCATGGTAGTTTGGTTGAAAATTCATGTTTTTGAGTTCCTCTCTTGGTTCTACTTTAAACCCATGAATTAATTTGTTAAATGTTGGTTAATTGTGCATTCGGTCATGATAGGAAATTGCAAAAATTTGTATTTGATGATAGAAATTGATGAATGAAAGTTTTATGGACAATAATGTTAAAATCCATGTGATTGTAAGTTTATAAGTTTGAATTTTGAAATTTGAACTATGTGTGGCTCAGTTGCTTGGAATGGGCATTCGGCTATAGTATGAAATGCAAAGAAAATTTGGTGTTGGATGTTTTAAATGATTTAGATAGTTATAAATTAAGTTTGAGGCTTGGTACTTATGTATAGATGGTCTATTTAGATAACTTGGCTTGGAAGTTGAGTAAATTATGTTTTGAGAACTTTGTGAATATTCAGCATAGGGGTATAGTTGTGAAGTATATTTGTAACGGCCCAAATTTCAGTGATACCGGAATAGTGATTTGAAATCACTAAGTCCGACATGTGAGCTTAGATATTAGTAAGTAAATGTTAAGTGTGGTTTTAGAAATAATTTTGAATTAGTGAAATTATGTAGTGTAGGAAGTTGTAGATAAAACGGAATAAAACGAGGTATCGAGACCTCGAATTCATAATCGAGCCATAAATATTTTTAAAAATATTTATGGAGTGGAAATAAGTTAGTATTAAAGTTTAAGTTAAGAAATTTTAAGGTTTCGGTAGTTAATTAGGTGAAAAGGACTAAATTGAACTAAGTGCAAAATTGTGAGATGTGATTAAATAGCTCTAGTAATAATTAAAAGAGGACTAAATAGGCAATTAGACACCTATTATTGGGCTGGACGGCATGTGTGTGCAGGAAAATTAAAAATCAAGTGTGAACAAAGGGGCAAAATTGGAAATAATGTAATAATTTAATTGTAAAATATGATATATTAGGTAAAATCTAGAGTTTCTTCATTTTTCTTCATCTTCATCAGATAAAAACACCATTAGAGAGTTTTTAAGAAGCTGGTTTTTATATCCTACAGCATGTAAGTTCAACTCTTGATTATTTCTTGCAATTTTTGTATTTTTGAGACTTTTACAACTAGGTCCATATGTTTAATTCATTAGTTTTTGATAATTTTGAAAGTTGCCATGAATAAGTGCTGAAATTATATGATGATTTATTATGGAATTGAGGTTTTAATTTTATTATATGATGATTTTGTGAAGAGATTTTTAGAAATCATTATTTAGGACCTAATTGTGAAAGTTGTGAGATTAGGGTTTTGTGATGAAACTTTGAGTGTCAAAGGCTGTGAAATAGTTTATAATGTTTAAATAAAGTGTTATTTGAGAAGAATTAATTCAATTGATGGGTGAATTGATCAGGGACTAAATTGTAAAAACTATAAATTTTGGGGTAAAAGTGCAATTTCAAAATTTGAACAGCATAAATTGTGAAGTGAAATAGAATTGAAATGGATGCTAATGAAGGAATGATTTTATAATTATAGATCAAGAAAACGAACTGAATCGTGGAAAGGAGAAAATTCAAGAATAGTCCTCAATTTCTACGACTTTTGCAAATTAGCCTGTAAGTTCATATGGCAATTTAATGTTTGGTTATGAAGATATTATGATTTTTAAGTATATTATTGTAGATGAATACTATCAATTTGTAACAAGTATGAAATAATAGTTAAATAAAAGTACACATTAGTTGGAACAATGGATTTGAGTGCTTTCATTACGTGACCATGATGAATTGACGGAAAAGATATGATAAGTGCGCCGTTTAAGACCATAGCTGGGCTATGGCATCGGTGCAATGTGATATGTGTTCTCAGATAAGACCATAGTCGGGCTATGGCATCGGTGAGATGTGATAATGTGATTCCGTATAAGACCATGTCTGGGATATGGCTTCGGTATGATATGTGAACCGTGTAAGACCATGGCAAGGCTATGGCTTCGGTGTGTGATGCGTAACAATGTGAAAGTCCATAGTTTACTATGGCAATGTGATAATGAAGCACTCAATTCCCTTATTGTTCCCTAATTTGACAATGAAGTAAATGAGAAATAGGCCTAAGGGAGTTAAATTGTGAACAGCCATATGGAAATTATTCCAATGAGTTATTAATGAAGTTGTGATTTGGAGGATGAAGTAGTTAAACTAATAGATATATGATTGAGTACAATATTTGATATGATTTGTGTTTATATGTCTATGAGCTTACTAAGCTTCAACAAGCTTACTTGTGTGTGTTTAATATTTCTATGTAGATTGACTTGAAAGAAAGTGGGTAGATCGGATCAACACAACAGGGCACACTATTCAGATCAATTCCGGTAGTTTTTGTTTTATGTTTAAAGATTTATATGGCATGTATAGAGTTTGAATGAATTGAAGTAAAGATGATATAAACTAGTTAACAATGTTTGTACTAAAACAGTTTTTGGTTAGTAGCAATAGTTTGACTTTGAAAATTTACCATAAATTGTGGAAATTGAGTTAAGGGCTGAAAAAAAAAGATTAAAGCCTAATGAGTCTAGTTTCATATAGAGGAAACGATGCATGCAATTGGATTTTATATTATGAGATATTTAAATTGTGGTGAGACAGAGTCTGAATGACTTCTGAGCTCCCTGTTCTGATTTTTAAAAATCATTAAAAATTGTACAAAAATAATTAGGAGTCATACTTTATATTATATGGATTCCTTATTGAGTCTATTTTTAAGAGAAACAAACGGAATGGTTATCTGAATTCTATACAGGGAGAAATTTGGTTTGTAGTGCACAGGGGTCAGAGTAGCCGAACCCTGAAACAGGGGAGACTTTAACTAATAAACTGTACTAATTGGCCCAACCAAAAATTCTAGAAAAAAATTAGTAAGTAGATATACGAGTCTAGATTCAGGAAAAATTTACAGATTTGGATTTCGAGTTTCGTAACTCGAGATATGATTTTTTTTAGTGACTGTGATGCAGTTGGACAGCTTATCTGGAAAAGGTAAAATAAATTGCCTGAATTTGTTTATGTGCTCAAATAAGTTTAGTAATGCCTCGTGCTCGACTCCGGCGACAGTCTCGGGTAAGGGGGCATTACATTTATTGGTATCAGAGCTTCGGTTTAGCCGATTCTCGGAATATGTATAATGTGAAAAGTGTCTAGAATTACATGCCATATAAATCATGATAGTGTGATGTGTATGATCCGATCTAATCCTTGCTTTTATTATAGATTATCTTCGATTTGAAAAGATGTCAAATAGACCAGAACAAACCGAGCAAGAAGAAGTTAACAGCAGAGTACAAACCACTTGAACAAGGAACAAGTAGTGAAGTTCCAATTTCATTGATGCGAGAACAAGAACTCAAAATATGATTTATGGCTTCATGAATCGGTGGTATAATGAGAATGTACGAGAAAGAAATCAGACTCCGCAACCTCCTCCCCCTATTTCAACATCGGTAGTACCCCCGGTTGCTCCTCCACCTCCTTTGATAACTGAATCTGGTAAACGTTCTCCATTTGAAAAGCTTAGAAAACATGGGGCTGAAGAATTTCGGGAAGAAATGATGATGATCCTGTGAAAGTTTGAATATTGGTTACAAAGTATAATGAGGGTTTTTAAGCAAATGGCGTGCTCACCAAATGATTACTTAATATGTGCCGTGTCGTTATTGAAAGAAGAAGCTTATAACTGGTGGGAAACAGTAGAAGCTGTTGTACCGGCTGAGAAGATCACTTGGGAATTTTTTCAAAATGAATTTAAGAAGAAATATGTCGGTAGAAGATATCTGGATAAGAAGAAAAGAGAATTTCTCGACTTGCGGCAGGGAAACAGGTCAGTGGCTGAATATGAACGAGAATTTGTTTATCTGAGCAAATATGCTCGAGATATAGTACCCACTGAAGAAGAAATGTGTATCAGATTTGAAGAAGGGCTTAATGATGAGATTAAAATGATGATAGGGGGCATTGAGATACGAGAATTTGTTGTTCTATCAGATCGTGCTCAGAAGCTGGAAGAAGTATATAATAAAAAGATGCAACGAGATAGAAGAAGTAAAGAATCTTTCAAAAGAAGTGCATCTAAGTCATTTTCGGCTTTACCAGTGAAGAAATCTAAAGAGGAATTCAGTCGAGCCACTTCAGTACCGGAAAGATCAGGAAAAAGTAGGCCAAGACAATCTGATTACAAAGCATCTGACAGACCTACTGTTAGTGTGGGTAGTGTACAAAATACCCAAAGGCCTAAATGTCAACATTGTGGAAGAAGTCACCCCGGTGAATGTAGAAGTAAGTTAGGGCTTGTTATAAATGTGGGGCCACTTGATCATTTTATTCGTGATTGTCCCCAATTACAAGTAGAAGAAGTGGAACAGAAGGAGAAACAGAAAACTCCTCCTCAAAAAGGAAGACGCTCTGGTCAGAGCAGTGCTACAGGGGCTACTCGTTCGGGTATGAAAGATACTGCTAGTCGATCGAAGTTAAGGCCCCAGCTGCGTGCTTATGCCATTCGAGCAAGAGAAGAAGCAATGACTCGGATGTAATTCTTTGGTACTTTCTATCTTTATGATGTTCTGTGTATGCTTTAATAGACCACAGGTCTACTCATTCATATATTTGTCTTTGTGCACTAGCATCTGAAAAGAATTTATTTGTTGAGCCTACTGATTATGATGTACAAGTTACAAATCCGTTAGGTCAAAGTGTGGTAGTTAATTTAATATGTCATAACTGTCCACCGAAAGTTAAGGGCTGTGATTTCCCATTGATTTGATCTTTGCTACCCTTTCGGGGATTTGATATTATCTTGGGCATGGATTGGTTAATGAAACATGACGCGTAGTGAATTGTCGAAAAAAAGCAATTAGTTTGAAATGTCAAACAGGAGATATTATTGTGGTTGAGTCTGAAATTTGGATGATACGGTTAGAATGATTTCCTCTATGTCTGCTCAGAAATTGTTGCGTAAAGGAAATGAGGCATATTTCGCCTATATTCTTGATACTCGAAGTTCTGAATCAAAGTTAGAGCAACTATCTGTTGTGAATGAATTCATGGATGTATTTCCTGAAGAATTACCAGGTTTACCACCCGATAGAGAAGTTGAGTTCGTGATAGATGTGCTTCCGGGAACAGCTCCCATATCAGTAGCACCGTATAGAATGGCTCCAGTGAGAATTAAGAGAGTTAAAAACACAGTTGCAAGAGCTGATTAGACAAAGGGTTTATTAGACCGAGTATGTCGCCATGGGGTGCACCTGTCTTATTTGTGAAAAAGAAGGATGGTTCATTGAGGTGTGCATAGATTACAGGGCAGCTAAATAAGGTAACGGTTAAAAATAAATATCCTTTGCCTCGTATTGATGATTTATTTGATCAACTTAAGGGTGCTGCAGTGTTTTCAAAAATAGATCTCAGATCTGGGTATTATCAGTTAAAGGTAAAGGAATGTGATGTGCCAAAACGACTTTTAGAACTCGGTATGGTCATTATGAGTTCTTAGTTATGCCATTCGGTTTGACAAATGCTCCTGCTGCTTTTATGGATTTAATGAATCGAATTTTTCAGTCTTACCTGGATAGATTTGTGGTTGTGTTTATTGACGATATACTGATCTATTCAAAGATGAATCCGAGCATGCTCGAGACTTGAGAATTGTGCTCTGATTTTGAGGAAAAAGCAGCTTATATGCAAAATTTAGTAAATGTGAATTTTGGCTTCATGAAGTAGGATTCTTGGGTCACATTGTGTCGATTGATGCTATACGGGTAGATCCGAGTAAGGTGTCAGCGGTGATTAATTGGAAAATTCCAAAGAATGTTACTGAAGTGACGTTTTTTTGGATTAGTCGGGTACTATCGTCGATTTGTGAAAGATTTTTCACCGATTGCTTCACCGATAACCCGATTATTACAGAAAAATGTTGAATTTGTATGGTCCGATGATTGCCAACGAAGTTTTGATCAATTAAAGAAAATGTTGTGAGAGGCTCCAGTGTTAACTCAAATTTGAATCGGGTATGCCATATGTAGTGTATAGTGATGCATCTTTGAATGGTTTAGGTTGTGTCTTGATCGATGCAATAGAAAAGTTGTAGCATATGCTTCTCGACAGTTGAAACCACATGAGAGGAACTACCCTACACATGATCTTGAATTAGCTGCCATAGTATTTGCTTTAAAAATTTGGAGACACTACCTATATGGAGAGAAATGTTATGTGTATACAGATCATAAAAGTTTGAAATATTTAATGTCGCAGAAAGAGCTGAACTTGAGACAGAGGCGATGGTTAGAGCTGTTGAAAGATTACGATCTTGTCATTGATTATCATCCGGGTAAGGCAAATGTAGTGGCAGATGCACTTAGTCGGAAATCGTCGTTATTTGCTCTTCGGGCGTTAAATGCTCACTTGTCTATTAATGAAGATGGTTCTGTGTTAGTTAAATTAAAGACAAAACCGGTATTCTTTCAACGAATTCGGGAATTGCAAGATGAAGATCCGAAGTTGGTGTTGAAACGACAAATGGTTCGGGATAATTTGAACTTAGATTACTCTATTGATAATAGTGGTATGCTATACCATCGTAATAGAATTTGTGTCCCGAATAATCTAGAATTGAAGAAGGATATCTTATCAGAGGCTCATAGTAGTATGTACTCGATTCATCCGGGTAGTAATGAAGATGTATTGTGATTTGAAGAAAATGTATTGGTGGCTCAGGTATGAAGCGGGAAATTTGTGAATTTGTGGCCAAATGTTTAATCATCAAATAGGTAAAAGTCAACATCAAGTGCCTACAGGTTTGTTACAACTTTGTAATGATTCCGAATGGAAGTGGGAACATGTGACGATGGATTTTGTATCTGGGTTGCCAGTGACTCCGAAGAAGAAAGATTCGATTTGGGTGATAGTAGACAGATTAACTAAATCGGCGCATTTTATTCCTGTCAGAACATATTTTTCGCTTGATAAGTTAGCAGAATTATATGTATCAGAAATTGTGAGATTACATGGGGTGCCGACATCAATTATTTCTGATCGAGATCCGAGGTTTACTTCGAGATTTTGGAATAAACTACAGGAAGCTTTAGGTACTAAGTTAAAATTTAGTACAGCTTTTCACCCTCAGACTGACGGGCAATCAGAGCGAGTGATTCAGATTTTGGAAGATATGTTAAGGTGTTGTATACTTGAGTTTAGTGGCAGCTGGGAAAGGTACTTACCTTTAGCTGAATTTGCTTATAATAATAGTTATCAAGCTAGTATCAAAATGGCACCGTTTGAAGCTCTGTACGGAAGGAAGTGCAGAACCCCGTTGTATTGGTCGAATTAAGTGAATCAAATTAGTCGAAGTGGATTTAATTCGGAAATCAAGAGAAAGTTCGGATTATTCGAGAAAGTTTGAAAGCCGCTTCCGATCGTCAAAAGTCGTATGCAGATTTGAAAAGAAGGGATATAGAGTTCAATGTGGGTGATCATGTGTTCTTGAAAGTTTCTCCGTGGAAGAAAGTTTCACGGTTTAGTAGAAAAGGAAAGCTTAGTCCACGATTTATCTGACCATCTGAAATCATTGAGAGGATCGGTCCGGTAGCTTATAGATTGGCCTTGCCTCCAGAACTTGAGAAAATCCATAATGTATTTCATGTATCTATGTTGAGACGATATAGATCGGACCCTTCACATGTGATTCCTCATGCCGAGATAGAGCTACAATCGAGATATGACTTATTCGGAGGAACCCGTGAAAATATTAGCTCGGGAAGTTAAAGAACTACTAAATAAACGAGTACCATTAGTAAAAATGTTATGGCATCGACATGGATTGGAGGAGGCAACTTGGGAAACGGAAGAATCTATGAGATCACGATATCCGCATTTGTTTTCAGTCTGAAATTTTCGAGGACGAAATTTCTGAGGGGGAGAGTTATAACGGCCCAAATTTCGTGGATACCTAATAGTGATTTGAAATCACTAAGTCCGACATGTGAGCTTAGATATTAGTAAGTAAATGTTAAGTGTGGTTTTAGAAATAATTTTGAATTAGTGAAATTATGTAGTGTAGGAAGTTGTAGATAAAACGGAATAAAAACGAGGTATCGAGACCTCGAATTCATAAATTGAGCCATAAATATTTTTAAAAATATTTATGGAGTGGAAATAAGTTAGTATTAAAGTTTAAGTTAAGAAATTTTAAGGTTTGATAGTTAATTAGGTGAAAAGGACTAAATTGAACTAAGTGCAAAATTGTGAGATGTGATTAAATAGCTCTAGTAATAATTAAAAGAGGACTAAATAGGCAATTAGACACCTATTATTGGGCTGGACGGCATGTGTGTGCAGGAAAATTAAAAATCAAGTGTGAACAAGGGGCAAAATTGGAAATAATGTAATAATTTAATTGTAAAATATGATATATTAGGTAAAATCTAGAGTTTCTTCATTTTTCTTCATCTTCATCAGATAAAAACACCATTAGAGAGTTTTTAAGAAGCTGGTTTTTATATCCTACAGCATGTAAGTTCAACTCTTGATTATTTCTTGCAATTTTTGTATTTTTGAGACTTTTACAACTAGGTCCATATGTTTAATTCATTAGTTTTTGATAATTTTGAAAGTTGCCATGAATAAGTGCTGAAATTATATGATGATTTATTATGGAATTGAGGTTTTAATTTTATTATATGATGATTTTGTGAAGAGATTTTTAGAAATCATTATTTAGGACCTAATTGTGAAAGTTGTGAGATTAGGGTTTTGTGATGAAACTTTGAGTGTCAAAGGCTGTGAAATAGTTTATAATGTTTAAATAAAGTGTTATTTGAGAAGAATTAATTCAATTGATGGGTGAATTGATCGGGGACTAAATTGTAAAAACTATAAATTTTGGGGTAAAAGTGCAATTTCAAAATTTGAACAGCATAAATTGTGAAGTGAAATAGAATTGAAATGGATGCTAATGAAGGAATGATTTTATAATTATAGATCAAAGAAAACGAATCGAATCGTGGAAAGGAGAAAATTCAAGAATAGTCCTGAATTTCTACGACTTTTGCAAATTAGCCCAGTAAGTTCATATGGCAATTTAATGTTTGGTTATGAAGATATTATGATTTTTAAGTATATTATTGTAGATGAATACTATCAATTTGTAAACAAGTATGAAATAATAGTTAAATAAAAGTACACATTAGTTGGAACAATGGATTTGAGTGCTTTCATTCTCGTGACCATGATGAATTGACGGAAAAGATATGATAAGTGCGCTCGTTTAAGACCATAGCTGGGCTATGGCATCGGTGCAATGTGATATGTGTTCCGTATAAGACCATAGGTGGGCTATGGCATCGGTGAGATGTGATAATGTGATTCCGTATAAGACCATGTGCAGGGATATGGCTTCTGGTATGATATGTGAACCGTGTAAGACCATGGCAAGGCTATGGCTTGGTGTGTGATGCGTAACAATGTGAAAGTCCATAGTTTACTATGGCAATGTGATAATGAAGCACTCAATTCCCTTATTGTTCCCTAATTTGACAATGAAGTAAATGAGAAATAGGCCTAAGGGAGTTAAATTGTGAACAGCCATATGGAAATTATTCCAATGAGTTATTAATGAAGTTGTGATTTGGAGGATGAAGTAGTTAAACTAATAGATATATGATTGAGTACAATATTTGATATGATTTGTGTTTATATGTCTATGAGCTTACTAAGCTTCAACAAGCTTACTTGTGTGTGTTTAATATTTCTATGTAGATTGACTTGAAAGAAAGTGGGTAGATCGGATCAACACAACAGGGCACACTATTCAGATCAATTCCGGTAGTTTTTGTTTTATGTTTAAAGATTTATATGGCATGTATAGAGTTTGAATGAATTGAAGTAAAGATGATATAAACTAGTTAACAATGTTTGTACTAAAACAGTTTTTGGTTAGTAGCAATAGTTTGACTTTGAAAATTTACCATAAATTGTGGAAATTGAGTTAAGGGCTGAAAAAAAATGAGATTAAAGCCTAATGAGTCTAGTTTCATATAGAGGAAACGATGCATGCAATTGGATTTTATATTATGAGATATTTAAATTGTGGTGAGACAGAGTCTGAATGACTTCGAGCTCCCTGTTCTGATTTTTAAAAATCATTAAAAATTGTACAAAAATAATTAGAGTCATACTTTATATGTATGGATTCCTTATTGAGTCTATTTTAAGAGAAACAAACGGAATGGTTATCTGAATTCTATACAGGGAGAAATTTGGTTTGAAGTGCACAGGGGTCAGAGTAGCCGAACCCTGAAACAGGGGAGACTTTAACTAATAAACTGTACTAATTGGCCCAACCAAAAATTCTAGAAAAAATTAGTAAGTAGATATACGAGTCTAGATTCAGGAAAAATTTACAGATTTGGATTTTGAGTTTCGTAACTCGAGATATGATTTTTTTAGTGACTTTGATGCAGTTGGACAGCTTATCTGGAAAAGGTAAAATAAATTGCCTGAATTTGTTTATGTGCTCAAATAAGTTTAGTAATGCCTCGTGCTCGACTCCGGCGACAGTCTCGGGTAAGGGGGCATTACAATATTAGGCCAAATGTATATGTATGAGAGTTTTGATAGGAATTTCGTGTAATATGAAAGATGATGTATATTTAATCATAGGATGGTCTTGGTAACCTTAGAAAAGAATGCATGAAAATTTAATAGGTTGCTCTAATGACCGAATATGCTAAAAGCTAATACATAGACTAGTTGATAAATATGTGTTAAAGAAATGTGAACAAATATCTACTTGATTGGTATTCGGCTATGGTTAATTGTATAATTAATTGACCGATTGTGGAGTAGTGAATCTATTTAAATTGTAAGTGCATGAATTGATTTTAAGGTGGCCAAAATTGTTTAAATGAAATATTTGTAAAGATGCATAGTGCCGAATGTGTTCATGAATGAATGAGTTATGTGGGTTGTTTAAATGAAAGAAATGGATAAGTTAAGGTATAATTGAGTGTTCGAATGTGAATTACAAAGTACATGAATTTGAAAAAGAAATGGTGATAGACTTAAGTGGACAAATGATGCGAATGAATTAGCTTTTGAAATGTATATGGTTGCCGTATGTATGTGTTTGATTGAGAAGTTAAATTTGTTGATTTTAGCTCAAGAGCATAGAAGGGCAAATTCGGATAAGGGAAAAGCTAAAGTAACTGAATAGCCGATCCGCGACTGTTGAAAATATTCGAGGTAAGTTTTGAGTAATCAAACATAGTTTATAATCGAATGTAATATGAAAATAAAAAATGTATAATAGGAGAATTATGACATGATGATAAGGTGTGTGATATATGCATTTATTCGAATGAAGGAAATAAATTATTAGTGTGTTTGTGCTATGTGAAATCAAGTAACATATGATTTGATATGCATGAAACTTGGTGAATTGATTATTGTATGATGAATTCAGGCTTCGATCCTAGCAAGCTATAATGCCGGTGAAATAATATCGGGCCTTGAGCCTAGCAGGTTATAATGCTGGTGAAATAATATCGGGCTTCGAGCCTAGCAGGCAAAATACCGGTGAATGAATTCAGACTTAAAGTCTAGCAGGCTTCGTGCCGGTGATAAATTCGGGTTTAAAACCTAGTAGGCTAATTGCCGATGATTTGGTAACAATCTAAGACTATGATGCTTCGTGATAGAACAACAATTGAATACATTTATTACATTAAGTTGCCCAGGTACGTATCATGTACTTATATGTGAGTTTGACTTGAAATGAACCATAACTGTATACTATGGTACATAAGTGAATAAGAGTTATGACTATATATATGATCATGATACATCCGGTTAAGATGTGAAATTATGTGATGGTATTTGATTTACCTATGTTATATGAGTTCAGATTCAAGTAAAAATAAAAATGCTAAATGTACAATATGTGCTGGTGTATATTCGGCCAAATGGCAATATATTTAGAAAATGTTATTTGATAAATTGAATGATCGATTTATAATTGAGTATATTAGTTTGGATTGCTTAAAACTTACTAAGCTTATAAAAGCTTACTCCGTTTGTTATGTTTCTCTGTTTTATAGATCGTTGACTCTAGCCACTTGCTCGGGGATCGTCAGCAACTCGTCACACTATCTATCGTTTTGGTACTATTATGTTTTGGAATTCGTATGGCATGTATAGAATAGAATTAAGTGAATGATATTTTTAGATGTTGTTGTATAAAAGCCATGTGAATACGGTAACTCTTGAATATCGGTACAAGTCTGAATTTTGATCTTTGATTGTGTTTGGCTATGCATATAATTGCTAATGAACTTATGTAAATGTGAATGTACAAATGTAGTGTTTTGGATTGGTAACTCTTCATAACCCGCTCCGGCGATGGATACGGGTTATAGAGGTGTTATAGTAGATTTCGAATCCAACACAACTCAACTGCAGTGGATGCTAAAGAACTATACTCAGCTTCTGTCGAAGATCGAGCAACAGAACGTTCCTTTTTAGAGCTAGAAAAACAATGTTTTCACTAGTAGAAGTGCGATCATCCTTATTACCTGTTCAATCAACATCTGAAGATGCATGAAGATCTAAACAAAAAGATCGGTGAAGAAACAAACCATGGTCTAGAGTACCACAAAGATACCGAATGGTTCTTTTAACCACTTCCCAATGGTTATTTACATTGGTCGGTGAGAAAATTGAGCCAATTTATTCACAGAGAAAGCAATGTCTAGTCTTGTAAAGATATTGAAGACAACCAAGAATTATATGATACTCTTAAAGATCATCAAGATGAACACTATCTTCAAGACATAAATTATTATTAGTGGCTAAAGGTGTTGTAACAAGATTAGCTCGATGACTTTCTTAATAATATCTTCAATATATTTAAGTTGAGAAAGAAACAAACCTTCTTTTATGTATTGAACCTTGTACTCTAAGGAAATAATGAAGCTCACCAATATCCTTAACAGAAAATCGATGACTAAGAGTAATGACAAACTAATTTAAGACATCAGAATTTTTATTCGTAACAATCAAGACATCAACATAAAGAACCACATAGATAGTCACAACATTTTTCGAATAAATAAAGAGATAACATCAGAGGTAACAATAGCAAACTTTAATGATATGAGATCATCTCACAATTCTAAATACAAAGCACGAGAAGCTTGTTTAAAACCATAAAGTGACTTATGAAATTTGTAAACATGAGTAGAGTGTTCTTTATCAACAAAATCCTTAGGTTATGACATATAAACATTTTTAGTTAAAGTCTCATGCTAGAACGCATTATTAGCATCTAATTGACGAAGGGACCAATCATTAGAAATTGCCAAAGAAGAACAGTTCTTACAATTGTATGTTTAGCCATCAGAGCGTCAGTTTTAATATAGTCAATGCTAGGACATTGACTAAACCCTTAAGCAAAAAGTTAAGCCTTGTATTTATTGTCTGTATGATTGGAATTATTTTTGATCCTGAAAATTCATTTAGAACCAACAATATTGTTAGACATCTGTCGAGGAATAAGATACCAAGTACCTTGAGATTTGAATGCATTAATCTCCTTAACCATAACAAGATGTCGTTTCTCACTTTTCAATGCTTGAGTAACTCTTCGTAGTTCCACTTCTCTTGGTTTGGGTTGCAGGTTTATGGAATTGATTTGAGGATCAAGTTAAGTGGTGTAGGAAGGGGTTTGATGGTGTTAAGGAAAAGAAGAGATATGGGTTTTCTAATTTTGTTCTTTGATTGGGTAATCATGGGATGAAAAGGTTGTGCTAAGGATTGTTTTGGTGTCATTGATGGAGGTGAATTTGATGGTAGAGACATCGAAGTGTCAAATGAAGGCTCGGTAAATTATCTTGAGGCACAATATAAAATGTAGGGGATTGTGCACCTAAATCTGAAACTTGATGATTATCCAAGTCATTTGATGAAGGTATTGTACCAAAAGAAGCATTAGTAGCTGAAAGCCCATCAAATTGGTGTGCATGAGATACCTAAGATAAAACTGAAGAAGTGGATGCTATAGAAAGAATATAGTGAGAAACTCACTCATGAAAAGACTCTTTAAAAGGACGAATAGAATGAAGATCAAAATTAGTATATGAAAAGATATTCTCTACAAAATCAACATAATGAGAAATATAAATTTTATTTGTTGACGGATCAAACCACTTGTAAGCAGCTTGATTTAAAGCATACTCTAAAAAGATACAAGTTCTAGATTTGGGTTCTAAACTTTTTTTCTATAGTAGGGTTTCAAACAAGGATACGGGGAATCATTATTTAAGATGAAAGTTGGCATCCGATTGTAAAGAAAAGTAGCTGCAAGAAATGCATGAGACCAAAATTGTGAAGGTATTTTAGCTATATGAAGCAAAGTAAGCCTAGTTTCAACAATATGACGACAACGACGTTCAGCAGTCCCATTGTGTTCAAGTGTGCAAGGTGGAGTAAGGAAGCAAGAAGTTCCATTAGAAGAAAGATAATCACGAAGATGAGTAAACTCCCCACCATTATCTAAATAAAAAGAAACAACAGACTTTTGGAAATATCTTTCAACAATAGCTTTGAACTTAGAAAAAATATCAGAAACTTCAAACTTATATTGTAATGAATATAGCTAAATGTATTTAGTGTAATGGTAAACAAATATAAGATAATAACGAAAATCATCAATTGAAGAAATAGGTGTAACATCAGTATAAATAAGATCCAAAGGAGAGGAACTTTTTATCGAACATATAGTAAATGGAAGTTTATGCATTTTATTGCACTTACAAGAATTGCAAAAGAAACGTGAACTAATAGACTTTATTAAAAAAATTCAAAGAATTAAAAACAAGACGCATAACTGGAGCGGAGGGATGACAGAGACCACAATGCCAAGTTGACATTTGAGAAGTTTAGATAGAATATGGTAGTGGTGATGAACGCAGCTTAGAAATGTGTAAGGGTTATTTATACACACCATCCTTGGGTTTTTCAGTTACTAGATGCTCCCCCGTGCAGTAGTCATTCACAACAAATGAGAAAGGTGAGAACTCAACTGTTACAAAATTCGAAGAACACAAGTGATAAACAAAAATTAAAGTTTACTTCATAGCAGGAACACAAAGAACATTAGATAAATGTAAAGGCTTAACTCTATGAGTTACTTGCAAGTTATTACCATCATCAATCATAAGATCGTCACCACCTTCATAATCAGAATGAAGAGATAAGTTCCAAATTTCTGTAGTTATGTGATGTGAAGCACCCAAATCAACTAACCAATTCGAAGAACCACTAGAAGTAGGTGAAGAAAAATGTGCTTGAGGAGCAATCGATCCAAAAGATGATGAAGGGGGAACAGTGAGCCATGGAAACACAGCTTGCAACTTACTACATTGTTTAATAGTATGGCTAGGTTTATCACAAAGCTGACAAATAACTCGATTATTGGTCCCTTGATGAGTAGAATGATGATTGTTTTGTCAAGGGCAGTTGGATCGTTGGTTTTAACCATTACACAAACGAGACACTCGGTTATTAGTCTGGTTGCCATTATTGTTGGTACGACTGGCAAAGTTGGCAGTAACCAGAACAGAAGGGGTAACATCACGTTGGAGAAGATATTCATAATCACATAAAAGCTCATGCAATTCTTGAAAAGTCAATGGTGTCTCTCTTGTTCGAAGAGTATTTGTATAGGAACGGTATTCTGGTGGAAGATTATGAATAACGTGAAGAGTAGCATCATCCATTGTGATATTAGCGCTTGCAATATTAAGTCTAGTGACTATTTTTTATATGTTGTAAGTAGGCTTCCATGCTTTGAGATCTCTTTTTGGTAGTAGCCAAAGACTCTTTCAAAGAAAGAATCCGAGCACGAGGAGGACATAAATAAATTTTCTGGAGTGTTAGTCCAAACAGCAAAAGAAGTGTCTGCATATAGAACATGAGAGACAACCTCGAGAGAAAGAGAAGCAACCAAAGCACCTCAAATTAGTTGTTCTTGGCGAAGCCAAAAAGTAGTTGGCATAGAGGAAGGTGGTACTATGGCGTATGATGTAAAATCATATCCAATGAGCAAAGATGCCATTGTGTATACCATGCCTGATAATTGGAGGGGGTAAACTTGATCGGCGCTTGAGCAGAGGAATTTATTGTAAGGAGTTGTTGCACAAAAGAAGTACAGCCGGTAGTTGTAATACATCATGTTGATGGTTGAATTTGGGTTGGTAAGAGAGGAAGAGAGGACGCAGTTTGACAGATAGGTTGGGAGAAGATTGATTTGTTTCGTAGGAGGATTAGAGAGATTGAGAGACTACAATAGTCTTGTCCATGCCTACGAGAGAAAAGAAAAAAAATGTCGTTTGACTTTAGGCTCGTGATACCAGGAAATAGGAAGCTTATGGATTTTGAGTTTGTGTTGTGCTTTCCCGTTTTTTGAATATTTTTTGCATTCCAAGTGTACTTTCTCGAGATTTCTCTTCTCTATTTTTTGAAGTTTGTTAGGCTTTTTTGTCTTTCGGTAAGTTTTACTTTGTGCTCTGTTACCCTTTGGATCGTCTTTGTTTGTCTTTTCCTTTGTTTTCTGCTTGCAAATCTATAAGGGGAAGGGGAAAACAGAGGCGATGAAATCCCTGTTATAAGCGACACCGCCTCCTGCACCACTAAGGTGGAAGAAATGCGACAGGCTCTCTACTCTAGAGGGCTCGAGGATCCCCATTATCAATATAGGGTTTCCATCAGAAGAGATGAATATCAACTAAGTGATGTCGAGCGATGGGAAGGATACATTTTTGCCACTTGCGTTTTCACCTCCCCCTTCACCCATGGTTTGTGAAAGTTCTCCATTCATTTGGCGTGGCATCAGGTCAACTATCTCGAGGATCTGGATTCCAACTGGTGGCATTCTTCTTAGAATCAGGGGAGAGTAATCATGCCTTAACAACACTTTTTCACTCAGTCAACCAATCACACTATATCAATTTAGCAGATCCCAAATTTGCAAATCTTATCAACACTCGCAGACTGAACATCTATAGTGCCTAAAACGTATCAATTTTGAGAAGAACACAAGAGTATCGTAGTAAATCAAGGAAAATTGAGAAGACAGGCTATGATTTCAGCAAGGTCATGTATTGCAGAAAGCTTCAAACAGAAGTTTAGTACAATTAGTCCAATTCATAATGTTTCTTTGTTCTTTGTTGGCTCCTGTGGATATGACCACTAATTACAATATGGACACAAGGTGCAAGAACTAAGCCGCTTGAAATCAAGCTCAAGTGGATATTTGTTGTTTAAGAATCGTAATACCTTACATTTTTTGCAGATCAGCCCTGTAACAAAATCACGATAATCCTCAAAAAATAAGAACAAGAAATACCGATGACTTAAAGAATTACAGCTGTCAAGGGCATACCTGCTGACTCATAAGAATTTCTACAGCCACGTTAAGATCTCCATCGGCAGCTGCTATTGCAACTTCTACTTGTGTCTGAAACAAACCCAATACAATTTTTTTTGTCACTCTCCATGTTGAAACAGAAGTTTGTGCACAGGTATGACAATGCGTTTTGTGAGTGTGCCAATGTGAATTAACTTACGTTACACTGCCTCTTCATTTTTATTGAAGCACCCATGTCTAACACATACCCTATGCATATTCAGACATAGATATGAAGATATGATTTAAAGATATTCCAAATACATGGAAAACTTGGAAAAATTTGAACATAATCCTGTCAGATGAATACCAATATCCAACATTCACAATCAAGTATAAGTAACAGCATGCAATCACCAGCTTAATTTTTTTTATATGCAAGTGTCATAGCATATGACTATCACATGATTACTGAATATCAAAACTATGTTACTCAAAGAAGGAACCTATAAGGACATATATGTCAGATAAAACAAACATCTTATAGACTTATTTACTACAGTTGTAAAACATGCAAAATGAAAGGGATATAACAGTTACCCTTTCAAAACCCATTGATAAGAGTTTCTGGATTTGTTCCTCAGAAGCTACCTGCGGCATCTAGAAGATATGAAAACCAAACAATCAATCAATGACCTAATTAACCTTAAAAAGTTTTCTACACAGAAATAAATACGATTCTTAAATAATAGAAAGTAACCTGAGGAAGTGGATAACCTCCTGCACCAACTGCAACTGCATCATTCACTTGTAACCGCCTGAAAGATGAACAAGAAAAATGTAACGTCTTTTCAATCACATAGAAAAGTAACAGTAAATGAAAAACTAGATTAAATTCAACTACAGTGGCCTAAAGTTTGAAATACAGAGCCCTAAGCAAAAACACAGTTTGCTGATTTCATAACATCTATTAAATACAAACCAAAGGGAGTTGGTAAAAGGTCACTTGTGATACACTTGTGGTGCGATGGGGGTTTGGGGACAATTAAGAGACCCGAAAAGATCCTAAAAGTTACAACTAAACCATATAAAATTCCAGGAAGAGATGCTAAGATTTCTAAACCAGAGCATGACATAAGCCAGATTGATATGGGCTAACTTTCAAACTAAAGAGCAAAAGGAAAAGAAAAGGCCTTATCACTAAGACAATTAGAGAACAGTAATTGACATGAAAACAAAATGAGTGAGAAAAACATTTCCTGATACCTTTCATTTGAAAGCCTCTCTCCAGCACCAGCTGCTGCAATATCTGATGGACTAGTGGGTCTACTATTATCCAAAAGCCTAGCTTGTAAGTTTGAATCTGAATTTACAGCAGTATTTTGAACAGAACCAAGAGTTCTGCCTCTCCCAGGAAATCTGGGATCATCTTGTGCTGGCTGCATGTTTTGAGAATGATCACATTAATTTATCTTTGACCAGGCTTTTGGAACTACAGGCTCAAGGGTGCCAGTGCCACAGTTCAAGATAAAGCACAAAACTAATTTGGGAATATCATTGTTTCATTTTCTTCGTAGTTGCATTCCACGATGAAATGATTCACAAAACAACATGCTTAAAGACATTTATGCAAAAAAAAAAAATGCAAGGGTTAAAACTTAGAAGCAGCCACCGCATGAAAATATAATATAGAGCACAAAGTTCTTGGCCAAGAAAAAGAAAAACACAAACAATCATCCAAATATGATTGAATCAAAACCTGAGCTGTTGTCCCCCTCTGTGGCATCCAAGAAGACATGTTTCTCCAAATGTTTCCAGAAAATAGTGCACTGTTTAACAAAATTCACCAGATAACAATCCCAAAAGAAGGAAGGAAAGCAGACTTGATCAAGGTAAGAAAAATATACCTGGAGGGTGAATTTTGAGCAGTATAAGCGGGAATGTAAGCTGAAGGGTTTCCACCACTGCATAAAATAAATTTAGGCCGCCTCACACAGCTTGCCTGAAGAGGTTTGCACAGCCATATATCATATTAATCATAAAATCACTTTTGAAAACTAAGAAAATATTCCAATTATCATGTTTAAGTAAATATCTAACTGGTGTTGCAGAAGATCATCTAACAAGGATAAACAACAATTGACATTTCACAGTTCCTTATCAGTAGTTCAACATTGAGTTGAAAAGTACATTGTTGATGTCAGATACAATTAGTGAGATCCTAACCAGACTAAAAGCTAATGTAGAGAAGCAACTGGAATGGCACAGTAAAGAAAAATCTATTATTATTATCAGCCAGTTCATCAGAATACTTACAAGCCATGATGAGGACTCAATGGCAGTGTAAAAGGATGGTCCAGGAATAAGGAAGTTGAATAAGCCAAAGGTATCTGAAAAAGTTGACAAACATATTTTTTCAAGCTTCAACCAAATTTATCACATGATTTGCAGAAAGTACAATGATGGAAAGGTGAATTTTCAAAAATAAATGAGACATACATGCAAAGCCAGACAAAATGCCACAGAGGTGTCCAAGTAACGAGACATTTGTCATAAGCAGCTGGAATACTACCAATAATATGAATGCATACCTGAAACAAATATTGCGTTATATTAGATAGCACAGAACATAAAAGGAAATAGGAGATACCAAACAATACAGAGGCAACTGCATTTACCATTTAGCAGGAACATTGAAAAGACCAAACACACTGCAAGGAAAATGACATCATGAATCAGTCAAAGAACCACCAACCATTATATTGAACCAAACAAGCAAAACCTTGGCACCAAGATTCTGAATATGCAAGAGACAAATATTTAATATTCATCTGTATCATGCACATAGTTCATGCATTGCATGTAAATGCAGCAAGGTTCTCAGTATGTAGGAACAAACTACTTATCATGCATCTGCCACTAGCACATACTTTGCATGTACACTAACATATCTTAATAGTAGGCAGAAAAATCGACATGATTTTCCAATAAAGGGTTAAAACAAATTTAAAAAATGAAAAAGAAGAATCAAAGAATAGCGAAAATAGTCAGGAACAATTGTTCCATGGTGTCTGAAACTAACCTCCTAGACTGAACTCCGCTCAGACTTGTCTCTATAACAATCATAGAAAATAAGATTCCAGAGAAGCCTATTGCACACTCATTCATGAGATGCTCAAAAGGATGGAAAGGATTATGGGCTACCACCAATGCAATGATGAGATGAAATATAGCATTGCTTGTTGCTAGCAAAATTATTGTGTATAACAATCGAATAGATCCCATGATTCTCTCCAGTTCAGAGCCCAAAGGAACCAAAGCCAACATGTTGAACAAAACATGTAACAGCGAACCATGAAAAATAATGGAAGTGTATATCCGGTAAACTGCAACAAGAATAAATTGAAAATTATAACATTTTTCAGAGGACAGGATAAGCATCAAATATAGCGGCAAAAAAGAAAAAAAGCAAATGAAATGTATTCTTTTCGTCAATAAATTGCTGACATGAATATCTCAGCTTGGGAACCAAGATAAATGTAAATACAAATAGAAAATGACCAAAATTAGCATCTGTTGCTATTATGGATATTAGGGGATTCCCAAATCCCATTATATCATATCTCATAGAATCAAGAACTAAATAGGATATTGTATTAATGATTTTAAGAGATATGATAAAGGAAAATCTGGTAATTCAAGATCAAGGACTTTGGACAACTCAAGTGTTTTCTAGGGATGGAAGTAGCACACTCAAAGAATGAAATCTTTGTTTCTCAAAGAAAGTACGTACTTGATCTGTTAAAAGAAACAGGAAAGCTCAGATGTAAATTGGCAACTACTCCAATGGATACGAGTCAAAAATTGAGGTCTAATGAAAGTAATCCAATTGACAAAAGAATATATCAGAGGCTTGCTGGAAATTTGATATATGTGTCACACACAAGACCTGATATTGCTTTTTCAGTTAGTGCTGTGAGCCAATTCATGAATGATCCGCAAGAAGAACACATGGAAGCAGTCTATAGAATTCTAAGGTCCTTAAAGATGACTCGTGGAAAAGGTCTCTACTGCAAGAGGAATACCAGCTGAGACATTTAAGTTTTTACTGATGCGGATTGGGCAGGCTCAGTAAAAGATTGCCAGTCAACTTCTAGATATTGTACTTTTGCCTGGGGGAATCTTGTCACCTGGTGAAGCAAGAAACAAGCTATAGCATCCAGAAGTAGTGTCGAGGCAGAATTTAGATCAATGGCACATGGAATATGTGAAGGAATATGGTTTGAAAGGGTCATAAAGGAATTAAAGGTTGAAATCAGCAATCCCATGAAGATGTTTTGTGACAATCAATCATCTATCAAAATTGCAAAGAATCCTGTACATCATGATAGGACCAAGCACATAGAGATCAATCATAATTTTATAAAGGAGAAAATAGAAAAAGTGAGGATCAAATTACTCTATATTCCTACATCAACTCAAGTGGCTGATATCTTAAGAAACACATTCAAGATTCTCAATTCCAAGCTCAGCTTATACAACATCTACAACCCAGCTTGAGGGGGGTGTTGCATTATGGATATTAGGGGATTCCCAAATCCCATAATATCATATCTCATAGAATCAAGAATTAAATAGGATACCGTGTTTATGGATATTAGGGGATTCCCTTCCTCTATGTACTATAATAAGGCTGTTTAGCAACAGCCTGTAGAAAATTCAGAAATAAAGAATTATATTCTTTCTCTTGGCCTTTTTCTCTCTATTTCTTTATAATGCCATACATTCTGGAACGCAAGGCCTATACAGCCTAGACAAGACTGCTGAAAAGAATGCTAATTAACAGAGGTCCTCCAGGCGTATTAAACACCAATTTCAGTGAAACTACGACAAGCTTCGTCTAAATCATGGTCAGGGAATCAGCAAGCACAGCTTTCTAGTGGACTCATAAAATTTCTCAGAGATCAGCTAATACATTGCTCCCAGACATTTACTCTTGATTATAGAATTTTAAATTAGAATGATACTGCATCTCAAAGATGTTTCATATGCACCGCCACAAAAATGGAAGTAAATATTACATCAAAATTCTCATCACAACAAAACAGGGAAGCTCATTAATGTAATACCCATCCTATATTTTTATCTATCACAACAAATGGATTACATTAAAAGAACATACCTTGAAAATGCGATACAATAGCCTCTGGCAAGAAGCATACTTCATAAAAGGAGTCATATCCAACCAAAAGGCAAATGAGGTAAATAACCCCGCAAACAATAACCACGGCTGATGTAAGGAAGGGAATACTATCCCACCATTGGCCAGCTCTAGTTTGCAGTCCTGCCTGTGCACCAAAGTCATAATCAAAATAAAATTCGCTCTTTTTTTACTAATCACATCAAACTCGTACAAGGAATCAAACTTACGCTCTCTATTGCTAATCAGAGAAACCAAACAAAATCAATATAGTTAAAAAAATCCAGCATTCTAAAGCAACCGCCTAATTTTGAACCCAATTAATTCACAACATATCGTTCTTCGGTTTTAATTCTTTTAAATGAATAAAACAACCAACGAAAACAACACTAAGAAGCTAATTGTAAAGATCTGCTTAAACTAATTATCCACCGAATTAATATCACTTCAAACAATCACTAAAAGTTAAATCCCGTGTTCTGTTTCTCCAGCGAAAGAAAGAGCAAAACAAAACAGCAGCAACCTCAACTGAAATTAGTATATTTAACCGCAGTCAACTGAATTCAATGGAACTTCAAGAATTTCTCAGATTCATTAAGCTTTTCCAAGCTCTTTTCCGCTTCTTCCATTTCCTTAGAAACAAACAAACAAAACCCTAGAAAGAGAGACAGAAAAATGGAAGAAATGTGGATCTGAGCTTACCTCTGAAACAATGTTAGGCATTGTTTTTTTCGTTTAGACGTAAAAAACAAGTTGAAATTTCTTCCTTTGTGAGACTGATGACTTCGTCTGAGAAATAAAGCCAAAAATAAGCTTCTTGAAACCACCAAAACTGGTAGCAAATAGGAAGGCTTTGGAGTTACGAGATCGAGTCTTGCCTCAATTTTTCTGAGATTCGGGTTTGGATTTTGGGTTGATCCGAATCCGTATTAGTAACTTTCAACCAACCGACTTAAGGGCGTGTTTGGATGTTTTTTGGTTATGTGTCCGGCTGCATCGTTTTCTTACATTCACTTTCCTTCCAATCCGACAATCATCGTTTAGTCCATGATGTCCATCCATGTCCGGTCTAGTATTCTTACGAAATTAAATTAATTAATTTTAATTATATAATTTATCTAACTCAATTCTGATTCCATTATGATTACTACAGAATTTATGAATAAATAAACTTATTTAATTATCACAATGAAATTAAATTACAATAACAACATAAAATTTAGTTTTATTTTAGACTTAATTATGTAATTTATTCATCTAATTAAATAATAATTTTAAAAAATTTTAATTTAAGTCATCTATTGCCTTTTTGAGAAAATACATTTATTATAAATAGTAATTTATGCAATCTATTTTGCATTTGTCGTTGTACTTGTTCATTCAAAGTTCTTATTATACACTCCATTTAGAGTTATAATGGAGTAACAAATGACTAATTGGAAATATATAATTATGGTTAAAATAGTTTCTGATTAAATCCGACTCTTCATCTATTAATTATAAAGTCATTTAGTCATGGAGTTAATCCACTAAAAGTATCATTACTAAACTCGTCATTACATACCATTACAGAAATTACTTAAATAAAATCTATTATAATGGCATTGACATATGTGTTACCGTAGTAGAATATCTACGATCCCTTTAGGTTAAATTCGTTCACCTAATCTGATCTATTTTTGTCTCAAAGTAACCATTGTATCTTTCATAATAAAATTGATCATTACCTATACCACTAATGATTAAATCATTTGTCCTAAATCAAATAACATGTTGCATTTCCATAATCATATAATGCCAATGAGATGATACAATTTACTCTTTATCGAGCTATGATTTCCACTATTATGAGCGAAGTCGAGTGATGCATAAATCATATACCAAACATATCTACTTTCAATTCACTACTTTGAGAGTCCATGTTTTCAATGTATTAGAATACATCGGTTATGTTTAATGTTTAATGTATTATTAGCCATGCCATTATCTTCCCAGTTAGACTTATAGACGATATAATAATCCTAAAATGAGACATTTGCTCAATTTAACCCTATATATTACAAACAATTTAAGTTACATATTAATATAAAATGAATTCTAACATTACAATTTAACTCGCTTAATATTAGTTAAACTTAGTTAATATTTTTAATACATTTTACTTCATATACAAAAACTATTCACAACATGCATACAAAAGAACATTATTCATTCAATTCAAAAAATTACAAAAATTAACTTCACTATTATCTCATAATATACATGATCATTTGTAGAGAAAAAATGGAGTTCGAATTTTATTATCTTAATTTATCAAATTATATTTATTTTAATTTATAACTTAAATATTATATTGATAATTTTCCTCATATTTATTTAATTTTTATTATCACATAGTAATTAGTAATATATTAATAAATTATTATTTTAGTGCAACCTAACAGTATAATAAATAATAAGAGAAATTCTCATTAATTCAAAAAAAAATTTAACTCGTAATTTTATATAGATTATAGATACGGTTTGAATTAAAATTGATTTTTATATTTTTTTATTAAAATATAAAAAATAAAAACGTGTTCATACTTCATAGTAGAATTTACTGCTTTCTTAAATTATGAGCTTTTTAATAATTTATTAATTAAATTAGTATCACGAGTCAAACACTTCAAACACTAGTTCAGTGTTTAACTTCTGTATAATCTTTATTCAGTAAAAAAAGAATTACACTAGAATTAAAAGTAAAAATATATATATAAAAGAGAAAGACTAAGAAATTTATTACACATTATTATAGTTAAAATTAGTAATAAAAAATAAAATAAATTTTGTTTGATTAAATGATATAAAAAGAAAGAAAATGGTTCATTATAATAAAGTTTTCTAATTCTAACATTTTCATAAAATAATTAAGAACAAAAATGACATTTTACATCTTCCTTATATTTCCCAAAATACGTTTTAATTCCTGTTACTTTCCCATGGTCAAATGAAAAAATAAAATAAAATCCATTTCCCTTTCCCGGTTTCACTCCAATTCACAGTTTAAAGAAATTGGACCGAGGACTGAAATTTTACAAATTTTCTTTCACCCCCTCCCTTTTTGGTGGATCAAATTTGTCAACCCAATCATACTCCTTTATCATTTAGATCGAATGTGAGAGAGACGGGACTTGCAAAAGAAAGAGAAGAAAAATGAGGACATTCAAAGTTAAAACCCATAAACAATTTAAGCTGACAACCATGGTATTGGTCCTTGTATTGAAGACAAGTAGGATATGCATATTCTGTTTCTTAGCACATCAATCTGCGGTCACAAAATACACCATTATAAGATCTGGATCTTGAATCTCAAATCATCAGGCAAAGACAGTGCAGGGTTCTGAGTTTTAAAGAATGCTCATCTGCATGTTTTCTCAGGGAAAATGAGCAGAAAAGCTGGTTAATTTTTCCGAGGGTAAGTGTTGGAAATGCCTTGATAATGGATACAAATTAGGTTGCATGAAGCTCATCCATGAGAAACTATTCCTAGCAAACGATGGCAAGAAAAAGGCACCTATTGTTCTTGCTCCCATCCTCCTAATCTCTCCCCAGGGTCATAGTTTGTGAACACCCGAAACTCATTTCCAAGTTTGCTTGAGTGTCGTGGCCAAAAATTGCATGCACGCAAACCCAAAAGCTCTGCAGCTCTATCCCTCTGCACCTCTCCTGCAAGTCATTCTCTTAGCTTTTACTAAATAAAAAAAGCCACTAAAACAACCATTGACATCCATACTTATATTCTGCACTATATTGGAGTTAATACATATACTGCAGTAAAGATGACTAACTCACAGCATTTATTGAAAGTTATGTTCAATTGGAAAGGAAGTAAAAACTTTACCCGTAAGCAAAAGCAAGTGAGATTCTTGTGGTTGAGCAAGAAAAGATATTGTTTGAGTAACTTTCTCTAAACACTCCTTGCTCTGCAACCATGCACAACATATGTAATATACTGTCAAAAATTTCCTCCAAACATGAACTCAAGTGAAAACCAGTACAGCCATGGAAAAGTTAAGAAACAGGTGCCCATATAAAATATCTGCTCAATCGAGATTATGAGAAAAATAGAAACTGATGCTCTAACCCTAAATGTTCCATATGAGACCAAAATAGTGGTTTACCTACCATCTTGTGATTGAAATATGTCAAAATCTTCACATTCTCCGACGATAATATATTTAAAACAGCTCTGTAAAGCAGATCAGTAGGATTACAGATTTCCCAGACTTAAAAACGTATCACAGGAGGAATTTTATATCAAAGTAAAGTGGTAGAGAATCTCTGGTATTTACTAATTAAAAGTCTTTGATTTCGTTTTCATCAGAAAGAAAATCTCATATTAATGGCCACAAGATAAATAAGCATAGGCAAGTGGGTTTTATACTCTGTAATCAGGATAAACAAGCAAGTTCATCCTCATATTCAAAAACCTGGAATCAATTCAAAGAAACAGAATGTCAAAATATTTGCTTGAAAAAACTAGTTTAAAAAGCGTTAAATAGACAAGAAGAATAGGTTCTTCCCTTAATGGTTGCAGCAAGATTGGTTGCAAGCAGAAGGTTTTGCTTATGAGACAAGACCCACAATTAAGGGTAACAATGAAAATGTAACAGCGTAATAGAGCTTCTCTTGTAGCAGCAATAGGAATGAACCCCTTATAGCAGTTGAACTGATGCTTAAGAAACAATAAGTAGATTAAGAAATTGAAAAATATTTTATCTCACCAGATAAGGAGGATCGGCAATTACAACTTGGTAAGTATGCTTTAGTTCCAATGGCAGGTCTTCGGGTTGGTTGTAATCATAAAATGTGAAATCACTTCCATATTGCTCAAAACGCTTATCATACTCCAAAAGTTGCAGAGAGATATTAGGATCAATTTTCTGAAAATCATACGAAAGAAAAAAGTTATGAACCACACATCTCAAATGAAACAAGATTTATCAACCAAACCTCTTCCATATGGCAATCTGAGTCTATCCGCCTTAGTCAATCCTTAATAGAAAATCAGAAAATAACATTAACAGGCCAAACTAGTTCCTTCATCCAAAATGTGCTATGTAAAATGGTACATATTGTATGCATTTAACCACATCAAGTATATCCTATAGTTAGAGGACATAGACTACATTATGTTTAAGGCCATTTCAGTAATCCATCCTGCACTCAATGTGAAAAGTATAACGACATCATGCATTTAACCATAATGTAAACTTATACCCAGGCCGTTAAATTTTCTCATTCATCCTTAACGAGAGGCACTATACCTCAATTCAAGGATTCAAGTTCTTTCTCTAATTAAACTATTCAAAACAGCAATCTCCCAGATTGCGTATCCTTTATTTGACTCATCGAACAACAACTTTCACCCTTACCATCTCAGGTGAAAAATATATGATAAACTTGTCTTAATGAGTTGAGAAGTTCTAGTGTGAGCCTTCTAAAATAAGCTTTTCATTGGCTCCAATTACACACAAGATTATCTAAATAGATAAATTATTACAACTTTTGTAGTGTTCTCTGTAATTAAACAATTACTACGGCATTCATAACTCAATCACACAAATTATTGCAAATCTCGAAACCGTGTGTAACACAAATTACACAAACTATTACAACTTTGTTTTGTGAAACTTTTCAGTGTCCCTTGTCTTGCAGTTCTTCCAAGTTCCAACCATACAATTAGACTTTCAACTCAAAGACATACATTTCTAGTCTAACTAATTCTACTGATATCTTAACGCCAAAACCCCATTAGACCAATAACGGAGATGGAAATGATATAGAGTTAATCAACAAACTCAATTACCTTCAATCAATTTCCAGAACTATATAATATTTTTCTGAACATTCTTGTCAAAACTAGAAGTAAAATGGGCAAATGGTTTTGATAAAATTACCTTAAGATAGGCATAGAGAGTTGGGCAAGCAATACAAGCTACTTTATATTTGGAATGGCTGCAAAGAGAAAGAACTTCTTGGGAAAGGGTCCGGGCTGTTTCTGGGTCGTACCAGAATTGGCTCAGCCTCCAATCTTCGGTTACTAAATCCACTTCACTCTCGGGTTCAAGTGTTCCCTCCCCATTTTCTGCTGTTTCATGGTTAGCAAGAGATTGCCTTTGTTCTTCGAGGAACTCGTTGAGGGCTGCTAGTGCATGAGAGCTAAGGGCTGGAGGGTCGTCATCATCAGTTTCGTTAACGAAGACGTTTTTAATAGTAGGGAGCTGTGGTTCCATTTTTGCAGCTGCGGGCGGCTCTGGTTGTGTCGGGGGCGGCAGTGAAACAAAAAAAGAACCTACTTGACTGGAAGAGGAGAGGGTTTCCTTTAGTGGGATGTTTGGACTTTGGAATAAGATATTTATTTTGTTTCTTATCCATTAATGGTTAATTTTAGTTGAAATATCCCCGAATGTATAAAAATTTCGGTTCTATTATTTATCCGTCGAATAATACTTAAATCAACAAGCCAAAATAATCATAAAAATTACTAAAATTGTAAAAAATTTATTTAAAAAGTTATAGACCAGTCAGAACTAAATTTTTGTCTCAGTTTTGAGCAATAACCAATACTATTTCAATAGTTTTTGAAGACAGATTTGTTTTTGCAAAAGTTATAATTTATATATATATATTTTTTTTTGGAAAAACATTTTAAAGTCAAAGTAATATTTTTTATATTCATTTATCTTTCAATGTATTCTTTTAATATTTATACAATTATTTATAGGTTAAAATTCATATCTTTTCTTTATAATTTTGATAAAATAGAACTCTAAATTTTAATACGAATATAACTTCTTGAATTATCTTTCATAATTGTTCAAAATAAAATAGAATTAATCTCCTTACAAACAGCCCGTAAACCTGTCAAAATAAATACAAAGAATAAGCACAAGTCTTATCCAACAAATTAAGTCAATCTCAACTTCTTTTTAAAATTCTAATTTCGACCATAAGTATGATACATAATAAATCACATTTATAAATCATAAATTAGATTTTTAACTAGTCAAGCGACTGATTAAACATCGAGTCTTCAATACTAAATAGTCTTGACCCTAATAACATTTAAATTCAACTTTTGTATTTGATTGAAAAATCACTTTTTTAACAACACATTTAACTCCAAAAGTTAAATATTCTGCATTGTTTTTTAGATTGAGAAGTACTTTTTATAACCCAAAAAGACATTAAAGCTATAGGGTTGCCAGATCAATCCAGAAGGTGGATCTAAAATTGTATAACCCGTCCAAGATTTCCTATCTCCTTTTAACGGAGGATTGGCTTTCACTTCAGAAAAATTAAAGGGATCGGACAATAGGATCCACCATCTTCTTACTTGTCTATTCTGTCTATGCTTCAGATTATTGAACGCTCCAGCTGTTATTAGAATATTTCAATTCCATCCAAAATGCCATAGAATACATTTGACTCATATGTGCTTCATTGATAATTTCCTAATTTTTTTCCAAGAGAACATTGGATTGATTGGGGTTCAAAGTATTCTATACCAATTTTATTTGCTCTCTCGCCTTCATCTTAATGCTTTAAAATGTGAGATATTTGGTACTGTGATACAAAGTGAGTTGTTGGAAGAGATCCAGAGGGTAACATGATTCAAGATAGGGAAGCTCCATGTCACACACTTTTGGGGGGGGGGGGCACTCCTAGTAACTAGAAGACAGAGAAAAAGATTGCTTGGCCATTTTTAGAGAGAACTCGACTAAAAATTGCGCAGTGGTCCTCAAAATAACTTAGCTTTTATAATTCAGCTCATAAGAAAGTTCCTTGCTGGTGAAGGCTCACTATGAATGGCCTGGTTGAAGGCTTGCACTATTAAGGACAATGATTTTTGGCAAATGACTCCTAAAGCCTATATGAGTTGGAACTGGAGGAAAATCTTCAAACTTAGGGAAGAGGGTAACTCCCTTTTCAAAATTGCTTAGGTACAAGCATCATAAAGCTCCCTGTAAGTAAAATGTGGAACAAGGTAAGGATGAAAAAGTACAAAGTGGCCTAGCACAAACTTATCTGGTTTCCTGTGCACAAGCATTCCATTATTGCTTAGATGAGCATTCTTGGGAGACTCCAACAAAAGATAAGCTAATTTTGAAGACTAACAGTGTAAACTTTGTAATGGAGAATTGGAGAAAATAGACCACCAATTCTTTGAACACCAATTTTCTGGAAGGCCGCTCTCAAGCTATGCGAGATGCATAGAAGGGCTATGGCATGGCAGCAGGAGCTTCAATGGACCTGTAAAAGACTTAAGGGTAAGGCACTTATAACTAAGGAATTCAATATTATGTCGATGAGCGTATCATTTTTTGGTACTTATGTATTTTAATATACCATTTCGAGCTTATCGGTGTGTATAAATATTTTTCACATATATATTTTCAGTTTAACTTTTAATTTCTTAATAAATTATAATATATATATATATTTGTGCAAATATATATTAATTACATGCATATGCAAATATAAATTTTAAAATTATTAATTGAATTCAACAACTTAAATTAATAATTCTAGTTTAATTTTAAATGTAATTATAAAAGAATAAAATGATTAAGATAAAAAAGAGAGTCAAAAGTTAGATTTAAATATCAAAAAAATTTAATCAATCAGTACAGACTAATGCACACCAATATTAATTAAAATGAGATGAAACATGCCAAAACAATTAAAAAACACTAAAATTTTATCCAAAACAAAACTTACACTACTTGATATTGGTTGAGGGCTGGAACGGTGGTACTAACCGGTACTGATATTGTACTACTATCAACACTAATTCTAAGAATTGTTTGGAATGCTCACATTTACTTGGTCTAGAAAGAGAGGAATAAAAGGCAGTTTAGGATAAGATTTTCAAAATTGGACGGGTGGTCAAACCAATCAAGCCACCAGTTTACAAGTCTAACCAATTTGAATGGTTTAATTAAAATATCATTAACATTAAAAATCGATTTAACCTTCAATCCAACCAACCCATATCAATTCATAGTTCAAACTTATCTAAAACTTTTCTCTATCGGTACCCACCCGAATAACAGTGGTTAAGGGGTATAGATAGGAATGAAACTGCCATCTGCCAATATCCAATTATGCATGGGTTGGGCAATACTAGAATAATTGCATGGTATAGCAGGATATAGGTATACTTTGTTATCGTATTGTCGATCCGTACTTCATAGCAACGGATAATAAAACAACACTTAAAATAATATTTGCAGAGAAGCACAATTAGAAGCCTTTAAACTTGTTTGCAAGCCTTCAATATTTTGTCCGAGAGATGGAAAAAGAAATTTCTGGTTGATTTTCTGATCAGACGTAGCTGATAGGAAAACGCTTCATATTCATTGAATAAAAATGTGGCAATTCTTACCAGAGTTGGGATTTTGAAATTTTGAAGGGACCTTTGTTTGATTTCTGATTGAAGCTAAGCTGACAGATAAAAATATCAACTGATAGCAAGAGTCCAGCAATCAGAGATATTTAAGACCATCAATGTAATTACATTATAATTTTGACAGGGAAAAAACCAAAGGAATTTCTCATTCAATGCATATCATAACATCAATACGCAGAGGACAATTTCTTGAAAAATATCTACTGAAAACTCCCTTTTAACCAAAAATAACTTGTCAATTACTCAAATTTAATTTTAAAAAACGAGACATTCATAGCATGTCCAGAATACAAAAACGGCTTATAAAGTACTGATTAAAACAACAAAATTCTCCACTCCCATGGTGTTTAATCTTCTTCCAATTCCTCAACGATTAGCCTTAGCAACTCTCTCAATTTCATCCTTCTTCTTGATGGCATAGCTGCACAACACAACACCACTGTCAATAACAACCAAAATGACGAAAGCATGTGTAAAGGCAGTTCCTTGTTTCAAAGCAAAACAAGGAGACAATAGAGAAGAATCACCCTTACCTGTTAGATGATCCCTTAGCAGCATTAATAAGCTCATCAGCCAAACACTCGGCAATTGTTTTAATGTTCCTGAATGCAGACTCACGTGCACCAGTGGTCAAAAGATAGATGGCCTGATTCACACGACGAAGAGGAGAAATATCAACAGCCTGACGCCTGACAACACCAGCAGAACCAATTCGAGTAGCATCTTCACGTGGCCCACTGTTACATCAAACAAAAAAGCAACAAAGCTTGTTAAAGTTTAATCTAATGAAAGACAATATACTAAATTTTATGTCGTAAAGGCTACCTGTTGATAATAGCATCAACAATGACTTGAATTGGGTTCTGATCAGTCAAGAGATAAATAATTTCCATGGCATGCTTCACAATCCTGACTGCCATAAGCTTCTTCCCATTGTTTCGGCCATGCATCATAAGTGAGTTTGTAAGCCTTTCAACAATTGGGCACTGAGCCTTCCTGAAACGCTTAACTGAGTACCTCCCAGCAGTGTGTGGCACATAGGTAGCATGCTTCGAAGCTTGGACGCCAATGTAATCACTCAAGGAGATATCAGCAACCTAAAACAGACAAATCATTCATGTCAATGAATAAGGTTAACAAGAATAGCACATATAATAAATAGATAAGTATTGCCAATCAACAGTGTCAATGAAAATATATGATAAATCTAACCCACAAAAGATGCATTTAAAGAAATCATGAGAAGTATTAAAAAAACAAAATTGTCATCCTGCATTATCTTTAACAGCAAAGGCAACAAATAACTACCATCAAACCAGGGACAAAAGTAAATGGGAAAAAAGGCATCCATATACACAAATTAAAACACATTGATAAAATCATAACCAGAAGTTCTAGAAAAAGATCACATCAAAAACACACAACTCAACGTCCCATTCATAAGAATAGCCACTTGCCATGATGCACGAACTCAAATTCCTTTTACACAATTCTCTAATTCACCTATTTACAATGTACTTCAAAACACCAAAACTATCTCTGCTGCTCAACTTATATAACCTCTAATATGACACAAACGAAATAATCCAGAAAAAAATTTGAGACGATATGTTTCACAAGAAATTACAAAAACAGAAGAAAGACAGAGCAGATCCACGATTAGAAATAAACAAAGATGGAAAAGAAAAAAAGAAATACCTGAACTTCCTCGAAGCTCCAGCGGTTGAAGAGTTTTACTTCAAGGTGAGGTTGGGTTGGGTCTTTGGGTGCAGTGGTGGCGGGGGCTGCAACTTCTGTCGCCATTCCTACTAAAACAAAACATAGAGTTCAATTTAAAAATAATAATAATAATAAGCAGAGGTTTAGAAGAAAAAGAGAGAGAGGGAGAGAAGAGTGAAGAGACCTGTGATGTAGAGAGGGAGCGGCAGGCGTAATTTCAGAATCGTGCACGAAGCTGGGTTGAGGAAATGAAAAAACCCTAGTCTTCTTTCACATTTATACTGAGATTCTGACTAGGGTTTTTACCTTTCAGTGACTAGGCTTTGGGTTTTGGGCTCTTCGTTATGACATTTTGGGCTAACCATAAAAATAGATAATAGAACAGAAAGTAAATAAATAAATAAATTTTAATTTGATGATTGCCAATGCCATGACCGAATCCAGTGTTACCTTTAACCACCCAAGTGCTCTTTTCGTAAAAACTTTATTTTACAATCATTTATATAACCATTTAAACCGATTCAAATTGATATGACGTAACATATGTAAGATAATATATTTATCGTATCATATTACATAAATAACATAACTTAATAAATTTAACTACTATCATTCAATAAAAACTAAAATTTTAATAATATAATTGCTCTTTTGAAATGTAATAGAATATATTTTTTTCACAATTTTGTGATGGATTTTGCTATATAATAATAATAATAAAGTTAAAATATGTTCAAATTTTTATACTCCTCACAAATTTGAAATTTAATTCTTATATTTTTATCTTCAAAGACTAATCTCTATATTTTTTAGATTTCAAAATTTAAGTATAATTGTTAATTTTTTTATTAAAATTTTTTGTATGTCATTTTGAAAGAAAAAAAAACTTAGTAACCCTGTAACTAAATAAACTCAAATTTAACCAAATAATTTTAATTGTGTTATTTGAATTTAAATTTTAAATTTTGAAAAGTAAATATTAAATTCGAAATAAAAATGTAAAAATAAAATTATAAATATACTAAAATTTATAAAAATTTATGAAAAACAATAAAACCGAAATAAACATGGAATCCATCATCAATATTAATTATTGGATTTGAATTTATTTCACCTTGAAATCTCACACAATTTATAGGCCGCCATTTGGTGCGCTAATATAATGACAGCTGTAAAAAAAATTAACATATTAAAATGCAAAAATTCATTAACAAATCTTTAATGTAATAGTAAGACACGTTATATTATTAAGGGGAGACACAATTTTGATCATTAGAGATGACATGACCAGGAGAAATAATCATAAACTTTGAACATGAAAGTTAATGCACAAAATTTTGATTAGGGTCTATTTGAACAGCACTAAGGGAGCACAATCTTATAATATTTTAATTCACAATCCTAATAATCTATGGCTTTAATTATAAAAAACTTTATAAATATAAATTGAAAAAAGACTTATGCTAGGTTATATCATTATCTATAACATATAAATTATGTAAAAAATAATATATAAGTTATAATATATCAATTTTATAAATAAGGTTTTATAAATTATTTGATAACTTTCATAATATATCTTATAAATAATATAAGTTTATGCTATAATTTTATAAAATAATTGTTTAAAAATAAATTATGATAATAAAAAAAACTTATAACATTTTTTAAAATAAATATATTATTTTTATAATATATAACATATAAATAAGTTATGTTCATTTTTTTTCTATATTCTTTATAAATAAATATTTTATAATACTTTTATAACATGTAATTTATTTTTTATAATAATTTTTTAATCACAATTTTACAAACTTTTTAAGTTTTAAGTGATATAATTATTTGTTATTACATTATAAAGCACACAATTTAGTTTTATAATATACATTTTTAGAATTTACAAAAGTTTGACCATAACTATCCTAAGCATCTATTCATGTTCATGTTTATAATACAATTTTGTAATTTGCATACAAATATTTTTTTTTTAAAATTGGATTTGAGTGTAATTATCGTAGTAATTACTCAAATTCTTATCCTCCCCCTAAGAATTGGAAAGTGTAATTGAAGTGCTCCCATTACATCAAATTTGGTGGGACCTGCCAATGATAATAGTTACCAAACATGTCAGACTCGTGTAATTACAAGTAATTACACCTAAATCCAATTACTAAGGTAATGATCACACTCTCTTCTAATTACAATTCCCTGAACGTGTTTGGTTGACAAAATGTAATTACATTGTATTCTCCATGTCATGTTTGGTTGTGCAAATTGTAATTGCACAGTTGCATAAATTAATTTAAAAAATATTAGTATGATAAAAATATTTTCTAAATAAGTAACAAAAATTAAAATCAAATCATCATATATTTTATGTTAGTCTAGAAAAGTAGTTTATAATATGATTACTAATTAAAAAAATAAGGATCATATGCAAATTTATCTAATTGTTTTAGTGCATATTTTTTTAGGTTATTCCCTCTTTAATGTTTAACATATGCTCATTAACATCATTTGTTGGTTTTTGACCAAGTTCGTTACCATCTAAATTTGAATTTGCATCGTTAAGATTATCAATATCTCTTCTTCTTTTTTTATTTACTATTTGAAGTATCAATCATCTAAATTCCACCTATAGTTAAAGTTATGAAATATGCAACATGTTAGTACGATCTAACATTTTTATTTTATGCTATACTAAGGTGGTGGTGTTAATATGGGAAATATTTTTAGAACAACGAATTTATTCTCAATCACATTTTGAAGCCTAAAACTAAAGAGATTGCGAGTTATCTATGATGCTTATGTTTGGCACCATTCTCTTAAATGGTATCGTATCCCATGATATGGTGCAAGAAAACCTTTTTTGTTTGTATAATTAACATTGACCTTAAAGTATTTCAATTTGCACTCCAAATAGTTTGTAGTTTTAATTATAATTTTTTTATAAACTTAATTTGGAGAAAAACTTATGTCAGGTTATACCATTTCTATAATACATAAATTAAGTAAAAAACAATATAAAATTTATAATATGTAACCTTTTCATTAAAAAAGTTGTATAGATTGTCTAAAAATTTCATGACATTTCTTATAAATAATATATTTTTTGTCATAACTTTTTAAAAAAATTATAAATAAGTTATGATTAAAAAACAGTACAACATTTGTTATGAACAAAACATTACTTTTATAATATATACAACGAATATATAAATAAATTATATCCATGCTTCTTAGCCTAACTTTTTCTAAATATATATTATAACATTTCTATAATATATAAATATTTTTTACAATAATTTCTTTTTCATAATTTTAGAATTTTTTAGAACCTAAATAAATTTTTTTCATAACTTTATACATACGCAAATTATAATATAATTTTTTAGGATTTATAATAAAAGAACTCCCAAGCATTAAGTATTCATGTTTTTAATTTGTATAGAAATATTTTTAAAAAAATTAAATTAAAATTAATTACTCAAATTCTTACCCTTTTCTGTAAGAAATAAAAAATGTAACTGCATTGAGTTATCATCTCAAAAAGTATGCAGAACATGATAAGCAATTATATTTATTTATTTAAAAAACATTGAAATTAATTATATTTATTCATTATTAAATGTTTTCAATTAAGTCGAAAAAATGTACATACATCATACATATCACATATATATATTAAAGTAAAATTACGGCAAAAATATATTTATAATTTAATTTTATGTTTACAATTTTATTTCTATATATTTATTTTTCAATATTAATTTATATTCCACAACTTTTAAGTATGTAATATATTTAAAATATTACAAATATATTATATTATAAATAAAATTTACCGACATTATACCATGCGCACAAAAAATAACCAGCTGATTCTATGACAAACCAATCCTCAATCAAAAAACAAAAATGAAAATATTCCTTACCTTGAAATAATCAAACATATAATCAAATTAAAGCGAAGAAATTAATTGGAAGTAATGGAAATATTAAAATGGATCAAAATTGCCGATTAAATCTTGACAGATTAGTATAAACATTATTACTAGATGTAAGTTTAAATACACTAAAATGTATTATCTTATTATTTATGGATTAAGAGTTATAAGTAATTTTAGATATTATATAAAAAAATTGATATGTTCAAAATTTATAATGAAATTATTAAAAAAATAAAATGAATCATAATTTGTAACAAAAGGAAAAGGTTCGATCACGTTAAAGCAACTTTTAGAAAAGAATTAACATTTTGAAACAGCAGAAATTAACAGGACATGAAAATCATAATCTCAAAAACCTACTTAGTTCATTTAAACATAATGATTATGCTTTAAAACGGAGATAAGAGGAAGTGATCAACGAAGCCTCCTAGCTTCCCTCTCAGACTCGAGCAAGGTGAGAATATCTCCCTCCCTGACCGGTCCCTTCACGTTCCTCATAATAAAACGGTTCTGATCATCCAAAAACTTGACTCTCACTTGAGTCACCTGACCTCTCGATCCCGTCCTTCCCATAATTTTCACCACCACAGCAAACTTAATTTGTGAATCCATCCTGCAAACAATCATGCAGCATTGTTTTTAACATCATGGCTCAAAAAAGTTTGAATCTAAGATGCTCGATAAGGATAGCTAAAACAAAATTATTGATTGTATATTTGAAGGCCCCATCTAAACAAATTGGATAGAAAAATGTTCCAGCAGAGCAGAAATGGTCCATTATGATCCATACACTAACATTTTCGCAACTTAACAGCAAACTTTCAACAGATAATTAAGTAAACTAATCTTGAAAATCAATTGAACAGGACTATTGCTGATTAAATTAAATCAATAACTTGAAAAGGGTACCTTAACACAACATTATTTGTCGTAAAATTGAAAACCCATTACACCAAATTAGATAGATAATGCACCAGCAAAGTAGCATAAGTTCATGAAGATCCTTACACTTACAGTTTTGAAAATTAACAGCAGACTTCAACAGATGACCAAGTAATCTACTCTTCAAAACAGATTTAACACGACCATTGCAGATTCAATTTAACCCCGTTATGCCAAATTTGATAGAAAAAAGCTTCGGCAAAGCAGCAATGGTTCATTGAGATCAATACACTTTCTACTTTGCAAATTAACAACATGCTTCATGAGATAATCAAGTGATCTACTCTTAAAACAGATTAAACAGTACTACTGCTTAATATATTTAATGCAACACTTGGAAAGGGACCTCAAAAAAAGATTATTGATCATGAATTAGAAAACTCATTTCACCGAATTTGACAGAAAAACGCTTCAGCAGAATCAGCAACGGTTCATTAAGATTCATACACTTTCATCACATATTGGCAGCATGGCTCAACAGATAATCTATTGCTGATTAAACTTAATAAAAAACAACTTTGTTCTTCCATACAGCAGCTTCAAAATAAACAAAGAAAAAAAAGAGATGCCAAAGAAATTTATAAACAGCGAAACAAATAGATCTGACCTTAAATGTAACTAAAGGAAACTACAAAAAAGCTGAACCGGAATAGATAAAACGGACCTTAAATTTGGGTAGCGGCTGCTTCTTGTGAATTTCAGAGTGAGGGAATGATAAACCCCTAGAATTAGGGTTTATGGCAAGTTTGTGAAATGACGATTATATTCGAGGGGATTTGGGCTTATAACTTGGGGTATTACGGTCCACTTAAGACTTTAAGGACGTGTGGGCGGGTGTAAGTGACATCCATGGTTGCTTAATGATACGGCTTTGATTTGGCATGCTGTAACCGCCGGATTATCGTAATTCTTTTTTGTTGTTCGTCGTATTATCATACCTCTTGATTCCAATATTTATGTATTGAAATACCTCTTTTAAGTTCATATGTTTTTAATGTTGTTTCTTAACTTCGTAGATTTCTACTTTTTTTTGTTTGTTTTTTGAAAGTTTGTAGATTCGTAAATTTGAACTAAATTAGTATTGAAAAGTTATTATATTTCATTTATGATTTCATTTTTTTTTTGTGATAAAAAAACAAAATTATTACATCATGTTAAGAAAATAAAAAACGCCCCTTGTTTTGTCCTGATGAAACATATTTAAAATTTTGATAGGGATAGCATCGAAGATTTGTAAACCTGATTTTCATATGAGATCTAATTTGGCCAAGTGATCTGCAATTGTGTTATCTTCTCTGGGTACGTACCTCAACCACCATTGTCATTCAGTTTTCAAGAGTCGTCGTACCCTTCTGAGTACTGTAATGCCTGAATCTTCCAATCAATTATCAGACAAGGCTTTGATAACTTCAGAATTATCAGATTGGATTGTTGCTTTTTTTTGTATCCTTTGCTGAGTAATATGAGTACCCCATCTAGAATACCCCATAGTTCGGCTTCAAAAGGCGTGCATCGTCCCAAGTAACAGTTGAAACCCAAAATCCACTCCATCTGTAGCCACGTTCCCAGATGAAATAGCCACAACTCCATCCATGTATAAGTGAACAAGTGACCCGTCAGAGGCCAGACGTGGGCTCAGTTTGTAACTACTGTTTTGAAAATCTTTATGAGTTGCTTTGTATTGTCGGGCCCAACTAAAAGAAACTTTGACAACTTCATTTTTCGTCCATCTGATGCTTTGGGAAATGAATAAATTCATGTTTTTCGAAATGCGCCAAATGATTATTCCGAAAAGATTCGACCAAGTAGTGCCATGACCCTGCAATAACAAATGTGATAAATAAGATTACAAGGGTTTCGAGAAGAACTTGTGATGTTAGTCGAATGGAAGCACTTGCATCCAAACTTCCTTTGCTACTGGACAATCCCGAAGGACTTGAATAATATCCTCATAGTCATGCCAACAAAGGGAGCAAGAACTATTCTTAGCAATCCCCCTACGAGCTCATTCAGTATTAGTAAAGAGTCTCTGCTTAAAAGCTAACCATAGGAAGAATCTAACTCTTTGTAGACCTTGATACTTCTAGATGTGTTTCCAATGTTCGTCTTTTGGTTCCCAGAAAACCTCATTTAAAGACCATAAAACACTTTAAACCGAGAAAGTGCCTGAAGCCGTACGAGTCCAAGCAACCCTATCCAGGCCTGAGGCATGGTGAGGAGGTGGAATACTCACAATACATTTAATAACATCCTTAGAGAGCCAAATACGAAAAGATCCAAATTCCAAGTGCCATCAGACATCACCAAATCCTTAAAGGAGCATTCTGAATCAATATTAGAATGAGCCAAAATAAAGGTAACAATGGACCAATTTTTGGAATCCAAGAGTCCTTCCAACAACGAATACTAGTGCCATTCCCAATTGACCAAGCTAAGTTTTCACGGAAGAGAGATCCTATCTTAGAAAGAGATTTCCAAATGTGAGAACACTAAGTCCTTATGATAGAGTTTGAGAGATGATGCTTTATGCTATACTTCGTTCTGAGGACTCTAACCCTTAAGGCATTGTCTTTAGAAAATAAATTGAAACCAATCCTCATGAGAAATGTAACGGTCCAAATTTTAGTGATATCGGAACAGTGATTTGAGATCACTAAATCTGACATGTGATTTTAGATATTAGTAAGTAAAAGTTAAGTGTGGTTTTAGAAATAATTTTGAATTAGTGAAATTATGAATTAAAAGAAATTTGTAAATTAAATGAGATAAAAACGAGGTATTGAGACCTCAAATTCATAAACCGAGCCATAAATATTTTTAGAAATATTTATGGAGTGTTAATAAGTTAGTATTAAAGTCTCGTTAAGAAATTTTAACATTTCGGTTATTAATTGAAGAAAAAAGACTAAATTGAATAAAGTACAAAACTGTAAAATATGATTAAATAGCTTAGGAGATTATAAAAGAAGGAGTTAAAAGGTAAATAGACCCAAATTAGATGGGTTGACAGCATGAGTGTGCAGGAAAAATAAAAATCAAGTGTGAACAAGGGGCAAAATTGGAAATAGGGTAAAAATTGTAAAGTAAGATATATTTGGTAAATCTAGAGTTTTCTTCATTTTTCTTCATCCTCTCCGGAAAAAACACCATTGAAGGGTTTTTTTTAAGCTGGTCTCTCATATTTTTACTACATGTAAGCTCAATTCTTGATTATTTCTTGTAATTTTTGTGTTTTTGAGACTTTTACAACTAGGTGCACATGTTTAATTCATTAGTTTTTTATTTCATGGATAATTTTGAAAGTTGCCATGAACAAGTGCTAAAATTTTATGATGATTTATCATGTAATTGAGGTTTTAATTTTATTATATGATGATTTTATGAAGAGAATTTTTATAGAAATTAATTTTTAGGATCTAATTCTGAAAATTGTTGGAATTAGGGTTTTGTGATGAAATTTTTAGTGTTATAGGCTTTGAAGAAGTTTATAATGTCTTAATAAAGTGTTATTTGGGAGGAATTAGCTCAATTGATGAATAAATTAAACAGGGACTAAATTGTAAAAATTGAAAAGTTTAGGGTAATAGTGTAATTTCAAAAATTTAAGCGCATAAATTGTGAAGTAGAATAGAATTGAAATAGATGCTACTGAAGGAATGATTTTATAATTATAGATCAATAAAACGAAATGAAAGTGGAAAAGAGAAATTGCAAGAATAGTCCCTGAATTTCTACGACTTTTGCAAATCAGCCCAGGTAAGTTCATATGGCAAAGTTTAATGTTTTATTATAAAAATATTATGATTACTAAGATATCTTATTGTAGATGAACACTATCAAATTGTATTAATTTCCAAATGATATTTAATTAAAAGTGCAAATTAGTCGGAACAATGGTTTTGAGTTCTTTCATTCAATGAACAGGATGAATTGACGGAATAGACGTGATATGCGTGCCCGTATAAGACCATAGTTGGGCTATGGCATCGGTGCAATGTGACACGTGTTCCTGTATAAGACCATAGCTAGGCTATGGCATCGGTGTGATGTGATAATGTGATTCCGTATAAGACCATATCTAGGATATGGCATCGGTATGATATGTGATCTGTGTAAGACCATGGCAGGGCTATGGCTTCGGTGTGTGATATATGACAACGTGCAAGTCCAAAGTTTACTATGGCAATGTGATAATGAAGCACTTAACTCCATTATTGTTCCCTAATTTGACAATGGAAGTAAATGAGAAATGGGCCCAAAGGAGTTAAATTCGTGAGTAGCAACATGAAAATTATCCAAATGAGTTTATTAATGAAATTGTGATTTGCAGGATGAATTAGTTAAACTAATAGATATATGATTGTGTACAATGTTCGGTAAGATTTATATTTATGCCTATGAGCTTACTAAGCTTCTATAAGCTTACTTGTGTATGTTATTTGTTTTGTAGATTGACTTATATACATACAAAGGATCGGATCTACATCAAGGAACACACTATCCAGATTTATTCCGGTAGATTTTGTTAAACAAAATTTTGATTTATATGGCATGTATAGGGGTTGATTTGATAATGTAATTGTATGAATGATTAAGTATGCAAAGTAAGTTGAATGCGATGTTTTGTGTTTGAAAATGAAATATACATGGTTTGGCTTGAAATAATTGATTGGTTGGACTCTATTAGTGTATAATTGTGTTTAAGTACAGGTAATGGATGAAAGGGTGAGAAAAGTGGCCTAAAACGGCCTATTTTCATCCATATGGTTAGACACATGGGCATGTGTCTAGGCTGTGTGTGACACACGGTAAGCCCACGGGCGTGTGAGATGATCGTGTGTCCTCTGCATCCTTAAATATGAAGTCAGGATAGTACACGGGCAAAAGACACGACCGTGTGTATTGGTTGTGTGAAGGACACGGGTTTTAGGCATGGTTGTGTGTCAAAATTGTGGGAAAATGGCTTTAAAATGGTTAAAAATCAGTTTACCACACAGCCTAGCCACATGGGCGTGTGCCCAGGCCTTGTGCCCCTTTGATACTTAAGAAATTGTAAGTCAGAATTCCACACGGGCTGGCCACACGGCCATGGGATCCCCACGGGCTGGCCACACTGCCATGTCCTAGGCCACACGGCCGTGTGCCCCTATCTTCAAGGTAAAATTTCCAAAGTTGCCGGTTTAGTCCCGAACCATTTCCAAAGCATGTATTGGGCCCTGTAGGCCCTTATCAAGGACTTTATCATAAAATTTGAAAGTTTTTAATCCAGAATGCAAATTTTTGACTTGATTTTATACAAATGCTAGTGTATAAGTCCAGTAATGCCTCATAACCCTGTTTCGGTAACGGATACGGGTTAGGGGTGTTACAAGAAAAGAGGCGTTTCGGTCAGGAAAATGTTGAAAACCAAGACCTTCATGAGACTTAGGCTAACAGATGTAATTCCATCCTACTAAAGAGAATTTTGGATGCCCATCTGAAGAACCCCAAATAAATTGGTGAACCAGTCTTTCAATCTTATCACAGATACTTTTTAGTATCATTAATGTTTGCATGAAGTAATTTGGGATGGACAAGAGAATAGATTGGGCCAAAGTGATTCCATCAGCAATTGATAGCTTCCTAGCTATCTAGCTTTACAATTTGTGACGCACCTTTTCCACGATAAAATTTAGGGTGCTATTAGTAACTCTATCATGAAGAAGTGGGACACCTAAATAAGTTCCAAGGTTTTGGACTTCCTGAAACCCAAATAGAAGGTTAATTTGGCTGCCCAAGCCACTATTGATGCCCTTATAAAAGAAGATGTTGCTTTTCTGAGTGCTGATATTATGCCTAGAAAAGTCACAAAAATGCTTCAAGAGATGTTGTAATAATCATGCTTGTTCCAAATCATCCATGAAAAAAGGTGAGATAAATTAGGACTCGATTGAGACGGGTGGATTGGACACCACTTTCCATCCTCAATATGAGAGTGTATGGCGTGTCCTAACCACTCCATACAAAGGATGAAGAGATATGACGATAACAGACACCCTTGTCTAATTCCACGGACATACTTAAATTTTTGAGTAGGAATACTATTCTAAAGTATCTGCATAGTGAAGGAAGAGATGACTGACATAATCACTTTCCTAAAAAACTCAGGAATTCCACCTGCCTGTAGAAAAGCATCAATGAAATCCCAACTCAATCGATCATACGCTTTCTCCAGATCAAGCTTAATAGCCATCCAATTTTTAGCATTTTGTTTACCTCGCATAGAATGTATGACCTTCTGAACGATGATGTTATCGAAAATGTTACGCCTAACAATAAAACCAGCATGTTCCTGTAAAATAAAGTTAGGAAATACTAATTTAAAATGGTTAGCAATCTCTTTTTACCAGCTTGCATAAGATAGAGTAGAGGCTAACGGGACGAAATTGGGTGAACGTCTTAGGATTATCTGTTTTTTATAAGAGCACGAGCAATGTATTATTCAGCTCTGGATCTATGTTATTGCTAGCAAAATCCCCTTGTACCCACTAACAAACAACGCTACCAAGAGTATCCCACTGATTCTAAAAGAAAAACACATGAAAGCCATCACTTCCCAGGGCTTTTAGCGAGGCCATATAAAAAAGAGCCTTCTTGATTTCTTCATTTGAGGCTGACTTCTCCAAAGACATAATGTTAGAGGGGTCAAGCCGCAGAAAGATATTAAAAGGAAGACCTTGCATAGATTGCAGCGTTTCACCATAAAGCTTTTCAAAAAAAGAGGCATTGCCTCAGTTCTAAGAGTACTCTAATCAGAATTCCATTCCTCATTACCAAGGCATAAAGCCGTAATGCGATTAAAGTTTCTTCTTTGGATCGTACGGCTATGGAATAATTTGGTGTTGCTCACCTAAATGTAGCTAGTCACATCTAGCCTTTTGCCTCCAAAGAAGCTTTTCATGACTTAGAATATTCTCCAGTTCATCTTAGATGTCTATCTCAAGCTAAAACAAACGATTAGAAGGATAATGCTCTAAAGCTGCTTGAATGTTGGAGAGGGATTTCATCAACTGTCTTTTGCGTGTACCTATGAAACCATAAACAGACCTATTCCAATATTTAACATGAGAGGTAAAATCAGAAAGAGAAGCAACCATATTACCAAAGTAACTCCACTTATCTTTGACAAAAGTGGAAAAATTATCTTTGACAAAGGTGGAAAAATTGGGATGCTTCGTCCACTCAACTAGAAAGCAAAAGGGTTTGCCTCTAAAAGAACTGACATCCGGCCGTAAAGTTGTAATGATGGGCCTGTAACCGGATTTGATTCGTGGGAGGTGGGAAATCGAACATTGAGGAAAACCTGACACCCATGCATCATTTGCTAAAGCCCTATCAAGTCTTTCACATGTTCCACCTCTTTGTCAAGTAAATGAATGACATGTAAATCCTAAATCCTACAAATCACAACTTTAAAGAAAATTACCAAAAAAACCCGCATCTTTTTCCTGTGGCATGACTACTTTTTTTGTCTTTTGGGAATAAAATTGCGTTGAAATCGCACATTACAACCCAAGGGGAGGAGTTGTTCGACATGGCTATCTGGGCTACCATAGACAAAAGAAATAAAAATGGAATTATAAGGTAAATTACCAAAACGCGGAGGAAAACAAATTGGGGATGATTTTGAGTAATATCAATCCGAATTGAGCCTTTCCAACATATCCAAATGCCTCCTGAAAATCCAACAGCTTCAACGCGATGGGAATAATAAAAACCCAATTATAGCTTTTAGTATCGATTCACAATCAATTCATCCTCAATTAAACACATATACTCAAATCAAATGCATAACAACCTAAATAAATAAATTTCATATGAACTTACCTAGTCAAAACATCAAATAAGTTGAATTTTCAGGGACTAATCAACAGTTTTAACTTTTCCTCGATTACCTCTAGTTTGATCCAATTCTTGACCTATACAATTATTCCATTCAATCTATCAATACCAAAAGTTTATAAATTATGCCATGACACGAATGAACCTGTAAAATTTCATTTTTAATACCCTTAAATTTTTTCATTTTATTTAATTCAGTTCTTGAATTCAAAATAATAATATCTTTCAATTTTGAGACTCAATTTAAAAATCAACTTCAATTACACTCTTTAGAGACCCTCTACTATTTATTTATACCGAAATTCCTCAACAATTTTTACATTTTATTCACTTTAATATTTATGTGCAAAACTAAAAATTAAACTTTACAACCTAGCCCTATTTCATTATCTAAACTTAAAATCTATCAAGTTAACACCAATTTCTTTAAGAAATCAACAATGACAACTTTCAAAAACTTTAATAGTTTTACAAATTGATTCATGGGCTAGCTAAATCAGACTCCCACGACTTTAAAAACATAAAAATTACAAGAAAAAAACCTAGTTACAATACCTAATTTATAGTTGGAAGTTGGAACCTTTAAGAGCTTTCTTCATTCACTTATGATGGACGATTCTTGTTGAAAAGGAAAAGAAGAATTTCTCTTTCATTCCACCATCCATTTATATATATACTTGTATTAAGGTTAATTTAATTAATTAACTAAACTTAACATTAATAAAGCTTAGTAATTTTTAACCTTACCGTCCACTACCACCTCTTGAAAATGGCTTATTTATCATTTTAGACCTTTAGTTAATTGCAATTTAAATCTTCAAGTCTTTGGTCAATTACAAACCTCTAGTAAATGGTCTTTTGTAATTTAGTCCTTGAACTTAAATTAATCATTTAATTGACAAAATTACTAGACCAAACTTAAATAGATTTTTATACCAACTTCGTAAATATTCATATTTAATATTCACAGACTTAGTTTCGGCAGTTTACGAAAACGGGATTCCAAAATTATTTTTTTCGACACCACAAAAAATCGGGCTGTTAGAGTTGTTCTATTTAAAGTATTGTCCTAAATATAGTTATTTTGGACATAGTTATTCTCGAACAACAATGATTCTAAACAACAGCTATTTTAAACAAGAGTTGTTACTCTGGAAGAGATACTAAGTGAAATGACGAAGCTACTTTGTTTTGCGCTTTGAAGTATAATTTATTGGAATATAATATTACTTATCTTAAAGAGGAAAAAAAGTTAATAGCAAAAAACTAGGTGTTTAGCATGAGAAAACAAGTATACTTTAAAATCTAATCATGATTTAAGCCTAACAAGGATAAGAATACAAATATTTTTTGAAGTAATTTAGTTTTGGGTAAATTACTTGTTTTTGTCACATAACTAAAATAAGTTACAAATTGGTTACTAAGTTATTTGAAAGCTTTAATCTAAGTAACTAAACTATTCAAAAGCTTTTATTTAAGTCATTGGACTGTTAAGTTTTTTTTTTTTAACTTTCACTAGCGAGCGCTAAGCAATGATTCGATAATTGGTATGGTGGATTAATACCCATCAACGGGTAGAAAAACATATTCAAGTCATTTTGACAATCGGTGTTAGAGATTGGAAAAAAAAGCTATTTAAATTTTGGTTCGCAAATTCGTTATGTCTGAAGCTATTTCTTGAAAAAAAATAAATTGTATAAGAGAAGGGAAAAAAAAACTTTCGATTAATGCAGACAGTCAGTGGGAGCCACATAACATCGATTTTAAGTTTTTAACAATCTAATGACTTAAATAAAAACTTTTAAATAATTCAGTGACCAACTTGTAGCTTTTTTTTATTTAAGTAACTAAAATAAAAATTTACCAATAATTTAATGACCAATTATATAATTTACTCTTTAGTTTTTAATTCATCCCTCCAACGTCCACTAAGACGATGAGCAATCAAAGATTCCAGTTTCCACAAAGTGCATTTCATAGTCGGCTTTACCTCTTCAAAAAGTACCTGCGATAAACAGAATAATTATTGCTATCAGCAATATATACCTTGATTTTAAAAAAATGCACTTCACTTTTTTTTTTTCAGAAGATAATATACATTTCAGTTCAGTGAAGGTCCATTACATCGTTTCATGCCAAGGCCCATAGTACCAATTTATATTGAACTTTCGCATAATATGCGTCAAAATTTGAAAATAATACGGAAAGGAGATGCAAACCTTCCCTACACCGCTGGTTACATTGGATCCATTCATTAGCTTATAGTATTTTCTTCAAGCAGTACTAGCTGTAACTTTGCTCCGAAGGAGCAGTTTTTCCTTTTAACTATTTCAAAAGCTTATGGTTGCAAAAATTATATAATCTATTGCTGATAAGTGTAAATTACAAAACTTTGATGGTTAGGAAAGAAAATAAGTGGAAAACTAACAAAGGGCACAACTGCAAAATCATGAACCTTTGAAGACCAGAAATTTGATTCTTGGTTGTCCGAACTCCAGACATTTTTTCCCCCTTTCTTCCCTGTCTCTACAGCTTTCTTTATTTGGGTTCTACTGTATGGAGCTCTCACTCTCCCACTGTTCTTCCCTTGGAATTTCAGCTGTAAATCCTCATTGCAAGGCCTCATCTTGTCGCCCCAAGGCAATACCCAGTAAGCTCAATGCCAAGCATTTTGATTTGTCTTTGAAATGCTCCAAATATGGTGTTTCAGTTGGGCTTTACGATTATTCAAGTTGCTCAAAACATGTTCCAGCTAGGAAATTCAAGCGTAATTCAATCCGGGTATGTCTTGTTATCTTAAACTCCTAGTTCAACTGCTTTTTGTTTTCTGGGTTTCTGTAGGTTATGCTTGCGAATCTGCAATTGAGAATCCAAAATTTGAATGTTAATATGGATTTGGGTTCTTTTTGAAGACTTGAACTTCTTGGAGTTATCAATTTATCTTGGAGAATAAACTTGCTATAGGTTTTCCAGTTAAATGTGAATCCAAAGCAAACTGATAATTGATTGAAATTGAAATTAAAAAATATTTTTTTTTCAAATAAATGCTTTGTTTGTTTGTTTGTTTTTGTTTCAAACACATCTTATAGTTTTTGCTTTTGTAAACAAAAAGCAAGTGGTAAAGCATCATCCATATTATGTCTAATTTCATTCAGACTGAGAATTTTTGTTTCAAGGCTGTTGATGCTGTTAATGGCTTTCTTTTACAAGGTTTAGAACCCTTTTTGATTGGCTAGTGATCCAATAGTACAAGTCTTGAGCTTGCAAGCTCAAAACAGCTTGTCAATTTAACAAGGTCTATACAGTTAGGACTGTTTGGCAATTCACCCCTCCCCGTAACATACTTAATGAAACAATTATTTCATATTCATTCATGTTAACTATGACCTGGTGAGAATCAATGAGTCTATACGTGGTATGTGGCATTATTGTGATGTGAATGTGGCTTATACCAGGCTTGCAGTCAAGTTGGTGCTGCTGGGTCTGATCCAATGCTGAACAAGATTTCGTCTTTCAGAGATGCGTGCTGGAGGTTTTTAAGGCCCCATACTATACGTGGAACGGCCCTAGGATCAGCGTAAGGATTTATGGCTGAAACAATGATTTAATATGGTTAGTTAAATAATTGTGCTCAGGTTTACTTTAAGTGAAATTTGTTGTCAATTCTGTTGACAGTGCTTTGGTGGGAAGAGCATTAATTGAGAACTCAAATTTGATCAAGTGGTCCCTGGTGCTGAAGGCATTCTCCGGTCTTATAGCTCTAATATGTGGAAATGGTTATATAGTTGGCATCAATCAGATCTATGATATTGGCATTGACAAGTATGTACCACGTATTTGTAAAAATAATTTAGAGCTCAAGTGGAAGTGTAGGTAGCGACTTATTTAACATCCTTGAAATTTAAATCTGAGCTGCCAAGTAACACAACTACTGTAATGCACATTTATGTGCCGTAATATTCAGCAGAAAGAGAGGCTGTTATCTAGACTGGATCATGACTTAGAAAACATCCAGTTCTTTTTCATCTAACATGGATAGATATTATTATTGAACATGTTCTTTTTCTGTTAAGGTCATGGGTTATGGATCAAGTCACTGGACTATTCATGGTAAAATTTGCTTCATTTGATGAAACCTTCCTCTTATTGTGATTCTACCACAAGAATAACCTAAGATGAATAGTATATGAAACTCGTCACTGGGAGCTCCTAACCTTAGAATAAATATTTGTAGTTGGCACATAGATGTTAATATTACTAAAGTAAAGTGATTTATCCTCTTCCCATCTTTGGCGCTTTTGACTTCTTGTCTTGCCCACAAAGGCACCTGTAACAAGTTCTCTTTGAATTTTTGAGAATGCTTTTTTATTGTATAGCTTTGTTATAGTTTCAATCTTGGTTTGTAGGTCATGTAGGTAACTGTACAAGTGCATAGCTTCTGAAGGAAAATTTGAGATTTCAAGATTTTATTATGGGGGATTTACTAGTGACTTAAAGTAATGAGAATTTAAATAACCTTTTTTTTCCTCCAATTTGCAGGGTAAATAAACCCTACTTACCCATAGCTGCAGGGGATCTCTCAGTTCAATCAGCATGGTTCTTGGTGATATTTTTTGCAGTGACTGGCCTTCTGATTGTTGGATACAACTTTGGCCCATTTATCACATCGCTTTACTCACTTGGTCTTTTCCTGGGCACTATCTATTCAGTTCCTCCATTTAGAATGAAGAGATTTCCTGTTGCAGCATTTCTAATAATTGCCACGGTATTTTTTTTATGTTATTTTTGTGAAGCAATATTGTTTATTAATATGAAATATGAAGCTGACAAATAATGGTTGCCTGAAACTGATCACATGTTAAGTGTGGACAAAAAATTCTTCTCGATAGTAGAAAATGAAGCAATTCATTGCAGAAGTCATCAGAGAGAAGCTTATATCATATTTCAATCCTTGTGTCTGGTGCATCGGTTAATTGAATTTTATGCAGCATAAATGTTGATTGATTTGGGTCCAGAATTGGTTATAAAACAGAAATGAAGTCTGGTCAGTAAGTGGAACAGCTTAATGATCTTAATAGTTGTTGGTTTTGTGATAATTACCTTAACCTACATGGAAATGGTACCCTTTTGCATTAATTGGCACCATCATTTACTACTGGAAAAACTTGTCATGTTTGTTTCTAAAGGCATTATTGGAAAAAATCTTAAGAAATTGAAATTTGCAGGTGAGGGGTTTCCTTCTCAATTTTGGGGTGTACTATGCTACAAGAGCTGCTCTTGGACTTCCATTTCAGTGGAGGTGGGTAACCTTTCATTACATTTGACTTCTTAATATTGGTGTATTTTTCAGTGAGGTGGGTAACCATTCATTACACTCAATACATATATCCTTGACTACAAACAAATGAAAAAGTGTTCAATTACTTCTATTACATTCCTAACCTAGTATTGCACCTTTATAAAAGTATGGCCCTTAGTTCATGAGCTAGACCCTCTATCATCCATGAACTGCCTCTGAGTTCTTTTCCATCATTGAGTGCGGTGGAACCTTTCTTGTACTTTCTTCCATCCAATCAACTCCTAAGATCTGTGCTCTACTTTTTTAAACAGGCATCATTGGTAAAGGTTCTGCTTTGTATTAAAGAATTTCATTTGCCTTGTATATTTTGAAGTTTAGCTTTATGAACACCTGTTTGAAAACAACTGAGAGAGTTAAACATGTCTTTGACCCGTATTCTGTCTGCAGTGCACCCGTGGCATTTATCACTACTTTCGTAACATTGTTTGCACTTGTTATTGCCATAACCAAGGATCTTCCAGATGTAGAAGGAGATCGCAAGTAAGTTATATGATCAATTTAACATATATTGTTTGTTTTTGTTCTTCTCCTGTTGACATTGTTGATATCAAGTTTCCCTGTTCCCTGGTTTAGTTTCCTTCATGAGTGGTGAAATATTAATTAATTTTTGAATGTTTATTTCCCTTGAGCCTCAATTTCTGTCTTGCTTTGAAAGTTTCTCTTCTCTAATCGATTTCAAGCCTATGTTACTGTTTTGGTTACTAAATTTTTGGACATCAGTGTCTCAGATCTGTTTGTACAATATATACAGATTTCAAATATCAACATTAGCAACAAAGCTTGGAGTTAGAAATATTGCATTTCTTGGTTCCGGACTTCTACTGGTGAATTATGTTGCTGCTGTGTTGTCTGCAATATACATGCCTCAGGTGAACGAGTAGCACTCGAAGCCCGTCTTATCATTCGCTACTATTTGTGCCTGAATTCAGTGCTTAATTTGTGTAGCTTATGGAAGCAGATTGTTTTGATTTCTTTACATCTATCTTCAAGGGAGATTATCGAAAATAGTAAATTCTTCAATTGCATATGTTACAGGCTTTCAGGGGTAGTTTAATGATACCTGCTCATATCTTTTTGGCGGTCTGCTTGATTTTTCAGGTGCGTTTCCTGGATTTAAGACTTCTCCTAATACAATATTGACCAGGAATCATATGATTCGTTTTTTACTCTTTGTTTCCAGAAATGGACATTCTTGAATGAATCTGTGTTTCGATAACAATTGCTTGTTCATAAGAAAACCTAATCGTTGGAGTATTATTTAACTTTATAATGTTAGTACGCTCTGTGACTGATTGTTCTTTCATAGTTATGGTCTCTGATGCAAATTTTTTATTTTAATTGGTTCAGACATGGGTGTTGGAACAAGCAAATTACACAAAGGTAATGCCTACCTTCTTTTAGATCATATCACATTAGCAGATTTGATCTGTTATATAATAATTTAGTTGAATGAATTCTTTCAGTTTTGGTGATTATGGATGACCACATAGCAAATGGTTATCTTGACTCACAGTCCTTCTGGAGTCATGGTGTTCATAAACTAGGGCTGCCTTTGGCTGTTTAGCTTGTATAAATGACAAACCTATGGTGCTCCAACTTTTTATTTTTCTTAAAGTATCTGTGTCCGACACATTTGGACATAGTTACGGGGGTAGGACTCTCCAAAGACTTTCCTAACACATGGAAAAATTTATTAAACAAAATTGAACATACACATGTCAAACACTACCAACATCTGACACTTACACCTGAGTCCAAGTAACATCGGTATAGACTGACGTTTTAGAAATTGAAATTTGGCATACTCTTCAACATATGAAGTTAATGGATTTTGAAGCATATAAAATGATCATCTTTGTATCAAATTATGGATTTAATAAATATGATAATATTTAGTTTCAACTATATGTTGGAAATACTACTACTTATATAGATATTTCTTGGGTACTGTCATATTCTCTAACCACAGTCTCGTGACTACATCTTTGCCTGTTATTACTTGAGGATGATCTTCCATTGGCTAATGTCTTAGCAAGACAGTAATATGTTTGCCTAAGTGCACCAGATGTACTTCAGTCACAATTTTTTCTGATAAATGTATAGGTAGGGGTTGCCCAGGGATTGAGTCCGGGATTATTGCATGCGCAATGACTAGTTTAGCTGCACTTACCACTGCAGGAACTTATTTTTATAACCATCCGAAATACATGATTATACCTGCATTACACAAACACAGTCTACTGATTTATTTCAGCCAGTCAGTTCTCTTATATTTTCATTGTCAAGTGACTAATGCTTGTAAGATTCATGTGTGAGGGTTCTTTTCTTATTAACTTAATTAGAACTTCAAACTGCAAAGAATCCTTCATATGTGAGGGTCTTTCATGCTACAAACAGGGAGCAAGAGAATTTGGTCAACACCTGATTTTATATTTGATTGAAATTTTGCAGGAAGCAATCGCGGGGTTCTATCGTTTCATATGGAATCTCTTCTATGCAGAGTATGCGATTTTCCCCTTCGTGTAGAATCCTAATCTCCACCCTTCATACTTTTTGTTTTGCAAATTTTTATTTTAACAGAGGGAGAGTAGTCACGTAAGTATCTAAATGAACTTCCCATCTAATATTCATTGCATCTTTTAACAACTCTATCTTGAATTAGTTCTTATGCAAATAAATAAATTCAATAGAAAACAAATGATGGTCTGATCCCTGCCTTGAGTGTACTACATGCTGCTTGCATGCTCATGAGATTAGGACATTTGTTAAGCACCAAAACTGGTGTGGATATGATGGTTAAAACGGTAAGAATCATACGGCAGAGCATTGCTCCCCGCCGATGGTTGGACCGCTCTCCTCTTTGGGGAGGGCATGTTGGTAACTAGAACCCACAAATGTCAAGCAAATAATAAAACACAAATGATGCAAGGGCACAATAATCACCACAAAATAAGAACTACAAGAGTAGAAAAGAGAATAGAAAGATATCACCTTGCTTGTGACAATAAATGAGAAGGAAATCTTTATCAAAAAAAAAAAAAATGAGAAGGAAATCTTGAAGAATCTTGCAAACCTCACCCCCCTCCCCAGTTGTTGAAGCCTTAGAAAAATGAAAGACCAGACGAGAGTAATAACTAAAAGAACAAAGAACGTGAAGAGCAAACAAGGAATAAAATGACTTTAATGACATAAGAGATGAAAAGAAACAGTTGGGAGAAATCTCATTGGCACAAGTCGCAGAGTGTTCGTGTTTATATATATATATATATATATATATATATATATATTTTTTTCTTTCTAAAACGGGGAGTCGTGGAAAATGACCAATGATGTCTCAGCATTCCAAAGTTCCAAACCCATGTCGCGACATTCTCTCCTATGAGTTGCGATGTGATCATTTGGTTGGATCACCTTTGGCTTTGCATATATGCACATCGCAACACAGAGATAAGGCAAGTTGTGACATGACCATTTATTTGTCAAGTTTGAACCTTTGGCTTTGCATATATTTACATGGCACAAGTTGTAACGTGTTCATTTTTTTTTTCTAAAACGGGAAGTTGAGATGTATATGATAATTGAAGTCTCAACATTCCAAACCCATGTTGCGACATTCTCTCCTATGAAGTTGTGATGTAATGATCTAGTTGGAACATCTTTGGCTTTGCATATATGCACATTGTAATGGAGAGATACATGATTGTCTATTTGTCAAATTTGAACCTTTGGCTTTACATATATTGTAACACCCCGAAAATTTTTATAATAAGATATTATCCTTAATATAGTAAAATAAGAAAATAAAGTGACAGGAAGAGGAAATTTGAGTTATGTCATTGGGAAGTATATTATGACATATTAATTCAATAAAGGACTAAATTGTAAAAGTGAAAAAATTTTGTTGCCCAAAAGTAAATACTCAAAATTTAAGTGGTTGAAGTGTAAATATGAAAAAGTTGAAAGACCAATGGTGCAAATATTTTATGGGTGGAATGATCTAGAAACTAAGAAAAATGTATGAATTAGGACCAAACTGAATAGGTGAAGAATTATGAGAGACTAAATACCAATTTTACCAAATTAAGTGATGACTCAAGGATGGAATTTTAAAAGATCACAATGGGCAAAATGGTCAATTGGAAGAGAGAGAAATCTAAAAAGTAATGATGATGTTGATGATATTTTATAATTATTTTATTAATATTTAATAAGATATTTTTTATTATTTTATTATTTTATTTAGTATATATATGTGTGTGTGTGGAAAGAAAAAAAAAACACACACACACACACACACACACCATCTATCATTGTCCATGCATCCCACGTTAGAAAGAAGAGAAGAGAAGAAAAAAAACTTTTCATTCTTTACAATTTAGTCCTTCCACAAAAAATTCACCATTTTCACCTCGAAATCAAAAGAATTTTCATGATTACCAAGAGAGAAGAATAATAAGGAGACTATGGGAAGCTAAAATATCAAGTTAGATTCAAGAAATAGAAACTGGAGGAGAGAGAAAATCAAGTTAAAGATTGGAAACAATAAGACAAGGTAAGAACATCAAGATTTCCATTAATTTTTAAGTTTGATATTATTGAAAAAGCATGGAAATGAAGCTAAAGAAGAGTTTTCTTATATATGGTTTTATGTTCCTGATATATTAGTTAAGAGAAATAAGAGAAAGTGGTGGGAAATATTGTAGAGAAAGGAAATAAGGGTGTTATAAACTTAATAATTAACATTTTGCACTAAAACAGTTTTGGGCAGCAGCAGTAATCTAACTTTCAAAAATCACCAAACATTGTAAAAATCGAATTAGAGAATTAATAAAATATTAAATTAAATCTTATTAAGTCTAGTTTCTTATTGAAGAAACCATGTAAGCAATGGAATTGTGAATTATGAGATATAATAAATTTTGTGAGATAAGGTCAAAATGATTTCGGGTTCCCCTGTTCTGACTTTGGAAAATCATCAAAAACTGGAGAAAAATAATTATGTTTTTAAAGTTATATTTTTAAAATCCCGAATGAGTCTATTTTCAATAGAAATAAACGAGAACATCATTCGAATCCTGTACAATGAGATAATTAAGTTTTAGTAAAGAAGGGTCGGAACTGTCAAACAGCAGAATAAGGGTGACTTTAAAGAATAAACTATACTTATTGGCTAAATCAAAAATTCTTAAAATTTTATGGTAAGAAGATACGTAAGTCTAGTTTCGTGAAAAATTAGCGGATCTTTATTTCGAGTTCTGTATCTCAAGATATAAATAATTTAGTAACTATGATGCAAATGGACAGTTTTGAATATACATATAAGTAGACAGTAAAATTATTGATAATGTTACTTGTAGCATGTTATATAAATTAAGGATGTGGAATGGAGAGGAGGACGAGGAAAATATGTATGAATATTCAGCTAGCATGACTAATTTGCATGTTTTAGGCTCAGGGACTAAATTGAATAAAAGTAAAACTTTATGGGTAATTTTGTAAAAATGTTAGAAATGACCAATTTGCATGAAATGTATTATTTTATTTAAAATTGAAAAATTGAATGAAATTATTAATTTAGTTCAATATCGGGGAAAAACATGTTTTAAGAATTAAATTAAAAGTATTGAAATTATGAAAAATTCTGATGTTTTATAGAATTCATGGGTTGTTATCAATTTGTATGAGAATAACTGTAACAACCTAATTTTCAGTGGTGTCGGAACAGTGATTCGAGATCACTAAATCCGATAAATGAGTAGAAAATATTATTAATTTATTGAATAAAAGTTAAATATGAAGTTAGGAAAAACTTTGAAATAGTGAATAGTGTATTAAAAATATATATATTAAAATAATTAAAATCGAAAACGAGGTATCGAGACCTCGGGAACTTTAAATAGAGCCATAAATATTTTTATAAATATTTATGGAGTGTTAATAAGTTAGTATTAAAGTTTCATCAAGAAATTTTAAAGTACTGATAGCTAATTGAACAAAAAGGACTAAATTGAATCAAATGTAAAATTATGGGAAATGATTAAATAGCTTAAATTATAAAAGAAAGAGGGTTTAAAAAGCAAATAGACCCAAGGTCTATTTGGGCTGGACGGCAAGGGCATGAAATCAGCAAGAAAATAAGGAGAATTAAGGGCAAAATTAGAAAATTACAAAATTTACTTAATAAAGCTAGGACTAAAGTGGAATTATCTAGATTTCTTTTTATTTTTCTGCATTCTCATCAGCAAAAACACCATGGAAGAATTCCCTTAAGCTGGTTTTTCATATTTTTACTGCAAGTAAGTTTAATTCGTGATTATTTATTGAAATTTTTGTTTTTTTATGACTTTTTCAACTAGGTCCACTTGTTGAATTCATTAGTTTTTGATTCCATGAAAGAAATTGAAAGTTGCTATGAATATGTGCTGGAAGCATATGATGATTTGGCATGAAATTAGAGCTTTAAATTGTTTATATGCTGATCTTATTGAAAGAATTGAATAGAAAGTGAATGTTTGGGACCTACATTGTAAAATAGTTTGAAGTTAGAGTTTTATGTGGAAATTCTGAATTTCAATAGTTATGAAATAACTTATAATGTCTAGGAAAAGTATTAATTGAGAAAATTAGCTTAATTGAGGGGTTAATTGAGCAAGGACTGAACTGTATGAACTGTGAAATTTGGGGTAAAATGAAAATTAACATTTTGCACTAAAACAGTTTTGGACAGCAGCAATAGTCTAACTTTTAAAAATCACCAAAAATTGTAGAAATTAAATTAGAGAATGAATAAAATATGAAATTAAAGGTTATTGAGTGTAGTTTCTTATAGAAGAAACGGTGTAAGCAATGGAATTGTAAATCATGAGATATAATAAGTTTTGTGAGACAATGTCAGAATGATTTCGGGTTCTCCTGTTCTGACTTTAGAAAATCATAAAAAATTGGAAAAAAATAATTATAGGGTTAAATCTATATGTTTAGAATACTGAATGAGTCTATTTTCAAGAGAAACAAACGAGAATATCATTCGAATCCTGTATCAGGAGATAATTAATTTTTAGTGAAGGAGGATCGGAACTGTCAGATAGCAAAACATGGGTGACTTTAAAGAATAAACTGTAGTTATTGGTTAAACGAAAAATTATGAAAATTTTATGGTAAGAAGATATGTGAGTCTAGTTTTAGGAAAAATTAGCGGATCTTAATTTGGAGTTCTGTAGCTCAAGATAAAATTAATTTAGTGACTATGACATGGATGGATAGCTTGAATATTCACATAAGTAAATAGTGAAAATTATGGATAACGTTACTTACAAGTGTGTTATTTATACTAAGGATGTGGATGGAGAGGAGGAGGGAGAAAATATACATATATGTATGAATGACTTGTGTATAAATTGATCACGTGCCCGATTATAATAGATAAATGTTGAATTATAAATAATATAATGTTTTATTTGGAATATTTATTATGAAATTATAATTATCGCTATAATACAAAAATCGAGCTTGTGAGTTTATATAACTAAATTTTAATGACCATTTGTTAATATTATTAAATTTCAATATTATTTTATGAATGGTGATTAATATTTATGTATGTTAATTGTTGAAAATAAGTAAATTATGTACAAAAGTTATGAAATTGAACTAAGTATTTTGGAGGAACGGAACGCAGGAAATGAGTACGATATTTCAGTGAAAAAATTAATTGACGGTAAATTACCTAAGTAAACCGAGATTCAGCATTTGTTGCGAATTCTCGTGTTTGCTTTCCATTTAGCTCCTACGAGTTTTCGTTAACTCATATGAGTTTCAGTTAACCCTTTTGGGGTTTCATTTAAAACTCGATGAGCTTCATTAGCCTTTCCGCTTCCGCTTAGCACTTGTGTGCTTGATTGCTTAGCCTTCGGCTTCCGCTTAGCACTTGTGTGCTTCAGTTAGCCTCCGTGCTTCCGTTTAGCACTTATGTGCTTCAACTAGACTTCAGGCTTCAGATCACGATGTACTCAAATCCGTAAGCCGTTCTTAAATGGACAAGTTGGTAAGTCATAAATGTAACGTGTGGAAAAAGAAATGTAAGTAATGTTATCATTATCATTATTGAGCTCAATTATGTGATTTCGTCATTCAGAGATTGTGTTTGACAGGATATGTTAGTAAATTATGAGTATGTGAATCAAAGTGACAGAGTTTAAACACCTAATGAGGTTGAGCTCATTCACATGAATTTGTCATTTGAAATTGTGATTGATAGGAAGAAACAGTGAATTGCATGCTTATGAATAGTTACACATAATTATCTGAAAAATAAGTAAAATGACGGTTATTGATATATAGAGACATGAGACATTAATATATGAATGTGGATTATGTTTGATAAATGTGTTCATTCGTAATTATGGAATTATGTACCTCATGTGTGCTATTTGCATAAAGATGATATTTCAAATACTTTGGTGAATAAAGCTTAAATATGAAATAGTATGAAATCGAGACAAGTTGTTATGAAAATATATTTAAATTATCTGTAAGTGTTTCGTACTCCTTGGTAATGCCTCGTACTCTATTTCGGCGACGGATACGGGTAGGGGGTGTTACAATAAAGGCTGGAAATAAGGATTAAATTGCAAGAATTTTATTTTTTTGAGCCTAAGGATGAAATCGTCATTAATTAAAAGTTTAGGGGTAAAATGATAATTTTGTTTAGAGCATTTATTGAATGTATTAGAACATAAAATAAATGAAAACGACGATCAATTTTATTTATAAAGATCCAGATGACTCGAATACGAGACTGGAACGTGGAAAAGAAAATATATCAGATTAATGGAATTATAAACATGAACAAGCAACGAGGTAAGTTAGTGCAACTTGAATTGTATTTTTAAATGTATGAAATATCGATATAATGAATTACCTGATTTATGTTTATAAAAAAATGGCAAGAGAATGATATTTATCATGACATGTAAATATGTGATTATATTTGATACGTTGATATAAGGAAATTAAGTATATTGAGACGAGTAATAAATTCAAGTAAAACATGTCGAGAAAAATAAGTACGTTTAAGAGACAATATGTTTGATTTTAATTGGTTCCAAATATGAACGTTAGATGAAATAAAATATCTAATAAATAAATCTGTAACAGCCTAATTTCAGTGGTGTCGGAACAATGATTCGAGATCACTAAATCCGAAAAATGAGTAGGAAATATTATTAATTTAGTGAGTATAAGTTAAATGTTAAGTTAGGAAAAATTTTGAAATAGTGAATAGTGTACAAAAAAAAATATATATATATATATATATTAAAATAATTAGAATCGAAAACGAGGTATCAAGACCTCGAAAATTTTAAATCGAGCTATAAATATTTTTATAAATATTTATGGAGTGTTAATAAGTTAGTATTAAAGTTTCGTCAAGAAATTTTAAAGTACTGATAGCTAATTAAATAAAAAGGACTAAATTGAAAAAGGTGTAAAAGTTGCTAAAATGATTAAATAGCTTAATTGTCAAATAAGGAAGGACCTAAAGTACAAATAAGCCCAAAGGAGATATTTTGGGCGGCAATAGCTGAGAAAAATCAGAAAATGGGTGAAATAAGGGCAAAATTGGAAAATTACCAAAATTAACTAAATAAAAATGGGACTAAATTGGAATATCTAGAATTCTCTTCATTTCTCTTCATATTCATCAGCTGAAAAGCAGTCATGGATGAGGGTTCAAGCTGGTTTTCATACTCTAGCTTCATGTAAGTTTAATTCTTGCTTTCTACTTGAAATTTTTATGTTTTTGGACTTTTACAATTGGGTCCAACTTACTATTTCATTAGTTTTTGATTCCATGGCTAATTTTTGAAGTTTTTATGGATGAGTACTGGAAGAATATGATGAATAAACATAGAATTGAAGTTTTAATTTTGACATATGGTGATTTTATCAAGTAAAATTGATGAAAATTGGTTTAGGACCTAATTGTGAAAGAGTTTGGAATTAAGGTCTAGTGTTAAAGTTCTGGTTTTCAAGGGTTATGAAGTAGTTTAAAATGATGGAATAAAGTATTAAATGAGAAATATTATCTCAATTGAGGAGTTAATTGAACAAGGATTGAATTGTATGAACTATGAAATTTGGGGCTAAATGGAAATCAATATTTTTCACTAAAACTGTTTTGGGCAGCAGCAGTAGCCTAACTTTGAAAAATCACCAAAAATTGTAGAAATCGAATTATAGGATGAATAAAATATGAAATTAAAGCTTATTGAGTCTAGTTTCTTATAAAAGAAATTATGTAAGCAATGGAATAGTAAATCATGAGCTACAATAACTTTTGTGAGACAAGGTCAGAATGATTTCGGGTTCCCCTGTTCTGAATTTGGAAAATCATCAAAAATTGGATAAAAATAATTATGGGCTTAAATTTATATGTTTAGAATCCTTAATGAGTCTATTTTCAATAGAAATAAGCGGGAACATCATCCAAATCTCGTACGATGAGATAATTAATTCTTAGTGAAGAAGGGTCGGAACTGTCAGACAGCAGAACAGGGGTAAATTTAAAGAATAAACTGTACTTATTGGCTAAACCAAAAATTGTGAAAATTTTATGGTAATAAGATATGTAAGTCTAGTTTCAGGAAAATTAGCGGATTTTAATTTCTGAGTTCTGTACCTTAAGATATAAATAATTGAGTAACTATGACGCAAATGGACAGTTTTGAATATACATATAAGTAAATAGTGAAATTATTGATAATGTTACTTGTTGCATGTTATATAAATAAAGGATGTGGAATGGAGAGGAGAAGGAGGAAAATATGTATGAATATTCAGCTAGCATGGCTAATTTGCATGTTTTAGGCTCATGGACTAAATTGAATAAAAGTAAAAATTTATGGGCAATTTTGTAAAATGTCATAAATGACCAAATTGCATGAAATGAATTATTTTATTATTTAAAATTACAAAATTGAATGAAATTATTAATTTAGCTCAAGATCAGGAAAAACATGTTTTAAGGATTAAATTGAAAAGTGTTGAAATTATTGAAAATTCTGATATTTTATAGAATTCATGGGTCGTTATCAATTTGTTTGAGAATAACGGCTGGAAATAAGGATTAAATTGCAATAATTTTATTTTATTTTAACCTAAGGATGAAATCGCTCATTAATTAAAAGTTTAGGGGTAAAATGGTAATTTTGTTTAGAGTATTAGTTGAATGTATTACAACATGAAATAAATGAAAACGACGATCAAATTTCTTTATAAAGATCCGGATAACTCGAATACGAGACTTGAACGTGGAAAAGAAAAGATATCGGATTAATGAAATTATAAACATGTACAAGTAACGAGGTAAGTTAGTATAACTTGAATTGTATTTTTAAATGCATGAAATATCGATATAATGAATTCCCTGATTTTATGTTTATGAAGAAATGGCAAGAGAATGATATTTATCATGACATGTAAATAGGTGATTATTTTTGATACGTTGATACAAGGAAATTAATTAAATTGAGATGAGTAATAAATTCAAGTAAAACATATCGAGAAAAATAAGTACGTTAAGGGACAATATGTTTGATTTTAATTGGTTCCAAATATGAACGTTAGATAAAATAAAATATCTGATAAATAAATCGGTAACTCCGGTAATGCTCCATAACTCTATTTCGGTGACGGATTTGGGTTAGGGGCGTTACAAAATCGGTAACTCTGATAATGTTCCGTAACTCTATTCCGGTGATGGATTCAGGTTAAGGGCATTACATATATGCACATTGCAACTCAAAGATAAGGTAAGTTGTGACGTGATCGTCTATTTGTCAAATTTAAACATTTCTTTTTAGTTTTAAACATTTCACTTTATTCTAAACAAAAAATTTTAATTTTTATAATTTTTATAGGGTAATATAATATTAAAATTGAATTAAATGAAAATATTGTCCATTAAGTGATAACTAGTTCTTATTTTCCTATCATTTTCCACTTTTTTTTGTTGAAAATTCCTATTGAATTTTTTTCTATTGGATTATTAAACATGTATAAAAGAAATAAATTATTGAAAATATTAATTTTCATCTGATTTAATTTTTTTAATCGTTTCTCAAACTAGGCTTAAAAACATCTAAATCAAAATGTCTGCTTAAAAAAAAAAAAAACTAAAACACTATGGTATTTCTAAAAAAATAATTCTATTTAGGGGTCTGTTTGATAAATTGTTAAAATGAATACTAAAAAAATAAGTATTGTAACACAACTGTAAGAAAAAAAAATTGACATTTTAAGTTGAAATGAGTGTTTTGAAAAAAATTTACATCAGCTGACAAATTATAATAACAGCAAAAAAAAAATTGACATTTTAAGTTGAAATGGGTGTTTTGAAAAAAATTTACATCAGCTGACAAATTATAATAACAGCATGAGCAAATTAGACTAAACAAAAAGTATACAAATTAAATCATAAATTTAAGCATAAAAGAGTGCTTAAAACCAACCTATACCTAACACGATCATTCTTATATATATAATTTATAATATAAATACTCATTTAATGTATAATAGAAATTTAAATATTCGAAATTATTTATTTATTACAGATTTATATATATTGTATTTAAATCTTAGATTTATTGTTGCGTATTAATTCATGATGCATAGAAATATGAGGTAAATAATATTTATTACTTAAATTCACTCTATTTTTAAAATAATTATTTTGGATATTTGATTTTATTATTAAATTTTGAGTTACTCATAAGAATAAAGATTTTGAACAGTTAAACCGAATATTTAATATTTAATAAATTTTAATATTTTCAAAAATATAGTTAATATATTTATTTTTATTGTAAATATATAAATAAAAAATCTATTCTTTCAAATACTTTTATACTTATTTTTCTTTATTTTGTATTTTATTTTCTGAATAAACTATAATGATAGAAGTAATTGGTGAACTTCATTTTCAGAATTTAATGATGAAAATTTTGAACTAAAATTTAATTTTATAAATTTGTAGTTTAATTTAATAAAAAGTCAATGTTTTTTCCTAAAAAAATTAATTAACCTTTTAAATTTTTTTCTAGTCTTTTCTTTCTCCTATAAAATTAAACAGTTTAACATTAAGCAATATGTGAACTTTGAACGTTCCTTTGCTGACACGTGGACACTCATGTTCTCTTTTTCTCTCTCCATTTTAGAAAAAATAGTTAAATTTTAATTTTAGTTCTTTTATTTCGTTTAAAAGTGATATTTAATTTTTAACATAATTTAATTTATATATTTTTATAATGTTATTAATTAATTCTAATAATTAATATTGTCGATTTTTTGACTAAAATATTACATGATTATAAATAATTTGAATGTCCTAACTCTTAAGAGTCGATAAACACATGATTTTACATTTATTTTAAGTTTCAGATTTTGTTTACAATATAAGAAAATGGTTAGTCTTTAAATTTGACTCTTAAACTATGCTGAAATTTGAAATTTAATCTATATACTTTAATTTTTAGTATAATTTGGCCTTTTTTATTTCTATAATGTTAACGGTAAAACTAAATAATTAATATTGTTAACTTTTTTAATCAAAATATTGACATCAGTTTTTCTCAAGAACACTATTCTAACAACAAAAAAATTAATTTGTTATAACAAGCTCGAATGAATATTTTTAAGAAAAAAATTTTAATTAATATTTTTGGCGTCATTTTTATTGTTATATGACAACCAAGTATATATATGTATATATATTTGAAATTTCAAAATGTTACAAAAGAGAAATTAATAGAAGAAATTTAATGGTGAGTAACAATTATACTTGAATTTTAGATCCAAAAATAAATGGACTAAAATCTTAAAAATAAAAATAATAAACTATCTAAGAAATAAATAGGGATTTAAAACATATTTTAATATTCAAAATTTTACTTTGTAAGAATCATATTAATATTAATTAATAATAAATAATATGTAAATTCAAAAAACTATTTATATTTTTCTAATATTAATTTAATAATATTTTTAACTATTTAATTAATAAATGAGTATAATACACTGATGATATATTTTTTTTTATTTCATAACTAAATTTAAAAAATTGACTTGCGATTTATTTTAAGTATCTATTTTTAAATGTTTTATTATATCTAATTTTTATAAAATATTTGTGGAGTTTAAAAATTCATACTTGTATCAAATATTTTTAATAACATAGAGGATAAGTTTGTATGGGTTACGAAAAAATAAAAAAATTCAGAATCCCTAAACTACCCTTAGCTGAAATTATATATACATACAACGTTGATGTGCTGCTAACCTAAAAACCCTGTTGAGAACTCGCTGCCGCCTCAGATCAGGTAAGCTTACTTCTAGATCGTAATTCTTCTTTTCTTGATAATTTAAAGAGAAAAAAAGATCTCGACTCTGTTGTGATTATTTTAAAAAAGTATACTTTTTTGAATCGCAGTATGGAATAATAGATTCGAAATTTGATTGTTGCTAATTTTAAGCTCATATTTTGTTCATCCAGCTTTTCGTATAATTTTATTTATTTGAAATGCCTGATTCTTGTTATTTTCTTTTTGCAGCTTTGAAGTAATTGAAATCAAGGAAGTGAAAGCCAATGGCATCTAAATTCTGGACTCAGGTTTTTTTTTTTTTTTTTTTTGTTTTAATTTATCTTTCTGACGTATGGATTTTAAATATATAGCCTTTACCTAATATTTTATTGAGGAGGTTAGACATACATTTTATTTTTTTGGAATTTACGATAGGGTGGTAGTGACACTGAAGAAGAGGAGACTGATATTGAAGATGAAATTGAGAATGGGGGAGCTGGAGAAACCACAGCCGCCGCTGCCGGAAGCAGATATCTACAAACAAATGCTAGTGATAGTGATGATTCCGATGGGCAAAAGAGGGTGGTTAGATCCGCCAAAGATAAGAGGTTTGAGGAGATGGCAAGTACGGTTGATCAGATGAAGAATGCAATGAAAATCAATGACTGGGTTAGCTTGCAAGAGAGTTTTGATAAGATTAATAAACAGTTGGAGAAGGTTATGCGTGTCACCGAGTCCGACAGAGTTCCGAATCTTTATATTAAGTGTCTTGTTATGTTGGAAGATTTCTTAGCTGAAGCTTTGGCTAATAAGGAAGCCAAAAAGAAAATGAGTAGCAGTAATCACAAGGCTTTGAACGCAATGAAACAGAAGCTCAAGAAGAATAATAAGCAATATGAGGAATTGATTAACAAGTATAGGGAGAATCCTGAGAGTGAAGAGGAGAAGTTTGAAGATGAGGACGAAGATGAGGATGAAGATGAATCTGGCTCTGAGTTGGAGGACCCCTCACAGATTGCTGCTGAGTCTAGTGATGAGGATGATGAGGGGGAAGATATGGATGATGATGATGCTGATGGGGCCTGGGAGAAAAAACTAAGCAAGAAAGAGAAACTGATGGACCGGGAGTTAAAGAAAGATCCTAGTGAGATCACCTGGGATACTGTTAACAAGAAGTTTAAAGAGGTTGTGGCTGCTAGGGGAAGGAAGGGAACTGGAAAATTTGAACAGGTCGAGCAGCTTACCTTCTTGACAAAGGTTGCCAAGACTCCTGCTCAGAAGCTTGAGATCCTTTTCAGTGTTATCTCTGCACAGTTTGATGTTAATCCAGGTCTTAGTGGACACATGCCTATAAATGTGTGGAAGAAATGTGTACAGAATATGCTTGTCATATTAGACATTCTTGTTCAGTACCCGAACATTGTGGTTGATGATATGGTTGAGCCTGATGAGAATGAAACCCAAAAGGGAGCAGACTATGATGGTACAATCCGTGTTTGGGGAAATTTGGTGGCCTTCCTTGAGAGAATAGATAATGAGTTCTTCAAGAGCTTGCAGTGCATTGATCCACACACTCGTGAGTATGTTGAGAGACTGAGAGATGAACCTTTGTTTTTGGTCCTTGCTCAAAATGTCCAGGAGTATTTAGAGCGTCTTGGTGATTTGAAGTCTGCTGCTAAGGTTGCTCTAAGGCGGGTTGAACTTGTCTATTACAAGCCTCAAGAGGTTTATGATGCTATGAGGAAACTGGCTGAGCTATCGGAAGATGGAGAAAAAGATGGCGATGAGACTAAAGTGGAGGAAACACGGGGTACATCTGCGTTTGTTGTTACCCCTGAGCTCGTGTCCCGGAAGCCCACATTCCCCGAGAATAGTAGAGCATTGATGGATATCCTAGTGACCCTCATATACAAAAGTGGAGATGAGAGGACCAAAGCCCGTGCAATGCTTTGTGATATTTACCATCATGCCCTTTTTGATGAGTTTTCAATTGCCCGTGATTTGCTACTGATGAGTCATTTACAGGATAATATTCAGCATATGGATGTTTCAACACAGATACTTTTTAACCGGGCAATGGCTCAGGTTGGCCTCTGTGCCTTCCGTGTTGGACTAATTGCTGAAGGACATGGCTGCCTTTCTGAACTGTATTCTGGTGGGAGGGTGAAGGAATTGCTTGCACAAGGTGTTTCACAAAGTCGATATCATGAGAAAACCCCAGAACAGGTACCGATCACAATATAATTCCTTGACAGATCATAATTAAAAATAGCTTTAACTGATAATCCTTGAGTCTGTACAGTTTTATTGTCTTTTACTGTTTGAATTTTATGGTTTTTGCGTGCTAATTTTATTTTTTTGGCTTTACACTTTAGTAAATAGTTTTTGATTGGTTGGTTAGATGGTATTGTTTCTGTTGGGATTGGAAGGATATTTCTTTTGACACAATATTTCTTTTAGGCATTCGGATATTTTAAGTTGTTGATACAAATGCAGTAGCATAAACAACAGTTAGAAGACAATGAATTCATTTGGAAATTTAGTTATTGAAGTATGTTTGCCACTGATTACTTCTTTTTACTTTAGAAATAATTACTATATATCTAACTATTGGCATAATTGTAAAGAATAATTGTGGGATTTTCATGTTGATCTATGAGCCCTTATTGTGTGAAATTCTGACTTAAATGCGTGCAAGTCGTACCCTTCATTTGCAAACAACTAAACATCGTGATAACATGGGCACTTACATGCTACTATATAATTTTTTGAGGTGAAAGTACTATACCTTCCGAGTACCTTTTTTATAGGTATTGGGTCAAATTAGATCTTTTACTATTAAATGGATAGATTTAATCATTATGCTATTAAGAAGAATCGAATAAGGCCAAATTAATGTTTACTATTTAAATTGATCTATTTAACAGTGAACGGACTAATTTGATTTATTCCTTATAATAAAGGGACTGGCTTGTACATTCATCAATTTTTTAAGGACTTATACTCTTTTAAACTTTGGATATATCAGGAAAGGTTGGAAAGGAGGCGTCAGATGCCCTACCATATGCACATAAATCTTGAGCTTCTGGAGGCTGTGCATTTGATATGTGCTATGCTTCTTGAGGTTCCTAACATGGCAGCCAACTCTCTTGATGCCAAACGCAAGGTGATAAGTAAGACATTCAGGCGGTTGCTTGAGGTGAGTGAGAGGCAGCCATTTACAGGTCCCCCAGAAAATGTGCGAGACCATGTAATGGCTGCAACCCGGGCCCTCTGCAAGGGAGATTTCCAGAAGGCCTTCGACGTCATTAATTCTCTTGATGTGTGGAAGCTCCTTAGGAATAGAGAGAGCGTGCTTGAAATGCTGAAAGCTAAGATCAAGGAAGAGGCTCTGAGGACTTACCTTTTTACCTACTGTTCTTCCTATGATACACTAGGCCTGGACCAGCTCACCAAAATGTTTGACCTCTCGGATGCCCAGATTCATAGCGTTGTTAGCAAGATGTTGGTAAATGAAGAACTCCATGCAAGCTGGGACCAGCCAACACGATGCATCATCTTCCATGATGTTGAGTACTCAAGGTTGCAGGCCTTGGCATTCCAGTTGACAGAAAAGCTTTCAATACTTGCTGAGAGTAATGAGAGGGCGGTCGAGGCTAGAACCGGTGGTGGTGGATTGGATCTGCCACTAAGGCGGCGAGATAACCAGGAATATGCTGCTGGGACAGCTGGCGGCGGCGGCGGTAGGTGGCCGGATTTGTCCTACAATCAGGGTAGGCAAGGTAGTTCTGGACGTGCCGCGTATACTGGCAGTGGCAGACCATTGGCATTAGGACAGGCTTCAAGGGATCGGTCAGGTCAATCACGAGGAACAGGTGGATACTCAGGGAGAGCCGGTTCAGGAATGAGAGGTTCCCAGATGGATGCTTCAGCTCGCATGGTTAGTCTCAATCGGGGTGTTCGTGGTTAGTTGTATTTCTTACCAGTAATCTTAACCTAATTTTGTCAAAGTTATTTACTTGGGGTTGAACTTGATTATTGGATTTTTTGTTTTGCCATTTATGCAATAGCTGTTGGACTCATTATGGCGTTTTCATGTTTTATGCTGAATCATGTTCCTTTATATTAAACAGAATTCCTGATTTTATCAACTCAAGTGCTTGCTTGACGCATCGAACCTTAGGATTGTGCACTTCTTTTGCATCAAAGTAGATGTACTCACATCAACCCACTGATTTAGTTGCAAAATTTTCAACTGATAATGATGTTCTATGCTACAATCGCAAGTGCCATTTCTTTTCTGATTCTGAGAACGTCAAAATGATTTGTAGATTACGAACCACGATAGTAGGTAACTTGAACAACTTTCTATTTGTTGATAGAAATGTGGGCCAATTTTTTTCACACACGAGATATTACATCTATCTTTATCAAACCTTTAACTGGGTTCATGGAAAAAAATACTTCTTGTACTAATTTCAAAATTCTGTTTTCAATATATGAAAAATGATATGCAAGTTGAATTTTTCTTGGATAGAGGTAAGATAATTAAAATTACTTAAACATATTACTCTATTTAGATCGTTTGCTTGAAAAGGTTATATTTTATTGTATGATTAACAAAATATAAAATTATTTAAAAGCATATTCTATTAAAGTATCGTTGTAATTATTTTGTTTTTTTTTTTTTTGAACTAATTCCTTAAACATTAAATGGACTCTAAAATTTCATACATACTTAAGTTTGACATTTTTTTGTGCGGTCTACATGATATTTATATCTGGTAGAAGTTTTACATTCTGATATTCAAAAGTGTTAATTTTTCAACATTTAATTTGAGCTTCAAGGCTAATTTGATAAAAATTAATTGCTAATAGTATTATATTTGAATTTTCATAATTTTGCTAATAGAATTTGTTTAACTGTGTGATTATTGGTTCAATATAGTCTAATTGTTGTGATTTTTCTCAAATTTTAAGGTTTAAAATTTCATAGGCTTATTACATCATTTGGTACTCAAAATTGACATTTTTTATGCGGTATATTTGGCAAAAGTTTTGTCTTTTGGTATCCAAAAGTAACAGTGTTAACTTTTCAATATTTAATTTAAGCTTTAAGGCTAATTTAATAAAAATCAATTGCTAATATTATTATATTTGAATTTTCTTAATTTTGTTAATAAAATTTATTTAACTTTGTGATCAATTAATTATATATGGTCTAATTGTTGTGATTTTTCCTAAGATTTTAAAGTTTATTTGATGAAGTTAATTGCTAATAAACAAAAATATGAGAGAAAAAGATCTCCATTTTTATTTTTTCCTAAACTAGTAGATTACAAATTTCTATTTTTCACATTTTCATTTTCTTCCTCCATATTCCTTGCTTAAAGAAAAAAATGTTTAGAAAAATCCTTCTACTTTTTATTGCTTCCAAATAAACTATTTATCAAAACGAAAAAAAAACCCTTAACCTCTAATATATATATATATATATATATATATAAGCTTTAACTTTAATTTATCTTTGAAGAAAATACTTTTAATTAAAAAAGACCTATCGCTTTTTTAGGATATAAATTTGAAAATTTGTATTTGAATTTCATTTATTATATAAATGATAAGAATAAATACGTATATTATAGATAAATTAGTTGAAATTTAATATAATATATGCTAAAAAATGCATAGAAATATGAATTTGTCAAATCTAAAAATATTTTAAGAACTTCAAATTTATTACTAAATAAGTATCTAACAAATCTATGAATTTAAGAAATTACAATTATTACATTTCTAAATAGGTTACTACTCAATTTATACTATTTTTTATATCTAAAATTCTAAAATTCTAGTTTCCAAACGTTGACTAAAAAGAATCTTTAATATTAATTACATTAAATTTGAAATAGAATTATTTGAACTTATTGGGTAGAATAGAAGAATAGGTGCTTTTTTTAATAAAAAAATGGTATTAAGAATTTTTTTAGTATTTTAACCAAAAAATGAAATCGTGAAAGAAAAATAATTGCATAGCTACTTCGTATAACTGCATTCTCACCTACGAAATTCTATTTAATGTCCCAAAATTGTAATGACAAATGTGCTAAAAAAAGAATGATAGCTAACAAAAAGGGGTAAGAATACAACCCAAGTCCAAGAAAAGAAAGAATATAGGGAAAAGTCAACATGCAGCTATATGTATGAGCAGCAGAAGATTTCTTCATGTAATGTAATAACTATTAGCCAACAAGTCGTACCTTTAGCTTTCTACTTTGTTTTAGGGCCATGGTTTGAAGTCTCGTTACCATCTTTATAGGGGTGTTCAGTCGGTTAACCAATCCGAAATAACATTAACCGAATTAACTGATCCTTTAAAAATTTTAACCGTTAACCGAACTGAAATTTTCAGTTAATTCGGTCGATTAACCGAATTAACCGAAAATTATATGTAATTTTATTTTTGGTTAAAATAAGTATAAAATTAACCGAATTAACCGAAATACCTGAAATATCCAAATTAACCAAATTATTTGTATAAAATTATATGTTTTTTATTTTTATTTTTAGTTTTAGATTTTTATTTTTATTTATTAAATTATTTGTAATTTTTATGATTGAGTTGGGTACTTGGGTTAATATATATTAGATTGGGTATTTGGGTTTATGTTAGATTGGGTTTGAGTGAATAGTGGGCTATTTATATATTATAATTTTATTTATTGATTTTTTTGGTTAAATCAAAAAAATTCAGTTAACCGACCGATTTCGAACCGAATTAACCGTTAACCGAAAACTCAAAAAATTATTAACCGACCGATTAACCGAATTCGGTAGGTTAACCGAATTTTTCGGTTTTACCCAAATTTTACACACCCTTGCATCTTCACTGCTTTTCTCCTCTGCTAACTTTTGAAGGTCGAACCTTTCCTCCAACATCCCTGACTGAATTCTCTATTGTTTCTTCACTAACCTTTTTAGGGGTAACTTCTATGGATGGAGGCCTTGCTTAATTGTGGTTTACTATCGTTCTTGGAGCTACTCCACTATCTTTGTTTGTTATTGTATTTGCTAATGATTGCGACTTCGCTTCAGCATCTGTGGCTTTCGTTTTTAAACCTTCTTCACTAACTTTATTTAATGATTTAACGCCTAATGTAACGCCCTCCACTTGACCCGATCAACTGGATCTGAGTTTTGAGTGTTACGCCTAAGGATCGACGTACTTAGACTCCTACTTTGCTTTCCTATGTAACTATTCAACTAATAAAATTTCTAAGTCTTTTTAGCTAAAATACCTCGTTTTACTTATTGTGTATAACTTCTTGTACAGTGTAATATTACATTTACAATCAGAGTAATATGACTATTGTTTTCGCCTTACTTCTATCACTATACAAAGTATTACATCTTATGCGTAAACTTAAACTTCACTATAAGGCTTCTCGTGTAAACTCGTATGTTGTCAATACTTCTAACTAATCGTATGACTCTCTTAGTTTTTCCTTGGTGCGGATTGTAACTTCGCCACGATCTTTTTCTTCTCTATGTACATATCAGCACAGATTGCCACTCCTATGGCGTAGCCTTGGCATTGTCTCTTGCCACCCTTCTTTCTAACAACTCCTACAATCAGAGGCAACCAAATAAGTTCATGAGAACTAAATAAGGTATTATCATACATTTATTCATCATTTCATATAGAGTGTAAACATTGCACTTTTCTTTATGGATCCAGACAAATATTCATCTAACTCAGCAAAACATGTATTAAATCTCTTCATATCTTGTACTCATTCATATTCTGTAAACATTCTTACCTCTGTCGGTATCGTATGACTTACTTACAGGTTGGTATTGGCAACTCAATTTCCATTTCACCTTCCTACTGATGGTCAAGGCATATTTCGTCTGCTTCTCATCATCATGCATTTCTCACCATTCTTTCGTTGTTACAAACTGGATAGATATGCTTCTTTTGAGAGTTTGCCACTTTGGTGGTGCCATTGAATCTCTGTGTAACGGCCCAAATTTTAGTGGTGTCGGAATAGTGATTTGAGATCACTAAATTCGACATGTGAGTTTAGATATTAACAAGTGAGAGTTAGGTGTGACTTTAGAAATATTTTTGAATTAGTGAATTTTTGCGTATTAAAGGAAGTTATTAGATAAATTAAGATAAAAACGAGGTATCGAGACCTCGAATTCATAACCTGAGCCATAAATATTTTTAGAAATATTTATGGAGTGTTAATAAGTTAGTATTAAAGTTTCGTTATGTAATACCTCGAAAATATTTACAGTAATATATTATCCTTGATATAATAAAATAAGGAAATAAAGTGATAAAAAGGGAAGTTTTGAGTTATGGCAACATTGGGAAGTAAATTATGATATCTTGATTCAGGAAAGGACTAAATTGTAAAAGTCAAAAAAGTTTTCTTGCCCAAGAGTAAATACTCAAGACTTAAGGGGTTAAAGTGTAAATATGAAAAATTTGAAGGACCAATAGTATAAATATTTTAAGGGTAGAATGATCTAGAAACTAAGGAAAATGGATGAATTAGGACCAAATTGAATAAGTGAAGAACTATGATGGACTAAATTACAATTTTACCAAATTAAATGATGACTCAAGGATGGAATTCTAAAAGATCATGAAGGGAAAAATGGTCAATTAGTAAGAGAGAGAATTCTAGAATGTAATGATTATGTTGATGATATTTTAAATTAATTAATTAGATAAATATTATTTTATTAATATTTTATGAGATATTTAATATTATTTTATTATTATTTATTTAGTATATAAGGAAAGAAAGATGAAGAATTTTCATCATCTTTCCTTTCCCATGCAAACCAACGTGAGAGAGTAAGAAGAAAATAAGTTTTCTTTCTTTACAATTTAGTCCTTCTACCAAAAATTCATTATTTTCACCTAAAAATTGAAAGAATTTCTATAGCCATCAAGAGAGAAAGATAGCAAGGAGATGATGGAGAGCAAGAATATCAAGTTGGATTCAAGAAATAGAAGCTGGAGGAGAGAGAAAAATCAAGTTAAAGATTGAAGTCAATAAGAAAAGGTAAGAACATTAAGATTTCAATATATTTTTAAGTTTAATATTGTTGAAAAAGCATGGAATTGATGTTAATGTAGAGTTTTCTTTTATATGGTCTAATGTTCTTGATATATTAGTGAAGGGAAATGAGAGAAAATAATGGGAAATATGGTAGAAAATGGAAATAAGAGTGTTATAAACTTGGTAATCAATATGTTGCACTAAAGTAGTTTTAGACAGCAGCAATAGGCTAACTTTGAAAAATCACCAAAAATGGTAGAAATTGAATTAGAAGCTGAGAGTGATATGGAATTAAATATTATTGAGTCTATTTTCATATAAAATAAATATAGAAAGTAAAGGAATTCTGTATTCTGAGATATTTATATTTTTGTGAGACTGGTTCAGAATGATTTCGAGATCCCTTGTTCTGACTTGGAAAAATCACTAAAAATTATACAAAAATAATTTTGTTACATAATTTATATGGTTAAATTAATTAATGAGTCTATTTTTATAAGAAAAAAATATAACATCATTTGAATTCTGTTTAAAGATATAATTAAACTTTAGTAAAGAGTGGTCAGAACTGTCAAATAGCAAAACAGGGGAGACTTTAATAAATAAACTGTACTAATTGGCTAAACCAAAAATTCTGAAAATTTTATGGTAATAAGAAATGTTAGTCTAGTTTCAGGAAAAATTAACGGATATTAATTTCGAGTTCTGTAGCTTAATATATAAATAATATGGTGACTATGACGCAAATGGACAGTTTTGAATGTACATATAAGTAAATAGTGAAATTATTGATAATGTTACTTGTTGCATGTTATATAAATTAAGGATGTGGAATGGAGAGGAGGAGGAGGAAAATATGTATGAATATTCATCTAGCATGGCTAATTTGCATGTTTTAGGCTTAGGGACTAAATTGAATAAAAGTAAAACTTTATGGGTAATTTTGTAAAAATGTCAGAAATGACTAAATTGCATGAAATAGATTATTTTATTATTTAAATTACAAAATTTAACGAAATTATCAATTTAGTTCAAGATCGGGGGAAAACATGTTTTAGGGATTAAATTGAAAAAGTGTTGAAATTGTGAAAAATTTTGATATTTTATAGAATTCATGAACTGTTATCGATATGTATGATAATAATAGCTGGAAATAAGGATTAAATTGCAAGAATTTTATTTACTTGACCCTAAGGATGAAATCGTCATTAATTAAAAGTTTAGGGGTAAAATGGTAATTTTGCCTGGAGCATTAATTAAATGCATTAGAATATGAAATGAATGAAAATGATGATCAAATTTATTTATAAAGATCCGGACGACACAAATACGAGACTTGATCATGGAAAAGAAAATATATCAGAATAATGAAATCATAAACACGAACAATCAATGAGGTAAGTTTGTGTAACTTGAATTGTATTTTTAAACACTTGAAATATGTGGTTATGTAATGAAAATATGATTTGAATATTCAATTTATGATAATTGATGAAATATTGGTAAATACTCGATATAACTTGAAAATAAATCCTCGCGTTGAATGGAAGGAAAATTCGATGGATCTCTCGAAAGGAATTGACGGTGAAAAGGATCTAGCCCGGATCGTGATCCTATCCCCGATATAGCCCTCCGAAGAATATGTGGAAAATGGATTTAGCCAGACGGGTAATCCGAATTAGGTCTGAATTTAGCTTCGGACTGTAATTCAGATTCAAGCTCATTAGAGTAATTGTCGTTGCAAGGGATTTAGCTTTGACTGTAATCCCGATAATACTCTATGAGTTTATATTACAGGATTTAGCTGGACCGGTAATCCCACTGTAAAGATGAGGTTCGAGGGAGTGTGCTCTCTGATATGAAACGTATAAAACCATGGTTGAAAGATACCATGGCAACCTGATATGAAACGTGTAAGACCATGGTTGAAAGATACCATGGCAACCTGATATGAAATGTGTAAGACCATGGTTGAAAGATACCATACCATGGTTGAAAGATACCATGGCAACCTGATATGAAACGTGTAAGACCATGGTTGAAAGATACCATGGCAACCTGATATGAAATGTGTAAGACCATGGTTGAAAGATACCATACCATGGTTGAAAGATACCATGGCAACTTTGATATGAAATGCGGTAAGACCATGGTTGAAAGATACCATGGCAACGTGAGGGGGAAATGAATAAGACCATGGTTGAATGATACCATGGCAACATGACAGAAAATGAGTAAGACCATAGTTGAAAGACACTATGGCATCATGTCGAAGATAAATAAGATGGCGGAAGAGAAACACCAAGATATCTGTTGAACAACTAATATTCAGGTAATATAACAAATGGTTAAATGAATTGGTTATACAAAATGGTAATGTGAAATGTTTACAGGAATTGGTCATATGGAAATAAATGTACAAAATAGTTGTATGAAATAATTTATAAGATAGATAAATGAAATAAGTATAGGTATATGGAATTTAAATTATGTTAAGTTTAATACTTAACTATTACCAAATAAATATACCTAAGATATAAGGAAATGATGGTGCATGAAATGTTGATATAATGAAATGAATGATATATGTTATTAAAGAAACGGTAAGAGAATGATATGTATCATGACATGTACATATGAGATTATCTTTTATATGTTAACATAAGGAAAATATGTAAGTTAAGACGAGTGTTAAATTCAAATATGACATATTGAGAAAATAAGAATTTATATGAAATATGTGTAAGTACACTAACAAGTGTTGTTGTTGATGCTTAGGCAAGTGCCAAGCCATTGATTGAATGGTAATATATTTATTGATGCATTGAATTGATAAGTATTTAAGTGAATTTTTTTTAGTGATCTGCAAATGGTAGTAATGCTCTGAAACCCTATTCTGGCAGCGGATACGGGTTAGGGGCGTTACACGTTAGGAAATTTTAACATTTTGATAGTTAATTGAAGAAAAAGGACTAAAATGAATAAAGAGCAAAACTATAAAATGTGATTAAATAGCTTAAGTGATTATTAAGGGAGGAGTTAAAAGGTAATTAGACCCAAGTTAGGTGGGTTGGATGGCATGAGTGTGCAGGAAAACATAAAAAAATCAAGTGTGAACAAAGGGCAAAATTGGAAATAAGGTAAAATTTAATTGTAAAAGATGATATAATTGGAAAATCTAGAGAATTCATCATTTTTCTTCATCTCATCAGCTAAAAACACATTAGAGAGCCTTTAAGAAGCTGGTTTTATATTTTACAACATGTAAGTTCAATTCTTGATTATTTATTCTAATTTTTGTGTTTTTGAGACTTTTACAACTAGGTCCACTTGTTTAATTAATTAGTTTTTGATTTCATGGGTAATTTTGAAAGTTGCCATGAATAAGTGCTGAAATTTATGATAATTTAGCATGGAATTGGGGTTTTAATTTTATTATATGATGATTTTATGGAGAGATTTTAATAGAAATTTATTTTTAGGACCTAATTGTGAAAGTTGTTGTAATTAGGGTTTTGTGTTGAAATTTTGAATATTAAAGGTTGTGAAATAGTTTATCAAGTCTTGATTAAGTGTTATTTGAGAGAAATTAGCTCAATTGAGGAGCTAAATGAGCAGGGACCAAATTGTAAAAACTAAAAATTTTGGGGTAAAAGTGTAATTTTAAATACTAAAGGGCATAAATTGTGAATTAGAATAAAATTTAAATAGATGCTAATGAGGTAATGATTTTATAATTATAAATCAAGAACCCGAAGTGAATCGTGAAAAGGAGAAATTGCAAGAATAATCCCTAAATTTTTACGACTTTTGCAAATTATCCAGGTAAGTTCATATGGCTAAATTAAATGTTTTGTTATGAAAATTTCATGAATATTATGGTATATTATTGTATATGAATGTTATAAAATTTTGATAATTATAAAATAATGATTAAGTAATAGTACAAATTAGTTAGAACGATGGATTTGAGTACTTTCATTCAGTGGCTAAGACGAATTGACGGAAAAGACTATGGTTGGACCATGGCAACATGTGATATGTGATTTCCGTATAAGACCATAGCTGGGCTATGGCATCGGTGTGATGTGAGCTTCCGTATAAGACCATATCTGGGATATGGCATCGATGTGATATGTGCTTCTGTGTAAGACCATATCTGGGATATGGCATCTGTGTGGCATGTGATCTGTGTAAGACCATGGTTGGGCTATGGCTTCGGTGTGTGAAATGTGACTATGTGCAAGACCATAGTTTTACTATGGCATTGTGACAACGAAGTATTCAATTCCATAATAGTTCCCTAATTTGATTAAGAAAGGTAAATGATAAATGGGCCCAAGAAATTAAAATTTGTCAATAAACGACATTAAATTCAATCAAGTGAACTTATCATTGATATTGTGATTGACAGGAGAAATTAGTGAATTGTATATTATAAGATTGTTATTAAATGTTCGGTAAGATTTATTTTCTATGCCTATGAGCTTACTAAGCTTCTATAAGCTTACTTGTGTATGTTTGTGTATGTTTATTGTGTCTTGTAGATTGACATATATATATTCAGAGGATCGGGTCTACATCGAGGACCACACTATCTAGAAGTACTCCGATAGATTTTGTTAAACACCTTTTGATTTATATGGCATGTATAAGGGTTGAAATGATAATGAAATAGTAAGAATGGTTAAGAATGTAAAGTAAATTTGAATATGATGGTTGTGTTAGATTATGAAATACACATATTTTGGCTCAAAATAGTTGATTGGTTGGACTTTGTTGGTTATAAATGAGTTTTTGTGCAGGAGAGTAGTATAAAGGTGAGAAAATGGGGCTTAAATGGCCTATTTTCGTCCACACGAGCAGACACACGGCCTGCCATATGGACGTGTATGAAGGCCGTGTGTCCCCTACAATTTGAAAATAAGAAACAAAATGTCCAGGTTTTTGATACACGACCTAGCACACGGGCGTGTGGCTTGCCGTGTGAGATACACACGGGCTCCAACATGGCTGTGTGATACGGCCGTGTGAAGTCTGCACCTAAGATGTAAAATTTTAATTATACATGGCCTAACAACACGGGCGTGTGCTCAGGCCGTGTGACTCAAGTTTCTTCTTGAATGCAAATCAGAGAGCTCCATGGGCTAAGGACACGGGCGTTTGTAACCACACGGCCTACTCACCGGGCGTGTCCCTATCCACACGGGCATGTAGTCCTGTTTCATGATGAAATTTTTCTAAATTTCCTAAAAGCTTCGAAAGTTCTCGGTTTAGTCCCTAACCATCTCCAATGTATGTTTTGGGCCTCGTAGGCCCGTATAAGATACGTTTATCATATGATTGAATGATTTTAATTGGAATGAAATTTTATGGTCCGGTTTTATATGTTTAATTGTGTTTAAGTCATGTAATGCCTCGTATCCTATTTCGGCATCGAATATGGGTAAAGGGTGTTACACTTTGTCCCGAGGTTATTCCACAAATTGCACCACTAAGGTGTTTTCTTTACTTCAGATGTTTTCCTTTGTTTACGGACATACGCTTGATTAATAGATAGCCACGAAGGCATCCATGTCACATCCCAAAATTGGGCCTAGGAATTTTGGAGGGTAAAATAAGAATTTTATCTCATTTATGTCAGAATTTTGTAGCATGGTGAACTGGAAATATCTTCGTCTATAGCTTTTAGAAAATTAAATCAATTTTCAAAATGAGTTTCAAAAAACCTTTAATTTTGAATAAGGACTATTTTGTAAAATGGTGCAAAATAGGAGTAGTTATAAAACAATTATACCAAAGTTTTAAAAATCATTTTCCTATTAGTTTTTGATGTTATTTAGTCTTTTAAATTGAGTTTTTATCCATTGAATCGAAATATTTGAATAAAAGCTGAAAATTAGGTCATTAATGGTGAAATTCGGGATTTTGCATAAAAATGATGTTTCAAAGTGTTTTTTAAACTTATTTTGACATGGTTAGAAGGTTTCTATACTTTCCGTAAAGTTTCATTAAGGTTTCTATTTTACGTTGAAATTTTGTAACCACGAATTGGGTAATTTTGTGTAATTTGAAGGTTAAGAATTAATCTTAGATGAATAATTAGATGAATGGAATTAGTTTTAGGCAAAGAGGATAAGTGGAGATTGAGATAATTGAGTTTCAAGTTTGCTATGTTGAAGGTTTCGGTTCCAAGAGGAACTAATTTAGGCCTGCGTTTTAGTTGTTTTAAGAGTGTCTATAGCTTAATTTTAATCATGGTTATTGTGTGGTTAACTTTGGTGAAGATATAGAAGTGTTGGAGCCTTTGACGAGCAAGGTAAAAGGAAAGGAAAAACTAGTTTGAGCTTTCGGCGACTAGGTGTGTAATATCCCGTAAGTTAGGGGTGTAGAGAAACATACTTTCGGGACCTGCTTGTGCGAATCGGGCTCAAAAATATTATTATTATTATATTTTTAGGGAGTTACTTTAAAAGTGAATTGAGTATTAATTAAATAAATATTTTTTATTTTATTTAAAAGGGACTAAATCAATAGGTGATAAAAGTGGGAAAATATACTAAATTTATAAAGAAAATAAATATCAAAGGACTTAGCAATTAAATAAACCATTACTTAAATGGGTTTTATTAGTGGATGAGTCTGAGAATAATATATATAGGTTATATTATTAATAATTATAATAGGATAATTATAATATGTCGGGAAATTAATAAGACAAAAGAAAATATTAATGTTGATAGGAAAGAAAATAATAAAGAAAAGAAAGTGAGTGGGGAGGGGGAGAATGTTTTTCTTCTTCTTTGTTACTGCCGAAAAACCATTGAAGGTTTAAGGGGAAAAGCTTGGTTATTTTATTTGCTATCTTTGAATGCATGTAAGTATTTCTCAAAGGAAATTTCATTTTGATTATATTTTTGAGTTGGGAATAGATTAATTTAGCTAATCCTTATGCTAGAATGGATGAATTTTGGAAGTAGTGGATAATGCCATAGATGTAGTTTAAATTTTCTTTTGGATTTAATGGTGAGCTTAATGCATGGATATTTTAGGGAAAAACTTGTTAAGGATAATCTTATAATTTGCACATTGGTGATATATTGAATAATGAGATTGTGTTTTAGGTTGTTGAGAGAAATTTGGCATGCAAGGGTTGTCTTTCTTTGAATGTTTATGAGCTGGAATAAAATAATTAAATGAAGTAGAGATGTTAATTTCAATTGTCATTTTAATATGATTGTATGATGATTTTGAATGGAATTGATGGATAAGGATGTAGCTGCTGTTAAATTTTAGATAGCATGGTAATGAGTGATAAATTCCAAGAGTATAAGGACTATTTGAGGATTAGATATATATATATATATATATATGTATATAAATATTCTCGGTTGTATGAGGACATTATTGTAGACATTGGATGTCTAGTTATATTTATGGCAAGGATTAAGTTGATTGAATAACAATTGTTAATGGTTAAACGTGTAACTATAATTATTGAGTAATTGATCTAATTAAATTAATATTTTTAGATTGAGAAATGAGAGCTTCCGTTGCCAATCGTGGAAAAGAGAAAGCTACTGAATAATTGTTCACGAGCATAATTCCGGTAAGTTCGTGGACTCGAACTTAATCTTTCTAATTTCTATTTAATTAAATAATGCTAATTTAGCTTTTGATATAAAATGTATGTGTATTATCAATTTAATGTAAAGTAAAATGAATAAGGAAATTGTGGAAGTAAATAATTATACAATCGTCGATATATTCAACTAGAGCTGGGCTCACTTTGGATTTCGTTGATATAATCGACTAGTGCTGGGTGCAAGCTTTGTCAGCTTGTCTGACTAGTGCTGGGCACACAATCGTTGGTTTATCTGACTAACTTTGGGTGCAAACACCGTTGGTTCATTCAACTAGAGCTAGGCTCACATTTATTATTGTAGGTATATCTGACTAGCGCTGGGCGCAAACATTGTTGGTTCATCCAACTAGAGCTGGTTCACATTCAATACTGTCGGTTAATCCAGCTAGCTCTGAGCGCAATCTCCTCTGCGATTTACCCGCTAGGCACCGGGTGCCACGTAGCTAATAGATTATACGGCAAGGTTACTTAAATTATCGAAAAAACTGAAATTTTTATTTATTTAAGTTATAATTTCATATTATTATTGATTATTCTTGTGGTTAGCTAATAAATAAAACCTATTAATTGTAAATTGATTTACATGTTTGCAGGTTAGATAAATAGTAGAACCGGACTTGGCATCCTTCAAGAATCCCGTACTCAACGTTGGTGATGTTTTATTTTGTGTTTTTGGCATGTATCTGGGATGCAAATTTAGTGATAGTGTCCCTTTTGTTTAGTAAGTTCTAGGGAACATGAATTTTTAAGTGTAAATGATTGTAAATACATGTTTGAAGTTTTATGCAATACTTGAAAGTAATGTTTGCTTAAATGATTTGGTCATTTTGGTGATTTACCTAGGTTGTTTGTTTGGTAGATAAAGTAAAGCTATTCTTTGTGTCACTTGGGTTGTGAATTGAATGGAAATGATATATGTAGGTTGTGCATTTATCAAATTCAATGATTTGTATATTTGAGTTTGATTGAGATACCTATGAATGGTATATTGGTTGTTGATGATAGAATTATATGTGGTGTTAATGAGGGCACATTGGTTAGGCATTTAAGATGCTTGCTTGAGCATGTTTGACTATGTTTTGTTGTTACTTATGACCCTTTTCAGATGTGCTTAGATAGGTAGAGTAATCATGCTTGTTTTGGTTGGAAAATGCTTGTTTTAGGTAAAAATTTTGTCCACACAGCCTGAGACACCGGCATGTGTCTCAGCCGTGTGTGACACACAGCCCGACGACATGGCCGTGTGTCTCTTGCAGGTTCCTTTGCATGCTAGTCAGGCAGTTACACGGCCTAGCACATGGCCTGACACACGGGCGTGTGAGGCCATTTCAAGTGTCACACGGCCTAGCATACGAGAGTGTGGCTTGGCCATGTGAACTAAGTTAGTGAGTTACACGTGCACGGACACGGGCTGGGACACGGCCTTATAACCCATGTAGTCAAAATTTTGCAACTTTTTCTTTAACTTCTCAAATGATTTCTATTTAGTCCTGAAATGTTTCTAAGGAAATTTTAAGACCATTAAAGCTCAATTTAGGGACAATTCACATTTTTTTTGATGATTTAATATATGCTTTTGATTATTCATAAATTGATTGTTAATTGTTTCGATTGGTTGGTAATACTCTGTAACCTTACTCTGGCGACGGATACGGGTTTAGGGTGTTGCAAGGTGAAAGCGTGAACAGTGAGTGTTTGGAATCACAGCTAGTAGACACAATTCATAGTATTAACTGGAAGTTTATGATTAGCCTAAACTCCTATCCTAAGTTCCAAGTGTATGATTTCTATTTCCCTTATTTCATTTTGGCAAATTATGTGATTATGTGAATAATTGTGGATTGATTATTATGATGCGATATTATGATGTGAGATGTATATGATGGCTATTGTGAATTGTGTTGTGTTGTGGGTATGATATACATGCCAAATGACAGTGATAATGATGTGCTAATCATGCAAATAACAACCCGTTTTTAGTGGTGTCAGAAACAGTAATTTCGGGACCATGATTCCGACAAGTGAGTAATATTTTAATGTCTATAGGATTATTTTAAGGTCGTATTAAAATTTCGCTAAGAAATTTTAATGTTTAAATAGTTAATTAAATAAAAAGGGTTAAATTATAAGAGATGCAAAAGTTGAAATCTATTAGCTAAAAGGGTTAAATAGCTATGAAATTTTAATTTAGTGGATTTAGATGGTAATTAAAACATATATTAATATGGTGGATTGTGATGGAAAGGTTTTTGTGTGATTTTAATAGTTTTTAAAGGTTATTTTAGTAATTTAATAATTAATGTTATGTTAACGAAATAAAAGTGAAAATTTGGTCATCACCTTCCCTATTTTGGCTTAGACAAAACCGAATAGCCATTAAAGGAGGGGAGAAAGCTTCAGTTTGAATTTTCCTCATGCATGGTATGTATTTGAGCCTCATTTTTAATGATTTTTATGTTTTCAAGCTCGTTTTCACTTAAAATATGTGGCCTAAGAGTTAATTTGCAAAAATTATTAAAGGTTGAGGGATTTGCCATGATAGATTTTGGGTGTGTTTTAATGTTAAATGATATATTCTTAAATTTGGTTGTTAAATGAACATGTTTTGTTAAGTAAATTTTAGTAAATTTAAGGTTTAGGATTGATTTGTTAAAATGATAAATCCATGTATATTTTTATGAATTGAGGACAAATGTGAGTTGATATAGGTAGGAGGAAAAATCTATGAGATTATTTTTTATATGTTAACATAAGGAAAATATGTAAGTTAATACGAGTATTAAATTCAAATATGACATATTGAGAAAATAAGAATTTATATGAAATATGTGTAAGTACACTAACAAGTGTTGTTGTTGATGCTTAGGCAAGTGCCAAGCCATTGATTGAATGGTAATATAGTTATTGATACATTGAATTGGTAAGTATTTAAGTGAATTTTTTTTAGTGATCTGTAAATGGTAGTAATGCTCTGAAACCCTATTCTGGCAGCGGGTACGGGTTAGGGGTGTTACAAAATCAGTTAGGATATATTGGATAAGAAATGGTGAATTTGCAAGTTATGGTCTTAGGGATTAAATTGTATAAAAGTTAAAATGTTAGCGGTAAAATTGTAATTAATCGTAAAAGGAGTTATAAGTTGGAAATGGTTGGTTTAAGCTATTTTAAATACTTAATTGAATGAATTTCATATTTAGATCAATGTACTAATCAACCGAACTTAGATCGAGGAAAAGCTAAAGTGGTAAATTAATTATCGGCCTCATTTTTACAACTGTTTTATCGAGGTAAGTTCGTATTTTATGTTATTATGTGTTACAATTGAATTGGTAAGAATTTGATAGTTTTCTTGTGTATGTAATTATGTTTTAATGTATAAGATTGCTTTGAATTGTGAAAAGGAAAGGATCGAGATTTAAATACCTTATGGTATTACACTTGAAAAGGAAAAGACCATGGTTGAAAGACACCATGGCACTACATTTGGTATTTTTGAATTCTTGAAAAGGTTGAAAAGGGTATATTCGAAATGGATATCAAATGAAATGGTTGAAAAGGATATATCCGAAACGGATATCCAATGAAAAGGTTGAAAAAGGTTGTCACCCTAAAAGGGTTAACAAATGGAAAGGTTTATTGAAAAGGATTTATGGTAAGAACCATTTAGTAAAGGTTTATATGAAACTTTGAATTGATTATGTATTTAGTTACTAACTTGTGATGTGGTGTGTATAGGAAGAATTGTGCATATAGGGATTAAAATGCTTGAATGGTTAATCATGAAATCATGTTTTGGTAAGTTTGGGTTCTCTTAAACGAACTTATTAAGGATTGTTGCTTATGTATTTGTTTTTCTTGTTTTGTAGATCATTGAAAGCTTGATTGGTTGGAATCTTGTCGGAGACCTATCACACTATCCAACAATCATTTTAGTAGATTTTGAGTTATTTTGGCTATGGTTATAAATAACATGTATAGGGCTTTTATGTATGAAATTTAGTGTGTATGTTATTAGATGAGCATGACTTAGATATGTCTTTTGTGTACATAGTGTTTAAACTTATAGTGCTTATCAAGTATGGATCATTTAGTCACTTTTAGGTGAATTAGCTTGTGTTTTAAGGTATTTTGGACATACATGATTTGCCACACGGCTGTGTGTCCCACACAGTTGCATGACACGGCCATGTAGCCTCTTTAATTTTTGGTACAGGTTTGTCCACACGGTCATAGAGAGTTACACGACCTGACGACACAGCCGTGTGACCCTAAATTACATAGGCACAGATAGTTACACGATTTGGCCATACAACTATGTTTTTGAGCCACACAGGCTGAGCTCTGTCACACGGCCTGGCCACACGATTGTGTGATCCCTGTTTTCACTATTTACCTAAATTTTTGCAAAAGTTTCAATTTAATCCAGAATTGTTCCCAATTTGTTTTAAAGGCTTCATATGTTCGATTTATGCTTAGATATGATCGAATAACATGAAAATGAATGTAATATAATTATGAAGTGAATGATTTAAATTGAATGAATAGTGAATAATGTTAAAGTTTTACAATTATATTACCTTATAGTTCAGGTCAGATGACCAGATCAGGTATAGGGTGTAACGACCCGATAGTCACTGGTAGTCGAAAAGTGTGTTTTCGGGTCTCCGTTTTCGTAAAATAGATTCGTAAATATTTTTAATAAATATTTACGAAGTTAGTTGTGTGGTTAATTAGGTTTTGATTTGGTGAATTTATTTAAATTAAGAGTAATTAGGTATAATGATTAAATTGAATAAAACATGAAAGTTTAACTATAGATTAAAGAAAAAGTAAAAGGACTAAATAAGCAATTAAACCTTAATTGACAAGTTGATGGTGTATATGAAAACATGCGTCAAAATAAAATTCATATATTAAATTATATTACATATTTACTTATTATTTAAGTAAATATTATTATATCATTATATCATTATATTATTATTATAATTAAAATATAAAGTAAATAAAAGAATAGAAAAAGAAATCAAGAAACAAAGCAAGAAACGAAACAGAGGGAAAAAGGGAGAAACAAAAAGAGAAAGAAAAGAAAGAGAAAAATTAGGGTTTTAAGTTCAAAGTTTAATTGGTAAGTCAATTTAGTCCTTTTTCTTGTAATTTTTATGTTTTTAAAATCTTAGTATTAAATATTACTTAACTTATGTTGAAATTTTAGAAAATATTGAATTTGTAGATGTTGAATAATTTAAGTATTTGAGACTAAATTGATAGAATTTTAAGTTAGAAATGAAAAAGAGGTTGAATTGTAAAATAATTTATAAGTTTTGAGTAATAGGGACTAAATTAAGAAAAAAATTAGAATTTAGGGATTTAAGTGAAATTAGAGAGTTGAATTTAGTCTAAAGTGGAAATTGAATGAAAATATGGAATTAGTTGTGAAGAAATAGAGTTAGTCTCGGTTTAAGAACTAAATTGGAATTTAGGCAAGAGTTGAATAACAATTGAAATATTCAATGTGAAATTGTATTGTATTGATGAAATTTCAATTGTTTCGATTTTGTAGCTAACGTTGTGCCGGAAACCTTGACTAAGAAAGGAAAAGATAAAGTCGTCGAGGAGTAGCTCAGAAATTCTGGTTTGTATTTCTATAATCCGAATCTTATTATTAATTATTGTATTTTTGATTTAATGATTGTGGTAAGTAAATAAGGTGAGTAATTAGCATTATGATACTGAATTGAAAGTATGTGAATTTGTGATATTTGAATATTGGATGATTATGGTATTTGTAAAGTGAAATTGAAATCCTATTAACTGTATCGGGCTGAGTCAGATATAGATGGCATGCCATAGGATTGGAAGAGTTCAGGGATACTTCGACTTCGAGCCGATGAGACATTGGGTATCAAATTATTACTTCGGATAAATTCGATGAGGTACTGGGTACCAATTTACCTCGGCATAGCTGATGAGACACTGAGTGTCAACTTATTTATTCTAATTATCCGATGAGGCACTGGGTGCCAAATTAGTGTGTTTTGGTTGGATCCGTATATCCGTCAGAGTCTGAGTCATATTAATAGGGAAAATAAAGGAAAATATGCTATGATTGGTATTGAAAAACATTGAATGTGAAATGGAAATGAATTGTGTATCATACTGAGAAAAGCTATTTGAAATAGCAAGTGATGAGAATTGGAAATGTCATGAATGATGTATTTATGAAATTGATTATTTGAATGATCTTTGTTATGGTGAGATTAAATGTATGAATATTGTAACTTCTTACTTTTAAATTATTCGGATTATAGAAATACCACTGAGTTAATATTCATCGTACGGTTTGTTTTTCGTGCGCAGGTTAGGTACTTAAAGTTGATCGTCGATTCAGCATCCACAACGATCCCGAACTCAAAACGTGGTGACGTATGTTTCTTTTTGTGTCGGCATGTACCTAGGATGTCTTATACTTGCCATTTTGGGAAGTGAATGTAAATGATGTTATAAGATGATATTAGTTACCTATATACATAAATATATGTGTTATATTGAGGTTTAATATGAAATGTTTAGGTTGATGCATAAGTAAGTATGTTATAGGCAAATTTGGGTTGAAATTGGCATGATTTTAGAATTGGCTTGAATGAAGTTTTATTGGATTGTTTTGATAATATATGTGAAGTATCTATGAGGGTACATTGGTTAGGTTATTAGGTTGATTATTTAGATATGTTTTAAAGGTATTTGATCGTGATTTTAAGTGTTTGGACAATTAGTTTTTGGGTTGCTTTATGTTCAAGTTGTAGGGAAAGGTAAACTTGATGTTTAAGGTTAATTTTGAGTCCACACGGCCAGACACATGGGCGTGTGACTGAACCGTGTGAGACACACGGCTAACACATGGGCGTGTGATTTGGCCGTGTGTCCCCTGCAACTTAAAATTTTCAAAACAGAATACTCAAGTATTTTCACACGGGCACAGATACGAGCATGTGTCTCAGCCACGTGAGATACACGGCCTAGCACACAGGCATGTGCCCTGGCCGTGTGAAACCTGCACCAAATTTTCTAAAAATAAATTGACCACACGGGCGTGTGGCTGCCTGTGTGACCTAAGTCAAAGAGTTACACCGGGTCAGACATGGCCAAAGGTACAGGCATGTCTAATGGCCACACGGGCATGTCCTTTGGCCTCACGGGAGTGTGTCCCCTGCACCTATGAAAATTTTTTAAATTTCGCAAAAAATTTCCGAAGTACCCTATTTAGTCCTGATTTGTTTCTAACACATATTTTGGGCCTCGATGGCTCAAAAGAGAGATAATATGATTAAATTATGATGTGTATGTTAGATGATTATAAAATGTTTGTATTTGATCTGAAAAATCTGGTAATGCTCCATAACCCTTTTTCGGAAACAGATAAGGGTTAGGGGGTGTTACATAGGGTGTTACACACGTGGACACCCACACACTCTTTTTCTCTCTCCATTTTAGAAAATTAGTTAAATTTTAGTTTTGATTCTTTTATTTTGCTTAAAATTGAAATTTAATTTTTAACATGATTTATATTTTTTATAATGTTATTATTAGTTCAAATAATTAATATTGTCAAATTTTTAATTAAACTATTACGTGGTTATAAATAATTTGAATGTTCTAAGACTCTTAGAGACGAACACATGACTTCACATTTATTTTAAGTTTTGGTTTTTTTACATTATAAGAAAATGGTCAAATTTCAAATTTGACTCGTAGACTATGCTGAAACTTGAAATTTAATCTATATATTTTAATTTTTACCATAATTTGGTTTGTTTAGTTCTGTAATATTATTAGTTAGACTAAATAATTAATATTATTAACTATTTCAATAAAAAAATTGATGTCAATTTTTATTAAGAACACTATTCCAACATAAAGAAATTAATTTATTATAACAAGCTCGAATAAATGTTTTGAAGAAAAAAATCTTGATTAATATTTTTGGTGTCATTTTTATTGTGACATGACAACCAAATATATATATATATATATATATATGTATATATTTAAAATTTCAAAATGTTATACAAGAAAATTTAATAGAAGAAATTTAATAAAGGGTAACAATTATACTTGAAATTTAGATCCTCAAATAAAAGGATTAAAATCCTACAAATAAAAATGAAAAATTAAAATTTAAAGAACAAGTACTTAGAGCATATTTTAATATTCAAACTTCTACTTTGTACTTCAATATAAATAAATATTTACGCCAATCTAAAATGTGGATTGAGAACTATATTAATATTAATTAATAATAAATAATATGTAAATTCAAAAGCTATTCATATTTTTCTAATATTGATTTAATAACATTTTTAAAAATTTTAATTAATGAGTGTATATTTGATATATTTATAATGTATTTTTTTATTCTACAAATAATTTTAAAAAATTGACCTAATTTTTTTAATATATATTTTTTAATATTTTACTATACTCCACATTTATAAAATATTTATAGAATCCAAAGAGTTGTATCAAATATTTTCTTTTAATTAATTTAATAACATAAAGGATAAGATTGTATCGCTCTAAAAAAAACCTCATGGTACATTAAAAAAAAACCTCCATGCTAGCATAGATACGCAAAAAAAAAAAAAAAAGTTTTCAGAATCTCACCCTATATATATATATATAGAATATTGATGTGCTGCTAACATAAAAAAACGTAGTTGACGGTTGAGAACTCACTTGTCACCTTAAATAAAGGTGTTCAAATTTCAATTAAAATCAAATAATCGACCGAACTAATGTAATTCGGTTAATTGATTGGTTAAATAATTTAATTCAGTTAAAGGTCGGTTAATAATTTTTTAAAATTTATTTATTGGTTAATTTAGCTTGAAATTAAATAATTAACAGAATTAACTCAACTGTCAAAAAATAAATATTATATATTAACTTTGCTAATTAGTCCACTGCCACTCAAGCCCCAACCGCCGGCCCACCCAATAAACCCATTCCAATATTAAAAATCCATAACCACTAATCCTAACTCAATAACCTTAACCCAACCCGAAAATCCATATCCTAAAACAAAAAGTAACACAAAAATCCCTAATCAGTAACCTAATATTCTATCTCCCCAAATATCTAGCTTCCTCTGAAATCTCCCTACTACCGTGTGCCGACAGCCACCAGTCACCCCCGACTACCGTAACCCAAAGCAGTGACACACCTTCACCGTCGTGTCACTTCACTCACCATCGTCCAATATTTCAAGGCTCAAGCAGCTTGCACTCTTTTGGGTTCTCCGTTGTCGTCGCTCATCATTGCTGGAACCCCTTTTGCCTTCAGGTTCTTTCTGGGTTCTCGGTTTTTCAAGGTGTAATTAGTGGCCTTGTTTATTGATAAATGGACAGTGTTGGGGATTAGTTTAGGATTGGGTTTTTGCCAAAATTCTTTTAATTTTATCGAAAACCTTTCAAAAAAATTTTAGTTTTGCCCCTAATCACGGGGAAGTATTTAGTAGAGACATAGCTTTTTTTTGTTCTTTGTATCAGCTTTAAAGAATTTTACGTATAAAAAGGACATGACAGAACAAATTTAAGACAGAAAATGCAGTGTGTGTGTGTGTGTGTGTTTAGTTACCTGGCAAATCACAAGGTTATTTTTTTTATATTTTTTATACTTTTGAACACCCCTAGCCTCAGATCAGGTAACTTTGTTTCTCTGGTGTGCTTCTTTTTAAAAAAAAATTGAATACCTTCCTGAACCGCAGTACGGAATTATAGATTCGAAATTTGATTGTTGCTAATTTTAAGCTCATGTTTTGTTCATCCAGCTTTCCGTATTAATGCCTGATTCATATTATTTTCTTTTTGCAGCTTTGAAGTAATTGAACTCGAGAAAGGGAAAGTCAATGGCATCTAAATTCTGGACTCAGGTTTGTTTTTTTGTTTTTTTTTAATTTATCTTTTTTGACGTATGAATTTAAAATATATAGCCTTTACCTAATATTTTATTGAGGAGGTTATACATATATAATTTTTTTCTAAATTTACGATAGGGTGGTAGTGACACTGAGGAAGAGGAGACTGATATTGAAGATGAAATTGAGAATGGGGGAGCTGGAGAAACCGCAGCTGCTGCTGCGGGAAGCAGATATCTACAAACAAATGCTAGTGATAGTGATGATTCCGATGGGCAAAAGAGGGTGGTTAGATCCGCCAAAGATAAGAGGTTTGAGGAGATGGCAAGTACGGTTGATCAGATGAAGAATGCAATGAAAATCAATGACTGGGTTAGCTTGCAAGAGAGTTTTGATAAGATTAATAAACAGTTGGAGAAGGTTATGCGTGTTACCGAGTCCGACAGAGTTCCGAATCTTTATATTAAGTGTCTTGTTATGTTGGAAGATTTCTTAGCTGAAGCTTTGGCTAATAAGGAAGCCAAAAAGAAAATGAGTAGCAGTAATCACAAGGCTTTGAACGCGATGAAACAGAAGCTCAAGAAGAATAATAAGCAGTATGAGGAATTGATTAACAAGTATAGGGAGAATCCTGAGAGTGAAGAGGAGAAGTTTGAAGATGAGGATGAAGATGAGGATGAAGATGAATCTGGCTCTGAGTTGGAGGACCCCGCACAGATTGCTGCTGAGTCTAGTGATGAGGATGATGAGGGGGAAGATATGGATGATGATGATGCTGATGGGGCCTGGGAGAAGAAACTAAGCAAGAAAGAGAAACTGATGGATCGGGAGTTTAAGAAAGATCCTAGTGAGATCACCTGGGATACTGTTAACAAGAAGTTTAAAGAGGTTGTGGCTGCTAGGGGAAGGAAGGGAACTGGAAAATTTGAACAGGTCGAGCAGCTTACCTTCTTGACAAAGGTTGCCAAGACTCCTGCTCAGAAGCTTGAGATCCTTTTCAGTGTTATCTCTGCACAGTTTGATGTTAATCCAGGTCTTAGTGGACACATGCCTATAAATGTGTGGAAGAAATGTGTACAGAATATGCTTGTCATAGTGGACATTCTTGTTCAGTACCCGAACATTGTGGTCGATGATATGGTTGAGCCTGATGAGAATGAAACCCAAAAGGGAGCAGACTATGATGGTACAATCCGTGTTTGGGGAAATTTGGTGGCCTTCCTTGAGAGAATAGATAATGAGTTCTTCAAGAGCTTGCAGTGCATTGATCCACACACTCGTGAGTATGTTGAGAGACTGAGAGATGAACCTTTGTTTTTGGTCCTTGCTCAAAATGTCCAGGAGTATTTAGAGCGTATTGGTGATTTGAAGTCTGCTGCTAAGGTTGCTTTAAGGCGGGTTGAACTTGTCTATTACAAGCCTCAAGAGGTTTATGATGCTATGAGGAAACTGGCTGAGCTATCGGAAGATGGAGAAACAGATGGCGATGAGACTAAAGTGGAGGAAACACGGGGTACATCTGCATTTGTGGTTACTCCTGAGCTCGTGTCCCGGAAGCCCACATTCCCCGAGAATAGTAGAGCATTGATGGATATCCTAGTGACGCTCATATACAAAAGTGGAGATGAGAGGACCAAAGCCCGTGCCATGCTTTGTGATATTTATCATCATGCCCTTTTTGATGAGTTTTCAATAGCTCGTGATTTGTTGCTGATGAGTCATTTACAGGATAATATTCAACATATGGATGTTTCAACACAGATACTTTTTAACCGGGCAATGGCTCAGGTTGGCCTTTGTGCCTTCCGTGTTGGACTAATTGCTGAAGGACATGGCTGCCTTTCTGAACTGTATTCTGGTGGGAGGGTGAAGGAATTGCTTGCACAAGGTGTTTCACAAAGTCGATATCATGAGAAAACCCCAGAACAGGTACCGGTCGTAATATAATTCCTTGACAGATCATAATTAACAATAGCTTTAACTGATAATCCTTAAGTCTGTACAGTTTTGTTGTCTTTTACTGTTTGCATTTGATGGTTTTTGCATGCTTTTTTTTTTTTTTGAAGTTTTAGTAAATAGTTTTTAATTGGTTGGTTGGATGGTATTGTTTTTGTTGGGATTGAAAGGATATTTCTTTTGACACAATGTTTCTATTAGGCATTCGGATATTTTAAGAAGTTGATACAAATGTTGTAGGATAAACAACAGTTACAAGACAATGAATTCATTCGGAAATCTAGTTATTGAAGTATTTTTGCCTCTGATCAGTTCTTTTTACTTTGGAAATAATTACTATATATCTAACTATTGGCATAATTGTAACGAATAATTGTGGGATGTTCATGTTGATCTGTGAGCCCTTGTTGTGTGAAATTCTGACTTAAATGCGTTCAAGTCATACCCTTCATTTGCAAACAACTGAACAGCGTGATAACATGCGCACTTACATGCTACTTTATAATTTTTTGAGGTGAAAGTACCTTACCTTTTGAGTCCCTTTGTTATAGGTGTTGGATCAAATTAGTTCTATTACTATTAAATGGATAGATTTAATCATTTTACTAGTAAGAAGAATCGAGTAAGGCCAAATTAACATTTACTATTTAAAAAATGACATGAAATTGTTTTTTTCATATGCAGTTTTGGTTCAAACAAAAGATTTCATTTGTAGAACGATAAAAAGCTTTCAAAATATTAACTTTGTTGAAAATTGGTAGTATTTGATTATTTTTAATGGTACAGGGATTAAATTGATCTATTTAACAGTGAAGGGACTAATTTGATCTATTCCTTATAATAGAGGGACTGGCTATGTACATTCATCAATTTTTTGAGGACTTATACCCTTCTAAACTTTGGATCTATCAGGAAAGGTTGGAAAGGAGGCGTCAGATGCCCTACCATATGCACATAAACCTTGAGCTTCTGGAGGCTGTACATTTGATATGTGCTATGCTTCTTGAGGTTCCTAACATGGCAGCCAACTCACTTGATGCCAAACGCAAGGTGATAAGTAAGACATTCAGGCGGTTACTTGAGGTGAGTGAGAGGCAGCCATTTATAGGTCCCCCGGAAAATGTGCGTGACCATGTAATGGCTGCAACCCGGGCCCTCTGCAAGGGAGATTTCCAGAAGGCCTTCGAAGTTATTAATTCTCTTGATGTTTGGAAGCTTCTTAGGAATCGAGAGAGCGTGCTTGAAATGCTGAAAGCTAAGATCAAGGAAGAGGCTCTGAGGACTTACCTTTTTACCTACTGTTCTTCCTATGATACACTAGGCCTGGACCAGCTCACCAAAATGTTTGACCTCTCAGATGCTCAGATTCATAGCATTGTTAGCAAGATGTTGGTAAATGAAGAACTCCATGCAAGCTGGGACCAGCCAACACGGTGCATCATCTTCCATGATGTTGAGTACTCAAGGTTGCAGGCCTTGGCATTCCAGTTGACAGAAAAGCTTTCAATACTTGCTGAGAGTAATGAGAGGGCAGTCGAGGCTAGATTCGGTGGTGGTGGATTGGATCTGCTACTAAGGCGGCGAGATAACCAGGAATATGCTGCTGGGACAGCTGGTGGCGGCGGCAGTAGGTGGCCAGACTTGTCCTACAATCAGGGTAGGCAAGGTAGTTCTGGACGTGCCGCGTATACTGGCGGTGGCAGACCATTGGCATTAGGACAGGCTTCAAGGGATCGGTCAGGTCAATCACGAGGAACAGGCGGATACTCTGGGAGAGCCGGTTCAGGAATTAGAGGTTCCCAGATGGATGCTTCGGCTCGCATGGTTAGTCTCAATCGGGGTGTCCGCGGTTAGTTGTATTTCTTAGCAGTAATCTTAACCTAATTTTGTCGAAGTTATTTACTTGGGGTTGAACTTGATTATTGGATTTTTTGTTTTGCCATTTATGCAATAGCTGGACTCAATATGGCGTTTTCATGTTTTATGCTGAATCATGTTCCTTTATATTAAATAGAGTTCCAGATTTTATCAATCAAGTGCAGCTGTATTTCTTAGCAGTAATCTTAACCTAATTTTGTCAAAGTTATTTACTTGGGGTTGAACTTGATTATTGGATTTTTTGTTTTGCCATTTATGCAATAGCTGGACTCATTATGGCGTTTTCATGTTTTATGCTGAATCATGTTCCTTTATATTAAATAGAGTTCCAGATTTTATCAATCAAGTGCAGCTGTATTTCTTAGCAGTAATCTTAACCTAATTTTGTCAAAGTTATTTACTTGGGGTTGAACTTGATTATTGGATTTTTTGTTTTGCCATTTATGCAATAGCTGGACTCATTATGGCGTTTTCATGTTTTATGCTGAATCATGTTCCTTTATATTAAATAGAGTTCCAGATTTTATCAACTCAAGTGCTTGCTTGACACATCGAACCGTAGGATTGTACACTTTACTTCTTTTGCATCAAAGTAGATGTACTCACATCAACCCACTGGTTTAGTTGCAAAATTTTGCCTATATAATAATCACTGGGTTCTCTCGAAGAAAAAAATTTTCTTGTACTAATTTCAAAAATCTGTTGCCTAAAGGCAAAATTTCAATATATGGAAAATGATATGCAAGTTGTATTTTCCTTGGGTAGAGGTAAGGTTATTTTTGGCATTAGAATAATCGGAATATAAAATTACTTCATTTGCTTTAATTGTTTGGTTAACAAAATATAAAATTATTTAAAAACTAATTCTATTAAATTATCTTTGTAACGTATTTTGTTCTTTTTTAATTAGTTCCTTAAAACATTAATTGGAATATATTGTTATGGAACTCCTTCATTCGACTTTAAAATGTTATATGCTTAATACATCATTTGATATTTAAGTTTGATATTTTTTTTTATGCTTAATACGTGATCTTATATTTCACAAAAGTTTTGTATTTTAATATTTAAAGGTATCAGTGTTTAACATATCAGTATTTAATTTAAGCTTTAAGTTTAATTTGATAAAAAATAATTGCTAATATTATTATATTTGAATTTTCATGATTTTACTAATAGAATTTATTTAATTGTGTGATTAATGAGTTAAATATAATTTATTTGTTGTGATTGCTAATAAACAAAAATATGAAAGAAATATTCTCCATTTTCCTCTAATTTTTTGTTTATTTTTTCCTAAATCAGTATATTACAAATTTCTATTTTTTTCTCATTTTCATTTTCATTTTCTTCTTCCATATTCCTTGCTTAAGAAAAAAAAATATTAGAAAAATCCTTCTCCTTTTTATTACTTCCCAATAAAATTTTCAACTATTTCAAAAGGAAAAGAACCCTTAACCTCTAATTTATATATATATATATATATATATATATATATATCTAAGCTTTAACTTTAATTTATACCCGAAGAAAAATCCCATGGCTCTATTTGAGGATATAAATTTTGAATTTTGAATTTAAATTTCATTTATCATATAAATGATAAGAATAAAATGTGTATATTGTAGATAAATTAATTGAAATTCAGTATAACATATATTAAAAAAATGTATAAAAATATGAATTTGTCAAATCTAAAAATATTTTAAGAATTTTAAAAGTATATAACAAATCCAGGTGTTCGAGAAATTACAAATATTACATTTCTAAATAGATTACCACTCAATTTACACTTTTTTGAAATTCAAATTCTAAAATTCTAGTTTCCAAATGCTAGAGAATCTTTAACATTAATCACATTAAATTTGAAATAGAATTATTTGAACACAAATTAAATGATAATAACTTATTGGAATAGGTGCTTTATTTTTTTAAAAAATGAAATAGTTTTAAGGATTGTTTTAGTATTTTAACCAAAAAATGAAATCGTGAAAGAAAAATAATTGCATAGATACTTCGTATAAATACATTCTCACCTACGAAATTCTATTTAATGTCCCAAAATTGTAATGACAATTGTGCTAAAAAAAGAATGATAGCTAACAAAAAGCGGTAAGAATATAACCCAAGTCCAAGAAAAGAAAGAATATAGGGAAAAGTCAACATGCAGCTATATGTAAGAGCAGCAGAAGATTTCTTCGTATAATGTAATAACTATTAGCCAACAAGTCGTACCTTTAGCTTTCTACTTTGTTTTAGGATCATGGTTTGAAGTTCCATTGCCATCTTCACTAGTTTTCTCCTGTGCTAACTTTGAAAGTCGAACCTTTCCTTCAACATCCTTGACTGAATTCTTTATTGTTGCTTCACTAACCTTTTTAGGAGTAACTTCTAAGGATGGAGGCCTTGCTTCATGGTGGTTTACTGTCGTTCCTGGAGCTACTCCACTATCTTTGTTTGTTATAGTATTTTCTAATGATTGCGGCTTCGCTTCAACATCTGTGGCTTTGGTTTTTAAACCTTCTTTACTAACCTTGTTAAATGATTTAACGCCTAATGACTGCTGTTTTGCTTCAGAATCCTTTATTTCAGCTTTTATAGCTTCTATACTGTCTTTATTTGTAGGGGTAACTTCTAATGATTGAGGCTTTGCTTCAAAACCTACGACTCTGGTTTCTGCACCTTTTTCTGTAACCTTGTTGGTGTCACTAGCTTCCAAAATTTGAAGCTTTCCTGCAGTCTTTGTGGCTACATCAACTTCGTTTGTTGCACAAACTTTCAGCGGCCCAAGCTTTGCATCAAGATCCTTGACTTTGTATGTTAGTGATCTCAAATCTCGGATGTTCGCTAGCTTACTAGAATATTTCTGTAGTGAAATGAAAATTGTAGCTTTGAATAAAGGAGACAAGAAACTTGTTGTCTAGAGGTTCACAAAAGAGGATCAGAATAGCATAGCAGCATGAAAATTTACGTCAATGACACTTTCTAAACAATTCAAAATGACATTGTAATTATGATTACACGATGAACATATAGTCAAGCTAAATGTATGTGCATTAGCAACTCATCCTAATTACATATCATCTTGATATCCTAAATCTAGCAAGCATCTTTTATATGATTTCCAACATTTATTCTCTGTTTCCAAGGTTGCAGTTCAATAATCTAAGTATACACCAACTGATTTGGTTCATGATATCGGGTTAGGGATTTTTCTCCTAATATGATTGTTTTGAGAGAGAAATTGGAGTTAGTCATAAAAGTTATGATGTTATATGGTTCTGTAAAGTCTTTTCATCATGATGTCTCATGTAATGGTCATGCAAAGAAACAACAACAAAAAGATATCCAATGCTTAGATAGTAATTTATATCTCATTTGATATTTAGAAATCGGTTGTATTTTAGATGCAAATAGTAAAAAAGAAATACGTATATAGGGCAAAATATTCACAATCATATCTTAACTCACCTGTAGTAGTTGCTCCACTCGTTTTCTTAGAACCTCTACAGATGCTTCCTTGTGAATGCCTTGAAGAATATATAGCAGGTGAGAATGAAAGTCCGAGGAACGATGTTCTTCAATCTTACATTGGGGTATGGCAGATTTGCAACCCACTGAATAGAAAGGGCAGTTCACAAGCTTCATCGGGCAGACAGTTATGCAGTGTCTATCCATATCACGTCTCATGAGGCTAGCCGAGCATTTTTGTTCACAAGGAATCATCTTATAAGGGCAAACTGAATCATGGTTCTCCATTTGGCTAATTGAATATTTGGCATAACACCCTTCATTTTGGCAGGTCATTGATCTATATTTGCAAGTTGGCACATGTTGAGCAAGTTCATGAGCTGAATAAAATTTCATGTCACAGTGAAATTCATTCTTTAAGTCAACATTCTTCAGCAAAGTTTGTACAATTGCTTCTCTCTTGTCTATCGACCAAAATCCATTAATTTCCATTTCTTGTGAAAAATCATCTATCTTGTCTTCTCTTTTATCACTTAGTAACCATTCCGAAACTCGACTGAACAAATTCCTCTTTGTAGTTGCAAATTCATCAATCAAGTATGCGATGATATCGTAAGGATGGTCAGATGCTTGTACCTCTAGACCATCATCCAAGACCACAGATTCAGCCACAAAAGTTTCACTTCTTTGCATTAGATACTCCACCATTTCTTTTCTAATTTCAGCTGCTACTGAACCAGGGGACTTGAAAACATCACCAGTTGTATTGTCGACACAAGCTGTAGATAACCCTGGGAGGAATGCTTGAGCAATCGTGTAAACTAGTTCTGCATCACAAAGGTCACAGTGAAATGTAGGACCTCCTTCCTTTTCATCCTTGACTTTATCTGGTGTAAGTTCCACATCATTTTGAGGAAGATCCGTAAATGGAGATTCCTACAAAATGATGTCACCTATAACACATCATTACCCGGTTTGATAAAAACTACCCTGACAACCAAAAAGAGTAGTAGACTTAAAATCATTAAGCCTATGAGCAATGAGAAAACATATCCATCGAGCTTCTACCACAAAAAACAAAGATATGAACCTGTGTTTGTCTTGTTGGTTCATACAATCACATTAAGATGTGACATCTAACAAGTTTAGAATTCAAATCTAACACATTCAATTCCTTCTGTTTTTCCAAGCTACGATTTCTGTTGTACAAAAAAGACACGAAAAAGACAAGTCGACATTTTATATAAGTAAGTAAATTTCTCTGAGAACATGGTGTATCATCAAATTAGAAACTTTGATCTGGTTATTGGTGAAATATATTCCTCTAACTATTTTGACAATTAAACGGTAAACAAAATTAAGAAATATTTCTAACAACCAATTAACCGTCTGAATTATATTAATTAAACAGGTATTCCCTGGGGAATCCATGTGAAATTATCTCTGTCAGCCATTTCTGTCCTTGGAGACCTTCACCAATTCAGCTAAACTCAAAATCAAAATAAAAGGTAACTCCAGGAAATAGTTATGCTAATTGAACTTCACATTATAAATTTAAAAAAAAAAAAAAAGTTAACAAATTCTTTGAAAGAAACTTGAATTTCATATGAAAGAAGGATGAACCGCAATAATTGTTTTAAGTTCTATAACAAGTGGCAATATTATGTCATAAATTAACGATTTTGCAGGTCAGACCCTAAAAAATAAAAAAAAGTTCTGAAAGGAAAAGAATGTTGCAACTTGTACACCCTAATTAATCACTAAATTTCAATTGCTTTAATCTCTTACCTCATTCTTTGTGCTTAATTTGATATTTAACCAAATTCTTAGATCCAATCACGAAAACTTTCAATACAAGCGGTTCCTATGCGAAATTAAAAACCTTAATATGCATTACAATGGTAACCCTAAAAGGAGCACAATTGAACAACCAAATTTGAAGTAATCTAATTTTTCAAGTAATCAAATCACACAAAAAGTAATAATAAAAAAAAGTAAAAGAGAAATACCTCCATTTTTAAATGCCAAGGAGTTTTAAAGACGTGTGATCAAAACCTTGAAATTTGAAAAATAATCAAGAATTTAACCTAAAAAATTGGATTAATCTTTTTTCTTTCTTTCCGCTCTCGTTCTCGTTAAAAAGAGAGAAAATCTGAACAAGTTAAAAGCGAGCATTTGGTTTCATTTTAAATATTTTACTCGATCTTTTTGTTTTTATTTTACACGGACCGAAAAAGTCCGAAACTTGGCTTTTAACACCCGTAGAAAAGAATAATAAAAATTAAAAAGAAAACATTAAATTGAGATATTATGCAACAATGATGCAATTTAAAGTAAATGGTTTTTTACTTAAATAATATTAAAAAGTAAATTAATTATCAAAATGAATCACAAAACAAATTATTTATCAAAATAGGGTGTTTTGAAGAGGAACATGCACCATTAAAAGTAATTTCTTTGGTGCCGCACTGTATACGGAGGTACCATTATGTATAGGAATAATGGGTAATATACAGATTACACGGGTTTGAAAAAAATATTTTTTTAAAGGTGGGGAGCTATCAATCTACAAATATTTTGTTGGTTGATAAAAATAAACACTAAATTAATTAAAGATATCAAGAAAAAAATTATATTGATAAAAATCATTTTTATGAATTTATTGCAAAACATCAAAAAATTATTGAAAATAAAGATAAAAATTATTATGATTTGTTTGTTCTTGAAAATATTTTATCTCCTAATCACCTGCGAGAATTACGAATTTGAATTTCTTTAAATTCAAAGGATAAAAATGGTGAAAATAAACTTGAAAACAGTAAAAAATAAAGTTGAAAAATGAGGAAAATAAGGGAACTTGTGACTGTAAAAAAGTAAATTTTTTATTGGTAGGGGTAGCTGTCACTTGTCAGGCGACACCCACTTTTTACAGACAAAACTAACCCATGAATGTATGCGACAAAAGAGGAGTAAAAAACATACCTGATTTAGTATATGCATTCAAACCCACTATAAAGGGTTGGTCCTCTATCTAGACACCACCGGTTGGTGTTAATAATAATAATAATAATAATAATAATAATAATAATAGTTTAAGGAGAAGAAGATTTTGTGTTGGAAGGAAAGGAATCATCGTTTTAGCTTAGCAAGTATAATTGTAATTTTTTTAATTACTATTTGTTTGAAATATTAGATTTTTTGCATTAATTTTTTACAGTTTCAATTTTTTTTTGTGTTCGAAAAATTATTATGTGATATTATGTAAATGTATTAGAGATATATGTTGAATTTTTGTTATGTATATCTACATGCTTATATATTTTTGTAATAATAATTTTGTTTTTGGATAAATAAAAAAAGGCATGTTTAGGATTTGCTTCGGTAGCATGGGTTATTTATTTGTTTAGTCAATGATTAAATTTTTTTTATTGAAATTGTAGCTATCCAAATGGATTCTTTGATTAAAGCAAACGATCACACAACAAATATGATTAATGTGCTGGTACAAAAAATGTTATTTGTTATTCACAGGTATATTTATAAAGTTGCATGTTATTTTTTATTTAATTAAGAAATTTTAACTAACACGATAAATGAATATGGCCAGGGTGAGTATCGCGTGTTGATGGCCCGTGTCAATGGTTCGGGCTACCGGCCGAATGAATGGATTATGCCATACTTGGATGCTTTGGATTAGTGGCATTGATTAGCATTTCGATTTGAGGGCTGACTTGATATCTACCTTGGGTGAACGGTGGGGCCTGAAGACCCACACATTTCATTTGGTGTGTGGGGAGTGCACCATCACCCTAGAAGATGTTGCACTGCAACTCGAGTTTCCAGTCGACGGTATTGCGGTCATAGGTTCAAGTAAAGTGTTCAACCTGCGGCGCTATGCTATCACTTACTTGGATGCTCACCTGGTAATGGTGAAGCTAAATTTACGAGTTTGAAATTTTCTTGGTTGAAGGGAAATTTCAAAACTTTACCAAGTAATGCAACTAAGTAGGAGAAGATGTGCGCTACTCGAGCATATATACTACAGCTGATAAGGGATACTTATGTCGGATGCAAATAATGGTAAAGTCCACTTGATGTACTTGCCCCTATTGTCTGATTTTGAAGTTACCCGTTCGCATAGTTAGGGATCAGTAGTATTAGCAACGTTGTATTATGAGTTTTGTCGAGTGATAAAACACGAAACACAAGACATAGGCGGGTGCTTGATATTGCTGCAGTCTTGGGTGTTGTACAAGATGCCATTTTTTGCATTAGTTAGTCATCAAACACATGTTTTTCCTCTTGTAAATAGGTAATAAAATTTAAATTTTAGATCAAGAATTTTTCTTTTTATGAAAATGTGTTCTAACAAGTTTACTTTATTTTTAGATGGTATACTTATTCGGGTATCAGGAGGTCTGAAACTCTCATTGTTTACCAACAGATTATTGAGGCACGTGTCGGGGAAGGAGTAATTTTTTTCCTAAAATTCATGTCATGTAATTACTGACAGAATAACAGCTTGGGTTTCAAAAATCTTATTCCACCCTTTGCTATTCCATTTTCATTGAAAAAAGTAATAACCAAAGACGCCTTGAAATTTGACTTAGGCAAAAGAGCGGTTTCGTCTGCTGAACAAGAATCTTTGGTTACTATTCAGCAAGTTGTTCAAGGCATTGTAAAGCAATTAGAGGCAGAGGGTCAAAATGATGTCTGATTGGTGGAAAATCAAGAGGTGCTAGTCGTTGCCCGATTGGAAAATGGGCGTCATTTGAACAAACGGTGGGCTTGGGCTAAAGTGATGAAAAGAGTGCGGCCGGTATAGATGATTCCATATAGAATTGGGTATGATTCACATATCAGATTTATTAATTGTTTTTTTCATGAACTCAAGGATTATGGTATGGAACTATTAGGGTGCGAGACACCCAAACTTTCATAGGTTTATTAATGAGTTTTTGAGAGAGAATGACCCAGAGATTATGGTTATTATTGAAATTAGGATTAGTGGTTATAAGGCAGATAGGGTTATCAAACAAATTAGGATGCCATTTTTGCATAGAGTGGAAGTTGTCAGGTTTTCAAGAGGAATTTGGCTCCTATGGAAGGACCAAATCTGTAACAGCCTATTTTCAGTAAAATCAAAATAATGGTTTCGGGACCACAAATACGACGTAAAAATATTTATTTTTATTAATATTTTAACATCTATGATATGTTACTAGTGTTGTATAAAAATTTCGTAAAGAAATTTTGACGTTTGCATGTTTAATTAAGTAAAAATGATTAAATCAAAACAGGTGCAAAAGTGTAGTTCAATTAGATTTTGATGTTTTAGTCATGGTTATAATGGCATGTATAGGTGGACTTGTGTTAATGATCTAGTTGATATGTTTGGCATGTATATATGTCGTATTATGGTTGGTTGCGATGTTGAGTGAGGAAGAGAAGAAGGGCATGTAACACCCTTAACCCGTTTCCGTCGCCAGAACAGGGTTATAGAGCATTACCGGTGTTTACAGATCAATCAGACAGAAATTTCAAAAATTTCATTGCATATCAATATTCATAATAAAACCAACCAAAATTATATATATTGTCCCTTATACTAGCCCTCAAAACCCAAAATGTGCATTAGTAACAAGTCGAGATTAAATCAGAAACTCAAAGAATTTTTCTCAAAAAGTAAGAAAATTTAAAAGCTGCAGGGGTCACATGGTCGTGTGGGTATTTGAAATAGGGACACACAGTCGTGTCTTAACCCATGTTTGTGCCCGTGTAACTCTCTGATTTGGGTCAGACGGCCATGTCACACGCTCGTGTGCTAGGCTGTGTGAGCATACTGACTTGTATTCTTAAGAAGATACAGGGGACGCACGGCCATGTCACTTGGCTGTGTGTCGCACACAGCTGAGACACACGCCCGTGTCTCTGCCCATGTGGACAAAAATATGCCATTTTTCAAGCCACATTTCTCACCCAATTTGACACCAACCTAGATTCAACATATTGTACATCAATAAGCCATAACAAAGCATTCAAAATAAGCTAAAATCAAGTCTTAAACATGTATACAACCAATATGCCCTTAGGCACCTCAAATGACAACTTAAAAATATGTCAACCAAGTATCCAAACTTACTTAATTAATTTACCTAACAAAGTTACTAAATTTCACTACAATTCAAATACTTACATACACAAATAACTCATACTAACATCACAATTATACCTTATTCTCATACCAATATATAAGTTGGTTAGTTAAACAAAATATTATTCATAATATTTACATAAGCTAAACTTTGACCAAGACCGTACAAAAGCCTATGCATGCCATATCAATCGTATTTAACGTTTCAAAAACTACCGAGATAAGCTGGATAGTGTGACTTAAGTGTTGATCCGATCGTTCAACCTTTCAAAAATCTACAATGACATTAAACAATACAAATAAGCTTAATGAAGCTTAGTAAGTTCGACGAGTTAAACAAAAATCTTACTGAACTAACTATAATAAATCAAATAATAAAAATTATTCATGATAATTCTTTGTCATTCACAATTTCAATCGACAAATACATCTGTATTTAAAATCAGTACAAAAATAAATAACATGTCTTTCAAATTCATTAAATAAATCACTTTACCAAAATTTTTCCATTCGAAGAACGGCTTACAGATAAGAGTACATCGTCAACAGAAGCTCATAAGAGCTGGTCCTCCAAAATACACCAACAGAAGCTCGTAAAAGTTGAACAAAAGCTCGTAAGAGTTGATCCACCCAATTATGCTAAACAGAAAGTAAAACAAGAGAGTTCGCAACAAATGCTGAACCTCGATTTACTTGGGAATAATGTCGATATCTCCCTCCAATACCATCATACACCAAATTACGAATGTACTCAAATCCTGTGTTCAATTCAAACAAAATATCCAATTCAATATTGTAATTCAAACAATAATTCATTTCCAACAAAAGAATATATGCATAATACTAATCATAAATTTATAAAAATGTTAAATTTTAACCATAGAAACTTACATGGACTGAATTTTAGTAATTGCAAAAGTTCAGGGACCATTCTGCTATTTTTTCTTTTTCACGAGTATCTACGAGTTCTTGATTTAAGATATAAAATTACTCATTTATTAGCATATATTTCATTTCCAATTCATTTTACAATTAATACCCTTTTTTTTTTAAATTTACGTAATTACCTTAAAATTTTACAATTTTTTCAATTTAATCCATTAATTAAAAAATCTATAAAATTAACTAATTTTCTTCAATCAATAATCTATCCAAATATTCTAGATCCTCATACAGCCCCTAATAAATCCAAATTTCACTGTCAAACCCTAATATTTTGACAGTTTCATAATTTAATCCTAAAATCAATATTTAACAAAATTACTTTACAAAATTATCATGCAACACAATCAAAGCCCCAAATCCATGTTATTCATAAAAAACATCTAATATTTATCAATGGTAACTTCCAAAATTTTTAACAGAATAAAAAACAAAGGTACAAGTTAGCTGGACCTAATTGCAACGCTCTAAAAAATATAAAAATTACAAGAAACGGGTAAGAATTGAACTCACATGGAACAAAAAAATGAAGAACCAACTTAAATCTCTCTACCCTATGGTGGTTTTGGCTGAAATTAAAAAACAAAATGCACAGGAAGCTTTTAGAACTTCAATTTGTTTGTTTTAATTTCATCAAAATTACCATTTTGCCATTTCAACATTTTATTTTATTATTTTCCCTTAACATGCCAACCCAGTATATCAATTTAGGTTTATTTATTACTTAAGTCCTTCCTTATTTATTAATCAAGCCATTTAATCACTTAATTATTATAATAAGCAAGTTTTGTACCTTTTTTAATTTAGTCATTTTTAATTAATTAACTATCGCAACATTAAAAATTTTCAACGAAACTTTAATATCACCTTAATGACACATCGTAAATATTTATAAAAATATTTACAGCTCAGTTTATAGGAATGATGTCCTGATACCTCACTTTCCAAAACCACTTGACCTAGGGTCTTACCAATCGAACATAATAAATCATTATAAAACATAAATTACCAATTCAAAAACCTTTTTAAAACCATTTTTGACTCGTAAATATTAAATAATAATATTTACGAACTTACTCACTGGATTTGGTAGCCTCGAAACCACTATTTCTGACACCACTGAAAAAAAATCAGGCTATTATAGGCAGGTCCACAAGATATGCTAATAGCTGTCATGATTTTCAATAGGTTTGTCGAGTTTTCAATTTGAAAGATCTTGGGTATAAGGGACTTAGTTTTACATGGAATCGGGGTAATGTTTTCAAGCGTTTAGACCATGCGTTGTGCAATGCGTAATGTGAATTTTTGTACTTGAATACGATGATTTTCCATTTTCAAAGAATTAAATCAGACCATTGTCCAATTTCATTTTGGTTTGAGAATGAAGTGGCTCCTACAAAGTCTCGAACTTTTTAATTCTTAAGGGGATGGTTATCTCATGGCTCCATAGTTAGTGGTAATTGGAAGAATGATGGTATGCTGGAAAACTCAGTAAATGAATTTACAGGAGTAATGGAGATATGGAATAAAAAGGTGTATAGTAATATTCTAGAGAGGAAGAGAACGATTTTTACTCGTCTTGATGGAATACAAAAAGCTTTGGAGAAATATCGGTCTGAGAAACTTATCAAACTTAAGAAAGAATTGCTAGTAAAGTTAAAAGAGGTTCTTGATAATGAAGAGATGTTATGGAAAAAAAAGGTCTTAAAATTATCGACTTTCTTTTGGTGATAGGAGTAAATATTTCCATAATCGAGCAAACGCGAGGAGAAAAGTAAAACAAATTAAAGCTTTGAAGCTTGCGGATAAATCTTGGTGTTGTAATGAGTATATGATCATAGATGAAGTTGTTTCTTTCTTCAATACGTTGTATATTATGGATGCACCGTATGTTGGGAATTTCCCCATTCAAAATGGATTTCCCATCCTGGAGCTGGACATGGTGGATACTCTTAAAAGGATATTATCAACCTAAGAGGTATATGATGCTCTTTTCTGAATGGTGCCTTTAAAAGTCCTAGGGATCGATGGACTTCATGAGCAATTCTACCAAAGCCAATGGAATGTAGTGGGTGAATCCTTGGTTGCCATGGTTAACAAAATGCTATAAGCCTCTATCTAGGATAGAGCTTCTTTTCAACAAAATACTTCTAGTCTTAATCCCTAAGGTGGTTTCTCCGGAATCCATCACTCAGTTTCGACCTATAAGCCAAACTAGTTTTATTGTTGGACGTAACACTGTGGATAATGTGATTATTTTCCAAGAGGTTATCCACTCTACGAGGAGGCATAAAGGGAAAAAATGGTGGATGACACTTAAATTTGATATGGAAAATGCATATGATCAATTGAGGTGGGACTTTATCAGAGATACTTTCAGAGATGCATGGTTGCCAAATAACATTACGCGTATCATTATGCAGTGTGTATAAACGACATCTATGCAAATACTATAGAATGACAGTGATACGAATGAGTTTGTTCCTTCGAGAGGAATTAGGCAATAAATCATATTTCCTTGTATCTCTTTGTCTTAGCTATGGAAAAGCTTGGTCAAGTAATAAAGTTAGTTGTTGTGAACTGATCATGGAAACCAATACAATTGGGTAGAGGTGGACCTAGTCTTTCACATCTGCTTTTTTTTTTTTTTGTAGATGATCTGGTGTTGTTTGATGAGGCTACAGTTGAGAATGCAAAGACAATAAGATCAATTATTCTGTAGTTTTGTGTTTACGCGGGCCATAAACTGAATATTGAAAAATCAAAAATATTTTTCAATGCTAATACAGAAAAGCTAATTACAAAATTGCTCAGTAATGAGTTTGTTTTCCAAGAGGTGGATAATTTGGGTAACTATTTGGGCATCCCATTATTTCATAAGAGATTCACGAAGAATAACTTCCAATTTGTGATCGAAAAAGTGCAAAAAAGGCTGAATGGATTCAATGCGAAACTTTTATCATTGGCAAGTAGAATGACATTAACCAATTCAGTTTTGTTGGTGATCCCTAGTTATTTCATGAAATTGATAATGATCCCTAGAGGGGTGTGCGATAAAATTAAACAAATTGTGAGAAAGTTTGCATGGGGGTCAACAAGTAGTGTAAGGAAGGTGGCTCTAGTTAAATAGGAAACTGGTTGTAAGCCATTGGAAACTCGTGGACTGGGTATAATGAGAATGATGCCTTAGAACCTTTCGTTCCTTATCAAGCTTGCTTACTAACTTGTTACAAAGTTGAATGCTCTTTGGGTTCGAGTATTGCGGAGTAAATACAAGATTAATAAACCATGTCTTTATTTAATAATTAGGACAAACTCCTTATATACTTGGAGATCCTTTATCAATATATAGGAGATGTTTCGGGAAAAATTGTATTGGAGTATAGAAGTTGGAAAATCTGTTAATCTTCTGCAAGATATCTAGATACCTGAATTAAGGTTACTTAGTGATCACCTTCTACTATGACCGAATATCAATGTGCAAGTTAACATGACTGATTTTGTTGAGTTAGACAGTAGATGGAACTAGCGACAATTGCAACTATGTTTTAACAAGAAGGTGTTGGGATATATTGTTTTGTATCATTCGCCCAAAAAAGGACTAGGCGACGACAAATGCTTATGGGAACCGAGCACTTCTTATAAGTTTACTGTAAAATATGCATATAAAAGTCTTACTTATGAAGAGCCTTTATTAACAAATTTTGGTTGGAAAAAGATTTAAGAGAATATTTTACCCCTAGGGATAAAGCATTTTCATGGTTGGCAATAAAGCAAAGACTCCTAACGAACTATGAAAGGGCTAGAAGGAACTTAATCGATGACGTTAGATGTGATCATTGTGGGTGCTATCAAGAAACGATAATACATGTGTTACATGATTATCCGTTTGCCAGTGATGTATGGTGAAAGGTGGTTTCTAGAATGTATGTTACAATTTTTTTAAATTGGAATTTTCTAATTGGTTGTTGGTAATTTTGAGAAGTGAGTTCGAATTTAAAAATGGGGTGGTTAAGTCTAATGTGGTGTTTGCTGTCGTATGCTGGTTATTGTGGAAAATCGAAAATAAATGAGTTTTCTAACATTCTGATGGTAATGCTGATGAGATAGTGAGGAGTGCCAAGTGTTTTACCATTAATATCTACAACAATGGGATAAGGTGTGGCGTAACGAGAGGCAGCCGAGTTTTACATGACAAATGATAGCCACCCATTGCGAGCTGGATGAAAATTAATACAGATGGATCAGCTAGTAGTAATGGATCGACAGTCAGTGGTGTCGTTCGAGATTCACATGAAAATTGGGTACATAGATTTAGAAGATTCATTGGGAGGGGATCCACAATTAATTTTGAATTGTAGGCAATTTTACATGGGTTAGAAGTAATACGATCCAATAGCTATAGTAAAGTGGTTATTGAGAGTGATTGCTTGCATGCTTTGGAGATGATTAAGGATAATTTGGAGAATATTTTCATCCGACACTCATTCGAAAGATACAAGAAGTATGTGGTTCTTTTCAGTCTGTAAAGTTCTAGCATGTTCCAAGGGAAGGTAACAAGGAGATCGATTAGTTGGCACGATATTGCCCCTATTCAAATTCGAAATTAGATAACATTGAATTTCTTGATTTACAGGTTAGGAGATTGTTAGTGTAAGACAATTTAGGTACTCCTTATGTACGGATAAGTTGATTTAAGGCATTTGGTGCTTTTTTTTTATAAAAAAAATGTAAATCAATAAATTAAAGTTTATCTTTATTATGCATAATCACACTAATAGAAGCTCGTCAAAGAAAAAATGCTTAAAAAGAGCTTGTCTCACTAGGAAAAAGTTCACCCGATTAATTTTCTGAATAAAAGAAGCTTGCCTATATGGGACCTTGTCCAACTAGGGAGTCATATAGACCATCACCAAATCTCGAGGAAGTCTACCTTTGAATGTATCTAGTCACATCACATCACATTCATAACTCTAATACTTCTCATTATTGGGTCCAATCACATTTTTCACATCTTGCCGGATCCTAATAAAGCCCATCGTGACCCTATTACTAACCATACTTAATAGAACACCCATTTTGAGGGATATATGTCAGGTTCCAAGCTCCTCTTTATAAGATCTCTCAATTGTCTTTGAATTTTGACAACCTCCTATAATAACTTTCTACACAACTGTGTAAGCCACCCATTACCTATTTTTACTAAATATTTATCAACAATTGATGTTATTTTTTAGAAACCAAATGAAAACCCATGATTGTACCAACCAAAACATTCCTGACATCCAAAATCAAGAGGACACAATCGATTATTCTCGACAACAAATGAGACAAAGATATTAAAAAATCTGGCATGTAACCAAAATGGCTAATATGATAGATACTCCTACTACAGTGCTTACCATTTAGCCTATTTAGAAGTCACTAAAAAAATTACATACACCCTTATCATAGTATTATTAGGACTATCCTGACTAGTACGACCCTTTTACAATAATCTACCAATATCCACTGTTACCGACAGATAATCATATTGTCCAAAACAACAAATCAAATAGCCAACAGTGCATGACTCAAGCTCCTCTAACAACAACAAGCGCTGAAATAAAACGCTCAAATCACACAATAGCTCAGAGTGAGCTGGGACCCTCCCCTCCTACCCAAGTATGCCATCGGTAAGATAAGAGGGCATTACATCATTAGTTTTAAGAGACAATATAAAACTAAGTTAGTCACAATAATAGTCAAATTGGTCATAGGGTACTAAACTCAAGCTGTTAACCTACAGCACCTAATGACGACAAATTGTGCTTTACAATATATTCAAATTATGGCTTAGTCATTATCAAATGCACATAGTTGTCGTCACAATAATATATTTACAATAAAACGTTTTGATGTAGGAGTATTTTGAGAATCCTACCTCTGAGCGTGAATTATTTAGTCTAAATCTAGTGCATTACAGATAGTCAAGTTCACTAATGTTATGGTTACCAATCTAATTAAGCTTATATTTATCAATGCGATTGATTACAAGAATATTTACTAAAGCTAACACTAAAGAAACTAAAAACCATCCTAGAAATTTCAATTGAAACTTTCCCTTCAAGTACAAAACTAGTAAGTGGATCCAATTGGTGAATTAGTGATTAAGCATGAACAATAATATGCATTGTTACTAATCTTAACCTTTCTAGTTCTCTCGAATCGCTTCAGGAACTATGATTCACTACTAAACAACAACTTTCCCCTATAGGTTTAGTAAACATCGAGTTTATGCTTCTTGAGTTAGATCGATATAGCCAACCAAGGTCAGATCTTTTATTTTTTCTAGCTCTAACCATGTTTGCGGTTGTCGAGCATAAATATACATAAGATCATCTATGCAAGCAAGCAACAACAAATATCATTATACCAAATTCACTATTAATCACAACATTACCATTATCCACCATTTATCACATAATCAATTTAGCTACACATAGATAGTAATACCCCAAAAATTTTTATAGTAAAATATAATCCGTGATATAGTAAAATAAGGAAATAAAGTGACAAAAAGGGAAATTTTGAGTTATGTCAATATTGGGAAGTATATTATGACATATTGATTCAAGAAAGGATTAAATTGTAAAAGTGAGAAAAGTTTTGTGGCCCAAGAGTAAATACTCAAAATTTGAAGGATTAAAGTGTAAATATGAAAAGTTAAAGGACTAACAGTGCAAATATTTTAAGGGTGGAATGATCTAGAAACCAAGGAAAATTAATGAATTAGGACCAAATTGAATAGGTGAAGAATTATGAGGGACTAAATTACAATTTTACCAAATTAAGTGATGACTCAAGATTGGAATTTTAAAAGATCACAAAGGGCAAAATGGTCAATTGGAAGAGAGAGAAATCTAGAGACAATGATGATGTTGGAGATATTTTAGATAAATTAAATAAATAAATATTAGTTTATTAATACTTTAAATTAATTTTTAAATGATATTTTATTATTTTATTATTATTTTATTTAATATATATATATGTAAGGAAAGAAAGGGGAGGATGATCACCATTCTCATGCAACTAACGTAAGAAGAAGAAGAAGAAAGAAAGTTTTCTTTTTCTTACAATTTAATCCTTCCTCCAAAAATTGATTATTTTCACCTAAAAATTGAAAGAATTTTCATAGCCATCAAGAGAGAAAGATAGCAAGGAGATGATGGGGAGCAAGAATATCAAGTTGGATTCAAGAAATAGAAGCTGGAGGAGAGAGAAAATCAAGTTAAAGATTGGTATGAAGAGAACAAGGTAAGTACATCAAGATTTCAATATATTTTTAAGTTTGTTATTATTAACAAAGCATGGAAATAATGTTATAGTAGAGTTTTCTTACATAAGGTCCTATGTTCTTGATATGTTAGTGAAGAGAAAATAAGAGAAAGTGATGAGAAATGGTGTAGAAAAAGAAAATAAGGGTGTTATAACATGATAATTAATATCTTGCACTAAAACAGTTATGGACAGCAGCAGTAGTCTAACTTTGAAAAATCACCATAAATTTTAGAAATCAAATTAGAAGATGAAAAAAATATGGAATTAAATCTTATTGAGTCTAGTTTCTCATAGAAGAAACAGTGTAAGCAATGGATTTGTAAATTTTGAGATATAATGAATTTTGTGAGACAAGGTCAGAATAAATTTGGGTTCCCCTGTTCAGAATTTGAAAAATCATAAAAAAATTAATAAAAACAATTAGGGGCTTAAATTTATATATATAGAATCCTGAATTAGTCTAGTTTTAATAGAAACAAACTATAACATCATTTGAATTCTGTACAAGGAGATAATTAATTTTTAGTGATGAAGGGGCAGAACTGTCAGACAGCAGAACAGGGGTGACTTTAATGAACAAACTGTACTAATTGGCTAAACCAAAAATTCTGAAAATTTTATGGTAAGAATATATGTGAGTATAGTTTCAGATAAAACTTATAGATATTAATTTTGAGTTCTATAACTCAAGAAATAAATAATTTAGTGACTATGACTCAAATGGACAACTTTGAATATACATATATGTAAATAGTGAAATTATTGATAATGTTACTTATAAGCATATTATATAAATTTAAGGATGTGGAATGGAGAGGAGGAGGAGGAAAATATATTCAGCAAGCATGGCTAATTTGCATGTTTTAGACTTAAGGACTAAATTGAATAAAAGTAAAACTTTATGGGCAATTTTGTAAAAATGTCAAAAATAACCAAATTGCATGAAATGGATTAATTTTATTATTTAAATTACAAAATTGAATGAAATTATTAATTTAGTTCAAGATAGGGGGAAAACATATTTTAGGGATTAAATTGAAAAGTGTTGAAATTATGGAAAAATTTTGATATTTTACAGAATTCATGGATTGTTATCAATATGTATGAGAATAATAGCTGGAAATAAGGATTAAATTGCAAGAATTATATTTTTCTGCCCCTAAGGATGACATCGTCATTAATTAAAAGTTTAGGGGCAAAATGGTAACTTTTCCTAGAGCGTTAATTAAATGCACTAGAATATGAAATGAATGAAAATGATGATCAAATTTATTTATAAAGATCCAGACGACTCAAATACGAGACTTGATCGTGGAAAAGAAAAGATATCAGATTAATGAAATTATAAACACAAACAAGCAATGAGGTAAGTTCGTGTAACTTGAATTATATTCTTAAATACTTGAAATGTATGTTATTGATGTGAATATAATTTGAATGTTCATTGTATGAAAATTGATGAAACATTGATATATTTGATATAAAGGGAAGAAATCTCGGTTGAATGAAAGGAAAATTCGATGGATCCTCGAAAGGAAATTGTGGTAAAAAGGATCTGCCCGATGGTGATCCTATCCCGATATAGCCCTCCGAAGAATATGTGAAAAATGGATTTAGCTTGGACGGGTAATCCAATTAAGGTCTGAATTTAGCTTTGGGTAGTAATTCGGATCCAAGCTCATTAGAGTAATTGTCATTGCGAGGATTTAGCTTTGGATTGGTAATCCCGACAATACTCTATGAGTTTATATTCTGAGGATTTAGCTTTGACCGTAATCCCACTTGTAAGAATGAGGTTCGCGGGAGTGTGTTCTCGATATGAAATGTGTAAGACCATGGTTGAAAGATACCATGGCAACCTTGATCTGAAATGTGTAAGACCATGGTTGAAAGTTACCATGGCAACTTTGATAAGAAATGTGTAAGACCATGGTTGAAAGATACCATGGCAGCGTGATATGAAACGAATAAGACCATGGTTGAAAGATACCATGGCAACATGACGGGAAATGAATAAGACCATGGTTGAAAGATACCATGGCAACGTGACATGAAAAGAATAAGACCATGGTTGAAAGATACCATGGCAACATGACAGAAAATGAGTAAGACCATAGTTGAAAGACACTATGGCATCATGTCAAAGATAAATAAGACCGTGGATGGGAGACGCTATGATATCTATTGAACAATTGATATTCAGGTAATACGTATTAGATGACGAATGGTTACATAAAATGGTTGTGTGAAATGTTTACAAGAACTGATCATATGGAAATATATATACAAAATAGTTGTATGAAATAATTATAGATAAATAAAATAAGAATAAGTACATGGAATATAATTTATGTTAAGTTTGATATAAACTTTACGAAATAAATATACTTAAAATATATAGAAATGATGAAGCATGAAATATTGATATAATGAAATGATTGATATATACTTATAAAGAAGCGGTAATAGAATAATATGTTTCATGACATGTACATATATGATTATCTTTGATACGTTGATACAAGGAAATTATGTAAGTAAAGACAATTATTAAACTCAAGTGTGACATGTCGAGAAAATAAGTATATCAATGTTGAATTTATATGAAATATATGCAAGTATACTAACAATGATGTGGCTTGACACTTAGACAAAGGACAAGCTATTGATTGAATGGTAACATGTTTAATTACAAGAAGCATTGAAATGGTAAGTACTTAGATGAAAATAAAATTTAAGATTTTGTGAAATTTTTTTTATGATCCCGATTTAAATTCCAGTTGGTTTTTAATGTATGTTTGGGGCTTCGAGGGCCCAATAAAGAGACATTATGATTATTTTCAAAATATGAATAATAAATGACTCAGAATTATCAATAAACTCCGGTAATGACTCGTACTTATTCCGGCAATGGATACGGGTAGGGGTGTTACATAGATCTCTCAATAACACAAACATCAACAATGGAAAACATCGTTATAATTGCAATAAATTATAGAGATTGAGATTTAAAAATGCTCAACCAAATGAAACTTCCAATTGGACAATTGTCCAAGAGTAAATCCTATTTACACTTAAATTTTCAACCAACTGAAATGTAAACTAAAAAAAAAACTAAGTTCTAGAATTTACAAAGAAAATCTAGTTGAATTACAAAATATTTAAAGTTTCTTTAGAGAAATATCAAAGAATAACAATATTCCTCTCAAAATTAAATTTTCTAAGCATCTTCCTTACGTTCTTATAATTTTTACTTGAAAAATCTTATAAAAAGCCTCCTTTAAAATTGTGAATTGTTTAAGTAATATTTCATTATATGGTAATTTGAGCTTGAATGTTGCATGAAAAGATGAGGAATGTTGCGACATTCTTAATATTTTTTAAATTACCCTTTAACAATCTTTCCAATAATTGTTCAATAATTAGATTCGGTGCGGCCGCTGCAACATTAAAGGCTTGTGCATTACAAATTCCTCTCTTATTTTGTCAAAACTTAGCCTTTGATTATTGGTTGAGCTTTAATATTTCAAGGTGAATGTCACAACATCCTCTAATAGGTGTTAGGACACAACCTACTATCATCTGCCTATTTTAATAATTATTTCCTTTCAATTTACGCTAATTAAGCTCACTTGATGATAAGATGTATTAAACATTAAAACACACAAAATAAACTAAAAATGTGTGATGGAATGAATATCTAACCTAAATCCTAAAATACTAAAATAATGCTAAACTTAACAATTTTACTTAAAAACAAGCATTAATCTAGTATGAAAAACTACTCTAAAAGATGTACCAATGAGATGTTAGGATCTAGTGCCCTAAGTATAGTTTATTCGTCATTTATACTTGTAAGTATTTAAACAAATTGGTTAGATAAAATTTCATTATTCACATTAATGTCGTTTGTATTTGTCCTTAATGATTTTTGCATGCAAAGCAAAATGTAAGCAAATATTAGCTCATTGATTACCTAATATTTAACTAATACTATGTTGCATTACGTGGTTGGACCATCATGTGAGAAGACAAATTGTATTAATAGGTAATCTAGAAGGTCCATAGTCTAACAAATCGAAATTAAATAATTTGGTTAAAGGAGTATTATGTTGTCTATCAAGTCCAAATGGGAAGATACATTGTTTTGGGTATCAGAGTGTACTCCCAGAAAGTAGAGACATAGGTGTGATTGTCTGGATTGACAATACATTGGACATGACTCAAGTTGAATTAATCCTAGACCCGTTTATGGATTAATTCATTTGTGACGTTCATAGTGTGACTTACCTTAATTCTGAGTAAGTGACTGACTACGTGTGCATGACTCATTTACTTTGATGTATTGAAAGCTTGAGTTCAAATAACTAAAGAACTGAAAATTGATACATTGGGTATATGGCTTCTATATGATACGACTTCATTTACGATAGTGGAATTCATAGTTCAATAAAGGGTAAATGGTATCCTCTCATTGGCATTACATGATAGATAGAAAAGTAATGTGACCACAGGTTATTTTTCAAAGAAAAATGATTAATCACTATTTGTTGATAATTGACTTTTCATAAAGGATGATGTAATGGTTACCATGAGATAAAATAAGATCATATTGGGTGAACAAATTTAACCCAAAGAGATTAATTATATATTCTAAAGGTTAACACACTTATGACTAAGATCATTAGATAAACACTTGTAAATTGCTTTTGTAGCAGCCCGATTTCAGTGAAATCGGAATAGTGGTTTCGGGACCACAAATTCGAGCCCGAAAAATAAAATTATTTAAATTTCATAAAATGATAGGTATTATGATAGGAATATTGCATGAAAATTTTTATTGAAAAATTTCATCAATTATATGTCTAATTGCAAAAAGGACTAAATTGAATAAAATGTCAAAGTTGAATTTTAGTAGTTAGAAGTATTAAATAGTTATAGAATTAAAAGTAAGAAGTCCTTATATGGCAATTAGACCATTGATGAAAAACATGTAGATATTTTTAGTGAGTCATCCATGGAAAAATTGAAAAAGGTTAAGGACTAAATTGGAAATTGAATTAAATAAAGTATGATAAAAGATTAAATAGAATTAAACTCATTTTATATCATCGTCTTCTGCATAAAATACATGGAAACCCTAGGAGAGAGAAAGGAAATTTCTCAAGCTTGAATTGGTAAGTTCTATGTCCCGTTTTTAGTGATTTTTATATTTTTGAGATCGGGAAAGCTTAATTTCTTTGTTTGGATGATTAAATTGAAAAAAAAAACCAAAGTTTAGAAAATTACCCATAGATGAATATGCTGTAAATTGAAAGTTTTTGATAGAAAATGAAAGATTATTGATAGATAAATCACTTTTACAAAGTAATTTTTAGTGAAAGCGTGTGTAGGGACTAAATTGCAAAGTAGTGAAATTCTAGGAAAAGTTCTGAAATTTATGAAATACATGTGCTATAAAAGTTATATTGGAATTTTGAATAAGCTTGGAATAAGGAGCAGGAATTTCAATTTCCGAGCCTAGGGACGAAATTAGAATTAATTAAAAGTTTAGAGGCAAAATGGTACTTTTGCCTAATATATGAAATGGGCTTGATTGAATGTGAAAATCATAGAATTGATGATTAAATTTATTTATATAAATCCGGAAGTGTCGAACAAAAAAGAATATCGAGGGAAAGAAAAAGTTTCGGATTAGTAGATGATCAAGTAATAAATATTTATAATAAAGATCAAACCTAGACTAACTATTATCACGAAGAAAAGACAAGCGCACCTATCAAACAATAGTATAGTAATGGCAAGACCGGGATATCGTACCCAAGGGAACCAAAAGTACTAGTAATAACTATCTTTTTTTTAGTTAGTCTAGGAATAAAAGGGTTTGTTTATTAAACTAATTATCTAAACTAATTAACTAATTTAATTAAAGCGAAGAGAAAATTTGGAAAAAGACTTGAAAAGAAGCAATTGATAAAGACGACACCCAATGAGGAATCCACCTAGATTTCACTTGTTATCTGACTCTGAACCAGACGATTTATTCACTTAACTTGATCCTTGAGACTCCCTAACCTACATTATTATCTCTTTCGAGACTAATAACGTGTAACCCTCAGTCGAATTAATTGAAATCTCTTTTTAATTAAAACCCCTAGGGAAGCAGTAAATCGATCTATGGACTCCCATATTAGGTTTCACCCTAATTGGTAAAATCTCGTAACCCTATCTCTAGGCATTCGATCAACTCCAAACCCATTATGCCAAATCTACTCTTAGGCAAGGTCTATTCCTCCTCTGCATAAGCACATTAAATCATGAGTCAATACCTGAATATTAACTCAAGCATTAGAAACACATAATTAAGAACAAATCAAGTATTTATCATATAGTTCAGATAATAATAACAAGATCCATCATAGGTTTATCCCCCTTAGGTATCTAAAGGGTTTAGTTCATAATGAAATAAGAATACATCTCAAAAGTATAAAAATAACAAAACATGAAGAAAACTCTAAAACTCTGAAGGATTACGAGAGAGATCTTTGATCTTGGAAGTAACTCCGGCTTTTTTAGGATGGATCTTCCTTCCTTCAAGTAATTCTGGCGTGTTGTTCTGTGTTCCAGAAAAGTTCTGGAAGAGACCCCTGAAAAGCCCCCTAGTAGGTCATACTTAGGGTGTTTATATAAGCTTTAGATTGGCTTTCTTCTTCCCTAAGTATCCTTTTTCCATGTAAAATACAACTCTTTGAAAAAAGGACACGCCCGTGTGCCATGACCGTGTGATGTGTTTGCTAGGCCGTGTTCGTTCCGCTAAATTTCACACGGCCGTGTGGGTCAATGGCCAGGCCGTGTGAATCGTGAAATCCTTGGACGACACCCTCGACAGACACAGGCGTGTGAGCAGCCCATGTGGCAAGGCTTAGGCCGTGTGATCTTCTTGATTTGGTCCTTTTTGTCTCTTTTAAACTCATTTTTGGCTCTTTTTGACTCTTGGTGCTCTCCTGAGTAGAAAACATGAAATAACCGGATTAAGAGCACCAAAATTCACAAATCTAATAGTAAATATCCATAAATATGCTAAGTATTTGGGGTAACAATATGTATAATTTGGCGTTTATCAGTAGATACGATCGATTGTTAAGGTAAGTTCGTATAACTAAATTAAGCATGTAAATGTGTTAAATTGATTGTTGAATTATGTGCATTATTATTTGTAATTGGTATGTACATGTAATAAACCGATGTTGATTTGTGATTTACATGTAAATGATGAAATATTACATGAATCCGTTTGAATATTGATTTCCAATTGGACAAGTAATTACCGTGTTTATGAGATCTTACATAAGTTACAGTAAAGGTTGTTTTCGAAAGGATAATCCTTTGATCTTATCATGAAAAGGAATGTGACCCGAAAGGGTGGTATTGAAAAGGAAATGTATATTTTGTGTATACCCCTTAAAAAGGAAATTTATACTTTGTGTATACCATTTGAAAAGGAAAGGTACACTATATGTGTACAATTGAAAAGGTTATGTACACTGTACAAATTGAAAAGGGTATGTACACTTCGTGTATACCATTTAAAAAGGGAATGTGCACCTTGGGTATACAATTAGAAAATGAAAGGTCCATTGAAAATTCAAAAATTCAACGAAAATGTATTAATAAGTGAAATAAGAAAAAAAGATATGATGAGCTCATCTATGCGTAATAATATTTTTGTACTAACCAATTTGGTTGAATGATGGTGTATAGGCCATATTTGCTAGTCTGCTAAATTGATGGATAAATTGATTTATGTATGATTTACTTGTTATATATGAATGGTAAGTGTAGTTGGTTATATGAACCTACTAAGCATATAATGCTTACTAGGTTTATTTTTCCTGTTTTATAGTGTTCAAAGCTTGTGAAGGTTGGATTGGGTCGGAGCTATCATCACACATCAACTTTTTAATTTTGGTAGAAACGATAAACTCATTTTGATATAATGGCATGTATAGGCTAATGAGGCCAAATGATGAAGTAACATGTGTGTTTACAACCTAGCCATTGGAGTGGCTAATAATATGTATTTTGAGGTAATATGGTACGTTCATGTTCAACAAGATACAAATCACCATTCATAAAACATGATTTACAAATCAATGTAAAGGTAAGCTTCATGGTATGGTTAAGAGTTGGAAATGTTAGATTGAATGATGGAAATTGGTTAAATTGGCTGGTATATGTATGTAAGTTTTTATACAGGAAAACAGTTAAGTTTGAGTGAGAAATAGGGCTAGGAAATGGCTTGACACGGGTTTTAAGCATGGTCGTGTGTCAAAATCGTGTAAAAATGGCTTAAAAATAGAGAAAAACAGTGTACCAAACGGCTTAGCCACATGGGCGTATGCCCTTTTGATACTTAAGAAATTGCAAGTCAAAATTCCACACGGGCTGGCCACACGGCCATGGGATCCCCACAAGCTGGCCACACGACCATGTCCTAGGCTACACTGGCGTGTGCCCTTATTTTCAAGATAAAATTTCTAAAGTTGCCGGTTTAGTCCCGAACCATTTCCAAAGCATGTATTGGGCCCCATAGGCCCATATCAGGGACTTTACCATAAAATTTGAAGAGTTTTAATCTAGAATGCAAATTTTTGACTCGGTTTTACACAAATGCTAGTGGATAAGTCCAGTAATGCCTCGTAACCCTGTTCTGATAACGGGTACGGATTAGGGGTGTTACATTTATTAGTATAAGAGCTACGGTTTAGCCGATTCTCGGACTAACATAGCAAGTGTGAATTTAGCTATACATGCCATTATATAATTGATGATAGTGTGATATTTCCTGACCAATTTTAAATGTGTATTTCATATAGTAAATGTCTTCCAACCGAGAAATAGCAGAATCTGAGGAAGCTGAGAGTGCTTCTCAAGCTTCCGTACGACAAGCTACAGATGGTAGTAGTAGTAGTAGTAGAAGGTCTGAATCAGAGGGCCGAAGTGAATATGCTAAAGAGGCTTTCTTTGAAATGTTGGATAAATGGTTTCCTGAATATTTGAGAAGAAATTCTGCTACTTTTCAACCACAACCTCTCCCACTAAATACTCAGATTGTTCTTGAGAGGCCATCGAGTACTGAAACTGTTAGAATTGGTAAGGCTTCAGTGGATAAACTCAGAAAATATTGAGCTGAGGAATTTAGAGTTGCAATTGATGATGATCCGGAAAAAGCTAAATTCTGGCTGGAAAATACTATTCGAGTGTTGGACGAATTATCATGTACTCCAGCTGAATACTTGAAATGTGTTGTATCTTTGTTCAAAGACACGACTTATCACTGCTGGAAAATAATAAGTTCAGTGGTTCCAAAAGAAAATATTACCTGGGAGTTCTTTCAATCTGAATTCAGAAAAAAATATATTAGTCAAAGATTCCTAGATCAGAAAATGAAAGAATTTTTAGAATTAAAGCAAGGGAACAGAACCGTTGTGGAATATGAAAGGGAGTTTGTACAGTTAAGCCAATATGCTAGTGAGTGGGTACAAACAAAGGCAGAAATGTGTAAACGTTTTGAGGAAAGATTAAATGAAAATATAAAATTACTGATTGGTATTTTAAAAATAAGAGAGTTTGCAGCACTTGCTGATCGTGCAAAGAAAGCTGAAGAACTAAGTAAAGAAAAGAAGAAGGCAAACAGAGAAGCCCGATCCTCTAGGAAAAGACCTATTGGTAGGTCACAATCATTTTCTTCAAAGAAATCAAAGAGGTATCAAGAATGATCTACTACTTTAGCTGGGTATTCCGGTAAAGAACGTGGTTCTCAACGCTTTAATTCCAAGTTTTCATTACCGTCAGAGACTAATGTTGGAAGTGTGGGAAACACGAAGTCAAAATGTAAACACTATAATAAATTTCATCATGGGGAATGCAGAATGAAAACCGATGCATGTTACAAATGTGGTTCACATGATCATTTTTTGAGAGATTGCCCGGAAATAGTTGAAAGAGATGCTGAACAGATTTCAAAACCAGGTAGCACTGCTTCAAGGGGCAAACCACCTAGATAACCCGGAAATGTTAGTGGTAGCGAAGCGCTACAAAAGATTCAAATGCTAAATCTGATACTCGAACTCCTGCAATAATATATGCCATACAAGCCCGAGAAGATGCTTCAACGCCAGATGTCATTACTGGTACTTTTTCTTTACTAGATACTGATATTACTGCATTGATTGATCCAGGTTCCACACACTCATATATATGCATAAATTTAGTAAATGTTAAAAATTTACCTATTGAATTCACTGAATTTGTGGTGGAAGTTTCAAATCCTTTGGGTCAATGTGTAAAGGTGGATAAAGTTTGTAAAAACTGTCCACTTATGGTAAGGGGTAAATGTTCCTTGGCTGATTTAATGCTACTGCCTTTTGATGAATTTGATGTGATATCGGGAATGGATTGGTTAACCCAACATGATGCAGTGGTTAATTGTAAGCAGAAGTATATTGTGTTGAAATGTCAAGACGTGAGTTACTTCATGTTAAATCTGACAAGCTAGATGGATTATTTAATATGATTTCAGCAATAGCAGCACAGAAATGTATGAGGAAGCGATGCGATGCTTATCTTGCTTATGTGTTAGATACTAAGGTAACTGAGTCAAAGATTCAATCTGTGCTAGTTGTATTTGAGTTTCCAGACGTGTTTCCAGAAGAATTGCCTGGCTTACCACCTGTCAGAGAAGTGGAATTCTCTATAGATCTAATTTCAGGAACAACACCAATATTGATAGCACCTTATCGAATGGCTCCTGCCGAGTTAAAAGAATTGAAGGCGTAGTCACAAGAATTAATTGACAGGGGTTTTGCTCGACCTAGTTTCTCACCATGAGGTGCTCCGGTGTTATTTGTAAAGAAGAAAGACGGATCTTTGAGGTTGTGTATTGATTACCGGCAGCTCAATAAAGTTACTATAAAGAATAAATATCTACTGCCTCGAATTGATGACTTATTTGATCAGTTGAAGGGAGCTACCGTATGTCCCCTGCATCTTTAAATATGAAGTCAGGATAGTACACGGGCAAAAGACACGGCCGTGTGTTTGGTTATGTGAAGGACATGGGTTTTAAGCATGGTCATATGTCAAAATCGTGTAAAAATGGCTTTAAAATGGAGAAAAATCAGTGTACCACACGGCCTAGCCACATGGGCGTGTGCCCAGTTGTATGCCCCTTTGATACATAAGAAATTGCAAGTCAGAATTCCATACGGCCATGTTCCAGGCCACACGGCCATGTCCCAGGCCACACGGGCGTGTGCCCTTATTTTCAAGGTAAAATTTCTAAAGTTGCTGGTTTAGTCTCGAACCATTTTCAAAGCATGTATTGGGCCCCGTAGGCCCATATTAGGGACTTTACCATAAAATTTGAAAAATTTTAATCTAGAATGTAAATTTTTGACACGGTTTTATACGAATGCTAGTGGATAAGTCCAGTAATGCCTCGTAACCCTGTTCCGATAACGGATACGGGTTAGGGGTGTTACAGCTTTCATAATTGTATGCAATAAACGAGAGTTCAATAATGATACGTTAGTGTAATAACTCCCCGATTAAATAATGTTGTAATTAATAAACAAATATTTAAAACTTAATTACAAGTTATTTGAGCTCTAATTATATATTCAATTAGTCTCTCCGCTAGTTCGATATAACCCCAAACGAATATCATATAGAACTGATAATATAGAATGAACGAAAAATGATGATTAAGAGAAAAAGATCGCATGTATCATTATCCACAATAAATGTATTTTCTTGCTAAATACATAAGATGACTTAGAAATTAAATGAATTTATTTGAATTATTATTTAATTAATTGTAATTAATAATTGGAGTTCAAAATGAGAATTAGATAAATTAAATGAGAATTAATAATGAGAATTAAATACATAAGATGACTTAGAAATTAAATGAATTTATTTGAATTATTATTTATTTGAATCATAACTTTATTAAATGAGACAAGTAAATATATTTTCTTATTGATTCTAATACGATAAAGCTACTATAATTTGATTAATTATAAAAGGACTAATTAAAATTATAATAAAAAGGGTTAATATTTAGTACATTAGCAATGTATTTTTTTTATTTCGCAAGTAGCTTTAAAATTTTGACATATGTATTTTTTTTAGTTATTTACTTTTTAATATTTTACTATACTCTATACAAGAGTTGCATTTACTATACTCTAAGAACTCAAACAATGTGCCAAATATTTTTCAAAAAATAAATAAGAATATTTAGAACTTTTAAATTTTAATTAATAATATTCACGTATTCCTAATTTAAAAATTATTTTATATTTTAATTCTTAATTTAATTATCTAGTTTTTAAAAATAATTTTTATATAATTTTATATTTTTTCTATTTTAAATTACCCCAATGAACAAAAAGAATTATCCATATTTAAGAAAAAAAAGTTTTACAATAATTATTAAATAAAAAACTTCTGTTATTACAGTCATTCAAATAAATTTAAAAAAAAAAAGAAAAAGAAAAATTGCAGACTCTAGAAAGAGAGAGGTGAGAACACCTTTGATGTTTGCTCATTTCACACCGCATGGAACCAACTCCCTAACCGAAGCCTTCCTCTCCAATCTTAACCTTAAAATATCAAAATCATAAATCAAAATAAAGATCCTTCTAATATCCAGAAAACATTTGAACTAAAAGGGTTTCGGAAAAAGAAAATCTTTCCGATCTGGAAAGAAGAAAAACCCTAGTTTTTGCACTCCACTGCCAAAAAAATAAAGAAAAGTAAAAAGAAAGGGGGCAAAATGGCGCTATCCGAGGAAGAGTGCTCAACGGCGAAGGCATCTTCCTCTTCACCGGCATCGTCGTCAGCGACTGTTTCTTCGCAAGGCGTTAACTACCTAGCCAAGTGTGTACTTAGAGGAAGTGCTATCCTTCAGGTCGCTTACGGTCACCTCCGTTCTCCTTCTTCCCTGGACGTCGTTTTCGGCAAGGTCTTTCCACTTTTTTCCTGGTTTTTAATTAATTTTAACTTTTATTCATCGAATTCGATCAATTTACTTAGTACAAACAATAATCAACTTGCATTTTGACAGTGCTTACCTTTTTTTTTTTTTTGTTTTAATTAGTTTCTTGTAGGATAAGCTTTAAAATTTGCTCTTAAGATAACTCAATGTGTGGTTTTATCTTAATTCGTAAGAGATAAATTGTAATAGGAAAATAGTTTAAATATTCCTTGTCAATTTTTTTTAATGACATTTATGATGCTGTTTTCACTTTTCGACCTAGTATTTAGTTCTATATATGAACTAGAAGTTACTTTCAAACTGATATTTACATGGTTCATCCAAGACTGCTACTAACTCTTCCTATAGCATTTCCATAACGACATCTTTATTTCTTCTTTAAATTCCCATGCTCAAATATAGTATTGTAACGTTGACTTTCAATGCGTCTTTTTGAATCTACAGCCTCTCAGTTATTTGCATTTAGTTCTATCATCCTATTGTCAAACTTGTTTTTGATAATGATGGTGATACTTTAATCTTATTAATTCTGATAATAAGTTCCTTCAATTTTACATTAAGAAATCATATATGTAAGTGCAAACACTTTCCAATCACACTGTGAAGAATTACCTTAGGAAATTGGGAGAACTGTACATAATGGAGACAGTAAAGTCGAAAAGAGAAGCAAATTTAATTCAAATATAACAGTTTATATAATTCTTGGATTTCACTAAGGCAAAAGATCATGTTGATTTCACATCAATCCGTGGCTCGATACAATAGTTGAGATAGGTGTACTCATGAGGATGAAAAGTTGTAGTAATCAATTAAGTGGTTATCATTCATTTCAATCTATGGCTTACACTCAATTCAGTGTACCAACTACTGTAGCCATAGAGTTGTTTTGGGAAATCAATCTAAAAGAGAGGGTCTTTACTGTTGTGCAGTAGTGGTGTCATGGGCTAATATTCAAATGGGTTGGAATTGGTTTTCAAGAAATGGGATATGGTAATATAGAGAATTCTCCAATTGAGAACAACACACAGATTTTGATAAAAGGATAAAGGGTTATGGATTAGTTTTCTTGGATTGTAAACCTTGTTCCTGAAGAAAGCTGTCTGGGTTTGCTCAGCTTTGAGTTTGACTCTTTGTTGTATTTGATGAATTTCTTCCTTCTGAAACTAGAGTGAATTTATGGCATTTCTGTAAAGAGATAGCTAATCTAACTGATTGTTTGATGGTGTTTTACTCATGAGACACCGTAGAGTTGGTAATAATTGGTGAAAATGGTATGATAACATCTATAAATATATTAAAAAAACATTTTCCAATTGAACATAGTTTTAGATTAAAAGAATAAGGGTTATGGATTAGGTTTTCTGGATCATTGATGTTATCCTCCAAAAGAGCCATTCTAGTTTGCTCTGCCTTGCGTGTGACTATTGTATCAGAGGAAATTACTTCTAAAACCACTGTTAATTCATGACATTTTTGTAAAACGATTGCTAATCTAACTGATTGTTTGGTGGTGTTTTATTCAGGAGACGTCCATAGAGTTGGTAATAATTGGTGAAGATGGTATTGCAACATCTGTCTGTGAGCAGACTGTCTTTGGTACGATAAAGGATCTTGCCATTCTACCTTGGAATGAGAAGGTCTATGGACAAAATACACAGGTCTGTACCAAAAATATAATGGAAGCATTGTAGGACATATCCTCTTTATATTCATTTGTCTGAGAGTATTTCTTACTTTATTTATTTTTAATAATAGATCTTCTGGACTGGATAAAGTTAATATGATTTGAAGCAGTTTTTTGTAATACAATTATACTATAATTTCATTTTAAGTTAATTTGCTTTCTTCTGTTTTCTTTATTTAGATGCCTGGGAAAGACCTTTTGGTCGTTATTTCTGATTCCGGAAAGTTATCTTTTCTCACATTTTGCAATGAGATGCACAGGTTTTATTTTCTATCCCGCAATTTAGTTTTCCATGTTGAAAGTGAACATGCCTAATGGCTCTACAGCTGACATTTTGGTATGTTTACTTCCACTGTGACGATACATATTTTTTGAGATAGGTTTTTTCCCGTCGACCATATTCAGCTTTCAGATCCTGGAAATGCAAGGGATCAAATTGGAAGAATGCTAGCTGTTGATTCGACGTAAGTCCCTTATGCGAAAGATTAATCTGTGTGCATGTTATTTTCTTATCTCTCTGTGCATGTTGAAACTAGATCCATTTTTTTTAAAAACTAACAGAATATCATGTCTAGCAATGCGATGGGTTGGCCTAACTTCCCTGATTTTCCTTTAACAGTGGCCGTTTCATCGCTACTAGTGCTTATGAAGACCGATTAGCCTTTTTTTCCCTTTCAATGTCTGGAGATGATATTATTGACAAGGTATTGTTATTGTCAGACTGGATTCAGTGTTCTTGCAGCATTTTTGGTTGAAACTTTGTCTTACTGTGTATATGGAATTATGAGATCTTATCTGTGAGTATTTCAGAAAATATTTTATCCACCTGAGAATGAAGGCAGTGGTAGTTCTACTAGAAATGCTCAAAGAATTAGTATACGTGGTACAATATGGAGCATGTGCTTTGTTTCAAAAGATCCTATCCAAACAAATAAGGAGCATAATCCTGTTTTAGCCATTGTTTTAAATAGGTAAGAGCTAAATTTATAAAGATGATCTAGGAAATGGTCATATTTATGGTCTATCTGTCTTCCCACGGGATAATATATATATTTGCTTGGGCTAGTCTAAGAAAGGGGTACATATTGTTACTGCAGGAAAGGTAATACCCTGAATGAACTGGTATTGTTGGGATGGAATCTATCAGAGCATGCAGTTCACTTCCTTTCACAGTATCTTGAAGCTGGACCACTAGCACATAGCATTGTTGAAGTTCCTCATTCCTGTGGATATGCATTGCTGTTTAGGGTTGGTGATGCTCTCTTGATGGATCTTAGAGATGCACGTAATCCTCACTGTGTGTATAGAACAACCTTAGATTTTTCAGTCCATACACCAGAGGAACATATTTGTGTTGAAGAGTTATGTACAGCACATGAATTTGATGATGATGGGTTATTTAATGTTGCTGCATGTGCTTTACTGCAGCTGAGTGATTATGATCCAATGTGTATAGATGGTGAAAGTGGAAGTGGAAAAACAACCTGCAAACATGTTTGCTCATTTAGTTGGGAACCGAAAAGCGATAGAAGTCCGAGGATGATCTTTTGTCTTGATACTGGAGAATTTTACATGATCGATGTTTCCTTTGATTCTGATGGCCCTAAGGTGAATATATCTGATTGCCTCTACAGAAGTCAACCTTGCAAGTCCCTTTCGTGGGTCGATGGTGGGTTCCTGGTGGCAATTGTAGAGATGGGGGATGGTCTGGTCCTTAAGGTTGAAAATGAGAAGCTAATATACAAAAGTCCTGTTCAAAATATAGCTCCCATCTTGGACATGTCAATAGTGAATTACCATGGGGAGAAACATGATAAAATGTTTGCATGCTGTGGTGTTGCACCTGAGGGATCATTAAGAATCATACGAAGTGGAATTAGTGTAGAAAAGCTTCTAAGAACTGCCCCTATTTACCAAGGAATAAGTGGAACCTGGACAGTTCAGATGAAAGTTACGAACTCTTATCATTCTTTTCTTGTGCTATCATTTGTTGAGGAGACCAGGGTACTATCAGTTGGATTAAGCTTTACTGATGTTACTGATTCAGTTGGTTTCCAACCTGATGTCTGTACTTTGGCATGTGGTCTTGTTGCTGATGGCCAGCTCGTCCAAATTCACCAAAATGCAGTTAGGCTTTGTTTGCCTACTAAGGCTGCCCATTCTGAAGGTATCATTATGTCTTCTCCCGTCTGCACAACTTGGTCCCCAGATAATATGAGTATCAGTTTGGGGGCAGTTGGCCAAAGTTTGATAGTTGTCTCCACTTCTAATCCATATTTCCTTTTTATTCTTGGGGTCAGATCACTATCAGCATATAATTACGAAATATATGAATTGCAGCATGTGAGATTGCAGTATGAGTTATCGTGCATATCAATACCTCAAAAGCATTTGGAGATGAGGCATTTAAGCTCTAATGTAAACCTGGTGGATGTTGGTGGAGCTGTTCCTCCTGTTGGAGTTGGCATGGGTATTACCTTTGTTATTGGTACCCATAAACCTTCTGTGGAAATTCTATCTTTTGCACCTGAAGGTCTAAGAGTTATTGGTGCTGGAACAATTTCACTAACGACTACTATGGAAACTGCTATTAGTGGTTGCATTCCTCAAGACGTAAGGCTAGTGCTTGTTGATCAGTTTTATGTTCTGGCAGGATTGAGGAATGGAATGCTGCTTCGGTTTGAGTGGCCTTCTGCCTTCGCTCCTTCATCGGAGCTATGCCTACGTGGTTCTATTCCTTTTCCTGGAAAGGTTGAGAATTTTTTATTGAATACAAAATTAAACTCGTTTGGATCAGAAACATGTTCTGTTAATATGGGTGAGAAAGATGGCCTTCCTTTTACTCTTCAATTGATCGCGACTCGTAGAATTGGCATTACCCCAGTTTTCCTTGTTCCTTTGAGTGATTCACTTGATGCAGATATTATAGCTCTCAGTGACAGGCCTTGGTTATTGCATACAGCTAGGCATAGCCTTTCTTATACATCTATATCATTTCAACCTTCCACGCATGCAACTCCTGTGTGTTCTGTTGAATGCCCTAAAGGAATTTTATTTGTCGCGGAAAACAGTTTACATTTGGTAAGAGTCCTTATCTTTAGAACATTGAATTACTGTGATTGTTTAGCTGTCATACTATTGATGATAGTTTATATTTCCAGCCTTGAACAGTTGGCTTTTGACTTATTGGAACTGTTTGGGAGTAAACTTTCTGAAGTAAACCTGGCTGACAAACTAATTTCCATGATGTTTTTGGCATTTTCTTGATGTCTAAAGCTTTGGGTTCATACACTTTTATGGCTTAAAATTTCTCCCCTCTTCCCTTAATACTGCCAAATTTGTCTATCTGCCTAGTAATAGATAGAGAAGTCTGTATGAGTTATATTGGGAAATTTGGTGCTCTGCATATTATTTTGGAACTTCAACTCTGTAGAGCTATCAATTAAACTGCATCTAGCCCTTCCTTCCAAGTTAGATGACTCATTTTAGTAACTGTATCAGTGCATAGCATGGGTGGACCTGATTTCAACTCTTCCATGACCATACTTCATCCAAATGGATTCATATAAAGCCTGTTTGGTTGTTCAAAAATGACAAATAAACTTGCAGGCAGTGTCGGAGCCAAGGGGGGGCTGGCAGGGGTCCCTGCCCCCCCTAAAATGGAAAATTTTCCATTTAGGCCCTTTATAATTTATAAAATTTTAAATTAATAATGGTAAAATTGCACTTTGGCCCCCCCAAAATAATAAAAATTTGATTTAATCCTTTAAAAATTATAAAGATAGACTATTAAATTGGTGAAATTGCATTTTTACTATTGTAAAAATATACAATTTAATTCCGGCCCCCCAAAAACATTTTTGGCAATGCCACTGCTTGCAGAGTTGTATATTAGTGGGTTGCCTGTTACAAATATAGGATGCAATGTTCTCATTCTTATCATTGATCCTTTTCCTCCTGATTCTTACTGAACGTTTCTCCTTGCATCCATAATCATCTATCCCCGATGTTTGAATTAATTGCTGCATACTTGGATATTTTCCTCTTCGTGTTCTGCATATGTATTTATATATGTATGAACGTATGTACACCTATTTGTCATGTAAAGGAAATTTAAGCACATGGTTTGGTAGCTTGATAAAGGCAATTGAGTTACAACTACAGTGGATAAAAAAACTGTTGTCTGAATTTAAATATTATTTGATCAATTAAACTATGTTGCTTTGTTTTAGTGCGATGCTTGTGAAAATTAGATTAATGTTGGCTGCTAGTGGATGGTGTTGTCAGAGCTGTAGGAATGAACAAGTGGGGTTATGAAGGAACTGTGAGTGGTTGATTGACATAGGTGGAGTGATGGACGGTTGTTGTAATTTAGTAATGGTTCTCTTACATGACTTAGATGATATTATTGGATTCCTTGTCTTCTCATAGAAGAAACCATGATTAGTAATAGCTTCCATTTTCAGAAAAATGTGGTTCTATTATTTATTTAAAAGCATCTCAATTCTAATCTGGTGCACGATTTGGCTGAAGTCACTAGTTTTAATTTTGTGTTTAAGGTGGAGATGGTGCACAGTAAGAGACTTAATGTGCAGAAGTTTCATCTTGAAGGCACTCCACGGAAGGTCCTGTATCATAGTGAAAGTAAGCTTTTAATTGTGATGAGGACTGAGCCAAATAGTGACACATGTTCTGAAATTTGTGCTGTGGACCCCCTCAGTGGGTCTGTGATGGCATCTTTCAAACTCGGACCTGGAGAAACTGGAAAATGCATGGAACTAGTTAGGGCTGGAAATGAACAGGTTCTAGTAGTTGGAACTAGCCTGTCTTCTGGTCCAGCCATAATGCCCAGTGGTGAAGCTGAAAGGTTCATTTACTTTGTTATCCCCATTTTTCTTTCTTTTTTTTTTTTTTTGGTATTGAAGGGCTCAACTTTGTATCTTTGCTTGAAGCATGGTGACTTAAACTGGGGAACTATTTTTTAGAAGAGGGCCTGAGAATCCTTATAATTGACAGAAAAATTCTCCCTTCCCTTTTAAAGTTTCTGAATATTTCATGCTTTTAGTTCCATATGTTTTGACTCGATATTTTTGCTACAGCACCAAGGGCCGTCTAATTGTCCTCTGCATTGAACATGTACAACATTCAGATAGTGGGTCGATGACGTTCTCTTCAGTGGCTGGGTCATCTTCTCAACGAAACTCACCATTTCGTGAAATTGTTGGTCATGCCACTGAACAACTATCAAGCAGTAGTATCTGCAGTAGCCCAGATGATACTAGTTGTGATGGAGTAAAACTAGAAGAAACTGAAGCATGGCAGTTCCGGCCGGCTTACACAACCACTTGGCCTGGAATGGTACTTGCTATATGTCCATATCTAGGCCGTTACTTCTTGGCCTCTGCTGGTAATGCTGTAAGTTGCAAACCACAATTTATTCCTTTAAATGCTAGAGTTCTGCCATTAATTAGTCTATTAAGATGTTGATCCTTTTTTCCCCCAGTTCTATGTATGCGCTTTTCCCAATGATAATCCTCAAAGGGTGAGAAGATTTGCAATAGCGAGGACGCGGTTTATGATAACATCATTGACGGCATATTTTACTAGAATTGCTGTAGGCGATTGTCGTGATGGTATTCTTTTCTATTCATATAATGAGGTGAGAAAATTCTGCTGACTGTAAATGGTAAATTCATTACTGATGTCAACCATGTCCTTTAATGCTTATAGATAGTTTTTGTATAATTTTCAATTAATATGGTAATCAAATCGTTATGGTGATCTTATCATTTGTGATTTCAAATCTACTTTGGTAATAATCATAAATGCTACTGAACTGTTAAATTAGAAAATATAACATCAAGGGATAAACTAGCTTTTATAAAATAAATTAGGTAAACAAATTGAATTAGATCTATTAAAATTTTATCAAAAGGAGAAAAATATTTATTTAAATTTATACGACATTTAGAAAGCCAAAAAGGCAATTTATGTTTAAGTTTTCTACAACTAATATTACTTTAAAAGGGTAAAATATCATACATAAAACGATTACAATTTTGAAAGGGGGCAGATTTTTAACTCTTAACTAGAAAAGGGTTTCACCAGTATAGTTAATTTTATATATTATTTCTCACTGGTAATAAGCATCATAAATAAATCACCTTCTGAGAGATCAGTGCCACCAGAAGACCGTGAGTTTCTTACTTACCTACATGGTGATCTAGTCTCCATGTGTAGATCACCATGACTTTTGGGGTGATCACTCCATAAGACACTGTCATGGTGTAACCAATTGTTCTTTTACCTATTTACAACTCCCTTACCAATTGCATCACTGTAATCGTGGTCTTTGATATCTATTCTAAACCGACTCTACCTTCTTATATGCTAGGACTCCAAGAAACTGGATCAGACATATTGTGACCCATCTCAAAGGTTAGTTGCTGATTGTGTTCTTACTGATGCTGATACCGCCATTGTTTCAGATCGTAAGGGCAGCATTGCTGTCTTGTCTTGTTCAGATCGTCTTGAAGGTAAGTACATGAAACCATGACTCGTTTTACTGTCTAGTTGTATGTATGGTTACATTTATTTGTATTTCTTCATATGTTCTTCAAGTTTTATAGAGGCCGTTTTTTATCTTCAAGTTCTCTTAGTAGCTATTGCTATAGTTTGCTAAAGACTGATCACAATGTTGTGAACATATTATGCAAGGAAGGAAATCATTGTCTTCAGGAATTTATTTATTTATCAAGCCTTATTAATCTGATTGTTGGAATGAGTCCTCCATAAAAAGTTATACTGAAATTAAATTTCGTGTTATATTTATTTATGTAAAACAATTTTATAATAGTTTAACAGTATACATGACTAGTGAGCTAAAAGTATTATTAATCGGATGGTCTAATCAAATGTAGTATTTGGTAATTTGTGCTTTTGTGGAACATAATTTAGATAAGCAAAGCATTTCTTTTGAAGTTTTCTTAAACAATAACAATTTCATATTTGATGCAACTGCATTAAAATATTGTTTTACCAAATCATATGAAAAAAAGTTCTATTTATCGTTATAGAAGGAAAATATATTTTATGGACAAAATATTTGGATTTTTGCATTTTACATATACAGCTTAAATGTTATCATTTTAAAATGACATATGCTTTGACCTTGTACACATGGCTAATTGTATTCAATGAATCATAAAGCCACTGGCTCCTTAAATATTGTTTTATCCCTGTAGGTTTTCACCCTCACGTTTTTTCTTTCATTACTCAGCACTGCATATTTAATACTCATTGTGATATATACCAAGGGAATAATAGTTTTAGTAGCAAAACAAAAAAGAGAAATAATACCAGAAGTGTAAGGTAAAGGATCTAGAAATTGGAACCCCCAACTAGGAACTGTCTTAATGACAGTAAAATAGCTTAGAGAAACAAAAAACAGTTGGAACCTTGACAAAGACAGTAGAAAGCATGAAGCATTAAAGGAGAAAAACAGATGAGTAGTCCCTAGACCCATACAAATGTGAAGTTAAGCACTTTTTGGGATCTGTATCAAGATCTGTAGTTTCATTAGATGCTAACTTCTTTAATGGTGGGATTAGGGGGTCATCGCTGATTGCTATCACCTTCAGCCGGAACCAGAACTGGATTTTGTTGTCTGAATGTTAACATAGCCTATTATCCTGTGTAAATGAAATAATGGAGCCTGAGGTCTTGTTTGATAACCTGTTGAAATAATTCAATTTATTGAAAATTAATACTTTCAGCAGTTTAATTTTTTAAACATGTTTAATAACAATTATCATAAATCATTTGATAGAGCCTCTTCAGTGAAAAACTATTGAAAAAGATAAGTAGATAAGAAGTGACTTATTACCATGAAGAATACATTTTTTTTCTTTTACAATATTTTAAATTAACTACTTTTATTATTAGTTTGGATGTTGTTAAAATTAATTATTTTTAGTTTTTATGATATTTTTATATTTAACATTTTTACCTTTTATCAAATATTTTTTATATTCAAATTAAAATTAATGGCAAATATATAAAATGAAAATTTTCAAAATTTAACATCTACATTTATCAAACAATATATTTATATTCAGCAGTTAATTTTCAAAAACAGACCAAACAATTTTTATAATCCAAGTTTACTACTTATTAAATTTAACATTAAAAATTCAGCACTTTAAAAATTTTTCAATTTATGAAACGCAAATAAGCAATGAATGATTCTAATTTTTAACATGTATTTTAGCTGCTGATATGCTTGTGTTTCTGTCTGGCATAATTTCATTTATTAATTTTTAATGTCTCAGATAATGCAAGCCCTGAACGCAACTTGACGCAGACTTGCGCATACTATATGGGTGAGATTGCCATGAGCATCAAGAAGGTAAATCATTGCAGCTCATCATTATCAGTGCTATTATAATGTGCCTTGGGTTTTATGAGATCAGGCTAGCCAATTGAAAGTCAAATAAAGATCATTGGCCTTGGTGATATTATCAACATTTTTCTATTTAGTATCGTTGCAGCTCATCATTATCAGTGATATTGTAATGTGCCTTAGTTTTTATGAGATCATGCTAGCCAATTGAAAGTCAAATAGAGATCATTAGCCTTGGTGATATTATCAGCATCATTCTATTTAGTATTGTTGCAGCTCATCGTTATCAGTGATATTGTAATGTGCCTTAGGTTTTATGAGATCATGCTAGCCAATTGAAGGTCAAATAATCATTAGCCTTGGTGATATTATCAACATTATTCTATTTAGTATCATCAATATAATTGTAAAGGATGATGTAAATTCCAGGTTCTACCTAAACAAAGGTCTGCTTCCTTCATAGTGAATTATATTGGTTATTCACTTGTCTAATTAGAGAAGTTGTGCATGGGAAATTAGTGCTTATAGGAATAAATAACGAGGATGCTGTGAATGTGGTGAACAAGGGTTACTATAACGAAAATCTATCACAACAACTCAAGGTTGATGATAGAGGTATTGCTGTTTTCTGGTTGCATGTAATCCCTGCTACAGTTATGTACAATTCACAGGGTCCATTTTCTTGTCCTGAGAAGCTAGAGTCAATTTCATTCAGTGTAGAGTTCTTGGAAATTATACTGATCACTCTGCCGTACTAAGCCCAATCATTGGATTATTTGAGTTCTAAAGTCACAAAATATGCTAGAATTTATTTTGTTTAGTGAGCAACTGTATCTTATAATTTTTTTTCTTGGTATAGAATCACCTGTTATGTGTTGTGATTTTGAAATAATCTTGCTGTGTAGTGTTGTGGAAGTTTGCTTTCAATTGATTGAGGAAAAAGGTAGACATTTTCTTTAATGATTAGTTGCTATTATGCTTTGCCCGCTTAATATTACATTTGTGATTATTTCTTGGAGTTTAGTGAGTATTCATGAGGAGGGGGAAAAACAGAGCAACTCTTTTGATCTAGCAGTTTTTATCTCAGAAAAGAAAATATAATATATCTAAAAAGGGTTTTTAGTCTGATATGTTCCTTTTCAATTTGATTTGACCGAAATCCTTTTGATAGGTGAGATGCTAAATTCTTATTATCCCTGAATTCTATGGATTTCATTCTGTGCTTAAATGCTGAACGGTGCACTAATGGTTAAGCTGTTTGTTGCTTGTTCTTTGGGCAGATAATTTACGTTTTAAGTTTTTCTGGACATGGTTTTTCCTCTTTAACTAGCTGTTTGAGATATTCTATATATTTTTTGTAGGGTTCATTTATTTACAAACTTCCAGTTGATGATATGTTAAACAGCTGTGAGGCTCTGAATGCAAATCTTGACCCTTCACATAGTGCTATAATGGCCAGCACACTTCTGGGAAGCATAATGATCTTCATACCTATATCAAGGTATGGATTAATGTTTGGGGATGAAGTGAATTGATTTCAGTATTGCAAAGTAATATGTGTCATCTAAGTGTTGGATCATTTAGTTGTACCTTCAATAATGAGCCAAGGTTAATGTCAATAGACATGTTTGGTCTTTAGCGCCGCATAGGCTCCCATGTTCTGATATTTTGATTTATGTCTGGATTTGGGACTTTTGTTTGATAAATTGTATGTTTCTGTAGGGAGGAATACGAACTGTTGGAAGCTGTCCAAGCTAGACTCATTCTTCATCCATTGACTGCTCCTGTATTAGGCAATGATCATAACGAATATCGTAGTCGTGAAAACCCGGTAAGAATGTGTTTTCAAGGTGATTTGATCTTGAGCAGTATGCACTAGCTACTTTTAACTGTAGAGCCTTGTAGGTGTTGATGAAAATTTAATGCCACTAGCTTTATTCAGTCAATGAAATATTGAAATCTAGGAGCAATTTGAGCCTCTATATTAGCTCCTTGCTGTGCTCTGTTTCTTTCTTTAGTTTTGCCAATCGTCCTCCATTTTTCTAAAAAAATGTTATGCTTCTTATTCTTTCTTTGGTGGGGGTTTGGGATCCAGGCTGCTTTTGTCTGTTGATGTTAATTCAGGGGTTCAGAAAAAGCAAACCTCTTTTCTAACTGTGGTTTATTGTTTGTTTGTGGGGATAAAGGCTGGCGTTCCCAAGATACTTGACGGTGACATGCTATCTCAATTCTTGGAGCTTACAAGCATGCAGCAATTGGCTGTATTGTCGTTTCCCATTATTTCTCCAGTTACTCAGAAGTTGAGTCCGAAACCACCACCTTCACCTATCCCAGTCAGCAAGGTCGTGCAACTCCTTGAACGAGTCCATTATGCCTTGAATTAATAATAACAACATGCTATTTGAGACAGCGTTGATGAAGGAGAGATCAATAACAGTAACAAATATGGCTTGTGATCATAGTTCTGACTCGAGATATCAAGGGAACATCAAAAGTGGCAGTGTGAGGGCTGGGTACAAGAAGATGACAACCACCGGCTACAATCATGCACATTTTGGTTTTATAGTCCATTACAGAAATCGGAGGTTGGGTAACACAGCTGCAGGCACAAGGAATAAAGAGCTGAAGTAAATGGGTAAAGTTTGTGCTATGTTTTTCCCTTTGTAAGTAATAACATTGTATAGTTGGTTCAAATGGAAAATGTAAGGCCTGAAAAGCAGCAATTAAATTGGGTTTTTTCTTCTGCAACAAAATATTACATGTTTCTTGTTTATTATTATTATTATTATTATTATTATTATTTTAAAAAAGGCTCTCTATTCAACCTCAAGAAAGAAGCCAAACATTATCGAGAAATCTTACCAAAGCGAATGTCATTTTTTTCGTTTCTGTAATGATTTAGTTTGATGGATTCCATGGCATAATGCCCGAAATTATTATTATTATTATTATTATTATTTTTAATGATTTAAGTTGATGGATTTCAGATAAATTTATTTTTATGTATGATGTGAAATATAACGGATGGATTTTTAAAATAGTAATTATAAAAAAATTATGGAAGTGTAAAACTTCTCTTAAAGGGTATACTTAAAAAGTATTCTAATGGAAAGAAATACTTTTTTATTGTTCATTATATTATTAAATTAATATTAAAAAATAATATTTTTTAAAGTATATTAATATACTTTAATCATTTAAAAAGAAGTTATGTTACGTGATTTAATTAGAAACAAAATAAATATTTTGTAAGAAATATTTTGTAATTTTAAACTATAAAATAAAATGAAGATAATAAAAATCTTAACTCATAATGATTTGATTCGAATTTCATATTAAATATATGGTATTTATTTATATTAATTACCATTTAGCTTTTCATTATTACGAACCAATATGTAAAATATAAAGTTAATATGTAATTTTTTTCATTATATTTTTAAAATTATCATTATATTTTAATTTGATTGATATTTGCCATTGTCCATAAATTAAAGATAAATGTGCTATTATTCTTTCAACTCTATTTTGAACTTTGTTGTTTTACTGGTATTTTATTAAAGTTTGCCACTAAAAATTAAATTTTGCTTTTCAATTTTAATTTAAAATAATTTGAAGACAAAATTTAGTAAGTATTTTTATATTTTACTTCAAATTTTAAAAATAATAATTTAATTAATATAATATTAAAATTAAATAAAAATGGTTTTTTATAAAAATAAACTTATTTTTATCATTTATGATATATGTACTTTTATTTTTTTTCCAAGTTTTTATTTCATTTATAGAAAAATTAATTAAAAAATCAAAATTGATTGCAAAATTTAATAAAATTCAAATATTAGTAGTAATATTAAATCACATAAGAGTTGAATGATAAATTAACTCATATTTTTAAAATATAACTAAGTATGGTGACAAATTATGGTGACAAATTTCAATATTCATCAATAGTATGATGACAAATTTACACTTTAACTCTAAAATATATTTTGATAAAATAGAAAAAAAAAATCATATATAAGTGTTGAGTGCATTGATAAGGTACATTGCACTTCCAAAGGAGAATGCAAATTCAAACTTTGGAGATGACATTATTATGAGGGACAATTACGAGCCCTGAACATGGACCATAAAATGGACATGGAGAATACAAAATAAAATGGAAAAAAGTTGAAGTTTTTCATATGATTAATTGTTTAAATTTTTATATTTTCATTATTAATATACATATAGAAAATACTATAAATTATATTTTTGATGTATTTAATCATATTTATTTAATCATAAATAGAAACTAATTATAATTATAATTATTGAATATTAAATTTAAATAGATTAAAATCATAAAAATATTGAATTAGACTTCATATACATACTAAGTTACATTTGTTATTTTAGATTGATTATGGATTAAATAGTCTCGCAGTTATGTACTTAGACATCCAATATTTAGGTATTTCCATTCAACTAGCATATAAAGAAAATCACAGAAAAAATAAGTTTTAGTCTTATGTGGTAGTTCTCGTTTTCTTCACAAAAAAATATAATTTTTATTATTATTTGATATGTTTTATTTTTATCATTTTATCATTTTCTATTTTTTCCATTATTTGATATTTATTAACTTATGAATGATTCTTAGCACGATGTTTTGAAATATCATGTTTACTATATATAAAGAGGTGTTACTACAAGAAATGTACATAAAAACAATTTATTTTAGATTTTAAAATAACATTGTTATTTAATGAATTGATAATATATCTAATTTATTCATATAGATTTTACTAAGATTTGTATCCTATATAAAACTTTCAATGAGATCAAAGTTCTTATAAATAAAATTAGAGACTCAGTGAGGAAAAATAATTCTAAAATTATATTTTCTCTCAATTTGCCTCACTAGCTTCTCGAAAATTGGAGAACAAAAAGTCACCATGAAGTCATAAGTGAAGAAAATCGAGGGAAAATATTATCTTTTGAATGTCAAGTCAACCAAATTAGAGGCAACACTAAAGGAATTGTGAAAAACTAAATTTGTGTTAAAGAAACTTGGGTCTAACAATGACAAGCTAGATGAGATATTGACAGCCGATAAAAAAGACCTTATTAAGGGTGGACTTGGTTATACAGGAGACAAAACAATATAACCAACTGTGTTTGTCAAAGCTAATGAAGTTGTTGAACAACCAAAGTTTTCCAAGAAGGATGTTTATTCACCCAAAGGGTTGTAGAAAGCATAACCATAAGATTGTTTGTCACTATTGTGGTGTTCTAGGTCATATTAGGCCAAGGTGTTTCAAGCTTTTAAAGGACCTGAGAAAGAAGAGTCCAAATGTTGTTTTAGTTGAAACTTGAGGAGAATCTACTAGAGGACAAAAGAAAAAGTTAGTTTGGAGATGAAAAGATCTGAAGTGTTTTATTGTTGTTACAAATTGATCAAACCCTTGACTTGCAATCGAGTGAGCTTCTTTGACTTGAAGCTATGTGTTGCGAGATGGCCAACCATGCAGTGGTGAGTACATATGGCGGAAAGTGCAAGCGCCAAGTTATTTGGCAGACAATCTGAGAGTGCAAGCGCCAAGTCATTTGTTGGACAGTCTAAAAGGTTGAACTCTCCATATGCGTCAAGAAAGAACAAGCTCGTTGATGCTCAAGCTGCGCACTGCATGGCGAACTATGAAGCTGCTGACTATTTAGAGGATTGAAGACATGCTAATTGTATCTGCCAATTGTATGGAAATATTTTTTGGTGCATGTTATGTTACGCCAATTGTAGGATTTCTTTTATGTGTTTACGTGCTAATTGACACAAACCAACTTGTGTACAAGTTAAGTTTTTAAATTTTCAAGATTGTATTAATGGGATTAGTTGAGTTCTGACTTGAATCAACTAATATATATTGTATAATTTGTATTTGAAAACCATAATGACACGTAGCAAGTCAAATTGGATTGCTAATTTTCTTTGTTTTGCTTTCTTTTTTTGTTCATAATGTAACGCCCCTAACCCGAATCCGTCACCGGAATAGAGTTACGGAGCATTACCGGAGTTACCGATTTATTTATCAGATATTTCATTTCATCTAACGTTCATATTTGGAACCAATTAAAATCAAACATATTGTCCCTTAACGTACTTATTTTTCTCGATATGTTTTACTTAAATTTATTACTCGTCTCAATTTAATTAATTTCCTTATATCAACGTATCAAAAATAATCACCTATTTACATGTCATGATAAATATCATTCTCTTGCCATTTCTTCATAAACAGAAATCAAGTAATTCATTATATCGATATTTCATACATTTAAAAATACAATTCAAGTTACAATAACTTACCTCGTTGCTTGTACATGTTTATAATTTCATTAATCTGATATTTTTTTTTCACGTTCAAGTCTCCTATTCGAGTTATCCGGATCTTTATAAAGAAATTTGATCATCGTTTTCATTTATTTCATATTGTAATACATTCAATTAATACTCTAAATAAAATTACCATTTTACCCCTAAACTTTTAATTAATGACGATTTCATCCTTAGGTTAAAATAAAATAAAATTATTGCAATTTAATCCGTATTCCCAGCCGTTATTCTCAAACAAATTGATAACAACCTATAAATTCTATAAAATATCAGAATTTTCCATAATTTCAACACTTGTCAATTTGATCCTTAAAACATGTTTTTCCCTGATCTTGAGCTTAATTAATAATTTCATTCAATTTTGTAATTTTAAATAATAAAATAATTTATTTCATGCAAATTGGTCATTTCTAACATTTTTACAAAATTACCCATAAAATTTTTACTTTTATTCAATTTAGTACATGAGCCTAAAACATGCAAATTAGCCATGCTAGCTGAATATTCATACATATTTTCCTCCTCCTCCTCTCCATTCCACATCCTTAATTTATATAACATGCAACAAGTAACATTATCAATAATTTCACTATTTACTTATATGTATATTCAAAACTGTCCATTTGCGTCATAGTCACTAAATTATTTATATCTTAAGCTACAGAACTCGAAATCAAGATCCGCTAATTTTTCCTGAAACTAGACTTGCATATCTTATTACCATAAAATTTTAAGAATTTTTGGTTTAGCTAATAAGTACAGTTTATTCTTTGAAGTTACCCATGTTCTGCTGTCTGACAGTTCCGACCCTTCTTCACTAAGAATTAATTATCTCATCGTACAAGATTCGGATGATATTCCCGCTTATTTCTATTGAAAATAGACTCATTAAGGATTCAAAAAATATAAATTTAAGCCCCTAATTATTTTTATCCAATTTTTTATGATTTTCCAAATTCAGAATAGGAGAACCCGAAATCATTCTGACCTTGTCTCACAAAAGTTATTGTATCTCATTTAATTTAATATTTTATTCATCCTATAATTCGATTTCTACAATTTTTGGTGATTTTTTAAAGTTACACTACTGCTGCTGCCCAAAACAGTTTTAGTGAAAAAATATTGATTTCCATTTAGCCCCAAATTTTATAGTTCATACAATTCAATCCTTGCTCAATTAACTCCTCAATTGAGATAATTTTTCTCACTTAATACTTTATTCCATCATTTTAAACTACTTCATAACCCTTGAAAACCAGAACTTTAACACTAGACCTTAATTCCAAACTCTTTCACAATTAGGTCCTAAACCAATTTTCATCAATTTTACTTGATAAAATCATCATATATCAAAATTAAAGCTTCAATTCTATGTTTATTCATCATATGCTTCCAGTACTCATCCATAAAAACTTCAAAAATTAGCCATGGAATCAAAAACTAATGAAATAGTAAGTTGGACCCAATTGTAAAAGTCCAAAAACATAAAAATTTCAAGGAGAAAGCAAGAATTAGACTTACATGAAGCTAGAGTATGAAAACCAGCTTGAGCCCTCCTCCATGGCTGTTTTTCAGCTGATGAATATGAAGAGAAATGAAGAGAATTCTAGATATTCCAATTTAGTCCCATTTTTATTTAGTTAATTTTGGCAATTTTCCAATTTTGCCCTTATTTCACCCATTTTCTGATTTTTCTCAGCTATTGCCGCCCAAAATATCTCCTTTGGGCTTATTTTCACTTTAGGTCCTTCCTCATTTGTCAATTGAGCTATTTAATCATTTTAGCAACTTTTACACATTTTTCAATTTAGTTCTTTTTATTTAATTAGCTATCAGTACTTTAAAATTTCTTGACGAAACTTTAATACTAACTTATTAACACTCTATAAATATTTTATTTATAAAAATATTTATGACTCGATTTAAAATTTTTGAAGTCTCGATACCTCGTTTTCGATTCTAATTATTTTAATATATATATTTTTGTACACTATTCACTATTTCAAAATTTTTCCTAACTTCACATTTAACTTATACTTACTAAATTAATAATATTTCCTAATCATTTGTCGGATTTAGTGATCTCGAATCACTATTCCGACACCACTAAAATTAGGCTGTTACACATAACACCAATAATTGAAATCCAGAGTCATTGATCTTTGAGGGCTATTTTTTTGTGTTTCTGCAAAAATGTCTTCAACAAGTTTCTCACCTCCTCCACTGCTTGTGTTCAATGGTCAAAACTATCATATTTGGGTAGTAAAGATGAAGACCTACCTTCAAGCTTTCGACATGTGGGAGATAGTGAATGTAACACCCTTAACCTTTATCTGTCACCGAAACAGGGTTATGGAGCATTACTGAACTTTGCATATCATATATGGACATTTCATAACATTTAATATACATATTAGAAACCAATTATAAATCACTCATATTGTTCCTTGGGTGCTAAGCTGTGTGAGCATACTAATTTATGAAATTAAGGTGCAAGGGCCACACGGCCAAGTCGCACACCCGTGTGATAGGCCGTGTGCAAACACCTGAGCATTCTGTTTCTAAATTTTAAGGATGCAGGGGACACACGGCCAGACCACATGCTCATGTGCTTGGCCGTATGTTACACACTGTTGAGACACACGCCTGTGTCTCTACCCATGTGGACGAAAATTGGTCATTTCAATGCCACTTTTCTCTCCCATTTAGATATCAACCTATATACAACATTTTAACACATCAAAATACTACAACCAATCATTCAAAACAAGCCAAAATCATATATTATATACAATATATTATCACTTATATCTTAAATACTCAAACTTACCTATTTAAGCCATCTAACTTGTCTACTAAAGTTAACCACAAATTGAATACAACAACCTATATCATTCACATCAACATCACCAATATGTTTCATTTCCAACCCAACATATATATAAGCAAAATTATAATTTTTAACATTTACATAAGACAAACTTTGATTAAATCCACACAAACCCTACACATGCCATATAAACCGTATTGAACGTACAAAAACTATCGGAATAGGCTGGATAGTGCGACTTGATGTGCTGATCCAATCTTCTGACCTCTTGAAAATCTACAAGGACATTAAGCAATACAAGTAAGCTTAATGAAGCTTAGTAAGTTCGATGGCTTAAACATAAATCTTATCGAACCTACTATAACACATCAATTTAAATAAATTCATTCAATGTAATTTCCCTATCAATCACAACTTCAATCGATGAATACATTTATTTCAGATCAATACCAAAATAAAAATAAGTCTTCCAAAATCAATTTCATTTGTCACTTACCAAATCTTACCAAATCATAGAACGGCTGACGGATATGAGTACATCGTTTTCAAAAGCTCCAAGGCTAAACAGAAGCACATAAGGGCTAAACAGAAACCTATAAGGGTTGAACAGAAGCTCATAAGAGCTGAACGAAAACCCATAAGGGTTAAACAAAAGCTCAAAAGAGCTTGATGGAAACCCATTAGGGTTGAATGGAAACTCATATGAGTTAAACAGAAGCTCATGAGATCTAAATGGAAAGTAAACACGAAAGGTCGCAATAAATGCTGAACCTCAATTTACTTGGGTAATTTTTCGTTAATTCTTCCTTTGCTGTCTTTCACCACACAACGATTGTACTTAACCCCGCGTTCCATTTAAACTGGATATTCAATTCAAATTTATAATTTAACAATATTTCATTTTTCAACAATATACTAAATACATAATATCATTCATCAATTCAATATAATTATTAAAGTTTAACCATACAAACTTACCTGGGTTAAATTCTTAGATTTTTAGAAGTTCAGGGACTATTCTGCTAATTTCCTTTTTTCACGAGTATCTATGAGCTCTTTATCTAAAATATAAAATTACTCATTCATTGGCATAAATTTCAATTCCAATTCACTTCACCATTAATATCCTTAAATTTTTAAAGTTACACAATTACCCTAATTTTTACAAATTTTACAATTTAGTCCCTTTACTAATTAGTCTATCGAATGAACTAATTTTCTCAATTGATAAATTATCTAAATATTCTAAGCTATATTAAAGCCCTTGATACATAGAAATTTAATACCAAACCCTAATTCTTTAATTCTTCACAATTTAATCCTAAAATCAATATCTAACAAAATCACTTATTAAAATCATTATACAACAAAATTAAAGCTCTAAATTCATGTTATTTCATCAAAAATATCCAGTATTCATCAATGGAAACTTTAAAAATTTCCAATAAAATTAAAAACTAATGAAATAGCTAGTTGGACCTAATTGTAAAAGTCTTAAAAACATTAAAATTACGAGAGAAGGGAAAGAATTAGACTCACATGCAGTAAAAATATGCAAAACCAGCTTAAAAACTCTCTCCCATGGCTGTTTTGCCGAAATTATGAAGAAGAATGGCCTAGAAAACTTTAGAATCCAATTTATTTAATTTTAATTTCATAAAATTTACAATTTTGCCCTTGATTCACTTTATTTTTATTTATTTCTCTGCCTATGCCGCCTCATGCTTTTACTTTAGGTTTAATTGCTCCTTAAGTCCTCCCTTATTTATTTATCAAGCTATTTAATCACTTATTTCCTATAATTCACAAGTTTTGTAGTTTTTTCAATTTAGTCTTTTTTAATTAATTAACTATTAAAACATTAAAATTTTCTAATGGAACTTTAATACTACCTTAATGACACTTCGTAAATATTTATAAAAATATTTATGGCTCGGTTTATAGAAACGAGGTCTCGATACCTCAATTTCTAAAACCAATTGACCTAATAAATCCTTATAAAACACAAATTACTAATGTAAATTTTTTTCTAAAATCTCATTTGACTTGTAAATACTAAATAATAAAATTTTGAGCTTACTCGTCGGTGGTCTCGAACCACTGTTTTTCGACCACTGAAAATCAAGCTGTTACAGTGAAAGCCGATGTTGAACCACCACCATTGAGGGCGAATCCCACCATAGCACAGATCAGGAAGTATAGTGATGATCACGCTAAGAAGTACAAGGTGATGTCATCCATACAAAGTGGTGTTTCAGATGTGATTTTCACTAGGATTATGATTTGTGAGACTCCCAAAAAAGCTAGGAGTAAGCTAAGGGTGGAGTTTCAAGGTTTAGACAAGACCAAGCAGTAGAAACTCATTAATCTCAGGAGAGATTTTTAGAATTTGAAGATGATGGAGGTTGAAACAGTGAAGCAATATGCAGATAGGATAATGGCAGTGGTCAATAGCATCGAATTGCTTGGAGACCAGTTTAGTGAGAGTAGGGTGGTTGAGAAGGTTATAACAACATTTCCTGAGAGGTATAAGTCAAAGATTTCCTCTCTTGAAGACTTGAGGGACCTGTCAACAATCTCACTACCAGAATTAATTAAAACTCAGAATTGATTGTTTATATAAATTTGAATGTGATTGACACTTATTTGCATGTGAGAATGACTATTTACTACCTAATTGACTGTAGTTGCTTCGAGAACAAACGTGGCATCCTATAACTTGGACCTAACAATCAAGTCGGGCGAAGGGTTATAGTTATAATGTGTTAAAGAAAATGATAACATCATATATCGTGTAGTAATTATTTTACTCTAATTAAGTTAAATTAATTAAAACATAAATTAAGAAAAGAAATCTTCTTTAAAATTCTTTTATAATAAATCATATTTTTAAGAATGATTTTATTTCTAATTAAATTACATTAAATAAATAATAAAAAAGTTAAGTTATTTTAGAAACCGCTTTTTGAAAAATTCATATTATAAACTTTCTTTTTCTTAACTTGGGAGAACTATAAAAAAAAAAACTTACCTCCAAGCAATTCAATACAAATATAAAAGTGCTGAATTTTGGAATATGAAGAGACGATTTTAAATACCAAAGCTCTCTCCAAAGTCCAAAGTCTTCTTTAAAACAAATAAATAAATAACTTGAAGGAATTTCGAAGAAGTTTATGTCGATTCCCAATAATTTTCAATAAGTCAATCTACGATCTTAGTTTGCTAAAGAAAAGAGATCAAATTTTGTTTTCAAGATTAAGTCTTTATGACTCTTGAAATGAATTCAACTATCCAAGACCAAGTTTTGAAAACCCTTGAATAAGAAATCTTCAATTTTGAAATGGAGATCAATCAGTCTTCAAGACCAAGTCTAGAATGCTTTTGAAATGGATCAACCATCTGAGATAAATTCTCAAAGATCCTTAAACCAAACTCTCTTCGATTCAATCTCACTAACATGATAGATTAATTATTTCTTTAAAATTATATCTCGATAATCTTTAAAGCAGATTACGTCTACTTAAAATTAAATCTCGACACTCCTTGAATTGAAGCTTTATTGACAGGAAAAAGAAAAAAACAAATTTCTTATTGAGAAAAGAATAAAAACTGCAAATTTTTTGATAAATAAGAAAATTTTTATTATCATATTTCAAACATTGAAATTTATGTCAAAATTTTCACTGATTTTGGTAAACGGACATTATAATTTCAATTTTAGTAAAAACATTTAAATTTAAAAGATTGAGTAAATATTATTGTAACGTAATAATTTAAAAAACATGAATTTGAATGTGTTTAAATTTATTTATATTTTTCATTTTAAAAATTAAAAAGAAGTTAGAAGAGTAAATAATGATGATGGAAGTTGAAAAAGAAAAGGCAATAGGTTTGTTGTGATAATGAAATAATTTTGTTTTGCAAAAGTTGTTAAATGTCAATGAAAAATAAATAGACAATTAAATACAAAAAGGTAAATTTTGAAGACCGTTGAAGATAAGATCAAATTATATCTATTGTCAATATCATCAATGCCCTCAATTTGAGGGGGAAAAAAGACCTTTCCACTGTTTTTAAGAAGTTTACATTGCCCCCACATAATTAATTAATAAATAAATAAATTTTAAAAAAATCTTAGCTATAAATATAATAATCATATATATATATATATATATATATATATATTGACAGGTGATTTTCGCTTCAAATGTGTATCTATAAAAAAAAGTGTACACGTTTAAAACCATCTTCATTCTATAATTAGATAATAGCACTATTGTTTTGGAAGCAATTGACAAGAGTAGTATATAATTACAAAACATGTCCATGTTTCATAATTATACCTGTTTTGAAGATATCAATGTCTGCTCTTTTGGTTTTGGTTTATAGATAAGAGGTTTTTTTTTTTTTAAATCGAATTTTATAATTTATTATTGAAGTTTGTGGTTGTCCCTTTAAATAATATCGTTTTTAATATTTAAATTTACGTGTCTCTTTAAAAATACAATATATCTCATCATTGCATTCGATATTTATACATCAGAACTGCATTATTCTAACTAAAAATAACCAACCTTTGATTGTTAGATTTAATAAATTTGAGATTTAGATCTCAACATTAAATATTTTTTCAAAGAATTGCCTTTTTTATACCAACAAAAATATTAGATAAGAAATAGAGCTAGTGATTTGTATATGAGTACTTTAACACACCAATATATCAATCAGCACATGAATCACATGTACCACTAATGAATAATTATATGATTTTGTAACTCAAAATAATTCCTCTTATATTTTATTATTTTTCACTTTCAATAAATACAATTCAATATAAATAAGGTTTTATGACATGTGAAAGTGTGTAAAAGTATGTTTTAATGATGGATAAACTACACATCATTGACATCATCAACATAAAGTCTGAAAACGGTTTGAAACAAAAATAAAATTGTGGTTAATATACATGACACCAGCGACTCCGAAAAAGGTTGCCAAGTGCTCAATCATACCACATTCAAAAAAAAAAAAAAAACCAATTTTGCTTTTAAACAATCTCATAATTCTCTTATTTTGAGATTATAAGTTGAGTGATTTAACTTTTTAAAAAATATGTTTAAAAATTTAGTATTTTTAACTTGGGTTAATTAATATATCAACTCACAGGGATGAATTTAAAAAAAAATTATGAATTAAAATTGAATTACAAATTTTTGAAAGATCATATATAGATTTTATCTTGTATTAGTTTATAATTTTATCATTTTTGAATGGGCTAAATAGAATATTTTTCATTTTTTAGGAGGGGCTAATGCAGAATTTTTTTCTTATATTGATTTATAATTTAATTATTTATAAAAAAAATCAAAATTAAAATTTTCTAATTTTTTGGGAAAAGATATACTCCGAAGCCCCTGCCTGCCTCCTTTGTATCTGTCTTTGTCAACTTGGTCAAGAGAATTTATAGAGATAATATGCAAGTTGAGAGCGATTAAACTTATTACTCCTTTTATATACAAATGTCAAAAATTTGAATATACACAAATACTAAGACACACTCATTATATAAATGAAAAAAAACATTAAAAAAAGAAAATTTTAATTAATAAATATTGGGAAAAATATTGTATTTAATGAATAAAAAAAGGATGTAAATGGAAGACGTAGGTGTAGGTGTAGAGGGGTTGGCCGAAAATGAAGCAGAAATAAATTAAAAGGGCAAAGTCAGAAAGTATGGTTTAGCGGACATAACCAAATTCATAAATGAGGGATTAGGATTCATCAATTCAAAAAGCCTACAACCAACTCCTCTTCATTCTGGACACCACCCAATATTCCTATAATCCTTCCCATTTTATTTTTTAAAAAATTATTTTACTCTTTTATTTAATTTTTCTTTATCTTTTAGTTCCTAAATTTGTATTGCTTGTTAAATTATCCCAAATGATAAAAAAAAAAAGTTAACGTTTGTTAATTGTGCTGACATGACATACATATGGATTATTATGTAAACGCCACACCACGTTAACAATTAATTAATTTTTAAAATAAGTTTTATATATTTTTTAAATTTTAAAAAAAATATTTAATTGCTTATATGGCATCCACGTGTATTCCACGTTGGTAAAGTTACCGAACATTAATTTTTTCATCTATTTTGGGGTGATTCGTCAAACAATACAAGTTTAAGGGCTAAAAAAGAAGAACAATTAAATGGAAGGCTAAAATGATTCTTTTTATGAAGTTAGAGAGCCTAATAAGTCATTATGCCTATAAAATTCATCTTTGATTCTTCATGTAGCAGCCAGGGGCAAATTCAAGGGTTCGCAAAGTACTCCGCCCGTAAATTTTGTAAAAATAGATTTTAAGCCTTTTTGAGTTTTAAAAATTTTTAATTTAATATTATAATTAGTGTTAAAAAAAGAGAAAATTGTATTTGGCCCCCCAAAGTTTTTTTAAATTTGATTTTTTATAGAGTTATACTTTTTAATTATACATTTAGTAACATTTTTAGTTTAATTGGGTAAACTAATACAATGCAACATTCTAAATATAATTTGGAAAAATAAAGTTTAGTCTAAGTATAAATATTATCCAAACATTAATTAGTTAAAAAATAAACTTAAAATAATTACAATATATAATGCAAATTTTAGTGATCAAGATTATCCCAAATTATCAAAAAAAAATATTTTTCTTAAATTTTGGTGATCAACCTCAAATACAACAAACCTATTTTGAGCAACAACCTAAAGACATCGATTCTTACCCTTTTTGATCTTAGGGTGTAATTTTTTACCCAACCGAATAAGGTGATTGTCAATTTTGAGAAAAAGGGAAAAGTTCAATCTACATAAGTCTTCTTTATGAGTTTTTTTTTCCCTTAAATTGTTTTAGTTATAAAATTATTATCTTAATAAATAATGTCATGTTAGAAAATTAGAAAATTATATATTCATTTATTTATACATATTTTATAATTTTGTATGTATTTTATAAAATCTTTAAGTACTTTTATTGTAAAATGAATGTTTCAATTTTTTATTTTTTTAAAGTTTTTTTTTTAATTTTAGTTTTGATTTTTTAAGAATGAAGACTAAATTGACATAATATATAAATTTGTTAGATTTTTTAGAATTAGGACCAAACTGATAGAATTTATAAATATTAAAGGGTTAAATTTATTATTATTCCAACAAAAATGATCACGTAATCCATTAGTGATTTAATAAATGAATGATAAAAAATTTAATTTCAACAATGTTAAAAATAGAAAAATTTTAAACTTAAGAGATCAAAATAAAATTGTGCTAATAATTGAGTGACTATTTATATAGTTTACCCTTTTTATTTTCATTTAAAACCGAAAAAATACAATGGACCCCTTTTTACCAAAATTTTTTTAAGAAAGGGACCTTGCGGTTTAATTTATCTATCATGTTTTATTTAGGTTGGACAACCCATGTTACTTTTTCTATTTATTATTTCTAAATACAATTTTAATTATAACATTTCTGGATCAAATAAATTTATCTGATTAAAATATGTTGCTAGTCCTTGACAAAATTTAAAATTTAAAAATTCAATCCTCCTAACTTTTTTTATTTAAAAATCTCAATCCAGATATTAAAATTAATTATTTTTTATCAAAATCATTCAATTTAGAATTTTGATTAGGTTTTTTTCATCTGATGTGGCATATAATCGAAAGAAAATAAACATATTAAGTTAATAAATTTTGATAAAAACTATCAACATCAACAATAACTTTTAAATTGAAATGTAAGAAGATTGAATATTTAATTTTTAAAACATAAATTAAATCTCAAATTTTATCGAAGTATGCTTATTGGTAATAAGCATACTAAAAAAATAGCAAACAAGATCTTTTAGTCCGTTTTGCATACACGTGAGAATTCTCAATATATATATATATATATATATATATATATTATAATTATAATAGTTTATGTAAATAATAGGACCAGACGGTTTTTGTCTTTTAAATGAAAAATCAATGTTTTTTTTTCTTGACCAAAAGCAGACATAAATAAATAAATAACATTATGTTTATTGCATTCCCTCATCAATTAAATATAAAAAAAAGAGAGAGGATATACTATATATATATCATCAGCTTATTAAATAAAGTTTAGAACATACAAAACCAAGAGAAGAGAAGACAAGATATTCTGTTTCTTTTAGCTAATATGAACTATAGAAATATAACTAAAATAATCGTTTTAGAACATATTTAAAGTAATGGCGAAGTGTTGATTTTTTTATTTTATTTTATTTACTCTCTAAATATATATACCGTCAATATTAAATAACAAATATATTTATAAAAAATAATAATTGATACTTTAGTTAAATGGTAAAATATAAATGCTAAAACTATAAAAATTTAGGTTGCAACTTTAAATCTCATTACATGTTTTTTCTTTATAAAAAAATATAAAATGATAAAATTATCTTAAAAATAATACAATTTACCATGCAAAATAAAAGTATTTTTGTAATTATTTAATTAAATTGATGTATTATTGACTCGTCTCGTTAACTCAAAATTAACACATAAGTTAACAATTTAGGGGAATCTGAAATGTCATACAACAATCCAGAATTATAATGCTATTTTATTGACTCCACGCTTATTTTATTCAACATTTCACACTAAGAAATCTATAAATACAAGCTAAGAAACTGAAGCAAAAGAAGGCGGGATAAATAGAATCTCTGATATTGCAGTAACCCGGGTAGCATAAGGGAGAAAGAATGGAAATGGTGTGTGAGAAGGGGGGCATTGCAACAGCATTGAACGCAAAGATATATGGAAATGGGAGTGAAACCCTGGTTCTGGCACATGGCTATGGTGAAGACCAGAGTGCATGGCAGCTCCTCCTCCCTTTGCTTGCCTGCTACTTCAAGGTGGTGGTCTTCGACATGGTTTTCTCCCCAAACGTTAACCCCATGCTTTATGATCCACAGAGGTATCAGACGGATTTCAAGGGGTATACAGATGACTTGGTGTGCTTGCTGGATCACCTCCATCTCCATAACACTATTTATTTAGGTCACTCCATGGCTGCCATGGTTGGATGCCTGGCTTCAATCAGGAGGCCGCACCTATTTACCCATCTTATCCTCGTCAGTGGCTCCCCTAGGTGCTCCCTACCTTTTACTTCAACTCTTTGTGCTCCCATCCCCTCTATGCATGAATATGAACCGCTTTTGCATGTTTAAACATATGGTCCATCGTATATAAGATAATAACCCTGGTCTTATTATTACCCGGTTTTACACATTATTTTATGAAAAATCATGTAATGTACAGAATTCAATTGATTCTTGCAATCAATCATAAAAGTAACATTCTATAGGTCTAGAATTGATTCACAATGATGTTGGAACAATGATGATTCCTAACAGTTGGTTTCCAACGGTTGTTTAATGGTGTGGTGTAGGTACATCAATGATGGACGATACTACGGAGGCTTTGAGAGATCAGAAGTCAATGAGATATACAAAAACATTGAACAAAATTTCACGGGTTGGGTACAAAATTTTGCACCAAAAGCTGCGGGACAAAACAATACAGCCGCCGTATCTAAGTTCGAGAAAACCTTAGGGAGGATGAAACTATACATTGCGTTGAGTGCTGCTAAAACTGTTTTCTCTAGTGATTTCAGACACAAGTTACCTCAGGTTATGGTTCCATGCACAATCATTCAGTCCAAGAAAGATGTTATTGTCCCTCAATCGGTAGCATTTTACATCAAAAACAATGTTGGTGGCGATGCCATAGTCAAGATACTAAATACAGAAGGGCATTTCCCCCATCTATCAGCTCATAATTTACTATTTAGGGTTTTAAAAGAGACTCTTCAAATAAAAAATTAGAAGAAACTATGGATATAATTTCTTCCTCTATACTAGGGCTATTTTAATGCAAAAATAATGTTATCTCGACGACTACGCCAATGTACTCGCATATTCCAGATCAACTGATCAGATGAGTCTCAAATCTCAATAACTTCAAGTTAGAGTACTTTCTACGTAATCCATTGCCTTCCGTTTGACAGATTCAATTCTTTCCTCATCACCACGGGACTTTTCGTAATCGAGATACTTTTTGAATAAAAACTGCAAATGGAAGAAAGGATTATCAAGAAAGGAACAAAGGCCAACTGCAAGTATACGACATAAATGCAATTTCTTAAAGAGCTAAAGCAAAAGTATACAAACCTTCATCTTTTTGGGTGGTAGGCTCAAACTAATTGCCCTCTCAAACAGAGCACGAATCACATCTTCATCTCCAAGTCGAATTTCCTGTCAAGTTTGATTGAAAATGGTAACATATGCACAATACATATATTAATATAACCAAAAAATTCAACTAGTATAAAGTCCTCACTTGATCAAGATAAATGCTCCACAAATCCGTTCTCTTTGGGTACTCCCGTAAAACTCCCTCAAACATAGATCTCCCTCTATCAGGAACCCCAGATTTGAACTCAAGTATAGCTGCCTGTGAAATAAACTTAACGTGCTTATGGCGTGGAAGGCAGAGTAAAGCACGGTTTACAACAGGTTGAACCCGATCCTGCTGTTGCATCAACAGCATCTGCACCCGTCTCAACCAAACCTGAAATTTCTTACCATGTTAAAACTTGCTTTAATCAAATTTCTGAAAAGAAAAATCGACACAGGAATTCATGAAACACCTTGCACGAGTGCTTAAACTTCTTGCTCATTTTGTCAAGTAGCTCTTCAGCCAATTTATGTTGCTCTGTCCTCTCATACATGCCCAAAAGTGCAAAATGTACCTTTTTGGGATCACAATACTGCAATGCCCTTTGGAATACTTTTTGCACAGCTTCCTGAAATAACATCCCAATGGAAGTTACAGTTACAAGAACTAACTTTGTTAAAAAAGATATACTCGATTGAAAGATGCATTTGGAGATCCAATGTTACCTCTGGAGGATTCCCATACTGATTCTCCAAATTAAAGTAAGCCACCCAGATATTTAGCTTCTCTGTTTCTTCTCGAATGTTAATGGTTCTCAAAGCTCTTGAAGGAAAAGAATAATATAGAAGATAAAGTTAGCGTAACAAATTATTCAAATATAACAGTGTCCTAAAGTGGGTAAGCATCTCTCATTCAGCACTGCCACTCTTTTACAAATACATTCTGTTCAACAGCTGTTTATTACATATCAATGCGGCAAACCCCCAAAATAAAACTGTAAAATGAGCCCCAGAAGACAATGAAATAAATGGAAGCGACATACAAAAAAATAAAGCTGGAAAAGAAATCTAAAACCTTAAATTATGAATGCTTGCACATGGGAGAATGAGGCTTCAGGATACAATGAAATTCATTGAAGTACGAATTTAAGTCAGACCACAATGACCCAATATGCTAAACTACAACCTATGACTTACATCCAGGCAAAGAGACCTGTAAACATTGAGTCTTAATTTGGTTAACAAGCTACCAACTACCCAAGTAAACCAGAAGAGACAATAGGGACCATATGGGTTTTTGTCCCCCATTACCGAACATGATAATGTGGATAATATAATTTAAACCAAGCAGATTTATGACTCCAATCAGTTGTCTTAAAAATCTAGAAATCCTACGAAAGGTTTACAAAGAAAAAGAAGCTCGGCATTACAAAAACTTTTTATATTGCTTATATTAGCATTTCAGTTTCCTATATACTCTAAACAACCAACAATTCAGTAAAAGTTTTACCTTTCAGCAATAGCACGAGCTTTCTCGATATCAGCTGAATTAAGCATGAAAGCCATGTATTTAATCCACACAAAACTACTATTAGGAGAGCTCCTAACAAGTTTCTCGAATTCATCAGTAGTTCTTGGTACATCCTTCTCCAGTTGTCTTTCCTCAGCAGCTCTAATTTCTCTCTCCCTGCAAAGGATAGTTTTCAAGAGTAGAACAGAGTTACGAGTCTGTACACCCATCCCTATACTAGCAGAACTAAAAGATAAAAAGGGATATAAAGGACCTCTCTTCCTTTGCTTTCTTTTTTGCCCGTCTCTTGCTCTTCTCATCAATGGCAGTCGCCTCATTATTTTCTTGATTTTGACTAATAAAATTTTCCATGTCAGAGTGTTCAATGTCATCAAGAGTGACATCAAGTGGAGGAATTGAAGCTCTAGATTCTGCTTGAGCAAGAACATCACTCACTCCACTTCCGTACTCGATATCCATCCCAGTGCTGTCTGTCAACAGTATTGACCGTGCCTCATCATCCGCATCATCATCTGCTACACCAGTCTCTTCAATGTCTTCATCAGACTCTTCTTGTTCAGTTATTTGGAAGTCAATATCATCGGTAAAATATGAATTTTTCATGCCAAGGGAAATCCGGTGTCTCTCCTCATCCAACTGACAGAAAGGTTCAAAGAAAAGAAGAAAGTAAGTACCCAAGTTTACAGACTTTGAGTGATGCTATTAAATGATCTAGAAATAATTATATCAGTCTGGAGTTAACCATAATGACAGACCCTATCAAGGGACATTAATGGGACACTTCTGTTTTAACAGTGTACTTTTTGTTCTTATTTTTTGGTTTTAGTTTTTTTTTTTTTTTTCTGTTTCCTGCATTACTTATCACACACTATTTGGTACAATAATTTATACCACTTTATTAATGTAAACTCTTTCAAGGGAAAATAACCAATTATACTGTTAGATTTATAGTCAATAGAACAAAATTGCAATTAATAATTAGTTTTTTCTTAGTATCTATACCAATGAATACTCAAATTTGTGTATTCTAAATTATCATTGTTTATGTCAATGTACGAAGACCAAAGTAACCTCTTAAAAGAAATATATTTTCCACGTAAAAAGGGCAGCTAAAGCTTTGCTCAACCTAAATATTAATAGATACAATCATCACTTTAATGACAAACCTAATACTCTTTCCTAAAGTTTCTCAGAAAGGATGTTAACCTTTAATATCTTTGCTTTAACCTTCTCCCCTGCAGCATAGTTAGTTTGGATGTTCTCAATGTGATCATCTGAAAGCTCGGAGAAATGGCAAAGTCCAACCTGACCAGAAAACAAGCACAGACATGCAGTTAAACAAAGAAACCAGGTAGCAGAGATAGATATTAGGAAGTTGGCAAGTCTATAGCCTGCTAAAGATAAGATGCTGGTCCAAAATGTGGTTAAAAAAGAATTATATTGATATTTTAAATAAAAAAAAAATTTGTTTTTGGGGTGGGGGGGGGGGGGGAATTTGCGTAACTCATTCCTTACCATGTTTGTGTGGTCAAGTGTGATAAACAAACCATATGACTCCACACGCCTGATCCTGCCTGAAACTATATCTCCAACGTGCAGTCTACTAAAATCATTAATTTCAGATTTTGAAGTGCCCTTAGTATCTGAATTTTTCAAGGTAACTTCTACTCGCTTTGACAAAGGCTCAACTGCTAATACCCTGCAGCATTGCCATAAATTGTCAGCACCACTATCTTTTAATCAGCAAACAACCTAAAAAATAAGATTAAAACAATTACCTTCCAGATACAAGCTTTCCTATGGGAAATTCCTTTTTCGGGTCATTAATATAGCCATTAGATAAATTTGACATGAGGATTTTTGCATCTACCTTCCTTGAAAGCATAATGAAGCATCCTTTTGGAATAACATTTTTAACATAACCCTGTAAGCCAAGAAACTAACATGAGCTGAAGGGTATAAATACAAAATATTTATTCACCTAAGAATTTAAAACCTAAATCAACCTACATAGATTTTTGGCTAAAATATAGAACAGTTTTGGAACATTTAAATATTTTTGCTCGATTTTTCCACCAAGGAATCAGTATTAAAGCTCATTAGACTAATTGAAATTGCAGGATTTTAAAAATTCAACCATCTCTACTATAAATATCATCAGTTAAAAGGCAAATGATCCACCTTAGGATAAAGAAGGTTGGAAAAAGTTGCATATTTGCAATGTCAGATCTCATGGAAAATCATTTCTCAAGAGTAAATGTGAAAACAAGAATTACACCATTGAAATCAATGCATAGCTAAAAAGGAAAATTTGATGTTACAAAACCATTTGCAATTTTTTTGGCTACATTACAAATTTATACCTGTACAGCCATATTGGGATAAAGATCCTCAACTTTTTCTGCACGCTTACTTGTAGAATCCCTGTTCAGAAACATTTTAGTTTTTAACCAAATGATAAATGTCATGTCAGCAGAAATTTTGAAGGCTCATTAATACAATATATGGCTAATCATTCTTCAAGAATGGGAATTATGCAATCACATATTTCGTGGAGATTCTGACCGTTCAATGCTGCCAATCTATGCAGGAAGCAGAGATTGTAAAGAGTTTCTTTTTTTTACATTGTATTTGTACTACACTTATGCTTATCATCAGAGTAACCCTAGAATGAAAACTGTTATTAGTTAAAAGAGCTACTAAAGACTGCCTATAATAGTTCTCAACTTCTTGGCCATAAAAAAAAACTCTCAACTTGCTGCAGGAACAAGAAACTAAAATCATAAATTGGCTGTTAAATATTCTATAACCTCCTACAAAATTTCTTTTCAGAAATGCAGTAAACTGCATGAATGAGAAAATTTACTCTGAAGCTCTAACTTGTCTCTGTAAATATGAATGATACCAATTGGCACTTCCTTTACTGGTCATACAAATGTCAATATGCAAAATAATAAATTTCATCACAGAATGAATATCCAAAATACTAAAAAAAATACAATGCACATGCAGAGATAGAGAACATGATACCACGAACATTTAGATTCTAACACAAGTCACAATATATCATACCCAGAAGAAAGTAACTTACACATCACTCGCAAGTTCCAAAGGATCCTTGGGAATCATGCCATCCAAAGATAGCCGTAAGGATAAATCAATGTGAATAGTTCCCTTGGTTGAGTGGCTCACTTCTAGGACTTTGCACTTAACGAATTGCCCCTCATGATATCCAGATAGTGGGTCTGATTCCCATGCATCCTTCAGTTCAGTAAAGTGAACCCTACCATAATTATTAGGACCAATTTGCACAACCAGTCCTCCTATACCTGGAAGTATTTTGGAAATTCTACCACCTAGAATGTCTCCTTCATGTATATGAGCTGTCACACTCTCATCTGAAATGTTATTATCTGATTCACCTTTTCTTTTATCTTCATCACCAACATTCCTAGTAGAAAGGGCACCTAGAGGATGTCGCACTATTCGTAACAGCTTTTTGTCCTTATTAACATTTAAAATGTGACCAGAAACAGGCTTTCCAACTTTAAAGCGTTCCTGGAATTGCTGAAGTTCATTAGGTTCACATCCGCTATCAAGAATAAATAGTCGAGCCTTCACATGACGAGAAATGGTTAACCACGCCCATTCACTGTCCACTTTGTAGACATAACCGGTGACAAGTTGTCCAGTTGAAAAATCAAACTCTTCCGGTGCAGTCTTAACACCTATTTCACCAGTATCTCAATACAGATAAAAATTTAGACAGCTGCAGTAAGACTCAAGAACCACTATGAAGCAAACAGATTTATGGGTAAGACTACCGATACAGATACCTTTATAAAAGCCCCAAGGATTAGAAACTAGTGAAGCAATGGATAGCAATCATGACAGTTTCTATGATAATATGATATGGAAATTTCTGATAAACAAGTAAAGAAAGCAATTAATGTTTCGATAGATTCGTTCACTCAAATAATATAGATACTGTTATTCTGGGAACATGAGCACAGATGCTTGCTAACAGTTGGGGCTGAATCAGCTTAATTGTAAAATCATGTCCGAAGAAGTAACAGACAAATGAATTGATCTTGATTTTGCCTTTTAAGTGTGCTTTGATCATATGAGTCGAGCTCGAGTCTTATAGAAAAAGTGAAACTAAAAGTAATTTGCCTTATAGTTAATATTTTAAATATATAATAATTTTTATTTTTATATCATGGCTTGAAAGTAGATTCACATGCATTCAACAGAAGTTTCCAAGAAACTGTCTTACCAGCAAGCATGGCGGGTTTAATAGACAAATCCCATAGGTGTCCCTTCTGATTAGGCTTTCCAACAATCCTTGCAGTGATTGTCTGCCCAACTTTGAAGTTCCCAAATGGCTTTTCAAGAACATTATTATCATTTACCTGCCAATGAGACAATTTAAAATTAAATATGCCTTTTATATAAACATGCATTAAAGGTTATTACATAAATAAGTAGTGACAATAATACTGAAACTTATATTTCACCTCTGTTATATGAACCCGTCCACAGAAACCAATTCCAAATTTCAATCTCAACTCAAGGGGCATTATTTCAGTAACCTATGGAGCATTTAGCACAATTTAAGTATTCAATAGATGTATTTGAATCAAACAAGCACAAAAAAGGGAAAAACAAAGTTCTAAAAGATCAAACACTAATTTTTCACCTCTGCTGGAACCAATGATCCCACATTATAACTAGACTTCTTTTTGGCCCGTTTTGAACTGGATGTCTCAGTGACCTCACCAATCGAATTAAGGAGCAAAAGCAACCTTCCTGACGTTTCAGGACTTGGAAGAGCCATAACAGTTGCAATAACCCTGCGTCAATCATTTCGAGTGTATTTAAGCTTGATAGGCATTAGTAACACATCCACAACAAGCATTCAAGACCACTACAGGACTTGAAAAGAAACCAAACAAAAATGAAAATGACACCTTATCCATAAGACAAAAATGGAGCTGCTATTGAAGAAATTAAACAATGGAGGATATTAACTCCAAACACCAATTACAACATTGTAAAGATTACTGCAGCCAATTTATATATACAAATAAGAGAAAAATAAGCAAAAAAGGATTGGTCACTAAAATCAACCTCACCTCTGCCCATTCACAAATTGTTTCTGGGGAAGCTTCTGTGTATTGTAATCTGCTATTGATGCATACCCTATGGCATGGTTATACTCAGGAATTGCAATAACCTAATAAAACATTAAAAAGAGTTCAGAATTTATGAGACAATTGCAGTAAGCTGACAACAAATTGAACAGCATTGCCTACATACCAAGTAATGTTCTTTCACAATCTCCACAACAGCATTTACTGTTTGGTGCAGCTCCAAGGCCTTGGAAGCTTCTCTTTTGCGCTTCTAAGATCAATAAAGTTCAAGTTAGGCTCAAAACAAAGTCTACCACAAAAACTTCATAAAGGGGAAAAGATCAATGTTTCAAAAATAAAAGACGAGAGAAACTCTAATTCCAAAAAATTTTCATCTGATAGATATACATATTAAGGCTGCAGAGAAATAAAGCTAAACCTTTTTCTGTGATTGGCTTTTAGAGCTTCCCTCTTGTGATTTCTCAACAAATTCAGGTTTCAAGGATAAATCAACAAGGCGTTCTGCCTTGTCAACATCAAGAACTGCAGCTTGTACAACAGATCCAGTTTCTAAAGAAAGTCCACCTACTGAAAATATTACAACACACTAGGTGTCAATTGTTGCAAGAAAATTAAAAAATAAAGATAACAAAAATTTAAAAGAAAATACATACATTGAGAGTGTGTGATAAAGCCTAAAACATCGTTATATTTGTCAAAGCTGACAACTACTCCAATATCCTTTGCCTCTCCAATTTTTGCCTCAATGACACTGCCAATATTAAATCCTTCAATCCACTTCAACTCAGATCCATCAGAGCCCAGTGATTGCAGCCTAGCAATCTAAATTCAACAGACATGCCAAGTTCATTGTCAAAATATAGCAGAATCCAGTAGCAAAACTTAAGATGCAAAGATCAATGCTAATACCACAAAATTTGAAGGTACTGCTGCCATTTCAGTCCATAATATAATGAATACAGATACATTTAAATGAACCCTGAATAAACAATACCAGTACCTTACTGATGTAGACAAACAAATTATGGTCAAGAGGTAACAAGTTCATTTAGTTCAATGTTCACAGCATAAAACAGTCAACAACCATTGTACAGAAATTTAGGCACCTACAGATCATTCCATATTTTCTCAAAGGAATAATGCTCATTTCAAATGATATTTCTGTCTTTACACCAGCATCACCACCAAGATTAGGTTGGGTATTTCTCCAGATTAGTATGAATTCCTCACAAGGATAAACAATCATGAACTCGTTTCATGAAGTAGGACAACATAAACGTGCATCATCATAACATAAAGGAAGCTGGGGATTTTATACTATTCAAGCATTTTAAATAATCCCATTAAAATATAATTATAATTGGAAAATTAGAAAAATAAAAAAAGACACAATAAGTAACCTGAGACTTCAATTTGATTGTAAAAGTACTTAAACCAGTCACAATAAAGCCAAACTTCACACACAGAGAGGATCACCACAACAGTATTTTATAAAGCATGCTTTACAATTATTAGGTATATTGAATAGAAATAAGCATTTCTTGAACATGAATCACAAAAAGAAGCTCTTATTATGACAAGAATATACCTTCTCCTCTAAAATAAAGTATTCTTGAATAAACATTGCATCTGTTGAAGAACAACATGATTGCTTCAAAGAAAGTGTTATTCTTGCTGTTTCACTATTTACCTAGAAGAAGGGGTGAGAGTGTGGAACAAGAAAAATCAGCTTATTAAATACTTCAAATATATGAAGCAAATTAAAGAATTTGGTTTTAAATAGTTCACTGACATCGACTATATTACAGCGAACAGATTGGCCAATGTAAAAGACTCCAGAGAGATCAGCCTTATGGTCATCCATTGCCTTCAAAATATGTACAAGGAACAACAAGGTCAGGTAATGTGCACATGTCTAGATACCTGATGAAACAGATATGAGAAACTATAAGAACTCAGTTACCTTGCTTCGAGGTGAGAAACCAGTCAAACGCCCAAGAAAGCGGACAAAGCAGCCAGTTTCAATTAAATTACAAACATAGCCCTGATTCACAAAAAAGAATAAGTAAATCTCAGAACAGTTTATCAAACTGCAGTGTAGTCTAACGGATGACAGCATTAAAGAAAATAGAGCATTTGTGTTAGGGATTTGGTTATGATTTGATTCTGAATTTAGTGGGGATATGATTATAATTTTATTTCCTAGTAAAAATTGTGAGCAACACAGCTACTTACATGAACCACTGTGTTAGGTCGGATCTGACTGATATCAGAAGGCAGTTGTTCAGCCGAACTTATGAGAGAGAATTTTGCAGAGAGTACAATATTATTGCCCTCAATATCTACAATAACATGAGAAATCTCAAGAAACAGAAACTGGAAAAATAAATACTGAAGCAAAAGAAAGCACCATATGGACAAATCAGCATTCCTAGAAGAAAGGAGCAAATGATTAAAAAACTTAAAATCTTTCTTTCTTGAAGATGCAGGTTGAAACAGAAAGTACATAAGTTAAGAGGGATCATGAAGCATCAAACATGTACAAATGGGAAAGACACACATAAATGAAAGCCAGACACAGAAGTATGCTAAACAGAAAATGGCTTTTCATTTGCAAAGAAGGTTTTGTGACAGGACTAGTGCCTGATCTGATTGGATGAGAAAAATACAAGTTCAATCATGTTTAAATTGATTTGATTCCCATGATAAAAATGGAATTAACCAAAAATAAGAAGCCTCTAATCAAGTGCATTTTTTAAGAGATTAGCATAGATATTAACTCAATAATCCACTGGGCAACAAAGCAGGAAGCATTTTAAAAGGTCAAATTTCTTGTATTGCTGTAAATTACTTTTGATTTAAGTGTTATTTAAATAAATCCTCTGCATCTAATTAATAGAATAAACCAATGTCTCACATAATGAGTCTCTTTAAAGAGAAAAACCGACAAGGATGATCCAGATATACAATTCTACGCCAGTAAATTCAAGATAATTGCCTTTCTTATTCTAATTCTTTTTTTTTTGTAACTTATGACTGGAACATTTTCAAAGAGGTTTAAGTCAATAGTTTCTCAGAGAAAACATATTCTACCCAAGGAATCAGATACAGTTGCAGTCACCCTCCTTGGACAATCCCTTTTTTTTTTCTTTTTGCAAAACAATTTTCCGCCATCTCAAGTACATCTGTTTTTCTTATGTTTGATCCATTTTCTATATACTTTACTACACAGAAGATTCGCTATTTGTTAGTTAACAGGAACTGCCTTAAATATAAATTTCTGTCATTTCAGATAGAAAATGAGATGATTAAAAATTGGAAAGGGGAAATAATAACAAACACTGACAAGATGCAGCTACAAACAAGATTACCTAGAACCAGCAGTTGATCAAACTTATATCCAGGCTTCAGGATTGACTTCAACAAGGCAGCACGTTCTGCAAAACCAGACAGAACCTGAGAAAAAGCCAACACAAGAAAGTACAAAAGGAAAATTCTATAGAGGCAAAGAAAAGCATACCATGATGATCTGCCAAATGTTCATTAGATATCATACCCTTCAAGTGAGCTTTCGAGTTAATATTTATAACTACTGCAGAGGGAGTTAAACCCTCAACAACCCCAGAAACTATGCTACCCAACTTGACCATATCGTCTTCAGAAATCCTGCCATTCAAATTTTCAAGCAGAAGTAGAGCAGTGTCACCATACAACTTCACAGAGGAAAGAAATCACTAGCGCATAGTTATATATCAGCAAAAACTTTTTGGGCTGATGTCACTGGATACCAGCATTAAGATGTTCCCAGCTATTTACCAATCAAGTTTTCAGCAAGAAAAAGGTGACAGGGAAGAAGTATTAGTTCACCAATAAGTCCACTAACTGAAAAGATATATATTCATAATAACCAGATATACCAGATACTCATTGAAACAAACCTCACAGGCCTCATCTGCAAACTAAGATTGATATGCCTTGAAGCAGGTGAAGAACCGGTTACTCTGCATTTAACAACTTGTCCCACATGATACATTGAATTTGGATCATCTCCTGGTCCTAAGCCAAGTTCGGATCTGATTTTGTAACAATGAATAATCAATTATCAATGAAGATTACTAAGGCAAAGGATGATAAGAATTGCCCAACATAAAAAAGAAGGGAAAACAATCATGGATAAAAATAGCAAGGAAATGTCAGGGAGGGGGGTGTTAGAAGATGCATTAAGGGAAGAAAGTGTGATTTCAGATTCCCAGAAAAGCACTTCAGCACCCAGTTTGAGCAGTTCGGATTTTTTTCATATTATGAATTACAAATCTAATTTTCAGCACAATAACTAAAGAGCAGAGGGCAAAAAATAAAAAATGACATCAAGAAGCAATTACAAATATGTAAATTCCTGCATCTTGCATTATTAATTACTTCAAACAAGTGGAGATTTTTATTCCAATTGTAGATAAAGTCTCTTATAGGCATAAGACTATTATTCTAGCATATTTAATTTCAAGAATTCTGGGGGTTTCTACTTATTAATACATTCAATTTCCTTCATAACCTAAATTCATCACTTCAAAATTTTAATATCCATTATCTTAAATGTTGCTTAATTTCCAAACATTCATCAATAAATGACAAATAATTAACAAACAACATATACCATGAAATATAATCAAGGAATGCAAAACTAAACATTTCAAGTCAATAAATTGAATTGTTTCAAGCCCACAAGAGAATGATGATGAAAGGAAAGAGAGAAAAAACTCAAAGAAAAAAGGACCGATTATAGGAATTCTACTGTTGTGGTTGGAGAACCAACCTAGGTGCAAATCCTTGGACTCCATTGTAAAACCGGACAAAGAATCCATGCTTTTCAATTTTAGTTATCCATCCATGAGTTACTAGTCCCTCAGTTGCTTCAGCATAAGAACTAATAATACCAAGTTTCGATTTCACCTGCAAGAGCACCCATTAGCAAAGTATTGTTCAGAATTAATAGAATATTAATGGACATGGATTGCTAATATTAGAGGGTTCATGAAGTACTCATGACCATACAAATTTGTTTATCTTTTTTTTTTTTAAAAGGAGCATTAAGAGCCAATGTCACTATTGGCAGAGAGAGAGAAATTCCCAATGTGGGCAGTCTCAATCCCAAATAGATTCCATCTTTATGGACAATATAGTTGCAATTATTGTGCTCAAAACAGTAACTAAATATTCAAAACAGATCCACCATAAAACAGGCAGGCAAGAAGCGCAAGATAAAAATATGGTTCTATAGAAATTCCCCCTACAAGCAGCAATAAAATGTCAATTATGAGTAATACAAACTCCCCATCCAAAGGAACGAGATAGAAGATAGAGCCATTCAACAAGACTATTATGCCCCAACAATAGACACTAGTAGGTCAGAATTTGTCCATATAGCTGTCTTATCTAATACTGGGAAAGGAGCAGAACAAATGAGAAATTCAAAAGGCACTAATATAAGCAAAACAGGAACATACGAGAGTTTTCTTGTAAGTGACAGTAATTCTCTTAGACTTGCAACCGAGCACCCGGAAGACTAATTCAGCTCCAACCTGCAAAGCCAAATATGCCAATGAGCAACAATGGTTTGAGATTTAGCAGTAAAAACTCAATAAAAACAAAATAGACCATTTCAGATATGACCTTAAACTTCTTTCCAGGTTTTGCAATTTCAAATTCAGACATGTGCCGTGTGGGACATAGTGCCTTCACACCACCAGGAAATTGCACAATGGCACCAAAGCTGTCAAGTGCAATGACTTTAGCTTTTACCACCATCCCAGGTTTCACGTCTGAGTGAGTGAAAACTGGCCCTTCAAATGCACTGGCCTGCTTGCAGAAACCAAAGGGGGAAAATTAAGTATAATGCTATCTACTGAAATCAACAAGATACAGCATCTCAAATGAAGCAGAAATTTTGGAATTTTCTATTGCCAACAAAGGCACACTCAAGTTAAAAGCAGGCAAAAAGCAACCTTTAAAATACCAGTGGCAAGCCCTTCCAAGTGTCGGAATCCAAGAATTCGAACACGAACTTGAGTACCTTCCTTAAACTTTTTTTCTAGCTTGCGGACTTCCTCTTCAGCCACATCAGATACCTGAAACACTGAATTAGCAACTAGGATGCAAATCCAAATATATCAATGAAACACAAATCTGAAGCAGAAATTAAACACACATTCACATAGGCTGGAGTTGACACTGGTTTAGAAGGGATTTCGAGCAGAAGACCGAACCCTCTATCGACCCTGACCACTTTTGACTGATCAAAAATATCTCCAATGTTAACATGCTGCATGTACACCCAAAACACATTAGTCCAGAACAGGCATGACAGGTTATTAGGTTAAAAACATAATCACAGAACAATTATAAGAAATGAGATTATTCTCAGAAGAAAACTGAATGACCATAATCACAGAACAATTATAAGAAATGCCAATTATCATTAGTGCCTTTGCAGTAGAGTGACAAATGATGGCAGACACTTCCTGCCCAGTCTCAAAAGTCACAATATTAAATGTGAATGATAAATAATTTGTGCACTTCAAAACTGAACAAGTAATAGGTAGCAAATCAAGGCAGAGAACCACAATTTCCTTGCACCAAATAGAAAAGAATTGCATTAGGTTCAGAAAACAAATTTTCATCAGAAGTGTGGAGCCCAAAGTGAGTAGATATTATAAGATAACCTTCAAGCCATGACAGCAAACTTCACATTCTCAGAATCTATAATAGAACAAACATGAAGATATAATATATCCTCAGTAATCATACCGATGGAGGAGCTTTGTTATGAACAAGATGAGGATTCAGGGTCAAGCCAACTGCTCTAGTTGAGGGATCAATAAACAATATCCGAGCATTAACCTGAACAAAATAAAAAATATGAGTATATTTTTAAGACTGATGATTTACAAATTTCAACATACAACAAAATGTTAAACAAAATAGGTTAAAAACATAACCAGGAAAATATGCCTTGAGTGTACGAAAATGTAGTTTGGCAAAACAATCAAAGGAATAACCATTAAACTAACAAGTTTCATGCTTGTAAACTAGAACTTTTGAAGACTAATACCTAATATGCAACCCAAGAATAGGTACTTCAAAATAACCATAGTATATCATTCACAACATAGCTGCAAAATAGTTAAGCCAACTAATGGCAATGTATCTCAAATGCTCAATCGTGATCTAGCCTGTATTTCATTCTACAGCACCTACAAATTTAAATTTAGGGCATGCCATGAATAGTGAAAATTGATTTTTTATTATCTTACCATACCATAATATTGAATTAGGTCATACTGTTTCATTTCAGATGACAAAATTAAAATACAAGATCCTTGTTACAATGTAAAAGATCATATATTAAGTTTAAAGAGATGTTCGGAATTGATTCCCTGGCACAAAGTGAAAATCACAATAATCAGAAAGAAAATGGTGCTATTATCAATAAAATTTACAAAGAAAAATACCTTCTTATTTTGATTGTAGTCATCCTTCCAGTTCTTATTAGGGAATTTATTTTGTAAATGACACATATCAACCTGTATAAATCAAACAAGGTAGGAAAATATTATAGCTTGTAGACTTGAACAAACCAAACTTAGTTCTCGATTCAATCACCATCCTACAGATAGTTTTCTAATGAGAATTAGTAAACTTACTGTTCCAGTAAAGTATGTCAAAAATGATAACATGATACCATTCTCAAGGGTTGACCGCACCGAAGCATTAATCAACATGCCAGGGATAAGAAGATCAATTGAGATGCCCTTAAGATCCTTGGTCTGCATAACAAAACAACCAAAAGAAGAATGTCAAGTCAGGGTAAACAAAAGAGAAACCAATTAGACAAGAAAAACAATGGCACATACTACACATTTAGACACAGTATCTGGGTCAGAACTCAAATTAACAACTTTGCGAGTTTTATCAATGCTCTTAATAACCCCTTGTAAAAACTGTCCAGTCCTCACTTCAACATCCTTGCTTTCTGAAAAGAAAACAAAATGAAAACAGGAAAAATTTCAAGAAAAACATGAAAGAGTTCACCAAAAGAAATGTTTGTGTATCATATTTAAATGTGGTTATGAAAAGTGCAGAGCAAGCCAGTTATAAGATATTCTACTAAAAGAACTTACCATGAAAATGATTCAGTAAGAACCACATAGCACCATCCTTAACAAAGCCAAAATGTTTTAATTCAAAAAGGTGGAAAGAATTTACTAAAAAGAATGATTTAACCAAAACAAAAGTACTGATATAATATTAGGTGTTCAGAGAAACAAGGTAAAAATGTAACTTACAAGTTAATCCACTACAGAATAGAACTTGGCATACAACATGGCACCCTTCCCAAGCATGCCAAAAAGTTTCAGATATATGAAAAAATCAGTGGTGCCAACTTATACCCCTATGCCTCTTGTTTTTGTATTTTCTAAGTAAACTACTTAAATAACAAGCATGCAATTATAAGTTTTTGAAACCCAAGAAGCATTTTTGGTAACATAAACCCAGGAAACCTTGCATGAACTACCATGTAGATTTCTTACCATAGCTATGTTCTCTTATTGTGGGTCAAAAATTGAGAGTTTTGCAATTGCAGAAACTTGAAAATGCAAAAACATGGAAAAATCAGCGTGCAAGCTTATATCCCAGGAAACTCCTAAAACCAAGTCTAAGCCTATTGATTTTGTATGTTTTAAGTACACTACTTGCATAACTACAAGAGTGAGATTATAAGTTGCGAAACCCAAGAAGCTTTATTGGTAACATAAACCCAAAAAGTGTTGCATGGACTACAATACCAATTTCTCAGAGAGCTATGTTTTTCTTATTGTGGATAAAAAATTGAGAGATTTTGCAATTGCAGACCCGCCTCAAATTGCACATTAACTCCTTCCCCCTCATACAAGAGATTATACTCAAAACCACAATGAACAACACCTTTGCTGATTACAGACAACTGGCAGTGTATAGCTTTTCTAAAACTTCAATAATTGACAAAGATCTAAAGTGACCATAGTCTAGAAAAGATCAACTATGACGTTGTCCCAGACTCCCACAGATTTTCATCATGCGTTCCCCAAATTCTTAGAACCTCTTCCAAGATTCAAAACAATCATTCAAATTCCCAACCTCATTAGTTTCAGAAAATGAACATAAATAAGAACTTTGAAAAAAATCAAATAAAAAAAAGCCAAAAGATTTTACTTTGGTCAATAATAGTACAAGGGAAAATGACAATTGACAAAGGAGAAGTAACAAGAACAGAAGTTCCAATATGTACCAGCATGGCCATCTTTTCGTAAAAACCCCGTGAATGACGATAGTCCAAAGTGCAGCATGTAACCATGATCTTCAATGCTTATAACGTATCCAGTGAGAACCTGCGATCATATCCAGTTTCATATACCAAATTAACATCATCATCAAGAGGGTATTAACATTGACCATCTATAACAACAACCTACAACAGCCTATAACAATTTGATGTACCAGAAAAAGCACCCTGACCATCTATTCCTAAAGAATGCCACCATATATAACATTCAACATGCAACAATTTCCACCATAAAAGGGAAGCATTCAACTTTGTTACCTTCAATCCATTTTACAATCAAAAGCTCCGCATAGTTCAACAACAATTGTTATAATTAATACTGTCAATAATAATAGTTCATAACAATTAGCATCTAAGTCCATTCAATATTTACAACTAAACGAATTTTCAAGAAATTCTAAATATTCATATCTAAAAACTTTCAAAGGTATTTAAAGAATATCATCTGTTGGTTAACCTTTTTTCACTATTCAAGTGGATGATAAACAAGTCAAACTACTATATTCACCTTAGATAATATAATCTCCACGAGAAAAATGCAATATCAATAAGGATAATGAGCTAATTTTAGTTTGATTAACTAAAAGCTGCTTCAAAATAGAAAAAATTTATGATAGTTTACCATATGAACTTAAGAGCATCCAGCATTGAGGACAATTTTTTTAAAAAAAATTCCCTCATAGTTAACTTGCAGAGAATAATTTAATTTTTGCAATAACAACAATTATTTAACATTTTTTCCCAATTCCTTGAAGTGAAGCTGCTTTTCAATAACAACAACTATTTAATGGTCAATGAAATAGATTTAAGCCTACAGGGGAAGAAATACAAAGATTGCCAAGATTATTCAATTCTCTGATGATTAATCAACATACCATCCCCTCTTGAACAGCATCCAAGGTGAAGCCTTTGTGCAACAAAGAGAGACGCAAGGAAAGCCATATTTTTCTTTTGCCAGTCTCCTTCTTATCATCATCCAACTGCAGCACAATGCAAGAAACCAGCTGCCCAGGGTAGAATATATTTTTGAGGAAATCCCCTTCATTGTTCTGGCAAGAAAAGGTTCATCCCCTAAGAAACTCAATGCAACGATTGCATGCATGACATGGAAAAAATGGGAGGATAACCATAATGAAGAGAAGATAAAGAAGAAGAACAACTATATCCCCTCAGAAAGAGGTTTATATGCAGGTGTACCTCAACTTTATTACTGACAACAGGATCAAGAGCATCACCAGCACGAACTAAACCACGTAAGCCACCTGGAAGACTAATTACAAGATCCTTCTCATTTACTTCAGCAACAACTCCCCAAAGCTTCATTCCAGGAGAAATATTCTATATGCATACAAAAGAGAGAAACTAAGTTCATTTATGAAGTTTAGAAAATAACCTAACACATATAAACTAATCAAAGCAGAGCTTAAGTTCAAAGAAAATCAATGAAAGAAAACTAGTTAAGACTTAGATCATCAAATGCCCCCACATTTCCTACTAGAGTAATGTGACAGAACATCCAAATAAGAACAAAAGATGCCGGTGATGGGGAAAAAGGCAAAATGAAATTTAAAAGAAAAAAATACCACATGAAATTTTACATTTAAAGCAGGTGACAAAAGAATGGAACAATAAAACGTTGTAACTTAAAGTGAACAACTTTGAATCTAATTTATGCAATTCCACCAATAAAAAAGCCAGTAACTCCACTTTAAATTTATATGACCATCATAAGGACAACAAGTGAAGAAGAATAACTTCAAGCTGGCAAGATTGTACAAATTTACAAAATTAGGAGTTCCATGTTCCTAAAGAGAACTAATAGAACCATTTCATTAAGTATCACAAAGATTATGGTTTGATGATAACAATTTAATACAAAAGATAAAAATAAAATAAAATAAACTTGCTTGGAAAAATGTTCCCTTTGGGATTTATACCTTTAAAGTTATTTTATTTGCGTATCTAGGTAGTTTGCCAGTAATGCCATCACCAAACAAGGAACCCAAGTCATCCGGCATAGCCTGGATTTTCTTCTGCGATTTCTTCCTCTTATTCTTCTTTGATGCCAGTTCCTCTGCCTCAAACTCCGCATCCACTTCTGCTCGAATTTCATCACGTTCGTGTCTGCTCAAGGAACTCCCCCCGCCTGTCAAATCCCCATTTAGAGAACGTTTCGTTAAACCAACGATCATTTTTCAATTTAATCATTGTAATCCAATTCAATGACAACCCTTGTTTTTTTCTAGGGAAACAAATAGAAAATTGAAGGAGAAAGGGGAAAAAACCTCTGGGGAAGTCGGGGACATCGTCTTCAAGTTGCAAAGCTACAGCCTCAGACCTAACGGCACCGTCCTTCTTCGTTTTGAACTGTTTCTTGGACGCTTTATTGAACTTCGGTTTCCCTTCATTGGATTTTTTCTTCTGAAATTTCTTTGAAGACGCTGCCATTCTTTACTTCAGAAAAAAATACGAAACCCTAACGAGCTCAGATTAAGAAAAAAAAAGTTGAGGATTTTTGAAAATTTTGAGTTTGTTTGGGAGTTAACTTGAAAGCGAGGAGGAGACGAGGGTTTAGACTTTAGAGGGGTTTAAGACATGGGCGCAACAATTTTATTACAACGGAAGCCGCTAGGGCTCGCAATGTCGGGTCGGGTTTTAAACAAGGGCCTATTTGGATCAACGCTATGATTGGTCCACTTTATTTAAAAAGAGCTTGTAATTTTGCGTACCCTTCCTGCTCTATTCTAGTTGGATCAAGGCCCGTTATGGATCTAGCTAAGCCAACTTAAATGACGTTCCACCGTTGATTATTTTGTTGGAAAACACGTGAACGGTTAGGATTCCTTTGAGTGTTCAGTAGCAGGAAGTTGCTGGATTTTAAATTTGGAGGGTAGGTGAAACTCAAAAGGACACGAGTGATTAACAAACCCATCTAATTCCGAACGCCAAAAATTCTTTGAGCACTCAACCACTGAAAGCTTGTGATTTTCTTTGCTTTTCTCGCTAAACAGTTAAGTTTCTCACCGTTTCTTCTCTCTTCCTCCTTATTATTTTTTCTTTAATTTTCTGATTGGTAAATCTTTTTTTTGTTTGTTTCATAAAGATTTTATAATTTTAGTTTTATAGTTCCGTAATTAGATTTTATTTCCTTCGAAATTCTGTCATTATGTTTTATGCTTTCACTTTTTTTTCTTTTTTGCGTGTACTCTGATTTATGTTGCGTATTTTCTGTTGATCATGGAATGACTGTTGTGAGTTTTTATTTTAGAGAAAATATTTTCATGGCGGAAAAGTGAACTAGGGATTAAATAACAGAATTTGAAAATATATGGGGGAAGATTGATATGATTGTTGATATATTTCGTAAATTTTGGCTCCCTTTAATTGTTACTTTTTTTTAAATTGTCTATAAAGAAAAAGCTAGTAATAAAAAATCGAGCTTTTATTCTATTAAACATGATAGAATGTTCTAAATGCATTTTTTAATTCATGCATTTTGCTGAAAGTTATAAATATCATATTTCTTCATTGCATTGGATCTGTTGGATTGTCAGGTTTTTTTCTCTGTTTTCTTCATATTTCGCCATGACTGCAGGTTTGAATTTTGTCTCTCTTGATTGAAATCGGTTGTTTTGATACCTTTATTTGTTTTTAGTTTTCATGCTAGTGATTTTATGCAAAGCTTTTTGGGAGACACCTAAACATTTTGCATCTTTGTTATCTTTTGTTTTTGTCTATCTATTGTAAGAACAAAAAATGATTGCCCTAATACAAGTTAAAAATTTAGTCCCGTCAAAGTGTTTTCCTTGGAGCTGATAAATTTGTAATTGGGCTTCATGTGCAGGGTGGAAGATCTCCGTGGACCTTTAGGGCAATTTGGTCGCCTCAAGGACATCTACCTGCCTCGAGATAATTATACTGGTTAAGCATAATACTTGTTGATTCCTGAAGAATGGTAACTCAGTGTATATGTTTGTCTCTGTCTGGTAATATCAACTTGTCTGTCTTCATCCAGTCCCATAAAGGGTTTGGGTCATGGAATTGTTTTTTTTCTTTTGTCATGTAAATTGGTTTATGGAAATTTGGTTGTTTTTATTGAAAGTTTTGAAGACACCAATGAAGTAATAAGAGTTATATGTTGAAGACACCAATGAAGTATTAGAGTACTCTGTTGAAGACACTTTCAAGTTATGAGTACTGTTCAAGATGACCTTAATTTACATCAAGGTTGGAACGGAGTTGGTTTTGAATTCATTGTGAAGAATTGCAAGTCTTGAAGAATATCAATTCAATTAAAATTTGGCTCCTCAAAGTTAGCAGTCACTTACTTGACTGTGTGAAGCATTGGCTTTGCCATCGTGATCTTTCATATAACTCTGGAGTCAAAGATCATGTTTGTGATTTTGAAAATCAATGATCATGTGTAGCATATGAAATATAATGTGTTCCTTTGTATATTCATGCTATGTTTATGAAGGCTACCTTATTTGTGATGCAGGGAACCACGTGGTTTTGGATTGTCCAGTATCTAGATCCCGCTGATGCTGCTGATGCAAAATATCATACGGATGGTTATGTTCTTGGTCCAGAACTTACTTTTGTATTTGCTGAGGAAAACAGGAAGAAGCCTTCAGAAATGAGGGAAAGAGAACGCAGAAGGTAAGCATGGGCTCTTTTGTGATGCATGCCCATATTTTGCCCACTATTTCCTTTCCCGAATTAGCTCCTGTTCAGTTGATGTTCCTGTGTTGTAATGCATAGAAGGATTTAGGAAGACGAGATTTCTATTTGTCAAGGATTTCTGATTATAAAGTTGTTAATTGGAAAATGTTAATTCTGATTATAAATGTATATGTGCATGATATTAACGACAGGAGTCGGACAGATAGGCACTCCCCGCTTCATTATTCTCGATCACCGTGATATGACTGAAGTTTCTCCTGCAGTCCAGATTATTATTGTCCTTCTAGGAAGAGGCATTACTCAAGGTAAGCTGTTCACTGTTGTTGTTTTAATCATTTATGGATTGTGAATGGTTATATTAATGCTGCCTTCTGATATTTTTAGGTCAATTTCACCCAGAGATGGGGGATATAGAGGGTGATCCTACTCAAGGTCGCCCTATAGTAGGAGCAGGAGTCAAAGTCTGGACTATTCTAGGTGACTAATTTGGTGGTGGATGGATTAATATGTGTATTTCTCAGGAGATATGGATGATTAGTTTAGCCTTGCTTCTTATATAACTCAGAACAAAGTTGGTTGTTTAGTTCCTAGTGCTGGTTGTGGGTAATAATAATTTTAAACATACATACCGGTCTTAATATTCTATGTCAAAAATGATTTTATATCCTTAAATATTTTGAACATGTTTCATTCATCCTTATTTCGTGCATGGGTAAGCAGATGCTTATTTTGTGGCAGAATTCCTCCCTGGATTTGATGAATATGTTGTACAGTATCACAGTTGATCTTCTTATTGTTCTCTGTCGTAGATTTGGTTGCCACATTCAAGCTCTTGTGAATATTGTTGCGTAAAGGCTAAAGAGACTGGATATTAGGTAGAACTAGCAAATTTGAGTTGTGGTGGTGTCATTTGTTGGTGCCATGTTTTTTCGTGTTTAATATGTTATTTATAAATATACCGACAGTTCCTTTTCATAGCGTCTATGAAGTGGGATTTCGTTATTTGTTGAGATCCATTGATCTTCTGGTTTACAGAAGCAAAGACTGAAAGGAGAAAACATACAAGGTATTGCTAATGTCCACGTTATATTACAAAATCTTGTACACACCCATAAACATATGCATATGCAAATATCTTGTTGCTGCTAGATTTTAATGATGATACACAACATCCGTAGCTGCATTGAAGGTAAGAAACAAATATTATCCTTCCTGATCTTAGATTTACTTCATCATAAAGCGGCCATCAGCTCAGCCGTCCAACTTCATTACAAAAGGAATTAGATATCCAGGGAACAACCAGATTGTACAAACCCAGAAAACTGGGGTGGAACATCGATTCTCTTAAATCTTTCACCGTGTCCTTCCACCAAAAAGAACCCCTGTGGACCACCTTGGTAAGCTGATCCAGACACAAGTGTCCATTCTCCCAAAGGTACAGCACATGCTCCCACTCGTATCGCCGAGTCACAGTCGCCCCAGTAGAAGAGTTTCTTCTCTTTCCCAACACCCACGCAAGATCTAGGACACTGGCTCGCCTTCCAAGCTTCCTCAATTCGTCTCCATTCACCCGTCCTCAAATCCATCAACTCCGCGCTCCTCTCGAATCCTCCTTGATTATCCGTTCTATATCCGCTCACCACCCAGAATTCCGACCCAATCACCATCCCTTGACACTCATCTCGCTCCTGGCTCATCCGAGCCAACTCGGTCCATTCATCCCTGTTCACGTCGTAATCCCACGCTGTACTTAAAGCGTTCTTGTTCTCGTCATGACCACCCGCTACAATAATGCGCCCTTCAAACCCCCCAGGCGCAAAGAACGATCGAGTTTCCGGCATCTGCTTTCCTTGTCTCCACCGCTGAGTTGTGAAGTCGTATATGAAGACATCCCGCACTGGGTCATAACTTGAGGGGTCCCATCCACCCATCACCACTAGCTTTCCTTCAGAGCTTGCTATCTGGCAAAACAAAGGAAGACCATAAGGGTACTTGGGAACCGGGTCAATTCTATCCCAGATTCCACTCACAGGATCAAAAACTGTGAGGCCGTATGTGGGTGGACCAACCGGCTTTGACCCAGCAGAATCGGAGGTGTTATCGAGTAATTGAACTAAGCAAGCCGCTTTACGGGTATATCCGGCTTGCTTTCTGAGATAGTGCAACTCCCTGCTTTGGAGAAGCTGTTGCCATCGTCGGCAGACTCCAGCTGCGACACGGTAAGTAGAATAATGAAACCGAATCAAACAATCGAGTCCAATTTCCTCAGGTAAACCGGGAATCAACTCCGGTGATAACTCGATAGAAACCATTTTCTCTCTCTTCTTCTTCTTCTTCTTCTTCTTTTTATTTGCTGTTAGCATGTGATAGGACGGCTATATATAAGTAGAAACAAAAAAAAATCTTCTATTACCTATGATGTGGAACAAACTCTAAATTTTTAACATTTATTTTATTTATTTAATAATTGAAAACTTTGGGGAGGAGGGGGGGCTTATCCTGCCATCAAATGTTGGGTGTTACATATAATTTATGACCAAAAATAACTATTACTTTTGAAATTATACAAGCAAATGTTGCATATCTGTATATAACATATATTTATTACCAACATCAAATGCTTGTTTTATAAAATACATATAAAGGTCCATAAACTTGACGCCCAAGGTATCAATATGCAGACGATAGCAATATGACCACTGCTGCAATTCTTACTATTTTTATATAATATGTATTTTTTTTACGTTTGAAATTTAGTTTTTAAAACTACAAATTAAAAAAAAAAAAAGGTTGTATGTCTTTATTTAATTGGGTATAAAGAGTGTGAATTTAATAAAATAATTTTAGCAATTTCCCTTCTTTGGATTTTTTTAGCAAAGAAAAAAGAATTCCCTTGAATTATCTAGTTTTTATTTATTTCAATTTTGTGGTAAAATTAAGAAAAGGAAAATAATATTTTTCTTAAGATACGAACTTACATTTTTATTCTATTAATTTTTTACCCAATTTATTTTATAAAAATGATATATTATTGTACTCAAAAAAAAGATAAAAACCATATATTTAAAAAAACTATTATAATCATTTTTTTTATTTTTCACAGATTAACCAAACAAATGTTGTAAACATTCATTTGCTTTATCTTCATTTACTAATTTTATTTACCCAAATAAAATAAATGTACATCATTTTCTTTCTTTAACATTTCCCTTTTCTTTCTTTTTCTTTTTTTTTAACTTTCATCTCATTTCATTTTCTTTATAATTTTTTAACCTAATATCTTCCTTCTATGAAACAAGTTTATAAATTTTGCACCAACATAAGAAGCACAAAAAAACCAGGCCTATTTGTTCGGATTGTGTTAATGGTTGCAATTTGTTTATTGAGACTTCGATGTGTAGTTTTTCATTTTTAATTAAATATTTGGCTTTTAGATAACATTTTAATTTAATAAAAACGGGTAGACTATTAAAATAGTCACTTTTGTTTACCTCATGTTACATTTTAGTCATTTATGTTTAAAATGTTATGTTTTAGTCACTTTTGTTAATGTGTTGCAACACTTTAATTACTGAGCTGTTAATTATCGTTAATGGTGTAATGATAGGCTAATGTGATGTGGCATGTTAAATCATCATTTCCAACAAAAAATTTAGGTTAAATTATACAATTGGTTTTCATATTTTTTCGTTTTGAGCAATTTAATTTTTTTCTTTTATGTTATTTTAACTTTCTTTTTTTTCTTTATTTTTTATTCTCTTCTGCATCTCCCTTTCTTTGATTGATCTTCCCAATTTAAATTGTTCAAAAAAAATAAAAATAAAAAACTATAAGGACTAGTTTTAACAAATGAAAAATATAAAAAAATTACGTTAAAAGAAACGAATGGAGGAAAACAGAGAGAGAATGAGAAGAGAATAGAAAATAAAGAAAAAGAAATAAAAATTCAAATAACATAAAAATAAATAAATAGCTCAAAATGACAAAATATAAGGATCAAATGTATAATTTAACCTAATTTTTTTTAAATGATGATTTAACATGTCATGTCAGTGTACTGTTATATCGTTAATGACAATTAACTCTTCATGACTAAAATATTATAACACGATAATGTAAATAATTAAAATGTGAAACAAATAAAAGTAACTATTTTTATAGTTTATCCTAATAAAAAATGAGGAGAAACTATATATATTTATTTTATCTAATAAATTTGAATCTTTTAATGGCTGAGGAAACAACTATTTTTATTTATTTAATATTTTAACATGTATAAATTGTAAATTCATTAAACCGTCAACCGTAATTACTGGTATGAAAAATATGTTTGTTAGAATTTGACTTTTTACATTTTATAAAAGCTAATAAATTAATTCAATTGGATAATACTATTAAATTTTGACCTTAAATTCTTTTTCCTTAAAAATTAAAAATTCAATAATTTATACATAAAAAATTAGTAAAAATTAATTATACAGTGTTTATCAATAAGTGAATAATTTTTTAAAATATGATGATGAAATTTTAATAAATTATGGGTGAATCAATTTCTTAATTTTTGTAAAGTAGAGAGATAAAATTCGGATTTTAATTTTTTTAATCAAATATATATATTATAATATTGTTTTTGTTAAATAGAAAAATCTCATCAGTTTAACTTCCAATTTAGCTTTTTCTTTTCGGCCACACCAATTTAACTTATTTAACAAATGGAGACAAATGCTTGCGTCTTAGGTCCCTGGGTACCCTACTTCAATTATTTAGGAGCAATTTGCAATATTCTTAATCTTTTAATTACACTTTTTTTATTTAGAATTATTGTAATTATTCTTTTTTCTGTATTGGATTTCGAATATATTGAGATGTCACTATTCTTTCTCCTTATGACTACAAACATCTCATAAATTTTAATTAAACAATTTGCTTAATTAATTAAAATATTCAATGATTAAAAAGAGAAATTTAAACTGGGAATTCATTGTGAATATTAATGCATTAGCATTATCTCTTACCAAGCTTTGATTAACGGTAGTCTGACAACATTATTTGCTCTTGTAAAAGGGTATGAGCCAAGGGAATCCATTATCCCATGCTTGTTATTGGGGAATTAAATGTCAATTTATCATCTTTTTATTTGGAGATAAATATTAATTTTATACATTAAAATTAATCAAGGGAATCCATTAATTGAATTTTTTATATTGAAAGTTTTCAAAATCTATATTTAAAATTTTTGGTCGGTAATAAATTTAAAATAATACAAAATCAAAGTAAAAAAATGTTTTTACCACCAAGTAAAAAGTAATATTTTTAAATATTTTTCTCCTTAGTAATAATAATAATTAATTTCATGAGTGAAATCAAAGACTATTCCACACTTTGATTTCATTTTATATCAATAATTTGATTTGTAAAATATACGTTTTCCTAGTAAGTATAAATATGGTAGAATCATAGAAGACGAACATGGTTTTGGTCCTCCAAAAATAATCTCTTAATTTTTTATGAAATTGCATGTTAATATAATGATAAAATTACATTTCAATCCTTTAAAATAATTTTTTTAATTTTGTGATTGCCGCATAAAGAAGAAAAGGCATTACAAAAGGTTTCCTGATAAACCTTTAAGAATCTCAAAACCATGACTGACAAAACAATTTCAAAACCTTCAACTTCCTCAACTTCTATTTCTTTACCTTTTACTCCTTTTAAATCTCATTCAGCAAAGAAAATATCTTCCCTTTATGAAGTAGAGTATTTAGATGAAGATAGTAAAATCCAACCAACAAAACTTCCCCTTGTAAATCTTTATATAGCTTATCAAAAACCAACCTTTTCTCCCATAAATAGTATTAAAACCCTTGTCCAAAAATCTTCAAAACGCCCCAAAGAATACATCCAAGCTTCTAGATTTGATAGTTACCCCTTATCTGCCTCTTCGACTGAACAGTTTGTTACCCTAGAAATTCCTCTAGAATTTCCTAGAGACTGGAAGCAAGCAGGATATTCTCATATCCACTTTGGTGCAGTTCGTCTTACTTTAAATTACCATGGTACTGCTGGGAAACCAGTAGTAGCCAGAATAGCCCTTTTGGATTCAAGGTATCTTGAATACCAAAACGCTTGTATTGCCACAGTTGAAGCTACTCTCAATACAGTCCTAGTAATGGTGACGTTGTTCCCAAATTTTACTATGGCACTAGCAGATCCAAATCTGCTCTCAACCCTTCAAGTCCAGATCCAGATTGCAGGTGCTCCTCAGGTAGCTTCAGCAATTGTTGCCACTCTACACTATCAGATAGTGTATAGGGTGCAAGATCATGCATTTAATCTTACGCAACATGGAACCAGTGACTCTTTATTGATCTTAGTCAACACAGAAGATCAACCTCACTGTGTTCACATACCCAGAAAGATTCAAAAGAATGAGCTTATTCAGCCATTACTCCACTGAAAAATGGGTAATCGAATATGAAAAGCTAAAACAAAGAAAGTCACTGATCCAATCCACTCAAAGTAATTTCATCTCCAAAGTCGATGGAACTACAGAAATCCGGTTTGATCATGGCCATCTCTAGAAACCCAGTAAAGGCTTGTCTATTTTTCCAACCCAGCTCATCATGCAACCAATATCGAACCCTATAGCTGAACATGACAAAGAAGACCCAGAATATTGCTGTGATTTATGTTCTCCAGGACGAGAAAGAAAGCTAATCCAAAGCTTTGATGCAACTGGTAGAGGAATCTACCAATTCAAAGATGAAACTGGTCACTGTCCCTGGGATATAAACTGCTCCTGTTCAGGATGCCTAAAAGACAGAAGTCGTGCATGGTTTGACGACTTAGACAACTCAGCAACAAATCCAAGAAAAAAAAAGAAGTCTTCCAAGTCTTCCCAGTCTAAGTTCTATAAATGATGGATGGAAGGAGATCCGTCTATTGGACCACTTGGAGAAGACAATGGCAAATTTGTCTATTTAGTTGATTATTCAGCTAGAAAACCCATACCCCCAAAACCAGAACCACAACCATGTAAACCTCAACCACCTCTTTCTCAACCACCACCAAAAAACCCTTTCCCGCAACCATGTTACAAGAAAATTACCAAATGGGTTAAGAAAAATCCAGATTTTCTTATCCCTCCTCTAAACCCTTTACTTAAAATTCCAGTTGTTTCCATGATCCAACCCACATCCTCCTTATCTGAAAAATATGAAGAGAATTTTCCTCCCCTTGAGGAATTTTCTAAGAAAAATTATACACATGCACCTAAAATACCTTCAAAGATCCAACCAGAAATTCCAGGTGCAAAGACAACAATCAGTGCTGCAGAAGCAACTCTTAACTGGCAGACAGAGAACGCGTTGGCTCAAAACCATGTTCTCACAAAAATGGATTCAAAACTCTCTTCCATAGAAGCAAAATTGGATGATAACACAAAGATGATCAAAGATCTTATCAAGCTTCTTCAGAAAAGAATAGAGTCAGTAGCAAGAGAGCCGGCAGCACCAGGACAAGATTTCTTTTCTCATCTTGCCCAACGAGAGAAAGAAATCCAAAAGCTCCAAGCTCAAATCAAGGAGCTACAAGAGACAGGGAAAATTTTAGAACCAACAAAACGACCAGAAACTATTGAATTATTCCCTTCTGTCAGAAATGAACCTTCTTTTAAATCAGAAGGCATTTTCATCACTTTTCCAGAACCAGTCAAAAGTACGAAGCCAAGTACGTATAAAATTTTTCTGGAAATAAAGAAAAGAGAAGCAGAAAAGAAGAAAAAAGAAAAAGAAGCCAAGATTGTCAAAGAGCGAGAAAAGCTTGAAGAATTGGAAGAGCAGACCTATCAAGAAGAAAAGAAACGCCTATCAAGAAGAAAAGAAACTTGGCAAAAGACCAATAATCGAGGAATCACCTTCTCAATCTCCTCCAAAACAAGTCTCAAAGTCCTTGATGATCCAAGAAAAGGAGGACAAGAATCCGATAACCACTTTCCTAAAAGAGTGCCATGAAAACACAATCCCAAAAATCTCAGCGGTTCAGATTCATGACACACCAGAATCTGAAACTGAAAATTCATCCACTACATCATCAGAAGAATTTACTTCATTAGACAGTGAATCAAACAACGTGCCAGAAATCCATGTCACTACAAAAGTTGAAGTAGAACTCAGACTGGGAAGACTTGGAAGACTTCTTTTTGTTTTTTCTATGATTTGTTGCTGAGTTGTCTAAGTCGTCAAACCATGCACGACTTCTGTCTTTTAGGCATCCTGAGCAGGAGCAGTTTATATCCCAGGGACAGTGACCAGTTTCATCTTTGAATTGGTAGATTCCTCTACCAGTTGCATCAAAGCTTTGGATTAGCTTTCTTTCTCGTCCTGGAGAACATAAATCACAGCAACATTCTGGGTCTTCTTTGTCATGTTCAGCTATAGGGTTCGATATTGGTTGCATGATGAGCTGGGTTGGAAAAATAGACAAGCCTTTGCCGGGTTTCTGGAGATGGCCATGATCAAACCGGATTTCTGTAGTTCCATCAGCTTTGGAGATGAAATTACTTTGAGTGGATTGGATCGGCTGACTTTGCTGTTTTAGCTTTTCATAATCAGTTACCCATTTTTCAAGGAGTAACTAAATAAGCTCATTCTTTTGAATCTTTCTGGGTATGTGAACACAGTGAGGTTGATCTTCTGTGTTGACTGAGATCAATAAAGAGTCACTGGTTCCATGTTGCGTAAGATTAAACGCATGATCTTGCACCCTATACAATATCTGATAGTGTAGAGTGGCAACAATTGCTGAAGCTACCTGAGGAGCACCTGCAATCCGGATCTGGACTTGAAGGGTTGAGAGCAGATTTGGATCTGCTAGTGCGATAGTAAAATTTGGGAACAACGTCACCATTACTAGGCCTGTATTGAGTGTAGCTTCAACTGTGGCAATACAAGCGTTTTGGTATTCAAGATACCTTGAATCCAAAAGGGCTATTCTGGCTACTACTGGTTTCCCAGCAGTACCATGGTAATTTAAAGCAAGACGAACTGCACCAAAGTAGATATGAGAATATCCTGCTTGCTTCCAGTCTCTAGGAAATTCTGGAGGAATTTCTAGGGTAACAAACTGTTCAGTCGAAGAGGCAGATATGGGGTAACTATCAAATCTAGAAGCTTGGATGTATTCTTTGGGGCGTTTTGAAGATTTTTGGACAAGGGTTTTAATACTATTTATGGGAGAAAAGGTTGGTTTTTGATAAGCTATATAAGGATTTACAAGGGGAAGGTTTGTTGGTTGGATTTTACTATCTTCATCTAAATACTCTACTTCATAAAGGGAAGATATTTTCTTTGCTGAATGAGATTTAAAAGGAGTAGAAGGTAAAGAAATAGAAGTTGAGGAAGTTGAAGGTTTTGAAATTGTTTTGTCAGTCATGGTTTTGAGAATTCTTTTGAATCATTCCTTTCTTCTCAGAATTTTGCAATCGGGTGTTTTGAAAATAGTGGCTCTGATACCATTACCGGGTGAGGGGTAAAAAAGAAACTTTAAGGCTTAAGAACTCATAGCAGGTATGCTGTACCAAAACACAGGCTCTTCCCTTTGGCCTTTCAAACTGGTACTGCCTGTTAGCTATAATAACTTAATTCTTAAATTTCTTTCCTAATCCTCGATAGTATTGATATCTTGATCTGAATTTATATTTCTGATGTGCAGGATCCATTAATATGGCAAACACAGAGCATACTTTATAAACTCTGGAGAACCCTTTTGCAAAACTATTTTGAAGGAGAAGAAGATTCAGAAGATGGAAAGGATTTAGAAAGCCATGGATTGTAGAAAAACTGGGAAATTTTATTGATTTTCTAAGTATATCTTACAACTGACCCTTCCATCTCCTTTTATAGTAGAAGGAGATTATAAAACGACAAACTATTAGATAAGTAGGAGAAACAGTAAAAGCATTACAGTAAAAGCTTATATGATTACAAACAGACAAATATAGTAAAAGCTTAATAATTATTTTCTGGTGGTGGTAGTTGGCTTTTATTAAAGATACTTTCAGTTGTTGAGGTTTGAGTGGGGGTATTGAGAGCTGTCCATTGAGTCATCACTGTCTTCTTCTCTTTTTGTCACGTCTTCCAGCATGTGTTTATCTTCAATGTCATCATTGAGGCCTAACTTTGAAAGACTGATTTGACTACACTGCCACGGGTAATCTTGTGACCATTCAGTGGGGTCAGGAATAGATTCACGGTAATCTTTAAGTGCTTTTAAGATTTCTTCGTGATAAGGTTGATATACCCTTGGCCAGGTGTCCCAAGGTGCTTCAGTGCCTGGAGGGGGCCATATTTCCATTGGGATGATCCTATTGAGTTGACAAAGGAACTTTTGGAGTTCTCTGTACTGCATGGGATCTTTACGCACATCTTTATGATAGAGTTTGTGGATCCATGAGGATGGAAAGGAACCAAGTTGTTTTGATTTTCCACAATGAACAAAGTACTGTGGTTTGTAGAAAATAATGACCATGAACTTTTCACAAGTTTCCTTTTCTTGTCTGCAACTCTGATGAATGATTTCTAACCATTGCGGTAAAGGATGAAACCAGCTTAAAAATGTGAAGAAGTTTTGATGTTCTGGTTCAATGTTTCCTCTAACAGCTTTGGTTAAGAAATAAATGAGATCACAAGGTGAGAATTGTATGGCAATATGGTAAAGGTGAGTGAGGTACCATAAAAACCATTTAAGTTCTTCTGGTTGTTCAAGGAACTGAAAGTTGATAGGGTGTATAAAAGGATAATCAGGATGAACTCCCCATGGTTTAAGAATGAGACCTCCAAAGTTTTTGAAAACTTGAGTTTGGTATTCAAACATCATTTCTTTGGCCTTTTGGTGAAAGGTTTCATTTTGTGTAAGTCTGTAAACTTTAGGTGGGAATTCTGGGTTCAGGTTTGGAGTAACATGATATGAGGTAGGTGAGGTTGATGATGATGAATAGGGTCTGTACATCATAATGGGCTTGGGCCAAAATATCCTTTTGTTCAATTGGATTTCTGCTTTGGGTCTGGACAGGAAATCTACAAGGACATTATCTTTACCTTTGATGTGTTTGGTGTCGAATGAATATTCAGAAAACCATTGAGCCCATCTGAGAAGCTGGGGGTATGGTACAGTCTTCTGTTTGAACTTCAGCATCTTTGGAAAGGATGATATATCCATTTCAACAAGGAAGTGATATCCTTTTAGGTGAAACTGGAATTTTGAAATTCCATATTTAACCGCAAGGATTTCTTTGAAAGTGGAGTGGTAATGTTTTTCTCGTGGCGAGAATCTACCACTTTTGTATCCACAAAGTTGTCTCTTTTCATCGCTTTCTTCAAGTATCTTGCACTCAGTGTTTATCACTTGCATCTGTCTGGAGGATTCTTTTTCCATCTGAAGGGATTTGGAGTGGTGGTACTTCTTGTGCTATTTGCTTGATCTTTTGGACTGCTTTGGTCTGTTTGATAGTCCATGGTGGAGGATTTATTTTGAGCATTTTTCTCAGGGGATTTGTATACACTGAGATTTTTTCAATGAAATCTCTAATGTAATTTACAATCCCATAAAACTGCTGCACTTGTTTTTGGGTTAGGTTTTCATCTGGAAATTTGAGGAGCTCTTGTGCAATGTGAGGTTGAGGCTGGTATTTTCCATATTTGATATCCATTCCAAGGAAGTTGATTTCAGATTCGTTGATCTTCATCTTTTTCTCTGAAAGCATGATCCCATATTTCAGTATGAGAGAATGAAATTGTTGGAGCAATTGAACATGGGATTCTTCATCTTGGCTGTAGAGAAGAATGTCATCAATATAAACTAAGGCATTTTCCATTATGGGATGGAAGATCCTTGTCATTGCTTTCTGGAATAAATATGGTGCTGTCTTAAGTCCAAATGGCATAACTTTCTACTGGAAATGGTGATTGGGGATACAGAATCCTGTTTTTCCTCTGTCTTCAGGGTGAATGCCAAGCTGCCAAAAACCTGCTTTAAGATCAAATTTTGAAAATTTTTTAGCTTTTGCAAGGCTGGCAAAAAGGGTATTATTGTTTGGTAAGGGGAATTTGTTATCTTGGAGAAAATGGTTGAGAGGCTGGTAATTAATTACTAATCTCGCTTTTCCTCGATGATGCTTTCTCCGATCTTTTATTGACATAAAAGGCTTCACAAGCCCATTGGGAGTTTGATGGTTCTATCAAATCTTGCTGTTGAAGTTCTTTGCATTCTTGTTCAGCAAGGAGCAGATGTTCTGGGTTCATTCCAGTATGGCTGGCTTTGGTGGGATTGATGTCTTCATTTTTCTTGAATGGAAGGTTAATGAAGAAATCTGGGTTTTTCCACAAGGGATTTGAGCATTTGGCTAAGAATTCAGAGTGAGAGTTTGCACAGGATTTTTCTCTGATTTCTTGAATGATTTGAAAAGTTTTTTCTGACTGGAGGGAAAAGAGTTTAGGGATATGGACAAATGGTTGGAAAAAGGTTTTGAATCTGATTCCATCAGGAAGGATTCTAAGGCTTTTGATTTTTGTGTATAGGTCAAAGCCTAGAATGAGATCTTTTCCTGGAAGTTTAGATCCTAATACTGTTGTCCTTATGGAGCATCCTGGAATAATTTGAACAGTAATAGGATGACTAATCAAGTTGGTGGAAAATAGTTTACCATCAGCGGCACTGAAAATTCTGGTATGGGGCTTCCACCATTCTTCTGGTAGTATTTCTGGGTTCATGATGGACTCTACTGATCCAGTGTCTACGAAGGCAATTACAGTAATAGGCTTACTATATTTGTCTAGGTAGACTTTTACTGGTACATGTGGGGTCAAGACTTGTTGACTTGCCTGAGCTTGTGCTTGGGCCTGGACCATGTAGATTTCATCATAGTCTGATATTTGGCTTTCATCAGAATCATAGACTGGGATGGCACAGATGGTTTTTTCTGAAGGTGTTTCATCAAACGAGCACACAGATTCTATGTCATCATCTTCTTGCATCTTTATCCCCGCTTGGCTAATCATCTGGACAATTTTCTTTGTTTTCAGTCTTTCAAAGTTAGGCCTCAATGATGACATTGAAGATAAACACATACTGGAAGACTGGACTGCTTTGGTCTGTTTGATAGTCCATGGTGGAGGATTATATGATTATAAATATATGTCTAAATAAACACAAAACATATAACGATGACTAACAATCAAAACCGAATATTTAAAAAAAAAAAACTAACTAAAAACCTACAAATGAAAATTACATATAATCAAACTCGAATTTAAATAAATATGGTATTGCTAATAATACGAAAGTTGCATGGACCAACTACGATAAACAAAGGTGCTGCTGTACGGGAAAAAAAGAAAAGGCAAAGGAAATTATCCAAAGTGAAAAAAAAAAAAAAAAAAGAGTGATGAAATGGGGAGGGCAGCTAAGCTACACCGACAGTGACACCCAGCACTGACTGGATGTGGACAATTGGATATGGATAAACCTCTTCATCTACTTTATCCACTTAACATATGTTATAAAAAATTATAATTACTATTATTTTTACATTTTAAATAAGGTTTAATTATGTTATTAAATTTTATAAATTATAAATCTTGATATATTGTCTTTGGTACTTTTTTATATTTTAACATTTAGGCCATGGTAAATTTGTAATCGTTAAATTCATAAACTTTTGTTATTTTTAATATATAGTACAATAATTATATTATCGCTTGTAATTATTTTCACATATTACTAGCAAATAAGTTAGTTAATAGATTTATTTATTACCATTTGCATTAAAGATTAAAAATTAAAAAATTATAAGCACAAAAAGATTGACTAAATTTATAATACTAATAGAAGAATATAACTTACTGTTTATATCAAAATCAAATTTTGAAAAAATATAAAAACTAAATAAATTAATTCCAAAAATAAAAATCTCAACCACTGGTCAGGTCAAGCCTAAAAAATTTGTTGATGTTGTAAATGCGGATAAGACAACAGAAGAGTTGGCTAAACATACGGAAGTTCAGTGGAAAAATAAATTGCTGAGCTGGCTCATCTCGATGATAAGGCTAGCTCGACATTATTATGAGGTTGATGAATATATTGATAAAAGATTATTTACCAAATAAACAAAAATAATAATAAATATCAAACATAAACCACTTCCACTTCCATTTTCATTTTCATTTCCATTTCCCTTCACTCACAAATATTTGTATTTTTTAATAATATTTGAGTTTAGAAACAGCAATTACTTACATCAGAATACTATGAAAACGAAATCATTGCTTACTAAATCAAACTTTTAATATTAGCTATGAGCTTGAGCTTCGTAAAAAACCCAAGCACATTTCAAACCATTTTAGTTAGGAAATTTATATATTTATTTTCTTCTCTAGAAACATGTCTTAACCTTAATTGTCCAATACGCTCTAAAACTTGAAGAATCCTCCTTATTAAGGTGGAATTTGAAATTATCAATTGCCCGTCTTGAATAATTTTGACTGTCTCTAGGTTATCAATTGATATCAACACTTCATTATGTTTTTGCTTGTGAGAAAGAATCAGATCATCTAAAATCCTTCACATTTTAACATCAAACGCTAAGCACTCCCTCAAGTAGTGATTGTAGCAAAATCATGATTTAATATATATATATATATATATATATATATATTTTAATTTGGTGTTTTGTGTCTTTTTCAATTCAATGTGATCCTTGTGTTGGACAAAAACTATACAATTTAGTACCAAGAATTAACTATGTTAATTTATTAATATTAGGTAAAGTACAAAAATTGTCACTAAAATATTATTTGCGTTCTATTTTGGTCACTGAAATTTTAGTTTTTTTTTTTTGACATTAAACTATACGAAATCAAATATTTTAGTCATCAAATATTAATAACTATTTGAAATTTGACGAAAATGTTGATGTGGGTATTTTTTATTAGTCTAATAACAAATTTAGCTCTCTAATATTTACACATCCTATCAATTTGATCCTAAATATAAAAAATTTAACAAATTTAGCCTTCAATATTTATAAAATTTGTCATTTTAATTTTAATTTTAAAAAATAATAATAAATTAAAATCTCAATATTTATAGAATGATAATTTTTAATTTTTAAAATTTTTGTAAAAAAAAAAAAAACCCAACACCCGAACTTGGGCAAGGCATTCCCATTCCTAAAGCCCCGCGAAAACCCAATTCCCGCAGGGAATATTACATGTATACTATTCTTAATATCTTCAAAACTCACTTTTTGTTGTATTGAAACCTGAAAGGTAATTCCTGTGAGACATTAATTACTGTATATTAAGTAATTTTCAAGATCTTTGGCTGGAACTGGCAGTCCTTCAGCTATGAAACTAGACAGCGGATCCTCCTCAAGCAGCTCAAGTTTCATCCAAAACGTCCGACACCCAACCTAGGCCATCCCAAGATCAATGACCCTTCAACCATTTAAGCAGCTCAAATTTAAAAAATTAAAAATTGTCATTTGCAATGACTAAATTTATTAAAGTTATTAGAATTTGAACTAAAATTGCAAAATTCATAAACATTCAAGGATAATTTTTTTTTAATATTTAGGATCAAATTGATAGAATGTATAAATATTAAAAGACTAAATTTATTATTAGACTAATAAAAAAGCTACCGATTTTAATTGTTAGCAAATGCTGACTCAGCAATAAAAAATTAATACGTGGCATGCCACGTTAACGTATATTTAACTTCTTTTAAAAATTTTAAAAAAATTTAAAAAATTTTAAAAAATATTTAAAAATTTAGAAAAAAGTTGTTCATAATTAACTAAAAAAAATCCAAATTCACTTTCGATATAACATTATCTTAAAATTTATTAAAAAGACTTTAAAATAAGTAAAAAAAAATGTAAAATATATTTTAAATGAAAAAAAAATTGTGAATAACTATTATGAAATTCTAAAAAATTATAAAAACCATAAAAAGAGTTTAACTAATTTATAATAATTATTAAAAGGAGTTATCAAAACAAATTTAGCAGTCAATGTTGGCCACATCCATAAAGAGGAGCAAATGACAAGCTGAAAGATAAATATTTAAGGTAGGTTTGAATGGATAATGTGTTTATTTATTGTTAATGTAAAAATAGTAATAACGGTAAAATTAAATATTATAACATGAGACAAAAAATAAACTAAATTCACCACACTAAATTACTTATCTAAACCCACACTTATAAAGGTATGATTTCTTCATATTATTGTTTGCTGTAAAGCTAGTTTTGTGTTTTGGGGGCTGCTTTCTAACCCATTTATTAATTAAGGTATTTCTTACATGTTTTTCTTCTTTACAATGAACTGGACAATTGTTATGAGATGTTACAATTTTCATTTTTTTTAATGATGTATGATGTAATTCCACTAACACTGATTGTGTTAAAAGTTATATTTTTACCATCATATTTTAATTTTTTTATGATTTGTTTAAATAATTTTTTTTATAATCATGTATGTTCTCATCTATTTTATGGTATAAGTTTAATTTTATTCAAACAGAAAGCAATGTTCAGGTGAAACACATTTAAATTGTTGACGACTTTATGAGAAATATGGTGAATTAATGTTTGTCTGTTTCGCAACAATTTAAAAGTCACGGTTTGGATGACGACTCTTAACTTCACATTTGATTCAAAAAATTCCATATTTTCACATTAATATAATATTTGAAAAATGATATTCTTATTTGGATTTTAAAATTAATCAAATTGAAGTATTGATATTACTAGTATAAAATCTAATAATAGAAATTGACATTAAATTTATCTCCATGTAATTATTTTAAAAACTTATCCCTTAATTAAGTGCATGCAATATAATTATAAGTTATATTCAAGAATTTACAAGTCATTTCATGTACAGTTTAATATAATTTAAACAAGAAAAAGTTTGAATTATAATATTTAATATATAAACTACAGTCTAATCATAAATGAATAAATGATAATGACAACCTTTTTTTCTATTGTACTACATTTTGCCTATCGTATTTCTTTAATTTTTAATTAATTATTATAAATGAGTTTTTCATTGAGGAAATTAATATTTTGTTTTTTATCATTGTCTTGTTTTTTTCTATATTTTCATATTTAACTTTTATTTTCAATATAGTTTTTTAATTTTTTCATCCTTATTTACGATTTAGGGTAAATTTAAAAATGTTATCAATTATGTTTTTTATTCTATTTTAGTCATCCAACTATTAATTTTTTCGATATAATTACTAAATTTTTCAACATTAAATATTAATTTTTATTTTCAATATAAAACATTTATATTTATATTGCAAGTGACTTGAAAGAGGTACTTTTTTTCTTATTTTAATATCTCACATTGGTTAACTGATAGGGTATAGAGGGCTAAAAATAATTTTTATTTTTATTTTTTTAATTTTAGACTTAGGACTAATTTGACAGATTTTTGTAAATATTTAAGGCCTAATTTATTGAATTTTTTGGAATTAGAACTAAAATGACAAAAATTTGTAAACATTAAGGGTTAAATTCGTTGAATTTTTTTATATTTAATATCAAATTAATAGAATGTATAAGCATTAGAAGGATAATTTTGTTACTAGACCGATATAAAGAGATCATATTTACTCAAAGTGACTAAAATATTTAATTTCAAAAAATTTAGTGACTAAATCAAAAGAATCAATAATTAGATAACCAAAATAAAACAAAAGGCGTAATTAGTTTACCCTATAATTTATAAACACGAAAATTAATTAAATTTATGATATAGTGAAAACAGTTTTATGAAAAAGAAGAAAAAAACAGAACTTGTCCTAGCAGATATGTTAGTGCAATTTGGTAGTTTTAATTTTTCTTTTTCCTTTTGACAACTTTTTATGTTGTTTAGAATTACTCATTGTTCCTCCTCAATCCATAAATAAAAAGATAATGAGTTTCAGCGTACTCGAACTCATGTCTCATGCATTGATAATAATTTTTATAATAATCGAACTAAAACTCAATTGATTATCGATAATATAACTCGAATAGACGTAATTTAATATCAATCACTTCGATAAAAAAATTGGGCCTCACCAGTTTCCAATCAAATTTTTAAGCAAACAGTTGGGCTATCCACGACTTTACTAAGGTTCTAATTCCAATTCCAATATAGTTATCTTTCCACCTCATAAATTATTCAATTTTTTTTATTCTAATTAGTATGAATGTATGATTGCTTTATGGTTGGCATTGGGTTAAATATTTATTTTTTTAATTATAAATAAAAATTTAAAAGTTGCAATATGCTTTAAATTTTTGTACTAGTTATATATTTAAAATTTAATCTTTTTATTTTTAAGTTTAGAAGTTTAATCTCTCTACTTTTTTAGTTAAACAATGTAGGCTTATTTGTTAACACTGCTAAAGTCCATTTGTTAAATTTGTTGGTTTAACAATTTGAAATTTTTTTAAAAAATACTCATTTGATATTCATGTAAAAAATAAGGTTATAATGGACCTAAATTTAATAGAGAATTTTAACAATGTTAACAATTCTTGAAAATTTACATCAATATTTTAATCGAAATAAAATATTTAGACTAACTAATGACATTATAAAAATTGAGATATCAATTTTTTTTCTAGAATTTAAGTATAGAGATTAAATCCTAAAATTAAGCAAAATATAAGGATCAAGATTGAAAATTAATTATTCTTACATAATCTCAAAAATATAGTGATTTTACAATTGAAATTTAGCCATTATATTATTATCTAAAAAGGAAAGAAAAACTCGTGGTTGAGGGTCTCTCTTACTTTAACTAATGGTTTACGGTTTGATCTTTATCTTGAGTATAGAGCAACTTTAAAATTTGTGGCCAGCATCTACTTCTTAATGGACCTACAGAATATAGATGATTAATTATTGGGTTCACTCCAATAGATACATTGAAAAATTAAAAAAAAAAATGTACAAATAAAGAAGGCCTCAAGGACTACTATATTAAAAACTTGAAAATGGGCAGGTCTCAAGTTAGGCATTACGGCCTTCCGTTTTATATGTAGTAGTATACATTCATATTATTCGAGGAATGAAGTTACAGTTAACCTATGAACTTATTCCTCGTTTGATATACGGTTAAAAAATTCAATTAACTTACAATTAATATTTTCAATTTTTTTTTAAAGCGCAACTTAATTTTTTTAGACATGTTTAATAACCCACAATGAAATATACTAGATAGATTTTTTTCCATAAAAAAAATGTAGGAAATAATGAGTACACAGAGACCTACCTATCACTTAATAGAGAACCAATCTAATTGTTTTTATTTTATTCCATTTCATTTAAGATTATATTTTCTTTTATCAAACAATCTAATTATTATCATATTTTATATTTTATAAATTAAATTCAATACTTAATTTTTTAGTACTTATTTTTTCAACACGTATTTTTCAATAGTTAATTTTTTAGTACTTATTTTTTCAACACATATTTTTTAATAGTTAATTTTTCAGTTTATCAATTTTATAAAATATTGGTCTACATTAGTTTTAGAATTTGGTAATTTTTTTTATAATTTGGCCTTTGAAATCTAAGTTTAGTTATATGACATGTATATAGGTTGGTTATGTATAAGTGTTTACCTTGAAAGATGGTAATTTTGAACCTTAAATGATGTTTGAGTTTGAATGGTTATTTGTTGTGTCTATAAGTGAATATGTTGGTAATGTGTTAAGCTATAGTTGGAGTATATATGAATGACAATGTTGGTAGTAAAATGTTGTGATATTTGAATGGCATTTGTAAAGGTTACTGAACGTGGAATGGTATCAATGAATGATGACTTGAAATGGATATATGACATGGTTAAATAGGTTGAATTGATACAAGTTGTATTGATATGTTTTGATGTCTATTAGTGAAAAGGTTAGACCAATTAAATTGAAAAGAGTTATATGAATGATCGGTATGATGTTGAAGGATTCAAAAGCATATATATTACTATAGATTATGTATGAATAGGTGACATGGATAAGTTTGGTGTCAAATGTGATCTTTTGGTTTAGTTAGTATTAGGAGTGGTTAAATGGATGTCTTGATATATGTTTTAGATTGTTTTTGTGTAGGTTTAGGTGTGCATTTATGCACCAAATGAGCTATTGATTTGGTTTGACACAAAATAGGTATCAGATGGCCAAATTTTTTTAAAAAAAAGGGTTCTAGTGACGTGGAATATCCCTAGTCGCAACGTCGATCGATAGTTCGTGATGTTGCAACACCATGTGGTCCGATGTCATGACGTGACAAACTATTTGTTGACGTCATGACATGTAGATAATGATGTCACAACTTCAAGCCCAAACTTTCAAAACCTTACAATTTGGTCCTAATTCGTGTTCGGGTCATTAAAAAAGCTCTCGTAAGCTCGATTAAGGTTCAAATTTGATTGCATATCATAATATCTAGATGTTTATGACATGATTGAATACTTGAATGATTTATTTATGGTGAACTTGTTCTGGCATTTTAAAAATGTTACAAAAAGGTCCCAATTTAATCTCAGGTTGACTTTAAAGCATTCATATGCTCGTATAAGACTTGAGAAAGAATGTTCATGTTATTCAATGATGTATTATTGTGTATTTCATGATTGATGATGTGAAATGATGATTTTACTGTGAAATCATCAGTAATTGCTTCGACAACAAATTTAACATCTTGTTACTCGAACCCAGCAATCAGGTCGGATAAGGGGTGTTACAACTTATTGTATTGTATTATACTTGTATACTTGAAAAAAAAAACTTTACACACCATCTACACTCTTTAAAAAACTTATAAATTATGTTTCATATATTACTTAAAATTAAGTACATAATAAATAAATATAAATTTTAAGTCACGAGAAAATTTTATTTTACATTTTATTCTTAAATATTAAACATTTTACCTTATTTTAATCAATGTTAAATTTTAAACCCGAAGTCTCTATAAAATAATATATTATTAAAATAAATAAAATGTAAAGAAATTAATTGAATTTTAAATTGAAAATATTTTTTATAAGGAATAAGTAGCTCTTACTTATCAATTTTCAAAATTTTTCTTAGAAAAATTATATAAAAGTGTTTCTATTATAAATTATCAAACATATATAAAATTGTATAAAAAATCAAAATATAAAAAAAAATCATTAAAAGTAATAACTTTGAATTAATTTTTTTTTCTAATTCCTTATCAAACCAAGCTTAAAATTGAATGAAAACTATATTTGCGTTGGGAAAAAGACAGGGCTAAGATACTCATTGAAAACTTAGCTTTTCAATTTACTTATTAGATTGCCTACTTTATGTTTATGTGTATGAAATTTATGAAATTGTTACCTATATATAAATTTCTTAAGAAAAAAATATTTTAACTTTTGATTTTTTCCAATTATCAAATCTCATGCTCTATTGATTAAGTGTAATAAATTTTCTTTTTAAATATGTTTGATCCATAATCAAAGTTATTAGATAATTATATTTTTTTAAAAAGTAAAAAATATGAGTAGATAGGGACATATTTATCACTTAATAAAGAATAAATATTTTATTTCATTTTATTTGAGATTATATTATCTTTTATCAAACAATTTAATTATATTCAATACTTAATTTTAGATAAAATACCAAATATATTTTATAACTTAAATTCAACCTTTAATTTTTTAGCACTTATTTTTTTTTTCAATTTATCAAACACAGCCTCCGTCTAGAGGTGCTCATGAGCCAGGTCGGGCCGAGTTCAACTAAAAATTCAGGCCCATTTATTAAGCCCGACCCGAAGAATGAGCCTAAAATTTTACCCAAACTCGACCTGGATAAAAATGTTAAAACCCGGCCCGACCCGCCCATATTAATTTTTTATATTATTTTTATATAATTTTTAAATATATATAATACATCAAAAATACTAAAAACATCAAAATAAATATTTCCCACAAATTGAAAATAAATTTTAAAAAATATGTAAACTTAAATAACACTAAGATAAATACAACTTAACAAGAAAATGCCTCTAAAATAATAACAAAATTAACAAATGCCTTTAAAATAATAACAAATTAACAATAAAATAAGTTTTATACAATATCCAAATAATAACAATAAAATAGTAGCAACATAATAGTAAAATGGTAACAAAATAGGAAGAAAAAACAAGAAAATAACATTAAAAAAAAAGAGAAGATTTTTTTTGTCTTTTAATGAATTCGGGCCGGGCCGGGCTCGGGCAAAAATAAAATCCTTACTCAAGGCCCGGCCCGTTTTTTAAACGAGCCTTATTTTTTGTCTAAGCCCAGTTTTTGGGTCTATATTTTTGCCCAAATCCTTCCACATTTCGGGCGGGCCTTTGGGACGGGTGGCCCGACCCATGATCAGGTCTACCTTCGTCTAAATAGTACAAATTAATACAAATAGGAGTTATATTCCAAGGGTATTTATTCAATGTTAAAAATAAAAGAATAATAATAAAAAGTATTTATTGATTGAGTTTTAGTTTGATTGACATAGGGATTATTGTCGGTGTAGGATGATGTAAGTTCAAGTGTGTTGAAATACATTATCCTCCTGTTTAAGGGTGAGGAAGGGACTATATGAGATTAATGTTAAAAAAAAGTATTTTGTATTTTAAAACTTATTTATGGTTTATTTGGAGGAAGATCCATTACCACACAATAATTATAACAAAGTCTTGATTTGAACAAAGAAACACTTTAAAATTTCCCAAACCAACCATAAACTGATTTTTCTATTTTTAGTTACTAAAAGTTGGTATACAACTGAAACAAACTGGGGAACTTAGTTATGTGAAATGGTTTTTTCATTAAATGTAATAATCCTTATCTATCTTTTGTGGGAAACAAAAGTATCATAAACCCCCTTACTAAATCATATATTGTATTTTAGTTCTTCTACTGAAAAATTGGGTAAATTAATTCATGCACATGAGATAAATGAGCAAAATAGTCCCTCTTATTAAAATTTGATGTTTATATATAATAAAATAGACCCTTACTCTTTTATTGGAAGCAAATTAAAAAAAATTAAACTAATAAGGCTAAAGGATAAAAAAACCTTGGTAACAAATTTTAAAAAATCAATTAAACCATTTTAAAATTTAAAATTTATTAAAAATTATAAATAAAGTTAAAAAATAAAGTTTGTACAATTTTAAAAAAATTATTAAAAAAATAATATTGACCGATTAAAATCTAATGGTTATAAAAATTTAAAAAATTGACTCCTATTTTTTAATAGATCGATATTGTTATTTTTTTAATAAAGATTTTATAATTTTATAATTTTTGAAGTTTTTTATGAATTTTATTTATAATTTTATTGTTTTTTAATAATTTTAAAAATTTAAAAGGGATTAATTGATTTTTTAAAATTTGTTATCAAGGCCTTCTCTACCATTACCTTTAATAGTTTAAAAAATTTCTAATTTACTTTCAATAAAAGAATAGGGATCAAATTAAATAAATATGTAAAGATAGATGACTAAATTTATTATTATACATTATATATAAATACCAAATTTAACAGAGAGGCTATTTTCCTTATTCATCTAACGCGCATAGAATAGTTTACCTATTTTTTCCCTGGAGGGATTAAAATACAATTTATGGTATAATACATGGGGAGTTTTATAATATTTTCATTGTCTTTTATGTGTCGATATTACACATCAATTATGAAATTATCAAAACTGTTAATATACTGAATTGTAAGTTTAAAAATTTATTAATTTAAATTGATATCACTCATCAAACTCAAACGTGAATTTATCGAAAACTCAATGGATTTTATGTTTTTATGTTTTGATGGTGATGTATATAAATTAATATTTTAGAAAGGAAAGGAGAGTTGATTGTTAGAAAAATAGGCAAATAAAATTTAAAACTTGCGCCAGAAATTTCAAACTAAAATGAAAAGCAATTAATGTATGGAGAGAGAAGCAAAACTACCAGAAGAGTAGAAAAGCCTTAACTGCTAATGAGAAAAGATGTGGACACGTCACCTGCCTTGCCTCCCTTAAAAGCTCCCCCTTTTCTATACCCAACCCAACCCAACCCTTCCCTTTATACACCTACAGTCTACTCTCCCCCACGCGCCACTCTCCCCTTCTCTTCTCTTCTCTTGTTTTTTTTCCCCTTTATTTTTACCCAAATTAGACTTCTTTTTTTATCGAATAATTCTTTTAATAAAAGAATACTTAAAACTTTTTTATTTATGGATTTATATGTTTACCATATTACGTCTCAGCTTAACAATATGATTAATTAATGAAATTTGTTGGTAAAAAGGCAATAACGGAGATTTTTTTAATAAAAATTGATAATTTAATTAAAATTTTTAAATACTTCGTGAGCAAGGATTTTTAAAAAATTCAAGAGATTTTAATCAAAATTTTATTAAAAAATTGAAAAAGTATAACGAGAAATTTCAAATATTTGAAAGAGTGTAATTAAAATTTTAAGGAAAAAAAAATCAAAATTTTGGAAGGAACAAAACCACTTACACCCGGTCCGCCTATGTAGAAAGGTATTTTCAATTTTTTTATAAACCAAATGGAATTTAAATATTAAACAAATAAATTGAATTAAAATCAGTATTAAAAAAAAATCCAGGATTTAAAATTTTGAATTTTTTAAAAGTTTGTTGGTTTTCTCGACTTTAAAATGAACATAAAAATAAAAATATTTAGTTTTATTTTGCAGGGGTGGTAATTAATAAATAAGAAAATAAAGTAAGATCTGCTATGAGGTTACCATCTCATAATTACCCTTCACAACTTGTTCAGTGGGCGAGGAATAAAGTAGTAACCCAATGTATAACCTAATTACAAGTCTTCCAATTATCATTGATTCAGAGAAATGTTGTTGAAAATGTTAATCAAATATCTTTTGAACTTGGCTAATCCAGTCATATTATCCTATTAATTTCAATAGCTGCTTATTATTTTTATAGGTTTTAACGTATAATATTAAAGAAAAAATCATTATATTTGAAAAATAATACAACTTGGATTGGAACCACGTCATTAACTTAAGCTTTCACCTATATATATCACGATCTTTTAAAAGTTATTTTAATGCCAAAATCCAAAAAAAAAACTTATTCTAAGTAATTTGTATTTTAAAAAAAAACTAATTTTTTTATGTAAGAAAATAAATTTTAATTTGGTTATTTTCATTTCGTATTTTTTTTATTTGCATGTTAATACTAGATCCCATAATACATGCTCTTATTTATATTTTTTTGTGTGTTTTAATTTATGTTAAAAAAATTTAAAAATTTAAAAATTTATATAAAATTTGATATATTTATATATTCATATTATAATCTTATTTTTAATAAAGTCATCATATCTGATTAAAAAATATCTCTTTACCAATGACATGAAATTTCATGCAAGAAAAACAAGAGCTATTATTAAATAAACTCTTTAGAGATATGCACCAAAATCATATATATAAGAGCTAAATTAATAACTAAAAATAATATTAAAGGAGAACCTTGACTCATTTACTAAAGAATTATATATTAAAGTCCACCAAAGTTTAATTAAATGTATTTCTATAGATAATTTTTAATTTTTATAAAAAATAACTACATACTAAATTATGATATGCTTGTTATATTTTCTTGATATAATGTTCAGAATTAAGCACAATTCCTTCTCACTCATAAATAAGAGGATAAACGTGCTTCAATGTATTTAAATTCACTTCCTCATTCTTTACAATAATATCGATATCAACTAAATTAAGACTCAATCGGCAAAAATAAAATTATATAATAAATATATTTATAAAAGAATAATATAAATAATAGTTAAACAAAAAAGTATATAAATATTAAAATTATAAAGATTTAGATTGAAAATTGAAAATTTATTATATTATATAAAATAATAATAACACCATCAACATAATCTAATCTATTTTATAAAATAAAAAAGAATTATTTGAGTCGTGAATGGTGATAGCGAATTTAAAATGGTTTAGTAGAGATCGAATGAAAATTAAAGAGACAGAATAAAAGAGAAGGAAAGAGAAAGCTGAACTGCACGCACTGAAACAGCGTGTACACAAAGTTGATAAACGAAAAGCAACTTCCTTTTAAGTACCGTTTCTCTCATTTTCTTTCCTCTGCCTGCCTTCTTAATTTCATTACTTCACTTTCTTCTTCTTCTTCTTCTCCTATCTCTCTCCTTGTCTGGAAACTGACACAAAACGCAGGCAGATGAGTCGTTTGGCCCCCTTATCAGAAGAGCCAATAAACGAAGACGACTCTGCAAACTGTTCGAAGAAAGGCCTGTCATGGAAAAACTGGCTCAAAACTCATCTCTCTCTTGTCTTTAACAAGAAGTCTGACCTTAAAATCCTCTTAAGCGTTTTGGGTTGCCCTCTTTTCCCTGTTTCCGCCCTTTCCAAACCACCCATCAATGAGGTAAACTAACACCCTGCTTCTTTTCCTTTTTAACATTTTGCTTGAATGCATGAATTTTATTGGCATTTGGATCACTTGATATTGGATTCATGCTTTAAGGTTCTAGTCTCATTGGAGCTTGTTTTTCTGCCTCCTTTTTCCTTCTTCTTTAAAAACCATATGTTGTAAACGAGTATTTGTTTACTCTTTAATTTGGAATCTATGAAAAGTAACCAATGGCTTTGTGTTTGTGCCTTTGTGGTAAAGTGTTACTGGCAAAGAGAACAAGGTTGGGTTGGTTTCTGTAGTGCCTCTCCACTGATATGGTGGCCTCAAAGTCCCCACTGGCTTCCCACCATGAAAGCATCCAAAAGGAAAAAAAAGTAACATTTCTTTTGTGGGTCCTTTATTTTTTTTTTTTAATATCAAGTTGAGTTTGTGTAAAAAGCTAGGTGATTTTTTTTTAATTAATCAGAAAGTCTTTCAAATATTTTATTCTTTTACTTTTTCTTTTCCTCAAAGTGAACACATTCAACATGGAATTACTTATATAAAATGTTGGATCTTGATCCTTTCAATTATCTATTCGAGGATGTTTTTGCGAGGAATCATTGTAACAGCATCCAAATTGCCTTTGGCATCCTCTAATTAATTGCTTTCTTTTTATGAATGGACCCCCTTGACTTGTTAGGTTTCAAGTATATTTTGTTTGAAGATGTAATGAAAAAAAAAAAAAAAAGATTCCTAAATTTGTAGGGCCAAAGAAAATGAAAAACAATGCAGTACTGATAAGTGTGTCTAATTTTGCTCATGTATAACTTGAAATTGAAATTATTGAAGGAAATTTCAGATTCAACTCAAAATAATCATCTTTAATTAAGAATCAAAACTTTTGTGCATAACAGGTATCATCTTCAGCTCAATACATTATACAACATTTTACAGCAGCAACAGGATGCCGGAAATCGGAAGGAACAGTGAAGAACATTTTTGTGACCGGGAAAGTAACAATGGCAATGGTAGATGAGCTGGGTGCCACAGTAGGCTCAGTGGCTGGAGCTACCGGAGTTGCGCAAAAAGGCTGTTTTGTTATGTGGCAAATGGTACCTAATAAATGGCTAATAGAATTGGTTGTGGGTGGTCACAAGGTTATAGCAGGTAGTGATGGCAATGTGGCTTGGCGGCGCACGCCTTGGCTAGGAGCACATGCAGCCAAAGGTGGTGTTCGTCCTCTACGCCGAGCTCTTCAGGCAAGTAATCTTTGTTTGATTTACTTATCTTAGCTATAACAAAGTAGTTGTCCCTTTTCTTAGCTTAAAACTATTATTGGTCCCATTTGTTGGTATAAACAATAATTGGGGCAGGGTTCCTTTTACTTTTTTATAATTTATAATTTATGAGTTAAGTTAGATCTATGGTATCTTATGATGTTTGAGGTGTAGTGTGACAGCTGCTTTACATGTAACTATGGATGAATTCTCAAAATGGGTTGTTTACTTATTTTCTTTGGAGGATTGATGTGCATGGCATCAATATATGAGTGTTGAAATCATTGTCTCAATGGCCAATCTAAACCTGTTTATTCTGTAAATGAATCTTACCTTAAACCAGATCCAACAACCCAAGATATCGGATCTGGTTTCCCTGACACGTTCTAGGATTTGAAATCAGTTGAATTAATTTTATTATTCATTCACATTTCACCGAGTGATATTTTCCTGCTCTGAATTATGAAATACCAAAACACATTTTGCTTTGAAGGTTGAAAAGAGTACTCTATTGTTTTGACTATCAACAACCAGTACCTAAATGTTTATTTTGGAGATGGTCCCATTTTATAATCAGAGTATGGAATAATTCATGTAGGGACTGGACCCTATGGCAATATCAGCTGTATTTTCCTCAGCTCAGTACATGGGAGAGAAAAGAATCTCCAGCACCGATTGCTTCGTGTTGAAACTATCTGCTGATCAAGTGGACTTGGCTGATCGGAGCGATAGCACCGCGGAGATGATCAAGCATGTCATATTTGGCTACTTCAGCCAAAGAAGTGGGCTGCTGGTGTTTCTAGAAGACTCTTACTTGACTAGGATTCAGTCACCTGGAACATACCCTACATATTGGGAAACCACAATGGCTACCAAAATTGAAGACTATAGGTTAGTAGAAGGTGTCATGGTCGCACATTCCGGTCAATCTAATGTCATCATCACGAGATTCGGTGACAATTTAAAGGCAGGCCTCTCTGTTACTCGCATGGAGGAGACGTGGACCATCGACGATGTTGCATTCAACGTCCCGGGACTCTCCCTCGATTGCTTCATTCCTCCAAAAGAAGTCCAGAAAGATTTCCCCGATGAGAACTTGGATTGGAGGTCGCCTTTGCATCGGTGATAAAAAGCCGATGGTACATGGTTGCTGATTGCTTTCAATTAAAAAAAAAAAAAAACCAATGGATTTCAATGTCATTTTAACTTTTTGACTGGAGTAGGCACTCAGATTAAGCATGTATATATATAAAATCAGATTATATATATATTTGAGTCCAAGTGTTTAGGAACTATAGAAGGCTTTCACATTCATTGAACTCATCGTGGGAATCTTTTTGTATCACTTAAAAAAAAGAAAAAGAAAAAAGAGAGTATATTTCTGCAATTCATAGTAGCTCAGATCTGTTGAATAATTGAAGTGTTGCCAGCGTTTTGGGAAGCTGACCAGTTTAGATTGGTTTGAGATAACATCTTGGAAAAGACTTTTTGTCTGCGTTCCAAAGCTCGAGCCATATTCATTGCAACTCCAAGGTTTTCCGGTTGTTGTATCTTGATATCAATTCTAAGTTCCTCTACCAATCCGGCAGTAAAAATGTTTACTTGTTGTCGAGGTTTAAGATCAGTAGTCCTAGTCAGTAGTGATTGAAATTGGCGTTGATATTCTTCTACCGTCCCAGTTTGTCTCAAGTTTGCAAGTTCCCCCAAGGGTTATTACTCATAGGTGGCCCAAACCTGACATGACAACATTCTCTAAAGCGCTCCCAATCCAGATTTGCCTCCTCTTCCTTGATTTGATCAAGCCACAATTGTGCTTCTCCTAAGAGATGGAATGAAGCTAAGCCGACTTTGTCTTCTTCGTTGGTCCGCTGATTGCCAAAAAAATTTTCGCATCTTTTTAACCATCCTAAAGGATCTCCAACACCATCATAAGTGGGAAATTCCATCTTGGAGTATCGTGGCACCATGCCCCTACCGTGTTGCGAATCTGAATTTCTTTTCTTGCCTCCACTGCTGCCTTGTTCTTCCTTATTTTTTTCTGAATTCCCTTTCGTTGTCTTTTGGACCGAAAGAGATAAGATCGCCACCTGCTCCTTTAATGCTTGTTGTCTTGTAGCCATTTGTTCCATGAATGCCTCCAGCTTGGCTGTCAAAGTTTTTTCGTCACCCATGACAGCTGACTCCGATACCAAGTTGTTATGCGCCTTAGCGTAGGATCTAGTCACAGGTCTAGACGAGAAAGTATCCTTGCTTCGACCTATGGTTACTCAAAGGCAGATTTGTCTTTGACTGAACCCCCTTCCCAAACTAACGTTTGTGATAAAAAATAAACTCCCCTTTATTTCATATTGGCAGCCTTTTTATAGGCTGTTAATTACAAAGGAAAATCCTAATCTAATTCCTAATTTAAAGTCCTAATAGAATTCTTAATTTAAAGGTTATAAGGAAATAGAAAGCCTAGTAAAACTCAAACTCCTAAAGAAATTAAATAAATGTAAAACTCTAATTCCTATTCCTCCGTTGATATTGTTTTCCAATGAAAACATCTATATCAGTCACATAGTGAAGGTGACTTGCATAAACTGATTAAAAACATTTTGCTATTAGTTTTCTTATATTTTAGTTAAAGAGTAGGTAAGAATGATTTGCATCGAGAATTTGGACATACGTTTGGTGAAGCGACTGACAATCCAGCACCTAACAAAGCCTTTAAGTCAATATATTAATTATTTCTTTTAGTTCATATTATTTTGTGTATATAAGAGCATTAAAAGTAGACTTAGAACGTTGTAATCTATGAATCTGAAGCTTCCAGATGAGCTGCTGTCTTCTCTCATTCAAAACTTTGGAAAAAAAAGAAGCATTTCAAGCAGAAAAAGATATATGATATGTATTTGACTTTCATATATTAGTACTTCAATGTTGGTGTAGCTTATTATTAAGCAGCGGAAGGTGCAATAAGTTTTTACTATCATTGAGTTTATATTTGGTTGGGAATTTTTTATATGGTTTTATGCAGTAAATTTGTGAGGGGTAAATGGAAAGGATTTATGGGTCATCTTTCCATTTATATCAAAACAAATTTGGGAATCATGATACGTGATATGGGCGAATTTTTGGCCATTGAAATTAATCTCTTCAACCTCAATCTCCTACACATCGGAACATTGTTCATTATCACAAACATTTCATCACTGCAAAACATAATTCTACAGGTTGTAATATTGGTAAGATCGATTGGGTTATTTCTTAGGTTATACCTCAACAAACAATTACTCAATTATTTAGTGGGATCATGTTATTGATTGTTGAATCATGGAAGGAAGTTCAGGCTCTAGATTGATGGCTTGAATTGTTTCTATTAAAAGGCACGTATGACAACCTTTATAAAATCGATTTATTACCAGGCATGAAATGTAATATTAACTAATTAGGAACCTTCTATTATTGAAACGAGTAGCTCTCAAACCTAAAACAACATAATGAATTGAAGAAGACAGAATAGCAAATTATAACTCAAAAGCCTTGATTTTATTTTCAATAATGTAGACCACCAGGCAAGTGTTTTCTTATTTGTGAGGCTTGGACAATACTTCAAACCACAATGAAGGAATCACTAGTGTGAAACAATCAAAACTACAAATGTAGCTACTCAGTTCGAAAATTTAAGAATGTTTGAGGATGGATCCTTGATAACTTTTAAGCAAATTTACGTGACATATCTAATTAATCTTTTGTCCTTAACAAGATGTATTCAAATGTTAAGTTGATGTGCAAGGTTTTAAGATAAATCCCAAAAAAATTAGCATGAGAGATGATACTTATGGTCATCAGTTTCCATCGTTCAATCAATGTAGACATTAATGATGACACGAAAATAATTTTTTCAATTTAGCAAGCATGATAGAAAGTGATTTGCTTTGATTGAGGAATGATTCTATCATCCAACAAATCTAAACTCATTACTTCGAGTTCAAGCTACAAGACAATACTCCAATGTTATTGTATTCTTGACAACATGTCCTTGTCAAATATCTCAATAAATCAACCACAATTATAATATGATTGGAAATTGAAAATTTGAGATACTCGCGTATGTAGGCTTCAGTAAAATTAAAAATTAACAATTTTGGCTACTTATTTATAGGTTTTAAAATTAGGGTTCTGTTAGGGTTTTAAAGGAAACTTGACACGCTTATATATGTTTGACTTCCATTTAAATTTTTTGTAAATTTATTTTTAAATATGTTATATATATTTTTAAAATTATTAATCATAACTCAACACTAATGAATGTCATATTCCGAGTTAAATGTTATATTTCACCATTTCAAAATTCAATTTATATTATTACCGTTTAAATTTTAAATGTGACACAAAAAGTATTTGACACCCAAAAATATTGAGATACTATAATCATATCATAATAATTATATTGATTCCAATTAATTGCAAATAACTTAACAACATAAACATCTTCACTAAACTCGACATCAATGAGTTTCAAAGTATCCTCCATAAATAAATATCACGAGAAATAACCCCTTTACAAACTTATACTAATAAATAATATTAAAATTTGCTATTATGAAGTTAAAAAAAACACACACCATATTATACTATATATATTTTGCAGATAATATATATATATCATAATATATATTTCATAAATTTGAAAATTTAATTATATATTTTTATTTTAAAGATTTATTTTTTTTATTTTTTAGATTTTAAAATTTATATTTATTTATTAACATTGTTAATTTTTAGAATTAAAAGTTAAAGGATTAAGTTCTAAATTTATTAAAATTGAGAGGACTTATGACAAATTTTAACCATGTAAATTCACAAACTAAAAACCAGAGAAGGAAAATGTGCAGTAGGGGATTGTTTGGTCAGTGGAATCCATAGCCATGGCGTTGAGAAAAGGAGCAGTATAAGTAGAAAGGCGATTGTTTACAGATACATTACAATTTACAACCATAGCCATTTCCTCTCGCCATTTCTCTTAATCTCAGTCTTTTAAGGTTCAAACAACACATAAGAATGTTGCCTTTGGCTTTTGTTTTGACTCTGAGCTGTTATAGACGTTGGCCATCCCGCTTCAGCACCCCCTATTCTCACAACCTTCTCGTTTTATTCTCTTCAACCGCCACCACCATTACCCCACCTAACGGAAACGAGTCGCCGTCGAGTGGACCCGCTCCGCCTCCTATCCGAGTCGCACTCACCGAGTCAACAGGTCGAGCCGTGTTCGCCACTCGGAGAATTGGTGCTGGAGACACCATCCACACTGCTAAACCCATCGTATCTCATCCTTCTCTCTCTGCCATTACCACTGTCTGTTACTTTTGCCTCAAAAAGATCAAAGCTGTTACTGCGTCTCAATCTCAAGGCGTTTCCTTTTGCTCTGAAAATTGCAAAGAAAGCTCCAAGGTTAAATGGGTTTGCTCTTATTGTTATTGTTCTTATCTGGGATTTTGATATAGTAACCAATTAGTTGATGATTGAGTCTGGGCAAGTCTTTTGAGTTGGGGAGCCTATCAAATGTTTGATTATTTAGCTTCAAGAGTCAAAGCTAATCAGAAGTTGGAAACTTAAAGAATGAAAATTCAAATTGTACTAATTTTATTTTGTTTTAAACTTTGGAGTACGAAATTAAATAACGATATATTCCAAAAACAATTGAGTATGCTTCTTTTTGGTCTTATGCTATTAATTTGGAGTTTACTTGACATTGATTTTAGGTTTTTTATGATGTGGAGAAGAAAGCAGATTGGCTAGCTTTTGATGATTATTGCAGGTAAGAAAGCTTGCTTACTGTTGACTAGAGTGTCACTTAGATTTCCTTCATTTTGTATATGCATTGTATGCTTCATTTCTTTGTTTTTTCTTGTTTTCCCTTAGATTGAATAATTTTCCAGTAATCACTTTGCTGGGTTAGGCCATGAAAAGTTGAAAATTGTTCTGTTCATAGAAGACTGGGGTTTAGGGTTTAAGGATTTTAATAATTTAACAAATTAGCAACATCCCATGGGGAGTTGATTTCAGCAAGATTCTTGTTATGAATGGGATTAAAAGGGAAAGATATAGTGATTCCAGTGGATTTTTACAAGGTTTTAGGATTGATTTGATAGAATTAGAGTGGTTGAGGGAGAGAGTGCAAGATATTCTTGCCTTGGTTTGTTTTATATTCCTCTCTGTTAAATTCAATGCCCTGAATTTGCTTATTTTCGTCCCAAGGAGGTTTCAGGCTGATCATTGCAACCTGCTCTGCAATCATTCCATTCAATAATTTACTATATATTCATGCTATCTTCTACCATTAAAAAGAACAATTTCCCATTTTTTTTGTCTTTTGGGCATCCAGCTCTTCCCTTTTTCTTATAATTGTTCTAATGCTTAAAATGCAGCATTAAAAGATGGCAGTAGTGTTTTTGAGGACACAGAAGTTTACGTACAATGATACATATTCTACAGTAAATTTTTTTTGGTGTGCTGTTTCCACACATTCTTCTGAAAGGTGTATTAGATTTACTTTTATCTGAAAAAAGAAAATTTTCTATCTAGAAAGTGTTATTCAAATGAATGTTTCTACAACATATTTCTTCGTTAAGTATTTCTTGTTTGTTGTGCTTAGAAGTTAGGACCCTGCTATTCATGCTGGAGATAAACCCTAAAGCATGATATGATATATCATAGCATTTACTTTCTTATTTCCAATTTTCTCTTTGTTAAGGACCCAAGGTCTGAAATATCCCCTTTTGGTAAAGCGGTTAGCTTGTATGGTCATATCAGGAGCTGCACCTGCTGGTATTCTCGACATACTTCAACCAGCTAACTTAACTCAAGGGATGATTTTAAAGGTGAGAAACATCCATCTATTTTGTAACAATGGTGATTTTGTTGATGTCCAAATGACAAGCATATACTGACAGATCAACTACTGTAGTAGCATATTTGTTAACTGGTTACTAGTCCATCAAAATTATTAAAATGGCTTTGAAAAGCTATTGTTCTTTCCGTCCTAAACAAACTAATTATCCATGTTTTTTCTATTTTTAGCGCTTCCTTTTCCTTCACCCTTCAAGGAGATTCTGATATTTATTTCTTTCTGGCCATCTCTGCTGTTTCCAACTTCATTGTGAAATGGACTCTTTTTGAGATCATCCTATCTTGATCCATATATACTACAAAATGGTTAACAGGTATGTACTAATTTTTATGTGTGTATTGATAATTTCAGATGGAAGAGGGATTCCATTTGCTAAGAAATGCTTTGGTGAAGGGAAATATTGGAGATGAACATATGTCTTGTATCCTCCACTTATAAGAATACATGAGAATCTTTTGCTGTATGTCTTTATTTACATGGTCCTATGCTAATTGTCTTCTTAGAGAACAGTTTTCTTTGACAGCAGGAAGTCTTAACGAAACAATGGTACACTGATGTGCTTGCACGAATTCGTATCAATGCATTCCGTATTGAATTGGCTGCAGGTGTATATGAAGATCTTCTTTCATTAGCTTCAGCCTCCATCGAAGCTGAAGCTGCAGTTGGAAATGCTATTTACATGCTTCCATCCTTTTACAACCATGATTGTGGTAAGTTTTCTTGTTTCTCTACTAGTGATTATTGTTTACCATGGTTACTTATCGAAGTAAGGACGAGCTTTTTTCACTTATTTTAAGGAAAATGTCTATTGATAGGGATAGATAATTAGTAAGTATCACTCTCTCAACTATAACCTTAATTCTTCCGGTTGGATTTTATGAAATGTTGCCACTGTCTCTTCTAGGAGGTCCGAAGTTCAATAACCTTCATATCAATTTGACTATCAAAAAGGGGTAAAAGAGCTTGGGATAATGAATATGTAATGAGGTCAAATAAATAGAAATGAAGCCTCTTTTAAAGTTTATTCAAACAAAAGACCTTAAATGTGGTATGTGAATCAGAGTGAAGGTATATTGTTGTTGTGAGATGGTTAGTGGTGTTTAAAAAACAAAATTTGCTAATATTGAATTACAGATCCAAACACACACATTGTTTGGATAGAGAATGCTGATGCAAAATTGAAGGCACTCCGTGACATTGATGAAGGTACGCCTTCTACTGCTGGCTTTCGATATTTCTTGCCATCCTGGTCATTGGAAGTCATTTAGTTGTCTTGTCTAATGGCTTCAAAAAACTGCACCAAAGGTATCCCGATGTTACGAATGAAATTGGTGGTTGGGAATGTTGTAGGTGAAGAGCTTCGGATATGCTACATTGATGCCAGTATGAGTTATGATGCCAGGGAAAGTCTCTTGTCTCAAGGTTTTGGTTTCAAATGCAATTGTCTGAGATGCATGTCTGGTGATTAAGAGATCTATGATGTTCAGTCTCTTAGGATTAGAAAGATGTACTGTATTTGTATGTCAATAGTTTCTTCGACATTAGTAAGAAGTGGTAAAAGAACATAGTCCATTTTTTGGTAGAAGGCTGCTTGTAATTTAGGAGCTGTTTTAGTAGTACCTAAATTGAAACAATAAATATGCAAGTTCCAAAGGAAAGAAAATGATGGAACCTGGTGCTGGATGGGTTTGATATATAGAACTGGAAGTGGGTCAGTCAGATTTGAGAGCCCAAATTACTTTTCAGTAATAATGTTTAGATTTGCTATTTTCTTTGTAATAATGTTTGACTAGAGTGCCGCCTATATAATTTTGATTACATAAACATAATTAATTATTTTATATTTTATAAATGACGTGAGGTCAGTGAAGGACAACATTATATAAAATCAATTTTCTTACTAATATTTATTCATTATGATTATGATAAATAATAAATATTTTTGGTTCATTGGTTAATTTTTTATTTATTTCCGGGTGTTTGTTATTTTATAATATCATAATCATACCTATGTTAATAATTTGTATTTTATATATATACATATTGATGCATTCTTGTATTAATGCCCAATTCATTTTATTTTTCTATTATATCATGTTTTATATTGTGCTTTAGTTAATAATTTGAATTACGTAATTTTGGGAAAAAATGTATGTATCTGTATCAGGTTAGTGTTATCATTGTAACGTATCCATTAAAAGATATATGAAAAACAATCTGTACCTATATATCAAAACTATCCCGTTGAGGGGCTTTTTTTTCATTTCATGTTTTCTTGGAAAAGTATTTACGGAATAGGTATACCAATTAAAAGTATTTACTTTTTTAATATCATTATAATAAATAATTTTTAATAAAGAGTTTAAATATTATATTATAGTTGATTCTAAGTCAAATTCAAAACATCCAACTTGAGCTTCAACTCGCTTTAGACTCAATTTGTCCAAATGGTTCATTCCATTGTTTAAAAAGTAATGGAAATATTTAGAACGTGTCATTAAAACTATTATATATATGATTAATCTACACTTTAGCAGACCTTTTCAATTTAGTCCTTTAAATGCTAAAAACTAATGTTAGGCTATTCAACTAATCATAATCATGTCATCATCCGAAAAACTTAAAAATCCTTAAAAAATACAAAAAAATTTATAAAAAGTCCTAAAAATGTTAAAATTATATAAAAAAAGTTAATTTCTTTTAAAATATTACAAAATTTAATATTATTAAAATTTTATAAATCACATCTACTAGAGCTTGAACATGAGATTGTTGTCTCTTGGAAGAATATCACTTTCGATAATTGTTTTATGATTCAATCGATCGAAGTTTATAATTAACATGTATTTTTAAGTGATAAATTTGGATTTTTTTTTCAAATTATATAAACAAAAAAATGTTATTTTAATTCAAATAATATTTTTTAATCATTCCAAATATTTTTTACTGTATTGATTTGTCTCTAAACCAATATCCTATATTCGCAAATAAATTTTTTAAAAGTGAAATGTATATCTAAATATTAACATACGCATCCCTTGACTTAAAATATTTGAATCCAAATATTTTTTGAATTCTTAATATTTATGATCACAATTACAAATCAAATGCCCGCATATATCCGAATATGCCTTCATTCTCCTTGACTCTATCACTATTATCAAGTGTTTGACCATTTTAAAGAACTACGGTACAAAACAAAGAAAACGTGTGCATGATGAAATTTTTACAATATTTTATAATTTCTATTATATTTTAAATTCTTAAAAAAATATAACATATTTTAATTTTTTTTTATTTTTATTTTTTGCATTTTTTAAGATATTGTTTAGGCTTTTTTGTGTTGATGAATTCAATGAGATGTGGCAATTAATGTGTTGAAAATTGGGCTACCATGCTGCTGTGATATTTTTGGTTAAAGTGCATGCAACACATGAACTGCTGTAGTATCTCCGAATGAAGTGCATGTAGCTTGTAAACATGCTGCAGCACAAAAGTTACAAGGCTGTTTAGTTGTAATATTTTTGGATGAAGTACGTGCTAGCAATTGTGCATGCTGCAGCACGTATGCTTGTTGTAATAGCAAGGTTGTTTAGTTACTTTATTAAGTTACTTAGTTGAAAAATCAGTCATCTCGAACACATCTTGCATCTGCTTCTTGAAATCTTCAATCAACTCACCCCTACAACCAGTAACCAATAAGTCATCCACATAAAGTGAGACTATCAACAAGGTTTCTTTCTTAGCCTTCTTCACATAGAGTGTAGGGTTTACTTATGCTCTTTTCGAATCCAAGCTTTGACAGGTATGCATCAATCCTGTCATACCAGGCCCTTGGAGCCTGTTTTAGGCCATACAAAGCCTTCTTGAGCTTGTAGACTTTGTGTTCTTCACCAGCAACTTTAAATCCTTCAAGCTATTCTATGAAGATTTCTTCCGAAGTTTGAGAGAGCTGAAAAATTGAAGCTGGTTGGTCATTCAGACAGTGATTGGGCTGGCTCAGTTGATGACGTGAAGAGTACATCGGGCTATTTCTTCACACTAGGATCAGGAGTTTTTTGTTGGAGCTCAAAGAAGCAACAAACTGTTGCTCAATCAACACCAAGCAGTATATATTGTACATTGTTGGGGTACATTAATGTAACACTCTATTACGACCCTAGTCGGAAGTGGTTTCGGACCGCTAAATCGTAGTCGCAGAAATAATTGAATATAATATTTTATGTCTAAAATATGTGATCATGCATGTGTGAAAGTTGAATGCTTTGATTTTTGTCAAATTGAATGTGTTTCTAAATAAAAAGGACTTATGTGAGAAGCTTTGAATATATGTGTGGCTTATTTTAAGTAATTAATTATTGAATGATGCAAATAAGTAGGTTTACATGCCAATTTGCCACTTTTAATGCTAGTGGCCGGCCAAGATCATAAGTATGGACATTATATTCATGATTTAATATTATTATATTTATTAGTGGTGAGAAATATGTAATAAAAAAATGTATTAAATGAATTAAAGATGAATAAAAGAGTATAGGTAATAAAAATAAGGTGTTAGTGGGAGGAGAAACCAAAGTTGGTTTATTCCTCCATTGCCGTAGCTAGGAAAGGGGGGAGAAGAAATTTCCTTGGGTTGTTAAAATTTTCGGCTAAGGAGATTGCTAGATGAAGGGGCTGTTCGAATAGAGAGGAAAGAAGCTAGGCATTCGGTCTTCTACTTGCTTAATTAAGGTAAGTTTTAGGTAAATTCTTTGAGATTTTATGAAATTTTAGTTGATGGATAGGTCTTTGATTGAGCCCATGTGTGAATTTTGATCCTTGTGGTGATTTGGGCATTCGGTTAAGGTAGGAAACTTAGAAGATGATTTCTATTCCTTATGTTTTATGAGTTGGGAGCTTAAATTGAAGATGAACAAGGGGAATATGTGTATAGAGGTTTTAGTAGTATGGAAATTCAGTTATGAGAGTGTGTGTGTGGTCACTTGCCGAATGTGGGTGTTAAGGTTAGTAGGTTGGCTTAATTCTTGTATTAGAAATCTATTTGAGAAATTAGATAGGCTTTGAATGGTTGAAGTAATGAAATTAGAAACTCATGAACTTGATTTAAATACTTTAAATTTATGGTAGTTAAATGGAATAGAAAGGATCTATTCGGCCATGGAGGTTAAACACATTGTTAAATTGTTGAATATATGCTTTGGTTGTTAATGAATATTCGGTCTTGGTATGAATCTCATTAATAACATTTAGTTATTAGATTTGGTATAAAATACTTATTGAAATGGTGGAATTGGATGACTTACTTATGGATTTTAGTTATGAGAGTCTTTTGTAAGTAGAGCTAGAGGGTTTAAAGGGTGGTGTTTTAAAATAAACATGTATATGGACCCTATGTATGTACCTTGTAATTTTATTGTAAACTTTTGGTTTAACTTGTGTCATATTAATTTGTAAAATACTAGCTTGTGTGGAAAATTTTGTGTATGTTTTTATGTGCCGAATGTGAGTTAAAAAAATGGAGCTCACTATGTGTATCATGGTCAACCTTTGATAACTAATATGTATTGATTCGTAAATTGAGTTAAAAGATTATATATGTTCGATCTAGCCTAAGCTAAGCTTGACTTGTAACATAGTAATGATTGACTGAACGTATATGTGTGAGATAGTGAGGATAATTGTATTTCTTGCTTTAATTAAGTGAAGTATATGAAGTTGATAAACTTAATTTACTTAATTAAGCTTAAGAGCACATAGGGACAACTTCGGATAAGGTGAAAGCTAAAGTGACGAAATAGCCGACCCGTAACTACTCAGAAAGATACGAGGTAAGTCTCTAAGTAATTAACCTATTTTGAGTTTTGATTAATGGAAAACTATGAAATAGGTAAAATTTACCTTAAAATAGATGCTGACAGCAGCAGTGATGTGAATTTGAAAAATCACTAAAAATAGTATAAATGGAATTAAATAATGAGTAAATTATATAATCGAATCTTGATGAGTCTATTTTCATATGAAAGAAACGAAATGACCATATGAGCCGTATTTTATGAGATGTTTAAGTTTTCGTGAAACAGGGCCAGAGCGATTTCTGAATTCCCTGTTCTGACTTTGGAAATTCACCATAAATTAACCAGAGATAACTAGAAGTCATGCTTTATATGTACAGATTCCTTTTTGAGTCTAGTTTCATTAGAAACAAACGGCATAAGTATTGAAGCCCTGTACAGGGAGATATCTAAGTCGTAATGCATGAAGGTCAGAGTAGTCGAACCCTGAAACAGGGGAGACTTTAACTAATAAACTGTACTAATTGGCCTGACCAAAAATTCTAGAAAAAAATTAGTAAATATATGTATGAGTCTAGTTTCAGGAAAAATTTACGGAATTGGATTTCGAGTTTTTGAACTCGAGATATGATTTTTAGAGTGACTGTGATGCAGTTAGCCAGCTCGTCTGGAAATTTTAAAAAAATGAATTGTATGAGCTGTTTAAGTAAGGAATTAAGTCCGTTAGCACCTCGTGTTCGACTCCGGAAACGGTCTCGGGTACGGGGTGTTACAGTATGAGCTTTAAGTAAACAAAAGTATGTGCTGAGATTTATATATGTAATTGTGCATATTTGGCCAAAAAGGCCTTATAAGTTGAGAATAAATTGTATTCGGCTAGATGTACAAACGCAAGGGAAGGATTGTATTTTGTCAACTTACGTATATGTGATAAGGTTTATGTTTGGTTTTTTGCGTACCCATACTGTAATTCAATACATGCCACGTTGAAATACTCGAAAGTTTTGATGCGATTATGAAATAAGGAATTAAGTTTTTTTTATATATATATATATATATATTCATGTATGTGCATGAAACGAGTACGTTTGAGCAAGTGATTATGATTATTGAAAGAGTATATGTTATACTAAATGAGTAGTGACTCTATGAATCTATTCATGATAGATTATGATATTACTATGTGCTTCTAAATATGGAAACTAAACGTGGTAAAAGTATTATGTTTTAGTTTGATTGATTGAATTAGAAGTAGATACGAGGTTTCTAGATGCGAAAGACTATGTGAATCAAATTTGGAAGAAATAGATAAACTATATATGCGTGCATGAGGTTTGAACTATTTGACGGGATGGTGAGATCTCTTGATATTGTTAAACGGGGTTTCTGCAAGGTCTAAGACGATGAGGCTTAGTAATGAAACGACAGTTAAAGATGTTCAGTACATTAAGTTGGCCATGTATGTATCAGGTGCTTGTATGTGATTTTGAATTGGATTAGATCAAAAGTATACAAAACAATGCATATGTGAATAAGTGTAAGAATGTAAATGTGACCACAGTCCATGTGATTATGATACATTTAGCCAATGTGTTATGCCATAAGAATGTATTCGATTAAACTATAATAAAGGCATTTAGATTGGAGTGTAATTATGAGCTAAGTGTGCCTTGTGAGCATACAAATATTTGACCATTTTGGTCATTATCATGAAATAATTTGTGGTAACTAAATGATGTGGTTATTGAAATTATAGTTCGTTATGGAGCTCTAGATTGACTTCATTAATTAGAAGAATCGAGTGATAAATGATAATTGAATTTGATTATGTAAAATTATCGTTTTACTTAAGACTTACTAAGCTTATGTAAGCTTACTCCGTTTGTCTTTTGTTTTTGTTTTGTAGATTGTGGACTCTGATTACCAGTTTGGGGATCGTCAGCACTTCATCACACTATCTACTATTATGGAAACCTTGTGATTTGGATTTAGTTTATGGCATGTATAGGATAGATTATAGTAAAATGATATCATAACTATTGTTTGTAAGCCATAAATATGGCATCCTTTGGAAGTCTACTTTTATAAGTTATAAGTTTGATCTTTGTTGGTGTTTAGAATTTAATTAAATGAACAATCTTTATTCACAAAAAAAAAAAGTTCAAAATTTTACTGTTTGATCTGCTTCCGAATTTTCTGGTAACGCCTCGTCCTATTCCGGCGACGGTTACGGGATAGAGGTGTTACAGTTAATCAAGCAATTTGGCTTGGAAAGCTGTTGAATGACTTGAATACTGAACAATTGGAAGCAAAAGAGATCAAAGTTGACAATAAGTCAACTGTTGCAATTGTTAAGAACCTAGTGTTTCATGGCAAGACTAAGTATTTCAAGATAAAGTATCATTTTGTGAGGGAGGCAGAGTTGTCGAAAGAAATTAACTTGGTTCTGTTTTTCTTCCTGTGTGAAAAACCCAATATAATAATTAACCAGATATCCCGATAATATTTTTTTTTAATGTTGAAAAGACTAAACCAAGCACGTAGGGACTATCTGGGAACATTTGATATAGTTAAGAGGATTAAGCCATAGCCTGAATCTGCGGGCAGTTGTAATACGGAAGAGAAAGAAAAATAGAAATTTGAGGATTTAAATTTCATAACTTGTTGAATTTAAAAGTTAGGGTTTTCAACAAAGCATGTAGGGATAGCGATCTATCCCAAATCTACATTCCCACACCCTTTCTTTCCATACATATTTAAATCCGAAGTAGCAAAGATGAAGAAATAAAGAAGTCCCCGCCGTGTTAGCCTCCTTGATAAGAAGCGTGTTTTTTTTTTTTTTTTTTTTTGTTGTTGAAAGAAATGGCATAAAGAGAGCCTTTGCATGAGAAGTGTCTTTAAATAACATGAAAAAGAAAATTAATATTAAACTATACCTAATTCTCATCTCATTCCTCCCTTAAATTCACCCCATTCTGCTTCTTTCTTTTATAATACTCCTTTCAATCTCATATTTATGATCCCAAACCCAACTTTTTCTTTTTTGCTCCATTAAATATTTGAATTATTTTTGGTGTTGTTGTGGTTTCTTTGGTTAGTTTACTAGTGTTAAGTTGTTAAGCCAACCATTTTATTTTGAACCAACCAAAAATGCTTTAATTTGTTGATCATACATTTCTTTCTTCTCAACTTCTCCTTTTTCTTGGAACTTGATGGGGGCCTTGTTCCTCAATTGTTTCTCTGTATCACCAACTGCTTTCAATAAAGGTGGGTCGGGGAGGAAGAAGCGCAGCAACTGTAGCAGTTTCGTACATTGCCAAGGGAGTAGTGGGAAAGCAATCAAAACTGCCGGGGTTTCTTCTGTTGTGAAGGAAAGGTCCAAAATGGTTAATGGTGGTGATCGTAGTGCGGCGCTTATGGATGCTGGAAGCCTAATTGTGTCGCCAAATCAAGCTGATATTGCAGTTAAAGATTTGGTGCCTTATGGAGGATCAACTACTAGCTTAGTGGAGTTGCAAGATGGTATTGGCATTGTCAAGTTCCTTAGAGGGAAGGAGTTTTTCATTACTGGTTCTACAGGATTTCTTGCCAAAGGTACGTACCTGTTTTTTTTCCCCGACCGGGCCGGGCCAAACATAGACTTAGATAAGAAAAATAACATGTTTTCAATGTTTGTTTTCTTATATTAATTATACGCAGTTCTTATTGAGAAGATTTTACGAACTGTGCCTGACGTTGGGAAGATATTTGTGTTGGTGAAGGCTAAAAGCAAAGAAGCAGCAATGGAAAGATTGAAAACTGAAGTATGTTATGTAGAGTTCTGTCTTGCTTGCGTTATATAACAAGTTTGAACCAATATTCTTTTTCCTGCTATTGAATCAAACTTTAGTCTTTGGTTTTGGTTTTGGTTTTTTTGGTTTTGTTTTAGATAATAAATGCAGAGCTTTTCAACTGTCTACAACAAACATATGGGAATAGTTACCAAAGTTTCATGTTGAGCAAACTTGTCCCTGTGGTAGGAAATGTTTGTGAATCTGATCTTGGATTGGATGATGAATTAGCTGACTTGATTTCAAAAGAAGTCGACATTATTGTGAATTCTGCAGCTAATACAACTTTTGATGAAAGGTTAATTACTTTTATTATTAAATTTAAAATAAGATTGTGTAACCTTTAAGATTGTAAAATTTAATTGGAAACAATTTGCAGATATGATGTGGCCATGGATATAAATACAAAAGGAGCATCCCATCTCATGGGTTTTGCCAAGAAGTGCAAGAAACTTAAACTCTTTTTGCAAGTGTCAACAGGCAAGCAATTAAACCCAACATTTATACACATATATAATTTGAAGGACATGTAGATTTTAGCTGATAAGCAGAAAATTACATGTGCAGCATATGTGAATGGCCAAAGACAAGGAAGAGTTATGGAAAAGCCATTTGACATAGGAGATTGTATTGCAAGGGAAAATTTAATTGCTGAAACCACGCCAAGATCTATACCCGAGTTAGATATCGAAGAAGAGTTCGGATTGGCTCGTGATACCAAGGAAGGTTGTCATGAAAGTGAATTGGCTCAGAAAATGAAAGAATTGGGTCTACAAAGGTGAGTATTCTCATTCTCTTCTTTCCATAGTGGTTTTCTTTAAGCTTGTGAATGTGCACAATATATCATGAACATTTGGAATCATACTCGTAACGTAGAAAGTTTAATATTGCAAATCATTACTTGTCTGCTCCTCTGTGATTGGTATTACTTTTCTGTTTCTTTTATGCATTGACGTGATGATTTAACACCTGATCAGGGCTAGAAAATATGGATGGCAAGACACCTATGTGTTCACCAAGGCTATGGGAGAGATGATGATCAATAATATGAGAGGAGAAATACCGGTAGTGATAATACGACCAAGTGTCATCGAGAGCACCTGCAAAGAACCATTTCCTGGATGGATGGAAGGAAATAGGTATCTCTTGCTTTAAGTTCATATATATAATGCAATCGTTTCTAGCAAAAAAATTGAGCGTTGCGGTTTTGTTTCTATCTTAGGATGATGGACCCAATAGTATTATGCTATGGGAAAGGGCAGCTAACAGGTTTCTTGGTTGATCCCAATGGAGTTCTTGATGTTGTAAGCTATTGTTGTCTGATTTATTCATAAATTCTGATACATTGTTTTTGATGAACTAACAATAGCGAAACCTCGGAGTACAGGTTCCAGCAGATATGGTTGTGAATGCAACCTTGGCAGCCATTGCAAGACATGGAATGACCCCAAAACCAGATATTAACATCTACCACATCGCATCATCAGTTGTAAATCCACTGGTTTTCCAGGATTTAGCCAGAATGCTCCATGAGCACTACAATTCAAGGCCTTTTCTCGACTCGAAGGGTACCCCAATCCACGTTCCGTCAATGAAGCTGTTCAGTTCCATGGAGGATTTCTCAGCTCACCTCTGGAGAGATGCCATGCACCGAACTGGATTGCCAGCATTGGCATCTTGGAGCGGAAAACTGTCGCAGAAGCTCGAAGCGGTGTGCAGAAAGTCTGTGGAGCAAGCAAAGTACTTGGCTAACATATACGAGCCATACACATTCTATGGTGGAAGGTAAGTCAATTTTTGCATTAAATCTCAGTTTCAGCCATGGATTTCTCATTTGCATATAATCTTCAAATCTTGGTCAACTGACAGAGAAAAAAAACATTAAATCAAACAAATGTTAGGTTTGACAACAGCAACACCAAGAGACTACTGGAGACCATGTCTGAAGAAGAGAAGGTAAGCTTTGGATTTGATGTGGAAACCATAGATTGGAGAGATTATATAAAAAATGTGCATATTCCTGGGTTAAGGAGGCATGTAATGAAGGGCAGAGGGATGTGTTCTTCACCTATTAGCTAGATTTTACAATAATTATGTATGAAATAAATGCTTATACATTTTCTTTATGTTACAAAAAACCAAAGAAGGCAGAGAAGTCTAGCCTTCTTATTCGTGATGTAATTTAACTCTCATGGGGGGTTTTATCGGTAAAGTTCATCTTTCTCTTCTTCTTCCTTTTATATATATATATTAAATCATCCAACGACACAATCTAAACAAAATAGCTAATAAAATCCATTGCAACAGTGAATCAAATCCTACTTTTCAATTACAAAATAAACATAAGTTTCTTTACTGTACAATCACCACCTATGCCAATCTGCCACACAAATGCAATTAATACAAAGATTCAATCAAAGGGAAATAAAACAAATGATTTTGGATGATTATTTTCTAAATCTTACTTGTGTTGGGGTAAGGACTTAAAGCTGGAGGAGCAAACGCGAGGAAATCAGAATCATGTTCCAAAATATCCACTGCTTTTGCATCTAAATTAATCACGGCTTCAATGGGTTTACCCTAGTCAATCGCTTTTGAAACGAAGGCATTGGCGAAGGAATAATAGCGACTCTCACTCCACCCCACACTCGACGAAGTTGGCTGTCCCCACCGAAATCAGCTTCGTTTCCGTCGAGAGTATTGGACTTCAACCAACTGGTGCAATCGAAGAACTCCACTTCGCCTTGTGGGGCAATGTCCGCCACCTGATTGTGTTGAACCGTCATGAATTTCAACGCGTCCCCACTTTGCAATACGGAAACTTAATTGTTGAAAATGTCCATTGCTTCTCTCACCAACTCTATGTCTCTTTCAGTCGAGTTATATGTCGAAATGGCGGCGCAATACAGGGTCGGGTAATCTCGGTTTCATTCTGGTTTGTAAATTCACTGACTGGGTTAGGAGTGGCCAAAGATTAATTTTAACTTTATTAATTTTAAATTTTAAATTTTTTTAAAGGGCTAAATAGTAGTTTTTCATTTTAAAGGGGGTCGGGGCCTTGCCAGCCCCCCTAGATTCGCCTCTGCCATGGCGTCATGGTGTATTTCCATAAAAATGCAACGAGAGTTGTGGTTCAAGTGGGATGCGCAAGACGTTTGCTTTTGGTCTTGAGCTTTAGAGTGGTCGTGGCATGGTTACTGAACATGAATCTCCTTGTGGTATGCCACCGTTCTTGGAAACAAAGGCTTTCGATTAAAGGTAAGTAGTTTCGTGGGGTAGACTCCAGCGGCGGAAACAACCATGATCTCGTGTCTAACATATATGGGTTCGTAATTCTCCATTAGAGCCTCGATTGAAAGCCGCCAAACTTTTGAAGAAAGCCGAAACCGTTATCGCATCGATGCATTTGTGGGAACCACACAAGGCAATGGCGATCCCGACACAATCGAAGGAGTTGACTTGAATGGCAATATGGGGCAGTGTTGAAGTTGGGATACTGCCAAAGCTTTGGCATGGAAGTAATTGGTTCAACGACTCTAGCACCGTTTGCGCCATGCAATCAGCTAAGCAACCCTTGACCTTGGCTTCAACATATGACACTCTTTTGTCGTAGGAATTGATGTAAAGGTTTTCGATTATCCGACCATACAAAGGGTGTATTTAGTATTAGTTCTAAAAAACACTTTTGGGATAAAAAATACTTTTTAAACAAAAATATTCCTAAACAAGCTATTTTTGGAGAAAAAATGTTTCTTTCAAGTCAAGAATTAGCACACAAGCACTTTTTTTGGAAAGCTAAAAATTTTAACTTCTCCCTAAAAGTATTTTTTTTCCAAACGCACTTTTGAGCTACACTAAGGCCCCGTTCGGCTTTGCTTGTGTAATGGGCTTTTGCCCAAAAAACACTTTTTTATTAAAAGCACTAAAGAACAACCCCCATTTTTGTCACTTTTTCAAACTTAAAAAAATTATTTTTTCACAGATAAAAAAGTAGCAAATCTGTCACTTTTTCTAAGCCAAAAGTACTTTTGGCATTATATTACTTTTTTAGCATTCTTTTTTCTTCTTTCCATCAGACGATAGACCCTTTTTCTTCCTCATTTCTCTTTTATTTATTTTTTCTCTGATTGTGTTAATATCTAATTACAAATAATTAATGATTATATTTAAATATTTAAATATAGTTTATATATTCTAATTAAATTTAATAAATAATTACTATTAATTAATTAGAATTATTTAAAATTAATATTTTATATTAAAATATTAACAATAAGTTATAATAAATTATTTTTTATATTATTACTAAAATATCATAATATTAACTAATTTGAACATTATTTAAATGCATATTTGTTGCTTTATAATATCATGTCTAAAATAGACATTTTATTTCTCAAAAGCACTTTTTGACAGCAATACCAAACACTCAAATTTTAAATTAAACTTTTCAAAAGCACTTCTTAAAAGCACTTTTCCACCGCACTTTTTAAAAGAATTGCCAAACTAGCCCTAAGCCAAAGTGTAAGATTTAGTATGAATCAGGGTCTTTGAGATGGAGAAAACCCAAATTCTACGACTTCCTAATCTTGGATATGGTCAATTTTTTTTAAAAAATCAATTTCGAATGGGTGAAATTATAAAAATAGTCTGGTCAAGTCCAATTTAAAAAGTAAATTAATCTAATTTTGAGATATTTACAAAAATGGCTTTCGATAAATAAAAAAGAAATGTAGTAAGATTTAAGTTTAAACTCAAAAAAAATAATTTTATTTGCTTCAAAATAAAAAAAAAAAAGAGTTAATTTAATCTTATTTGTTTAGAAAAAAAACAATTAAATTAAAGTTGAGGTGGGCTGAAATCGAGTTAAGTTTTCTATTAAATTTTGAGTTTAGGTTTAAGGTGAGTTTTATTTTCTTAAGAGTCAGAATTGAGGTGGATTGATCAAGCTTTTGGTTGGGGTTGGGGTGGACAAAAATTTGCCCCGTCCCGTTGCCATCCTAGTATGAATGCACATCTCCAAGTAAACATGCCCTGTTAGCACACTTAATTTTTTAATTCTTTTGCTGATGTGGCATGCCATGTTAATATTGTTAACGGTCAAATTGGTCTATTGACGATTTTTGTTAACGAAACAACTAGTTAATTTTTTTTGTGTCATTAAAGACTAAATAGGGTGAATTTTTTTTCTAAGCGCTTAATTGCTTTTCTAATTTTTTACTAAAGTTTTTTTTTTTTTAACCTTTAAGCGATTTATTTATATAAATAAGTTTTGCTTAAAAGATTTTGGTGTACTTTGAAATGAATAATTATTTAGTATATTGGTGGTGGGAATTTTTAAAATTTTATAAGTATTTCTTTAACTGATGTTCAAATAAAAAAATTAAAAAGATATATGAAGATTTGTTTTAACTTTGTTTGCGGACTATTAATATTCCAGAAAATATTCCTCAAAATTTTCAATAAAATGATGCAACTCTGTTTTCCTTTTTAAAAAATTGCAAGTTAGACATCATTATGCCAATTCATTTAGTGCATGGACAGTTTATGAGCAATTTAATTTTTCATTATTTATCAAACTAAATAAATGGATATGAATAAAAACAATTTCTACTCAACGTGCTTATAATCTATCGTTTGTCTTTATATTATTCTGCCTTATGTAATTATTTATCATATTTTTAATAAAATTAATTAAAGGTAAACTCCTTGTTAATATATACTATCAAATTTGGAATAAAAGAAATTCGTTAGTAATCTCCTTCAAAACTAAAAATTAATAAATTATATTTTTTAATATTTTTTTTGGCAAAGTTCTAAGATTCTCCACCTTTTATTTTTTTTTTTGAAAAATTATTTTTATTAATTACATTTAGCAGTATAATAAAAAATTACAAATCTAATAATTTAAGTACGCTGTAGTAAATTTGATTTGAATATAAGTAATACTTTGAATATACCAATAAATTTAAAAAAAAAATGTATAGGTAATTTAAACATATGTAGGATTACTACATTAAATTTAATTTGATTTTTATTTAATTTTTTAAAAATAATATTATGTTGAAAAATGAAAATATGATATTATCTAATAAAAAGTAAAAAAAATTAATTAATATATGAACTTTTAAAGTAATAAATTTATTTACAGAGTATAGATTTCAAAATAAAATTGATTTTTTTTTAAACCTCAACATTACATTGAATATCGGTTTATATATCAAGGGTTTGATATGACAATAATCCCTACTATATTTGTTCTAAACATTGGTTACGAGAAAATATATTTCAATTTAGAATTTAAATTTAATTTTGTTTGCTTTAGAATCTAGAATGAAAAGTATATAAAATTTAGCAATTATAAAAACGTGGGAATAATATTTTTAATATGACAGGGTTTTATATAGAAATGATTTTACATGACAATAATCTCAACTATATTTTGTTTAAATTAATTATTGCCACATGCCACATGGTCGAAGACCATGTCACACACGATTATTCAAAAAAGTGATTGATTTTTTGGGAAAAAGAAGAATTTTAGAGAGAGAAAAAATAATAAAAATGGAAAAAAATGTACCCATTAAAGGCTTGATTAATGAATATTAAAATCTAGATTTTGGGTTAATTTTATTTTAGGTCCACGGTCATGTTCAATACTTTAATTCGTTATTTCATTTATGTAATATTTTATTTTATTTTATTTACACAATTATATTTAATTCATTTTCTATGATATATTTTGAAATTAAAAATAAATTTTAGTTTTAATGGAGATACCATTAAAAGCCTCAGGGTGGTATACCAGATTTTAATGGAGATAGGTGAAGAAACTGACACATTATGTCACATAAAATAATATAATAATAAAATTGAAGTTGACAACTCTGGCTGCATGTAATAATAGCTTAATTAATTTAAAACAATGTCAAAATCAAGATTACATGAACCAAGTAGAAGATGGAATAATATATTTTTTGTTTCGATATTCATCCCAAGACTCATTCTCTTTTTTCATTTTCTAATTTGGTTGAAATTTAGATTAAATTAATTGAATATGACGACAACAAAAATTAATTGATTAAATATTTTTTTTAAATTAGTTGACAACGCGTTTTTAGAAAAAGTGTTAAAACGTATTTAGCTAAACGAGCTTTTTTGTTAAGATGTTAGATAAAACGCATTTAGCTAGATTTTTTTTCGTAATTATCAAAAAACGTGTCTAATTGGATGCACTTTTCCTGACATGCCAATAAGTAGGGGTCCCGACCCCCTAAAATAGAAAGTTTTCTATTTAAACCCTTTAAAAATTTTAAATTAGTAAATATAAAATTACACTTTGGCTCCTCTAAAAATGATAAAAATTTAATTTAATCCTTTAAAATTTATAAATATATATGCTATTAAAATAGTAAAATTATATTTTTACTATCGTAAAAATTATAATTTAATTTTGACCCCTTAAAATTTTTTTTTCACTTTGCCCCTATTAGCAAAAAAGCTCGTCTACCTAGGCGCGTTTTCACTCTCTTTTAAAAAAAAAACTTATTTCTCTAAATTTAAAAATAAACGAACCTATTTTATCAATTAATATTTCTCAATATATTTAACTAATTTAACCTGAAATTTAATACCATTCAATTACACCCTTTCATTTCTATTTTATATCCCAAATTTTATTGTGAATAATCAAACGAAAGCAACCCATTAATAACTTAAATTTGGAACTTATTAATACACTGGGAACCAAGGATTTAAATTGCGGTCGCGGCCGCGTTTTCAGTTGCGTTGCGTTTGTCGCGGTTGCGGACATAACGAATGCCATTGCGATCATCATCGCTGTATCGCGATCGTGAATTTTTTAAAAATTCACACAACTTATTGTAAAACAATAATAGCGGTTTCGGCAATAGCGGTTTCGGACAGTGCCGCTACCGCTATATAACGGCCGCTATAGCGGTATCGGACCGCTATTTAAATCCCTACTGGGAACTATAGTTGGGTGGTTGGTTCATTAAATGGCAATTTTTATTTTTAAAAGTTAAAACACGTCTGTTTTTAATAAATTTAAAATTTAATTGTTATATTTTTACTTTTAAGAATTTAGTTTTTTTATCTTTTAAATTTTTAAAATTAAAGATTAATTGTTAATATTATTAAAATTATTTTATTAAAATCAGGTTTATTACAACTTCATATTTTTTGATTTTATTACTACCAAGTAAGTATTTTTTATTTTAAAATATTACACTAATAAATTTAATAAAAAAAATTATAAAACTTAAATTTTAGAATTAAAAAAATAAAAAAAATAAAATTTGAAATCTACGTATATATATGATTTTAAATTTATTTAGAATGTTCTAACTTTTTAGATTTACTCCGCGTGTGGTTGCTGACCGTTCTAGTGCCAGACTGCCAGCCAAAGTCCAACAAAGAAAATTCATGGACCTAAAAAATCTCAAATTAAAAAAAAAAAGAAAATCAAACAGAAAATGAACAAAACTATTAATGGCTCATAGATTAGATTTATATTTTCTTTATGTACGGAAATTTGGAAAGGAACAAAAAGATTTAGCCAATTTCCTCAAAGTTTCCTCCCAAGTCGAAGAAGAAGTCCTAATAATTTAGGACTGTTGGGTTGGTTTTCGTTTCCGTTTTGTTTCCTTCATTTCTGCTTCTGATCCCCCGTTTGTAGGAGGGAAAAGAAGAGAGATTGAATGGAGAGTGTAGTATGGCAAGGGTTGGCTTTATCTGGAATTTTCTCTTGGATTGTAATTACTTGTTATTTCGATGTAACCAAAAAGATTAGATCTTTGCTGCAACCTTGGGTGTCTCACCATGTTGTCTCTGGCACTTCTATCATCCTCAAGATCCAGGTTTGGACCAAAATAAACAATACCCAGATTCTCATTTTTCCTATTTCTTTCATCATTTGTGTTCTTTTTCCTCTCTAAGCTTTTCTGATTATACTAATTGTTTTTTTAATATTTTCTTAATTCTTTTGTCAGAAACATCAGCATAAATTCTTGGATGCTCTCTTTTCAGGGTTGTCTTGTATAGTTTCTGTGCCCTTTTACACTGCGTTTCTTCCTTTGCTTTTCTGGGTATGTTTTCTATTTTGCTTTCTCTTTGCGGATAATTTTGATTTGTAATTTTTCTCATTGGTTATTTCCTTTTATGATGTTTCCAGAGTGGGCATGGGAAACTGGCTAGGCAGATGACCCTGTTGATGGCTCTCTGCGATTATTTAGGGAACTGCATAAAGGTTTTTGTTTTAAACATGGTTTCATCATTTCTTTTTGGGTAATGTGTTGAATGAAGTCATAGAGTTAATATTGATTTGGTTTTCTGATTGTGGAGTCTGTGGTTTTAGGATGTGGTATCAGCTCCTAGACCAAATTGCCCTCCTGTTAGAAGGATAACAGCTACCAAAGATGAAGAAGAAAATGCTTTGGAATATGGGTTGCCTTCTTCTCATACTCTGAATACAGTGTGCTTATCAGGGTATGGATGTTTCCTATTTACATATAACTTTTGATTGGTAGCTTTTCTAGATTTTGTAGTCCTCATTTTATTAATAAGTTTTCTCTAAATGACTTTAAGAAAATTAGTTATGTAGACGCAAATATTAAGCCATGTAGGAAGTGCGTTGAGGGTATCTACTAGGTGTGACTGACTTGCTTATTACCCCTTCAATATTTCAAGACACCTAGCTCACGATAATTATGAACGTAGAAACTTCATAATTCTCATGAGTTGAGAATGGGAAAACGAGTTGAAAACTTAAAGAAAAGCCATAGGTCTGATGGATTGTCAGCCCTTTACAATAAATTAAGTGCCCATATATTTTTACTTGTCAATTTATTGGCTGGTATTTTCCAGATTCCTTGTATGCTATGTGCTATCCTACACACAATGTGAAGATGCTTTTGTGAAACTTGGTGCAGTCACCCTTGCTTGCTTGCTTGTGGGTTTCATTGGCTTTGGTAGGTTAATTTTGTCCAAAAGTTCTTGATTTTACTCTTGGCTTTCCTTATTGCAAATATTAAGCCGGATTTGGTTTCATTGGTAGGAAGGATCTACCTTGGCATGCACAGTTTGATTGATATAATTGGTGGTCTTGTCTTCGGGTTTATGATTCTTGCAATCTGGCTAACAGTCCATGAATATGTGGATGCCTTTATTGTCTCTGGACAAAATGGTAAGTAGACCTATAGTCGGCAAATTTTTGCTTCATAGGCTGAAAGAGTCTGTCCAAGCAGGTTGAATTATTATCAGTCCAATTAGGTGAATAGAGATCTAAACCAAGGACTATTTTCTGCATAAAGAGGAGATGCGTGCCACAACAGAGGCTAGCTTGTAGTTCCTGTGATGATGTGAATAGTTTAGTCAGTCTTCTATTTCCCTACCTTTGGTTCTGTTGATTAAAATGACCAGCAGCCTTCTTTACTTACTAAATATGATTGGTAATCTTAATGCTTGAGACATAATTATGCTTCTGGTCCTAGTTAAATTTTTTAATGTTGAAACATAATACATTTTTTCTATATTGTTTATGCTTACTTTTCTGTTGTAGTTACATCATTTTGGGCTGCCCTGAGCTTCCTCTTACTTTTTGCTTATCCCACTCCTGAGTTTCCAACTCCAAGTTTTGAGTATCATACTGCCTTCGACGGTGTTGTGTTTGGAATTGTAAGTAACTGATCACCCATATGGCATTGATACAATTCTTAGCTACTCTGTTATCGCCAGAATTGTTGTAGGAATGCATCTTTGATGAATTACTGCCTCTAAAGTTAATTAGCAATATTGAATGCATACAGATGAAGAACATAGGCATGAAAAAACATGAAATTGGTATTCGTGAGAACTTAGATGCATGGCTTTCATTTAAGAGAAGGAAATTAACTGTCTCTGGGGCAGATGCTGTATCATCCTGTTTTGATAAGATAGCTGATAATGTTTGTGCCTTGAAAATGTCAAAGTTGGCCTGTACTGCTTTTGTTTCAAATCATTTGCTTGTACAAACTTCATTCTTGTCAAACAACTAGTATATGTTTACAGTTAGAAATATTTAGAGGTGAATTTATGGTATACAATATAGCTTATAGAATTCCCACATTAGACTCCTATCCGTTGAGTACAAGAAAATTTAGCTTTGATTTGTCAGGTTCTTTCAGGAACTTAGGATTTGCATGATTTACCACACCAAAGAGAATTTACCGGTGTTCATTGTTTCTATGAAATGCTTCCTATTCAACCTATTGTGGTTCCTTTACATCTAGTGACGGAGATAACGTCTCCATCATCCAAGTGGTATTGGGTTCAGTTCTTCTATTTCAGTGGCAGTTCGGCACCCTACCTTGTTGATGAAACAGATCAACTACTCTACTAGTATCGTAACCTAGTCCTTTGCTTTAAAGCATGTATTTATAGGAGCTGAAAGGTAATTCATTCAACTGCAAAGACATGCATGTTATTTCATAAGTGAGCATCATTCATTGAGATAATACAATTGTTTAGTAACTTTCTGTTATGGAAACAAAAAATGTAGAATATTTGCATTGACATTCTTCTATTTGACCTGAAGTGTTAATGTTGAGCAGGTGACCGGTATTCAACAGACATACCACCAGTTCCACCATGAAGCTGTTCCACGAATATTTACCTCGCAACTCACGATCCCTACGTTTTTGGGAAGAATGCTAGTTGGGATACCGACAATCCTGATTGTCAAGTTCTGCAGCAAGGCTCTTGCGAAATGGATTCTCCCAGTAGTGTCAAACACATTGGGAATCCCAATAAAATCAACCAGCTACATCCCAATGCTTAATGGTTCAGCTACAGACAAGAAATCCAGTGAGATAAAGCAATCAAGTTATATCCACAAGATGTTATTCTTCTCTCAACAAGATTTATTTGATGTCGACACTGGTATCCGATTCCTTCAATATGCAGGCCTTGCGTGGTCCGTGGTAGATCTTGTCCCCTCCCTCTTCTCTCACCTGAGGTTGTGATGCTTCTCCTTGGGATTGGATCTACTTGATTAGCCTGTTTTAGTGGCAGCTTGCAGCTTATTTGTAAATTTACATTTTCTTTTTTTTGGCTTTGCTTTTGTTGGTACTGAATTTGCCCATTTTCTTTATGTTAATGAAATGGTCTCCAAGGGTAGTTAAGCAAATTATTTGCATCATATTCCGACTGATCTGCCCTTTGGAAATATTTTTAGTCCTTGGCTTCTTTCCAAATTGACGATATTCATCCTTTTCTCTGTTGCCCATAATTTCATAGCACTTCCTAAAGGCCATTTGCCAATCTTAAATTATATCATTCGTCGCCCAATTATTAGCTTCTCAATTTCGTAACTACCATTTTCGATTTAAGTTTGTTTTTTATTAATTGGTATAATATCAGATTTAGTACCTTTTTATTATTATAAATTTTAATTTTAATTTTAAATAATTCAAATTGATCAAAGATAATGTTTTCTTTTGAATAAAATTGTAAATCCAGGTTTCATAGTTTTTGGTCAGAATCTCTCTACTTAGCCGTCTTCATTTCTTACTAATTTAAGATCACTGTTAAGTGAAAATCAGTATTTTGATTTTAAAAAGAAAAAACTTTGGGTTGGCTTGATTTTGGAGGAATTTTGGGTGTAATAAGTCAATTAGTTTCCCCCAATCCTCTTCATATTGATCTACACCAACATCTGTTTCCAGAGTAAGCTTGATCTCTTCGGATTGCTTATTTTACTTACATATATGCTGCTTCCTTTTTTGAAAGCCTCTTGCATATTTGCTACTGGTACGAGTTGAGGTTTATTTTTTTAAAATTAGTATTGGAAGGCACATTTTGTATGCAATGGAAGGAGGTTGAATTGCCATAAATTAATGATTTTTTTTTTTCACTGCTTAATCCATTTGCATAGTGTAAACAGCATGTTTGAATTTACTCCCTATAAGATCCCATCAATAAATACCACCACCACCAACTCCCTATAAACATCATGATCAATAAGTACAACCGACACAATAACAAAAAAAGTAGTTTCGAAGAAGCTAAATTGAGCCTGCAAACAGAAAAGAGAAAAGCTAGTATTCAAAAAAGAAATCGAAAAAGAAAGAGAAGGGCACTTATCTCTGTTTGAGTTCGGGCTTGGAGCTTTGGGATTCTATTCGGCCAAGAAGAGCCACATATCTCATACCCAAGACGATTGAACGGCGGATGTAGATAGAGTGAAGATAAGTTCAAAACTGACTTGTTATTTTTGTGATTTACAAGTGGGTTTCAAGATCTGAATCGTTAGATTGAAAGAAAAAGGAAAGGAGCATTGCATGGTGGCTTTTGAGACAAGTAGTGCTGTTGGAGTGCGGTGGTTAAGAAGAGTAGCACAAGGAAAGAGACGAGATCAAAATATAAAAGGAACAAAATTTAAGGGCGGAAGAAATGAATTCAATAGTGGAGTAATTAAATTACATTGGACAAATCAACGAAATAAAAATAAAATTTTAAGAAATACTCTAAATATAATTCATCCTTTAGATAAACGACTCGACACAAAATCCCTCTTCAAAAGAAAAAAAAAATGTAAAAAACTATTTTATCATAAGTAGATGCTTTGATTCATTATTAGTTATAACTATTTTGATTAATTTCTTTTATTTGAAAGATTTTATATCTATCATTGATTTCGATTCTTGACTAAGTAAAATTTAAATAAATATACGACTTTTAATCATTTTAGTCACATTAATTTTTCATATTTAAATAATATATTAATTTGATTAATAATCGGTATGTTTCTAATTTATTGAAAATATTGAATCAAATCGAATCTAATCTGCCAAAAATAACATAGAATTTAAACTCATTAAAGTTACTCAATTAAAAAACTACCACGGGTATTTTATATAAGAAGTTTTGTTTTTATAATAATAACTAATTTGACTGTTTAGAAAAAAAGAATAATAAAGATTTAGAATAAAAATGGATTTTCGTCATTGCTATTTATTTATTTTTAAAGTGATTTTTATACTTGATGAAATTAATGACACTCGAATATAAAGAAAAAATAAGTTTCTCTTAAATAATGTAATACTTTAAAAAAAAACAATAAAAAGTTATAAAGATAACTCTTCAAAAGGTAGATATAACTTTTCTTAACAATGTGAGACATGAAAGATCATTGGTCACACACATGTCATATGCCCAAACATTTTGTTTTTATTAATATTCTTTAAAGAATATATATAGGCCTCGTTGACAATGTAGCAATAATACTATCTTATTCGGTATTAAAACAAATCAATATTATTGTAATATTTGGTTGTATAAAATTAGTTGAAAACTCCAGAAAAGCTAATATATCAATATTTGAAAAAACAAAATTCATGATGGTTAATGTTAAAAGATATTCTCAGCAATTGCTCTCATATTGGGATTGTGAATAAAGAAAATTATATTTAGTATGAATCACTCTTGCTATAAATATTTACATCTTTTGATAGAGAAAGATTAAGTTATTGAATTATGCATGATACTTAGATACCTAATTTTATTTTGAAAGGGATAGAGAAAGATTCACGTGAATTGTATATTAATTTAAGAGAAAGATATGACAATAGGAATATGATAATTTCATCTAAAGCTTGATATGATTGGATGCACCTGACGTTACAATATTTTAAATTTGTGAGTATAACTATGTAGTATTTAAGATAAATTCTCAATTATGTGATAATAATATTATTAATAGAATTGCTAGAGAACTTTCTTTTTTTAACTTTCCATGTTTCAAATGTTTACTTGTGGATGAATAAAATAACAAGCTATTAATGAAAATCATGAAGTTCATCCTACTAGATCTGCTTCATTATTTAAAGATTCAATTATAACATAATTTGTATTTTAATTTGATAGTTTTCTCAATAAATATTTAACGAGCTATTAATGATTTGATTTGAATAAAATAACAAGCCATTGATGTTATACATATTATAGATAAGTGTACTTTTTTTTTTCACAATTTTTTTGTATCTTATTAAAGTTTAACGAAAAACATTATCTATTAATGAATATCTAGTGAAAAGTATTATATCTTATTATTAAATGCACGTATAACAAAGTCAAGTTTGAATCATTAATCATTAATCGATAAAATTCATACATTGTGTTTTACTTCCTCAAATTTTTCCTCCTTTTACAATTTCTTTCAATGAAATGTCAAATCTATATGAACGAAGCCGCTCAAAAGAGAGAAATTTACAAACCCTTTGACCCAAAGTTTCAAAGACTGTTGAGACCTCAGTTTCGCATCAACAGAGGCTGGATTTTGATGAAGAACTCCACAGTTTCACCCTCAAATTACAGCAAAGTTATAAGTATAGCTTGTCGTTGTCCACAACAACTTATTGTACATGCATGAAACAAACATTAAAACATGTCATTAAATGTTTGCTGCAAAAGGCAACCATTTATAGCAAAGAAAGGAAGGCCCCGCCTCCAACTGCTCACTTCTGCCGTTCCCTTGCATATTTTTGTTACAGTGAATTACTTGTCTTCTTCTCTCTTTTCGCACTGAAATCAAGAACACTGCCCTTGATTTGATTTGATTTGATGTGACTTTATAATATCATATATAATAAATTCTGTGGTTTACTGCATAATTGGTTCCATTTAATGGATTATTCTTTCCCGTATGTTTTCGCCAGGCATTCTTAATTCGGAAAATTAAAATAAGTATACGTTTCCAATATATTTGTACAAGAACGCGACTTGAAATTGGAGCAAAACTATAGTTTTGGCTTCTCTTTTTCTTGTTTTCTCATGAATACGTACTGATTAACTGCAGTTCCTTACCAGATATTTTGGTGAATGCTCCATTCCAAAAGGATTGCCAGATCTGTGTAATTAATTGGGAAGATATATCATATCTTGTACCAAAATAGACAAGTTTTCATAATAATTATTACCAAGTACAACATTAGGTTGACTAAAACAGTAGTTATATAGGGATGTCTTGTTTGAAACATCCTTAACTTTCCTATATCTTTATAAACTTGGGGAGTGCTTCAAGAGTTGAAAAATGTAAGGCATGGAGATGATGTAAGAAGAAGCAAGGAGGAATCTCGGTGGCATACATGGGGAAGTCCAGGCATCCATCAGCCACTGCTTTTATTTTATTTTATTTTATTTTGGTTTTCTGGGATAATAACTTATAACCAAACCATGAGATATGTAATATTCTTGTATTGATTGGGACTGAATATTTTGTTGCTGCAATCTTTCTCTTTTTTGTTCCTTGGCTTTTTTTTTTTTTTTTTTTTGATCGCTCAACACAACACTTTCAACACCATTATTACATAAAAGAGAAAACAACACCAACATCATAAACATAAACTGTCAGACTGTGGTGGGAAATGTCTCTTTCTAACAATATATTCCCACATCAGAGATATGCTTGATATAGCTCATGAACTGGTGGAATATATAATTTTTTGAGTGAGACCTTAAATTAGTTTATGGATACATATACTTTGGGAAAATGAAACCATTTTGGAACTTAACAAACCTAGTCAGAATTGGAAAACACTTGAAAGCAGTAAGGTCATGGTGGAATGGGCAATTCATGGATCTTTCTTCATCTGTAATTTTTTGTTTAAAAATAGAAGCTAACTGGAAAGACATTTTGTCGGTGATGATTGGGCAACTGGGTTTCCTTTTAATTCTGAGTTATTTCTGTTAATATCTCCCTTTTTCCTTGAAATGCAGCATTTATACATGTTAGAGATACATTGAATCGAAATGATTATTGTCGAAACCATTTCTTAGGGAAAAACGGGGATCGACTTTTTGAAAACAAAATGTGGAGTCGCCACCAATCTGTTTTTTTTATTTAGGTGTGATCGGATCACCTAAAAATTCGGTTGTTTTAATAAAACATTTTGATTTATTAAATCAATGATTCTGGTCTACGAAATTTTGAGAAGACGAGTTCGGGAGTCGATTACGTATGAGGAAGGATTAGCATCCTCATCACGCCCGAAATTGGTACCAAATCGGTTAAATACTGTCCTTGTGTCTAAGATTTAAAATGTTTTTGAAATGAGGTTCTTTTTTTATTACATTTGAATAACTCGAGTTGGTCATCAAAATCTTCTTGTTTCAGAGGAATATAGTATCACGTCCAGCACGGTAGGAAACGATCCTTTATACCCTCGAAAACATAACAGATTTTGACTTCCAAAAGTTTATAATTCGTAAATTACGGAAGGATGCTCAACTATTTAGTCCAACGAAAAATCGAAACCCAGCACAGTAGGGCACGATTCCTCGAATTGCCAAATATTTGAACATTGTCTTGTTTTAGAAAACACGAATGAAATTGAAAAGAGATATTCGATTCTTTAGAGCAGACGAGAAATTGCAACCCAGCACGGTAGGGCGCGATTCCTTGAATTGCTAAAAAATCGAACATCGCCTTCGTTTTAAGAAAATTTCAAAGATATGAGTGGAAAATCGAAAGAACATTCAATTGTTTCGAACAAACGGGCTGCAACCCAACACGATAGGGCACGATTCTCCGAATTGCCAAACAATCAAACATTATCTTCGTTTAGGGAATTTTCTTTAAATAAATAATTGTAAAAGCGACTTGAAACGCATTAACTCGACTTAAGGAAAAAACGGGATAATTGCTTTTTAAATGGTATGAAATGATATTTGTTAACTAAAAAGGAGATAGAAGCATGAGATAATACACTTGTAAAAGATGTTACGATGGATGAATAGAGATATAATTCGTTTAATAAACTAACAAGATAGTAACCAAATTTTAACAATATTATCAATTTCCTAATCATGGATGAAGAATAATTAATATGATGGCAATACAAAACGAAAATGATATACCACAATAATATATATAACCTAATACCACATTCAAATGCAAAAATACAAAAAACAAATAGAAATTAAAGAAGAATATGCATATGTGTATAAAATAAGTTTTAAAGGATGAGCACATACTATAAATTAGGTGAATTGTTAAACTAAAAACTTTTTGCAAAATTAAAATAGGAGTATGTATGTGATCATTAAAATATATTTTATAAAAAGAACGTTTAAATCGAATGTTATACGAAAAGTCGAAGAATATTAGTTTAAAATTGACAACTTATGTATATAAAAAATATGCAAAGGTAATACAAATATAATAATTTTAAGAACATATTGAATTTACAAATTATGGGCATATATATATGTAAATAAATTTAGAACAAAAGGAATATGCATACAAAATTAAATTAGTCATAAGTTATATAAGATTTAAAAAATATTTATACATGTACAAGTAAATACCATAAGTATAAAATACCTAACTTTATAGACTCGATATATATATACCAATATTTCCATGCACTAATAATAATAATTTAAGTACACGATTCACTTTTAATCAACAAAATTATCTATTAAAGTACGCAAAGCCAAAAATAATTACATGTATGAAACAACATAGGATCAATAATAAAATAAAAGTAATAAAAGTAATAAAAATGTGTTAAAATGGTAATAATATGAAATACATGATATGTCTCGAAAAATAATTACAAAGGTTAATAATAATATCACAAACAAATACGAATAAGGGAACAACACAAAGAAAAAAATACATACATAAATGACAGAATTAATATGAAATTAATTAACTTAATGGTATGATAATAATAATAATAATAATATAATAATGAAGTAGCATGATAACAACATATTGATAGGAATAATAATAGTATATTAGTAATAGTAACAATGAAAATGATGATAAAATGATAATAATAAACTATGGGACAATAATGTTAATAATGATATAAGTAATAATACAAATTTACAAGGGATATGACAACGAAAATAATAAGGGAACAAACATAATAACACTAATAGCAAACAATAATCGTAAAAATAAGGTATAGTTACAGTAATTATAATATTAAATTAGCTAATAAGATAATAATAACAAAAAAGAAAAGGGACCAATGTGTGATACGCATCAAGACATGAGGACTAGAACTAAAAAAAACCCAAATTCTAAGACGTAGAGCAGAGACACGGACCAAAGCGCAAACACGCGCAACTTACAGGGCGAATTTAAAAAGGGAATAAATAAACAGACAAGATGCGATTGAGCGTAAGCGCAAAGAGGAGGGACCTGGGGCGCAATTAGCCCCCCAAGACCAAAACACGCGGATCCCCTGGTATCGGGTTGGATCACACGAGTATGGCTCATGCGGCACCGTTTTGAGGCCACTAGAACAGGCCTAAACGGTGCTGTTTTGTTACCTGGGTTAAGAAACCCTAAAACCTCCCCTTTGGTCACTTAAAACACATCAAAACAAAAGTCTTCCCTTCCATTTACTCAGCCGAACCAGAGGAATGAAGCCCCGACCTCTCCATTTCATCTCCCTCAACCGACTTCGAACGGCCCTTCTCTGAAAACGACAGCCCACTACTAGAAACAGCGGCCGACGTTGGCTAGTCTCAATACGTTACTCTATCGGCCTCTGATTTTCCCCCTTTTAAACTCCGATTTCAGTGAAGCAAAAGGGGGTCGACGGCCTAATCACAAGGTATGCTTTCTTTTCTTTCTTTTTTTTATTTTATTATGCTATAGTATATGTAAAACACGAAAAGGGAATGGATTCAGAGAAAAAAACGCAAGAACATTTACAAATCACCTTTTTAATATTCAGCTTTCTTTTTTTTTGTGTTTCAATGTTTGTATGTTTTCTTTGTGTTACAAATTGTCCCTGTTCTCTCTTTCTTTTCTTGTAAAAAAAGAGCCCCCAAATACATTTTCTTTCTTCCAATATATAGTCGAACTCCACCCTTCTTCTTACCTTCCTGTTTCCGGATTTAATCTCTGTCCTTTCTTTGCAGGTTTGGTGGTGGAGCAGGTGAGGATTTCGGGGCTAGGTTCGGCGCCTGAATAGGCAATAGGGGCTACGGTTTGAAAATTTTTCTAATTTGGGTTTTAGGTTTAGTTTGGATTTGGGTTTGTAATGGGTTAATGGGTTAGTGGGCTGGGTATTAGTGGGCCCGGGTAAATTTGGTGTCTACAATTATTAGTTGCCAATCTTCCACACTGCATTAACGAGTCCTTCTTCCTTAAAGCTGCAGCAACTTAAACAAACAGTGCACTCCCTTCCCAAAATATGTCATGTGCCTGTAACTTACATATAATCCTCATTATATTATACTCATTATATTATACCCACCACTAGTAATACATTCTTGTCAACTAACTTATTTCTCATCTTGTATAAAACATGGCATTTCTTTCGTAACATATTTTGATAAGGGGGAGTGCTATTTGTACACTTAAGTGCAAGTGCACTCTTTGTTCGGCAGGGAGAGAGAGAAGAAGCACTTGTATTCTAGAGAGTGGTTAAGAAGAGGACTTGTAAACAGTATCTATAATTGAGCTTTTAAGTCATACTCTCCAAAACGTCTTAAAGGTGAAGCAAACCTAAGAATCTTACAGATTTTCTTAGGCTTAACTCCACAGTCTTCCCAACATGGAATGTCGTTTTTAAGGTTAACTCTACAACCTTCTCAGCATGGAGTGTTGTAATCAAGGAATGCTCCTGCCAATCTTCCTAGGCTTAGCTCCATAATGTTCCAAATCTAGAAGGTTTTTTGGTGAGGAGAAAAAGTGTTGCTAACAAGTGAAATAAAATGTACAAAAAGAGAAACGGAGAGAAAGATTGGAGCAAACCTTTAAAATTGAGTGTGACAGTAAAGGTGAAAAAAGGCTAAGTAGTGTGGTTGGGATTAAGGCGGAGCAAATGAAAAGGTTGAAAGAGCTTTTAGAGAGAGTTTAGAAGTCTAAGAAATTTGTCAAAACGCCAAAAGCCACTCACATAGACTCCTATTTATTAGTTTTAAGAATAATAGTTACAAAGTTAAGCAATTAATAGCAGTAATGTGATTAATTTTTCGATTACAAAGAGATTAAGGTTGGACAAAAGAAAAGGTTGAAAGAGCTTTTAGAGAGTCTAAAAGTCGAGAAAATCGCCGAAAGGGGAAAAAGTGCCTTAGGAAGTTGTGATAGGTTTATTAATTACAAAGCTAAATGATTAATAAGAGCGTTGAGATGAATTTTTCACTATAAAGAGGTTAAAGTTGAGCAAATGAAAAGGTTGAAAGAGCTTTTAGTGAGAGTTTAATCAAGTTATCAAAATGCTACAAGTCCCCTCAAAACTGTTGTTTCCAACAAAAATTATTCTATGGTGATATTTTTCTTAAAAATGTTTTTGTTCTTGAACAATATTGTTTTAAATAGAAGTTTTGAATATAAGTGCTCTTGATATGCAATTGTTTTAAGTAAATTATTTTTAAATGGCAACTACTATTAATTACAAATTTTATAAAATAAAGTTTTATTTTGAAGCATAACCATGGGGACCTAAAATTTCCATTTTGACCATTTAAAATTTTAAATTAGTAAAGTAAAATTACACTTTGGCCCCCTTTAAAAATGATAAAATTTTAATTTAATCATTTAAAAATTATATTTTTACTATCGTAAATATTACAATTTAATTTCGGACTCCTAAAAAGATTTTTTAGCTTCACCCATAAATAACTATTCTCAAACAATGGGTTGTATGAAGAAGAATTATTATGAACAAAAGTTATCTTTTTTATTAACATTTGTTATTGCGAAATCAACTATCTACATTTTTTACCGCATGAGAATTCTGCAAAAATAATATAGTGTGGGATAGAAAAAAAATGATAGAATAGTTATGAATTTATGATCTTGTAATTGTAAAAAGGGAAAAAAAAAAAAAAAAAGCATATGTTTGTCATGTCATCGTCCTTTATCCCCCCAAAAAAAGGGAACAATGCTATTACTTTTCTCCCCAAAAAAAGGGAATAACACGATATTGTGTTTCCTTAAAAATTGAGAAAAACATGTTATTGATTTATTTTAAAATTATTATTTTTCTTAAAAATTTGAGAATAGTTATCCTTTTGTTCAAAAAGAGCATTCTATTGTGTTTCCTTAAAAGAACAGGAATAGAATGTCTTTTTTTCTTTTTAATCTAGGAGGAGCTTGTTATTTCTTTCCCTAGAATATACCATTACTTTTATCTAAAATAAATAAATTAGTATAACACAATTACAATGCCTAAATATACAACATATATTAATATAACCACTTAGGTTTTCTTTACTTCATTATTGTAATTTTTTATAATAAATTTTTGTAAAAGTTAATTTTAATTAATTAGACACCTGTGAATGTTGAATTCTTTTTAACCTTATTGCATTGTAATGTTTCGACCACTGTCTCAACAATCACGAATGTCTAGCTCTTTGTTAAACAAATCAATCAAACTAAACCAACGTATCTACATTGTGGTTTTTAATTGTGATTAACATATGAAAATTATGGCGTTTTGTTGGATGTTCCTATTAATTGTCCTAAGTTAGGACGCAAGTTGGAATTTGGAACAAAAAACGAAATAACAAATAGATTATAAAAGGAGAATAAGGTAAATAGAAAAATCAACAAACAATATGTTACCAGAGATTTTATTTAACAATTTATCCAAATCACATTAAGATTCAAATTTTCACTACTTAATAATATATATATATATATATATATATGTAAGTATGACCAATTCATAAACCATTGAAATCCAATATTAAAATACTCGGATCGATTGCTTGGTGAAGATCAACTTGATAATGAGTGAATTTGGTTAATGACGCAAACAAGAAGATTTTAGTTGCAGGAGAGAAGAATAAGAAAAGAAATTGATTTTATTATATTTTATTCTTGGGAAGGCAAAACGAAACATGAAGCTTTAAAGATAAGATGGGAAGGCAAGGCATGCCATGCCACTAATTAAACCACCACTTCCTTTGCAGAAGAAATTTTAAGGTACAAAGGACAATTCACTAAAATTATATTGAGCCGGCGGACACTTCTATTTGCCAAAAAAAAAAAAAAAAAAAGTAATCATTTTTCTATGAAACAAAGGTGTTGACATATTACAAAGCAGATAGATCAAAGCAAAGATCCCTCAATCAAAGAGAATTTACCTTAAAAACACAGGGAGCTTGATCTATCATTCTTACAAATACCTTTTATCTGTATCCATCGGCTTTTCAAGAGTCATTTTCTTGGCCATCTTCATGACCTAAACAACAGGTAGCCGCTTGTTATTTTACATATACAGCTAAACCCAGCACAGATACATACGGACTCTCTTGCATATATTGTGTCATTTAAAACTGAGGGTGCATTACAGCATACCTTAAAAGTGTTAACGTCTAGGCCTTGTCTGGAACCGGAATTCAGCTAACAGTGCTATATGATCAGAGGACCACTCTGGAGAAGGAAGGGCAGTGTCTTTCCTCAAGCTATCCTCATCCAAGAGTTCCAATAATGCCTCCACTGTTAAAGAATCCGCTGAAAATACAAAACAAAATACTCATAAGCATCTGCATCAACCTAAAATATCATACATCTAAGTACACAAGAATCTCAAGTCACAGCATTCAAGATAAATTATAATTTGTATATGCACTATCCAATCCAATCATCCAAGTGTTTTGAAAGAACAACACACCGGTGTAGAATATGTAATCCAGGGTGCCGATAAAATCTCTTGTGCAATTTGTGAATAAAGGTTCATTAGTTGTGATGTCCATTTTTCTTCTCTGATGTTCCAAACCAAGACCAACACCTCTCGCAAAGGGTGAGTAGGCACTAACCTATTCAAAGAAACAAATTTTCTCAAATACAAGCTGTGATTAAAGTAATAGGATTTAGAAAAAAAAACATAAGCTACCTATTGAAGCCCTAAAGAGAGTTTACCAGTGGCAACTGATGAGTCAACTTGCTGTGAGGACGCAAAATCGCAAGAGGATCTACCAATAATTCTGGATGCAGTGGATCTACCTTTCCCATAGCAAGAAGTGAATGGGGAGCACTATGAAAAATACAACAATACATATAACTTGGAAAAAGTCTAATGCAACAAAATGGTCTTAAAGCACTACATAATCTAATATAATGTAAAGGATAACAGTATTACCTCCCAGGAACTGAATTAAAATCCCCACACACCAACATTGGAATGTCTGCACTTGCAGCTATTTTCTCCAATCCCTTCAAGAGGGTATGCACCTACAACATTATAGAGAGAACACAAAATAAATGATTATTTTGAAATACAGATACATTTATGTATAAATAAAGAAAGAAATTAAAGAAAAACTAAAACCTGCCAGATTTTGACATCCTTTAACTCTGGTGGAACATTTACATGTGTATTTGCCTGCACTCCAAAACCAGGAATGATAGGAAACAATTACATGATGCTTGTAGACTAGAAACTACAGAAGAGTTGCAAAGAATATAAATGAACAACTAAGCTGTCTTTAGATAAGTCAAGTTTCATGAATGTAAAGAATAGCCAAACTTCTAGAAGAGATGAGTATGAGTAACATTTCTATTCCATCTTTGAGAAAATAAAAATGGAAAGGAGTAGGCAGAGAGACTAAAAGAACCAAAACACAATAAAGAGAGAGCACATAGTAACCAGCCAATCTAATCCAAATTGGCATTTGGTTAGTCAAAATCAAGTATGCAGAAGTTTAGTGGGATTTTGATGCTTCTTATCTATGTTACTTGAACTTGGGTGAGAGTGTTGGATGATATGTGTTTAACACATGTATGGTCAGATTTTTCTAAGTTTGTCCATGTATTTGGAGGATCCTTAGAGGTCATATCCCCATATCTATGTGCCGGACACACGTACATTAACAAAAATAAGAGTTGGAGCAACATAGCTTCTAATTGCTGGAATGTGTTGTCCACAAGCAAACTTTTTAGCTGGCCAACCTAAAAGATCAAAATCCCATTATACAAATATAGGTACACTCATTAACCATTTTGGGTTACACCAGCTTTCTGCATCACAACCTGCCTGCCGCCTGCAGAACGGTTCACACCTGTATATGGATCTAGAGAAATCAACTTGCCTATAGAAAGCAACAAATTACACAGATCCATGGCTACGAAACTAGAAATACACTACTTTAAGTAAAGCTAGGCAGACCAAGAAAAAGTTACTCTTCAAATCCTCTAGCAACAAATTCAACAAGCTGTACAAAACTTGCCTTTTCACGTTTCAGTTTTAGATTATATAGGACAAAACCCAGGTAACATAGCCTATTGGTTGAACTCAAGGTAAAGATACTCCCAAACTATCCTTTATTTATTTATTTATTTCAGAGCAGAACAGCTGCAGCAAGATCAAAGCATGTTCAACTTGCCAACAGCCCAATAAAAAAACCCTGATATGATATCATGTTTTGACCATGAATAAAGCATGGAAGTAAAATAATGTGAACTAGAGAACATATACTAGAGAAGACCAGACAGCATAGAAGAATAAAAAGAACAATTCATACCACACAAAGAAGCTGTCGCTTCCCAGGATTGTCAGCTCCCTGATTACTAAACTTTGCTTCCAGAACCACAATTAAGGCAACATTATCCTGCAGATGAAGAAGAATTTACATGATATGATCATTTATGTACTGTTAGAGAATGGATACAGATCAAAATTAGCTATAATAAATTTATTACCTTAACCAAACGATTTAAAGCAGCTTTCTTCTGAGTAGTTTGAACTGCAACCTCAGTCAAGGATTGAGCAGCCTTATTAAATTCAACCTGCAAAAGACATGATTTACTTTAGCAAAGAAAAACAAAATAGAAACCCATATGCCACATTAGAAATACTTCCGAACCTCATATTTTTTGACATGGGAAAACCTATCTCTACGGAAAAAAGTAGCACAGCCATCAATTGTATGGATATTTCCACCGTAAACCTGTGTCATAAACAACATAAATTATACATTAAAGAGTAATATCATTAAACCAGTGAGATGGGTATCTGAGGAGTTCTTAAGCAACCTCATTTGTCTTCCTCTTGTATAAAGCTTGATACCCATGTTTGTCCAGCTCAGGAGCGAAAAATTCCTCGAAATGGTCATTTTGCACCTGAAAAGATGAGAACAGCTGGTAATTAGGCACGCACTTTGTTCACCTAGATGACTGAAGGCTGAAGATGATTTCTGGCTGATGATGAGTTGAATCCACCTAAAGAAATTCTGGCCTACCAAATCATTTCTCATTCAACTATGGTCTCTTTGTTTTCAGGAAACTCCATTCTTTCTTAACAAAGATGGAAGAAGAGCAAACTGACTTCCTCATTAGCATCGCTCATCACTACTTCCACTCTTAGATCAAAAAATTATGGAGGCAAATAAAACCTTTTAGGTGCATATATATATATATATAGACATACACACAGACAGTTTGCATTTAAAAGAAAATACAAAGGATACAGATGAGCATTAACCCAAATCTAAGAATGACAAAAGTGCACAAGATCTACATCTCCAACCAAAATAAAATAGTAAACAATAAACATGGAAGCAATTTTTTATCATGCACTAAAATTCAAAGCTATTTCTCAAATCAAAATGGAATTTTAAAAGGCAGCCATCATCATTCATCAAATGCTAACTGAAAGTATTACCTCTTGAAGACAAACAATGTCTGCACGATAACCAACAATTTCTCGCAACAAATTCTGTCTGCGGTATGGCCAAGAAAGAGCCCATGATGGACAATAACTGTATAACTCACTGCTGGCATATGTGTCAGACAATATGTTGTAAGACAGAACAGTAAAAGTTCCAGAAGATGAAATACGGCCATCCGAATCAAGCTGTCCCATCATATCAGTTCCACTTACTGGGATCAAGCGCCGAGGAATAGGGGAAGGTGCAGGAATAACACGAGATGTCAAAATAGTATTGGGATGTCCAACAGGTAGTTTCGTTTCCATATCAACAACAACACACTCAAACTTGAGAACATGGCCAATATCATCTGCTGAGGGTGTATATGTTTTAGAGCGTCCAACTTCAAACCAGGTTTCACCACCACTCCTCTGTGTAACTGCAGAAGGATAGAGAGATGTAGAACCATTTGTCAAGCTAGCGCTTGAAGCTGAACCAGTTAAGGTAGCATTAACAACTCCAGACCCTGTGCTATTGAAACGGCCAAATATCTCTTCTTCCTCATTTCCATTTTCATTTACAGAACTAGCAGCATGGTCATGCAGAACACGGTGATGCTGCCATGCATCTGAGAAGCACTTTGGAGAGCAATGGTAACTTTTAGCAACAGGTATTTTAGCCTTCACACAACCTAGGCACTGCAATGTGGCTTGCTCAGAGGGATGGACACTACAGACAGCAACTTTTCTATCACTTTGTATGCGATACCTGTGAAATAGAACCAAGAAAGTAACATTTTGTATTAGACATGTAACATAAATAGAAAATTGTCCTACCATATGAGTATTCACTTGATCCCGGAAGAAGACAGCATAATCAGATGAAAAGATCTTAAATCACAATAATAGGTGCACAGGATACAGGCAAGATAATCTCTTTCCCAAATAGCAATCCAGCAATTATAATAGGAATGCATAACATCCTCATCTCAAGGTTCAGTAAAACAACAAGGTACCTAAAGTATGCTTCAACCATTAACAGACATAAATAATATCTCATAAGGGTTCAATATTTTTGTCTTGCTACGAAACGATCTAAAGAATAACCAATGACTAAAATAATCAGTTAATTCAACTTTATATTACCAATTGCTACATGCAACTGATTCCAAGGATAGAGTTCTATGAACTTTTGTGATGAAAAATATTGTAACTACAACAACTTTCTATTACCTTTCAAGGCATCTCTAATACTTTTAATAATGTAACCAGACTTACTTCCACCCATGATTTGGTTCAAATAGGAAAAGCTTGAAATAGGCAGGAACATATTAATTGCCTCATTACTACCTTTTCAACAGTTTACATTGGCTGATTAATATGCATCCAGTCTTTTAACTGCACGATTCCTTGTTCATATAACCAAAATTTAATGTGACGTACTTCTCAATCTAAGTTGAAACATTCTAACAAGTTTCACAGAGATAAAGATGCCAGGGCGTCACAATAATAATAACACCCACAACAATTATTATTAGTGACAGAACATTCTAGCTAGAAGAGCCTGTTCATCATGGAATGTTGTATCCATAAAGTGTCATTCCAATTTAAGCAGAAACAGAAGATGACATCAGATAGGTGAACAGCGCAAACTAAATCCAAGTAAAACCAAACAAATGGCATGAAACTTAAAGCCATAATCGGAATCAAGAAACTACTTCTTAGGCTTCAAAAATTACAAAACCAAATCACCAAATTAAAAGATTAATCCAGCACGTAAAGTAACAAAACACAGACTGCAATCAAAGTCAAAAGCAATCACAGTATCTCCAATCGCACAAGCAGAAAGGCTCAACTTATAAGCCTCAATTCCATACATTCCTCCGTGTAATTATTTCTAACCGCCCACCAAAGAAGCTCCATAGAATGTATTTACTTAGAACAATAAAATATATATTAACCAAAAAACTAGTTTAACCCAATTGACCTAAACGAGACTACCAAAACACCGAAAAAAAAACTAATAAAAAACATAAAAAAAAGGCAGAGAAGTTTCGTAATACAAACACTTAACACCCACTAGAAGGGGGGGGGGGGGGAAGAAACTTTAATTTTTAATTAAAACACTCACCAGGCATAAAAAGGCTCATATAAGATTAAATGAAACCTGTTGACGGATTTAAAAACACTTACCACTTGTACCTCAAGAAATGACCATCAAGAGGGGCCGACTCAGGCACGTCATCGGTGGTAACGGTCTTGTCGGGTCTGCGTAAAAGCAAGTAAGGCGTGAGCTCGCAGCCAACAATTGGTATATCAGAAGGGAGGTGCACCCGTAGCACGCTCAGCATGCTTTGACTTCTACGGCTTCCTTTGTCACAGTTCACAACGGTCACTGCTTTTTAAGCCTATTGAATCCAATCCCACACTAATAGTAGCAGCAGAACAAGAAATGACCTCGAAACGATGAGCAATCCTATCGGGGCGGAGTCCAGGAGGATCCGCCATTTACTTGAGCCAAGAACAAGCCAGCCTTGACCCGAAATCACCCTTTCTTTTCTTTTTTTTTCCCCAATCAAACAAACCCTCGAAAACCTCTTAATTTAATCTTAAAAATAAAATGCAAAGTTAACAACAGATCTTGTAACAAAATCTAGGGTTTCAAAAAGAAATGATAAAAAGAATGAAAGAGAATGGAGGAAATAGGAGATCGAATGATAATTAGGGTTTTACAGAGGAAGTGGAAAGGAAAATAAGAGAGACAATTTAATTATAATATAAAAAATTTGAACGACGAAAATAAATTAGTAGCAGTATTTAGTTTAGAAAAAGTTCAAAAAAAAACAGAAGAGATCGAAACTTAAGAAGTGGAAGGTGGCGCGGCGAGGCGTTGGGGGGGGGGGGGTGATGGCGATGGAGCGGAAGGGTGGCTTTGTTTGGGTTTTCCCCTCGTTGATTCGGAGTTCAGCTCTTTATATTAAAAGATGAGAGAAAGGCGAGGGAGTCGCTGTTTTTTCATTTTTATCTTTCAAATTCTTTTTTTTCTTTCTAGTAAATGACAATGTCAATCATACTAATTTATCCTTCATTTATGAATATTGTATTATTTGCGATAAATGACGATCTCCATCTTTGCTTTTTATTTTTTTATTTTTAATTATCCATTAATACTAATAATTGAAATATATTATTATCTGAATTTCATTTAAAGAATATATATTCTTAGAATTTATTTACTTTTATCAGTTCTATTAGTTATAATTTTTTTCTTTTACATTTTTTTAATTATTATTTTTATAGTTTATAGGTTTAATATGGCATAATGACAAGTTTAGTCCTTAATTTTTACCAATTTTGTCACTTTAACCTAATTCTTTTTTTTAATTATCACTTTTATCCTAATCTATATTTTATTAGCACTAATGTGATAACCTACGTGACCATCTACATGCATTTTATTACTGATATGGATAATTTTTTAAAATTTGTTATGATCTTTTTTATTTTTGAAATTTTAGGAAGTACACATGCTTCAAGTTGACATGTTAATGTTGTTAAGTTGTTTACAGTCCAGTCAACTTTTTCATTTTTTTAAAGGTTGATAGTCAAAATAATAATAAAAATTATGACCAAAATGACAAAAGAAACAAATAGTAAGGGCTAATTTTATCATTATGCCTTTAGGTGTTTCATTTTATGTTTTCATCTGTTTTTTTTTTTTTTTTTACTTATGTAAAAATTTAAATTCTCCTACTATAAAAATCATTCTAATATTAGATTTTCAAATCATATATATATAATATCAAAGTACATAAGTTCATATTGTGACAAGTGTCGCAACCTTATTTTTTCTATTTAATTTCCATATTTTTATTTTTTATCTGCTAAATAAAATTTAAATAATATAAGTAAAATAATTTAAACACAATTTTATCTTAATATATTACAAAACTCAATTTTAAATGAAAATTGCTATTTGAATTTATAATTTTTTTCAAAATAATTATTACTTAAATAAATTATGCAAATCATATATGTTCGTTATGTAGTTTTTTAAATAATATTTTAATATATGAATTGTTATCTACATATTTATTTAAATATATTACAAGCATTAGTGTAGAATAATATATATATATTATAACAATGTAGTTTTCTCCAATTTTTTTCATTAAATTCTTGTTTTTTATTTAATATTTTTTATCAATTTTGATATATTAATACATAGATACAACTAAATATATTAATGGACGAGGTTAATTTGTTACCAAATTGATATTAAACAATCCCTATAAATAATTCATAAGTTAATATCAATAATTCTATTAATATTTAAAAATCTTAATTTCAATAATCCATAAATTTAAAATACATATTAACTATTCATGTTTTTAAAAACATTAATAAAATTAAATTAATTCATATAAAAAAATTTAAAAAAATTTTATAGAAGGATGGATATAAGTTATCTTAAAATTTTTAAATTTAAATTTTAACTCAAAAACAATTATGAAAAATAAATTTTGATATCAATCAAACGTGAACATATAAAAGAGGGTTAAAATCCTCCATTGTTTACATGTAATACTATTTAATCCTTCAGTTTATTGCTTAACCAAAGAGACGAGTATGAACTCTCAAAGTACAAGGGATCTAAATAGAAATTAACCCAAAAACCTAAAAAAGTCATCCCTATGGCCTAAAAATGGGCAGTAAATTTTCTTCCAATTTATTAATATTCTAAATTTCTTACTTAAATTAATAAAACTATCTATATTATGTATTAGATTAGTTTTAGAATTTAACCTAAAAAATATTTTATTTAGATTATTAAATTGCCAAATTGTAATTACTTTTTATACCTCACGTATATTTTTCGTCTCTTAAACACACATTTAATATAATTATTTGATTAATAAAATATATTATGATATTATTGGTATATTTTTAAAAAAAATAAAAAATTATTATGTAACTATAATAAGATAAAGTTAATTCAAATTACATATAATGTCATTAATAAGATAAAGTTTAAAGAGATTCATTAAATTTTAAAAAAAAATATATCAATCACCTGTAAATATTTTAATTTTAAAATTTAAAATATTGATTTTAGATAATATTTGTAAAGTTGATTGAACTAGAAGTAACATAATCTGAATAAGTTAAAATTGTTTTGGTTTGACAATAATGGTGCAATGCTTCAAAATATAGAGATTAAATTATCATCTTTCTCAGTGTAGTGGGAATATAAGAGCTAAATTTTTTCATCAAATCACCTAAAGTAATAGCAAAGATTGGCAATGCAATCATAATTCCACGGGAACTTCTTTCTTCCCACACCAAATGGGAGGTAGCAGAAGTCGTGCCTATTGGCCTCAATTTTAAATTTCTTTTCCAATAACCTCTCAAGCCTGAATTTTTTTTAGAGATTTTTCTCAAGGGGCGAATCTAAAATTATTGTAAGAGAGGTCATAATTGAATTATAAGATTTTGAAAAACTAAAATATAATTTTATTATGTATTAATTTATAATTTCATATTTTTTAGAAAGATTAAACATATTTTTTCTCACTTGAGAGGTAAAGTACAATTTTACATATATAAATTTAAAATTTAATAAGTTTAAGGGAGTTAAAACTGTAATTTTCTATGTTTAAGGAGTCTATCGCTTGCATTCGCCTCGATTGTTGGCAAGTCACCTTCTATTTACCAATATTTTGCTTTATTAAAATTAAATATTAAGAAATTTTAAATTTAAAAATAATAGTTTTTAAAATTAAAATACTATTAAAAATATAATTTTTAAAATATTGTTAATTATTAAACAAATCGTTACTATTCTTCTAATAATAATTTTAAAAATATTGTTAGAATATTTGTAACTTCTTCAAAATATAATAATATATTAAAAAAATAAAAAAATTAACCAGTTCACTAAATTTCTTTATAATAATTTAAAAAACAAATATATATTTAACAGTTTAAAAACATATTTAAAATTTTAATATATTGTTATGAAATAAAAAATTGTTTATTTTTTATTTAATTTTTTGGTCAATTTTTTTCTTGAGTGTTAATGCAAATATGCATGCATGTTTATTATACACAATTAAAAAGATAAAAATATATATTATATGTTTTTCTTTTTAATGAAGTTAATTTTATTAATTGTGTATGATTGAATTAAATACTGCAAAGTTTTTGTTTTTAATATATTTTGGGACAGTTTTATTTTTTTAAAATTTTTTAAATAATTTTTTACTAATAAATAAATAATTTCATTATAATTCATGCTAAGTAAAGTTTTCTTTTCTAATCGTAAATCATTATATGAATATTTTATTAATATAAAAATTCATAATTACTTATATTAAATATATATTTTTAAAATTTAAATTGTGAAACAAATTAAAAATTAAAGTTTATTATGTTATAATTTATGCTAATTAGATTTTTTATTATAATGATTTTTAGGCTAATTGGAATTTATTATAATAAAGATTATTTTATACGATTGAGTTTCTAAAAAAATAAAATTTTTAAAAATTAAAACATTTATTATAATTATAAATAAATAAATAATTGTTGGATTTCATAAACAATTTTTCATCTATGTTTAACACAGGAAATTCTATATATCATATACATATAATAATTTAAGACATTTTTTTATCAAATAAAATGTTAAATTATAAATGTATAAAAGAAATTATAAATTTATTTATGATATAAATCATAAAATTATATTTCTACAAAATTATAAAAAAATTTTAATATATTTTAATTAATACGTACAATTAAACTCGCTGGGTAAGAAATCTAGTTAAACATATATTATTGTATTTTAATTTCTTAATCATATTATTTGTAAGGTGTTATAATTTTTTTTAAGTTTAAGAAATTATTAAAAACAATTTAATGAATAATACAACTAATACATGTATCATAAGAGTAAAAAAACTAAAATATGCATATATGTTATCTATTAGGTTGATACTTCCTTTAAATAAGAAGAATGGCGAGTCTAACATTAATATATCTTATATTTAAATTTAAAAATTACATATTTATTTAAATGATATGTTCATTAACATGTTTATATCTTTGAGCATTGCCTAAATGAGCCTTATCAAGTTTAGGACTAGCTTACCTGCAACTGATGCCTCGCCTAATATAACTTATGTTCATTTTCGACACATTCAACACATAAAGCTTCACCTTTTTTACCTAGCCAATATAATGGTATCATATCCCTTTCTAGCATTAATGATACGCAAAGCGTCATCAAGTTTATTTAAGTCTAGCCACTAGACCCATAAAATCCGATTCTCATCTAGTTAGACGACTATTGTTCTAATCCTTGCTATAAATACCCCATTCATTTAGTAAGGAAGGCAAGACAGGCTACCATTTAACCAAACTCTAGTAAAATCTTTCCTACAGCACGACTCTCTATATGATTTCATCATTGTGTGAACAGTTATCTCCTCTTCCTAATCTTTATTGTATCAACAATTTGGTACAATGAGTGTGGACGACTCAGTCCAGTCTAATGAAAATGTCCCAAAAAACCACAAGCAACCCTTCACCCAAGTCCTTCAGACTGGCCAAAAGAGTTGTTCTCAACCAAACATATGCCTATACAATCCTTATAATGATATGTGTAATAATAGTACCATCAGTATTCAATTCAACAACCTAGGTATTACAATACTTATCGAAATCACCAATTAATTTCTTTCACCGTATTTCCCCACTCTCGAAGATCAAACCACTTAAACCCCAACTCTAACTCCCAACAGTATACAAAGTTGCTGGAAGAAATAAGATCATTAAAAGACCAAATGTGACAAGAACAACTTTGATATGACCAATAGTACCAACAACAACAAAAGCAACTTTGTTAGAATGCAAAAATAACTAGATAAGCTAATAAAACCCCTAATGGTTAATGACAACATCATGGCGAGGCAACTTTGTCCTTTAATGTTCAAAGACAAGAAAGGAACAAGCATACAAAATACTAGCCACAAGCAACTTTCCCCCAATAGTAACCCAACCTTGTCATGATAAGGTAGAAGTCCTCAGGAGAGATATACAAGCTCTTCTGCCAAACACGGAAGATATGGATTGAATTAATGCTCAAATAACCTTTTGGCTCCCAAAGTAGCAACTAAGTAAATGCCACCAAAATTTAGACTGCTGAAGGAAACTTACAAGGGAACTAAAGTCCCAACTGAGCGTCTTGTACAAAATAGAGATTGTACAGACATGTTAGGTGCTACATATGCTAACAAATGCAAAGTTTTTTGTGTATGAATTTAAGGAAGAATATGAGGACTTGGTATTTGTCAGCACTAAAAGGGTCTACTCACAATTTTGAACAATTGGGTTTTCAATTTCTAAGGTGTTTTCACGTATTCCAAACAATGCTCCAAATAACTACAAGCCTCATTTTCGTTTAGCAAATAAATAACAAGCCTTTGCGAGACAATATTAAATACTTTAATATGGAAACCAATGAGACTAATGATTTGAAGAACTAGAAGGCAATTGGTATGTACATAGCTGGTGTTAATCATGCCCATTTGAAGTACTCTATCACAGAAAACAAGCATCAACATTTGGTTAAATCATTACGAGAAAACCTAGAGGTAAGTCGAGATAGAATTAATGAACTTATCCAATGCGAAATTCTTTTACATGATACTCAATTTCATAACACCAATGGGTTGAATGCTTGGGGCGAGGATGACCTTCCACCAGATAACAACAAAGGAAACATCCTAGTTTGTGAGCAAACTTGGGGAGTCAACTTCACTTCCATTCCCTTGATTCGCAAGGATTGATGGAGCTCGCTACGAACATACAATGCAATGAGAAAGGGTCTACACAACAAGTTTAACAACTACATTACGCTAAATGCTTCATAGGCATACGTTCTAAGCCAGGTTTAGAACCAGGGGATCCTTGAGTGCCTACCTCTAATGAAGCCAAATTGCTTAGGTTTTCAAAACACTGGTCAGACAATTTGTTTGTTGGTCCAACCGGTTCAATCAATTGAATTAAATAAATCATTAGAAATTCATAAAAATAAAAATAAAATCTGGTTTAATCGGTCCATATTGATTCTTAGGTCAATCGATCTGATGCCTCTCTCCAAACTAGTACCTTAACCGAATCTTAGCCCAACCAATCTGATCAGTTAGTCTAATCTAGTTGAAACAACCATGAAATTTGCCTCAGAAATAGATGCTATAAAGCAAGTAGTGAGACATGTACAACTTAGATAGTTTGTAGTTTAAGAACCTCGTTGCAAAGAAATAAATAAACCTAGCCCCTTGAGCAAAAGATAGGCGAGAGAAAGCTCAGGGAAAGAAACCTTTAAGAGGTGTCATATTGGACCTGATAGATGTCTATGGAAATGGGTTAGGAATTGTTAGTTTTCAACTTCTAAAGCTCATAACTTTGTATCTCACGTGGATCAATATCAAAAGGACGACATTTGGGAGGTGACATGAAAGTTTGAGGGTTTGCAACAAGTACAACACTTTCTATGGATCATGTTGCATGAGAGGCTGCTGACTAATTTTGAAAGAAGCCATCGAAGGATGACAAATGATCTAAGTTGCAAATTTTGTGGTGCTCCTTTTCAAACATCATTGTATACTTTTAGAGACTATCATGTTGCAAAAACATTTTAAAGGTAGTTGGTTCACCCTTCAAATGCATCCAAGTTCTTTTCACTTCGAATGAACAAATGGCTTAGTGGATAATGTTCTTAATGAAAGTAGTATTGTCTTAAAAAAATACCGATTAGGAATCCTTTTTGCTAATGGATGTTGGAGATCATGGAAACAATGTAACCTTCCCATTTTAAGAAGGAACATTATAGTAATTTCGTATCATGGGCACAAAACATTTAGGAATAGTAGCAAGTTAGATATTTGGGTTTTTTTGGATTATTTGAATTGGAATATGTAAATTTGCCTAAAATTTAAAATTCACGTATATTACTATCCAAATCTAAACCCGAATTAAATATTATTATTTGTTGGATATCTGAATTAGTAAAATTCAAATCTAAACCTATGAAATAATATAAAATCAAACAAAAATTAATCTTATAAATTTCATTTTTAATTAACAATAAATAAATACAAATTAACAAACAAATTAAATTTGACAATTTCACAACAATTTAAATATACCTAACAAATTAAAAGTTTCATAGCAATCTACAAAAAAAATCTGAATTTAACATTTTAAAATCATATGTCACATATTTACACCTGCAAAAATCTAAGTATTAATTTGTGAGATAATAAAAAATCAAACAAAAAATCATTTTAAATGAAATTTACTTATAGTTAAATAAATAAATGTAAATTGACAAAAGTAGTTAAATATCAATTCACACGTATATAATAATTTCACAATAATTTAAATAATTAAAAACTTAAATATAAGAATTCCAAACAAATTAAAAGTTTCATAACAATACCAAATATTAGAAGTAAATATTTTCTAATTAATGTCCCTCAAAAAAATATTTTCTAATTAATAGGTTCGAATATCCACATCAAATAATAATTTTAATATTCAAATTCAAATATTATCTGACTCTATAAAATTTAATTTGGATATCTATCCGAGAATTTCTTTATGGCAAGATTAAATTAAAAAAATGGACAGTGAATACAAGTTACGTGGGGAGTGCCAAGGATGGGATGGACCAAACTAAATGCAGATGCTGCATTTCAACCAAACTCCCAGAGGGCTTCAGAGAGATCGTACAGGTGATGGGGTTGAGTAGGAGCAACGGCTGGCTGCACCAACGTGGAGAATGCTAAAATGCGGGCTATTCTAGACGGTTTACACTTCACATAGGAGATGGGCAGGTAATTGTGGAAAGTGACAACAAAGGTGTGGTACAAATGCTAACTGCGAATGCCCATGAATCTAACAATCAAGCACTGGCAAGGAGAATTATGGTGGTATGCAGTGGTGAGTGGGAAGTGTCCTTTGCACATATGATATTGAAAATTCAGAGGAAACAGCGATAAATTTAATTTAATCCAAACCCCAGAAGATGTAGATTCAAAATAGCTGATATATTGGTTCAAAACGAAAGCTATATTTATTACATAAAGCAGAGAAATGAGGAAGATGAAAAAGGTTAGGTTGTTGTTTCACTAACTGCAAGGCCAGGTACACTGACAAGTGAAACGATTGATAAATGTCTGAACGCAACTTCCCAGGCTTCCTGGGAAGGATTGACCACATTGGCTGCTGCAAGTTCCAGCGTCACAAGAACCATCACCAGGGATTCGTCCATGGCACATTTCTTGTCCATGGACTTCATGCATCACCATACAAACTGCACCAAAATTACATGAGATTAGTAAATAAAAGGTGACATAGAAACCTAACTATGAAAAGAATAAAAGACCTGAGGAAATAAGGAGGATAGCAAAGAACAATCTGAAGGAGAGCTTCGACATTGTCTGAAATCCAAGATGTTTGGGCATGGAAGAAATGAAAATGGTGGTTGGTAATTTATAAGGTAGATTGGGACAGGACATGTTCTGTAGGGAATCAAAGTAAATCATATCTTGACTGAAAGTTTTGGGATCTTCTTCAATAATTCCTTGATTTGAGGCCAAGTTTATTCCTTCCCTTTTTTAATAAACTTCCATATATAATTATGGATTCTGGGAATGTATTTTCTGCAGCAATGCAATCTAGTACTTGAAATATCAGCTATATTTCCTGTTTATTTGAGGAATCTCATAGCTTTCTCTGTTTTTTAAGCATTCCTTAAGTGAAAAGATACGAGGCACAAGTACTGCCATTTGCCGCTGTTTTGTAATGGAAGACCATCGAAATAAAATAGAATACTTCTTAAAATACATTTTCTATCTTAATATAATATTTAAAATCCAATTCTTTAATAAAATTGAAAATAATTTTATGGGGGCGCCTAATTCTTAAAATTTTTTAACGTGTCATGTAATTAATTATTTAATTTCTAAAATAGATTATTTTATATGATAAACTTTACACTAAAATTTTGATCTAGGATCGAATATAAGAAAATTTTGAGAAATTTTAGAAAATGAGTCGGTTGAAGAATTTTTATGAAAGTGAAATTGGTATTGGAGATAGAAAGCGATAAAAAAGAATTGTGGATGGGAAAATATGGAAAAAAAAAAATTAAATGCAAATTTGACTCAAATGAGAAATGTGAATTATCATGATTATTTGGCACGGGGATAATTTAGAAAATGTATTGGTATGAAGAAAGGCACTTTTGGACTAAATTAGAAAAGATTTAAAAGTACAAGGATTAAATTTTAAATTTTCTATTTTTAACCAAAAAAGGTAAATGTATAATTTTCACCACTTAGGACTATCATTAAAAGATAAGTGTGAGTTATGAGATTTAAGTTGATAAATGTTTAATTGTTGTAAAGAAATTGTGCTAAGGTCAAATGAGAATTTTGCCACATAAGAGTATTTTTGTCATCTTTCAAGTACTTTATATTATAAATGTTATTTTCATGAGATATTTGATGATACATGTTGTAGGACCAAATTTTTAAACAAATCCAAACCTAGGCCTAAACAAATTAACCACTAAAACAAAACCCAGCCCAATTTTACTCAGCCCAACTAAACTAAACTACCCAGAAACCCCTAACAACAAAAATAAGAGCAGCAGCCCCAAATAGTTTCCACGCCGCATGTCTCTCACCGGTAGCCACCACGCGCGCCGCACATCGCTCCACTATGCCACGTCGACGTCCCACTCCATCACGGCTCCGAGATTCTCGCACAGATTTGCAAAACAAGTAACAAAAAGCATTGTAAACAAAGGCTATATAAAGCCGAAAATCATATGTAAAAAGGGGGGGAAGGAGCAGAGAGTTTTTTTGGTATAAAGGCACAATCCAAGCAAGAAATAGAGGAGAATTCGAATACAATATCAGAAGGAAATTAGATTAGAGATTTCTTTTGGGTAAATTCCTATTTTTATATTTCTAGCTTTTAATTTTATTTTCGTTTTGTTTTCTTTGTATATATACGGAAATAAGGGAATAAAGAAATGAATACTTACCTTCGTGGATTGGCTGTCGTCGGTCGGGCTCCGGTTTAGTGTCAGTGGCATTTGGGGATGCAAAACCCCAGCCAAAGGAAAAGGGAAGAGAAGGCCTGCTCTATTCCCTGGTTTTGCTTGAAACGTGCAGTAGCAAATTGTTGGGGGGTAAAGGGTTTATTTGATTGTAAAGGGGTGAGGCCCGCGTGTTTTGCCCTTAAAGGGTCAATTTGCACACTAAATCCCTGTGCATTTAATGCTGCCCAAATCTGCTTCACTTTTATTTTTGAATTTCGCCCAGCAATTTTGTGCATTTTTTAATTTGGTCCATATTAAATGCTGGGTTCAGGAATTTGGGTAAATTGCATTTTTAAACCCCCTTGTTTCACGCGCGCTCCAATGTGGTCTTCCCTTCCCCTTTTATTTATGCTTTGACCCCAGAACTCCCGTTTCGATTCCAATTAAATCCTATTTCTGGCCACATTTGTCGTAATTAAATTTTTTTAAAAAAATTGTTTTTTATATTTTATTATATCCTACTATTAATTCTTGGTTTTTTATCCTACTATTTATTATAATTTTATTATAATATTATCTATTGTATTTATTATATTACTTGTATATTATGTTTGTTCCTATAAAATTCATTCTTTATACTTATTTTAAACTAGAGGTGTGCATGGGCCGGGCAGGTTAAAGTGTGTGCAGACCCATAAAAATTTTTTGGCCCGTTTTCAAGGCCGGGCCCGCCCGCCCAATATGGGCCTAGAATTTTGTCCAAGCCCGGCCCGAGAAAAAATGATAGGCTCGAGCAGCCCGCCCAAACCGCCATATATTAAATTTTTTTACTTTTTTATTAAATAAAAAACTTTAAAATATAATAAATCAAATGCATTTAAAACATAAAAAATATTAAAAAAATGGGACTAAAATAATTCTTAAAATAATATATAAATTAAAAATATAATAAAAATAATTATATTAAAATTAAAAATTGAAATAAATTAGAACTAAATTATATTAATAACAAAAATTTTACAATATCAAAATAACATTAAAAACAATAAAAAAACCTAAAGTAAAAAAAACTAAAGTTACTTAAAATTTAAAATAAAAAAATTTAAAAATAATTTAATATTAAAATCGGGCCAGGCCGGGCCGGGCCCGGGCCAAAAAAATCTTGCCCGAGGCCCGGCCCGTTTTCTAAACGGGCCTCTTTTTTTGCCCAAGCCCATTTTTCGGGCCTATATTTTTACCCAAATGCACACCTCTATTTTAAACTATCATATTATTATTATTATTTTTCTTCTATTTTTTTTGAGGAGTTAATTATTTTAAATATAATTTATTATACTTATTATCTTTTATTTATTATACTTTATACATTATTCCTTTTTACCATTTATTACTATTATTTTATTATTACTTATAATTTTTACATGTATATATTTTTTCGTAAATTCTTAATAGACTTACTACGTCATTTTTATTATTATTTTTATTTCATATCGGTTACTATTTTTATGCCAAATTATTATTTATTATTTCTTACCATTATTAATTCACCATAGTTATTATTTTAGTTTTACTTTTATTACTATTTTGATACCATCATTGACATATCATTTTCATTTCCATTATGTATTTTTATATCGTTAACGTCATTCTTGCTATGTTTATAGGTGTTATATTTATTATTATTGTTATAATTATTGTTAATTTTTATGTTTGCTATATTTTAGGTGTTGATATGTACACTGTCAAGTTATTATATTATTGTTATTTTTATTTCGCATATTATCATTTTTCTCAAATTTTTAAAATTTCCCAAATCCGTTTATTCAACGGTTTATTCTCAATTGTTTTCTAAAATAAAGGCAATGTTCGGCATTTAAAGAATTCAAAGGGTCGTGCCCTAACGTACTGGGTGTCGCTTTCTTTGTTTATTTTGAATATCCGAATATCCTTTTATCGGTTCGCTCTCAAGGTTTTTAAAATAAAGGCAATGGCCGGTATTTATGAAACTTAAAGGATCGTGCCCTAACGTACTGGGTTTCGTTTTCTTTGTTCGTTTGAATATTTGAATAGCCTCTTAAAACTAAAGCACACGTTTTAAACGTCAACAAAAGGAGGATCGTATTTTGCACTTTGTCCAAATCTTTAATTTTTGACATTTAAGATACCAATTAATCAATTAAGTACCGATATTGGGCGTGTCGAGGGTGCTAATCCTTCCTCGTACGTAACTGACTCCCAAGCCCGTTTTCTTAAAATTCGTGGACCAAAATGTTTTATAAGGTGGCCCAATTACACCTCAAAAAAAGATTGGTGGCGACTCCCAACTTTCTTTTTCAAAAGTCGATGCCTGTTTTCAAATAAAATATGGTTCGACAGCTTAGCGACTCCACTGGGGACTTTAAGAGAGTCGAGCTGTAAATTGATTATTTTTTATCTTCTTGTCGAAATTTAAAAACTCAGTTTTTTCTAAATACACGATCCTCATATTGCATTTTTCGTGGCCTCATTAAATTTGCTCTATTGGATGAATCTTTGGATATGCTCTCACATCATATTGCATGACCGTTGTGGTCGCACCTTTTAAGTAGGAGTGAAAAACTATGCTTTCGTGAGGTTTTCACCTCTGCATGGTCTAGGGGATCGCTTCCGGAATACATCCGTACTTATGTCTTCGTGAGGTTTTCACCTCCGCACGGGTATAAGAAAATGTATTCCCCTGAACCGAACTTGATCCATATGAACCTATAATAGGCGAGGGTTGAGGAATCCGCTGGTTCAGGTACCTTTACTCTAGAACTGAACCACATATAGTGAGCTGTAGGAACCCGCTTTAGGTAGAATTACACCTAGCCTTAGTAGTTTCCCGAATAGGCGTTTGATAATTTCTTGATTGCTTTGATTTCTATTCTTATGCATAATTTTGACTTGTGTTTTTCCTTCTTTCTTTAATAGTGATTGCATAACATTTTCATCATAAAAGGAGGTGTCGATATATGGTTCAATTACTAATAGAAAGTTTTGCCATGAAGAACGAATTCTTTGATAAAGTGAAAGATAACGCGTTTGTCCAAAGATGGTCGGAGAATGCACAGTTAAAGAAAGGTGACAGTTTGACAAAGGAGTATACGTTAGAGTTATGGGACTTTACCAGTATTAGTGTGGTTCAGAATGATCTTCAGGAGTTGAAAGAATTATGGAGTCATTGGGATGATGAGATGAAGCAGCTACTCTACTGTAATTATGGTGATATTCCTTATCTCCTCGATGTTAAGGTAGATAGGTATTTGTTCCGCGCCATGGCTCAATTTTGGAATTCCGCCTACAGTTGTTTTACTTTCGGAAAGGTGGATCTAGCACCTACTATCGAGGAATATACAGCCTTGCTTCGTTGTCCAAGGTTTCAAGTTGATAAGATTTATTCTAGAGTCACAAATATCCCAACCTTTGTAAAGAGGTGATGAACATCATCGGGATGAGTGAGCGATGGGTTCTGAATGTCCAGGTCAGTGAAGGCAATGGAAAGTGCATTCTTTGGGAAAATTTGAGAGATCTGATCCTGACACACCCTGATATGAAGAAAAGAGTTGATGCCTTCGCCTTGAGCGTTTATGGTTTGGTTATTTTCCCTAAGGCTTTAAGGCATGTAGATAAAGCAGTCGCCGATCTATTTGACCGATTTGGTAAAGGAGTCACTCCTGTTCCTGCAATCTTGCTGAAACTTTTAGATTTTTAAGTACATGTCCGAGGGCAGGTGAAGGCTGATTTATTGGGTGCATTCAACTCTTGTTAGTATGGTTTCATAGCCACTTTTGGAGGGTAGAAAAGGCCTCTTACCGACCTTTTTTCAGAGATTACTCACCTTTAAAGGAGATAGTGACCATATCGAGAAGAGAGGACATAACAGAGGAAAAATGGATGGCGATACTTCAAAATCTCTAAGAGGAGGATATCGAATGGAGCCCCTTGGATGGTTTTCGATGAGATTCTTTACCGATGTGGGAGTTATGATTGGGTCCCTTTGTTAGGGATTTGGGGAGCTGTTGGATACGCCCCTCTGCTTGTATTGAGGCAATATAGATCAAGACAATTTATACCTATGACGCATGGGCTAGCTCAGAGTGGGTTCTTGTATGGGGAAAAAGACTTCAAGAAAAAGAGCCGCGAGATTTATAATGCCTGGAACCAAACTTGCCGGATAAAGGGAGTTACTGTGAATCCAATGGTGACTCCTGAATATAATGAATGGTGGAGTAGAAGGGTTAACGACAATATTCCGAGGCCAAATCTAGAAGAGGCTCGACCGATAGAGGAATATCTGCGAGTGGTTCCCTCTGAATTGAAAATCGTAAAGCAAGACTTCGAAAAGAAAACCTCAGAGTTAGAAAGGAAAATAGAGCAGTTGGAGGAGGAAAAAGTATACTTAAAGCTGGATGTTGATGTTCAAAAATTAGAGGCTGAGAATTTGATAAAGAGAAAGAGTGAGGTTAAGGAGGACTGGATGACCAAGATCGACATTACAAGCAATGCATAAGTCAATGAGAAATGCTGGCTTGGGTAAAACGTCTGAACAATGGAGGCAAGAAATCCAAGAGGAAAAGGCTAGGGCTGATTGGTGGGAAAGAAAGTTCCACGATGCTCAGGCTCGAGAAGTCGCTTGTAAAAAGAGTTTGGACGATAGCCAGAATGAAAAACAGATGTTAAGAGCTCGGGTGGTAGAGTTAGAGACCACATTACAGCAACATCGGAGTCGTAACTCAGTGATTGAATTAAGGGCTAGCCTAAGTAAGATCAAAAATTTAAAGGGGAAAGTAGAAGAACTTGATACTACACTTCAGAACTGTGAATATCAAATTGAATTATTGGAAGCGTATAATGAGCAACTAGGGGAGCAACTTCACCGATCTCAGGATCAGGTCCGAGATATAGGGATTACTTAATGGGCGAAGCTATAGCTCAGGTACGAGAGGTGGCTGATCATTTACAGACTTTGGCGGTCCAAGCAGATGTGCTAGGAGTTAAATATGAGTTAGAGTCGATCGAGGCTAGAGTTAGCTCCGCCTTCTTAGGAAAGTAAAAGCTTTGGGTGTTAGGGCAAGACCAGTATATGTAATTCATTTTATGTAAAAGATTTCGTTTTTCAGTGAAGTTTTCTAAATGAAATTGAATTCGAATCGACATCTCCTTTTTACATTCATGTCATGCATTTACATTACATTGCATCGCATAACATCATATATACAAAGAAGAATCAGAATGCCCTAACCCGAATCAGTCATCAAAATAGAGTTATGGAGCATTACCTGAGTTACCGATTTATCTATCGATATTTCATTATATCTAACGTTCATATTTGGAACCAATTAAAATCAAACATATTGTCCCTTAACGTACTTATTTTTCTCGATATGTTTTACTTGAATTTATTACTCGCCTCAATTTAATTAATTTCCTTGTATCAACGTATCAAAAATAATCACCTATTTACATGTCATGATAAATATCATTCTCTTGCCATTTTCTTCATAAACATAAAATCGAAATTCATTATATCGATATTTCATGCATTTAAAAATACAATTCAAGTTATACTAACTTACCTCGTTACTTGTACATGTTTATAATTTCATTAATCCAATATCTTTTCTTTTCCACGTTCAAGTCCGGTATTCGAGTTATCCTGGATCTTTATAAAGAAATTTGATCGCTGTTTTCATTTATTTCATGTTGTAATACATTCAACTAATACTCTAAACAAAATTACCATTTTACCCCTAAACTTTTAATTAATGACGATTTCATCCTTAGGTTAAAATAAAATAAAATTATTGCAATTTAATCCTTATTTCCAACCGTTATTCTTAAACAAATTGATAACAACCCATGAATTCTATAAAATATCAGAATTTTCCATAATTTCAACACTTTTCAATTTAATCCTTAAAACATGTTTTTCCCTGATCTTGAGCTAAATTAATGATTTCATTCAATTTTGTAATTTTAAATGATAAAATAATTCATTTCATGCAACTCGGTCATTTCTGACATTTTTACAAAATTGCCCATAAATTTTTACTTTTATTCAATTTAGTCCATGAGCCTAAAACATGCAAATTAGCCATGCTAGCTGAATATTCATACATATTTTCCTCCTCCTCCTCTCCATTCCACATCCTTTATTTATATAACATGCAACAAGTAACATTATCAATAATTTCACTATTTACTTATATGTATATTCAAAACTGTCTATTTGCATCATAGTTACTAAGTTATTAATATCTTAAGGTACAGAACTCGAAATTAAGATCCGCTAATTTCCCCTGAAACTAGACTTACATATCTTATTACCATAAAATTTTCACAATTTTTGGTTTAGCCAATAAGTACAGTTTATTCTTTAAAGTTACCCCTGTTCTGCTGTCTGACAGTTCCGACCCTTCTTCACTAAGAATTAATTATCTCATCGTACGAGATTCGGATGATGTTCGCGATTATTTCTATTGAAAATAGACTCATTAAGGATTCTAAAAATATGAATTTAAGCCCATAATTATTTTTATCCAATTTTTGATGATTTTCCAAATTCAGAATAGGGGAACCCGAAATCATTCTGACCTTGTCTCACAAAAGTTATTGTAGCTCATGATTTACAATTCCATTGCTTACATAATTTCTTTTATAAGAAACTAGACTCAATAAGCTTTTATTTCATATTTCATTCATCCTATAATTCGATTTCTACAATTTTTGGTGATTTTTCAAAGTTAGGCTACTGCTGCTGCCCAAAACAGTTTTAGGGAAAAATATTGATTTCCATTTAGCCCCAAATTTCATAGTTCATACAATTCAATCCTTGTTCAATTAACTCCTCAATTGAGATAATTTTTCTCATTTAATACTTTATTCCATCATTTTAAACTACTTCATAACCCTTGAAAACCAGAACTTTAACACTAGACCTTAATTCCAAACTCTTTCACAATTAAGTCCTAAACCAATTTTCATCAATTTTACTTGATAAAATCACATATGTCAAAATTAAAGCTTCAATTCTATGTTTATTCATCATATTATTCCAGTACTCATCCATCAAAACTTCAAAAATTAGCCATGGAATCAAAAACTAATGAAATAGTAAGTTGGACCCAATTGTAAAAGTCCAAAAACATAAAAATTTCAAGGAGAAAGCAAGAATTAAACTTACATGAAGCTAGAGTATGAAAACCAGCTTGAACCCTCATCCATGACTATTTTTCAGCAGATGAATATGAAGAGAAATGAAGAGAATTCTAGATATTCCAATTTAGTCCCATTTTTATTTAGTTAATTTTGGCAATTTTCCAATTTTTCCCTTATTTCACCATTTTCTGATTTTTCTCAGCTATTGCCGCCCAAAATATCTCCTTTGGGCTTATTTTCACTTTAGGTCCTTCCTCATTTGACAATTAAGCTATTTAATCATTTTAGCAACTTTTACACCTTTTTCAATTTAGTCCTTTTATTTAATTAGCTATCAAGATTTTTAAAATTTCTTGACGAAACTTTAATACTAATTTATTAACACTCCATAAATATTTATAAAAATATTTATGGCTCGATTTAAAATTTTTGAGGTCTCGATACCTCGCTTTCGATTCTAATTATTTTAATATATATATTTTTGTACACTATTCACTATTTCAAAATTTTTCCTAACTTAACATTTAACTTATACTCACTAAATTAATAATATTTCCTACTCATTTGTCGGATTTAGTGATCTCGAATCATTGTTCCGACACCACTGAAATTAGGCTGTTACAAGAACCCTATTAATTAGCAGCCATTTATTTAGTTACCCTGGAACACCGGTACTACACACGAATGAAAACAAATGATATGGATCAGAGGTTTGAGCAAATGCAAAAGGAGATGCAAGAGCAACTGCAGGATCAGATACAAGAGCAGCTGGCTAAGATCCAGCAGGAAATGAGAGACCAAATACTGGAGTCCCAGAGAAACATGCTGGAATCACAAAATAACATGATAAGCCAGCTGACACTGCTGTTTAAAGGAGGGTCTGACAAAAGAAAAGGCCCTATGGTTGACACGAGAAATAACAATGAGGATACCGCTTGTCCTACAAGTTTTGCGCCAGCAAATATGCAAACACAACCACCAAGGGTGTCTGTTAATGTCCAACCTCTTTATCAAACTGGCACCTCGGCACTAGTAAACTTTTCAGCGGGATCGAGCACCAACCCCGGGATAATCTGCAAACCCTGTGTCCCTGACTTCGACGACACAGCAGAGGTGGAAAAAGCAAAAACAGAATCGCCAAACAAATGGAGGACCAATATAAATGGTCGGTGGAGAAATTCAAGGCGTTGGAAAGTGTTGATAATTACTCGCGAATAGATGCCGAGAGTTGAGTCTAGTCCTGATTTAGTATTACCTCCCAATTTCAAAATGCCGAATTTGAAAGATACAACGGAACTAGTTGCCCTGAGGCTCACATCACGATGTTTTGTCGAAGAATGACAGGTCATGTCAATAATGATCAGTTGTTAATTCACTATTTCCAAGATAGTTTGGCTGGGGCTGCAGCCAAATGGTACAATCAGTTGAGTCGTACCCAAGTTAAGTCGTGGAAGGACCTAGCTCAGGCCTTCATGAAGCAAGACGACCATATATACATGATATAGCACCCGACCGAATCACACCTGCATTATAGAGAAGAAGCCAAGCTTAAAGCTTCCAAAGATGATGCTCGTGAGATGGAGAGAGGTCGCTAACAGGTCCAACCACCGTTGCTAAAAAAAGAAACAACCATGCTCTTCATCAATACATTGAAGGCGTCTTTCATTACTCACATGTTAGGTAACGCAACCAAAAGTTTTGCGGACATAGTAATGTCTAGCGAAATGATAGAAAATGCCATAAGATCGGGTAAGATAGAAGTTGGAAAGAACGCGAGAAGGTCAGCCCCGAAGAAAAGAGAGAATGAAGTAGGTAATGTGAGCTCAGGCTACGCAAAACCTGCCACTGTTAATCAGTTAAGGGCGATAGTCATAGGCCAGCAGGCCTCACCAAGGCGGGAGCCTAACATGAGACAGAATACAGAGAAGTTTCAATTTACTCCCATACCAGTGACATATAGGGAGTTGTACAAAAGTCTGTTTGATGCACATGTAGTGGCTCCTTTCCACTTAGAGCTGTTGCAGCCCCCATACCCTAAGTGGTACGATGCAAATGCTCAGTGCGAATACCACACAGGGATTACAAGGCACTCGATAGAAAACTGTACATCGTTCAAAAGGTGCATGGAAAGGCTTATCAAAGCAGGTGTTCTAAAATTTGATGATACACATGGTACAGAAAATCCGTTACCCAGTCATACTGATAAAGGGGTAAACGCGATAATTGAGAATGTGGGGAGGAAAGTCAAGCTGAATATCGTGGAGGTGAGAACCCCATTAAAGCTAGTTTGGAATAAAATGCAGAAGAGAGGTTTAGTCCCGCAAGGGTTGGGGGATAAAATCCAAGATACACAGAACTACTGTGAGTTCTATCATGAGAAATATCACGAGATCCAGAATTGTATTGAGTTCAGAGCCCTAGTACAGGGTCTAATGGATAATAAGGAATTAGAGTTCTTTGAGTCTGTCGAAGAGGAGGATGTATGCTCTCTAAGAGGAGAGTCGAGTGAAGAAGGCTGCAGAGCCAGCCGTCCAGTGATAATTATTTCGAAGCCCAGGCTTAGTGAAGTAGAAGCAAGAGTTACACCAAGAGTTATAATCCAGAGGCTAACAGTTTCCACTTATAAAGATAGCCATAGGGTGCCTTGGAATTATAACTGTAGTATAGCAGTTTCAGAGAAGGAGGGTTCGATTAATACGCCAAACATAGAAGTCGAACCAGCAAAAGGGAAACTCGTCATGTTTAAGCAAGAAGCAGAGAGATCAGAACCACTAGTTAATGAGCCAGTAATAGAAAATGAAGCCAATGAGTTTTTGAAGCTCCTAAGACACAGCGAGTATAGTATTGTAGAAAAACTACACTAACAACTGGATCGCATATCGGTATTGGCTCTGCTGTTAAATTCAGAGGTCCACCGCAACGCATTGATGAAAATGTTGAACGAAACCTATGTTGCGGATGACATTTCGGTTAACAAATTAGACCGTCTCGCTTGCGAACATAAGCGCCGACAATTTCATCTCCCTTCAATGATGATGAGATACCACCAGGGGGTAGGGGTTCTACTAAGGCTCTACATGTCACTACACGTTGCAAGGGGTATACGCTACCCGAAGTACTAGTTGATAATGGGTCCGTATTGAACGTGTCACCGTGGGCTACATTAAACCATTTACCTATAAACAGTTCCCATATGAAGACGTGTCAGAACATAGTAAGAGCATTTGATGGCACAGAAAGGAAAGTAATGGGAAAGATAGAGGTACCTCTTGATTGGCCCAAACACGCATTTGCAGGTAGATTTCCTCGTGATGGATATTAAGCCTTCCTATAACCGCTGCCTATTAGGAAGACCTTGGATTCACTCAGCTGGGGCAGTGCCCTCCTCGCTGTACTAAAAGCTAAAGATGGTTACTGAGGGTCGGCTAATAACAATAAATGCGGAGGAGGACATTATTGCATCAGTTACCAGTGATGCACCCTACGTAGAGAATGAGAACGAAGCGGTTGAATGTTCATTTTGATCGTTAGAGTTTGTAAACGCAACGTTTATAACTGAAGGAAACAGGATTCCGATACTTAGGATATCAAGGGCTACGAAAATGAGCCTGCAGCTGACAGTTGGGAAATGCGCGTTACCTGGCAGAGGACTCGGGAAGCACCTTCGTAGGAAAATTAGAGTGCCAGTCTTGGTTGACAAGTGGGATCGCTTCGGTTTGGGATTCAGGCCAGATGCAAGCCAAGTAAAGAAGGAGTTTGAAAGGAAACAAGAACAGCGGAGAGCGAGATTGAGTGGGGCAGAAGTCAGGTGGGAACCGATGAGCTTTTCCCACATTTCCTAAATATTTATATCTGGAGGGTTTATTCATTCTGCACAGGAGAGGATAAAAGAAGGAATAGTCGAAGATGTTATGGGAATTTGGAGTATCAACGCCACATTTGAAGAGGAAGCAATGGAAAGGAATTTATCAAGCATTTGCCCGTATGAGCCTGGGAGTGTTTTGGATAACTAGACTAAGGAATAAATTCCTGTAATCTTTAGAGCTAACACAGAGTAATATTCAAAACCCACATGTTGTCTTCTAGCCTAAGGACAATAAGAATCTTTTGTGAAATAGGCTCATGTTCAAACATTATTATTTTTAATAAAAGAATGCATTTTCATATATCGGTTCGAGCAATTATTCTTTCTTCCTTTTCGTTTCATACACAATCATACCATACGAAGGAATTATTCATTTTATTTTCTTTGGGTATTCTCTTATACTCATAATAGGCCCCCAGATGTCAACGTCATGAGTAATGCTGATACAAGCCCAGAATCTCCTTTTGAGCGAGACATGCACTTTGAGGGATTTCAGGATTTTGAAGAGGACGAGGATTGTGGCTTATCTCTCGATTTGTTAAGGATGGTTGAGTGAGAAGAGGAACAGATCCTACCACACAAAGAGACTACTGAGATTGTGGCCCTGAAAAAGGGGAAGGAAGTTAAAATTGACACTTGCGTTAACGAGAAAACAAGACAGAACCTCATTGAGCTGTTGCAAGAATTCAATGATGTATTTGCATGGTCGTACCAGGATATGCCTGGTTTAAGTACCGATATCGCAGTGCACCGTGTCCCTACAAAAAAAGAGTACAAGCCAGTTTAGCAGAAGCTCCGAAGGATGAGACCCGATGTAGCAATGAAAATAAAGGAAGAATTCAAGAAGCAGTTTAATGCCGGATTCTTACAAGTGGTCAATTATTCAGAATGGGTGGCCAATGTCGTCCCTGTCCCTAAGAAAGATAGGAAAGTGCGGATGTGTGTAGATTACAGAGATTTAAACAAGGCCAGCCCAAAGGATAACTTTCCATTGCCTCACATAGACACTCTAGTGGATAATACGGCAGGCTATTCACTGTTCTCCTTCATGGATAGGTTCTCCGGGTATAATCAGATCAAGATGCATCCTGAGAACATGGAAAAAACCATATTCATAACTTTATGGGGAATGCTTTGCTACAAGGTGATGCCTTTCGGGCTGAAAAATGCAGGAGCCACGTACCAAAGGGCCATGGTAACCTTGTTCTATGACATGATGCACAAGGAAATTGAGGTATATGTTGATGACATGATTGCAAAATCCCAAACTAAAGAAGAGCATGTGCGAGTGTTGAGAAAATTGTTCCTGAAGTTGAGAAAATTTCAATTAAAGCTCAATCCATCAAAATGCACCTTCGGAGCTAGGTTTGGAAAGTTACTCGGCTTCGTAGTCAGTGAGAAGGGAATAGAAGTCAACCCTGATAAAGTCAAGGCTATACAGGAGCTGCCTCCGCCACGAACTCAGAAAGAAGTCCGAGGTTTCCTAGGGAGACTAAACTACATCGCACTGTTTATTTCGTAACTGACGGAGAAGTGTGACCTCATATTCCGTCTTCTTAAAAAGCACAATCCTGGGGTATGGGATGATAAATTCCAAAAAACCTTTGAAAAGGTTAAACAATATTTGTCCAGTCCCCCAGTGCTAACACCACCAAGCCCTGGTAGACCATTGATACTGTACTTAGCAGTATTTGATAATTCGATGGGGTGTGTGCTCGGCCAACATGATGAGACTGGGAGAAAAGAAAGAGCGATATATTACCTCAGTAAAAAATCCACTGAGTGTGAGATGAGGTATCTGCCAATTGAGAAGCTATGCTGTGCTTTGGTTTGGACAACACGAAGGTTGAGGCAATATATGTTGTACCATACAACTTGGCTAATCTCAAAGCTAGACCCTCTCAAATACATGATGGAGTCAATTGCTTTAAATGGAAGGATGGCCCGATGGCAAATTCTACTCTCTGAATTTGACATAGTCTATGTAAACCAAAAAGCTGTGAAGGGGAGTGCAATAGCAGATTTCCTAGCCAGTAGAGCTTTGGAGGACTATGAGCCTTTGAATTTTAATTTCCCTAATGAAGATCTAATGTATGTAGCAATCGCTGAAGGAGACATGCCCAAGATCATTCTTGGAAATTAAATTTTGTGAGCATCAAATGTCTTGTTGGAAATAGAGTTAGAGCGATCTCGATATCCCCAAATGGATATCATTATCCGTTCACTTACAAGCTGGATTTTGACTGCACAAATAACATGGCAGAATACGAGGCATGTATCATTGGGATTCGGGCAGCTATAGACTGCGAAATCAAAGTATTAGAAGTGTATAGAGATTCTACATTGGTAATCTATCAGCTTAAAGGCGAGTGGGAAACGAGAGATCCCAAATTGATCGGGCCACAAAAAGTTAATCCTGGAGTTAATTGAAGAGTTTGATGATATTACCTTTCATTACCTCTCGCGAGACGAGAATCAGATGGCTGACGCATTGGCTACATTAGCTTCCATGATCAAAGTAAATGAACAGGAGGATATAAAGCCAATTCAGATGAGTATTTGTAAGGCTTCAGCTCACTGTTGTAATGTCGATGAAGAGGAAGAGAGAGATGATCATCCTTGGTATCATGATATCTTACAATATGTGAAAAGCCGTGCGTACCCAGATCAAGCAACCGAAAATGATAAAAGAACATTGAGGAGGTTAGCCAGTGACTATGTCCTAGAAGGTGAGGTCTTATATAAGAAGAGAAAGGATCAGGTGTTGTTAAGATGTGTTGACGCTGTTGAGGCAAAGAAAATTCTAGAGGAAGTCCATGATGGTATCTGTAGGACACATGCCAATGGTTTCACGATGGCTCGACAAATCATGAGATTCGGATATTACTGGTCTACAATCGAAAGAGATTGCATCAATTACGCTAAGAAGTGCCACAAGTGTCAAATTTATGGAGACAAGATCCATGTGCCTCCTTCACCCCTCCATGCTATGACTTCCCCATGGCCATTCTCAATGTGAGGCATGGACGTCATTGGGCCAATTTCGCCAAAGGCTTCCAACGGACATCGATTCATTTTTGTGGTCATTGACTACTTTACCAAATGGGTAGAGGCTGCTTCGTACGCCAATGTCACAAAGTCAGCAGGCAGCAAGTTCTTGAAGAAGGAGATCGTATGTCGTTATGGTATGCCAGAAAGAATCGTATCTGATAACGCGTTGAATCTGAACAATAGCGCAATAGCAGAAGTCTGCAGTCGGTTCAACATTAAACATCACAACTCATCACCATACCGCCCGAAAATGAATGGGGAGGTTGAGGTAGCTAATAAGAATATCAAGAAAATTGTGGGGAAGATGACGGAGACTTACAAAGATTGGCATGAAAAGCTCCCATTTACCCTTTATGCTTATCGAACATCTATCAGAACTTCTACCGGGGCAACACCTTTCTCATTGGTTTACAGGATGGAGGCAGTTTTACCTATTGAGGTTGAAATCCCTTCTCTCCGAGTTTTATCAGAGCTGAAGTTAGACGAAGCAGAATGGATCCAATCTCGTTACGATCAATTAAACTTGATTGAAGAGAAGAGGCTGAAGGTTATTCGTCATGGTCAAATGTACCAGAGGAGAATGATGCGAGCCTAAAATAAAAAAGTTCGCCCTAGGGTATTCCATAAGGGAGACTTAGTGTTGAAAAAGATTCTCCCTATGCAAAAAGATTTCAGGGGGAAATGGATGCCAAATTGGGAAGGACCCTATGTGGTAAAAAAGGCTTTCTTTGGAGGGACATTGACACTAGCAGAGATGGATGGCAAGAGCTTGCCTAACCCGATAAATTTAGATTCTGTCAAAAGATATTTTGCTTGAAGCACTTGAGGTGAAAACCCGTAAAGGGCACCAAAAAAAAAAGAGAGGCCAAGGTGAAAACCCGTAAAAGGGCGCCTTGAGACCAAAGGGGTTTTGAATTGAAAACCCGCAAAGGGCAATTCAAATTTCGATCCAAACTGGGGCAAGCGGCAGTCTCACTACACTTGAATCAACAAAGAGGAGATAAGTTACATCTTAGGGCATCAACAAAATGCTATAGGTCCTTTGAGTCCGTGTCAAGTTTTAAAAGGTCCTCGAGGAGTTCGTACAGAGAAGCTCAAACTGCGAAATCTGGGGCACCTATTCTGTTCCTTTTCATCTGTTTTTTGTATCTTAAACAATGGCTGCTTTCTTTGTTGATACATCTTTCGCAAATTCTGACTCGAACAAATTTCAGTTCTACCTATCATTATAATATTTTTCGAGTATTTTTATTGAAATAATGATTAGTGAACTAATAATGCTCTCAAAAGAAGGTTTTGCATATTGCTCTGAAAGGTTTCTAAACAATACGAGAACCTGAAACAGGATAGTTATTTAGAACTCGCGGAGCTTAAAAGGGCTAGAAATGTGTGAGAAATAAGGGATTAACCGCATCTTCAAGTCCTCTTCTACTGAGCTGAACAAGAAGGCATATGTCAGGGATGTTACCTTAGTAAACAATGAGTGACGACAACCCAAAAATTAAAAATGGATCATTCTCATGACATTTTGCATTTTGTGCATTTAACATCCATAATACACGTAATGGCCTAAATTCAAGGTTATCGGAACAGTAGTTTCGTAACCACAAATCCGATTTAAAGAGAAATTTATTTTAATATTTTTGCATGAAAATTGATATGATAGGAAAGTCGTATGAAAGTATTAATAGAAAAATTTTATCGATTTAGTGGCTAGTTAGAAAAAAATTATTGAAGAAATTAGGTAAAAATAGGATATCGAGACTTCTATCTCAGAAAAACGAGTCAAAAATAATTTTATAAATATTTATGAAATGGTAGTATTGTGGTATTAAAATTTAAGTTAGGAAATTTTAATGTTTGAATAGTAAATTAAATAAAAAGGACTAAATTGTAAAAGATGTAAAAGTTGCTAGAATGATTAAATAGCTTAAGTGTCTAATGAGAAAGGATTTAAAAGGAAATTAGACCAAAAATTTATTTGGGCTGGACGGCAAGGGCATGAAATCAGCAGGAAAATTGATAAATTAAGGGCAAAATTAGAATACTGCAAAATTAACTAAATAAAACTAGGACTAAATAGGAAATATCTAGATTTCTCTTCATTTCTCTTCAATTCCAGCAGCTAAAAACGCCATAGGAGGGTTCTCTAAGCTGGTATTTCATGATTTTTGCACCATGTGAGTTAATCCTGGCCTTTTTCTTGTAATTTTTGTGTTTCTAAGACTTTTATAACTACGTCCTACTATTAAATTTATTAGTTTTTGATTTCATGGATGAATTTGAAAGTCACCATGGTTGAGTTCTGTAAGTCTATGATAAAATAGAATGAAACTAAAGCTTTAATTTGTTTATGAGATGATTTTATTAGGTCATTTCAATAGAAATTGATTTTTAGAACCTAATTATGAAAATGTTTGGAATTAAAGTCTATTGCTGAAATTCTGATGCCTAAAAGTTGTAAACTAGTTTAAGGTGATACAATAAAGTGTTAATTGAGAAAAATAAGCTCAATTGATAGGCTAATTGAGTAGGGATGAAATTATCATTTATTAAAAGTTTAGGGGAAAAATGGTAATAAACAGCTTGCACTAAAACAGTTTGGACAGCAGCAGTAGACTAACTTTGAAAAATCACCATAAATTTTAGGAATCGAATTAGAAGATGAACAAAATATGGAATTGAAGCTTATTGAGTCTAGTTTCTCATAGAAGAAATAGTGCAAGCAATGGATTTGTAAATTTTGAGATATAATGAATTTTGTGAGACAAGGTCAGAATGAATTCGGGTTCCCCTGTTCTGACTTTGAAAAATCATAAAAAATTTAAGAAAAATATTTATGGGCTTAAATTTATATTTATATAATCCTGAATGAGTCTATTTTTAATAGAAACAAACGAAAACATCATTTGAATCCTGTATGAAGAGATAATTAATTTTTAGTGAAGAAGGGTCAGAACTGTTAGACAGCAGAACAGGGGTGACTTTAAAGAATAAACTGTACTAATTGGATAAACCAAAAATTATGAAAATTTTATGGTAAGAAGATATATGAGTCTAGTTTCAGGAAAAATTATCGTATCTTAATTTGGAGTTCTGTAGCTCAAGATAAAAATAATTTAGTGACTATGACTCAAGTAGACAGCTTTGAATGAACTATAAATAATAGTTGAATTATAGAGAATGTTGCATATGAATAGAGGTGTGCATGGGCCGGGCGGCCCGGCCCGGCCCGAGGGCCCGCCCGAAAAATGGGAGGGTTTGGGTAAAAATATAGGCCCAAAAATGGGCTTGGGCAAAAAAAAGAGGCCCGTTTAGAAAACGGGACAGACCTCTGGGCAAGATTTTTTTGGCGGGCGGCCCAGCCCGCCCGATTTTAATATTAAATTATTTTTAAATTTTTTTATTTAAATTTTTTTATTTAAATTTTAAGTAACTTTAGTTTTTTTATTGTTTTTAATGTTATTTTGATATTGTAAAATTTTTGTTATTAATATAATTTAGTTCTAATTTATTTCAATTTTTTAATTTTAATATAATTATTTTTTATTATATTTTTAATTTATATATTATTTTAAGAATTATTTTAGTCCCATTTTTTTAATATTTTTTTATGTTTTAAATGCATTTGATTTATTATATTTTAAAGTTTTTTATTTAATAAAAAAAGTAAAAAAATTTTAATATGGCCGGGCCGGGCCGGGCTCGGGCCTATCATTTTTTTCTCGGGCCGGGCTTGGACAAAATTCTAGGCCCATATTTCGGGCCGGGCCGGGCCCGGGCCTTGAAAACGGGCCGAAAATTTTTTATGGGCCCGGCCCGGTCGGCCCATGCACACCTCTACATATGAACATGAAATGTATTAAATTGATAATTAAATTTATTTATTTAGATCTAGATGATTCAAATATGAAGCTAGATCGAGGAAAGGAAAAAGTTCAGGATTAGTAGATTTTTGTACACGAACAAGTATCAAGGTAAGTTCATGTAACTTGAATTATATTCTTAAATACTTGAAATGTATGTTATTAATGTGAATATGATTTGAATGTTCATTATATGAAAATTGATGAAACATTGACATATTTGATAAAAAGGGAAAGATATCCCGGTTGAATGAAAGGAAAATTCGATAGATCTCTGAAAAAAATTGACGGTAAAAAGGATCTAGCCCGGACGGATGATCCTATCCTGATATAGCCCTCTCGAAGAATATGTGAAAAATGGATTTAGCCCGGACGGGTAATCCGAATTAAGGTCTCAATTTAGCTCGACCGTAATTCGATCCAAGCTTATTAGAGTAATTGTCGTTGCAGGATTTAGCCTCGGACTGTAATCCCGATAATACTCTATGAGTTTATATTGCAGGATTTAGCCTAGACCGTAATCCCGCCGCAAGGTTGAGGTTCATGGAGTGTGCTCTCTGAAATGGAAATGTGCGCATATGAAATGAATTGACGGACCGGATTTGTACACTAAAAGTGTACCTCTGAAAAATCCATTGAAATTCTGAGTAATTCAACGGGATAAATATGGAAAAATAACAAGGGAATGGAAATCATAGTATTGATGAGCTCATCAATCATGATATATATTATTGATACATAGAAAATTATTGTACTAACTTGAATGTTGAGTTTGCGCATGTTAGGGTAATCATGCATTGAATGGATATATGTAATGTTTATTGTATTGTACTGAAAATATTAGGTAAGTATAATTCTTGTTACATGAGCTTACTAAGCACAAAGTGCTTACCCTGTTTCCTTTTCCCCTGTTTTGTAGTGTTAAGAGCTCAGAGGTCGGATTTGGTCGGAGACACATCACATTATCAAACTCAGGATTTCGGTATATAAAGAAACTTTATTTTGGGAATCAATGGCATGTATGAGCTGATAAAGTAAATGATTCTGTGAAATGAATGTAAGGTTAGCCAATGGTATGGCTAACAAATCTTGGTTTTGTTATGTGATGAGGTTATCTTATAAAAATGTATGAATCTATCTTGAAAATATGTTGAATTGGATTGGTTGATGTGGATTGGTCTCGATTTAATATTGCAGGGAAGGTTAGATATCTGTAAAAGGGATTATATTGATTTTTCTTTAAAAAATAATAATAAATTTAATTCGTAAACTCTGATAATGCCTCGTACCCTATTCCGGCAATGAGTACGGGTAGGGGTATTACAATACATGTAGTTAGAAGCATTTGATTCATATTAATCATAGCATTCTAATCATCTAGCATAAGCATATCACTCTTCTACAGATGGATTCCCCAAGTGGACAATGGAGCAGATTTCAATCATCAGCCTTATCTTCACTATGCAGGAGTGGAGCAGGCTAAATACTAGATCTTATCTTCACTGAGCAGGAGTGAAGCAGATCGAATTTTGAAGAATCTTATCTCCACGTACTGGCGATGGAGCAGATTCCAATCATCAGCCTTATCTTCACTGAGCAGGAGTGAAGCAGGCTAAATATAGCAGATCTTATCTTCGCTGAGCAGGAGCGGAGCAGATCGAATTTTGGTGAATCTTATCTCCACGTACTGGCGATGAAGCAGATTCCAATCATCAGCCTTATCTTCACTGAGTAGGAGTGAAGCAGGCTAAATATAGCAGATCTTATCTTTGTTGAGTAGGAGCGGAGCAGATCGAATTTTGGTGAATCTTCTCTCCACGTACTGGCAATGGAGCAGATTCCAATCATCAGCCTTATCTTCACTGAGCAGGAGTGAAGCAGGCTAAATATAGCAGATCTTATCTTCGCTGAGCAGAAGCGGAGCAGATCGAATTTTAGCAAATTTCATTTACATGAAGTAGCAAAGGAGCATTTTTGAAGCAATAAAGTGCAGTGGGCTGTGGCAAAAAAGACAAGACTCAGCCAGCCCAAGCAAATTTGGTCCTCCTAAAATCTTTGCTCTATTCCCATTACACGACAATGAGCAAAGAGGGGCAGCTGTAGGACCAAATTTTTAAACAAACCCAAACCTAGGCCTAAACAAATTAACCACTAAACAAAACCCACCCCAATTTTACTCAAATTTAACTAAACTAAACTACCCAGAAACCCCTAACAACAAAAAATAAGAGCAGAGAGCCCCAAATAGTTTCCACGCCGCATGTCTCTCACCCAGAGCCACCACGCGCGCATCACATCACTCCACTATGCCACGTCGACGTCCCACTCCATCACGGCTCCTAGATTCTCGCACAGATTTGCAAAACAAGTAACAAAAAGCATTGTAAACAAAGGCTATATAAAGCCGAAAATCATATGTAAAAAGGGGGGGAAGGAGCAGAGAGTTTTTTTGGTATAAAGGCACAATCCAAGCAAGAAATAGAGGAGAATTCGAATACAATATCAGAAGGAAATTAGATTAGAGATTTCTTTTGGGTAAATTCCTATTTTTATATTTCTAGCTTTTAATTTTATTTTCGTTTTGTTTTCTTTGTATATATACGGAAATAAGGGAATAAAGAAAGGAATACTTACCTTCGTGGATTGGCTTTCGTCTGTCTGGCTCCGATTTAGTGTCAGTGGCATTTGGGGATGCAAAACCCCAGCCAAAGGAAAAGGGAAGAGAAGGCCTGCTCTTTTCCCTGGTTTTGCTTAAAACGTGCAGTAGCAAATTGTTTGGGGGGTAAAGGGTTTATTTGATTGTAAAGGGGTGGGGCCAGTGTGTTTTGCCCTTAAAGGGTCAATTTGCACACTAAATCCATGTGCATTTAATGCTACCCAAATCTGCTTCACTTTTGTTTTTGAATTTCGCCCAGCAATTTTGTGCAGTTTTTAATTTGGTCCAAATTAAATGCTGGGTTCAGGAATTTGGGTAAATTACATTTTTAAACCCCCTTGTTTCACGCGCGCTCCAATGTGGTCTTCCCTTCCCCTTTTATTTATGCTTTTACCCCAGAACTCCCGTTTCGATTCCAATTAAATCCTATTTCGGCTATTTGGCCACATTTGTCGTAATTAAATTTTTTTAAAAAAATTGTTTTTTATATTTTATTATATCCTACTATTAATTCTAGGTTTTTTTATCCTACTATTTATTATAATTTTATTATACTATTATCTATTGTATTTATTATATTACTTGTATATTATGTTTGTTCCTATAAAATTCATTCTTTATACTTATTTTAAACTATCATATTATTATTATTATTTTTCTTCTATTTTTTTTGAGGAGTTAATTATTTTAAATGTAATTTATTATACTTATTATATTTTATTTATTATACTTTATACATTATTCCTTTTTACCATTTATTACTATTATTTTATTATTACTTATAATTTTTACATGTATATATTTTTTCGTAAATTCTTAATAGACTTACTACGTCATTTTTATTATTATTTTTATTTCATATCGGTTACTATTTTTATGCCAAATTATTATTATTTATTATTTCTTACCATTATTAATTCACCATAGTTATTATTTTAGTTTTACTTTTATTACTATTTTGATACCATCATTGACATATGATTTTCATTTCCATTATGTATTTTTATATCGTTAATGTAACATCCCGAAATAGGGCCTAAACGGAACAGTGGTTGCGAAACCACAAATCCGAGGTAGAAAAATTTATTTTATTATTATTTTGAGGTCTATGATATGTTTGCATGATTGTGTGAAAAGTTCGTGAAGAAATTCTATGCATAAAGTACTGAATTTGAAATTAGGGACTAAATTGAATAAATTGCAAAACTTGTGTTCTAGAAGTATTTTGCATAAAATTGAATTAGAATATTAATTAGGAGGTCTTAAATAGCAATTTGACCAATTTTAAGTTCATGGACAAAATTAGGACATGGAAGGAATTTTTGAAAGTTTAGTAGTAAGGGCATTTTGGTCATTTAGGGGTAAAATGAATTAAAAACAAAATTAAAAGCCAATTTTTGTCCATCTTCTTCATTAGGACGAAATTTCAAGGGTTCTCCATAGCTAGGGTTTGTTTCAAGCTTTCAAGCTCCATGGTAAGTGATTCCAAGCCCCGCTTTTAATGTTCTTTACGCTTTCTGAGTCCCTAGAGCTCGATAAAGCTTATGCTAGCAATAATTTAAGTTAGGGTTCATAATTGGAAAAATACCCATAGGTTAAATTTGTGTATTTTGGTGTTTTATGATAGAATATGAGGTTTTAAATTATGTTAGACAACTTGTACTACTCGGTTTTAAGCAAAAACGAGTAAAAGGACTTAATCGGTAAAAATACCTAATAGTCATAAGTGCTTGATAGAGTATGAATTTGATGCTGCCATAGAAGGGAAAAAATGACCAGCATGTCATGAAACATAAGAAAATAGGCTGAAGTTTAATTTACGAGCTTTGAGGCAAAAGTGTAAATATGCAAAAGTTTAGGGGCAAAATTGTAATTTTTCAAAAATATGATTTTGGGTCAATTTGAATAATTTGAGTCCTAATTAGACTATATTTTAAATGATAGAGCAAGGAAAACTGAAATTCAAGCTAAAATGGAGAAAATACCAAGTTGTGGACGAAATGGTAAAAGTAGCTATTTTTGCATACGAGGTAAGTTTACATAAATAAATGCAATATTCTTTATTTTACATTATTATTGTAAATTTCCAGCATTTATATACTTATTTTATGAGAATATTTAAAGTCAAATTAAAGGCAAAGTGACAGAGAAAAAGCATTAGGAAGCCCCGTTTGAACCTTAGGAATGTTAGGATATTGGGGTTGACAGGACAGGACAGGACAGAAATGAGCCATGTAAGTCCATATAAGATATATGGCTTTGGAGACAGGAATGAGCCATGTAAGCCCATATTAGATATATATATATGGCATTGGAGACAGAAATAATTCATGTAAGTCCATGTCGAAGACATGGCATTGGCAGGATATTGATAGACAGGAACGACCCCAGTATCCTTAGTATTCCGAGTGGTTCAATGGGTCATTGTACACGTTAAATTACAGTGAATTATCAGCAAAAGGGAAGGTAGATTATATTTATGAATAGTGAAAGGTCAGGTAAGAAAGAATGTAAGTAAGTAAAGAAGAAGGTAGAAAATGAGAAGTAAAGAAAGTTTATGAGGCTAGGTGACATTATGTATAATCATTCATTATGCTGAATGTTGTAATTTATTTGCTTGTAAGCTTACTAAGCCTAGTGCTTACTCTCTTTATTTTCTTTTTCTTATAGTTTTTATCAAGTCACTCGGGGATCGAAGGAAACGTCGGAGACCCGATCACACTATCGAAGAAATCACATTGGTATAGTTAGACGTTTAGTTTTGTGTATGGCATGTATAGGAACTTGGTTTCTTTTGATATGATATGATCAATGAATGATGTGTAAATACTTGCTAGTGATTAACTAATAGAATGGCTGATGATATACATGTTTAATTGTATGTATGAATAAGTAGTAACTATCACATGAAAACTAAGAAAAATGTGAAAGTAACTTAAAAACAGATTCAAGTATCAGAAATAATGTGATTTTGAAAAATCACTAAAAATCGTAGAGACATGGTTTGATGGTGAATAATATATGAAATTAAAGCTTATTATGTCTATTTTCTTATGGAATAAGAAAAACAGGTAAAGGTATTATATTTTATGAGATATCTGAGTTTTAGTGAAATAGGGTCAGAGAAAATTCTAGATCCCCTGTTTCAACTTTGAAAATTCACCATAAATTGTAAAAAAATAATTAGGTGGTGTAATTTATATGGTTAGAATCCTTATTGAATCTAGTTTTAATAGAAACAAACGGTATAGTTATATTAATTTTGTATAGGGATAAAAGTGGTTCGTAGTAAGTAGAGGTCAGTGCAGTTGAATTCTGAAACAGGGGTAACTTTAACTAATAAACTGTACTAATTGGCTAAGTCAAAAATTCTAGAAAAAAATTAGTAGATAGATATATGAGTCTAGTTTCAGGAAAAATTTACGGATCTTAATTTTGAGTTTTGAAACTCGAGAAATGAATTTTTAAGCAGCTATGACGCAGAAAAATAGTTTATTCCGAAAATTAAAATAAGTGGTTTAGAGTTGTTTAAAAGGTAAGATAAGTTTAGTAACACCTCAAGCTTGACTCCGGTGACGGTTTCGGCGTGGGGGCGTTACAGTTAACGTCATTCTTGCTATGTTTATAGGTGTTATATTTATTACTATTGTTATAATTATTGTTAATTTTTATGTTTGCTATATTTTAGGTGTTGATATATACACTGTCAAGTTATTATATTATTGTTATTTTTATTTCGCATATTATCATTTTTCTCAAATTTTTAAAATTTCTCAAATCCGTTTATTCAACGGTTTATTCTCAATTGTTTTCTAAAATAAAGGCAATGTTTGGCATTTAAAGAATTCAAAGGGTCGTGCCCTAACGTACTGGGTGTCGCTTTCTTTGTTTATTTTGAATATTCGAATATCCTTTTATCGGTTCGCTCTCAAGGTTTTTAAAATAAAGGCAATGGCCGGTATTCATGAAACTTAAAGGATCATGCCCTAACGTACTGGGTTTCGCTTTCTTTGTTCGTTTGAATATTCGAATAGCCTCTTAAAACTAAAGCACACGTTTTAAACGTCAACAAAAGGAGGATCGTATTTTGAACTTTGTCCAAATCTTTAATTTTTGACATTTAAGATACCAATTAATCAATTAAGTACCGATTTTGGGCGTGTCGAGGGTGCTAATTCTTCCTCGTATGTAACTGACTCCCGAGCCCGTTTTCTTAAAATTCGTGGACCAAAATGTTTTATAAGGTGGCCCAATTACACCTCAAAAAAAGATTGGTGGCGACTCCCAACTTTCTTTTTCAAAAGTCGATGCCTGTTTTCAAATAAAAGATGGCTTCGTCACATGTGATACTTTTATAAGGTTATTTTGATACCTTAATACGTGTTTTCTTGTTTCTTTTGTCATTTTTAAATCATCATTTAGAAATTATAACACCTAAAAGATTTCATGACGTTTTTATTAAAAGTGATGAATTTAAATGCAATATAATCAGTGGAGTAGATGTGGCATCTACTTAGATGTAGGGGATTGAATGCAATTCCCAAAAGGAAGTACTGAATAAATTAAGTGGATTTGATAGAGGGATAATTAGCATAACTTTTGTTACCGTTATACGTGTTTGAGGCGGTTTTCTTTTGCCATTGCATCCTTTCTTTGTGGAGGTTCTCAATCCCTACAGAGTTACACAAGGTTAATTAATGGGACCTCTTGGTGGGCAATATTGACTTACACAAGGTTAATTAATGGGACCTCTTGGTGGGCAATGGTGACTTACTTTTTGTACTGTGGCCAAAAGGGGGAAGAAACTTCAGTTGATGTGTTCAGATGAGCTTTACATATTATTCCCTAGGGGTGTGCGAAATTCGGGTAAAACCGAAAAAATTCGGTTAATCGACCGAATTCGGTTAATCGGTCGGTTAACCGAATTAATTCAATCGGGGGTCGGTTAATAATTTTTTAAATTTTCGGTTAACGGTTAATTCGGTTCGAAACCGGTCGGTTAACCGAATTTTTTCGGTTAACCGAAAAAAATTAATAAATAAAATTATAATATATAAATAGCCCACTATTCACTCAAACTCAATCCAACATAAACCCAAATATTCAATCTAATATATATATTAATCCAAGTACCCAACCCAACCCAATCATAAAAATTACAAATAATTTCATAAATAAAAATAAAAATCTAAAACTAAAACTAAAAATAAAAAACATATAATTTTATACAAATAATTCGGTTAATTCGGTTAATTTGATTAATTCGGTTAATTCGGTTAATTCGATTAATTCGGTTAATTCGGGTAATTCGGTTAATTCGATTAATTCGGTTAATTTTATATTTATTTTAACTAAAAATTAAAAAAATATAATTTTCTGTTAATTCGGTTAACCAACCGAATTAACCAACAAAATTTGGGGTCGGTTAATTTTTTGGAAAAAAAATTCGTTTCGGTTAACGGTTAAAAATTTTGAAGGGTCGGTTAATTTGGTTAATGATATTTCGGTCGGTTAACCGGTCAGTTAACCGAATGAACACCCCTATTATTCCCTGTTGCTAGCGGGACCTATCAGGACTTTATGATGCTAACAGCGATGCTAGACAATACTAGGAATAATATGCATTTAGTGAGCAAAAATTATATAAACGTTCGACAATTATGCAGAGGTGGATTTCCATTTCTGACTTCCTGGTACAAGTTTAGTAGCGATCGAAGTATCTTGAAGCCTATCTTGGAGAGTAATGCGGAGATGACCAATACCAGAGGTAAATGCGGAGATGACCAATACCAGAGGTAATGTCAAGGCTCGCCATTAAAAAATAAATTACAAAAATAGTCACTTTTGTTTGAAATGTTACGTATTAGTGATTTACGTTATCATTTTGTTACGGCGTTATCACTTTATCGTTAAACTCTGTTACCTCTCTAATGACAATTCAAATGTGTTTTAAATGCCAACTTGGATGTACGGCTGGAATGAGAATAGATGTTTAATTAAATAAATTTAATTAATTGAAATTGTTAAATTAATTACACCTTGAACTTTAAAAGAAAAATCATTCGTCTCTTTTTTCTTTCTTTTTTTCTATTTTCCATTTTCACTTAAAAAACTATTGTTTGACACCTGATGATTCTCGAAGCCTGCATGTCTGGAGGAGGTTGCAAAGGTTGAAAAATGCTTGTTATGAATTAGGTTTTCCTCGCAAGGATGACCATCCATGCCGTACATTGTTTGCAAATTGGCAGTCTGTTTGTTTGTCCACCTCCAAAGAAGAGCTAGAGTCTAAAGATTGTCAGAAAAAGTGACAGAGGAAGGTCTGACATGGTTCGTTGACAGAGGATTTAAAACCATTGTTGATCTAAGAGCTGAGAGAGACTATTAAGGATAACTTTTATCTAGCAGCCATGAATGATGCTATTTCACCTGGGAAAGTTGAATTTATAAGGTCTCCAGTGGAGGTTGGAACTGCACCTTCAATGGAACAGGTTGAGAAGTTTGCATCTTTAGTTTCAGATTGTAACAAAAGGCCCATCTATCTCCATGATAAGGAAGGAGTATGGAGAACTTCTGCAACGGTCTCTAGATGGTGGCAGTACATGACTCGTTTTGCATCTCAGTTAGCAAGTGATAGATTATCACAAGATGCAAATGGATCAGGAGATCATCAAGCCTCTTCTAGTACTGAAGAAAAGCTCTAGTTACAAGAGACAAATGAGTTATTGCAAGAGACTTCGAATGGAGCACATAAGAAAGAAGCCTCCTCAGATGATAAAGAAGATCACAAAATTTGTGGAACTGACATTGACCTTGTTTCCAGCCAAGTTATGACTTCTGGGAAGCAGTCAATGTAGAAGGAGCAGTAATTAATATCTGAGACTGCTGATCCCCTAAACGCTCAGATGCAACAAATATGACAATAGTTATTTTTTAGTCAAAAACGAAAAGCAAAAGGAGACAAATAATGTAAAACTATAATAGGAAGGTAACGAAACTTAAACGAAAAGACAATCACTAAACTTAAACGAAAAGACAATCGCTTCTTAATAAAACGATAACACAAATTTTCAAACATAAATAACAAAATCCGCCATTAAATGTGAAAAATACTCGCATAATGCGCCATGTGTGGAAATATTGCTTAATGGATTGGCACGTGAGATGGTGGTAAAAGTGTGCAACAAAACCAAGGATTTTTTTGGTTAATTACGTCATTCAATCACGTACTTTCATAATGCAAAAACAATTGAAGGAATTCCTTTTATCTCTAAATTAAAATGATTGATAAGATTAAAATCTTTTCAAAAGCAGTAACTCTTCAAATAAACTACAAATCGAAAACAAACACATCCAAAATAACTATCAAGGCTTACTTAAGTTATGCAAAGGGCAAACCAAAAACAGCAAGACAAAAAAAAAAGAGTAGATCTAGTAGCCACCCTTGAGATCATTAACAACATCGTATGGAATGGGAGTGACAGTTTCCAACATCGCACCCTCGACCATGAAACCAGGTTTTGGGCCCTCAGGCTGCCTCTTTGTGCTAATCACCTCACCCCTTGCCTTGGCCTCTGCCTTATGCTGATCATTTTTCAGCTTCCTCAGCTTGAATTCCTCAGTGCACCTTGAAGGTTGAACATGCTCCACTCTGACATGAATCCTCTTCCTTATAATCCGGTTACCAACCTGAAAACGGCAAGCAAATTAATACAACAATTACAACGCTTGCCAATTTCCCATACAAAGCACAAGCTTGAAAACTCAGCCAGGCAAAGAATATAAAAAAGCCCTATAGAAAAAAGTGAAAGGATTGCAATATTCTTCACATGATCACCCCTGAAACGCTGGGGTGTGTATCACATTTAATCAACATGATAAATCATCTTATTGAAATATACAAATTAAGCTAATCCAAAAAAAGTGATTCTATATATATTCCCCTTCAGTGGCAACTCCAACATCAAAAAGGTGCACACTAGTGCTGAAAGCCAGGCGAACAGCATTCACACTAATTACATAATGTATACAAGGAAATCTAACTTTGAAATAGGAGCACACCATATTTCTAAATGGATTTTCATAATATAAATACCGAACAGACTACTATAAGTGGAGAAACAAATCCAATCGTATAATCAAAATAAACAATTTCAACCACCAAACAACATTCAGAAACATGAAACTTATTGCACATAAAATGCTGTATTGGGACTTGGTTGAATAAATCGTTTAACAGTGAAATGGAAACCCAAAGTACAAATAAACATAATACATCAAGCAAAAAGGAAACTGAAAACCCCCAAACGATTCCTACACCAAAACCCCTCAAAACAGTACCTGCTTGTTGACCTCAACGCCGATGGCGCGCTTGGTGACGTTCCAGACACGACCAGTGCGGCCATGGTAGAACTTGTGGGGCATACCCTTGTGAACGGCACCATTTACCTTGACGTCAACATAGTCACCGATCTTGTAGGTCCTGAGGTAAGTGGACAATGGGATGTAACCCTTCTTTCTGAAGGGTCTGGAAAACAGATCCCTAGTCCGAGATCGGAGACCGTGACCAGCTGGCATTTTTCACCCTCTCAGGTTTTCCTTCCCTCGCCGGCTTGTAGAAGATGGAGAGAGAGGCGTTGAGCTGTAGGGACGATTAAAACCCTAACTATGATCCTTTTATAGTCGCTTTTTTGGTCAGGTTTATTTTTCTCTCGACATTTTTGGGTTTGGGCTTTGATTCCTATTTCAGCCTTTGAATGATTGATAACGAAGGACCAGATCCGCCATTGTAGGAGCTCATCCGGGCATAAAAGCCCATCTAAAATGTAGATTTCTCGTTTTGGATTTTTGTCTTGTTTTTGCAATAGACCCATTAAAACCTGAAATTCATTAAGAAAAGTTATTCAAGTACAGCAAGTAAGGTTGAGTAGGGGTGTAAGGGTATGTTTGGTAATATTTTTAAAAAGTGCTTTTAAAAAGTGTTGTGGAAAAGTGCTTTTGAGAAGCACTTTTAAAAATTTTAGGTGTTTGGTATTACTGTTAAAAAGTGCTTTTGAGAAATAAAATGTCCATTTTAGACATGATATTATAAAGTAGTAAATATGTATTTAAATAATGTTTAAATTAGTTAATATTATGATATTTTAGCAATAATATAAAATAATTTATTATAACTTATTGTTAAAAAATTAATATATAATATTAATTTTAAATATTTCTAAGTAATTAATATTAATTATTCATTAAATTTAATTAGAATATATAAACTATATTAAAATATAATAATTAAATATTTGTAATTAGATATTGATAGAATTGTATTATTTTAATAATTATTTTTTTATTTTTAATTAATGTTTTTAACACATTTCAGACAGAGAACAATTTCAGACAAAGAATTGGGAAAGTTCTACCGTGAAGGAGATAGGTTAAAACGGTAAAATACCAACCCAAATGAACTTCAGGCTTCGAAAAGCTAAAATAAATGGCTTTTTCATCTGTAAAAAAGGCCTTAAATTAAGTTTAAAAAGTTGCCAAACTGATAGTTGTTCTTCATTGCTTTTCAGATAAAAGCACTTTTTTGGGAAAAAGTTCATCCCAAAAGCAATGAAGAACAAGGCCTAAATGAAACATTACTACTCCCAAGTTACTCAAACTCAGTAAGTATTGAGCTAAGTTTGAGTTAAATTTGAGTTTAAAAATACTTGACTCAGACAACTCATGAGCCTTATCAAGTTTTGTTATTTATATTATTAAATTACTTTATTACCCCTAATATATATTCTTAACTCTAAGCTTAATTATTGAATCGAGCTCGAGAACAAAAATTGATAAACGAGCTTAATCAAGGTTGAAATTGAGTAGCTCGATTATATCTCGAGCCAAGCTCGAGCATAAAACTAGATGTTCGAACAAGCTCAAGCTGAGTATCAACCTCTAAAATTTGGGTTAAGCTCGAGCTTGACAGTATTTGGGCTCAACCCAGGTTTTAACATTTTATATGGGCTAGATTTGAGCAAAATTTTAGACCTATTTTTTAAGTCAAACCTAGCAAATAAGTTTAAAATTTTGTTTGAGCCCGACTTAGCCCATGAGCACCTCTAACTTGTATAAGTGGTCTAAGAGCACTTATTTTGTTCATCAAAGAGCTTCTTTTTTTTCAAATGCATTAAATATCAGGTCTAACTTGAAAACTTAGAAGTGAGTGAACTAGATCTTAAATGCAAAAGTATGATTCTAATCTAGTGAGTATTAAAACTTGTAATCACTTTTTATTCGAGGTATTAAGTTAGTGGATAATCTCTATGGGCAAGATCATATTGACGTGAAAAAATCGAACATATCACTATGTTATACATTATCCATCATTTATGTGTGAAGTAGTTGACACTACTTCTAGTACTGCTCAACTTTACTTGCAAATAGTGTATCAATTCTTTCAATACATTCATGAAATTCAATGCATCCAAACTCACCAATGTCATGCATTAAACAACATATCATATACATGCATGAGCATCAATTCATTTGCACAAACATTAAAAAAAACAATCATTCAAATCATATGTCCATGCAAATTGAAACTTTTTTTCCTTGTTGGTATATAAAAAAACCAATTAAAACAAGATACTAATTTAAACATTTATACAAAAAAAAAAAAAAAAAAAAAGATAAAAGACATTTAAAGCATAATGGGAGAATAAAAATTAATGTAAAAAGCATCTTATTACATTCTCACAACAAAGCAAAAAACTTGAAGAAAAATGATATAGCAAAAAAACCATTTTATTCAAGAGTCAAGATACATACAACAACATAATCCTATTTGCACAAAGTCACTATCTTAAAAACATGCTAAGAGGAACAGACCAGTTGTTACTTCAAAATTTGTTATAAAGAAAAGTTAAAAGGGAAAAAAAATCAATATTTGTATATGCACAATGATACCAAATATTTGGATATGCATGGAAAGCATAGTGATACCAAACCAAAAGCTATCAATTTGAAGAACATAGAAAAGAGAAACAAACATACAAAATATACTTCATTAGGCAACTGAAGTGCAATTCATTTAATAAACATAATCATGACAATTGCATCCAATCAACAAGGCAATAGTTGAATCCCAATTTTTGTTATTTTCTTGAGTTCAAACTGTTTTTTTTTTACATACTTTTTATTAAGATTTAAATTTAGATTTTTTTGGTATTTTCAAGTTGACCACATAGTTTAATAGTAATGTAGAACTATAATGTGGAACTAAAACATAATGCACAAGCAATTAAAGGGATCCATTTATCTCTAAAATAAAATGATTAATAAGATTAAAATCTTTGCAGAAGCAGTAACTCTTCAAAATAAACTACAAAACGTAAGCAACACATCCAAAATAACTAACAAAGCTTACTTAAGTTATGCCAAGAATAAACCAAAAAACAGAGTAGATCTAGTAGCCACCCTTGAGATCATTAACAACATCATATGGAATGGGAGTAACCGTTTCCAACATCGCACCCTCGACCATGAAACCAGGTTTTGGGCCCTCAGGCTGCCTCTTTGTGCTAATCACCTCACCCTTTGCCTTGGCCTCTGCCTTAAGCTGATCATTCTTTATCTTCCTCAGTTTGAATTCCTCAGTGCACCTTGAAGGCTGAACATGCTCCACTCTGACATGAATCCTCTTCCTGATAATCCGGTTACCCACCTGAAATCCGGAAGCATATTAATACAACAATTACACAAATTTCCAACCCCCCATACGATGCACAAGCTTGAAAAAATCAGCCGGGAAAAGAATATAAAAAGGACCGATAGCAACAAGTGAAGATTGCAATATTGTTCACATGATCACCGCTGAAACGCTGGGGTGTTGCGTCCCATTTAATCAACATGATAAGTCAACTTACTGAAATATATAAACTAAGCTCATCCCAAAAGAGTGATTATACATATATTTTCCCCTTCAATAGCAACTCCAACATTACGAAGGGGCTACACTATTGCTGAAAGTAGTAATGTATACAAGGAAATCTAAACTTTGAAATAGCAGCACACCATATTTCAAAATGGATTTTCATAATATACACACCGAACAGATTGCTATAAGTGGATAAACAAATCCAATCGGATAATCAGAATAAACAATTCCAACCACATAGAAAATATCAGCAAACAGCATTCAGAAACAAGAAACTTATTGCACATAATCTGCTAAATCAGCTACATCTTTACATACTATATCGGGACTTAGTAGGATGAATCATTTAACAATGAAATGGAAACCCAAAAATACAAATAAACATAATACATCAAGAAAAATGAAACTGAAAACCCCCCAAAACGATTCATACACCGAAAGTACATCAAACAAAGAAAAACCCACAAATAAAAACTAAAATCACCGTTGTTTCCGTACCTGCTTGTTGACCTCAACGCCGATGGCGCGCTTGGTGACGTTCCAGACACGACCAGTGCGGCCATGGTAGAATTTGTGGGGCATGCCCTTGTGAACGGCGCCATTTACCTTGACGTCCACATAGTCACCAATCTTGTAGGTCCTGAGATAAGTGGACAATGGGATGTAACCCTTCTTTCTGAAGGGTCTGGAAAACAGATCCCTGGTCCGAGATCGGAGACCGTGACCAGCTGGCATTTTTCACCCTCTCCGGTTTTCCTTCCCTCGCCGGCTTGTAGAAGAGAGAGAGAGAGAGGCGTTGAGCTGTAAAACGATTAAAACCCTAACTGTGAGCCTTTTATAATCGCTTATTTACATGACGTAGGTTTATTTTCCTCTCGACATTTTTGGTTTTGGGCTTTGATTCCTATTTCAGTCTTTGAATGATTGGTAAGGAAGGACCAGATCCGCTAATTGTTGGAACTCATCAGAACATTAAAGCCCATCTAATATGGAGATTGCTTTTGGATTTCTTTTTCTTTTGGTTTAATTTAACAAGAGTCCCTTTAACTATGTCCTTTGTTTGAGTTAGGTATCAAAACTTTATTCCATAACCAATGTTGGCTCCTACCATTAAAAAAAAAGTCAAAGCGAATCAGGAGTCACCACATCATTAAAATATAATTAAATAATAATTATATTAATATTAAATAAAAAAAAATACCTCCCCTACGTTTCTCTCCCTAATGCCACATAACTCAACTATAGAACAACTATAGCGAAATTTACTCAACCATATGAAGCATCAGGGTTAGACAAGATAGTTCCAGCGAAGCCAGTGAGCTCGATATGAATGTTCCTCAAGCCTTTCACCATGGAAATGTGGTTGGTCATCGGTTCCGTTTTAATCCACGGAATGTTCATAGTGTCGTTCTTAGAACACCAGTCCAATCGTGACTTTAGAGGTCGATGGAACAATCCAGTTGGCACTCCATTTTAGCTCACTTTCTCCTCCATTTTTTATTTTATTTAATATTAATATAACTTTTTTATTTAATTAATTTTCAATGACATATGGACATGGCGCTTCCTAATTGGCTCTGACCTTTTTTTAAGGGAGTGTAACGATAGGGGTCAACTTTGATTATGGAATAAAGTTTAGGTATTCGGTTCGACAAAAAAAAAAAGTTTAGGTGCCTAAAACAAAGGGCATAATATAAGGGCCTCTTGTTGAATTAAGCTTTTTATTTTTATGTTTTTGCAATAAACCCATTAAAACTTGAAATTCGATTTGAAGCAGTTTTTCAAGGTTGAGCATTGAGCAAAATCAATCTGAATCAAGGTGTTTAGACAGTTTATAAAATATAAGTTAAAAAGTTGTGGATATCGAATTGATTTTTTTGTTTTTCATTTAATTTAGAATTAGTTTTGATTTTTTTTATGATGTAGACAAATATTTTACATTTGAAATAGTGAAAATAACTTAAAAAGTGTATGCAAAAGCATTTAAAAAATACAATATAAGAGTTATTTAAAAAAGGATATTTATGAGAAAGATTTTAAAATTTTACTAAATAATATCCAAATGTCAAAATTAATATGAAAATTGAACCAAATCATATTATTATGGGCGGTTTGAAAATTTAAAAAAAAAAATTCAATCCAAGTAAACAAAACTCACCTTTACCGACAAGAGGCTTGGTTCAAAATTTTGATTGTTATTATTTCTCTTACATTAAATTAGTATTTATAACTATTTTGCAATGTTTGTTTATTTTCTTTATGGATGTTCAAATTAATCATTTCTAATTTTAAGTTATATATGAGTATAATTTTGATTTTATGTATTTTTAATATATAAATAATACGAGTATATAAAAGCATATATAACTATTATATCAACCTAAATAAACAAATTTAGAGCTCAAACTCAAACTTTTTCAAAAGTCGGTTGGCATTCAAATATTGCGCTACTTGTGGAATAAAGTGGTTTTTTTTTTTTTTTTTTTTTATCTCCAACATGTTTGTTAAGAAGGATTCGGTGCATTATATATAGATTGCAAGGCCAACAAAATGCCCATTGCATGGTCCTGCCAATCTTGTCGGGCCATGCACATTTAGACAATGAGCATCCCTTACTCAAACTTAACGAAGATTATTTTGAACCTCCTATTCAAAACCTCAAGCTCTTTGATAACCTAAAGATAGTCAAGCATGTCAATGTCATCACACAACTTGTAGATAAAATTGGTCTTAAAGAAGAAATGTTTGTAGAACTTGTTGAAACCCCTTTAGCAACAATTATCTTAGCTCCAACTTTAGATGTTACACAAAGGGCTAGAACACTTGAACGTTTAAAGTTGAGCTCAATTTCTCAATTCACAACATCAACTTTATCAATAAAAGAATAAACATGGTCATTTAGTAGATAAATAATCTAAAGAGGGCAACATTGTAGTCCTTCCCTCCTTGCATATTTGCTAAAACGTGGGAGAAAAATGAGGCAAAGGGAGTTACCTAGTCAAGAAAGTTGGTTGTTAGTTATTAAGAGTTTGTTGAAATTTGTTTTGTCATAAAGAGCAGTTGGAGGCATATTTTGTTATTGACATTTGACAATGTTAAGTGAAGTATGTTTATTTGCTTCTTTTCTTGAGTTTCATGTTATCATTATTTGTTTTGCTATGGAAAACTTTGTTTGTTGTAGCATTTTACCAAAAATGCCAAAGACGAAGAATGTTAGTGCTAGGAGTTTTGCTCCATTTGTTACATCATTTGTTGCAATATTGCCAAGCAAAAAGTTTGAGCAACAAATTGTTTATCATTTTCACGTACTGTCAATTTTCAACAAGGGTTTACAATATAAATAAAACAAAAAAAAAATAATGAGATACCTATTTAAAAAAAAAACTAGAAAATATGATAGTACATTATACTGAAAAGACTTCAAGATCGAAGCCACATATAGAAGATTTTAATGGTTAAAGATAAAGACAATATACTATCCTCATTTTAAGTAAATTGAAATAAGCGCTTAAATGATGTTATACAAGTTCGATCTATTTATAGTGAGTTTCATTCTTTAATGTGATTGTGGAGTTGAATGAACACATTATTGTTCAAATTTAGGAACATTTTTTTGGCAAAACATTTAAGTTACTAAAAATTGGGAGTGTGTTATAACAATTTTTAGTAAGCAGAACTATTTTAGGGAAAATTTCACATTAGAAATGCGATTATGAGGCTCAAGCCAACAACACTTGAGAGATTGATTGGACTTTGCGAAAAGTGCCACAAACGTAGGTTTGATATCAAACTTGCTCCAACAAGTACATACAACAAGTCTATTCAACATGTTCTTACCAAAGGAACACTGTAACACCCTGATACCCGACCCATTCTCTGGATCTGAGCTACAAGATGCCACATTCGTTACCAAAGCAACTATGATTAATTATACTCAATTTAAAACCATTATGCATTCAAATACGAGTAAAACATACGTATAATATGATAAGTAACCATTTCCAAGTCTTGTACGAGCTTACGAAAGCTCTTTTGTTAACCCGAGGTTGAAATAAGACCAAATTTCAAAGAATTCAAAATGTCAGGTTGATGTCGCAACTTCGAGAGTTCCTCGTCGTAACTCACTGACTAGATCTCATGGCGATGGCAGGGGTCTGATGTCACAACGTGATTGTCTATTTCTAGATGGTCCAAAATTGGTACCTATTCCATCCACTCATTTGTACAGGTTATTACTTCCATTCATTCAACCAAGAGAAATTCCGTAATTCAATACTCTTTACTAAGCATTTAACACAACTTATGCATAAACATTACTTCCATTACACCATTTCATTCAAACATACAAGTAAATACCATGTTGATAACCATTTAACCCTTTGGCATACTTGCATATACTTATGGTCACAAATTTGCAACATCTCATGCATTTCAAATACACCAAATTCATCTATAAAACTATTCCTTTTTGCTATTACCAAATTACCAATTCTAACTTCCAAAGTTAACGAGTTCATCCCACATACAAAACCGACCCAACATAGGTACATGTCATATAATGAACCAAAAAGAGATTATACAAACATTGTTGAGTCGAGAATCTCTTTTTGGATACTGGAACCACTTATTGGAACCTTGAAATGTACCTATACCTACGCATGGGAAAACAAACCATACGTTGAATGATAATGCTCAGTGGTATTTCCATGATTCAAGTTAGTACAATACAAGTTTATATCCATTACATACATTCAATCTCAAATTCAAATATCAAGCAATACATATACAATTCATGATAATCCGCAATCACATACCAATATGTATATATACCACAAAGAACACCAATTATGTAAAAGGAAACAACTATACGTTGCCTCAATTAAGAAAACTAGATGCACATATCATACCAATGTTATTAGTGTTTAGATTTCTATTAAATTTAACACATCCAATCATATCCTCTTTTTATTTTCGATATCGAACCAATTCATTTGCTAACTTTCCAAATCGGTCCTCAAGATCGTTTAATCGGTTCGCATGGTAGATAATCATATATTGTATATATGTACATGTGGTACAATTTCATAATATTGAATCATTTTGAGTATCATTTAACCAATTCACAATTTATATCCCCTATTAACATGACTCAGGCTCAAACAGATACACATATCCTAACCAACACACCAATTTGGCACCCAATGCCTTACTTATTAGAATGTCTGAAGTAAACAGAAGCACCCAGCGCTCATTGCTATAACCAAAGTAAAAGTTGTGCCTAGTACTCATTGAAACGTCCGAAAGAAAATGCGCTCAACGCTCACCAACATATAATCGAAATAACTCGTACTTTATCAATCCTATGGCATGCCAATAATATCTGACGAGCAGGTCGAGTGTGGGGATGTTACACCTATTTTGGACTTTTAGGTTCGATATTCAGGTGTCTCGAGAATAGAGAATTCTTGTCTCGAGACACGTTCAACATCTCTCAAGACCACTACTCAGGTACACTTGAAATAGTCATTTTTATTCTTGAGGTCTCGAGACATGACCATAATGTATTGAGACCAACAAACTAAATGACCTAAAATAAGCATTCCCAAACATATAACTTTCAACCAACTACGCACTTAGCTTGCACTAATCTATAACCAAGCATTATTCTACCAATCATGATTACACGTTTGCCTAATTTAGCATTAGGTGTACATAACCGGTCTAAGCCAATGATATAAAAAATGATCAACCGTTCCTTGTATATATTCAATTCAACATGGTATATCATACTAATACTTGAAGTATTAACAATTTCATAAACTATTCTCTAGGTACCTCAAAATTCCCATCCTTACAACTAGATTTCCAACATGATCTAAGCTTAAATCTTCATTAATTATTAAATTCTAAGCTTTATTTGAATGAAACTCAACAATGCCATCTTAAACTAGTTTACATAATGGCTAAAATTAATGAATAGTTTAGTTAAACCAAGGTTTCGAGACAAGGAATGTATAGAAAAATTACTGACCTTAGTTAGGGCCTTGGATGAGGGCTCAATTCTTTCTTTCTTCTTATTTACTTTCGGTCCATGGAGATGAATAAATGATGATAATACCCCATTCTTTTTTTTTCCCACTTAACATACATCATTAGCAAATAAAGAGATTAATTATAAAATAATTCAATGGTTAAGATTAAGATCTCACCAATTTAAAGTAAAGGAAATGAGTGGCAAAGAAGAAGTGGTGCCACTACTCAATTTCTACTATGGTCTAACTACATTTAGGCCCTTGGTATAATTGCATTTTTCGGATTTGATTGAAATTACAAAGTTTATTTCGCTAGGTTGAATATTTTCAACTTAGTCTGTGCACTATTTTTGATATTCTATTTAATTATATTTTAAAGTAGATTTAGACAGATGTACGCTTACATTTAAATGAATTGTTCAGGTTGAATTAATCCCCACATTAGGGTTCATTAATTAACGAAATAATTTTATTTATTTATTTTTTTGTCACGGATGACTCAATTGAGTGTGCCATTTACCCAATCATAAATAGTTATAACAAGTAGCAGCAACCTTTGGGCTCAATTGAACTACAGATATTCCTATTGGACCGGGTCGGGTTCAAAATCTGGCCAAATCTAAAACCCTGCCCAAATCAAGAAAATGAAAACCCTTTCCCTCTTTCTCTCAAAACCCTTGGCCTTTTTCTCTACGATGATGTTCTGTCGTCTCCTCACCAGAGCTTCCCATTTCCGTTTTCTGCCTCTTCTTTCCTCCAAATCCCCTCCATGTCCTTCCTTCTCTCAACCCCATCCACTTTCCCTCGTCCGTTTCCTCTCAACCAACAACAATGACAATAGGAAAGATCAGTCATTTTCCAATCCCTGGAATTTTTCCGAAGAAGCTAACGGCAAATTCGGGAATCTTTTCCCCGATGAATCGCAAAAGAAGAGCGGGGAAGGGGATTGGTTCGTTGGAGAGGAGGACAAAGCGTGGAGCTTTGGAGAAGAAGACAAAGATGATGGCGTGTTTGATTTTAAAGAAGAAGCTGTACAAGATGTTGGTCTAACCATTGATGGTACCGGTATTGCTTTGGGTGTTGATGAGGTTGAGGACCGGGAGAAGCTTGAAGAAGAAGAGAAACAACTCACTGCCGTACTCAAAGGCTAGCTTTTTTTTTCATCCCTTTTTTTATATAGATTTGATCCCTTTTATTACTATGGTATTGTTTTTTATGGTATTCAAAAAATTAAATTAAGGCTTATTTTGGCCAGTTTTGTATTATTTAGTGCTCCATTTGCTGCAAAATTTAGCTGTGTTGAATGGTTTTTTTTTTTTTTTTTGTCTATTAGAATTAAGAGTAGGATGAGAAGTGAGAAAAAGAAAAAGAAATTATAAATTTAGTGTTTGGTGTTCTTGATTATGTATCAAGAAGATGATTACCTTTTTCTCTTTTACTTGAATTATCTTTTTTGGGTTAACAGGAAGATTATTCCCTTTTGTAGGCCCGAATCGTGCATTTGGTGACCTTATTGCAGCATCCGGTATCACAGATGCGATGCTTGACAGTTTGATAGCTCTAAAGGATCTGGAAGGGGTTGAGGGGTTGCCACCCTTAAGTGTTATAGAAGACATGCGTTATGAAAAGAATACGAGGAAATCCACAAGAGCTGAAATGGAACGCCAGAAGCTGGAGGAGATGGCCAAAGAAAGGGTAAGACAAGTAGATGATAAAGGAAGGGCTTATGGGACTGGGAGAAGGAAATGTAGTATAGCTCGTGTTTGGGTTGAACCTGGTGATGGGAAGTTCATTATCAATGACAAAGAATTTGATGTCTATTTCCCAATGCTTGATCACCGTGCGGCTCTTCTTCGGCCATTCTCAGAGACCAAGACCTTGGGCCTTTGGGACATCAAATGCACAGTTAAAGGAGGTGGTCTTTCTGGTAAGCTTAAGGCATTGGAGTTGCACTTCCTTTCTTTCTTTCCTTAAGCATTAAAAACACTAACTATAATAGCAATGTCTCACAATTATTTTGTCTGACACTTAAGGTTGAATCTGTTCTCCCATTTTACTTATAACCTCAATATCATTAATATCAAGCTGACTATACAAATAGAATAAATCGTTCTGGTCGTTAAATTTCACTCCACTTATTATAAATCCTGTGGCTAAAACCTATTTATTATGATGTGTGTGTAGTAAAAAAATGTGCATGGGTATTGAATTCAGCCAGTCATACTGGTAATACTGAAAGCCTTCAGAATAAGAAATAATCTGACGTAAGGAAAGATAAAAAAAGGACAGAGAAGGGTTTAGGTTACTTTATGAAGAATAAGCAAAAAAAAGTTATGCCTGTAGTGAACGAGCTGTCTGTTGAGCACAGATTAAATACAAGTTATTGAATTTGATTGTCTACGTATTTGCTATGTATGTTAAAGGCTTCTGTTATGATGATATATATTCATGCCACTCTTAAAAATTGTTCAGCCTTTCTATGTCATGCCCTAAGGAGAACATATCTGATATGTACCTCAATTACCTTAGCTTAATCATATTTTAAAACGTGAAAGCCCTTTGCCCAAGTCAAATGTAATGGACTCCTAGTTTTCTTCCGTATATGTAGAGCTGACTATTTGCTCCATGACAGGTCAAGTGGGAGCAATTCAGCTGGGAATCAGTAGGGCCTTGCAAAATTTTGAGCCGGAGCTACGTCCTCCCCTTAGAGCCGGTACTTCCTCTTTTTTTATCTTGCAGTTGTCTATCTTTATATATACAATTATACTCCATTAGACCACCTGTAGGGTTTGGGGAGGTCTTTTATTTGTAATCTTTTTGGGATTATATATAGATCTTATGGTTGTAATATAACCAAAAAGCAATTGTGTCCTACCAGCTGGTTTCTTGACAAGGGATTCACGTGTGGTTGAAAGGAAAAAGCCAGGGAAGGCAAAAGCAAGGAAGAGCTTCCAATGGGTCAAGCGTTGATGGTCAGTTTTTTGTTGCTCAGATTTTTCCTCAAAGGGGCTTCTTTTCTTTCCTTTTTTTTGCATTGGATGAAAAGCAAACCTTTATTTTGACAATGCTGCAATAATTTCTTTCACAAGGTTTGGTGTTAGTTATGTAACGTGCTTGTAATTTCTAGCTTCCCCTACATGATTAGTAGCCAGCAGTGTTAGGAAGATTTTGTTGAGCAAGAATTACTTTTAAGATATTGCCACTATAACAAGGGAGAAATAGGCCCTTTATTTTTATTTTTATTTTTGGTGAAAGAAGGAAAACCGGTTGGCATCTCAATTGACTCATATCTTGCTGCACCGTTTTAGGTGTCTGCCATTATTCAGAAGGAAAGTTTGGCAACTATTCATATTATGTTATAATATTGAGTCATAATCATGTTGCCAAGAATTTTGTATTATAAAAAATTAGATATGTTAATAATTGACATTATATATGATTTTGGACATGTCTTATATATAATGTTGTATTCTTACCTTTGGATTCGTGTATTATATACTTTGCTTCACTTTGGATTAATTATTTTTGGGCAAAATTATAAAGTTCAATTTTTTTAAGGAAAAACTCAAGATAAACAAAGATCAGAAGTTCAACCAAGAGCCAGGACCACTGGCTCGAGCCGGCTGGTTTACTCCATATGCCTATTTTTATGTCCATTATCTTTGTTTGATACCATCAAATGACTATTCGAAATACAACTTTAGCACATAATAGAGCTACTTGAGCAAGGTTGTGAGCCACCCTATCCCACGTGTCCATTGAGAAAACAAAGAATCAATAAACTGCCTTGAGTTAAAACAATCATCCAATACCCATTTCAGAGTCATCTTCTGCCGGATTAGTACAAGCTTCGATAACTGTAGGACAATTCGTTTCCGTGCTGATAGCAGCGATTACCTTGTCTTTCAGCCATGAAAGGGCTTCACGAACCGCTAAAGCCTCAACCATGTTGGCCTTCATGGACCCATTCCCAAAACCAAAACAACATCCGTCAAAAGAGCCAATCGAATCCCTTAACATCGCAACCCATGTAGGGTCTGTTCTGCAGTGTTTTAAAAAAATACTTCTGACTCCAAAAGTATTTTTGGAAGAAAAGCTATGCTAAATAAGCTGTTTTTATCTGAAATTTTTAACTTTTTAGAATTGTTTTTTAAAAGTACTTCTGAAAATGAAAAGCTAAAATTTTTTAATTTTTTTCTCCCAAAAGCACTTTTAGTGCTTAAATACTTTTTCACCCCCTAATAACATAGTATTTTTTATTTTTTTCTTGGTGCTTAATTACAAATGTGTTAAAATCATTAATTAAAAAAAATTTAATACTAATTACAAATATTTAATGGTTATATTTAAATATTTAAATTATAATTTATATATTCTAATTAAATTTTATAAATAATTAATATTTATTGCTTAAAAATATTTAAAATTTATATTTCATATATTAAAATATTAACAACAAGTTATAATAAGTTTTTTTTTATATTTTTATTAAAATATAATAATATTAACTAATTTAAATATTATTTAAATGCATATTTGTTACTTGATAATAACATGTCTAAAATGGATATTTTATTTTTCAAAAGTACTTTTTGACAGCAATGCTAAACATTCAAATTTTAAACTAAACTTTTCAAAAACACTTCTCAAAAGCACTTTTCCACAGCACTTTTTCACAGCACTTTTCAAAAGCATTGCCAAACTAACTTGTAGTCATATTCGCCTCCTGAAAAACAGCTGCATTTGTATTACATTTCAGCATCCCCTTTGGAGGTTGGATCCATTGGCTACGACCATCAGCTCCATTTGTTTAAACAACCTGCAGTCGAGCAAAGAGACGCGAAGCATAGTTCCAATCGAGCAGCAAAGCGTTTGCAGGCACATCTTTTGATTTCCATACTATCATATTTCTAAAATACTAGAGCGACTACGACAAGGTAAAAAAACGACTAGAACAACCACTATCAGGTCTCAGCAGTGCCGTTTCAATTAGGCTAGGTATCGATCCATGCAACATCCGAAGCTGACACGATCCTACACCTCACGAACCGTAGCGCAATCACGGAAAACATGTTTGAGATTTTCCTCCTCACCATACCTGTTGCAGTTCGAATTGAAAACAACTCCCTTAGCAATTGTTAACATCATTATAATTCTTCTATTAAATTTGACATTTTAAAATTTAAAAAAATCCTCACTTGGTTATATTGTAAATAAAAATAATTAATGGTTTAGTGGGTAGAAGCATATGTAAGAAGTGTTTCTTAGTTTTAATATATGTGAGCTATTTTCAAATTTATTATGGTTTTTATGATCAACTATAATGGTAATTATTTGGATGTATTGATTGTAAAAATAAAAATACATTTTAGCTTGAATTCATTGAATACTAAACATCAATTTGGTTAGAGAAATTGTATTTTTTGTGTTTTATTTTCATTTAGAAGAAAACAATTCTTAAACCTCAGTGTTTACAAAAACCTTCTTCACACAAAGAGGATATTTCGATTCTAGAACAAAGTCACAATATCTGAAATAAGTTTGATCTCTAAACCGTTGGCCTTTTAGTGCACCAAGAAAACTATTTCCTGGTTGAATATGTCTTCCTAATAATGGAGGAGGTAACATAATATGGTAGCAGTAAGGGTAATAATAGGGGAAGATGAGTGAGAAGGTTAGGCATCGCGATGATGTAACACTCCCTACCTGTATTCGTTGCCGGAATAGGGTACGAGGCATTTTCAGAGTTTATGAATTAATTAATTTTTTTATTTTTTTTAAAACTCAATATAACCCCTTTATAGATATCCAACCTTCCCTACAATTTTAAACCGAGACCAATCCACATCAACCAATCCAATTCAACATATTTTCAAGATAGATTTATGCATATTTATAAGATAACCTCATCACATACCAAAACCAAGATTTGTTAGCCATACCAATGGCTGACCTTACATTCATTTCAGAGTAACATTTATTTTATTAGCTTATACATACCATTGATTTCCAAAATAAAGTTTATTTATATATCGATATCTTGAGGTTGATAGTGTAATGTGTCTCCAACCGAATCCGACCTCCGAGCTCTTAACATTACAAAACAGGGGAAAAAGAAACAGGGTAAGCACTTTGTGCTTAGTAAGCTCATGTAACAAGAATTATACTTACCTAATATTTTCAATACAATGCAATAAACATTCATATATCCATTCAATATATTATTACCCTAACATGCACAACTCAACATTTAAGTTAGTCCAATAATTTCCTTGTGTCAATAATATATTCTACGATTGATGAGCTCATCAATACCATGATTTCCATTCCCTTATTATTTTTCCATATTTATCCTGTTGAGCCCAATTTATGCCCAGGCCTATATACAAAATTAAATAAAAAACAAACCCAAACTTAAGGGCCCAAGGCATGAACAAATTTCAGCAAGCAAAAGAGTTGATGTTTGCAACCAAATAGATCCCAGTTATGCGTACAACGCGCGAACCTCTGACTGCGCGCCGCTTCCACCCTACGCCACGCCGAGACGTGCTCAATCATGTACCTGAAAATGTGTAAAATGGGTTGTGAATATTTGCTATAAAAGCCAGTATATGATTTTGTATAGGGAGGTTTTTTTTTGGGGAGTAGAAAAAGAAGAAACAAACGGTTGTACTACATACAATAGAGAGCACTTCAAGAAATACAAACAGATCAAGCGAGATTTTCTAAGGTTTTACTTTCTGTTATTTGCTCTATTTATTCTACTTTTGAATCTTTTATATATATATCTCTACATATATTTTGGGAAGTATAAAACGAAGGAGGTACCTTTCTTTGCCTGGGAAAGGAGCTCCGGCCGCCATGCATGTTGGTCGCTGATAGAGCTGGCAATGGTGATCTGCTGGAGGTTGGGGTATGGATCACAAAATGAGAGGGGGGTTAAGAGCTTTCTCTATTTTGAAAAGATAAAAGTGGTGTTTAAATTTTTTTTTATTGGTTTTTAAAAAAAAAAGGTTTTCTTTAATGAAAAAAAAGGGAAATAAAATATGGTTTTTGGGGAAGTGGATCTGCGCCTTTTGCTTGGGACCATGCGCATTTTACCTTTAATTGGGTAATTTGCGCAATTGGTCCCCTCCTTTGCCCTAGCCTTCAATCTGGCCATATTCAAGTTTTCTTAAATTATTTAAATTTATCCCTGTAACTTGCGCGCTATTTCAATTTGGCCCTCCCCTTTTAATGCAGAATTTTAAGATTTGGGGCATTTTTAATTTTAGACCTCGAACATTTATGGCATTTAATTTTAGCCCAAAATTCTGTTTTAATAATTTGTTTTATTTATAAATTATCTGTAATGACCCAAAATTCACGGGCATCAGAAAAGTTCATTAACGGGCCTCCGTCTTAGTAAATTGAGTTTAAAAATAATTGTTAGAAATATTTATGAGTTTAGCGATGTGTTAAATTAAGTTTAAATTAGGTGAATTTAGCTTAATTTAGGGTAATTAGTAAAAAAATGACTAAATTGAATAAGGGGTAAAAGTCTAATTATAGATTAATAGGAAATAATAAGGACCAACTAGGCAATTAAGCCTATATGAGAAGATGAGGCGGCAAAGTGGACTAAAAATCTAGGATTTTTACATGATAATATAGTAATATTTTGACAAGTGGGTGGTGAAAAATAAAATAATAATAAATAAATTATTAAATATATTATTAGTAACTAAAATAATAAAAGAAATAGAATAAAGAAAAGAAACAAAAGAATAGAGAAAAGAGATCAGAAAGCATTCGAACAGGGGAAGGAAAGAAGAGAAAAAGAGAGAGAAAAGGGAAAATAGGGTTTTTGAAGCTTGAAGTTTAATTGGTAAGCTCAAGCAAGTCCTTTTCTCTTAATTTTGATTTTTAAAAGTATTAAAACAAGGTTTTGATAGAATTAGGTTAGTAATCTAGAAGTTCTTAGGTTTTTAAACAAAGTTTATGTTGAACAAAATGATGAAATAGGGGTTTAATTGAATGAAATTAAGTTAGAATAGAGATTGAAATGTAAAGTAAACTATAAATTTTGTGTTTTAGGGACTAAATTGAGAAAAATTCAAAATTAAGAAAATAAGTTGAAAATTTAATAGCTAAATTTGAGTTTGAATAGAAATAAAGTGTGAATTGGGGGTTGTAAATTGGTTACTAACATTTTATACCAAAACAGTTTTGGGCAATAGTAGTATTCTGAGTTTGAAAATTCACAAAAAAATTGTAGAAATCGAAATAGAGAATTAAAAAAATATAGAATTAAAGCTTATTGAGTCTAGTTTTTCATAAAAGAAACGGTGTAAGCAATGAAATTGTAAATTATGAGATATTATAAGTTTTGTGAGACAAGGTCAGAATGAATTCGGGTTCCCCTGTTCTAACTTTAAAAAAATCATTAAAATTTGTATAAAAATAATTATGGGTTGGAATTCACATGGTTAAAATCCTTAATGAACCTATTTTCAAGATAATTAAACGGGAACATTGTTCGAATCTTGTACAAGGAGATAAATAATTTTAAGTGAAGAGTGGTCAGAACTGTTAACAGCAGAACAGGGGCAACTTTAAAGAATAAACTGTACTTATTGGCTAAACCAAAAATTCTAAAAATTTTATGGTGAGAAGATATGTGAGTCTAGTTTCAGGAAAAATTAACGGATCTTAAATTGGAGTTCTTAGCTTAAGATATAAATGATTTAGTAACAATGACTCAAGTAGACAGTTTTGAATGAACATATAAGTAAATAGTAGAATTGTATGTACAAAATGGTTAAATTTGCATGTTTAGGCTCATGGATTAAATTAAATTGTGTTGTATTGATGGTTATAAATTATTGTTATTTTCGTAGTTAACAAAGAACCAAAGACATCGGCGCACAAAGGAAAGGAGAAAACGACCGAGGATTAAAACGAGAAACTCACGGTTTGTATTACTATAATTCAAATTTCTTTTTATTAAATGTTTTATATAAATTCTATACTTAATAAGTGAGTTATAGTTAAGTATTGATATTGAGTTGAATAAAAATTGAATTGAATGGTGAATGTGTATGCATAATTGAATTGTAAATTGATTTGAATCTGAAAATTATAATTGAAAAAGAATCTTGGATTGGAAATGAAAGTGAATTGAGAATTGAAATACCCTATTAACTAGTCGGGCTAAGTCGGATATAATTGGCATGCCATAGGATCTGGAAGTGTACGGGATTTACCGGCTTTATCGATCAGGCACTTTATGTGTCGTATTTTAGGCACCTCGTGTGTCGTGATCGGGCACCTCGTGTGTCGCTTTTAGGCACTTTATGTGTCGTGATAATCGATCAGTACTATGTACCGCTTTTAGGCACAATGTGCCTACTGGTATGTTTGGGTTGGAATCCGTGTATCCATCAAAGTCCGGGTTTGTTAATAGGGTGAACATCTAAAGTGAGAATTAAAATAAATTGATTGATTATGTTATTGAAATATTGAAAGAAATGAGAAAGTTGAGTTATGGATTGAAATTGAGATTGTAAATGGAAGGCATGAACTTAATGTTCATGTAGTGATTGAAATTGTTACAAGTGATATGTGATGGAAATTGAAGAATAGTTAAAGAAATTTTATTGATATTATTAATTAATGAAAGTTTAAGAACGAATTGATATTTGAGAAATTAAATAGCTACATGTTTGGTAATTGTGATTCTTTATTGCTATTATAATTTGAATTATGGTAATACCACTTGAGTATGAAATACTCAAATGCGATTGTTCCGCATACAGTTAATAGGAGTCTAGTGTCCTGTGTACACAAAGATCCGAACGATCCCGACTCAAAGAAATTTTTGATGACATTTTCTCTCTTAATTGAAAGTGGCATGTACTAGGTGTTGTATAGTTTATATAAATATGCTTATAATGTTGGTTGTAAGAATGTTATATCATATTTTGTTACTAGTTTGATAAAATAGTAAAGATTATATTATATAATTTGGTATTTAGTTAGAATGGAAAATGAATGAAGTGATTAGTTAATTTTTGATTAATATCATGAATGTTTAGTTATTAAATGATTATGTTAATGAATTGGTTATGATATTTGTATATTTAGGTTTAATTGTTTTTTACTATGTCATTGGTTTGAATTAGTTGGTTTTTGGTTGGAATTTGCAGGGGGTTTTATGTAAAAATAAGGGGATATGCTGTCGAAATTTAAAGAAAAAAAATCTATATATATATTTCCGGAATATTTGAACAAGTCCTGTAATACCTCTACCAGTATTCATTGCCTAATAGGTGCGAGGCATTACCGAGTTTACTTAATTAAATTTTTTTATTCAATATAGCCCTTTATAAATATCTAAACTTCCCCTGTAATATTAAATCGAGACCAATCCACATCAATCAAATCAATTTAACATATTTTCATGATAGATTCATGCATTTATATAAGATAACGTCATCACATATCTATAACTGTGTTTGTTAACCATACTAATGGCTAACTTTACATTCATTTCACGTTAACATTTACTTTGTTAGCTTATACATGCCATTGGTTCCCAAAATAAAGTTCCTTTATATACCGAAATCCCGAGGTTGATAGTGTGATGTGTCTCCCACCAAATCCGACCTCCGAGCTCTTAACACTACAAAAACAGAGAAAAGGAAATGTGGTAAGCACTTTGTGCTTAGTAAGCTCATGTAACAAGAATTACACTTACCTAATATTTTCAAGACAATACAATAAACATTACATATATCCATTCAATGCATTATTACCCTAACATGCACAAACTCAACATTCAAGTTAGTATAATAATTTCTATATATCAATAATATATATCATGATTGATGAGCTCATCAATACTATGATTTCCATTCCTTGTTATTTTTCCATATTTATCCCGTTGAATTTCTCGAATTTCGATGGATTTTTCTGTAGGTACACATTTAGTGTACAAATCAAAGGTCCACAATTCATATTCATGTGCGCACATTTCCATTTCGTGAGAGCACACTCATGAACCTCAACCTTGCAATGGGATTACCACCCGAGCTAAATCCCTGCAATATAAACTCATAGAGTATTGTCGGGATTACTACCCAAAGCTAAATCGCAAACGCGACAATTACTCTAATGAGCTTGGATCTGAATTACCACCCAAAGCTAAATTGCACCCTAATTCGGATTACCCCATCCGGCTAAATCCATTTTCCACATATTCTTCTGGGAGGGCTATATCAGATAGGATCACCCGTCCGGGCTAGATCCTTTTTACCGTCAATTCCTTTCGAGAGATCCATCGAATTTTCCTTTCATTCAACCGGATTAATTTTCCCTTTTATCAAATATGTCAATGTTTCATCAATTTTCATATAATGAACATTCAAATCATATTCACATCAATAACATACATTTCAAGTATTTAAGAATATAATTCAAGTTACATGAACTTACCTTGATACTTGTTTGTAAACAGCAAAAATCTACTAATCCCGAACTTTTTCCTTTCCTCGATCTAGCTTCGTATTTGAATCTTCTGGATTTGGTGCAAAAATTATGAAATACCAGCTTAGAGAACCCTCCTATGGCGTTTTTAGCTGCTGGAATTGAAGAGAAATGAAGAGAAATCTAGATATTTCCTATTTAGTCCTAGTTTTATTTAGTTAATTTTGCAATATTCCAATTTTACCCTTAATTTATCAATTTTTCTCACGATTTCATACCCTTGCCAGTCCAGCCTAAATAACTTTTGGGTCTAATTGCCTTTTAAATCCTTTCTCATTAGACTCTTAAGCTATTTAATCACTCTAGCAACTTTTACACCTATTACAATTTAGTCCTTTTCATTTAATTGACTACCCAAACATTAAAATTTCCTAACGAAATTTTAATACCACATTAATAACATTTCATAAATATTTATAAAATTATTTTTGACTCGGTTTTTACGAGATAGAGGTCTCGATAACTTATTTTTACCTAATTTCTTCAATAATTTTTTTTTTAACTAGCCACTAAATCGATAAAATTTTTCTATCAATATTTTCATACGACTTTCCTATCATATAAATTTTCATGCAAAAATATTAAAATAAATTTCTCTTTAAATTGGATTTGTGGTTACGAAACCACTATTCCGATAACCTTGAATTTAGGCCATTACAAGTCCCGTTCCGTTCTATTTTAATACATGTGTTGGGCTTTGAGAATCAAATATAGGGACTTAATTCTTAAATTTTACTATTAATGTTATAATAATTGTGAATTATTCGTAAGTTGTCTGATATGTCCGGTAATGCCTCGTAACCCTGTTCCGGCGACGGTTTGGGGTTAGGAAGTGTTACATTATCCCTTGGATTTTGTTTTTTCCTCTCAGTTAAATTCCAGTTATTTTTTAGTATAATCATGTTTCAACATAGTATTTTGATTTCATACTTTTGTAGGTTTTTTTTTCATGTGCGTACCTGTTTATATGAAATACCTTTATATATTATTATTACTACTATATATATTATTTATATTAAACTTTTCATGTGTATATATTACTTTGTATATTATTTACTTTTAATCTTTTATGCATATTATTTTTTTATTTTTTTATGCTATATAAAATTTTTTTTCCTTTATTTTTTTATTTGATACCATTCAAGCTTTCGTTCAAATTATTTACTTTAGAATATATTTTTTTAAATTCTTATATTTATTACTTATTTAAAATTTTCTTATAGTTTATATAGTTATATTTCCAAATTTTATTTTTCCTATTATTTATTTTATTTTATTTTGTTTTAAAAACTTGTTATATTTTATTTGGGTGATTTATTCAAAACTTCTTTTAAAATTGGTTTCTTATGCATTTCTCTATTATTTAGATTATTCATGAGATGTTATTGCCACGTGTTTTATTCCTTATGTTATCAAGTTTTTTTTTATAAAAATATATTTAATTTATTTATTACATTTTATTCGAAATTATAAACAAGGCAATGTTCGGCATTTAAAGAATTTAAAGGATCGTGCCCTAACGTACTGGGTTTCGCTTTCTTTGTTTATTTTGAATATTCGAATATCCTCTTAAAGCTAAAACGCACGCTTTAAAGGCAAGATCACATTTGAGGGTAAAAAATGTTGTGTCCTAACGTACTGGATGTAATGTTTTACCTCAAGGTGAGATGGTCTTTAATACACATTTGGCTTACCTAAATGTTTTAAAAGCCAATAAAATAAGGATCGCATTTTGAACTCTGTTTTAATTTTCGACATTTAAGGCACGAATTAGTCGATTAAGTACCAATTTTGGGCATGTCAAGGGTGCTAATCCTTCCTTGTACGTAACCGACTCCCGAACCCGTTTTCTTAACATTCGTGGACCAAAATGTTTTATAAGGTGGCCCAATTATACCTCAAAAAAGATTGGTGGCGACTCCCAACTTTTCGTTTTCAAAAGTCGATTTCCCGTTTTCAAAAAATGGTTTCGACATATCCCCTTGAATTTCTCAGAATTTCGATGGATTTTCAGATGTACACTTTTAGTGTACAATTCCGGGTCCGTCAATTGATATTCATGTGCGCACATTTTCATTTCAGAGAGCACACTCCTGCGAACCTCAACCTTACAAATGGGATTACCAAATTCAGGCTAAATCCCTATAATAATAACTCATAGAGTAATGTCGGGATTACCAAATCCAAAGCTAAATCCCTGCAACGACAATTACTCTAATGAGCTTGGGTCCGAATTACGCTTTAGGCTAAATTCGACCCTAATTCGGATTACCCGTCCGGGCTAAATCTATTTTCCACATATTCTTCGGGAGGGCTATATCAGGATAGGATCACCTGTCCGGGTTAAATCTTTTTTACCGTCAATTCCTTTTCAGAGATCCATCGAATTTTCCTTTCATTCAACCAGGATTTCTTCCCCTTTTTATCAAATATATCAATGTTTTATCAATTTTCATATAATGAACATTCAAATCATATTCACATTAATAACATACATTTCAAGCATTTAAGAATATAATTCAAGTTACACGAACTTACCTTGATACTTGTTCGTGTACAAAAATCTACTAATCTCGAACTTTTTCCTTTCCTCGATCTAGCTTCGTATTTGAATCTTCTGGATCTAAATAAATAAATTTAATTATCAATTTATACATTTCATGTTCATATGCAACATTCTCTATAATTTCATTATTATTTATAGTTCATTCAAAGCTGTCTACTTGAGCCATAGTCACTAAATTATTTTTATCTTAAGCTACAAAATTCCAAATTAGGATCCGCTAATTTTCCCTGAAACTAAACTCACATATCTTCTTGCCATAAAATTTTCAAAATTTTTGGTTTAGCCAATAAGTACAGTTTATTCTTTAAAGTCACCCCTGTTCTGCTATCTGACAGTTCTGACCCTTCTCGACTAAAAATTAATTATCTCTTCATATAGAATTCAGATAATGTTCTCGTTTATTTCTCTTGAAAATAGACTCATTCGGATTCTAAACATATAAATTTAAGCCCCTAATTATTTTTCTTCAAATTTTTTATAATTTTTCAAATTCAGAATAGGGGAACCCGAATTCATTCTAACATTGTCTCACAAAATTCATTATATCTCATGATTTACAGACCCATTGCTTACACTGTTTCTTCTATGAGAAACTAGACTCAATAAGATTTAATTTCATATTTTGTTCATCTGCCAATTCGATTTCTACAATTTGTGGTGATTTTTCAAAATTAGTCTACTGCTGCTGCTCAAAACTGTTTTAGTGCAAGCTGTTTATTACCATTTTTCCTCTAAGCTTTTAATAAATAATAATGTCGTCCCTACTCAATTAGCCTCTCAATTGAGCTGATTTTTCTCAATTAACACTTTATTCTATCACTTCAAACTACTTTATAACCTTTAGGAATCAAAATTTCAGCAATAGACTTTAATTCCAAACATTTTCATAATTAGGTCCTAAAAATCAATTTCTATTGAAATTACCCAATAAAATTATATTATAAACAAATTAAAGCTTAAATTTCATGCTATTTCAGCATAAACTTACAGTACTCAACCATGGTAACTTTCAATTTCATCTATGAAATCAAAAACTAATGAATTTAATAGTAGGACCTAGTTGTAAAAGTCTTAGAAACACAAAAATTACAAGAAATAGGCAAGAATTAACTCACTTGGTGCAAAAATTATTAAATACCAGCTTAGAAAACCCTCCTATGGAATTTTTTGCTGATGAGAATGAAGAAAAATAAAGAGATTTCTAGATATTTCAAATTAGTCCTACTTTTATTTAGTAAATTTTGTTATTTTCCCATTTTGCTCTTATTTCAGTAATTCTCCTGATTTTTCTCAGCTTATGCCGCCCAAAATATCTCCTTTGGGCTTATTTTCTCTTTAGGTCCCTCCTCATTTGACAATTGAGCTATTTAATCCTTCTAGTCCTTTTCAATTTAGTCCTTTTCATTTAATTACATACCCAAACGTTAAAATTTTCTAACGAAATTTTAGTACCACATTACTAATATTTTATAAATATTTATAAAAATATTTCCTATTCAGTTTTATGAGATCAAGGTCTCGATACCTAGTTTTTACCCAATGCCTTCAATAATTCCTTTTTCTAATTAACCACTAAATCGGTAAAATTTTTCAATCGATATTTTAATACGATTTTCTTATTATATTAATATTCATGCAATAATAATTTTTTAAAAAATAATTTCTCTTTAAATCAGATTTGTGGTTACGAAACCACTGTTCCGATAACCTTAAATTTAGGCCATTACATATGGTCCTGCTAACAGTAGCAATAGGAAAATACCTTGTAGTCTTAGCGCGATTTTATGACTGCTGCACTGTGAGCTACCTCCTTGCTCTTAGAAACACCACCTTTTTATATTCTTGGTTATATTTTCTTCTTTTCATTCCTTTTCCTTTCCAACAATACTTTTCTATATCTTGCGAGGTTGTGGATGAAGAATCACGCCTCCTATTTCTCCCAAACATCTCACTTATGGAAAGATTGTTGAAGTCCATTCTTTCTACTATTGAAACACTTGTAAAATCGAAAATGTGGCCAAACAACACAAAAAGTAAATAAATTGCACAAAACAGAACTATCACTTGAACTATTAGGGGCAACAAAAATATTGCAATTTTAAAATTCTCCCCTCGAAGGATATTATATTTCAAGCTGAGTAGCATTTTCAGCATCTGATGACGAAATATTTATCACCGAGGTTTTGGAATTTCCCTCCTTTACTAGTAGTAGTCATTTCTTTGGTGGCTACATAACTGGTCAGAAGAATGTTAGCACTATCATCAACCTCACCCAGTATAGTGTAAGTTTCTTTTGAAACTCCATCACTACCTTATCAAACTCTATATTCCAGGAACATCTAGGACACTTACAAAAAAATGCTAAAGAAATCTTTCCGAGTAATATTTTACTAATCTCATCAGCTGGCCAAGCTATAATATTTGCCAGCCTTTTCCCATCGTCAGGATAACCCCGCAACATCTCCTCCACGCCTATACGGGCTTTTTCCTTTCAAAAAATAAAGGAAAACATTCCTCATAGTCACCGTTCCCTCACGGTATAATTAAGTAATTAAACCTAGAATCAAAGGGCAATTAATCCAAAATAAAGAATGGATCAGTGGCCATCAACCTTGTCAACCGTTAGATCCCACCATAAATTAATCTTAAGGCATAATAACCATTGATTTTAGTTAATTAAAAAACTGGTATATTAAGACGTTAGTGGAACGAAAGAGAATAGATGTTTCTCTTTTCTTCCTTCTACACCGGACTATGAAAAAAATCAAGAAAGGAAAGTTTAGGTACTTCCACCATTGTCGAACATTGTTAAGGAAAAAGGAAAGTTCTTTTATAATTTTTGTTGAAATTTTGTTAAAAGATAATAGATATAAATAGCCCAATTGTTAGATTAATTGTGTATTAATAAAGTTTTACTTGGTTTATCATTCTTAAATGTTTAAAGAAAATTTGGATGTTAAAACTAACCACCTGACATTGCGATTATGGAATTGCTAAATTGTAACATCGCATAAGTCACGTTGCAATTTCACTACTCGAGAAGTGGCACTTATTTTTAGCATTGCACTATCTTAAGTTGTTTTGATTTTTTGAAACTTGTTGCGATTTCACTACTTAATAAATATTGTTGAGAAGTGGCACTTATTTTTAGCATTGCACTATTTTAAGTTATTTCGATTTTTTGAAACTTGTTTTGGGTTTTGATCACTTCCGCTTAACCCTAAATAAATCATAAATAATTTTAAGTTACTTTTAAATTTGTTTAAAACATATTTTTATTAATTTATAAAAATATTTAAAACTTTTCTATCCTTAAATAATTAAAAGATTCTTACTTATACATGTTTTGGTGGTATCTCCCATCTGTATTGTTCGTTTGAAATGGGTGAGAAATGTTACAAATTCTGTAAAAAAAAAATTTAGTGGAAGATCTAAAGAAAAACTGGTATTGTTCTACTTTGTACTAAATTCTAAAATTTTTATGGTAAAAAGTTCATTGAGCATAGTTTAAAAAACAACAAACGGATCTTAATTTTGATTTCTGTAGACCAAGATATAAATACTTTAGTGACTGCTACTCAAGTAAACAACCTTGTTAAGAGTACATGTGCAATTAGTGAAAAAATAATATTACATATAGGCATGCTCTACTAAAAGCTAAAGATTGTCATATATATATATATATATATATATATATGTACATATAGGATGTGGAATAGAGAGGAGGATGAATAATAATAGAAGAATTCTAATGCTAAGAAGTTGATATAAGAGATGGAATTACTAATATGTATGAGAAGTTAAAATGAAATTGTGAAGATTAGATTGGCCTTTAGTAAAATTTGAAGCTTGAAAAGTGACCAATAATGTATGAAAATGAAATAAGGATGTTTAGATATTGTTTTTGAAATGTTTACAACTTGATTTGTGGTACCCCTGTTCCAGCTCTCGAGACATAAGAGTCAAAGTCTTGAGACAAGTCAATTTTGAATCTAAATACTATAGCCCCATGGGCATGTTGGAGACATGCATTTTTGTCCTGAGACAAGCAAATTTTGAACCAAAATTGCTACAATACTAATGTAATGTCTTGAGATATGTAGATTTTTATCATGAGACATATAGGCCATGACCGTAGATTTTCTCATTTTGCTTTAAAAAGGACCTCAAGCGACATCCATTCGAAACCAGGTCATAAGAAAAGTATAGAAATGATATAAGAACATTTAAATAAACTTAAATAAGTGAATGAAACATAAATGAATAATTTAAACTTTGGTGAAGTAATTGATTTGAAAATATGACATATTTTGCTTAGATTTAATTATGAACTCGAGTAAGGAGTGTTACAATGCTATTTATAAAACTAAAATTGAAATGGCATTGGACAATATCTCCTTCAACAGGGATATGGACATCTTTGAGTTTCGTCTTCTTTTTTTTCTTTCTCACACTACTTCTAACTCTACCTATCATACCAACATCTCAGACTCACTCCTTTTTCCACTAACCATTTTATGTACAAATTCACAAAGCACTCCCAAACATGCAAATTTGAAACCCTAAAAATATACTAGAAGCACCAAAAACTAAAAGCCCTAAAAACCTAAGATGCCCTATGTTTCTACCAAATCGCAAGCAAAAGTGACGAGAAAACAAAGACAAATGCAATAGAATACTTAACAACATCAAATTCCCTGAACTAGTAAATTCTTCAGCAACGCAAAAATGCATCAGAAAGGATTAGTAAAGAAAAAAAAAAACCTATCAAGAAAAGCCAAGTGAATTTTTTCTCTCAATGCCCCACATACCCATTTATACCCTTTGCATAACGTTTCCTAAACACCACCATCCCGTCTGTTGTTTCATTCGGCTAATCAGACAATGACACGTGTCCATAGCGATAAACTCAAAGCTGACATAAAAACAACTAAGCAACGCTCTCCTTTCGTACTCACACGTGTGACTTTTTGAAAACCCCAACACTTGTCAGCCACATGTGCAACTCTTCATTAGCCCAACTATTACCTATTCAAACACTCAACACACCTTCCTTACAACAAAGCACTGCCAAAAAATAAATAAATTACCATGCTTAATTATATTTAGATGTAAACTCAAGCATTTCAAATAATATATATAATGTTGGAGAAGGTGACTTTATAACTGTAGCGACGTAAAAACTTTGCTCTCGGTCGCTAATTGTGGCGATCTAATGAAAAAGTTTGAAAACTGAAGTTCGATTTTGAAATAAAAAGGGAGTCGCCACCGATCCTTTTTCCTAGGTGTGATCGGACACCTATTGAATTTCTTTTTTTTTTAAAACGAAAAGAGGGCTGAGTTTAGGGTCTGTGTTGAAAACCAGAGAAAAATTAGGGTTCGGGAGTCGGTTACGCGCGAGGAAGGTGTTAGCACCCTCGCGACGCCCAAGATTGGTATCTCATAAACACATGTTGTCTTAATTTTCAAAAATACGAATTCAATGTAAAATTTAGTTGTGATCCGGTTAAAAAGACGAGGAATTTTAGTTTATTTCTTTTTTTTTTTAAAGGGTATATCACTTTAACACGAGTCAATTGACATTCACCCAACATAGCGATGAACTCGATGACTTAATGTTAAATCGATATATTGCCTTGATTATTGAAATTAATTAGAAAACACGAATGGGGTTTTGAAATACCATAAAGCAAATTGGAATAATTAAATGGAAGAATTAAAACATTTTTTGAAGCGAACATCGTAATATGGCAATAATGTTAAAAGATACTAACAATACTTGCAAAATTAAATACAATCACATTATAAAATACGAGCATGCAATGAATATATATATATGTAAGATGATATCAAGAATATGTACATTAAAAATACATATATAGATACGATGATATTATAAACACATTATTTATATTAATTGAACTATACATGAAATGATGAAAATAATGGGTATAAAAATGAATAATATGACATACGAAAAAATACAAATAAGGAGTATATGTACATATATATATATATATATATATATATATATATATATATATATAAAAAACATGGGTACTTATTATGAATGAAGTATAATAATATATATGTAGTATGGTATTAAAAACATGAAAATATAATACTAAAATACACATTTAATATACATGAAAAATATGAGTATAATACAATATATGTAATATAATATAATAATATAATAATATAACATTAAAAAAACCTGATACTAAAAGCACATGTACATAGTAGCATAAAAAATATATATATACGTACATGTATATAGTATAATAGTAAAATATTTACATAATGTATACATAACATAAATATTAATAATGTTGAAAACTTATTAATAAAATTACATAAATATATTATAAAAATGTATGTAATATATATATATTAAAAATAATGATAGAAACTATAATAATAATTTATTAATGAAAAATAATAAAAATAACAGCAAAAATAAGAATGATGATCAATGTAAATAATATATAAAAAAAATAAAAATAAAAATAAAATAGCAAAGATAGCATGAAAATAGATTTGAAATTAAAAAAAGGACTAAATTTGAAACGGAAATGAAGTTTTGGGCGAATTTTGAAAGAAAATAAAGAAGAAGGGACCTATTAGAACACGCGTTAAACTGTGGGGGATTAAAAAAGAAATTTTCCCAAGCTTTTAAAACACTGCACTTGGCCGGGGACTAATTTGTAAAGCGGGTCAAATTTCTGGGCCAAATTTAAAATAAAAAAAACTCTATTGTACAAGAGTGAAAAAGCGGAAGGACTGCGCGCATAAATAACCCATTAATAAAAAACACGCGGATCCTCTAGCGGGTCGGGTCGGACGGGTCGGGCATAGGCCAAAACGACGTCGTTTTGGGGCTAAATGGCAGCCCCCAAAACGACGTCGTTTTGGGGGCCTATAAAGGCCCAAAAATCAAAAAAATCATTTGGAGGAAAGGAGAAAAAAAAAGAAGAAAGAAAGAGAAAAAGAGAAAGGAGGAGAGGGGAGAGACTCCGGCGAGGAAGGGTCGTCCATGGTCCACCGGAGACTCGCTTGATCGTCATGTCAGCCGTTGTAAACCACTACATGTGATTCTTTTAAAGGTAAAAATTCTATTTTTTTATTTTTTTATATTTTTAATACTTTGTTGTATTTTATATATGTAAGAATGATAAAATGGACAAAAACGAAATGAAAATATTTAATAAAAATAAAAGAAAAAAAACCTTTAGCCTTTTTAGTTTTCGATTCTTCAATCTTTTTATCAACTTGCTTCATTGTTATTTTTGTATTTGAACACTGATGAAGTTATTGTTGTTGCTATGGATTTGAAATGATTCTTATTTCTTGTAATTTTGAAGTGCTTCAGACCCCCCCTTTTACAAAAATATAAATTGGCTTTTATAGCCATTTACGTTGCTATTTTTCTATCCTTCTGTCCCATCTTCTTTCTTTTGCAGGTGCAGAGGCCAGGTGATGGGGCGATGGTGGCGTGCTTTGCAGCAGTGGTGGCGGTGCAAGATGTCGAAAGGTGGTTGGGCGGTAACCTAGGGTTTTCTAGGGTTTGTGATAAGGTTGGGGTATTGGGCTAAAGTTAGTGGGCACAGTGGGTTTGTTTAGCTATTGGGTTTTGGGGTGTTTGTAATTGGGTAAGGGTATTTTTAGGTTTAATTTGGGCTGTTGTAATTAGGTTGGTGGGTTGGGATTTAAGTGGGTAATTGGGATTGGGTTTTGGGGTTGGCCCAAAATTTGGGCTTCTACAGCTGCCCCTCTTTGCTCATTGTCGTGCAACGGGAATAGAGCAAAGACTTTCAAGGAAGACCAAATTTCCCCGATCTTGTTAGGTCTTGACTTGCTTTGGAACTCTTCTTGTTTAGGTAGTCTTTTTCCAGTCCATCGTATCTTGTATCTTTTGGTTCAATCCACTGCATCTTCTGCTATGTGCCTTGCAGCTTCGATCTATCATAACTTCAAGAATATGAGATTTGTGGTTTCGATCTGCTTCCACGCAGCTTCATAAAGATCAAGTCCACAACTTTCATCTGCTCTTCTATCACTTCAGTGGGATAGGGTTTGTGATCCTCTCTTCTGCAACTCTAAAAAGCAAGCTTTGACATCTTCGATCAGCTCCACTGCAACTCCAGGGGACAGGACTTGCAATTTTGACCTGCTTCACTGCAACTTCAGGGAGGCCAGATCTAGTGTCTTTAATCAATTCCAATCTTTATTCTTTACTCAGCCTGTGATCTTGAGCTCAACTCATTTCTCGCAATATGAACAGCCATTAAAAATGAAAATTGAAAATACCTCAGCGTGTGAACTGAGGCTCAACTCATTTCTCGCGATATGGGTTGATTTTTGAAACATAGAAATTAAAAGCAGAGATTAAAAGGCTCAACTTACCTCTCACAATATGAGCTGATAATTTGAAAAGTAAATTTCGAAAAACAAAAATTAAAGGTTCAACTCACCTCTCGCAATATGAGTTGATCTTTGAAAAAAACATAAATTGAAAATAGAAATTTAACATACCTCGCCTTGCTTCGAGGCTCAACTCACCTCTAGCAATATGAGTTGATTCTTTGAAAAACATAAACTGAAATTACCTCAACGTGTCTTGAGGCTCAACTCACCTCTCGCAATATGAGTTGATTTTTGGAAAAACATAAACTGAAATTACCTCAACGTGTCTTGAGGTTCAACTCACCTCTCACAATATGAGTTGATTCTTGAAAGACAAAAAAAACTAAAAGGCTCAACTCACCTCTCGCAATATGAGTCGATTTTTTTTTTTTTGAAAACAGAAATTAAAAGGTTCAACTCACCTCTCGCAATATGAGTTGATTTTCGAAAAAAGAAATTAAAAGCAGAAATTAAAAGGCTCAACTCACCTCTCGCAATATGAGTTGATTTTTGAAAACAGAATTTGCAAAACAGATTTTGAAAATACCTCGGCATGTGACCCGAGGCTCAACTCACCTCTCGTAATATGAGTTGATTTTTGAAAAGCATAAATTGAAAAAACATAAATTGAAAATACCTCAAAGATGTGAGCGAGGCTCAACTCACCTCTTGCAATATGAGTTGACTTTTAAAAAACGTTGAAAAGCAAAATTTGAAAATACCTCGACATGTGACTCAAGGCTCAACTCACCTCTCGCAATATGAGTTGATAATTTGAAAAGTAAATTTCGAAAAACAAAAATTAAAGGTTCAACTCACCTCTCATAATATGAGTTGATCTTTGAAAAAACATAAATTGAAAATAGAAATTTAACATACCTCGAAACTTGTTCGAGGCTCAACTCACCTCTAGCAATATGAGTTGATTCTTTGAAAAACATAAACCCAAATTACCTCAACGTGTCTTGAGGCTCAACTCACCTCTCGCAATATGAGTTGATTTTTGGAAAAACATAAACTGAAATTACCTCAACGTGTCTTGAGGTTCAACTCACCTCTCGCAATATGAGTTGATTCTTGAAAGACAAAAAAAACTAAAAGGCTCAACTCACCTCTCGCAATATGAGTCGATTTTTTTTTTTGAAAACAGAAATTAAAAGGTTCAACTCACCTCTCGCAATATGAGTTGATTTTCGAAAAAAGAAATTAAAAGCAGAAATTAAAAGGCTCAACTCACCTCTCGCAATATGAGTTGATTTTTGAAAACAGAATTTGCAAAACAGATTTTGAAAATACCTCGGCATGTGACTCGAGGCTCAACTCACATCTCGTAATATGAGTCGATTTTTGAAAAGCATAAATTGAAAAAACATAAATTGAAAATACCTCAGCATGTGAGCCGAGGCTCAACTCACCTCTTGCAATATGAGTTGACTTTTAAAAAACGTTGAAAAGCAAAATTTGAAAATACCTCGACATGTGACTCGAGGCTCAACTCACCTCTCGCAATATGAGTTGATTTTGAAAAAGTAGAAATTAAAGGTTCAACCCACCTCTCGCAATATGAGTTGATTCTTGAACAACATAAATTGAAAATAGGAATTGAAAATACCTCAGCGTGACCTGAGGCCACCTCTCGCAATATGAGCTGATTTTTTTTTTTTTTGAAAAGCAGGAATTGAAAAGCAGAAATTGAAAATACCTTAGCGTGCCCCGATGCTCAACTCACCTCTCGCAATATGAGTTGATTTTTGAAACATAAATTGAAATTACCTTAACGTGTCTTGATGCTCAACTCACCTCTCGCAATATGAGTTGATTTTTGAAACATAAATTGAAATTACCTTAACGTGTCTTGAGGCTCAACTCACCTCTCGCAATATGAGTTGATTTTCTTTGAAAAGCGTAAATTAAAATAAACATCAAAATACCGAAACCTGTCATCTGGTAGAACTCAGTTGTCTTTTCACTGGATTCAATGCGACTCTAATTCCAAATTTCTTGCTTTGCTGGAGTACCTGTATATGCTATGCATGTTGTCATCATGATATGCACATGTTTGTCTTAAATGCTTTTATGCCTACATGATTATGCAGTGTTCCTTAAGCATATTTGTTGCGTGTCTATTTAGCCACGATTGTTGAGGATCTGCATTCATTACTTTGGCTCTTGACTTTCTCTTTACGTCTCGTACCCGTATTCAAGCTTCACGAGTAATCGATGTTTCTCAAATATCACTATTTTGCCCCTGGTTAAACTTTGTTCTTGCCTTGAAGTTCTTGTACTTATCAAATTTTCATCCAGGTAATGCTTAACATTTCTTTTGTTTAGAGCATGTCATTTCACCATTTATCATGTAAATAAACATAATGAGATGCATGAAACAAAGGTCAAGTAGGGATAAAAATGATATCTCGTATTCATTTATTTCAAGTGTGGCAAACAAAGGAAGTTAACCAATGAGAGTAAAAATGTCAAAAAGAAAGAAAGGATCGTATTCAACGGATACAAATGCTCTAGATATTCAACACATGAACTCTTCCGCGTTCCTCAATTAAGAATCTTTTCGAGTTTGGCTCCTTGCGTAGAAGATTTTGAGCTTTCAGAGATGCTTCAAATACTGTAGTCTCACTGTTTGTCGTACGGTTTAAAACAACTTGCCTTGTAAGCTGAATGTTTGCTTCATTAGAACGCCCTTTCGGGTTTTCATCCTAATCTTTTGTGTTTAATCAAAGCGCCCTTTTTTGGGTTTTCGCTCTGATCCCCTTTTTTTTTTTTTTTTTTATGCCCTTTCGGGTTTTCATCTTGACTTTCTTCTTTCGGGCATAGTACTTCTTCAATCGCATCCGAGTTTACTAGATTCGGTAGCTCTTTTGCCAGTCCATCTCGGTAAGAGATCAAAGCTCTACACTGAAAATGCCTTCTTTACGACGTATGGTCCTTCCCAATTTGGTGCCCATTTTCCTCGCAGATCTTTTTGTATCGGGAGAATCTTTCTCAGCACGAGTTCTCCTTCATGGAATTCTCTTGGTCGTACCTTCTTGTCATGGGCCGCAATCATTCTTTTCTGGTACATCTGCCCGTGACAAATTGCCTTTAGACGCTTTTCTTCGATGAGGTTCAACTGATCATATCGAGCTCGCACCCATTTTGCTTCTTCTAAATTTGATTCCATTAAGACTCGCAGAGAGGGGATCTCAACCTCGATAGGTAGCACAGCTTCCATTCCATAGACCGAGAGAAAGGAGTTGCTCCGTAGATGTTCCTGCTGAGATGTGCGATATGCAAACAAAGCTAATGGAAGTTTCTCGTGCCAATCTTTATACGTCTCTAGTCATTTTCCCAATGATCCTTTTAATGTTCTTGTTAGCTGCTTCAACCTTGTTCATCATCTTTGGCGATAGGGCGAGGAATTATGATGCTTTATTTGGAATTGCTCGCACACTTCTTTCATCATCTTATTGTTCAGATTCGTGGCATTATCTGAAATGACTCTTTCAGGTAAGCCATACCGGCAAATGATCTCCTTTTTCAAAAACCTGCAAACTGCAGTCCTCGTCACATTGGCAAACGAAACGGCTTCTATCCATTTTGTGAAGTAATCGATGACCACAAAGATGAATCGATGTCCGTTTGATGCCTTTGGAGATATTGGCCATATAACATCCATGCCCCACATAGAAAAAGGCCACGGAGAAGTCATGACATGAAGAGGAGAAGGGGCCACATGAATTTTATCGCCGTAGATTTGACATTCGTGACATTTTCTGGCAAAATTGATGCAGTCACTTTCCATTGTCAGCCAATAATAACCGAGTCTCATGATCTTTCTGGCCATATTGAATCCATTGGCATGTGTTCCGCAAATTCCCTCATGGACCTCTGTAAGTATCTTCCTAGCTTCAACGTCATCCACACATCTCAAGAGCATCTGATCCTTTCCTTTTTTGTATAGGATGTCCCCGTCAAGAACAAATCCCGCTGCCATTCTTCTAATCGTTCTTTTGTCGTTCTTATTCGCTTGTTCGGGATAGCCTCGATTCTTGATATATTCTAGGATATCGTGGAACCATGGACGCCCGTCTGCTTCTTTTTCAATGCTACAACAGTGTGCAGGGACCTCGTATATGCTCATTTTAAGGGGCATTATTTCTGCTTCTTTACTTGCTTTGAACATTGAAGCCAAAGTGGCGAGGCATCACCCAGTTGGTTTTCTTCTCGTGGGAAATAGTGAAAAGTTACTTTGAATTCCTTGATCAATTCAACCACTAAATCGTTGTATTTAATCAATTTTGGATCCTCACTTCCCATTCTCCGCGGATTTGGTAAATCACTGTGAAGTGAGTCTCCGTTACACCTCTAGGATTTTGATGTCTCGATCAATAGCCGCACGAAGCCCCATGATACAGCCTCCTCATATTCTGCGATATTATTGGTGCGAAAGAAGTTTAGCCTTGCAATAAACGGATAATGATTCCCCTCGGTGATACCAAGATGGCTCCGATTCCATGCCCCAAAGCATTCGACGCACCATCAAAGCACATCTTCCATGACTTCTCGTTTGATGACTCGGGTTCCATTTCTGTGATGTACATTAAGTCTTCGTCTGGAAAATCAAATCTTAAAGGCTCATATTCTTCTGTTGTTCGAGTTGCTAGAAAGTCGGCTATTGCGCTTCCTTTTATTGACTTCGACGACTTACATAAGCAATGTCATATTCGAAAGGAGGATCCGCCATCGGCCATTCTTCCCGATAGTGCGGTGATTCCATCATGTATTTTATCGGGTCTAGCTTTGAAATCAACCATGTCGTATGGTACAACATGTATTGTCCGAGTCTCCGAGCTACCCAAACCAGGCGCAACAAAAAATTTTTCAATGGACGAATACTTTGCCTCATATTCAAAGAACTTTTTCTTTGAGGTAATAGATCGCCTTTTCTTTCTTTCCTGTCTCATCGTGTTTGCCCCTCAAGACGCAACCCATTGAATTTTCGAACACGGTCAAATACAATATCAATGGTCTCCCGGAGTTGGCGGTACTAGCAACTGGAGGACTAGACAAATATTGCTTTATCTTATCAAAGGCCACTGGCATTCCTCATTCCAATCTCCCGGTTATGTTTTCAAGAAGCCAAAGATTGGGTCGCATTGGTTGGTAAGTTGAGCGATAAATCGGGCGATATAGTTTAATCTCCCTAAGAATCCTCTAACTTCCTTTTGCGTGCGTGGGGTGGTAACTCTTGAATGGCTCTTATTTTATCTTGGATCAACCTCGATACCTCTTTCACTGACAATGAAGCCTAGCAACTTCCTGAGGTAGCTCCAAACGTACATTTGGTGGATTGAGCTTTAACTGAAACTTTCTCAGCCTGTCGAACAACTTCTTCAAGTTCACTACATGCTCTTCTTCCCCTCGGGATTTAGCAATCATATCGTCGACGTAAACCTCTATTTTTTTATGCGTCATGTCATGGAATAATGTTACCATAGCCCTCTGATACGTTGCCCCAGCGTTCTTTAACCCGAATGGCATCACCTTGTAGCAGAACGTTCCCCACATTGTTATGAAGGTAGTTTTTTCCATATCCTCAGGGGCCATCTTGATCTGATTATACCCCGAGAATCCATCCATGAAAGAAAACAATGAATGCTTTGGTCAGTGTTGTCCACCAACGTATCAATATGTGGTAAGGAAAATTATCCTTTGGTGGCTCGATTCAAGTCACGGTAGTCCACACACATTCGTACTCTTGCCATCTTTCTTTGGTACCGAGACTATATTAGCCACCCATTCTGGATATTTGGAGGCTTGTAGGAAACCAGCGTCAAATTGCTTCTTGACTTCCTCTTTTATTTTCAGCAGCATTTCGGGTCTCATCCGTCTTAATTTTTGCTGGATGGGCTTGCATTCTGGCTTTAATAGGAGCTTATGGACTACTAAATCTTCATCTAGCCCTGGCATGTCCTGGTATGACCATGCGAAAACATCTTTGTATTCGCAGAGTAGAGCGATCAAATTATGCCCGTGTGCTTTCAAATAGAAGTCCTAATCTTCACTTTTGTTTCCTTTCTTGAAGGCCTAAGTTTATTGTTTCCACAGATTCTTCATGAGGCAAAATCTGTTTATCCTCTTGTTCCACCATTCTTAACAATTCAGGAGACGAGACGTAATCTTCAGCATTTTCTTCGGCTTCAAATTCCCCTAAGCAAACAGACTTCTCAAAATCAATTTCAAGACTCATAAATTGGTTTTGTTCATGTCATCGATATCCGAGCACCAAAGTTGAATGGAAAAGGAAACTATAGAGGCGTCCGAGTATTGGAAACAACAAACAAAAATGTTATGGCATGAAATGTGGCAAATGTAAGGACAAAGCTATGGAATGAGAAAATTGATTGTGAAATTAGTGATAATGAGAGAATTCGTGACAAAATGCATCTTCATTGATATTCATTTAAATGATAAAGAGCTTAATGCACGCTCTTACAAAAGAATTCTATTATATCTAAAGACACAATAGAAGGTTAATGTTTGGCATTACTCAAGACTTATAAACTACAAGAAGCTCCTCTAAGTCCAATTGTTTAACATGAAACCGGGAGGGCAAGGGCGTATCTTCGAGACATCTTTACTTGTACCACTTTCTTTGTTAATGACATTTATACCGACATTCGAAAACCCTTTCAATTATCCTCAAGATGTTCTGTGGATCGTCTTGTCCAGGTATATCGTTCCATGAGACTTAAATGTTTTGACAAAGGAGGGTATTCTATTGGTTCCCATTCTGTTCTCGTAAAGTTCTTGCAATCCTTCTTTCCCGATCTTTCTTCCACCGTCTTCTTCTTTGACGCATATATCAGTGGAACCCCAAAATCATGCTCGGGCTTTGTGGTGCAATCGCTTTAAAGCCCGACTATTCCTTGCGGATGTCCGCTAAACCTCTTCTTGCTCGAGCTCCTCTTCCTACGGTCAATTTGACACCCATTCTCGGTATTTCTTGACGGTTTTGCACTGAATTCTGCTTCCCTCAAGAACGAAAAGTGGCATTCACAAATTCAAGGGATCGGAAGGAACACTCCACTGCGTCTTTGTTTACTTCCAAAATGCGGTGCATCTGCAGAGATAGATGCGACAATATCTTCTTCTCCTTCGATCAGTAACTGCATGTACGTCCATGATAAATTTTATTTTTTGGTGGAGGATGACGGGACCGCTCAGCAGAATGGATCCGAGGTCTCCCAAAAGGCGATTATAAGAGGTGTAATGTCCATGACTTGGAACTCGACATCATAAATGTAAGGGCCTACTTCCGGAGGATCTCAATCTTTCCCATAACTTCACGCCTCGTCCCGTTGAATGCCCATCTTGTGGAATGACAGGCCTTAAGTAGGATAGGTCCATCGGTATTCGGGAAAGTGTGGCCAATGGTATAACATTTAACGCCGACCCCATTATCATTGAGTACGTTCGGTATTATGTAGCCCTTGCAATGTAGTCGTGATATGCGGTGCTTTCACCGATCCTCTACCGCTTGGCGGTATCTCATCATCACTAAAAGAGATGAAATTGTCCGCATTCGATTGTTTACCCACCTATCAAGCTTCTCAACAGATATGTTGTTGGCTACATAAGCTTGATTTAACACCTTCAATAAGGCATTCCTGTGTGGCTCTGAATTTAATGAGAGATAGAACCGAGATTCGTGTCTTGTTGTTTACTTAATTGTTCCACCACACTATACTCACTGTGGCTTGATAAACTTCAAGAATTCTTGAGCTTCTTCCTCATTCACGAGCTTTTTAGTTTCTTTTACAGTGGAATTTCTTGCTCGACTTGACTTCATTGCATCAACGCTTTTCCTTTTTGCTTCAAATTACTACTTTTCTTTGCTTGGTTCAACTTCTTTGAATAGCACCGTCCACTTCGTAAAATGACCTACCTCCCAACATCTTCAATTATGGCTTTGGACTTTCCAACTTCCGTGTGGCGATATTAACATCATATCTCCACTGTGATCTTTTTTGTTGTCCTTATAAGGGAAAGGAGATGGTATTTCGATTATCATCTTTGGTTTTACCGGCTCTTTCTTCGCGTCATAATAGATCACCAATGGTCAATCAAAGTATTATATAAGGGGACTCGATGATTGATCGTCGAGGCATATATTTCTCACTATAGGCCTCTTCAACTTTACAACAAATCTCGATCTCCTTATTATCCATCATATTTTGCAGTAAACTTCTGAATTCATCACAGGACTGAATGTCGTGTCCTTCGACGCCATTGAACTCGCAAAAACTGTGACTCTTTGCATCCTTTCCTTCAAATATTCCGTTAAAACGACAAAGTAACCCTTTTTCAACTAGTACCTCCCGTTCTCTGCAGAGTGTTCTCACTTCGAAACCCATCTTCTACTTTGTCGTTTATCCTCCTCTCTTCACTGCGCTCACATTACCTTCTTCTGTGGTTTGGGAATGGATTCCCACCGCATCGCCATACCATCAAATCGCAAAATGCCGCGCATCGATTAGCCCTTGAACTCTCCTTTTTTGAAAGCAAGACAATTCTCGTAGAATGCCCCCAGTTTCCGGCATGATATGCACAACTAACGCTTGGATCGTATCATTTCGTGCGGAGGTTTAAGGGTGCCATGTAATGGGAGAAATCGATTGTTTCTCCAAAAGTTTTGGGTACAATTCTCCATACGACACGTGGATGGGAGTAAATCTGCGGTCTCTCGAATTAGGCCTTGTTGGTCTTGGTTCATTTCTGGTTGGCTTTGAACGGGTGCAATGTTTTGTGAAAAAGTGGTGACGGGTCTTTGGTTATTTGTGGCGTAAGCGGGGTAAGAAGGAGGTGGTGTTTGGTAGTAAGGGGTTTGAGGAGGATAATAGAAATTTAGAGGTGGAAAATTTCTGGGTCTGGGTGGTTAGGATATAAATTAGAGGCATAGCGGTTTCCCATCCCGACCATGTGGGTTTCTGGTTCCTTCTTTTCATAGGCACTTTGGCCTTTTCAACCTCTCAACCTTCCATTCTACCGCTCTTAACTGCATTCTCTATGAGCTCACCAGATATTACAATATCTGCAAACTCCTTCGTGGCACTTCCTACTAGTTTGTCATAAAACGCGCCTTTAGGTGTTGATAAAGAGAACGGTTATCTCCGCTTTTGTTAGTGGGGTTCCACTTGGGTGAGCGTCTCTCCATCTCTCTGCATATCGTCTGCCCAAAGGTCTCGACGGCTTTTTCTCCATCATTTGTAAGGTCATCCGGTCTAGCACCATGTCCGATACATGCTTGTATTGCTCGCAGAAATCGCGAGATGCCAAGTCTTTCCGTGATCTAATCCTTTCCTCTGCTGAGTTGGTTGTACCAACGGAGGTCACCCTCTTATAGACTATCTTGGAAGCAATGTATAAGTAACTTATCATCGTTCACGTAACCAGTCATTTTTCGGCGAGAACATGATGAGATGTGCTTTTGGGCACCTAGTCCCATCATACTTCTCAAAATCGAGCGCCTTGGACTTCTGAGGCAAAATTAGATCAGTACGAGGTGAGTTCCTTGGCACCTAGGCGGAAAAGACCTCGCGTGCCTTCTATTGCTTTGAGTCTTTCCTCCGGACTCCTATTTCGCGTCATGGTTATCCAATTTCAATTTGGCTACTTCTGCGTCGCCCGTGATCCGGAACTAGGGGATCAGCAGGATCGCCCCTGGTTCGACGCGAATATTCCTTGCCCCAAATTAGTGGGTGGAAGCGGTGGCATAGGTCGATGTTCCAAGCCTGTGGGTTCTCCTTGAGCATACCCTCTTTGTGTCGTATATGCGGGTGGTGGAGTAAATCCCGGGGGATAGAGTGGATCCTAATCGTGGTGAATTCTTGATTGGGTTCCATAACATCGGGTTCTCGCATGGGTCCTTTCCTTTGACCAGAGTTGTCATCATCTCCATCATTTTGGCCATCCCGATCTCTTTGCTCGAGTGACTCCTCTCGAGATCTTACCATTAGATCTCTCGTTTCTTGTTGCGATTTGGCCAGTTGCTCTTGTAATTCCTTTTGAGCCCTTTCCATCCTTTCGATTCTCTCATTGAACTCCGCTTCCATTGCCCTAGTTTGTCGACGCGTTCTGTATAAATGTCGTGATTCCAGTCTTGAGGTCTTGCAACTGTGGATTATACGGTTCTTTTAGTTTCGGTGGATGATTATGGTGATATGCACATGCGATGAATTAATGAATGAGTATATGAATGAATGAATGTCCAAAGAATAAATGATGCATAAATGTTAGTTATGAATAAATATGCAAGAATTTGGTGTTGATTTCAAGATAGCCCCATATGTAGGCATTTCATTTATCAGAAGAGCACGTTACAAAAAGTTTTCATTTTTCCAATAGTTACACAAATTTTCTAGCCACATTGCCTTGTTTCTTCACTTGCTCTAAAAACTCTGATATACTCGATCTCTGGCTCGGAGGGAATTGGCAACTGAGAACTTCGGCTTCATCTGATAATTGAACAATTTGCATAGCCGCTTGGCGAATTTCATTGATCAAGAAGTTGAGTTGCATTTCTTTTTCTTGAGAGTTCTTTCAGATGCGCGTGTATGTCCCTATCAGATCGGTCATTCTTTTCTTCTAGAGCCTTCAGAGGTTATCTAATTGTTGTTGATTTAGATTGTAGCATATTTTCTAAATCTCGTACTCTCCTTTTTAATTCTTGATGTTCAGACTGACTATTCGCAAATTCTGCAGTCACCATTTCATACTCGGCATTCTTCCTTCTTAACTCTATTGCAGCGCGCGCGGCCTTTTCCTCTTCTTTCTTTGCTTTTCCCTTCCAAAATTCCATTCCTCCCTTGATGTTGCTAATTTCTTCCTTCCACTCAGCTGTCGACTTGCCCAATCCACTATTCTTTATAGTGTTTCTTAATTTCTTGTTTTCCAAGTGAAGGTCCCTTAAGTCATTTCTCACGATCTCGGCCTCCTTTTGTACTTTTTCAGTTCTGGACCTTTCAACCTGAACTTTAATCTTCAGCTAATAGTTTTCTTCTTTGAAGAAGTACTGAGGTCCCTAGACATTTTAGCTTTTTCTCGCTCGAATTCTTGTCTAGCTATTTCCAATTCGGATGGCATTTCCTCCAAAAAGGGATTAGGCGTGTAATTTGTTGATGAGATTTCTTTGACTACTTACCCGTTGCTTTCTCCATATGTCATAGTCTTGAGTAAGGGTATCAAAGATACAAGGCTAATTTCATGAAATGAATTTCCTTCCAAGACTTTGCAATGTCTCTGGACTCTCTTCATATATATCCTCACCCGCGCAAAAGCTTTCGAATTGTGCTAATCCTCCTTATTGCGGGTATAAATTATCGCAAAGAAAATTGCCTTTGGACTAATAACGGAGCGTATCCAACTCCTCCCCATAACCCGAGTAAAGGTACCCAATCTTGGCCTCCACATTTGTATAGCAGGACTGAAGGACGGATCCAGGTGCTTCTCCACGTTATATCTTCTCGGTGCAAGATTCTCGAAAGACTGATACCCAATGTTGCTCGGTGACTTCTCTCGGCCATTCTTTCTTGAGGTAACCTTCTAGCGGGGCGAATGTTTTTGAAAACATGTGGAATGGAGTGCGCTCTACTTTCCAAAAATGACTCAAAATCCAAACATTGAGCAGCTGTGCACACCCGATAAATCGTCCCTTTCCTACCCTTCGACAAGTACTCAAGGACCTGAATGTCTCGGCTAAGATAGTCGGGACAGGGTTGACTCCTTGTTTTAGCCTTTCGAAGAAATCAAATACTGCGACCTCAATATGTCCGAGAACTCTCGGGAAAATGACCAAACCGTAAATGGCCAAGGCGAATAGATTAACTCTCTTCAATATGTCCGGATGACTCAGAACCGATTCTCGTAGGCTGGACCATGGAATGCAAACGGTTTCATTCTTCTTTTTTATTTGTTTTTCGCCCATGCATCGGTCATGTCTGTCACACCTTACTAATTTTTCCTAAAGGTCAATGGCTTAGGCTCCTTCACATATATCTTGCGAATTGCCCATTGTCGATGCGGAGAGTAAAGCGAAGATACTCTTCTATGGTTGAGTCATGTCCTCTTGATTGAATGTAAAGCACTGATAAGCTGGGTCCCAGAATCAAACCATGGCTTGAATCAACTGTTCGTCTACACGAATGGTGATCAAGTGAGCTATATCTCCATACCTCTCGGTGAAAATGCCCCTAGTGTCTGGATCCCATTGGTTCCAAACTCGCACCAAATCCTCAAGGTTATTTTGGCGAACATTCACGGTTGTATGTTCAGGCAAATTGGCAACACACCCTTCCACTAGGCTGTCCCCCTTTTCTCTCTGAGTTTTTAGAGACCATTCTCGAACCACGGCATTCTTCTCGGTTATTTGTGTGATTGACTCCTCCATCAGAAACCCGTTCTTTGGCAACTATCCTTTAATCAACACCTTCCTAATGTGATGCCTATGATGCATGATGAAAATAAAAAAACAAACGAACTTGGTTAGTAAACACAACACAAATATAATTTGAGAAACCAATTAAACTACTCAACCCAATTTTTTTACATAAACAAAGGTAAATGAGAGGCAAAAGGCATTTCCCGTGTACTTATTTTGGTGGCTATAAGCGGACAGAGGCTCGGTATGGCTCTAATTGGATGGCTCGTATGGTTCGTTATATGCGGGTTTGGTTCTAGATAGGCACTCGAATTGTTCGTACCGTCGTCTACTAAGACTAGTACGAAGCCTCGGTTGTAGCTCATCACAAGCTCACGAGTTCAATTCGAGGGATTACATTTACTTATGCCTATGCGGAGGGACAAGTTAACTCACGAAAGCATAAGTCATATGTAACCCGAAAGTATTCACTAGCCTGTGCGGAGGGACGAGTTAACTCACGAAGGCGTAGCGTTTACTTTCACTTAAATGGACGGAGCCCGGATATAGAGCTCATGTTATGCAAAATGCAAGTGCACGGTGTGTGGGGGGAAAACTCATAAACCTTTACGTTTTATTTAAAGAAACTAAACCAGAATTAAAACCATAAAAATGAAAACTGAAAAACAAACAAATAACAAGTTAAAAGAAATATTTACAACACGATGCAAATGCATGAATTTTGAAAGTGAGATTTTCGGATCATGACCAAATATTTACTTTGAACAAGGAAATTTGAAAACTTTGACAAAACGTGTTTATTCGACTCGACTCTCAAAACCGTGTCCCCAGTGGAGTCGCCAGCTGTAGCGACGTAAAAACTTTGCTCTCGGTCGCTAATTGTGGCGATCTAATGAAAAAGTTTGAAAACTGAAGTTCGATTTTGAAATAAAAAGGGAGTCGCCACCGATCCTTTTTCCTAGGTGTGATCGGACACCTATTGAATTTCTTTTTTTTTTTTAAAACGAAAAGAGGGCTGAGTTTAGGGTCTGTGTTGAAAACCAGAGAAGAATTAGGGTTCGGGAGTCGGTTACGCGCGAGGAAGGTGTTAGCACCCTCGCGACGCCCAAGATTGGTATCTCATAAACACATGTTGTCTTAATTTTCAAAAATACGAATTCAATGTAAAATTTAGTTGTGATCCGGTTAAAAAGACGAGGAATTTTAGTTTATTTCGTTTTTTTTTTTAAAAGGGTATATCGCTTTAACACGAGTCAATTGACATTCACCCAACATAGCGATGAACTCGATGACTTAATGTTAAATCGATATATTGCCTTGATTATTGAAATTAATTAGAAAACACGAATGGGGTTTTGAAATACCATAAAGCAAATTGGAATAATTAAATGGAAGAATTAAAACATTTTTTGGAGCGAACATCGTAATATGGCAATAATGTTAAAAGATACTAACAATACTTGCAAAATTAAATACAATCACATTATAAAATACGAGCATGCAATGAATATATATATGTAAGATGATATCAAGAATATGTACATTAAAAATACATATATAGATACGATGATATTATAAACACATTATTTATATTAATTGAACTATACATGAAATGATGAAAATAATGGGTATAAAAATGAATAATATGACAAACGAAAAAATACAAATAAGGAGTATATGTACATATATATATATATATATATATATATATATATATAAACATGGGTACTTATTATGAATGAAGTATAATAATATATATGTAGTATGGTATTAAAAACATGAAAATATAATACTAAAATACACATTTAATATACATGAAAAATATGAGTATAATACAATATATGTAATATAATATAATAATATAATAATATAACATTAAAAACTCACGATACTAAAAGCACATGTACATAGTAGCATAAAAATATATATATATATTACATGTATATAGTATAATAGTAAAATATTTACATAATGTATACATAACATAAATATTAATAATGTTGAAAACTTATTAATAAAATTACATAAATATATTATAAAAATGTATGTAATATATATATATTAAAAATAATGATAGAAACTATAATAATAATTTATTAATGAAAAATAATAAAAATAACAGCAAAAATAAGAATGATGATCAATGTAAATAATATATAAAAAAATAAAAATAAAAATAAAATAGCAAAGATAGCATGAAAATAGATTTGAAATTAAAAAAGGACTAAATTTGAAACGGAAATGAAGTTTTGGTTAATTTTGAAAGAAAATAAAGAAGAAGGGACCTATTAGAACACGCGTTAAACCGTGGGGATTAAAAAGAAATTTTCCCAAGCTTTTAAAACATCGCACTTGGCCGGACTAATTTGTAAAGCGGGTCAAATTTTGGGCCAATTTTAAAATAAAAAAACTCGATTGTACAAGAATGAAAAAGCGGAAGGATCACGCGCATAAATAACACATTAATAAAAACACGCGGATCCTCTAGCGGGTCGGGTCTGACGGTCAGGCATAGGCCAAAACGACGTCGTTTGGGGCTAAATGGCGACCCCAAAACGACGTCGCTTTTGGGGGAGCCTATAAAGGCCCAAAAATCGAAAAAAATCATTTGGAGGAAAGGAGAAAAAAAAAAGAAGAAAGAAAGAGAGAAAAAGAGAAAGGAGGAGAGGGAGAGACTCCGGAAGGAAGGTCGTCCGCCGGGTCCACCGAGACTGTTGAATTTGTCGCCGGCAGCAAGGCGCGTATGCCACCACGCGTGATTGCTTAAAGGTAAAAATTCTATTTTTTTATTTTTTTATATTTTTAATACTTTGTTGTATTTTATATATGTAAGAATGATAAAATGGACAAAAATGAAATGAAAATACTGAATAAAAATAAAAGAAAAAAAACCTTTAGCCTTTTTAGTTTCGATTCTTCAATCCTTTTTATCAACTTGCTTCATTGTTATTTTGTATTTGAACACTGATGAAGTTATTGTTGTTGCTATGGATTTGAAATGATTCTTATTTCTTGTAATTTTGAAGTCTTGAATTTCCCTTTTACAAAAATATAAATTGGCTTTTATAGCCATTTACGTTGCTATTTTTCTATCCTTCATCCCATCTTCTTTCTTTTGCAGTGCGAGGGCGGTGATGGGGCGATGGTGGCGTCTTTGCAGCAAGTGGTGGCCCGGTGCAAGATGTCGAGGAAGGTGGTTGGGCGGCTAACCTAGGGTTTCTAGGGTTTGTGATAAGGTTGGGGTATTGGGCTAAAGTTAGTGGGCCTGTGGGTTTGTTTAGCTATTGGGTTTTGGGGTGTTTGTAATTGGGTAAGGGTATTTTTAGGTTTAATTTGGGCTGTTGTAATTAGGTTGGTGGGTTGGGATTTAAGTGGGTAATTGGGATTGGGTTTTGGGGTTGGCCCAAAATTTGGGCTTCTACAATAACATTCTCTTCAACTTGAAGGGGGATTAATGTACCCTACATCTCGTTTTGCGTTGCGTTGCTTCAATAAAAGGAACCTTACCATGTACCATTTGACGCTTGCAAAATACATTGATACATCATCAGATAAGAAGGTTTGCGAGAAGACACATGGCTTAGGAATTGAATCTTAGCACATGTGCAAGTACAGTCCTATAACTCATCTCTTGAGTGTTGGCTGATCATCACCTGTCTAGAGATCATGTATATATACACTCCCGCTTACCAAGAGAAAACAAAACCTCCTTCCTCCCTTCAACATCCCTCAGGTTTTTCTCCCTTTCTACAACCCTATATCAACAACTGTATATCTCTATTCCTTATACTTTCATGTAATGATGCGTCAATAGCATCTAGATCTATCTCTTCAACTAAAATTTTCTCTAACTTTGTTAATAGTATACCTTGAAACATTCACTAGAGAAGACTGTATAGTATCTTCAATTATCATGGTAATGTTGTCGGCGGGTTTACACCTAAGAAAAAAATGCAGCTCTATAGGAGGTTTGAATGGCGAAGCCAAAAAAAACTGTTTTAGGAGCTAAAAATAAATAAATTTTTTAAAGGGATTAAAAGTCTAATTTTATCATTATACTAATTTATGACTTTGTAAGAAAAAGTTAAGAAATGTAGTAATTAAATGATAAATCGAATTATGAATATGATTTGATACGCTAAGATGATGAAACTGTTCTATAAAGAGTTTTTAGGATTGGTTAAAGAAAAATGTAAAGCAGTGGGGTTTCGAAACATTTGTTAAGAAATTATGGTGGAAACATTTTGTGAGAGGACAAAGATGTTTTGTGGGTCATTAGTTTAGTTGCTATGTCTGCTTGTTTGTTGGACTGGAACTATGGAAGATTGGTGTTGTCCATCCCTATTGGTTTTGTTTAGGTTTTTTTTTTTTTTTAAAATATGTTGTGATGTCATTTGGTTTTGTTTTCTAATTAAGTTTTAGTTGCACTTATTTGTTTCTTTAATAAATAAAAAAAACGGATGATGCTTTTCTCCATGTTGAAAATGTATGAAACATATATATCTACAATTTTCCTTAATAGGTTTTCTTTTTCAATTTTCCCAAAAAAAAAAAAAAACACTTAATAGAGAATAGCCATTGTTATTAAAGACGTGATAATAATGATTGTAAGACAGTAGGTGGAAGCAAATTAAGGTTTTATTATCATGTTAGTTCAACCAACCAACCACTGCTACAGTAGGTTTAACTTACAGGCTTGTATACTGTCATGGCAGCTGCCTTATTCTCCAAATATAAACATTATAATATATGGTTTTATTTCAATAATTGCTATCAAACATTTGCATAATAATTGATAACGTCCTAATACCACATTGCCTTGTCTTTTACATCTGTGTATTTGCTGGCCTTCTCTTACCACTTTGTTCATTTTTATACACTAGTTGGTGCTTGTATCATTATAAAAACTAGTTTAAATAAAAATAAAAATAAAAATATTATTTTTGAAAATTAAAATTTGATAATCTCTATATATAAATGTTATGCCAACGTGATTCATTTTAGGTAAGAGATTGAAAAGGGACAAATTTTTCTTTATTTATTAAATGATTTTGAAATTTGATAGTTAGGAAAATGAATGAGTCAAATCTAGTAAAAAGTTTAACATTGACATTCTACCTCTGATTAGAAGTCAATGTAAAGAAAAAGATTAAAGAAGCAAGCATTAAGAAAACGATTTAGAATCTGCCTATTAAATTAATATTTGAAGGTTTCTTATATAAAAGTAATTTAATTAAAATATGCTAAGAAAACAAATGTTGTTTGGTAACCTCAAAATGAAAAGCTATATTAATTAATTCTACTCATTTGGTTTCTTTTAGAAAAATTAATCTCATTTAATTTCTATTAATTTTGAAAGTGAGTAACTAAGACAACTAATTACCATATTAATAGCTTCCATCAATTATACATTATTTTAATTAATATAATAATAAATTTAGCCCTGTCAATTTATCCTAATTTAACAAATTTACCCCACAATATTTGTGTAAGCATTAAGACTGAATTTATTAGAATTAATGTCAAAATTGCAAAATATGATCAAAATTATGTATAATTGACGAAAGATATTAACGTTATACTTAATTATTCTTAGTTACTCACTTTCAAGATTTTTATTACTAATATAGTAATCTTCCATTAAACCAATAATTTATTAGTTGAATGTAAGAATATTATTTTAAAAAATTAATTAACGTAGCTTCTCAGTCTAAGGTAGTAAACTGGTGACATAATATAAATATGCAATATGTACTCTCTCTTTTTTTTAAATCGATTGAATGTAAGATTATATAAAAAATAATATTTTGGGTAATTGAGAGTTAGAATGATGGTTGTCATGTGAGTGTGCATGTTTTGCATATTAAGGTTGTTTGATTAAGATGGATGTTAGGTGTTTGACAAGATAGAATTAAATTTTTATATAAATTTATAATATTTTTCTGATTAATATTTAATCTGTACCATTAATTAATAACGGGGTGAAGTTAAAAAGAAAATTGGATTGTGAGTCAACTTTTTAAAAATTAAAATTTTTCTTTTTCTATTTTATTAGTATATCTTTTTAAAATATTTAGAACAAATAAATCTAAACCTTAGAGACATAAATGTATTCTTGAACCTAACATACAATTAGTAATTTTTGGTGGTAAAAATAAAAATCACATTTAAGTGCTTTTTGGTATCATAAGAATTCAATATATCAAATTTTCAAATACAAGACTTACAGTAATTACACTAGCAACAACAAATTCTAATTAAAAATGCTAAATTTCCTATCAATATTCAAGAAATCCAATATTATAAATACAATCAATTCTAATTTTTTTTAAGAATTTGTATTAATCAATCTCTAAAAATTATACGCAATTACAATATTTTGAATCTCATACAAATCAATATCCCAAAATCATTTGATAAATAAAAAAACTAAATCTTTCATAATAATCTTAATCATCACAAGAAAAGCTAAAATCTTAATTCAATAAAGCTTAAAAAGAGAAAAAAAAAATGTTACTAAATTAGAGAGACTCATTTGAAAGTATCAAAGGATTGAATACTTATCTTGTAAAAAATTTAGAGAGTGTGAGAAAATGAGTGCAATTTAAGAGAAAAGTAATGAATGTTTGAATAATAAAAAAACAAATATGGATTTTGGGGTTTTAGTGGGCGGAGAGGTATCCATTTATTTTCATATAAAATAAATTTTTTTATAAAATTTTGTTAGACTATTTTTCAAATATTTTGTTGGGTCAACTCAATACACCAATTTTATAATCTTTTAAAGAAATTATATGTAATTGACCCCACAATAGTTGATGTGGCTCTGCCGCTGGTTAATAATAAAATAATACATTATTAGCGATTGTTAATGTAAAAAAAATTAAAGGTCTAGAAAATAAATACTATTAACTTTATTTAAACATAATTAAATATTAAATATAATTATTTTATCTCTTTTTTAAATTTTGGGTTTTAAGTTTTGAGTTTCAGATTTTAGGTTTAAGGTTTTAGTTTTTTGATGTTGGGTTTAGGGCTTCAAATTTTGGATTTGATTTTTTTAATTTTTATGTTTAATAATATGATTAATATTTAATTTTAAATTAAATTTATTTTAAAGTCCTTCGATTTTTATTTTAGTTTACACCAATGACGATGTGACATTTTATTATTAACTGATGGTGCTGAGATTTATACCCCGACAATGTATCAAATATTCATCTTTTTTATTATTATAACAATTAAGTTACACAAGATGTCGAATAATACAATGGGGGTAGTTCACATCATATGAGGTGTGAAGAGCCACCAAAATGGGAGCGGTTCAAACTATAGATGGTGTGAAGAGCCGCTAGATTCGGTGGTTTTAGAAGGTCGAGGTTATACTCGAGCTAAGTTTTCGTACTTTCTTCTTGCTTAGCCCATTTATTTTTGGAGGATGAGGTATTTATAGGTGGGGAAGTGATCGCGAGCAAAATGTTTATAAATAAATATCAATAAAATAATTATTTTTATTATAACTATAAATAACAATAAAATAAATATTCATCTTATTTTTATTATATCAATTAAGTAACACAAGATGTCGAATAATACAATGAGGGTAGTTCACATCGTATGAGGTATGGATAGCCATTAAAATGGGAGCAATTCACAATATAGATGGTGTGGAGAGTTACTATACTCAATGGTTTTAGAAGGTCAAGGTTACATTCGAGCTAAGTTTTCGTCCTTTGTTCTTGCTTATCCCATTTTTCTTGGAGGATGAGGTATTTATAGATGGAGGACTGATCATTAGCAATGTGTGTATAAATAAACAACAATAAAATAAATATTTTTAGCTCAAAAGTTTCTTTTGCCACTTCCTTTATGACTCGCTAATATACGAGATCATTGTCCAGCAATAAATTATAACGAAATATTTTCGTTGAAAAAAGTATTTCGAGACTTAAGCCTAAGAAAGATTAGTAACCAACAAATATAAAACTCTAATTAATTAGTTAAATTAACTAAATAAAAAATTCAAATATTAACAAGATTAGCTAAATAGATAAAAGAAGAATTATATTAAAACAAATCTAACTAATGATAACAATAAAACTCGCAAGTAATTGCTATGAACAATTGCAAAAAAAGCAATATTAAGAATTTTTCAGTTATTGAGATTTAATAATCTATTTTAGTTATTAAAGGGGCTTAGGGTTTATAACTAATATGATCTTAAAATGCAGGCATCTGTGTTGGTGTATAACTTACACGGGTTAAGAGAACCCTCACTGTCTAAGTTAGTGTATATATTATAGGCACTCCAAATAGTTGATGCATATATTAGCGGATTTAGATAACTATTTAACTAGATTGCTAAGGTTAAGCAAACACTCTCGTTGTTTAACTCTTCCCCATATTATTATTCAACCTAACTGTCACTTAGGTTAATTATGAAGAACGAATAGAACAATTAATTTGGTTATAATCTAAACCTATCTTCAACCTATTCTAATTACTAATCCGTCAACATACAATTTCTCAACCATTTAAAAAGAATTAACATATCATGAAGTTCAAATCAAGGCAAAAGATAAACAATAACATAATAAGCACAAAGGAATACATTAAAAAAAAAGGAAAAAGAAATCTTGTTCAATTGAAGTGCAAGGATCTTAATAATCAAATCTATGAGTTGATCGAATCTCCACAAACAATTCTCTAAGCAATCACTCTTGGAAAGAAACAAAAAACTAAATAGAAAACAAAAGAGTTTTGACGACTTAAAAACTAAAAAGCCTAAAAAGAAAGTAATGCAATTAATCAATCCTCCAAAAATTAACCTAAACTATCCTTTTTATAAGTGTTTAGCAGGCTTTCTTAGGCTTACAACTTGGGTGTGAAGTATCATAAATATCCAAAAACGCCCTTAATTAATGAGAGAATTTTTTTTTTTTTTGGCTTTTGCCCATTAGACTTTAAGGTCGTTTTCGTACCCTTTAGTGTGTAATTTGGGCTGAATTCTAGCACAGACATGTACAGCACGAAATTACCTATTTTCCATTATATTATGGTCCCAAAATGGACATCTATAGTTCAAGTTATCGCTAAAATACGAAAGTAGGGAGGGCTTGGTATCGTGGCATACACAATTTGAGCTTCAGCACACCATGGCATGTAAAATAGCATACTGCAATACACATTTCCTTCGTTACGATAGTTTTTTCTCTTGTTTTGCCTTCGTTTGGGCTCGAGCCTATATCTTAAGCTTAGGTTAAGCTACTAAAGAGCCATATAACACTTATAAAATTTTAATTAAATAAAAACATATAAAATAAACCTAAAAACTACTAAAATTTTATAAAATATAAATATGATGCAAAAAATGAAAATTAAACTAAACAACTCTAAATGCATAACTTTTTATTTAAGAAAGTAACAACTCAAAATTCAGTGGTGTCGAAAATTGTAGTTTCAAAACTTTATTTCTGTAAATTGAGTCTATAAATATTAAATAGAGATATTTACGGAGCTAGTGTATAGATGAATTGAAATTCAGTTAATTAGTTTAGCCAAAAATGTGATTAACTAAGACCCAGATACTAAATTATAAAAATCCAATCACTATGGAGTTTTAATTAGGAACAGACTTGAGGATTTTGGATAACAATTATCTAAAGAACTTAAATAGTTACTAATGTCACGGGGCTAGATCTTTCGTCTCGTGATCCATGTGGCCTTAGACAATCCGTTCATTCCAAACTCGTCTAAGTCAGCCTAAACACCACAAGTGAGGATTTCTTTAGAATTCCTCCAAGGCACCAATTTGTGTAGCGGAAGCAATTCTGCCAAAAGAAGCTACAAAAGAACAACAAAAAGCCATAGAAAGAATGGACGAGAGGTGTTTGAGTAAATGCTCTCCAAGAATTCTATTACTCTTAAAAATTCAAGTTACAATGGATGATTTACAAGTGAGGGGGAGGCCTTCTATTTATAGTTGAGCTCCCCTAAAACCTACTGTCTAGATTAAGTTACATCGATGGACGAGATTAGCATATCCCTTGATTTTAGGGATTTACAAGATTACATAATATCAAATCAAATCTAATATTTACAAGATATGATTCCTATCAATCTTCTAATATTAGTTCCCATATTTACCAAGATAGCCTATGTTGCCATATCTTCATCATTAGGCCACCCAAGCTTCAATCTGACAGGCTTCTCCAACAATTCTTTGAATCGGGCCAGTTCTCGTGGGCTAAATGATCCCCATCTAATCGATAGACCTCCATGGGGTGCATCTTGTGCCATGGTCCCAGGCTTTGTATTTTGGCCCGTGACACTAAACCATTGTTCTTTATGTTTAATAATGGGTAATGATGATGATGACTATTAAATAGTTAAAATTTAGATTAATAAATAAATGAAAATTTAGTTGATAATCATAATTAATTAACTTAAGTAAATGTTAATTATAATATATAGTTAATAAGTGGGAAGAAAGATGAAAACATCCATCTTTTTCCACTGTATGCCAAATAGAAAAGAAAGAAAAAAAGAAACTCCATTTTTGTTCTAGCTATCATTCGATCATCTAAAATCTACTAAGGTAACAAAGCTTTTTTCATGTAATTTTTATAGATTTTTTTATCATGGGAACTTAGTTTAGTTAGCCCAAGTATCAATTTGTTCAAATGTTAAAGTTTTAAAAAGTTTCTATTGTTGATTTCTTCAAGAATTAGGTGTGAAATTGATAGATTTTAAGCTTAGTTTGAGAAAATAACTAAATTGTAAAGCTTAATTGTTAATTTCATACATTAGGGACTAAATTAAATAAAAATGTAAAATTGTCATGAAATTTCAATAGGAATAAAATGTAAAGCTTAATTGTTGATTTTGTATATTAGAAACTAAAAGCTTTAGCAATGAATGTGACATCTTGTAGCGTAAACCCAACAATCGAGTCGAGTATAAAGTGTTACAAAGAATCAACCAAAAACTAAGTAAAAAGGGCCTAAAAATATAGATATGATGAACACTCATTAATGAGGACCTGAAGTATGCCCCTTGTCTCATGATTACCTTTCTGTACAGTTTAATCTTTGGCCGAGATTAGGGTATGGGTCGAATGTGACCATTTTAAAGATTGGTATGTCTGGGAAGTCAGAATCATTAAATGAGATTAGATTTAATGTGATGCTTGTCCTTGATGGCATCATGACGATGCCCCTTCCACATTTACATCCTTTATGGCGTAGGGTGATTAGGTCATAGGAGGTGTCCAAACGTAGATGTATAGTAGTTGCTCCTAAGTCGAAGAGGAGAATGTAATAAAGTGAGCTTCTCTGAGACTATGATTTTATAGTGAAAGGGTACTATTTATTTTTTGTGAAGGTAATGTTATCGTTTGGGATAAGTTTTTTTAGGTTTAATGATTAATTGTGTAGTATTTTTGAAATTTCGAAATGACACCTTTAATGGAAATGATTGTCCACTTTTGATATAGCACTATTTAATTAGCCAACCATAACGTTGTTCATAAGGTCGTTTTCCCTTTTGTCGTTTTGTTATCTTATTGCTTCCTCATCTATAAATAAGAGACTTAGGGTTCCTTATAAGAAACTTTGCTTTTGTCTTTCTTGAATATTTTTTGTTCTCTAAGTGCCCTTTTTATCAAGTTTGTTCTCTTTGCTTTAGAAATTTGTCAAAAAAAAAATCTTTTGGTAAGTTTTTGCTTCATTTTTTATTATCCTCTTAGTCTCTTTTGTTTGCCTTTTTTTTTTTGTGCTTTCATTATATTCATGATAGGTCTGTCCACAATATCTAGTAAGGGAAAATGAAGAGACAAGGGGATGATATTCCTATTATGAGTAATCGAATCCCCTGTGTTGCCACCATGGAAGATATGCAACATGTTCTTTTTTTAATGGAGAGTGATTTAGTTGATGTATTAGAGTGAAGTTACAACTTTGTGAGGGAGTTGAACTTATCACATATTGTATTGTATATTAATAGTGATTTACTCTAAGGACAAAGCATTACAAACGTAAAAAAGCTTTCAAACTGCATAACTAACTTTTGTACCTGTCTTTTTTATTTTACTTTTCCATGTGTTACTTTAGTTGCAAATGAACGTGCAACTTTCAGACAAATTCAAGGAACTTTCAGTTGCAAATATTTACTTTACTTGATTAATAAGATTTATATGAGAAATTGAATGTCGATAATGGTAATATATCGCAAAGAAAAGAAAGAAAATAGAACACATAAAATTTACGTAGAAACCCTTTCGGGAAAAAACCACGGGCAGAGGAGAAGAAAATTCACTATGTCGAATTTGAATGATACAAGAGGAGAGATGATTACGTCTATTTATAGGTTTAAAACCTTATTCTAATTAAAGTCAAATAGAAGTAATGCAGTAGGGTTAAAACACCTTATGGCATCAAAGAATAGAAATTTGGGTCCCGCAACTTTAACAATTAATTAATTATTACTTATGGCATCAAAGAAGAGCTTTATAAGAAAGAAACAAAAGAGGACTGAGTGCGATACTTAATTACCATTTGATCAAATTACCTTTGTTGGTGCAAAAAGATTATGGGTATTTGTTTCCATTAGTAAGATTCTTCATTTTTTTTTTTAAAGAAACGAATATTGTTGTGTACTTGTAATTGTTGATTTGGGGAAATTTTTACTTGATTGATGAGATTTATTAATGCTCACTTAAGGCATCAAAGAAAGGCCTTATAAAAAAGAAACAAATGACATTGAGTGCAATACTCGATTATCATTTGATCAAAATTACCCTTGTTGGTGAAAGAATATTATGGGTATTTGCTCAATTGGTAATATTCTTGCATTTCTTTTTCTTGATAAACGAGTATTGTTGTGTGCTTAGTAATTGTTGATTTTGAGAAATATTTGCTTGGTTGATAATATTTTTGAAAGATCACTTATGGCATCAAAAAATAGTCTTATAAGAAAGAAACAAAAGATAATTAAGTGTGATGGTCAATTATCATTTGATCAAAATAAGTTTTTTTCTCCTAATGCTAAAATCAAAATAAGATCATAGAAATGTTGTGTAATATAATCAAAATAAGTTTGATAAATGGTTTTCTTTGAACACCTAACATGGTAAATGATGATTTTAATTAAATAGACGAGGAAACTATTGATTATGAAGCAATAATTGACTACTTTATAGAAGGTAGAGAGAGAAAGACTACATTGGATTAAGGTAAACCACTATCTTTTAAACAATCGAGCATGATTGCATTGACTAAGATGTGGATGTATTTTCTCTCTGATAGATTAAAACCTTTTATGCATCTAATAAAAGCTCCTCGAGCTAGGGTTGTTCTTTTGCATTATATTTTGCTCGACAAAAGGATCAATGTAAGGGAATTGATTCTTAATCAAATGGATGTTTGCAAAGGAAAAGAAAGATGAAGAGTATTTACAAGCGAAGGGCATTATCAACTACCATATTTACTTTTAGTTTGTAGGTATACATGAATAAATGATTCAAAAGGAAGCTTAAGAGGCTATGTATACTAAAGCAATGGTTGATGGGATGATTTATGCCCATTGGTTTAGTCTCGGGATAACCAACATTTTAGCCAATACCTAAACCACGAGCATTTTAAAGAAGATCGATAATTTGTTTGACCATTATGGTCAATGCATGACTATACACCACAAAGCATATTAGAGTGTAATGTACCACCTACACAACCGCCATTTACATGTGAGGTATTGTCATCATCGGTGTAAGAAGGGTAAAAGTATCATAGAAGCCTTTATACTAAAAGTCAAATTGCATTTTGCCTCCTTTACTAAAACATGGGTAAATTAGTCTATATGCATTAAATCTGTGCATTAGATTAAAGAGCAAGTCAATCATTTCTTTTAAAATTTTTATCTTTTTATACTATTAAAAAGTGTCATGCTTGAAACAATAACCAAACAATAACATGTGGCATGCCACATGTACGTCATGCTAGTGTACAAGGACAAGTTTTTAATACTAATAAAGGAAAATTTTAATAATAAAAATGGATTAAAATTTTAACAAACATCAATTTATTCTCTAATATAATATATAGAAATTAATTTACCTTTTTTTTTTGAGTAAAAAAGAAAGATATATTCTAACTGTTAGTATTAGGGATAGCATTCGATTGAGTCAAGTCGAATCGAGTAAAATTTTTTTGAGTTAATCGAGTTGACGAATCCTATTTTAGTAACCGAACTCCATTTGAAATTTTCTCGAATCAAATTAAAAAATTTCGAGTCAAATCAAGTTAAGTTAACGAATTTTATTATTTATACTAAATATTGCATTTATATGCATTGATGATTTAATTAGTAGATGAAATACAATATTTTTTAACTAGATAAACAATATAATAATTTTAACTTTTAATTTAATGGGTAAACATTTATCAAAACGATATAATATAGTTTATATTCGAATTAAATAGAAAAAAATAATTTTTTTATTTGAGTTAATTTGAATAACTTAAAATATTTAATTCAAAATTTAAAATTTATAAAAATTTTGCAATGGAATCAAATTTTAGTGGAAAAAAATTATTCGTCAAGATGAACCTACTCATTTACCGAAAGTAGAGTGAGATGGATTGCTTTGGTATCGCGCCTATTTCCATCTCTAGACGTGTAAATGTAACAAATGGATCAACTTTTAATTCAACGTGTCGAATGGGATCCAATCAAAATCTTTTAACGCTGCGGAATGGTTTGGTTGGAAGACTGAAAATTTTGTTAAAAGAGAAAAAGACTGAAAAATGCTCTTGGACTTCAACCTTGATGCCTTTGAAAGGCATCGCTTCCAAGGCAAGCAAAAAAGTTCATTTTTTTTTCAACTTTTTGATCTATAAAAACTCTCTTCTTTTATTATCCACAATGTTTCTCTGATACTGCCAAGGTGAGCTTTCTTTTAGTCATTTTGCTTGGATTAAAGAGGTGATGTTTTGAGGGAAAAACAAAAATGGGTTTTATTTGCTTTACTTTCATTTTCCCCCTTTCACTCATGTTTTTGTGATTGATTGGTGAGAAAAGTGAAGATATAAAAGTAAAAGAAGTTGAATTTTTTTTTTTTGCATTATAAAAAGTAACTTAGTTATCTATAAAATTGACTGCAATGTTTGAAACTTGAGAACTTTGAAGCAATTCAAAGTTCTATTTCTGGAAATCAATTTTGTCACAATGTAGCTATTTCGGCAACTACTTTCTACTTACAAAAAAAAAAAATGAATTTTATGTTTTCCACTTTCGAGTTACTTTCCTCATTGATTTTTTTTCCTTGGGTGTAGAAGAGAGTGATTTTTTTTTTGGTGAGGTGAAAATGTCCTCGAGAAGAGAGTCGAAACCGAAGAAATCAGGTTTAAGCAACTCAAAAGCTGTAAATTCGCCTTCGTCTTCCACAACTTCGTCATCCAAACAATTCCCAGAAATATCTATCGATGGGCAGAGCTCACCGGCATCTTCATCGGCTCGAAGCAAGCCACAATATATTTACTCTGACAATTTGCACGCGGATGCCGACCGATCCAAAGAAAATGTCACTGTCACCGTTCGGTTCCGTCCTCTCAGGCATTTACCTTTTGCTTTCCTCACCTCTGTTTCAGTATTCTGTTTCATGTATCTGTTTGATGACGGTTTTAATTGACGTTTTTGGATGTAGTCCTAGAGAACTTCGTCAAGGGGAGGAGATTGCTTGGTATGCAGATGGAGAGGCTATTGTGAGAAATGAACATAATCAGACTACAGCATATGCATATGGTTAGTTTTGTAGATTCTTCAACCGAATATTTTTTTCTTCTGTAAAGAATTTGAATGATCCTGATGCACTTGATTGAAGAAACCTTTAGGTTTTACTCAGTTACATCCACTAAACACCGACTAATGAAAACTAATAAAATTATGTTGAGGAATTTCCAGTGCCAAAGAGCTGGAGAAATTTAAACCATATATATATTTATAACATTGGTATAGGTTTTTAGGTTGCTTGTAACCCCTAAAACCGTTTTATTCTTTAACCCTTATTTCCTTAATGTCAATTCCCTCGATGATTTACATGTGAACTTGATATTCTTTACTTGGACACTTTTTTGTTTCATCTTTTTTTTATTACGTATTGAAACATGTTTCAGCTAAGGTTTATGCGTATGTGTGAAATAGCGCTGTGTTGCTGTATGAAGTTTGTGAAGTATGTGCTGTTTGAATTGTATATAAATTTAAGAAAAATTTACTTTTTCTGTCATTTTTATCTTAGGCATCTGACTCATTGACATAAGTATACATAATATCTAGTGACCTTTTTCTTCTTTTGGTCAATTTTTTTCTTTTAAATCATTCTACATCTCACTTAATTTATGTGTTCCTAGATCGAGTGTTTGGCCCTACAACTACAACACGCCAGGTCTATGATGTTGCTGCTCAGCATGTTGTCAGTGGGGCCATGGAAGGCATCAACGGTATTTTGTAAAGATACCTCTTCTTAGCAAACATGGCCTCTTAATCATGCACCAATTGCTTGAATTTTATATCTGATGGAGTACAGTGTCCTTGTTTTCTTGATGATTCTTTACTTTTCTAGATAGGAAACGGAATTCATCATTTTTGAATAATCAACGGGCCCCGAAAAAATTTAATCTAGTTGATAACCACATGTTAAGCTAATGTTAAGGCTTTGAAATTTACTAGTTTTGCTATTTTCATGCAACATTGGCTGATAGCATATGAATGTTACAAATTGCTTGCATGTACTTATCCATGAGAAATTAGACTAGGCAAGGCTGTTGCTGGCTTTGGACCTGCCTTTTTGGTGACTCTTTCAGATTCAGAAACTTAACAAGATGTGAAGTATTTGCAAGGCTTCCAACTAAGCAAGAATGATTCTGGCGACTTAGGCATATGAGTTAATTTGTTTAGGCTTTTAGAGTGTAAGGTTTTCAGAGGGCTGGTGCGTGTCATTTGCTGGTGACTACTGTTTTATCATGTTCAGAGCACTGGATTGAGGCCTAGTTGTTATTTCGCCCTATTTCAGCACTGTACCCTGTAATCACTCTGTAGTTTAACTTTGGAAATCTCAGTTTGATATTTCTGGTACCAATAGATTTTTTGCCAAGGTATCTGGTATTGTGAGCTTCCTTGGCAACTACTATTTCAAGTTAGAAGCCACCTTGCCTTCTCCAAATGGAGGTACTCACAGGGTTGAGTTAGAAGCTGATGGATTGAAACCAAAGTTATGGCTTTTAATTTGTATTTTTTTTGAAGCATTTCTGTTTATATAGCTTACTGCTATGGTGTTAAATTCTGTTTGCAGGCACCATTTTTGCTTATGGCATGACAAGCAGTGGGAAGACTCACACGATGCATGTAAGACTAAATAATTTTCTACATCATTTCTTTATCTTGTCTGCTTATTGTCGATTCCAGGATGGTCTATCCTATTTTAATTTCATATTTATAATTTGATTTTATGTTGGTTTTCATTTGCATTCTCCTGACCAAATGTTCGGCTGTTTTTGTTATCACGTGTCAATGAAGAATTGATTTATTAATTACTCTAACCCTGTAGTAGAGAATTGGGTAATAATTAGTTGCTTTTGTATATAGGAGCAAGAAGGGGTCATTGCAGCAATTTTTTGAATTAAACCAACAATATCTTGCTCTTCTACTAGTGTCATTGCTTCCACACTAGAGCCTAGCTACCTTTTGTTTCTATTTTTGCAAATTCTGTTTTCTGAGAAGTCTATTACATGGTTCATTCTGAAGGGTTGTGGACTCCTTTATATAACCTTATAAGTTAGTGATCAAGTGTTGAAACTGCTCCCTTAAGTAAAATCTATTTTATTTATCTTCCTCTGTGACATGCTTACAACTATCTGTAACTAAAGCAGCAACTCCTGTTCTTTGTCCGTTAGTATCTCATAAATTTGATTTGTTTCAACAGTTGAGCCTAGCTACTTATTTCTACCTTTGCAAATTATATTTTCAGAGAAGTGGTAACCATGATTAATTGAGAACTATCAATTGGAAACATTTTATATTAACCTTGATGCATTCAAGGATAATGATTATGTCATATTAAGGGTATGATTTACTATCCTGCATCATCATATCTATCAAATATTTCTGCAGCTATGGAATTTCTTTGGCAAATCCTCATGTTTCCTTATGGAGCAAGTGCAAAATCTTTAAAACTTCAAGAATTTTTTTCACCAAAATTGAGCAATTTCTAAATGCAACTTTGTGATACATGGTATTCTGTGGTCTGGAACAAGTATTCGCTGTAAGGAAAGGGCAAACTGTGCATTTCTAATTTAGAATACAAGTAACATGCTTAATTTCATCTGATTGCTGAAATGGCAGGGTGATCAGAGGTCACCTGGAATTATACCATTAGCAGTGAAGGATGCTTTTAGTATTATTCAGGAGGTACCATATGAGATGTTGACTTATTTAACTTCTATTTCTTGTTCCTTTTTATGGATGCTAATGGGCCACTTATGCTGTAGACACCAAGCCGGGAGTTTCTTCTTCGTGTTTCATACCTGGAGATCTATAATGAGGTGAATTTCTTCCACTTTTTTCCTTAGCTATTAGCCTGATATTCTTTTCTCTGTCTTGACAGACTTCCTTTTCCCTTGACAACTTATGTAAACTATCTTCAAATCTGCATTGGCTTTTATGCAATATCACTATTCTCAAGGTTTTTATCTTTTCAGGTTGTTAATGACTTATTAAATCCAGCAGGACAAAATTTGAGAATTAGAGAAGATGCTCAGGTACCTTTTGTTGGTTATGATACCCTTGTTCAGTTGTTTGATATGGTTTCTATGTCATTCTTTACCTTATAACGCTTCAATATCTACTTAGATTGACTTCAGTGAATGTGGAAATTATGTTAATTGGAGATTCATGCTGAGCTTTTGGCATGATAATGTTTCAACATCCAAATGAGGCCAACTATAGTTTATGACCACATAATTTCAGCTTAGTATCATAATGTTTCAGAATGATAATGTAGCAAGTACACATCTATAAAGTTGCCTAGTGGCTTCTTGCCATTTGTGCATTAAGGAGTTTGCTGTTTTTGCCTTGTCTTAAATTCTGCATGAGTTTCCATTTCTTTTATCTTGGATATTTTGGTATTTTCTCATAATATAATATATTCCTCTTATGAATAGATTGTTATTGGTGTATGCAATTTTGCTGTTAATATGGGTATGCCTAGTGTTTTTTTGCATGTTTGAAAGTGTATTATTTATCTATTGCTTGGTTTATGGCTTTAGGGAACCTTTGTTGAAGGAATAAAGGAAGAAGTTGTACTATCCCCTGCTCACGCCCTCTCACTTATAGCAGCTGGAGAAGGTAAAGCATGCTGGCATGTTTTGCTATATCCAGATCAGATAGAACTGAAGACTGTTTAAAGCCTTGTGAACCCTAGCTTCAGATGATATGCCTTATCAAAACTAATCTTATCTATGAATTTTTGAGCTGGATAAATGACTAAATAGTTTCCTGGCACAGAAAATAGGGGGCTTATGCACATCAGTTGTTGATGTAGATATGTATATGTCTGTGACTGTCCTCTTCATTGCACCTCTTGTTAATGTTTGTTATTTGGGCCAGTGCCTTTCCTTCTGCTAGCTGTAATGGAACTTTTTTCAAGCTATGTGATTAGATTTCGTTCTTTTTAAACAGAGCACAGACATGTTGGATCAACAAATTTCAATCTACTCAGCAGCAGGAGCCATACAATTTTTACATTGGTATTTCACTGTTACCTTGGTCCGTTAGAAGTTCCTTGTTCCCCGTTTTCTAGTTTTAACACTTTAAAGTGAAAAAAGATGTTTTCAGATACTGTTTTAAGTGGTATTAATTGCAATCTTTTCATCTAAGAATTTGTGAGAAATAATGTTAACTCCTATTTTGAAGTGTGGATATGTGTTATATGATGTTAATCATTTTTGCTATTGTTCTGATTTTGGATGGTGTATGTGAGTAATTGATGATCATTGACATGTTCACAAATTCACTGCCACAACTGATTATATTTCCTATGACTACCTTGTCTACAGACAATAGAGAGCAGCCCGTATGGTGAAAATAGTGAAGGTGAAGCAGTAAATCTATCACAGTTGGTAATTTCTACAGCCTTAGTTCTGGGACCCATTTCAGTTATTTCTTGTTACTTCTTTCTATTTCCAGTTTTGTCTTGTTTTTTATTTTATTTAGATATGTTTATCCTATTTTCTATTTTGGAAGGAGCTAAAGATTTTAGTGTTGACTTATCACACTGTTGATCAAAACATTTTACTTTTTCCTTCTTTTATGCATGCATGCAGAATCTCATCGATCTGGCAGGTTCTGAGAGCTCGAAGGTTGAAACAACAGGCATTAGGCGAAAAGAAGGGTCTTATATCAACAAAAGCTTGCTAACTCTAGGAACTGTGAGCCCTAATTTATTGTTCTTTTCTGGTCATAGTCTAAATTGAATTGTTTATTCATTCAGTTTTCTCTTTAATCTCTAACTCAATAGTTGGATCATATGTAGTTCATCATTTCTGGTGTCTGTGAGATCACCGTCTTCAGGGGCAAATCCATAAATTTTTTTTTTTTTGGGGGGCACGGAATTGAATTATAAATTTTTAAGGGATCAAAATTTAATTTTATCATTATTGAAGGGACTAAACAGAATTTTTTTCATTTTTAGGGGGGGGGGGCAAAGTGCAATTTAACCATATATTAACTTATAATTTAATCATTTATGAGAGGGGCTGAATTACGATTTTCCCATTTGAGGGGGGGAGGGGCACATGGCCCTTGCCTGCCCCCTAGATTCGCCTCTGACTCTCTGTGAATACAGTTAGGTTATTTAACTATATGATAACTTTAACAAAGCATTTGGAGAGAATATATGCAATTACAAAGCAGAGTAACATCAAACAAACTTCCTATTTAATATTTTTTGTCATGCCTGTTATTTTTTTCCTGCTCAAAATATTGTTAAATTTTAAAGGGATGCACCAAAAGTGTTTTTCTTATGTTAATAGTGTAGCTGTTGACTGAAACTAGTATAATGTATGGTATGATTTTAAATTTCTTTTGCCAAAATATGCTTGCTAAGATGTTGGTTTGTTAAATTGTTAAAACAAGTTTGTAAGAAGCACAATTTTCAAACACATCATGGATAAACTCACTAGATTTGCCTCTGACTGTCTGTGTATACAGTTAGGTTATTTAACTATATGGTAACTTTAACAAAGCATTTGGAGAGAATATATGCAATTACAGAGCAGAGTAACATCAAACAAACTTCCTATTTAATATTTTGTCATGCCTGTTATCTTTTTCTTGCTCAAAATATTGTTAAATTTTAAAGGGATACACCAAAAGTGTTTTTCTTATGTTACTAGTGTAGCTGTTGACTGAAACTAGTATAATGTATGGTTTGATTTTAAATTTCTTCTTCCAAAATATGCTTGCTGAGATGTTGGTTTCTTAAATTGTTAAGACAAGTTTGTAAGAAGCACAATTTTCAAACTCATCAAGGATAAACTCATGCTTCTGTGTCAAGTACCTTTCCTGTGTTCTGTGTTTTTTTATGGTACTTAGACCAGTAGACATACAAATATAAGACGCTACATGACTGAGTTAAAATTTTTTATTGTCATACATTTTTGAGTTTTTAATTGGACATGGGTGGTTCTGAGATGTATTCTTTTAACATTTTGTGGTATGTTAATCGCGCATGATATTTTAGAGCACACGCTTTGTTCTTATAACAGCTGAAATTTACTGCATGTTAGAAGTGAGGACATAGACATGTCATTTACTGGATCTTTGTCGAGCAATAGTACTTTCTCTTTGTTCCTATATATATTTGTCAACACTATCGTAAATGTCTCTCTTATGGGATAAACATTGCTTAAAATATAACCTTTTTTTTCTCTTCTTTTTATAGGTTATTTCTAAATTAACAGATGGGAGAGCCACTCATATACCATATAGGGATTCTAAGCTTACCAGGCTGCTTCAGTCTTCATTAAGTGGTCATGGGCGTGTATCTGTAAGCATAATTGGATGCCTCTGTTGAAAAACATATCTATGTTAACAAAAGATATTAGAAATGTCATGCCATTTGTTTCCATGAATTTGTCATACTTGCTTATTGGTGTTCTTTTTTGTTTCTTTTCTGTCCAAAATTTCAGCTCATTTGCACTGTAACTCCTTCATCAAGTAATAGCGAAGAGACACACAATACATTGAAATTTGCCCACCGTGCTAAACACATTGAAATCCAAGCAGAACAGAACAAGGTATGCATGTGTTTCTATTGTATGTATATGTTTTTTAATAATTGAAGGGGGTTATGCTAGGGATTGAACCCAACTCTTACGCCACTCAAAATTTGTGCCACTAGGCTAAAGGGTTGTTGGCATATTGTATGTGCTTAATATGGACATATATGTGTGCATGAATTGTTTTGCGTGCCTGTGTGTACACTATGGGTGTTTATACTTGATGCACACACCACACACACACACTGACAAATATACTTAATCAGGATTTTCTTTTTTGTTATTTACTTTATCAAAAATGCAGATTATTGATGAGAAATCACTGATCAAAAAGTACCAAAATGAGATATGTGCTTTGAAGGAAGAGCTAGAACAATTGAAACGGGGTATTCTAACCATTCCTCAACTACATGATATTGGAGAAGATGATATTATACTCCTAAAGCAGAAGGTACATTTGTTCTGTTTTGACTACAATAGCTGAACTTTTAATGTTTGATTGTATTTTGGTCTAACTATAAATCTACTCCAGGGGTAAAATTTGTCTTTTTATGTAACTATGTGATTTGAGATTGTAGAGAGATGCTCAGTAGTACAAAACGCTGACTCCTTGTAGTAGTTGTGGTTAAAGTTTTGACATATCTTAGCAGTGCTTCTTCTTTCTTAACCAGTAGTGAATATTTATTTGTGGGGCATGTTGATTGTGAAGTTATGTTTTGTCTAATATTGGTTGTCCTCCTCACCTACTCATTGCTGTGTTATGGATTATTCTGTCTGATCAAATATCATCCAAGGCTTGTCAGCCATTGATCATATTGTTCCTAGCACATAATCACCCATTTGGTTAGTATAGCTTTATGTGTTTTGAGTAATCTTTTGCATAATAATCAGTCATTTTGATTTTGCTACGTTATTTGATCCTTTTAAGCAGTTCCAAGGATGCAAAAAGTAATATGTTTGACCCATTAGCTGGAACCCCACTTTTTGGCTTTGCTTGTATGAAGGACTGAAAGGAGTGAGGATGGAAAATTTGTTAAGATCCATACCACTTTCCTACTTTATAGCTTAACCATTAGATTAACAAATTTTCTGTCCTCACTCCTTTCTATCCATCATATCATGCAGAGCCTTAAAGTATTTTCTAGAGAGGCTTGTAAGCTTATTATAGATCTGGTTACCATATACTAAGAACTGACCTTGCTTACCTGATTTTCTTTGCAAACTAATAGCAGGTGTTGGCAATGTAAATTAAAGAAGGTTTTTCTTCTACAACATGGTTTTTGTTCAGCAGGCTTTTCCATGATTTCAATAAAATGACTTTTTTGTTGTTGCTAAACATTTTGAACTTCTTTGTAGGTTGCTAATCTGTGGATTTCTACTAATGCAGTCTTCCTAGTCTTTGAATCTTTTGATGACCATAGAATACACGCTTGGGGAGAATCAAGTACCAATTATAGGTGCTTTTGGTAGAATGAGAAAATAGTGACTTCCTCAATATGGGGAAAAACCATTTTCTTTTTAATTGCCGACCTTCCTATCCTGCCAGTCTTTTGGCACTGCACACAAGATGCTTAGTTGAGATTGAATACTGATGTGAAATCATAGGGGAAAGACAACTTCAAGATATTTATTTCTTAAAAAATCCAGATTGATGTTATCTCATGGGCTTCTGTCACGTTAAATTGGATTCATTTACATTAGATTTCTACTCAAAAACATATGATAATAGTGTGCTTGGCATATTGCTGGCGTAAGGTGTGAACCTAAAGAACAAGAACCTTGAATTTGTGTCCTATTAAAATGTTTCTTTTACTTCTCCTTTCCATTTCCCTTTTCAATAAAGTAACATACGTTTTTTATGTATCATTTTCATGTCTCATTTTAAACACATGGTGTCAGGTTAATTTATTTGATGTAAAATAGTTCTTGAATCATAGCTGCTAATTTTATCCCAAAGGGGAAAAGAAAGATGAATCACATCTTGACTTTGACAATTCATTTGTTATGATCTGTAAAGCTAGAAGATGGTCAAGTCAAGCTACAATCAAGGTTGGAGCAGGAAGAAGAAGCGAAAGCAGCTTTATTGAGCAGAATACAGCGATTGACAAAATTGATTCTTGTCTCCACAAATGCTTCACAATCATCAAGGTTACCGCAACGCCCTGGGCCAAGGAGGAGACATTCATTTGGAGAAGAAGAGGTATGATTGCTGATCTTATTTACTTTCTATGTTCATTCTTCATGTTTTTCTTGATGGATGGGAGTTATTTTACACACTAAGTCTTCCACTTTGACTTAATCTGATTGTATCTAATTATACTTACTTATATCTAATGCACAGCTTGCATACCTACCACATAGAAGGCGGGACATGACTCTGGATGGTGAGAATGTTGAATTGTATGTTTCCCTCGAAGGGAATGCTGAAACTGGATGTGATACATTGAAAGAGGAGAAAAAGGCCCGAAAGAATGGCTTGCTAAACTGGCTTAAGCACCGAGTATGTTTGTTTTAGTACTCTGTTCTCCTAATGTTTATGTTTATTGTTTTATATTCAAAATATGAGCTTTGGGGTTCTTTATAAAGTAGCTAGGATAGATTAGTGATGAAAATTTTCTCACCATCTGATCTTACATTCATTTCAGCAACTCAGCACACACCAAAACAAAATTATTTGGAAGAGTCTTACTTCTCTAATGATAAAAGTTGCCATTTGTTTCATTAATTTCAAGTGTTGGCAGTGTTTTCCCATCTATTATCATGGAAGATCTGCATTAAACTGCAATAGTCAACATTTTAAACAAGAGTTCATGATTTCTATTGATATGCTTATTAAGATTATAAAGAAGCCTTAGCTGCATTTTTTTGGCTTTAATATTCTTTTTCCTCATTTAGGTTTATTTGTTTAATAATTTATTTTTGCCTTATAAGGTCAGTGGCTTTGCACTTCTCTATTGCTGAACTTTGCTACACCAATATATCCTTTAATTGTGGTAAAATGTAAAAATTGGTAAAAACCTTAACTAGAAAATGGATAGAATAAAACTTAGTCTAGATGCTTGAAGCAAATGCTCTTTTTCTTATTATTATTTTTAAAATTTCACAATTGATGCTCGGTATAAAGGGCTAAAGATAAATAGTTCATGCAAACTAAATAACATCATGCAAGCATTAATACCTACTAGTTGGTTTCAGTTACATGAATAGTTTCTTATGAAGCATGTATAGATGTAGATCTCTTTCCTCAATAACTTATATTAATTTATGTTTCCTCTGCAGAAACGTGATAGTGGTATGGAGTCAATGATGAGTGCCAGTGATAAGTCAAGTGGAAATAAATCTAATAGTACCCCTTCAACCCCTAAATCAGGAAGTAAAAAATTCAATGTGGAATCTAGGCTTTCCCAATCCTTGTTTACAGAAAGTTCTCCATGCATGGATCTTCTCTCGGATGCTAGACGGCATAGAGAAGTTCCAGAGAACGATTACCTTGGACAAGAGACACCTTTGGTATGCAAATATATTTTGTTTCCACAACTGTTTTTATTTCTTTTTCTATTGCACACGTTATTCTTGGATTAATCTCTTTCCTGCTCTGACTTAATTAAACGTTTCAAATTTACAGCATACCCTTACTGTTGCAGAATGTTTTTTCACCACTGTTATATTTAGAATTTGCTCTGACCTCAGTTATCTCCCCTTTTTTTTGGTATCATGCATGATTCAGCAAGTATATTTGATGCCTTATTTATTTCAGACAAGCCTAAAAGCAGTTGATCAGATAGATCTACTAAGGGAGCAGCAGAAGATTTTGTCTGGAGAGGTAGCACTTCATTCAAGCACTTTAAAACGATTGTCTGAGGAGGCTGCAAGAAACCCCCAGAATGAACAGATTCATGTAAATACTGGCATCATGCTTTCTGTGTTATTCGCTTTATAGTCTCCCTGGATATTGGTTCTTTCTTTCTTCTTATTATTTTTATTATTTTAATTTTTTCTAGGACAAGATGAAAAGGATAAGTGATGAAATCAGGGGAAAGAATGAACGAATTGCTTTGCTAGGAAAGCAAATTGCTGATTCCATCATGGTTTCAAGCAATATGGAGAAATCAGAAATATCACAAGTAAGTTCAGCTTTTGTTGTTGGTTCCATAGGCCAAATGCCCCGCATCCTGCAACTCCATCTTTACTCTGTTTTATAATGCTACAGTCTACTGTTGCTGAATTGGTGGCGCAATTAAACGAGAAATCCTTTGAACTTGAGGTAATGTATGCTTCCACATATGTTTCAAATGCTTCGCATGAGTCTCTGTATTGTATAGTAAGGGCAGTTGGGTTAATCACGTTAAATTTGGTTATAGAATGTTCTAGTAACCTAACTGTGGACTCAGCTTACAAGTTCCTACATTTTATAGTATAGGAATCTATAGAACCTGCTTCAGTGACCAAGTTGAACGACAGGAGTTGGAGGCAGCAAAGAATTCTTTAAAACATTCCTCAACCTTTTTCCCTTTGTCCCTTTGCTTTGTCTGGTTTTCTCTTATGAGTCTATTATTAATTCTGTTTCCAGGTTAAAGCTGCAGACAATCGGATAATTCAAGAACAGCTTAACCTTAAGGTAGATATACCTACTCAACCTATGGTTTTAAGTAATAATTGTCCCACACTCATGCCTTGCAAGTAACTTCTCTTTCTGGGGTTCCATTCTAACTTCACATTTTTACCAGATTTGTGAATGCGAAGGATTGCAAGAAACAGTTGCATCCTTAAAGCAGCAGCTATCTGATGCACTAGAATCACCAAATGTCCGTTCTAAAGCCTCCTATTCCCAACAATTCAAAATGAATGGCCTGCAGATGGACAAAGAAGTTGCGGCACCAAAAGAGATTAGTAGAGATTTGCTTATAAAAACACAGGTGCTTTTACATGCTCAGATGTGGTGCTGATATGGTACCTTACTCGAGTGTTGCTATCTTATTAAGGCCAAGTCATGCAAACGCACACAGTTCAGTCATTTGCACTTGTCCCCATGCTCTGCTCCTTTTGACGATTGAATATGTCTACATGTTGTTTCTGTTTCTCGGCACACATACAAGGACGCTATATGCAGTCTTATGTTTTTATTCCCAGATTATACATCACAGTGACATTAGCATTTATGATTAGCCTAGCATCAGTTTTATTCTGGGTTTACTTTTTACTGATTTCACTTTCATTACAGTAAATGGTATAAGCTAATTTCCTTGTTTTGCTCAATCAGGTGACCGAGATTGAGGAACTGAAGCACAAAGTTGTGGGACTAACTGAGTCAAAAGACCAGCTAGAGTCGCAGAACCATAAACTGGCAGAGGAGAGTTCATATGCCAAGGGACTAGCCTCAGCCGCTGCTGTGGAGCTTAAGGAATTGTCAGAAGAAGTTGCTAAACTAATGAATCAAAACGAGAGACTAATGGCAGAACTCGCTGCAGCAAAGAATCCTCCCACACAACGTCGAACAAGTACACTACGGAATGGTCGAAGAGAGAGTCTGACCAAACAACATGACCAAGGTGGATCATCCTCTTATTTAAAGAGAGAACTGGCGATGAGCAAAGAGAGAGAGCTTTCATATGAAGCTGCTCTTCTAGAGAAGAATCAACGTGAAGCTGAGCTACAAAGAAAGGTTGAAGAATCTAAGCAAAGAGAAGCTTATCTAGAAAATGAACTTGCAAATATGTGGGTTCTCGTTGCCAAATTAAAAAAATCTCATGGAGTTGATACTTAAACTGTAGTTTCCGAATCAACTAAAGGGATACAGTGAGGTGAGCTTGAAATCTGGAAACGACTGGTTCAGTTCGGGGCACAGTTTATTCACAAACAATAATTCGGCTTCGGCTTTGATTTAGTATTTGGTTTCAGAGAGTAGTGTCCTGAGAATGTTGTGCATTGCATGTAGAGGGGCCATTGTACATTCCATAGGAGTTTTTTCTTATTCATCAAATTTGTTGCATCTTTTGGGTTCTCTTATCCATTGGGGCATTGTATATGAAAAGCTTCAGTTTGTGTACATATGAGTTCTGAAGCAATGCAGCTCTCAAATGTGTAGTTTTGCTTTTCATCAATTAATTTTCATCTCTGTTTCGCTGTAAATGTCTTATGCTTTAGATTGATATAGTTGCAGTGAGCCATATATGCATGTGTGTGTGTGTATATATTCATGTTTCTGATTTAACACCATAATTAGGCTTTGAATGGATTACATCTGCTTCCTCATTTGATTCCTTTAACAACCCTTTGTTTGTGGAAACCATCTAACTGTTAAAGAAAAAAAAGAAAAGGAAATGAAAAACATTCCCAAAATGAACAAAAGAAAAACGCCCAAAACCTTCGATTAATATTATCTTATAATTAGCCCTTATTTTTTAAATTAAGCTTCATCGCAACTTTTGCGGAATTACATCTGTTTTGAAATCTTTTGGTTGGTGTATATTAAAGTTTGCAAATTTTAAAATTGAATTAACTGTAAGCATATTGTGTCAAACAATAGTATAGTTATTTTTATAATGAAATACTTCGTTTTAGTATTTTAAACATCGTATCTTCAAGGAGAATCAAAGCAATTAAATTTTTAGATAAATTCAATATTTATAGTTTAATTAAGACGGTGCCATGTTGTGTTTAATTCATTAGACATGGTTTATTTTTTTTTTCTGTGTTACCATTAGATCCATTCCTAATAATTTAGTTCATTATTTTATGTTACTTCGGGTGGTTCTTATTGTGCGGGTGCAGCGGGATGAGGAGCGATAGGGATGGAGGAGTAAGGGATGGGCGGTGATGAGGATTGGCGGTACTTACGGTGGGTGTTGGGCAATGATGATAAATGGTGGTTCTAATTGTTGGTATTTTATCAGAAAAGAAAACTAAAATGATGAAGAAAACTGAACTGAGAAGTAAAGTAATTGATGCTGAAATGGAAAATGGAAAATGTACATTTTATTGAATTGAAACTAGTGTTTATATAGTAAACAAATTAACAACTACTAATTAAAAGTAGGCTACTAACATAATCATAATCTCAAAAAAAAAAAAAATCTCTAAAAAACTCTAAAACAAATCAAAGAGTTATGATTATATCTAAAATTAGCTAGATTATGATAACTAAAGCAAATCTTGAACACTCCTCCTTGCTTCAGTTGATGCAGACACCAAGTGTTGTTCTCAAAACTTCAAATTTGCTTACTGGGATCGGCTTGGTGAAGATATCTGCAACCTGCTCCTTTGTTTTGCAATAAACCAATATAAGGTTACATTTTTTTTGCACTTCCTTCAAAAAGAAAAGCTTAATGTTGAAATGCTTAGTCTTCCCATGAAATGCTGGATTATGAGAAATTGTAATGGCAACTTGATTATCACCGAAAATCTTTGTGTTTTCATTTTGTTCAAGGTTAAGATCACTTAATAATTTTTTCAACCACAAAGCTTGATTAACAGCGGCTGCTGCAGCAACAAATTTTGCTTCAGCAATGGATTGAGCCACAATTTCTTGCTTCTTCGAGCTCCATGAGAAGACACCAGATCAAAAAGTAAAACAATAGCCTGATGTACTCCTCATGTCATCAAATGGAACTCCCCAATCACTATCAGAGAAGCCAACAAGCTTGAACCCCTTGCTTCTTGTGAATTTAACACCAAAATTACTCGTGCCTTTGATATAAGGAACTACTCTCTTGGCAACCCTAAGATGCAATTCACTGGTACAATGCATAAATTGTGGCAAAATACTTACAACATTTAAAATATCAAGACGTGTTGCTGTAAAATACATTAAACAACCAATCAAACTTCTAAAATACCCCTCATCAACTTTATCAGCTCAATCTTCTTTACACAACTTCTCTTTTTGATTCATAGGAGTGCTTACTTTCTTGCATTCTTCAAGTTTGAATTTCTTTAAGATTTCCTTGGCATACTTCTTCTAGCAGATGAATACTTCATATTCAGCCTGTTTAATTTCCATTCTAAGAAAAAAGGACATCAATCCAAGATCTTTCATATCAAAAACCTTCATCATCTCTTGCTTGAATTCCTCAAGCAACCATGCATCATTTCCCATTAGCAAGAGATCATCAACATAAAGAGAGACTATCAAAATATCATTACTCCGACGTTTGACATAAAGTGTGGTCTTGGATAGATTTTTTTCAAAACCCAAGCTCAGCAAATGATCATCTATCTTACTTTACCAAGCTCTTGGAGCTTGTTTCAGCCCATAAAGAGTCTTCTTGAAAAGAAATACCTTGTCTTCCTCTTCTTTCTTCACAAAACTTTTAGGCTGCTCAACGTAAATTTCTCTTATGTCACAAAACCTTGAGAAGAAAGTAAAAAATATGCTATGTCAGCAATAGGCCTGTCCATTAGCTTGGCCACCCTTGTTTAAATCTATGTCCAAATTGTCGCAATCGCTTGAATTGGAAGCTTGAGTGGGAGTAGCACTAGGTTCTCCAGCCCAAGAAAACAACTTTGGGTCTTCTATTCACCAAGAAAATCCATGACCAGAGCTTGAAAGAGACTTTTAATCTTTGTAATTATAAGGATGATGGTTGGAGGCTCTCTTTCTCCAATCTGCCTTGGTCTTAGACCCTTATCATGTCTGATATCGTACTTGTTTACTTTTTCTTCTTATTCTTCTTCTTTGGGATTGAGTTGGACATGTGCCTTCCCTTTTCCCTTGAAATGATAAAAACGGGGATTGGCACTTTCAGCATAAAGGTTCTTGCCAACTTTTACCTTCAGCTTTTAAGGAGTAGATGACGGATGCATGAGAAAAAGCTTGTCGTTACATGTAAGAGGTTGATTTAGAGCAGGTGCAAAAGTCGACGCTATTTTCATGACACAATGGCTTTCCTTTTTCCCTTCTAGTCTACTTCTCCTTGCACCATTGTTGCATCTGGGTTTTTTCTAATAAAAAAGTAAAGGCAAAGTGTTAATATATATGGAGAGAGGGAGAGAGAGAGAGGGAGACAGAGAGGGGTAAGGGAATGGGGGAGAGGGAGGGAGGGGAGGGAGAAAGAGTCACAATGGCTTTCCCTTTGCCCTTCTTGTCTACTTCTGTAACACCCCTCACCCGTATTCAACGCCGGAATAGGGTTACGGAGCATTACCGGACTTATAGCACAAATAATCATACATTTTCCATACATTTCTCAAATTCAAATAAACATAATTCAAATTCAACCATATTGTCCCTATTACGAGCCTACGAGGCCTAAAACATGCATTCGAGGTGGTTCGGGACTAAACCGATAACTCATGAAATTTTAGGGAAACTTAGAAAATTTTTCAAAATACAAGGGACACACACCTGTGTGGCCCGATCGTGCGTCTCACACAGCCGAAGACATGCTCATGCCATAGGCTGTGTGGACATTCGAAATGGGATCACATGGCTATGTCCCAGCCCGTGTTCGACCTCGTGTAACTCTCTGACTTAGGTCACACGGTCAACACACACTCCCGTGTGCCCTAAAAATGGCCACACACGCCTATGTGCTAGGCCGTGCTAAACCTGTAGGGTATACTGACTTATACCACATGGCCAGGTCACACGCCTGGGTGCTGGACTGTGTGGAACATACTGATTTAATTTTCAATTCAACACCAGGGGACACACGGCCGTGTAACAAGACCGTGTGTCACACACGGCTGAGACATACGCTTGTGTCTCTGCCTGTATGGACAAAAATAGGCTATTACTAAGTCATTTTGCCACCCAAACTTGCACACAACTAAACCAACCCAATTGGCACCAAAACATAGCATATGTATGCATTCATATAATCTCAACTAAGCATAAATCATACTAATTCAATACCAACAACAACAAGGCACACATGTGCTACAATATGCTTTTCCATTTCATACCAAATTCACATTCAAAATTCTAACAAATGGACATTTTCCAACATGCATCAATTTGCTTAAACTCACAAGCATACTAATTCTCAAATCATCAACCGTTTGACATCCACAATACCTATCATCAACAAGCATTACATAACCATCATCAAACTCTCAACACAAGCCATATGCACAAATATATACACAACCAAAATAACTAAATTAAGCCAACTTTCATGGCTATTTACAAAACCAAAAACATTTAACATTTAAAAGCCATCTCAAATTACCAAAATCATTACCAACTCATATACCAAAATGACCAAACTCCTATACATGCCATGTACTTAAAACACTTAAGTTCAAAAGTACCCAAGAGATAGTAGGATAGTGTGACAAAGTCTCCGACGATTCCCGAATCCGAGCTAGCTTTGATTTCACTATAAAACACAGAAAAATTAAATAAAGTAAGCTATAAAGCTTAGTAAGTCCGTATGAAAATAATAAGCAAAACTCACCATTTAATTATCATTCAAAATATGCATATAACATACTATAAAATATTTAATCACAATATTAACATGTATTCAAATCACCTATTTAACCATGAACTCATTTTTTCTATATGTTCGATGCATATATAGTTTCCGTACATACCTATATTGATACATATCTATTTCTCACCATTTCATATCTTCGATATACCCATTGAATCATTTAGAATAATACAGGATACTCGGGAATCTCGCACCCTAAGTGCCAATGTATATAGCCAAAGCTATCTCAATATCATATCTCAATAATGCTCACTTTCGAGCTATCAACGGGTCTGCTCACACAAGCTGACGATCATGACGTAACTACACGGTGCTGCTCACACAAGCTGATGAGAATCCGTAACACATGCTGGATAACTCAGCCACCGGTAGGACGTACGGACTAACACCCAAAACAATAATAACCCCTAATGACATGTCATTTGTATCCTAATCTATTCCTAAGGTTCAACCGGAATTTTCAATGTCGAATCTTCGTCGAATAGATTCGCAATGTCCTATTCATAATTTATGCAATATTAAAGCATTTAAAACACAAATATAACAATACTTTTACATACGAACTTACCTTGGATGCAAAAACGACGAATTAAGTCGATTAATCTAAAACTTTGTTCTTTCCCCGATCTAAATCCATATTTCGCCTTTCTTGATCTAAATGTAATCAAAATCAACTTATTTAATAATCAATCTATTCAATTTAGTCCAAAACACACATTAAGGTAAATTTACATTTTTCCCCTAACATTTCAACATTTTTACAATTTAATCCTTATTTCATAAAATCACAAATTCATGCAATTTAACCAAAACCCATGCTATTCGAATTTCAATTAGGTCCATATTTTTCATTTATTTCACAATTTACCCACAAAATTTACACATTTCACAATTTAACCCCCAATTGACATTTCACTCAAAATCATTTAACAAATGTTGTTTATCTAAAAACAACTATGCATTTTATACCATTAAATATCAAAATACATCAAAATTCATCAATGAAAAAACCCTAAACCTTTAACAATTTTGCAAATTAGTCCCTGGGCTAGCTAGACTAAGCTGCAACGATCTCAAAAACATAGAAATCGTTAAAAACAAGATAAAAACGAACTTACAATTAAGCTAGCAAGTGATTGAATGCTTCAAACCCTGAAAATGGTTTCCCTTCTCTTCAAATTTCGGTACTAGGAAAAAGATGGACAAAAAAAATTGGATTTTGGTTTTACTTATTTTAGTTTTATTTAATAACTTACTAATATAACCTTAAGTAAATCATTCTAATGATGTCCATAAATGTCCATTACCAATATTAATTGTTTAATTATCATTTAAGGCTATACATATAAAAAAATCTATAGCAATTTGATACTTTCTTCTCATAGAACTTAAATTTTGCACTTTACGCAATTTAGTCCTTTTTATCAAATTAAGCACTTAAACGATAAAATTTCTTAACGAAATTTTCACACAAACATACTATCATGCTGTAAACATTAAAATAATAATAAAATAATTATTTTGACTTCAGATTTGTGGTTTTGAAATCACTATTCTAATTTGACTAAAAACAGACTGTTACAACTTCTCCTTGCACTGTTATTGTAGCTGGATTTTTTCTGATAAAAAAAACAAAGGAAAAGTGTTAATATATATGGAGATCAAGAGAACGAGAGATTAGATGAAGACAAGAAACACAATATATAATGGAAACATTGAGCAGGGAATGTAAGACATTATTAAAAAATACAACCACAAATTTTAAATATAAATAGTAAAACAAATAGAATATATATAAATATAATTTCAGCACTTTTAAAAGAAATTTGGCTTATGTCTAGACTTAAATGGAGCGGTGGTTAAACCTCTTGTCAAACACATTTTGACAAATTTAGTTTTTTTAACTCCATATATCTTTCGAATATCTCATTTATTACCTTCATCAGTCAATAGAGCGGCAATCCAATAAAACCAATATTTATCTGATTATAACTATTCAGTATTTTAAATGACTAATGTTAATGCGACTTTTTTTTCTCAATCATGTGTTGTTTGTGAGGAATTTTAAGTTGAAATTAAAATTTATTTAGGCATTTCTATGCTCAAGTTTGTCACTATTAGTAATTTCATTAATGGATTTTTTTTGAATTTTCCAAATTCATAATAATTTGAATTATTCATAACAATTCTTAAATTTGAATTTGGAGCAGAATTAGGTGGGTTTCTCCGAGAGGAGGTTGCAAGTCTAAGAAAACTACTTTTTTTCTTGTTTTCACCAAAAAGATCCATGACCAGAGCTTGAAGGAAAGACTTCTGATCTTTGTAATTATAAGGATGATGATTTTGAGGCTCCTCTTCTAATCTGCCTTGGTCCTGGACCCTTATCACGTATGATATCGTAACTATTCACTTCTTCTTCTTCTTCTTCTCTAGGACTGAAATAGACAGGCGCCTTCCCTTTTCCTCTAAAAGGATGAAAACGAGGATTGACACTGTCAACTTAAGGGTTCTTGACAACTTTTACCGTTAGCTTTTGAGGATTCAACGACAGACGCATGAGGAAAAGCCTGTTGTCACGGGTAAGAGGTTGATTGAGAGCGGGTGCAAAAGTCGACACTATTTTCATGGCACAATGGTTTTCCCTTTAACCTTCTGGTCTACTCCTCCTTGCACCAAGAGAGAGAGAGAGAGAGAGAGAGAGAGAGAGAGAGAGAGAGAGAGAGGGAGTTGAAGGGAACAGTGGTTAAACCTCTTGTCAAACACTCATTTGACAAATTTGGTTTTTTTAACTCCATATATCTTTCGAGTATGTCATTAATTACCTTCATCAACCAATAGAGCGACAATTCAATAAAACCAAAATTTAGGTAATTACCTTCATCAGTCAATAGAACGACGATGAGGATTGGTGATACTTATGGCAACGATGATGAATGGTGGTTCTTTATGTTTCAAATAAATCCAAAAAGGTGTTTTGGATTAATTATAGAGAGATCATTAACTTTAGTTAAAAGTAAAATAATATGCTACATTAGCAATAGATCTGTCCATGAGCCAAGCCACCCTAGTCTAATCTTCCCTTCACTCAAACCTTAGTCTCAAATCTATGTCCAAATTGTCGCAACTGCTTGAATTGGAAGTAGATGATTTCTTAAATTAGGATTAAGAGCAGAATTAGATGGGGTTCTCCCATCGGATGTTTCCAACCTAAGAAAACCACTTATGGTCTTCTGTTCACCAAGAAAATTCGTGGCCGGAGCTTGAATGAGAGACTACTAATCTTTGTAATTACAAAGGTGATGATTTTGAGGCTCCCTTGCTTCAATTTTCCTTGGTCCTGGACTCTTATCACGTATGATATCGTAGTTGTTCACCTTTTTTTCTTCTTCTTCTCTAGGATTGAGCTAGAAATACACCTTCCCTTTTCCCTTGAAAGGATGATAATGAGGAAAAGCACTTTTAAAAAAAATTGTGGCTTATGTCTTGACTTGAATAGACCAGTGGTTAAACATAATTGTCAAACACTCATTTGGCACAGGTTCAAATTGTGTTATCCCTTTCCCCTAACTCTAATATTTTATGGAAGAAAAGAAGAAATTGTGGCTTATATATCTATAGGCATAATGGATTTTTTGACCTTCCAACTTAAAAAAAAAGTCATTTTATCTATCTATTTAATTTTTTTTGCCTCTTTTAACCATTAAACTTATATTTTTTTTGTCAAATCACTCAAAAATAGATGAAAAAGTTATTATTTGTTAATTTTGCTGGCATGTGGATTGCCACGTGGATGACACACATTAAAATTTAATTATTTTTTAAAAATATATTAATTTTTTTTAAATTTATAAATTTTTAAAATTTAACTAAATATTGATATGTCATCCACATGACAATTCAAATATATGTCACATCAGTGAAGTTAAAAATCGTTAATTTTTCTATTTATTTTGAGATGATTTGACAAAAGATGCAAATTTAAGTACTAAAAAAGGTGGAAAAATAAAATAAAAAGTTAAAATTTTTTTTATTAAGTTGGAGGGAGAAATATGTATAATGTGATATGTAAAAACACAACAGAAATGGAATGCCTTACGACAATTTAGCTTCATTAATAAACATTATAAAACATCTCTTTATTTTATCTGTAGTTTTGTCATTCTCTGATGGTTACTTGGTTTTTGGTTAATACCCTTCTTAAACTTTATTTGTTACTATTGGAAAATAAAAGGTAAAAATATGAGATTTAAAATAAAACTTTTCCTTAAAAAATCTTTAATCTTAAATTCTTTTAAGAAAAAGGTAATAATTATAAAAAGAATCATTTTACACACTCAAAATATAAAAGTTTACAATTTAAGCACCCACGTTAGATAGTGCGGTCATTTTGACCATTCGCGTTAAAATAAAAAACGGCAAGTTGACGTGGTAGTTAAAAAAATCGGTAATATAACAAATTTAGCCCTCAATTTTTACACATTATATCGATTTAGTCATAAGTTTAGAAAAATTAATCCTTAAAATTTATAAATATTCTTAATTTGATCCTAATTCTAAAATATATATATATAAATAGATAAATATCTTCAAAAATATAATAAAAATTTTAAATTTTGTATTAATATTAATATTAAATAAATATAAATATATTAACATTGAATAAAATAAAATCCCTATGCAAGGCAATGAGCTGTATATCAATAAATTGTTTTAAAATTCCATTAAAAAGAAGGAAAACTTGAACACCCTCATTTTTTGATAAAGAGAACTCATATAATCTGAGGTTAAAGAAAAGAGGAAATAGATCATCAAGAAAATATTGAAGATGGACAACGATTTTTTTACTCATTTCATTTGATAATGATAGACTAAACAACAGAAAACAATAACACAACAAGACTTAAAACCGTGGACTTTTATAAATTTATATGACTTCAGCACTAGAACCTGACCTGTTATAAATATTGGTTTTCTGATTCTGTAGCTAAAAAACGAAAGGGTTTGAGTTTTGACTTGACGTAAACAAAAAGAAAAAAGGCAAGCAAACCCAGAATACATCCTTCGAAACTAACCAAAAAAAAAAGCTGGTAGGTTTATGTATTCTAATCTTCCCTCCACTCAAACCTTGTCTCAAATCTAAGTCCAAATTGCCACAACTTCTTGAACTGGAAGGTTGATTGAGAGCAGCAACATGTTCTCCTCGTTCCATCAAATGATTCATTATATTAGGATTAGGAGTATAATTAGGTGGGGTTCTCCCAAAGTATGCTCCGAGCCAAAGAAAACCACTTATGATATTCCGTTCACTAAGAAAATCTGTGGCCAGAACCCGAAGGAGAGGCTTCTGATCTTTGTAATTATAAGGATGATGATCTTAAGTCTACCTTGCTCCAATCTACCTTGGTCCTGAACCTTATCACGTTTGATATCGTAGTTGTTCACTTATTCTTCTTCTCCAGGACTGAGCTAGATAGGCGCCTTCCCTTTGCCTTTGATAGGATGAAATAGAGGATTGGCACCGCCAGCATAAGGGTTATTTGTTGTTTTAATAGGGTTGGAAGTGTGTAAATTATTGTACTAAAAAATCACACAAAGTTCAATTCCGAGGAAAGAGAGGTGGATCACAAGGATCTCTTAAGTACCAAGTCTTTCCTTAGACAGAATATCCCTTCTATCGTAATTTAATAGCACAATTAAATACTACTATTATACCCTCAAATATTGAAAGAAAAATAGGACAAGAAAGAACACAAGAATTTTAACGAGGTTCGGTAAATTATACCTACGCCCTCGGGCACTAACACCAGATGATAACTTCACTATCTCCAAAATATTACAAACAACTAGAATTCCTTAAGAATTCTCAAATGGGAGAAGAGAGAAAACTAAGTGAGAAAGAATAGTTGGGATGATTTGAAATGAGAAATGGGAAGGCCTATTTATAGTTGAAATTCAAGGACCAAACCATAAATAGCCCATTATCTTAATGACCAAAAAAGAAATTATCCATGCCAAAAAATTCAAGTCAATTTTAGGTGCAAAATCTGCACCTCCTATTCTTGACATTTTAGTCAAAATTGATGGCTACCATTTAATTTTCATGTATTTTGTCAATGCAATTTAATGCTGCAAAACCATGCAACTTTCAACAATCTCCACCTTGAAGATTTGATTAGTATAATCACATCTTCACACACTTCCTTCAACTCCCCAAATCCAATAAAGCTATCTTTTGTAGTGCCTCCAAATGTGCTCATGAGCACCATACACCTGAAGGTGCTCAAATTCTCAGGATGTTAATCAAGTTCAAACAACGATTGAACTTGATTGTGGTTACCATCTTGGTCATCATATCTGCGGGATTATCTGCTGTCGGAATCTTCTGAAGTAGAATTTTTCCTTTTTCAAAGACTTCCCGCACAAAGTGATATCTTACGTCGATATGCTTGGTTCTTGAATGATAGACTTGATTTTTCATTAAATAAATAGTGCTCTGACTGTCACAATATAGACTAATGTGACTTTGAACAACTCCCAAGTCTTCCAACAATCCATTAAGCCAAATAGCCTCCTTAATGTACTTCAGAATCGCCATATATTCTGCCTCTGTGGTAGAAATAGCTACTGTAGACTGTAAAGTAGACTTCCAAATCACTGGGGCTTTAGCAAGAGTAAACAGATACCCCGTAGTTGAACGACATTTATCTAAATCACCAGCAAATTCGGAATCAACATATCCAACTACAAACTGACCAAGTGCTTCATCCTGCTCAAAAACTAAACCAACGTCTATGGTTTTTCGAAGATACCGTAGAATCCATTTCACAGCTTGCCAATGTCCTTTTCTAGGATCACGCATATACTTGCTCACAACTCCAACAGCTTGTGAAATGTCAGGCCGCGTACACACCATTGCATACATCAAACTCCCAACTGCATTAGCATATAGGACTTTTGCCATATATTCTTTTTCTCCTTCAGTCTTCGGAGATAATTGAGCATTAAGTTTCAAATGAGAAGCAAGTGGGGTACTTACATGTTTTGTGTTTTCATTTACACCAAAACATTGTAATACCTTTTTCAGATATTGATTCTGATTCAAATAAAGCTTGCCTCTCTGTCTATCTCTACTTATCTCCATGCCGAGAATCTTCTTGGCCTCACCTAGATCTTTCATCTCGAACTCTTGATTCAACTGAGCCTTCAGCTTATCTATCTCTTTTTAGCTCTTCGAAGCAATTAACATATCATCAACATACAAGAGTAGATAAATGAAAGATCTGTCATGCAGCTTTTGCAAATACACACAATTGTCATATTTGCTTCTTGTGTACATCTGCCTTCTCATAAAGCCATCAAATCGCTTGTACCATCGCCTTCTGGGGATTGCTTCAATCCATATAGCGATTTGTTCAAACACAAACCCAATTTCTACCACCAAAGATCTTTGTATCCTTCTGGTGAGTCATATAGATCTCTTCTTCTAGCTCTCCATGCAAGAAAGCTGTCTTTACATCAAGTTGAGCTAGCTCCAAATTCAATTGTGCTACCAAGGCCAACAAAATTCTAATGGAGGAATGCTTCACAACAGGGGAAAATACATCATTATAGTCAATTCCCTCCTTCTGAGCGTAGCCTTTAGCTACCAATCTTGCCTTGTAGCGAACATCTTTCTTGCTAGGAGATCCATCTTTCTTTGCAAATACCCACTTGCATCCGATTGCCATTTTACCTTTCGGTAATTGTGTCAACTCCCAAGTATTGTTCTTCCGGAGAGACTGCATTTCTTCATCCATGGCGCTTTTCCATTTGTCACTTTCTAAGCTTTGCATTACTTCTTGATAAGTGACAGGAATATCATCATCAACAACGGGAAGGGCATAGGCTACCATATCGATGAATCGAAAGCAGTCTACGAATTTCTCTCGCGCCTTGCAATCAGAATCGGTTCAGTGTACCCAACGGTTCTTGGGTCAGAACCTCTTCAACCTCTAATTCCTCCATTGTGCCCGGAGAATTAGACTTATTAACTGGGCAAATCCTTACTTGCTCAAACTCCACCTGTTTTGGAGTACACTCCACCTGTTGTAGAGTATCGCTTGTCTGAATATCTTCATTTGCTACCTTTTTCAATGTGGTAGATTCATCAAAGGTAATATCTCTGCTACAGATCATTTTCTTTGTGTCTAAACACCAAAGACGAAATCCCTTTACTCCAGAGGTGATTCCCATAAAGAGAGCCTTCTTTGCCCTCGGATCTAATTTTGACTCCTTCACATGGTAATATACAGTAGATCCAAAAATATGTAAGGAATCATAATCTGTAGCCGGTTTTCCAGACCATACCTCCATAGGAGTTTTTCTTTTTAATGCAGATGATGGCAAACGATTAACAATATAGCCAACATATGTCACAGCCTCAGCCCAAAATTGCTTGCCCAACCCAGCATTGGACAACATACATCGAACTTTCTCTAGCAATTTCGATTCATACGCTCTGCCACTCCATTCTGCTGTGGTGTATCCCTAACTGTGAAGTGTCGAACAATACCATACTCTTGGCACACATCGAAAAACGGATCACTTTTATATTCCCCTCCATTGTCCGTCCTAAGCCGCTTAATTTTCTTGCCAGTCTGGTTTTCAATCATAGTTTTCCATTTAAGAAAAACTCTAAGCACTTCATCTTTAGTTCTCATGGTATACACCCAAACTCTTCTGGAAAAGTCATCAACAAAAGTAACAAAAGAGTGTTTTTCTCCCAACGAAGGTGTTTTGGAAGGCCTCCACACATCTGAGTGAACATATTCCAAAATACCTTTTGTATTATGGATAGCAGTGCCGAATTTCACTCTCTTTTGCTTTCCCAAAACACAATGCTCACAAAATTTTAATTTGCAAGCCTTTGCACCTTTCAACAATCCTTACTTTGCCAGAATTTTCAAAGATTTTTCACTGGCATGTCCCAACTTCATATGCCACAACTGCATTAAATCCAACTCTTTATTATCTAAGTCGCAGCTCTCGCTCCAATAACTGTACTACCTTGGTAGTAATACAAGTTATTTTTCCCGATGCCCTTCAATATCACTAGCACCGTATGTCACTTTCAAAGCTCCATCTCTCATAGTAACAACTGAACTTTTGGATTCCAAGGCTCCCAATGAGATGAGATTTTCTTCAAACCGGCACGCATCAACATCGACTAAAACTGTGGTTAATCCATCTTGATTCTTTAATTGGATTGAACCTATCCCAATCATGTTTACGTGCATTGTCATTGCCCATATAAAGAACTCCTCCATTTAGTTCTACTAAATCAGAGAACTACTCCCTGTTAGAGGACATATGATCGGTACAACCCGAATCCAATATCCACTCATCTGAATGGAATGATGATGATGATGCAACCAATGATAGTTCAGAGTCACTGGTATCATGCTTTGCAACACAAGCATCTACAACGACTTTTCCCTTATTCTTTAGCTTTGGACAATTTTTTTTCTTCCAGTGGCCTTTCTCATGACAAAAGGCACATTCATCTTTCCCAAGTCTGGACTTTGACTTTGATCTTCCCTTCTGAGTTTTTCTCCGAGTGTATGAACGACCACGGACTACTAAAGCTTCTGTGTCTCTGATTGAGTTTTTCTGTTTGTCCTTCTTTCTCTGTTCATAATTGTATAAGGCCGCACAGACTTCGCTCAGAGATATATCACTTTTGCCATGAAGTAGAGTAGTTTCTAGGAACTCAAACTCCTCAGAAAGTGACCCCAACAGCATCAAAGCCAAATCTTCATCTTTGAATGTCTCATCCATATTTAGCAAATCAGTGACTAACTGATTAAATTTCGTGATGTGATCATTCATTGTGGTAATCGGGCGTAAGTGAAACAAAAGCAGTCTTTTCTTCAAGTAGAGCTTATTCGATCGCTTTTTCTTCAAAAAATTTCTTCAAGTGCCACCCACAACTTATTTGCGAAGTCTCCTTTGAAAAAGCATACCTCTTCTCGAAAAGGCATGATCGAATTGTGCCACATGCCAACCGATTGATCGCCTTCCAATCTTTCTCTCAGACATCATCATCTTCTTTTTTCATCAATAGCAATGTCTAGACCTTGCTGAAAAAGGGCATCTAGAACCTTACTTTGCCACATACCAAAATGGCTCGTGCCATCAAAGATCTTCACGGCCAATCTTGCATTTACAATTGTCGGTCTTGTCCATATGGACGATGTTGAAGCTTCTAAACCGTCTGTTGTCTCCATAATCTTTCAATATACCTAAGGAAATCTTTTCTGATGTGGAAGATCAGTTTAAACTGCAACCACAGTTAACCTTCGGCTCTTGATACCACTTGTTGTTTTAATAGGGTTGGAAGCGTGTAAATTATTGTACTAAAAAATCACACAAAGTTCAATTCCCAGGAAAGAGAGGTGGATCACAAGGATCTCTTAAGTACCAAGTCTTTCCTTAGACAGAATATCCCTTCTATTGTAATTTAATAGCACAATTAAATACTACTATTATACCCTCAAATATTGAAAGAAAAATAGGACAAGAAAGAACACAAGAATTTTAACGAGGTTCGGTAAATTATACCTACGTCCTCGGGCACTAACACCAGATGATAACTTCACTATCTCCAAAATATTACAAACAACTAGAATTCCTTAAGAATTTTCAAATGGGAGAAGAGAGAAAACTAAGTGAGAAAGAATAGTTGGGATGATTTGAAATGAGAAATGGGAAGGCCTATTTATAGTTGAAATTCAAGGACAAAACCATAAATAGCCCATTATCTTAATGACCAAAAAAGAAATTATCCCATGCCAAAAAATTCAAGTCAATTTTAGGTGTAAAATATGCACCTCCTATTCTTGACATTTTAGTCAAAATTGATGGCTCCCATTTAATTTTCATGCATTTTGTCAATGCAATTTAATGCTGCAAAACCATGCAACTTTCAACATTATTAACAATTTTCACCTTCAACTTTTGAGGTGTAGGCGATGGATGTATGAGAAAAATCTTGTCGTCATAAGGAAGTGGCTGATTGAGAACACGTGCAAAAGCCGGTGGTATTTTCATGGGTTCTTTCACCATGTGATGGGCATTTTGGTGAGTAGGTCTAGGGTGGAAACCTCTTTAGGGAATATTAACTCCAAAATTGTTTCACCGGATGAAATTGCAATAGCTTTCCCTTTGCCCTTCCGGTCTGCTTCTTGTTGCACCATTACTGCAGATGGCTTTTCTCTAATCAAAACCCAAATCCAAATGATTAATATATATGAGAGAGTGAGAGAGTGTGAGATTAGATGAAGACTATGGTTAATGTATAATTTTGTATGATTAGATGAAGACAGTTTGCTATCTTTTTTCTTTCTTAATATAAAACAAAACTTGTTTTAATTTTTTAATAAAAAAAGACTAAAAGTTTGCCAATATATCAATCAAATAAGCACATTCATCCTCAACCCAAAACCGAATTCCAATGACTGAGTTTTACAAGACAATGAGCTATATATCAATAAGTTGTGTCGAAACCATTTTTTTTGAAAAAACGGGGATCGGCTTTGGTTTTGAAAATGAAAACGAACATGGGAGTCGCCACCGATCTTTATTAGGTGTGATAGGATCACCTTTGTTTTAATAAAACATTTACTAAAACGATATTTTTGGTCTACGAAACTTTAGAGAACGGGTTCGAGAGTCGGTTACGTGCGGGGAAGGGTTAGCACCCTTGTCACGTCCAAAATTGGTACCTAATCGATTAATTAACGTCTTAATGTCGAATGTTGACAAGATTTTAAAATAAATTTTAAAATACAATCCCTTTTTATGAATGTTTGGATAACTTGAAGTGGATATTAAGATTAGAGCTGATCATGGGCCGGGCGGCCCGACCCGGCCCGAAGGCTTGCCCGAAAAATGGGAGGGTTTGGGTAAAAATATAGGCTCGAAAAATGGGCTTGGGCAAAAAAACGAGGCCCGTTTAGAAAACGGCCCGGGGCTCGGGTAAGAGTTTTTTGGTCCGGGCCCGGCCTAACCCGAATTATATATTAATATATTTTTATTTTATTTTTAATCATTTTAAATTTTTAATATAACCATTTTTATTATATTGTCAATTTGTGTATTGTTTTAAGAATTGTTTTATTATCATTTTTATTTGTTTTAATATTTTTTTATGTTTTTAAATATATTTAATTTATTATATTTTTAAATTTTTTTATTTAATGAAATAAGCAAAAAAAATTAATATGGGCTAGGCTGGGTCGGGCTTAGCAATTTTATTTCGGGCCGGGCTTGGACAAATTTTTAGGCCCATATTTCGGGCCGGGCTAGGCCCGAGCCTAGTAGACGAGCCTAAAATTTTATCTGGGCCTGACCCGAACCTGACCTGGCCCGGCCCATGATCACCTCTAATTAAGATTCTCTTGTTCTGAAAAAATAAAATATCACATCCAGCACGTAGGACACGACATTTCAAACCTTTGATACCAAAATCATCTCATGATTTCCAAAACTCATGCATTGAAATTTTAAAAAGGATATTCTGTTGTTCGATCAAACGATAAATCGAAACCCAGCACATAGGGCACAATTCCTCAAAATTTCTAAACACGAAATATTACATTGTTTCAAATTTTTACGATCCCTTTTTATGAATGTTATTTTTAAAATGCCTAATTACGTTGAAACGAGCATCAAAGGCTTACTCGTCCCGAGATAGTAAGATGTCACATCCAGTAAATTAAGACGCGACGTTTAAATCTTCGGGAACAAGTTTACCTTTAATCTTTACCGAAAGCTTGTGTATTTTGAAATCTAAAAGGATATTTGGCTTTTTAAGTTTAACAAGAAGATCGAAACCCAGTAAGTTAGGGCATGATTCCTCGAATTTCCTAAAACGCGAAATATTGCCTTATTTAGAAAATTCTCATTTTGAAATATAGCGAGTATAATATTTAACAATGCGCGTTATTTTGTTTGGAATAAAATAATGAACGAATGTATCTAAATACGACTCAAGATATGATTATAATAAAATAAGATAAAGTACCAGTGCATGAAGGTGGAATAATGACATACTAAAGATAAAATGACAAGCACAGTTAATGACAATAACATGATAATAAAATAAATCATAATGATAACAACAATAATTATACTATGGTTACTATTTTAATATTTACATAAAATGAATCAAGGAAAAAAATAATAATAATAATATTGAATTTAAACATTTTAAAAAATACATATATATTGGTAAAACAAATATGCAACCTATGTATTTTAAAAGGTAAAATAATAATATATAAATGAGTATACGTAATATTAAATTTGAACATTCTAAAAAATAGAAGTAATAAATAAATAAAATAACAGAAATAATAACTAAATAAATAACATAAAATGATAAGCGAATACTTAAATCTAACAAGCAAAACATTAAATTTAAAATATAAAAAAACTCAAATCGTCAAATTTAAAAAATATATAAAAAAACGAATAAGGGTATAGTAAATAAACAAGTATATAATTAATTAAAATTTCTCATTAGTGGGCTGAGGACTATATCATAATAAAGATGAAATTAACAGTAAAATAATAGAATAAACACATAAAGACTAAAATATGAGGCACAAAATTCCATAAGGACTCATCAAGGAATTATTCCTTTCGCCCTCCAAACGCACCGTTTCCAGGCAACCAAACGGTCAAAGGACCCAAATAAAAGAAAAATGAAATTCAATAGATAAATTTCAAAGAGAAAAGAATAGAATAAGGACCTTATTGAAACAATCTGCGAAAGCGAAATGATTAAATGCGAAAATAGGCCAAACTTTAAAAACACGAGGATCCTATAAGAAGGGACGGGTTGGGTAGGCCCAAATCAAGTCAAAACAACGTCGATTTTGCGTTGAAAGTATCCTCCCAATACGGTGTCGTTTTATGCATCTATTTAAGCCACCTTTTTTTTTTAAAAATCCTCACTTCTGCTAAATTTCTAAAAAAAACTTTAAAAGCTCTTTTGTTTTTCTCTGCTGGGGTCCTAAGTCCGGCCATGTGATCCAGTGGCCTTCCACCGTGGCCCATCGTTGCCCCACCGTAGACGGCGGTAGAAGGCGCCCAAAAATGGGCTTTTTCAGCCCCTTTCAAAACCTGTTCTTTCTTCTTTTGTTTCTTTAAAAAAATCTTTTTAAAACTTAGATCTACATTTAAAATGAACAGCAACAAAAGAAGAAGAAAAAAAGAAGGAGAAATAGATTGCAAAGAGGAAGCTCTCGTTTGCGCTGTACCTCCGACCCTTGTTGGAACCCAAAGGGGGTCTATAACGCTTGAGTTTCCGAAGGCTCCCAACGGCGACGGAATGCGAATAAAAAGTTAAGATTTTTATTATTATTTACCAGTTATTTCAAAATAAAAATGAACAAAAGAAGCACTTTTTTAATTTCACTACTTTTTGTATTCAATCCTCTATTTTTTTAAATATTAAAAAATCTCCCCTTTTACAAACTGATCTCCTTTCGGCTTTATAGCCGATTACAATATTAAGAAAATGTGGCTACTGTTTCTCTGCTGTTGCTGCTATCTTTTTGCTTTTTTTTTTCTTTTCTAGCTGTTTGCAGGTCTTTGGAGGTGCAGGTGATGGGACGGGCCAGGGGTGGTTGAGCCTCGAGCGTTGGACGTACTGACCGGGCACGTGGGGAGCGGAAGATGCGGAGGCTGCTGCTACAGCGCACATGGGTAGCAGCGCCTAGGATTTTCTGAGTTGAAAATGTTGTGGGCTAAGGTTTTGGTTTTAGGTTTGGGCTTAGTTGGGTTTAGGTTATTTGGGTTAAGTTTAGATTGGGTTTGTTGGGCTGTTCGGGATTGGCCTTGTAAGTTGTAAAAGGACTGTTAATAATTGTTTGGTTTGGGAGTTTTCAGCCCGGGCCAAAATTGGGCCTTACAAGTTTTAAAATTCCATTAAAAAAAGGAAAAATTGAACACCCTTATTTTTTGACAAAGAGAACTCATAATTTGATTTTAAAGAAAAGAAGAGATATATCTTCAATAATATATTGAAGATGGACAATAATTCTTTGACTTATTTCATTTGATAATGATAGACTAAACAATAGAAAAGAGTAACACAACAAGACTTAAACCCTAGACTTTTACAAAATTATATGACTTCAGCATTATAAATTGACCTTGTATATATATATTGATTTGCTGATTTTGTAGCTAAAAAGCAAAATGGTTTTAGTTGTGAAGCTAGGAAGACACCATTGACCTGACCTACTGAAAAAAAAGGTAAACTAACCCAAAATAGATCCAATGAAACGGGTAAAAAAAAAAGATTAAACCCATGTAGCGACATAAAAATTTAACTCGGTTGTTAATTGTGGCGATCTATTGAAAACTTGAAAACTTAAATTTTATTTTTAAAATAAACCGGGAGTCACCACCGATCTTTTTTCTAGGTGTGATCGGACACCTATTAGATCTCTTATTAAAACAAAATAAAAGGCTGAGTTTAGGCCTACGTTAAAATCCAGAGAAAAATTAGGGTTCGGGAGTCGGTTAAGCGCGAGGAAGGTATTAGCACCCTTGCGACGCCCAAAAATTGGTATCTCATAAACACGTGTTATCTTGATTTTCAAAAATACGAGTTCGATGTAAAGTTTAGTCATGATCCGGTTAAAACACCAGAATTTTCAATTTTCGCTTTCTTTCGAGAAAGATATACCGTTTTAACACAAGTCGATTGATATTCATCCAACATAGCGATGAAATCGATGACTTAATATTAAATCGGCATGTTGCCTTACTTATTGAAATTAAAAATTATGAGTAAAACATTATTTAAAATAAGAATTAAGTAAATAATACAAAACAACGATGCTAGTAATAATGAAATATTAAAATCGAGAATATTAAAACAACAATATTAATATTTACAAAAATAGAAATGATGTACTACCAATATGATAAGAAAAATAATATATTCATAATGACGATAGAAAATAACAATATATATAAAATATACATACACATATATAATCATACATAATATGATAAAAATCTAGGTGATGTAGTATTGAAAATATATACAATTTGGTATTAAAAAGATAGATATACAAAACACAATACTAAAATATATACACATAAGTATACATATATATGTACTAAAACATGTATGCAATAATATTACAAAAAATACATACTAAGAATGTCTATACGTAATATGGGATTAAAAAAAATATATATATATATACATAAATAATAATAACAAGTAATAAATAAATATAATGAAAATATAAAAGTAAAAAGTAGAAAATATGATATATAAACAAAAACTAGGTATAATAATGACATAAAGAAAATAAAATAATAATATGTTAAAAATAATTAATAAATATAATAACGTAAAATAGTGAAGAGCATGTCTATACATATATAATAAAATGTATATTAATAGTAATAATAAGGATAATATAAGTATATGTATACGAAAAAGTATATATGAAAAAAATATACAACTAATAATATTAAAAAATATATATATGATGATATAAAATATTAGAAAACATATGTACATAATATATATATATATGTATATATATATATACAAAATATATGCATAATATAGTGCATAAGATGTACACATAAGATAGTACAAAAATAATACTAACATGGTATTAAAATATATATACATATAACGTAGTATTTAGGAACTTATATATGATATATATATATATATATATATATATATATACATGGAAGATTATAAGAAAATATAATTGATAATGTTGAAAATATATGTATATAATATATATAACATAATATTAAAACACCTATATATAATATATAAAAAAATTATTTATATATAATATAATATATAAGTATTACGTACACATAAATATATAAAAGATTATACACTAAGACATATAATAAATATAATAAATATAATAAATACAATTAGTATAGTAGATAAATAACAGAAAATGAAAACAAGTAAATTGAAAATAAAGTAGTAAACTAACAAAAGGACTAAATCGAACATAATACACAATTTCGAGGCGAAATTAGAAATAAAATAAGCCATGGGGCCGAATTGCAACGCGTGCGTGAAGGAGGGACCATAGGCGCAATATCCCCAAGCATCTAAAACGCTGCGTATGCATAGGGACTATATTGAAAACTGTTGAGAATTTTAGGGCCAAATTAAAATATCGATAAACTTGATTTTAAAATGTTTAAAAGGCGGAGGGGTTGATCGCGCAAATAACCCCTCCGCTAAAAAAACACGCGGATCCTAGCGGGTAGGGTCGGGTCGACCCGACCCAGAGCCCTAAACGACGCCGTTTCGTTTAATAAGGGGGGGACCAAAACGGTGCATTTTGGTCCCCTATATAAGTCAAAATTTTTGGAAAAATCTCATTTGGCAACAGCAGAGAAAAAAAAAGAAGAAAGAGAAGGGAGAAAAGAGAGAAGGGAGGAAGGAGAGGGGAAAGGGAGAGCTCACCACTGCCAGGCCAATGGACGGCCACTGAGAGCTGCACCACACCACCGTGCACTGGTGGCTGAGAGGTAAAAATTTAGATTTTTTTATATTATTTTTTTACTTAATACTATATTTATATTTATAATATTTTTAAGTACTTATGTGTAAAAAAAAACTAAACAGCAGAGAAAATGAAAATTTTACCTTAGGCCTTATCGTTTTTCGTTTTCTCAATCTCTGATATTCAATTTGCTTTGATGTTATCCTTGTATCTAACTACTGATGTAATTGCTGTTATTGCTCTGGATTTTGGATGTTTTTGTATATATTTTTTATTTTTGAAATTGCCGAATCCGAACCCTTACGTTTGTTGCTTTGATCCCTTTTTATATCCTATCTTTTTTACATCCTTTATTATTTGCTATTCTATGCTTCTGTTTTGCTTGTCTGCTGTTCTTTCAGGGCATGGGCGGTGCTGAAGGAGCAGGCGGGCATGGCAAGTGTGATTGGTGGCGTGGGGGCGCAGAGGGTAGGTGGGGTTCGGCGCTGGTCAGATGCCAGTGGGGGGCTAGGCAGAGGCTGATGGGATTTGGGGTTAGGGTTGTTGGGTGTTTTCTTGGGCCAACCGGGTAGTGGGTTTAATGGGTAGGTTAATTGGGCTGAAGATGGTTTTTTTGTAATGTGTATTGGGTTATTTAGTTGGGTTAGGTATTGGGTAAGGTGTTGGGTGAGGCCCAAAATTGGCCTACTACAACCCAAAATATAATTTGAGCACTTTGAAAAGAAATTTAGCTTATGTCTTGACTTAAATGGAGCAATGGTTAAACCTCTTGTCAAATACTTGTTTGAAAATTTTGGTTTTTTTAACTCCATATATCTTTCGAGTATCTCATTTATTTCCTTCATCAGTCAATAGAGCTGCAATCCAATAAAACCAAAATTTTGGTTATTATAACTATTCAGTATTTTAAAAGATTAATGTTTATACGACTTGTTCTTTTTTTCTTAATCATGTGTTGTTTATAAGGAACTTGAAGTTGAAATTAAAATTTATTTCGGCATTTCTATGCTGAACTTTGTCACTATTAGTAATTTGATTAATGGATTTTTTTTAATTTTCCAAATTCATGATAATTTGAATTATTCATAATAATCCTTAAATTAGGATTTGGACCAGAACTAGGTAGGGTTCTCCCAGAGGATGTTCCAAGCCTAAGAAAACCACTTTTGGTCTTGTGTTCACTAAGAAGATCCATGACCAGAGCTTGAAAGAGAGACTTCTGATCTTTGTAATTATAATGATGACGATTTTGAGGCTCCCTTTCTCCAATCTGCCTCGGTCCTATACCTTTATCAGGTATGATATCATAGTTGTTCACTTCTTCTTCTTCTTCTTTTTCTCTTGGATGGAGCTGGTCAGACGCCTTCCCGTTTTGTGATTATATGTTTGATACTTTGTTTGTGCTCAGCCTTCAGGCTCTAACCTAACTATCGGCCATGAATGGCGCTTGGGATAACCTTACAGACACTTAAGATTATTTGACTAGCGACCATGAGTGGCGCGGGACTATCCGGATACCCGATTATCTGAGCAGTATGTGCAATCTAACAAGTTTGACAAGTTTGATATGCAAGTGATTTGGTTATGTAGATTTAGTGTCTCATGATTTAATTATTCGATACTCATGTCATATTTCTATGTATACATTTGATTTGCATGCTTATATTTATGAATTGCTTGAAGTATGGTAGATTTGTTGTGTACCACTGAGCCTGTAAAGCTCAGACTTCATCATCGACGAGAGACTTCTAGCATCACGTATTCAGAGTACAGTACCTTATCGACTAGTAGGCATTGTATTTCTAAGGCCTTACTTGTATTTTTTTGTAGGTCTGTAACTCATTTATCATTTTTGTTATTTTGACTATTTTAATATACGATGATATTGGAGCTCCACATATTTTGTCTAACTACTTTTATTACTGTTTTCAATATAACTATGTATGGTATTTTCTCTTATATAAAATGTATTTAAATGTTTTAAATTACTCGAAAATTTTGTTGGGTTGCTCCGGTGACCTGATGTAGTGCCTTAGTATTTGAATACTCCGTATTCGGGATTATAGTGTTACATATATTTTATTTATATAAATATTTATTTATATTTATCTATTTTGTTTCACTAATGTGTGTTTTGTCCAACAAAAGTTTACCAATACATCACTCAAATAAGCACATTCATCTTCAACCAAAAAAGGAACTCCAGTGACTGAGTTTTGCAAGACAATGAGGTATATATCAATAAGTTGTTTGAAAATTCCATTAAAAAAAAGGAAAAATTGAACACCCTTATTTTTTGACAAAGAGAACTCATTTCATTTGATAATGATAGACTAAACAACAGAAAACAGTAGCACAACAAGACTTAAACCCTAGACTTTTATAAAATTATATGGCTTCAGCATTATAAATTGACCTTGTATATATATATATTGATTTGCTTATTTTGTAGCTAAAAAGCAAAATGGTTTTAATTGTGAAGCTAGGAAGACACCATTGACCTGATCTGCTAAAAAAAAAAGGTAAGCAAACCTAAAATAGATCCAATGAAACGGGCAAAAATAAAAGCAGGTTTATGTATTCTAATCTTCCCTTCACTCAAACCCTAGTCTTAACTCTATATCCAAATTGTCGCAATTGCTTAAACTGGAAGCTTGACTGGGAGCAGCAGCAAGTTCTACTTGTTCCATCTGATGATTCTTTAAAGTAGGATTTGGAGCAGAATTAGGTGGGGGTTCTCCTAGAGGATGTTCCTAGCCCAAGAAAACCACTTTTGGTCTTCTGTTCACCAAGAAAATTCGCGACCAGAGCTGAAAGGAGAGACTTTTGATCTTTGTAATTATAAGGATGATGATTTTGAGGCTCCCTTACTCCAATCTGCTTCGGTCCCGGACCGTTATCATGTCTAATATCGTAGTTGTTCACTTCTTCTTCTTTAGGACTGAGCTGGACAGACGCCTTCCCTTTTCCCCTGAAAGGATGAAAATGAGGATTGGCACTGCCAGCATAAGGGTTCTTGCCAACTTTCACCTTCAACTTTTGAGGAGCCGACGGCGGAGGCATGAGGAAAAGCTTGTCGTCACGGGGAAGAGGCTGATTTAGAGCGGGTGCAAAAGCCGAGGATATTTTCATGGGTTCTTTCATAATGACTTTCCCTTTTTCCTTTCGGTCTACTTCTCGTTGCACCATTGCTGCAGCAGGGTTTTCTCTGATAAAAAACCAAAGGCAAAAGGTTAATATATATGGAGAGTCAGAGGTTAGATGAAGAGTAAAAGAACAATTATAATGGAGACTTCTGCACCTAACTAACAAATGGCTTATGGTATTACATATTAGGGGTTAACAAAAATAAAGAAAAGAGGGTTGGTAATGTATACTACACTTTAAACGGGGAATGTAAGACATCACTAAAAAATACAGTCACAAATTTTATATATAAATAGAAAAAAAATAGAAAATATATATGAATAAAATTTCAACACTTTTAAAAGAAATTTGGCTTATATCTTTACTTAAATGGAACACAGTTCAAGCTCATCAGTCCACAATAAAACCAAAATTTAGGTAATTATAACTATTCAATATTTTAAAAAATAATAATTTAACTATAAAATTTTATTAATTAACCTTTTCGATAAATGAGGAAATAACTACAATAAAAACACAAAATCCTAACACTTGCATAGGTTCCACTTTTGATTTGGATTGTGCCAAATAAAAGTAAATATATATAATCTTAATTGCAGTTATAGTAACCATATAAAATCCAGCTAAGAAGGCATTAATTGATTTAAATTTAACCCTATATAGCATTTCACTAGTGTGAAGCCAATATGGACACAGCCAAACACCCCTCCTTTGGATTCCAAAGTTAAATCATAAATGCTACACATGGAAAACGCTCCTCCATTTCTAACCTATTCCCATCACTGCATGCCATTTTATTGGTCAGTCAAAACAATTTTAAACTAATTATATTTTACCTTCGAATTTCTCATGCCATTCCAAGGCTCTTTAATTTTGTAAATATTTCAAATAATAGGTTGATTAATTTTATATATTTTTATGATTGATATTTTTTTACATTAAATAAATAAATACGTGTTTTTAACATATTCCTATTTTCATGTAATTTACAAAATTAAACAAATATAAGAATAATTATATTAATCATTACATACTTTGCCACACTCTATTTTATATTATTGATTTACTCTTTTTTTATTATTTTAATTGTAAGCTTTTATAATTTCGGTAGTAACGAGTTCATTGGCTTACACTTGTTATATTATATGTTTTTTTTTTTTTTTTTGTGTGTATATTGTGCATATTACTTATTGCATACTTTACAATGAGTTTATCAACTTACACGGGCTCTATTTTATATTCTTGAATTAATTTTTTTCTTCTATTTCAATGCAAAGATTTATAGTTTCAATTGTAACCAGTTTATCGACTTACACCTGTTCTATTATATAATTTTTAATTTTTTTTTTTTGTATTTATTGATGTACATATTAATTATCACATATTTGCAATGAGTTTATTGACTTACACATGCTCTATATTATATTCTTGACCTAATTTTGGTTTATCGTTATTTTTTGACGTTATCGTTTATGATTTCAGTTTATTGACTTAGAGGTGTTCTATTTAAATATTTTTATTTAAATATTTATGATTTCAATTTTATATATTTTTAAATCAATCCATTTCTTCGTTTATTTAACAAAATTACATTTTCTAGTGACTGACTTTTACAGGACAATAAGCTGTATATCAATAAGTTGTTTTAAAATTTCATTAAAAAAAAGAAAAAATTGAATACCCTCATTTTCTAACAAAGAGAACTCATATAATCTAATTTTAAAGAAAAGAGGAGATAGATAATCAAGACTATATTGAAGATGGACAACAATTCTTTGACTCATTTCATTTGATAATGATAGACTAAGCAGCAAAAAACAATAACACAACAAGACTTAAACGCTTAGACTTTTATAAAATTATATGACTTCAGCACTAGAAACTGACCTTGTATAGATATTGATTTGTTGATTCAATTGCTAAAAAAACAGAAGGGTTTGAGCGTTGAGGCTGGGAAGACATCATTGACCTGATATAAAAAAAAAAAAAAAAAAAAAAAAAAAAAAAGGCAAGCAAACCCAAAATACATCCATTGAAACTAACCAAAAAAAAAAAAAAACATTAGGTTGGTTTATATATTATAATCTTCATTTCACTCAAACCCTAGTCTCAACTCTATGTCCAAATTGTCGCAACTGCTTGAACTGGAAGCTTGACTGGGAGCAGCAGCAGATTTTCCTTGTTCCATCATATGATTCCTTAAATTAGGATGAGGAGCAGGATTAAGTGGGGTTCTCCCAGAGGATGTTCCCAGCCCAAGAAAACCACTTATGGTCTTTTGTTCACCAAGAAAATCTGCGGCCATTGCCTCAATGAGAGACTTCTGATCTTTGTAATTATAAGGATGATGATTTTGAGGCTCCCTTGCTTCAATTTGCCTTGATCCTGGAGCCTCATCACGTCTGATATCGTAGCTGTTCACTTCTTCTTCTTCTTTAGGACTAAGTTGAATAGAGACCTTCCTTTTTCCCCTAAAAGGATGAAAACGAAGATTGGCACTGTCAACATAAGGGTTCTTACCAACTTTTACCTTCAGCTTTTGAGGAGCCGTCGATGGAGGCATGAGGAAAAGCCTGTCACCATAGGGAAGAGGTTGATTGAGAATGGGTGCAAAAGTCGACAATATTTTCATGGGTTCTTTCACAATGGCTTTCCCTTTGCCCTTCTGGTTTGGTTTTCCTTGCACCATTCTTGCAGTTGGGTTTTTTTTATAAAAACAAAAAGTAAAGGGTTAATATAGGAGAGAGAGAGAGAGAGAGAGAAGGGGGAAGGGGGGGAAGGAGATTAATATATGTAGAGACAAAAAGAGTGAGAGATTAGATGAACTAGAAAAACAATATATAATGGAGAATTTCACACCTGACTAACAAATGAATTGTGGTATTACATACTAAGGGTTTACAAAAACCAAGAAAGATGGTTGGTGATATATGCTACACTTTAAGCTGGGAATGTAAGACATTATGAAAAAATACAATCACAAATTTTAAATATTATATGGTAAAACAAAAAGAATATATATATAAATATAAATATAATTTCAGTAATTTTAAAAAGAATTTAGTTTATGTCTTACTTAAATAGAGTAGTGGTTAAACCTTTTGTCAAATACTCATTTGACAAATTTATATTTTTAACTTCACGTATCTTTTAAGTATCTCATTAATTACCTTCATAAGTCTATAGAATGGCAGTTCAATAAAACCAAAATTTAAGTAATTATAACTTTTCAATATTTTAAAAGATTAATGTTAATGCTGCATGTTTTTTATTTTAATTTTTTTTTCAATCATGTGTTGTTTGTAAGGAATTTTAAGTTAAAACTAAAATTTACTTAGACATTTCTATGCTGAACTTTGTTATCATTAGTAATTTGATTAATGAATATTTGAAATTTTTTGTAAACTCTTGATGCATTTGTCAAATTTATAATATATTGAATTATTCATAACAACTTTCAAAGCACTAAAAGGAGGAGAAAATTTTAAGTATAAACGAGTATTTTTTTTTTTTTTTTTGCTAATGATAACTTAGAATTACATGTTTTTTGAATTTATCTGTGTTTGTAAAAGAGAGGACGCACACATAAGGGGGGAAAAAAAAAAAACTATAGCAGGAATCTGTAATTTTTAGCTACATGACAATAAATTAAGAGCTTTGCTGACAAAACAAGAATTAAAAATTTGGAGATATTCAGCAGATTCTCATTTATGGCCCTTAATCATTTTTTGCCTTTTTCTCCCAAAACTTTAACATCTTTCCATATATGTATGCTACAGTCTACTATTGTTGATTTGGTGGCGCAATTAAATGAGAAATCCTTTGAACTTGAGGTAATGTATGCTTCCATATAAGTTTCAAGTGCTTCAAATGGGTCTCTGCGTTGCATAATAAGTGAATTTGAGTGAAGGTATGTTTAGTATTGCTTCTAAGAAACACTTTTGCGATAGAAAACACTTTTGAGACAAAATCATTCTTACTTTTTGAAAGAAAAAAAGTACTTCTCTCAAATTAAAAATTGGCCCAAGAACAGTTTTTGGAGAAGTTGAAAATTTTAACTTCTCCCAAAAAAAATACTTTTGAGAAGCATTGTTAAACAAAGCATTAATCACATTCAATGTTTTAGTAACTTAACTGTGGACTCAGCTCACAAGTTCCTACATTTTATAGTATAGGAATCTATAGAACTTGCTTTAGTGACAATGTTGAACTACAGGAGTCGAAGGAAGAAAGAATTGTTTACAACATTCCTCAACCTTTTTCCATTTGTCCCTTTGCTTCGGCTGGTTTTCTCTTATGAGTCTATTATTAATTCTGTTTCCAGGTTAAAGCTGCAAGCAGTCGGATAATTCAAGAACAGCTTAACCGGAAGGCAGATATACCTACTCAACCTATGGTTTTAAGTAATAATTGTCCCACACTCATGCATTGCAAGTATCATCTCTTTCTGGGTTCCGTTCTAACTTCACACTTTTACCAGGTTTGTGAATGTGAAGGATTGCAAGAAACAGTTGCTTTCTTAAAGCAGCAGCTCTCTGATGCACTAGAATCACAAAAGGTCCGTTCTAAAGCCTCGTATTCCCAACAATTTGCTGAAATTATTGGTCTGCAGGTGGACAAAGAAGTTGCGGCACCAAAAGAGATTAGTAGCGATTTGCTTATAAAAACACAGGTGCTTTTAAATACTCAGATATGGTGCTCATATGGTACCTTACTCGAGCGTTGCTATCTTTTTAAGGCCAAGCATGCAAACGCACACAACTCAGTCATTTGCACTTGTCCCCATGCTCTGCTCCATTTTGATGACTGAAATATGTCTACATCTTGTTTCTATGTGTCTCGGCAAACATACAAGCACACTATATGCAGTCTTTATGTTTTTATTTCCAGATTATACATCACAGCGACATTAGCACTTATGATTAGCCCAGCGTCAGTTTTGTTATGGGTTTACTTTTTACTGATTTCACTTTCATTTCAGTAAATGGTATAGCTAATTTCCTTGTTTTGCTCAATCAGGTGACCGAGATTGAGGAACTGAAGCACAAAGTTCTGGTACTAACTGAGTCAAAATACCAGCTGGAGTTGCGGAACCATAAACTGGCAGAGGAGAGTTCGTATGCCAAGGGACTAGCGTCAGCTGCTGCTGTGGAGCTTAAGGAATTGTCAGAAGAAGTTGCTAAACTAATGAATCATAACGAGAGACTAATGGCAGAACTCGCTGCAGCAAAGAATCCTCCCACACAACGTCGAACAAGTACACTACGGAATGGTCGAAGAGAGAGTCTGACCAAACGACGTGACCAAGTTGGATCATCCTCTTATTTAAAGAGAGAACTGGCGATGAGTAAAGAGAGAGAGCTTTCGTATGAAGCTGCTTTTCTAGAGAAGGATCAGTGTGAAGCTGAGCTACAAAGAAAGGTTGAAGAATCAAAGCAAAGAGAAGCTTATCTAGAAAATGAACTTGCAAATTACCCATCGCGTTCTATTATATGTTTTTTTTTTTTTTTGGTATATTACCTATGGTATAATTTGCAACGAGTTTATCAACTTATGCGTTGTCTATTTTATATTCTTGAACTGATTTTTTTTTTCTATTTACGTTGTAACGATTTTTAATTTTGGTTATAACCAGTTTATCAACGTATAGATGTTCTATTATACGCTTTTGAATTTTTTTTTTTTTTACTTATTGATAAGTTATAAAAGTAACATATTTTAATTCTATTTTTAATATTTTTTTAAATTATTAATTATGCAAATTAGTGAATTTGATGCTTCTAATCCTTTAATTTCATATTTTTATACTTAGGGGAGCATTTGAGAGCGAAAAACGAGCTAAAATCAGACAAAAAGAGATATTTTTAGGATCCACAGGGCCTAGGCATTTCCACATGGGCTAGGCACAAGCCCGTGCAAGCCACATGAGCTGGCCACATGCCCATGTGCCAGCCCGTGTCAATATCGCACCTTGCTTCCCAAATATGCCAAAAAACCAAATTTTTAGGCTTTCTGAGCATTCTAAAGTCTATAAATACCAATTCGAAGAAGACATAAAGGGGTAATCAGAGAAGATAGAAAAAAACACTCAAAGAACGTTATCGAAATCAACTTGGAAACAGATCTCCCTCAAGATCGAAGATCTCCATTTAATTTTTTTCGAAGTTTTATTGAGTTTCTTTATATCTTGTAGTTATCCTAACTTTGAGATGTTTTTATTCAATACTATAAACTGAATTCCCTAGATACCTAGGGAGGATGAAACCTATGATTCTTGTTCTCAATTATGTATGCTTATTTCGCATTTTAATATTTTTGGGATATTAATTCGTGTTTAATGTGCTTATTTCAATGGAGCAAAAGTCCCTATTTAAGAGTAGATCTAGCATAATTGAGTGGAGTTATATGCAATCCTAGAAATAGGATGACATAAATCTACGGGATTAGAGTCAAATTTAATAGAAGAATCCATAGACCGAGTTAATGCGACGATAGTGGTTTTAATTAGAAAAATTTTTTAATTAATCAACCTAGAGTCAGTTGTTCTTCCTCTCGAAAAAGATATTAACATAATTTAGGGATTTCTACGAATTAAGATACAAGTGAATAAATCGTTTAATTCAGATTCATAATAATAGGTAAAGTCTAGTTGGATTCTTTCCCAGGTATTGTTATCTTATTGGTTATTTTTTATTATTTTCCTATTTCATTATCTGTTGCGTTATTAGATAAATTAGATTAGTAAATTTAGATTAAAAACAATCACTACAATTTGTCAGCTAAATAATAAAAAAAGGGTAATTACTAATACTTTTAGTTTTTTTGGATACGATATTCCTTACTCATCATAACTATACTATTGTTCCATAGGTGCAATTGCCTTAGTCGTATTTATAGTTAGTTTAGTGGCCATCAAGTTTTTGGCGCTGTTGCCGGGTACTAAAATATTAAGAACACTCGAATTTTATTAATTTAGCAATTTTTATTTCTATTATAATTTTTATTTTGTTTTTAGTTTAACTTTTATTTTCTAATTTTTCTTTTATTTACTTCTCTCAACCTGTCGGGACCATTATTATTTGACAGTGAAATTGAGAGTACAGTTTGTAGAAATTGTAGAGAATTAAGGCAAAGTCAACAGAAAATAGTTGACGAAGAGGATGTTATTATTACTGAGGAAATGGGTGATAATTAGAATAATCAGCTACCTCCCGCAGTTGCTACAAATCCAGATCATGTTCCTCTGATGCGGTCATTGAGAGCACCAAAAATATCTTATTCCCTGTAAAATAACGAAAAAGAAATAGTAAAGGGGGAATAGGGTCGAATCCTTAGGGATCGGATTATACGAATGCTTGTTTCTCGAAATTCTGAGCAGAATCGTGCCCAAGAAAACCTGCGTTCCTAGAAAAAAATAAAAAAAAAATAGAATTTAAGAATTGATTTTGGAAGCGAAAATAAAATAAAAACAGAATTTCAAGTTTACCGAAATTATGATTACGAAAATAATAAAAGTAATAAAGAGAGTTTCAAGAGAAAAGAAATTCTTATGGGAACGTTCTAGCCTCCGGTTGTCTCATTCCGCCTTGGGCTCAATCCTTGGCTTTTGGATGATCCTTCTCGACTCAAGTAAGCCAATTATAGTGGAAGAGGACGCCACGACCACCAAATCCCAAAGATTAGACTTACGATTTTTAGGAACCCGACTTCTAGCCAGTAATCTATGCTAGATCAACGCTTCTCAATGGCGAATCCCACGCCATTTTGTCTCTTTGGCTCGCCAACCTCTGACGCAGTAAGTTAATGAACCGACTGTGCAATCCTTCCAAAACATACAAAGTGGCCGCCTTTGCATATGCTGAAAAGTTTGCTTCTTAAGGGCCATGGACGGAAGGGTTTTAGTGGCTCATGTATTCTAAGCCTCAAGAACCCTTTTTGGGAAATATTGACAACTTTTGGCTAGAAGGGTTTTAGTGGCTCATGATAATGGTGGGAAAGTAAATAAAATTACGGAAAAAGAAATTTTATTGAAAGGAAAAAAATATGGAAAGAACAAAAGACTTTGGGGGGAGAGTGTTTACAGAAAAGATGCTCCCAAATAGAGTCACTTCACCCCCTATTTATAGTGCTAGGGAGATAGTTTAATTTAACTTAAATTCTAAAAAGATAAATACATTTAATTAAAGATAATTACAGATAATTAAAATTAAATCCTAAAATTAAATAATCCTAATATTTATCTTAATATTAATTATCCTAATATAAATAAAATAAAATAGAGTCTTCCAAAATAAAATCTCTTCTATTTGCTTTTAAGTCCTTGTGCCTTCCATGTTCGCACTTTTGGCACCATATTTGTCCCACGTTGCATATTGGCCCATTTAATCTCCAAATTGACGCTTTTGCCCTTGAATTTAGTTTTCGCCTCTAATTTTGTCCCTAAAAAATAAAAAGACATAAATAGCTCAAATTAGTAGGCTCAAGCTCAAAATAAACACATGATTAATATATAAAAACACGTCATTTTAGAGTATTTTCAAATTCCCCCTACTTAGCTCATGCTTGCCCTCAAGTATGGTTCCTATCGACTGTGAAAGCTAGATTCTGCCATAAAAGAAATACCACTCCAAAGTTTTATAAGAATTAGTTAAAAATGCATATGAAAAATAAAGAGACCCTAAGCTTGCTTTAGGTAAAATAGAAAAAGTTTTCCAATTAATACACACAGAAATTAAAATCGATTTGAATTATTTCATGGAAATTAGGTGAATTACTAAACCTACCAAGACACCCTCTTTGTTTCTTCCTTAATCCCAAACTTTATTTATTTACATATATTTTCTCTTTTTTTTTTCTTTTTTTCTTTCTTTTTTTTACTTTTTTTTATTTTATTTTATTGTGTGTATGTATGTATGTATGTTGAACCTTTGACGCTAAGAGTGATGACAAACCAAGCACCAAACCCCTACACTCAAATTTCAACATACTTTTTATTTTTTATTTTTCCTAAGAACATATCGAACCTTTTGACGCCAAGAGTGATGACAACCCAAGCACCAAACCCCTAAGTTAATCAAATTTCAACGCATTCTTAAGAATTAATTCCGGTTAAGCGGAGCTTTAACTATCACGCCACACAACCTTTTGACGCTAAGTAGAATGACAACCCAAGCACCCTACCCCGGTTACTCGATCGACCACGTTTCTAAGTCAGATTCATAATCACGGAAAAAATTATTAACAATGAAATTAAAATTTTGAGAACTTCGGGAAAAAAGAATTTAAGTGTCAAGAACAAGTTTCAATAATCACCTAATAGCCATGAATATTAATTAAGCATGCAATCATTTTAAGTGTTCACTTTATATTAAACTTGATCAATTTTACGAAAAGCAAGATAGAGTTAACTCCATTAATCACAATCATTTTTAGCTTAATAAAAATAAAACAGTGGAGATGGCATCAATCATAACTTCCCTAGAAGGCAAGAATCATGCATGAAAGTCAAATAGTAGCAAAGTAATGGTTAAATTCTTGGGCATGAAAAGAGGTAAGATATTCCAAAAAAAATAGTGAGCCAGCAACAATAGCAACAACCAAATCAGCAGCAATAACCAAAATTTAGTAGCTAAAACGACAGGAACAACTACCTCCCCCCTACTTAAACCACATAGTCCTCGATGTGGAATAAATAAATAAATAGGTAGAAGAAAAGTTTAGAAGAACTCCCCTGTAGTTACCGCTGCGTCGCGCATTATGGTAATGAGTTCTCCTATTGTTGCTTCGGTTTACCTAGACAAAGAATAGAATTTTATTAATATCCAAAAAATAATAATAAAATAATAAGATAAAATAAATAAAATAAAAATTGGGTTGCCTCCCAACAAGCGCTTGTTTAACGTCGTTAGCTCGACGTCTTGAACAGTTTTATGGTGGTTCTAATTGAATTTTCTCGACAGTGTGGGCCTAGAAATTCTCGTAAAATGGCTTCAGCCGTTGACCAGTGACTGTGAACCGCTTTCCTGATTCTTCACTTTCTATTTCAACTGCGCCATGTGTAAATACCTCCGTCACAATAAAAGGTCCTTGCCACCGAGATTGAAGCTTACCCGGGAATAACTTTAATATGGAGTTATAAAGCAAAACTCTTTGTCCTACCGAAAAATGCTTCTGAACTATATTTTTGTCATGAAACAACTTTGTTTTGTCTTTATAAATTCGAGCATTCTCGTAGGCATCATAGCAAATTTCCTCCAATTCTTGAATGTCCAATTTCCTTGCCTTCCCTGCGGGCTCTAACTCCATGTTATATTGTCGAATAGCCCAATAAGCTTTATGCTCCAATTCTACTGGTAGATGACATGCTTTGCCAAAAACAAGTCGATACGAGGTCATGCCAATTGGTCCCTTATACGCCGTCCGATAGGCCCAAAGAGCATCATTGAGCCGAAGACTCCAATCCTTACGGTTGGGTCGAACCGTTTTTTCCAAAATTGACTTGATCTCCCTGTTTGAAACCTCTGCTAGGCCGTTCGTTTGGGGATGGTAGGCTATTGCTATACGATGATGAACTCCATATTTTGATAATAGTGCCTTCATAATCTTGTTGCAAAAGTGGGTACTATGATCACTGATCAAAGCTCGAAGTGTTCCAAACCTAGAAAAAATAGTTCGTTTTAGAAACTCTACAACAGTTTTAGCATTATCATTGCGAGTAGGCTTTGCTTCTATCCACTTAGAAACATAGTCTACTGCAAGAAGTATATATACGTTTCCAAACGAAGAAATAAAGGGGCCCATAAAATCAATGCCCCATACATCAAAAATCTCACATACATAAATTGGGGATAGGGGCATTTGATTTCGTCTAGTGATATTACCTGTATGCTAACATTTATCGCAAGACTTACAAAAGTTAAACGCGTCGCGAAAGATTGTAGGCCAATATAGCCCACACTCCAGTACCTTGTGAGCTGTCTGCTTAGGGTCAAAGTGACCTCCACAAGCTTCTGTGTGACAAAAAGTAAGGATAGAGGTTATCTCGGTTTCTGAAACACATCGTCGTATTATCTGATCTGAGCAATGTTTCCACAAGTATGGATCGTCCCATATGTAATTCCGAGCTTCACGTCTAAGCTTGTTTTTTACGGATTGAGCTAACTCAGTGGGCAACGATCCCGTGGTTAAGAGATTAACTATGTCTGCATACCACGGATAGTAAGCCTCGGTTGAGAATAAGCTTTCGTCGGGGAACTCATTCTTTATGGGATCATCATCAAACAGAGCTTTTATCCTACTCAAGTGGTCGGCCACCAGGTTTTCACACCCCTTTTTGTCACGAATCTCGATGTCAAATTCTTGGAGCAGTAAAATCCACCTAATGAGCCTTGGCTTTGCTTTCTTCTTTGCGATCAAGTATCTAAGTTCTGCATGGTCAGAAAAAATAATCACCTTAGATCCCAGTAAATACGATCGAAATTTATCTAAAACAAACACAATAGCTAAAAGTTCTTTTCTCGTGGTTGTGTAGTTGCTTTGTGCAAAGATCTAGGGTCTTTGAGGCGTAAATGTAGATGACATGAGGCTCTTTCGCTATCTTTTGTTCCAATATGGCTCCCACCACGCTGCGTCGCAGCATCGCATTATAATTTCAAAGGATAGTTCCAAATCGTGCTTGTACTATAGGGGCTAAGTACCAACTTTTGCTTAAGTGTATCAAAAGCCTCCTTGCATTTTGGGTCAAACTCAGATTTCTTGTCTTTCTGCAACAGCTCGCACAATGGTTCAGTTATTTTTGAGAATTTTTTTATAAAACGCCTGTAAAATCCTACATGGCCAAGAAAAGAATGTATCTCTCTAACAGTAGAGGGATACGGCAAATAATTTATAATGTTAATTTTGGCCTTATCAACCTCAATTCCCTTAGATGAGACTATATGACCTAGAATCAAACATTTTTCTACCATAAAATGACACTTTTCATAGTTCAAGACAAGATTAAATTCTATGCACCTGTTCAAAATTATCATAAGGTTTTCAAGGCATTCAGTAAAACAGTTTCTATACACAGTAAAATCGTCCATAAATACTTCAATAATTTTTTCTACATATTTAGAAAATATACTCATCATGCATCTCTGGAAGGTGGCTGGTGCGTTGCAAAGTCCAAATGGCATCCTCCTGTACGCAAATGTGTCGAACGGGCATGTAAAAGTGGTCTTTTCCTGGTCTTCTGGTGCAACAGGGATTTGGAAGAAACCTGAATATCCATCAAGACAACAAAAGTGAGTTTTACCAGCTAAACGTTCAAGCATTTGATCTATAAAAGGAAGAGGGAAATGATCTTTTCTATATGCGCTTCAACTTCCTCAGAATTAATGCAGATATCGCCACCCGCTTCTCGCACTCGGACGCTAAGTCGCTTCGCCTTCAAAGATTCTTCATCACACGACCTTTTTCTTGGGCACGACTTGTAATTTGACTTACCCATCCGCCGGGTAAATGGGGAAGATGATGTCGACATCCAAAGAACTTTATTATTTCTTTTTCACCACCTCCATCATATTCGGGTTTAAGCGTCTTTGTGCCTCTCTCCTTGGTTTCGTGTTCTCCTCCAAGTAAATCTTGTGGGTGCATGTCAAAGTGCTTATCCCCTTCAAGTCAAGAATGGTCCACCAATCGCCTCCTTATGACTCTTTAGTACCTGGATCAAACTTTCCTCCTCGGGTTTAGAGAGTTTATTTGAAATTATAATGGGTAAGGTATTACCTTTTCCTAAAAATGCATACTTGAGATGCGCGAAGCGCTTTCAATTCCAAATCTGAGCCCAGCATACAATGTAAGGTAGAAGTTTAGTTTCTGATGGGGACAATAATGTCTTAACAAATTCATAATCATCATATCTATATTCAAATTCGTTTTCATAAGTTGACTCAAAAGTCTCGTCTACTAATGAGTCAACCAGGTTGACGCGGTTTATGCTCAAGATTTCGCTTGGATGGCTAATGGCATCGTAAACATTGAATTTCACGATCTCCCCATCAAATTCCATCGTAAGAGTGCCACTTTGGACATCGATCTTGGTGCTAGCAGTACTTAGAAAGGGCTGACCTAATAGGAGGTCCGATGATCCGGCAGTGTTGTCCTCCTCCATCTTTATTACGTAAAAATCTGCAGGAAAAATAAGTTCATTAACTTTTACCAAGACGTCCTCGAGGACTCCTTCGGGATGCACAATAGACCTGTCTGCCAATTGAATAATAACACCTGTCTTTGTCAAAAAACCAGCGTTAAGTGATTCATAAATAGAATAAGGCATCACATTTATGGAGGCCCCTAAATCGCACATAGCTTTTTTAATTCCTAAATGGCCAATTTTGCATAAAATAGCGAAATACCCCTATCTTTGCATTTAACCGGCATTTTTCGCTGTAGAACTGCGGAAACATTCTCACCAACACTTACCTTCTCATTACCTGTTAGTTTTCGTTTGTTGGTGCAAAGTTCTTTAAGAAATTTGGCATACCGCGGAATCTGTCTAATGGCATCTAACAGTGGTAAATTGATCTCAACATTCCTGAATGTTTAGAGGATCTCCTTTTCTTCCTTACTTTTTCGACACTGATTTAATCGTCCTGGGAATGGAGGTTAGATTTTCGGCAGTGGGGGTTTTGCTCGGATCTGTTCGTCATTTTCTGGAGTTTCCTGGGCGATTTCTTGACCAATATTCTTTCCAGGAACTGGTTCCAGGACCTTTTCGCTTCGTAACGTTAATGCATTCGCATTCTGCCTCGGGTTTAATTCTGTTTGTGATGGCAGTTTCCCTTGAGAGTTTAATTTCTCAATTGATGTGGTCAACTCCCTTATGGATGCCTCGGTTTTCTGCTGAAAACCCTTAATTTCTCTTTGGAAAGTGAGAGTTTGCTGTTGAAAATCAAGGGCATTAGTTGCTAATTTATTGACCAAAGTTTCTAGAGAATTACATGAATCTTGCGACTGTTATGGGGCCCAATTTTGGTATGGCTGGTTATATCGTGGATTAGTCCCATAACTAAAATTAGGGTGGTCCCTCCATCCCGGGTTGTAGGTATTGGCGTAAGGTCGTATCGCCTTTGTAGTGGCCTGCAGAAAATTTCCCACAAAGATCTAAATGGGCCATAGAATCGTCACACGTGCTAGGCACACGATCGTCGTATGTTTAGGTGTAGCACATATTCCACATACTCGGGTTGGTTTCGCTTTTTCTGTAACAAGGGAATTCATAATATTAGTAAGTCTATCAAGTCTATCCTCAATGGTAGAATTACTTAGCTGGTGAACCCTTCTAGGGGGTTCAGGATTGGCTCGAAATTGCTGAGAATTTGCAGCCATCGTGGAGATCAATTCTCTTGCTTGTTGGGGAGTCATGTTAACCAATGCTCCTCCACTAGCGGCTTCTACCATATTCATTTCCATGGGTTTTAGGCCTTCATAAAAGTACTGAAGCAAGGACTGTTCCGTTATACCGTGTTGTGGGCAACTTGCACACAACTTCTTAAACCGCTCCCAATAGTCGTATAGAGTCTCTGCGTCTTTTTGCCTTATGCCCACGATTTCTCTTCTTAACTCGGCCACACGCGATGCAGGGAAAAACCTGTTAAGAAATAAACGAGATAGATCAGCCCAAGTTGTAATGGATCCAGGAGGTAAATTAAATAACCATTCCTTAGCTGAATCTGCTAGGGAAAAAGGGAAAGCGCGTAATTTAATTTGATCCTCAGTTACCCCCTGAGGTTTCATACTCAAACAAACCATATGGAATTCTTTTAAGTGCTTGTGGGGGTTTTCATTTTATAACCCACTAAAGTTGGCGAGAAATGGATTAAGCTCTGGCTTTAATTCAAAATCGTGATCCATAGTAGGATACGCGATACACAATGGCGCGTGTTGTTACGTTTACGCTTGGCGCTTGCCGAATTGTCTGAGCCATAGGTTGAGGTGCTAAATTAGGGTTTTCGTCAACCCTAGTGTTAAGCACTTCTTCAGGTGAATCGACTTCTTCTTCTTTACTTTCTAACGTTCGAGTAGGGTTTTCGTTAACCCTAGACTCTACTTCGTCGTCGATTCTAATTTCTGGTGGTGGATTGCTTTGAGTTCCAACCACCGCTGACTATTTTTTCCTTAGTTTTGTTTCCTTTCGATTAGCTTTCGCAGTCTTTTTGATTTCTGAGTCGAACGCAAGAGTGGCCGGAGCAGATCTGGTCATAGAAAACAAAGAAAAACAAGATTATTATGTTGTTTCAGTCCCCACGACAGGCCAAAAAAAATTTGATGCGTTGTTGAGAGCACCAAAAATATCCTATTCCCTGTAAAATAACGAAAAAGAAATAGTAAATGGGAAGTAGGGTCGAATCCTCAGGGACCGGATTATACAAATGCTTGTTTCTCGAAATCCTGAGAAGAATCGTGCTCAAGAAAACCTGCGTTCCTGGAAAAAAATAAAAAAAAACAGAATTTAAGAATTGATTTTGGAAGCGAAAATAAAATAAAAACAGAATTTAAAGTTTACCGAAATTATGATTATGAAAATAATAAAAGTAATAAAGAGAGTTTAAGAGAAAAGAAATTCTTATGGGAAAGTTTCAGCTTCCGGTTGTCTCATTCCGCCTTGGGCTCAATCCTTGGCTTTTGGATGATCCTTCTCGACTCAAGTAAGCTATTTATAGTGGAAGAGGACGCCTACGACCACTAGCTCCAAAGATTAGACTTACGATTTTTAGGGAACCTGACTCTAGCCAGTAATCTATGCTAGATTAATGTTTCTCAATGGCGAATCTCACGCCATTTTGTCTCTTTGGCTCGCCAACCTCTGACGCAGTAAGTTAACGAACCGACTGTGCAATTCTTCCAAAACATACAAAGCGGCCGCCTTTGCATATGCTGAAAAGTTCACTTCTTAAGGGCCATGGACTAAGCATCACTGTAAAGTGAGAAACAATGAATACTTGGCGAGAAGGCTAAGATTTGATTCTAAGCTTCAAGAACCCTTTTTGGGAAATATTGACAACTTTTGACTAGAAGGGTTTTAGTAGCTCATGATAATGGTGGGAAAGTACATAAAATTATAGAAAAAGAAATTTTATTGAAAGGACAAAAATATGGAAAGAACAAAAGACTTTGGGAGGAAAGTGTTTACAGAAAAGATGCTCCCAAATAGAGTCACTTCACCCCCTATTTATAGTGCTATAGAGATAGTCTAATTTAACTTAAATTCTAAAAAGATAAATACATTTAATTAAAGATAATTAAAATTAAATAATCCTAATATTTATCTTAATATTAATTATCCTAATATAAATAAAATAAAATAGAGTCTTCCAAAATAAAATCTCTTCTATTTGCTTTTAAGTCCTTGTGCCTTCCATGTTCGCACTTTTGGCACCATATTTGTCCCACGTTGCATATTGGCCTATTTAATCTCCAAATTGACGCTTTTTCCCTTGAATTTACTTTTCGCCTCCAATTTAGTCCCTAAAAGATAAAAAGACATAAATAGCTCAAATTAGTAGGCTCAAACTCAAAATAAACACATGATTAATATATAAAAACACGTCATTTTAGAGTATTATCATCCTCGTACTATGTACGATTATGCCAAGCTCACTAACTGAAGCTGAATCGAGTATTGTGACTCCCACCATTGCTGCGAATAATTTCAAACTGAAGCCGAACACTTTTGAGAATGATTTCTTGATTAACCAAAGTTTGTCATTAGATTAGGCTAATCTAATTATGGTGGAACTAGGATGCAATTTATGTGATTTTTAACGATTTGTTTAAGATGATACATCTTTAGTTTGTTTATAAATTCTTCCAATATTGTGATTATTGTCAGTTCGTTTGTCTCCTCTTTTGAAATTATTCTACAAACATGACATTTATGCATCATTTTGTAATATCTTGTTTATCATTCCTACTATATATCATGTCTTTGTATATGATATATATATATTTAAAAGAGAGTTATAGACCCGTAGCCTTCTCTCTTCCACAATCCTTTTGTCTTAAAGCTCAATGCAATTGTTTATAAAAAAGAAAGAAAAAAAATTGGATTGCAATTGACGAGTCAAACATATAAAAACACAAGCACCTGACAATCATATTCGAAGCAAGATGGGTTTTTACTAAACATGTGATTTCACTCTTTCTCAACTTAAACGATCCAAATAGGCTAAAGTGGTAGAATCCGGGATAAACATTAGGGGCAATGAAAGGCTGAAGAATTCATAACTAGGAAAATTTGGATTAGCCAACAGCTTTCAAATTTCTCATACACCAAACTGAAGTTTGTAAAAGTACTAAACCTTAAAAGGTCACCCACCCGTACACACAAATATAATTCCAAAGCACTCTTAAGTGGCTCCAAGAGTGAATTGCAATACACTGTTAAAAATCCCGGAGTACTAAGAAAGACTAAGACAGAAGCCACTCGTTCATCGACTTGATTGGTTTCATGAATGAATCCCGGTTTCAATTCATTCACACACAATTCCAGCATCGAACTGAACTTAGGGCAGAAGAAACTGGCCACGATATATACATTATGCAACACGAGACTGTAGACTCAACCAACCATTTTATAAAACAGAACACCTTATTTCAAAGATCATGCAAACTCTAAACCTTATTTTTCAAAGTTCAGTAAGCATATCTTGTTTAGTAGTAACATGTAAGAGTGAGTTTATCTGTTTCCAGAAAATAGTCAAGATTATGAAATGATTGAGTTAAGAGGTCAGATTACCATTTCATTTATTGTATGAATTGTATGATGCCTGCCAGACATTCAATTCATGGGAGTTCCAATAAGGAATTGGATGAACATCCACTGCAAACTTTCACTAGAACATAATTACTCGATAGATTAGAGAAAGATGACAATCAAGCAATGATTATTCCAATCTAGAATTCAAACACCGGAACTTATAAAAGTTAACAATAATCAAAATTAGAAAACAATGATCTAAAATATAAAACCAGTTGTCGTCACCAATTATCACATAAAAGCCCAAAACTCCAAATATCCATTACCTAAATTCTTGATTCTCAAACAGTAGCTAAATTATAAAAAAGGAAAAACACATACCCAGATCCTTAATCCCTGAAAAGAAGACTCAATTAGTCTTGGGATCAGGCATTGGGAACAACCCAGCGCCAGCAGCACCTCGCGGCGGCGAAAACCCCAAAAACTTCTGCAAATTAGTCCTTATACTGATGGAACACAAGAAGTAGAGAAAGACCATGGAGCAATCGGTGGAATCGTCCCCTTTTAATCCTCTATGACTCATCTTCATCACGATCCCGATGGGCTTAAAGGGCAATTTGGCGACAACTTTGCCTTCGAAAAGAGAATTCAAGAAGCCAAAAACGACGATCAAAACGAGGGCGACGACAGCCCCAGATTTGAACTTGAATAAGGAAAGGTCACGGCTGGATTCTTTGAGGCTGGTTTCGACACGGTCGATCTTCTTGGTTTTGGATTTTTTGGTGGATAACTTGCTAGGGTTTTGGTCGGTTTTCATGGTTTCGAGTTTCTTGGCGGCTTTGTCGATAGAGGATTTGAGGGATTTGTAAGAGTTGGTGCGGTAGATTAAGAGCCATGAGATGGCTTCGCAGACAATGGCAGTGCAAAAGGAGATAGCTACGACTGTTAGACTGTCGGAGTACTGGAAGGATGATAGGAATTGGGGTGTCGCCATTTTCACAAGGTTGATTGGGTGGGTGTCTTCGCTCTCAGTCTCTGTGATCCGTTCCTAGTCAAATTGATTCGAATCCCAAGTAGACGACAACCCAAGAGTGGGCTTTGCCTTTTATTACTCACCACTATGGGCTTACTCATCTCAACCCATCTCTTATCTCTATTATTAAATGATACAACCTACAAATGAAAAGGATGAACTCAAGAAACCTCTTTCTTTCACAATTTGCAGAGTTCAACTTAAAGCATTCACTTAAATAGATTAACTTCAATCTCTTCTTGTTAGCATTCAACTCCAAAGATATGTTCCCAGAAAAACAAACCTCCTATAATCCCAATAAATCAGCTTTGATGAAACTCTTAGCTTGTCTATTACAAATAAATTTCAAGAAACAAGCTAAAGCTGTGGTTAAGATGAAAGAAAATAGGTTATATTATAACACATAAAAATCAATCGTTTTAAATTAGAATGGTAAGAAGAGAGAAAATGAAAAGAATGTGTATATTAGTTCAAAATTATGTATTTATATTAGATAAAATAATAAGAAAATAGGTATCTTAGTAAGAGCTAAAACTGGATTTTTTTATACAGTAAGATTATTGTATACCAAATTACAAAATATCTCAAACTTAGTATATTTTGGGCAAGAAGATGGGGACGAATTCCAAAACCTTCACCTATACCTAACTAATTATGTTTAGAATAACGAAAATCTTAAGCCATTGCTCGCTGCAAACAAATTGTATTCTTCAATTGTAGACTCTTTTTTATTGCAAGCATGATTGTTTTCAACATGATCCGCAGAAAATTGAGATGAATGTTCTACCACAACAATCTCATCCTTCAAAGGAACAGGATTAGATTTGCATCCTGTTGAAAGAGCCACAGGCCCACCAAACTGGAACAAGGAAAAGCTAGTGTCATCCGTGTGCAATTTGGCATAGACAACATTTTGCCCACCTTCTCCCTTTCTCGCTTGTTCTGTTACTTGCAGCCTGCCAGGAACCCCCTTTGAATTAACTTCAGGCAAAGCTTCTTTTTCTGTACCAAGCTCGGCAAACTGAATTTGCTCTGCGTACAAGCCATTGACATTTGTGATTGGATGATAAATGGGAACAGAACCAGGATTAAACTGGGGTGTCGGTAAATGCAGTAGCGTGCCATACGGCATGCATAAGGGTGAGTTGCCGTTTGAACCATAGCCAAGAGGGGCAGTATATAGATAAGGGTTTGGAGGGAAAGGCATTAATCCATTAGCTGGAGTTGCTGGCCAAGAAACAGGATTCTGATGGTAGTAACCCATCGCCGAAGGAGCTTGAAATGGAAATTGTAAATGTTGGTTTTGCATTGATGTAGACATGCTTTGATGCTGAGAACTCGTAAGAGCAGTTGCTTTTCCATCTTCAAAATTTTCAGCAGTTTTTATCAGCAGATTTCCTGATACCTTGTTCCCTCGACCATCAGGTGAATGTCCAAACAATGCCTGGCTTTCTGGAGCAACCCCTCCACTAACATCCTGCTTTTTATCCTTTCCTTTCACCTGACACTCACTGAAGCCATTTTGTGTGTAAAGTGAAGTATCTCTCCCTGCTGACTGTTGACTGGCATCTTCAGAATCTGATGTCGATGAGGATCCCAAATTTCCATGATTTGAAGAGGAGGTATTGCTGAGATCATAGCAAGAGAAATTATCGGAACTAGACTTCCAATTAATCATAGAAAGAGAACTTCCATTCAAGGTAGGATTTCTATTAGGATAAATTCCAATTTCCTCATATGCAGCATTCAGTGACAAGCATTCATCCTGTTTTTCCACATGAATGTCCTCATTTGTTGCGAGGCTGGAGTTTCTTGATTTGATAACCTTGCTGTGCTCATGATCAATTTCACCCAAATTTACACTACCTTCACTCTCACCAGATGACTTAATAAAATTATCATCAGGTCCAGCTCCTATGGCCCCCCAAACTTTCTTGCAGTGAAGTGAATCTCGAGCAGAATGATGTGCTCCAACCATAATTTTATTTTTTAGCTTTCCACAATCTTCACGTATATAATCTTGCATATTATACTTGTTACTTTGGGGGACTTGCTTAGACATATCCAGTGCAGATTCTGATTTGCTCACAGATTTGGGTTCTCTACCTACTCTAGTTGCAGAAACATGTGGCACCATCTTGGCTCTATACTCATTGTGTTGAGAGCAACTGCAAGAGGAGCAATTGTATCTGTCACTCTGACTGTTGGAACACTGAAACTTCTCAGTACACTTAACACCACAAAGCTGACCACTGGACCTTGCACTGCTTATCTTTAATTGCCTATTTAATCCATTGATGCTCCTGGAAGGGGCTTCAAAGTTTTCCCCTTGATATCTTGGCTGAGATCTATGAACAGGAGCACTTTCTGAAACAACGGCAACCTGACGCTGAGCACACCGTTTCAGGGATGAATCAAATTGACCATCCTTACGAAACTTCAATCTCTGCCAAGAAAATTTTGATCGCTCTGTAAAAGGGCCATTCCCATCTTTCAGTTCCATACCATCTCCATCAGGACTATCAAAGATTTGATTTTGCAAACTCAAAGGGGAATGCCCATTTACAAACTGTTCTTCAACATTTGTAGAATCAGGTCTAGACACAATAATATCACCTGTGTCACCAACAGAATCTTTGCAATTAATAGCAACATTTTCTTCAACCTCTATACTACGTGAAGATTCTTCATTTGAGACATCAAGAGCAACAGAAGTAATACTTGACACGGAACAATATTTTTCTTTCTCTCTTGCTTTTCCTTTTAGTCTCTCCTTTCTCCTGTGCTTTTTTTTTCGTTCTTTTGTTCTTTTCCTCTCCTTGTGTTCTTCTTCTTCACGCTTTTCCTTCTCTTCTTCTTCAAGAAGCTTCATCTGTAGAAATCACATGGTATCAGTACTATTTTATCAGAAAATAGAGAACAGGCTTACATTTCCTGGTAAGCACGAAGGAAAACCTATCCTGAAGTACCAAAAATTATTCAGACCTGCTTTTCTAAGGTAATAATTTCCTTGCATGCAACATGAACACGTCCTTCCAGCAGCTTCAGCGCAAGACAAACAAAGATACTGTGTGCATTCTGGCGTGCTGTGCCTTCCCTAAAAGCCTTTTCAACCTGAATATCAAAATGGATAAATTGAAATGAAGTTTGTAAGAAGAATTATAGCAATAATAAAAACACAAACAACTGAACTAGTAATTTTGCTGTGCCACAACTCTATATACACTATCCATAAGAACCACATAACCAAAGTCCCAAGTTAATTCTTATCAGTCTTTATATGTGTTCAAAACAAGGTTGAGCCTTAGGTCGGTTGGCATTGTTGCTATTGCAACAACTTGGAGGACATTGGTTCAAACGTACTTAAACGCATAATATCCTCCACTTTAGGGATTGGGGAGAGATTTGGATAGTTTAAACATTGTATAAAAGACAGTATTCAAATCAAACTCATCATAGCTCTCGTGATTCAGTTACTTCAAATCTTAGAAGATCTTTTTAAACTTAGCCTTAAATTTGAACTCATTGAACTTGTGCAGATGATATCACTTAAATTTACAGGTTCTATATCCTTTCTCGCAGCATCTAACTCTGAAACTTGGATCAACTCACTCTTCCCCACCAAGAACCTCTGGTGTTCTTCCCTATCATTAAAACTCAAGTATGCTTTCACTCCTTTAGATTGAGTAATAGCCTATTATTTCTTAGAAAAAAGAATCTTTATAGACTACTCCCAAAACATCTTCATTTTATCCAGTACAAAATGTGCCACTCTATGAACACAAATTTGAGCAAAAGGAGAATGAGGTTTAGTACCTGCATGGGATTTGTTCATAATTTAAAAACAACCAACTAGATGGCAGATTAGCATTTCTCTCCAAACAAACTTATAAGAACAGAACAGGTTAGCAAGATTGGCTTCATGTCTCAACCCTCAAGATATCATTGCTTACACAACAAATTAATTGCATTTCCTCCTGCCAGCTAAGTAGCTATAGTATTATGAACATCCTATAGTAATTTTCTTGAAGTAACTACAGTACCCCAACTTTATGTAACACGCAAATAAGTGCTTCCAGGTCATTAAGTTAAAAACATAACACTCTATCCTCGAAGTTTAGCCAAAGAAAAATATTCATTTATCATTAGTGCTGCTTTCCTAAAGCACAAAATTCAACCAAAAAGGCAAACTTAAATAGAGAATCTGTCAAAACCAATGGACTGAGTTCTGGTGAATAACTTGCCTGCTGCTAATTAATACATGAAGTCAATATATACACTGTAATTTTGTTAACTTCTTACTAATCACATTCTTGTACACGCATAAAGGTTTTAATTTATTCTTTTTTTATGTAAACAATTGAAAAGAATGCAGCCATATTGCAAGACTTTGAAGCACAAAAGATTAGAAACAATTCGAACGTGCCTGTTCTTTAAATATAACAGTCGCTGCATCAAGGAGAAACTGTCGAGCAAGTTCAGGACTCTTTGCATGCTTTTGGGGACGGGAACACTCTCCATCGAGTTCATTTCCATCCTTGTCAATGGAACCATCATCCTGAAAGATGAGTTAAAAGTTCAACACCACTACCATCCAAACACTCAACCTTTTCTATAAGCCTCACAAAGTTTCAACTACCTCTTCTTCCTCAGCCTCTTCCGCATGCTCAAAAAACTTTCTAATACTTCCACCTGTTGTGATTCTAACATAACCATTTCCAACTACAAGCCTGCAATGAACACATTGTTGGCCCATTAAAGCATGGGCTTTTACAGAAAGCTCAGAGCAGCGGCCATCCAATTTCCAGGCCCTCAGGGTGATATAACAGGAATTCAAGCAATCAAGATCCAAGCCATTGACTTGAACACTTCCTTTCATGCCAACATTTTCAAATTCCATAATATCTGACTTTCCCACCCCAGTTCCAACTGCCCATTCAAAATGGTGGTAGGTTCCATAAGTGTCAGCAAAAGTTTGGTGCCAATCAGCCTGGACTCTGTCATTAGATACCTGGGTAGGAGTAAGGAAAAATGTTGTGTAAGTCACGTATACTTTGAAAGTTCTGACAGTAACCTCAATAGATTATTATAAAATTAGTCAAATTTTTAATTTTGGACAATTGTTATTTATAAGTAGATGGAAAGAAGACAAAAGCTATTATTGTAACAATAGTTAGTGCACTAAAAGATTTAAGATATGGATGAAGCACCTCATATAGAAAAGCTGTATCTGCAGCACAAAACCAACTAGTACATTGAGGTTCTCTTCGCATGCATTTTAGTTCCTTCAGTTCCTTGAACTCATGGATAACATTTCTTCTGCAATCTCTGCAAAATCTCTTGCCGTCAAACCTGCAATAAAGATGGAAATGTCAGGCACAAGATCTGTACAGGAAAAATTTAAAAACAGCTAATCATAATTAGCTTGTAAATGAGTATAGTTCACTCCATGCCTAATAATTCTGTAGGAAACTTTCGTAAGAGCAAAAACAGAGACTTCTGGCCATTAATGGTTTCATATAATGCTTGAGAACCAGGGAAAAAGGAAAAGCATAAACCCCAATTGCTACAGGTCAATACATGCTTCGAGGAGATTCCTTAGAATTACACTATCATATGAAAGGACAAATCCATTCGAAGAAGAATCATAGACTTCTGTGATAAAACTTATGTTATGGCTAAGTCAACCGACCAAAAAAAATAAAATCCTTCAGTACCTAGGGTTTTAACATTTTTGAAGTAGATTAAGTAATGTCAAACAACCCTAATCTCAGGAAAAATATTTTTAAATTTGCTGGAGTTCCATTTCCTCACTTTATGGCCCATCACAAGTTTAATCTCGACAGTTTACCATTTAAAAGGCATGCACGCTCATAGCTAGGAAATCAGATGCTCGATAACTAAATTTACTACACAGCATGTCCTAATCAACTAGGAGGACAGATAATATAAAGCACTCTCGAAGGACGATAAACGAAACTAGCCTTATATTTCTAGCTCCAGTACGAACTGCTTGATCAATGACATAAGACTTCACACCATTCTCTGGCTGAACAATACAGCTAATGGTAACACATTCAACCATAAAGGAGCTATAAACACACCTGTAGATGAGCCTCTCAATAAAATCCTCTTCCTTCATTCTTAAGAGAGATTGCTGAGTTTCCTCTCCTAGAGCTGACCAAAAATCCATAACGGTGTCACAAGAAAGCCTGGAAGTGTGCAGTGCACATGCTTCTCTTGCTCCATGTCCTCTTCCATAACTAGCAATTCCTTGGCTTATCCAACCTCGACCTCCCCCACCACAAGCATCAGGATAGAGCAACTCACGCTCCCGCTCCCTTTCACGTGCACTGTCAAATACCTGATTCAATGTAAACATCAACAACTAAACAGGAAGCAAAAACATAATCAGAGAATAGAATTTGACCGGCACAAACATTTTGGAGCCCATCAAGCGATTCTGAGCACAAATAGGAGTCAAGAAGTGTCAATGACCCATCACGAGTTGTGGTCAAACCCCCCCAAGGATGGACAGATGGATCTTGAATTTCATCTTTTGACCCATCTGTCATACTCAATCCACCATCAATTTGGTTTTTTGTGACTCCTGACCTGTTGGAATGAAGATTACTAGCTACTTTTTGCTGCTGCAATGATTTTCCATACATGACAATCTGCAAAAAACCTTCAAGCAGTAGCCCATTACATCTGGAGCAGTACATGTTCTTACGAGCTTGCTCAAAGAGGGTTTGTTTATCAATTCTAAGGAGTTCCTGCCGAGCTTGCAATGACAGCTCACTCCAGAACTATAATAAAAAGCATTGCGCTTTCTTAGTAACTAATAAAAAAAAATTATAATTAAACAAGTTTTTTATAAAACATATCCATTATTAAATTCATTATCAACACCATCCATATTTGTTAGTACACATGAGAGTGGAGAGCATAGCCATAGTGTGCAGACCTACTAGAAGTCTTGGGCCAACAGGACACTTTCACCTATCCCATAGACCCTGCCTCCCCCCGCAATGGATTCAAATACGAAATCTCAAACTTGGAATTTTCACATTCTAACCAATTGGATGCCCCCTTAGGCACAGCACTATCTCTACTTGCTAATGACAAACAATTTGAATTGCCAATTCCTCAATCTCTTACTTTGGATAGCCAAAATATATAAAAGATGATAAACAACAATGAAAAGCCACATTGAGCTCCACAAAGAGTAATAAAATTCTTTAAGAACCGACAGTGATAAAGTTAACATCAAATTTATAATTTCTATCACTTACACTACTCAGTTCGAAACCAGGAACAGCACTAATACTTCAGTGCCTTGGCACTGAAAAGACTAGGCAACTAAATGTATAACGTCTTAAGCGAAAAACAAACGTTATTAAGCAACCAATCAAATACTATAACCAAAATTAAAAACACTGACACAGTCCTGTGACATATATATCACCAAAAAGTTCGATAACAGTAACCCAGAGAGAATTCAAAAATCGAAAAAAATGAAAATATATTACCTTCTGGGTTTGAATGTAGCTAACATCATCGCTATGTTTAGACCAAAAAGCAAATGAGGCATTACTATACCGCTCATTTCTTCGCGCTAATCCTGGCATCCTTTGATTTCTCAAACTCTCTTTGATTTACAGTAATTCACCAATCTTTTCCATTCCCGCCCTTCAATTCCGTTTTGTTTTTATAGACACAAAAAAGCAGCTAATCCAATTACTGAATCAGATTTTAATATATATATATATATATATAATTCAAAGATAGTGAAAATAGGATTGATTGGGTTGTTCTTTATTCTTCCTGGGATCCTAATCGTATTGAATTTTGAAAGAAGAAAAAAAAAAAAAGAAGAAAGGGTGGGTTTTGAGGTTGACGACGATGATCAGATTAGATGCTACCTGTTTTTGTTTTATACCTGGTTTAATTAACTATTTTAAATAGAATTATTATTATAAAATGCAACGATTTTAAATACATTGCGGTTGTGGCTCTAATTTTCGTTTAAATTTGATCAAATTTTTTTTTAATAATTTCATTGTATAGGCTGTTTTCGAGAGAATGTAAAAAATTATTTATAATTCTCCTAACTCATAAATAAGAGAAAAATGCACTTAACCTATTTAAACTCACCTCCTCTTGCATGAGCAACAATGTTCATGCTAATTGAGCCATAAATAAGAGAATAATATGCTTTAGCGTACTCGAACCCAAATCATTTTGTTGCCAATACCCGTGTTAAATCGAGTTAAGACTCAATCCTTTTAAAAATAAAATTAACCCAATTTTTCGTTTTTTTTTTTTTAAATTCAAGTTTTGTTGAAGATAAAACATCAAAAAATTAGTTAATTAATATAATTAACTTAAATATTAATTAAATAATTATTAAGATTCTTATAATTCTAATTAATTAATAACTCTATTTTATATCAATAAAATTAGCACAATCCTTTTAAAAATAAAATTAATTTAATTTCTTTTTTTTAACTCAAAATTTTAAATTAACTATACTTAAAGTTTTATTTAAGTAATAATTTTATTTTAAAATTAGTACAATTTTTTTTAAGTTATAATTATTTTTAAATAAAGATATTCTTAATAGGTTAAAATTTTCTCCAAACTCATGCTTATATATATAGATTATAGATTATTGTTTACTTGTGCGATTTATGAGTTTATTGTTGTTACACCCTTATGCCACCACATCCCTTATGCCATGGTAATTCTAAGATGCCATGTCGACTTAGGTGGTTTGATAAGCAACGCTAAAATGTCACGAATTGTCACATTAGGTCACAATTCTCCAAATTTACAACTCAAGATAGTTTTATTCAACTCACACCCTACTCAATAAGATCAAATTCAATCTACATTTAGGGGTGAAACCAAAAAAAAAAAAATTTAAGGGACTAAAATTAAATTATAATTTTTATGATAATAAAAATATAATTTTACTATTTTAATAGACTATGTCTTTATAAATTTTAAAAGATTAAATTAATTTTTTATTTTTTTTAAAGGAGTCCGTATAATTTTACTTTTATTAATTTAAAATTTTAAAAATTGTAAATTAAAAATTTTCACTGTAAAGAAACCGAGAGCTATCCTAGCTCCCCTAACTACCCGGCTACCCACATCCTAAACTAAACGTATGATTGTTTCAACACAAAGACCCACACTATGTTAATTACAATTAAAAACCCAAAGTTGATCATTAAATACATATACATTTACTCGGTTTACATTTAACTCGATGTTAGTGAGATCATTATATAATTACTTTGATTACAATGAGATGATGAAAACTTTGTAGCACTATTAATCAAAAAATTCAATATCTATAGCTGTTGAGATGGTGTAAAAAAAAATTTCAAGAAACTTAAAATTTTAAAAAATATAATAAAATTAATGAGTAAAAAGAAAATTCATTGTTTTTAGGTGTTAAATGGAATTTTTATTAAGCTTTAAAGAAATAAGTGGATAAGGAAAGCATTAGAGGACATTAGGCCCTGTTCAAACAAAACAGGCAACTTTCTAACAAAATTTCTTCCCCATCATCTTCGCCCCCAATTCAAAACAAAATCTATCAAAAACACAAAATCTCGTTTTTCCCCCCACCACCCATCATATGAAAACTGCTACAGACAAATTAAAAGAAAAAAAAAAAAAAAACCCTCCAAGCCAAAAATATTTAACAAAAAAAAAAAGAGAGGGTGGTCACATCTTTGGACTGGTCGGTCAAATCCAATGGTTTCACGAGTAGGCTTCGGGGCTGGGGCACGTGGTTTGAGGGAACAAAAAAGGGGTTATCCACTAGTCTTAGTCAGTGGTAGGAGTCCATTTTTGCCATCGGCGGTGGTGGAAGTAGTGGCGACACGCTCACACGAAGGACACATAGTTAAGGTGGTGGCAGGTAACTGCATGTAAAATGGTTGAGAAGCTTTCAAAGCTCTTAATTCTTGCAGTTCCTTTTGTAACCTCCTGTTTTCCTCTGTCAGTGTCTCGCAACATCGCTTTAAATACTCGCAATCCACTTCCGTTTGCTTCAACTTTGTCCTGTTTTCTCCCATTTTATTACAGCAAAATTATTTAAAAAGAACCCAAAAAAGTTTTCATAATAGTAGAAAAAAAAAAAAACCATTCTTTTACCTTGCTCTCCTGTTCTGAAACCAAACTTCTACTTGGCGAGGTCGAAGGTTCAACTGCTTGGCCAAGGCAAGTTTTTGCTTCTGAGCCAACATTTTTAAACAAGCAAATCAATCAAAAAGCTTAACCCTAAATGAAAGAGAAATATTTGGGGTTTTTTAGCTTACGGGATTGAGAGTGTTGTGTTCTTTGAAACTTTCTTCGAGAAAAGCAGATTGTTCTTTAGACAGCCTGAGTTTCTTCCGAGTGGAACCATTGTCGTCGTCGTCGCTGGCTCTTGAGCTACCCCTTTCAGTTTCGATTTCCACCTCTCTCTTCCCTCTGCTGCTCCCATTTCTAAACCCGAAATCTACCTGGAATGAAGACACTGCGCTATTCGGAGATGACTGCGCCGCCCCTTCCTCTGCTTCCTCCCCCAACGCCACCACCGCCAACCGGTTCACGTCTAAACCTCTTCCCCGTCCATCCGATGAACCCGTTTCCATCACTAATGTCACAATTAATGCAAAACCACTTATATATTTTCCCCAAAGTCCAACACAACCCTGATTTAAAAATTTTATTTTGGCCGCAAAGAAGCTTTGATACGTTTTCTTCCTTTTATTATCAGAACCCAGAAAATAAACAAGAACGTGACGTAAAGAGAGGAAAATAAGTTAAAAATACTGACCGTTATCAGTGAGCCAAGGAAAACGAAGCTGAGAAGAAGGTTGGACGCGAGGAACTGGAGAGAAAGGAAGAAGATCTAGCTGATGAGGTGGATCTGAAGAAACCCTTTTGTAATCTCCATCTCCGGTAGCAGCTTCACCTTCAAAAGCGTCCACCTTCTCTTGTAACCTGAGCCCCATACAAAACCCTAAATCCTTGCTTGATAACTTTGGGGTTTTGTCAAGAAATGAAAACGACTTTGAAGGATCGCCCAAGCTCAAAGCCAATTCCATTAAAACCTTTTTTTTTCTTCTTCTTCTTTCTTGCAAAGACAACCCTAAAAAACAACAGCAAGGACGGCTTGAATATCTCTTTTTTCGTAGTGTTCTTTTGGTTTTGAAAAGAAACCCTACCCGATCTTCTTTAATGTAAAGTTATAGACACACACCACCTCCTTCCTTGCTATATGGTTCTCCTTTCTTACTCTTTGCTTTGGCTTGTGCCAGTTACGATTGAGCGACAAATCCAAGATGACAAACACACGTGAATCTATATAAATATAAACTGGTTCATACACGAGAGAGAGAGAGAGAGACAAATGAGAATGAGAAATAGATATTTTCCAAGCAAGCAATAAAGGCAAAAGGGGTTAGATTGATTACAGTATATTAACAAATGGAATTTGAATAAATTTGACTTTTTAAAGAAATGAAAAAGGGAGAAGATGACTGATGACTGACAGAGAAAACATGAGGGCTTTAAACTGCTCTTTTCTTTTATCGGCAACCACAAGCTTCCTTTTTTTTTCCCTTGTTTTTCAACGACACGACGCAATCCATTTATTATTTTTTTAGTTTTTATAAACAAAATTAAAAGATAACACGTACCCGTAAATATATATTATTCATATTTATCAAATTAATAAAAAATTATAATGAATATAGCTAAAAAAATAGAGAATGTTAGTGAATGATTGTGTTGTCACCAAACAAGGGCCAGAAAATCATCATCAACCCAACATGAGAAAATGATTTTTCATCCCAATGGCAGAGATCATCAAAATCTTTTCTTTTAGACCCCCCCCCCCAACCCAAACTTGTTTTTACTAACCCCTTTGCCTAACTTCATTTATTTTCAACAATTTATAAAGATAGTAGAGTCATGATGGTGGTGATGATGATGGTGATGATGATAATAGGAAATAATGATTAAAAAATGTATGGTTTAACAAACACAATTATTTAGCCTTGTCACTGTTTGCTGGTTTTGTAGTTTTCACAATGATGACCAATTTAATTTAATCACAAGTTTGCAGGTTTCCAAGTAGTCAAAAGAACAATTCTTCCAATGACGTAACTATAATGAAGTGTGAGCCCTCCTCCCTGGCCCTGGGAATGGGGCTGGCTGACTAGTTGTGGGGATGAGCCTGCGAACGCTGACTCTCCAACTACAACAGTGCAGCTTTACCAGTTTCTCAATTGGCTCCCCAATGCCCTTTCTTTTGAACTCAGATGAAATCAAAATGAGTAGTTTCATTTCATAGTCAGATTAGATTGGCATGAGACCATAAAAACTGCTTTTATTGATTATATATCTTCAATCCCAGCAGACAATGAGACCCTCCCTCCTTTTGCTATAGAATTGGTCCTATAGTTTATCTCCTTTTTCCATTTAGCTTGGTATCTTGGATTAATGGCTTTAAGTAGACGATGTGGTGATAAAATAGTATAAATAAACATATATATTATTTTTAAATTTTATGATAATTTTATAATTTAAGGTTATTTTTTTAAAATATGAAAATTGTTTGAAATTTAGAAAAAATTATGAAATCTTTTTTATAATCTTTTACAATTATTTAAAATTTTAAAAAAAATTATGGGGATATAAAGTTACTAATTTTTTAATTTTCTCAAAAACTTTAATTTTATATTATTTAGTAATATAAAATAATATAAATTCAAAAATATAGTAAAATTAATTTGAATTTTTTTACTTTTATAAAAACTTTTATAATGTTTAATATTATTTTTATAATACAAAATCATATGATTAAAAAAAAGTTAAAATTCTTTTATAGTAAATAACAATTATAAAAGGCAAATCTGATGGGACACAGTGTCCCCAAAATAAAAATTTTAAATTTAATCCTCTTATAAATAAAGAATTTATAAATTAATATATAGTAAATTTGTATTTTGTCCCTCACAAAAATAATTTCAATTCAATCCTTTTATAAATGGATAAATTACAAATTAATATTATAGGAAAATTACATTTTGACCTCCTAAAATAAAAATTTTCAATTCAGTCCTCTTATAAATAAAGAAATCATAATTTAATATATAGTAAAATTGCACTTTAGTCTCTTCAAAATGAATTTTTTGTTTAAGCCCTTCAAAAATAACAAAATTATAAAGTAATACATAATAGAATTGTATTTTGATCTATGAAAAAATTATAATTAAATTTTGGCCCTGCTAAAAAACTTATGGATTTACCCCTCATAATTATGTGTTGATTGAGTCTTAACTCAGTGTAGCATTGCTATTGCAACAACCAAAAGGACATGAATATAAACACACTTATACGTTTTAATTTCTAGTTTAAGAGCATTACATAAAGAACAATTATGTAATTTCAAAAAAATATATATGATTCTCAAGAAGAAACAAAATATCACTTTTTAATCTTCTAAAAATTTTTTGTTAACTTTTTTATATTTTCTTAATTTATTTAAACTATTAGAACTTTTATATATTTAAAAATTCTTAATTTTATTTAATTTGTTTTGAAAATTTTCAATAGTCCAATGTCAGTTAGCTCTTATTGGATACTATTGATTAAGTTGCTGTATATAAAACAAAGTATTATAAGCAATATAAAAATAAATTAATAAAAATAATATATTAAATATAAAATAGTCATGCCTATAGATATTAGTTAAACAAATTACTTGGATAGCTAAAAAAAAAATTAATAATAAAATAAAGTTTTGACTAATTTTTAAAAGTAATAAATACTAATTAAATAAATCTAACATCATAATAGTAAAACAAAGGGCAATGTTCTTTTGTATCTTTTAAGGGAAGTTGGACTTTCCCTAAAAAGACCCACAATTGGGTATCCAATGAATATAAAACATGATTGAAAATTTTTTTTAAGTAAATCCAACAATTTTATTGATATTAGGAATCTTATCACATGTATATACGGATGAAAATTACATATTTAAAATAAAGACGTATGTTTAAAAATAATATATAAAAACAATGAAATGTTTGGTTGAGTGATAAATTTAAGGTTTTATTGCTCTAATCGGCACAGGTTTAAATTCATCGTATTAATATTTTTTTTCATTTTTGTTAAAATGAAAATAATAAAATGTTACTTGTTTTAATTACGGAAAAATATTTCTATAATTTCTTGACCGAGTTGGTACCCGGTTAACCCGATGATACCAACTTAACCAATGATTTTATTAATAGTATTGATACAATTGATGGAGATAGTAAATTGTACATATTAAAAACATTAAAATAAATCTTTGGTTGAGTGATATATTTAAGGTTTCTCTAATGTAATTAGTGTAGGTTTAAATCCCATCAAAGGTATATTTTTCTTATTTTTTACTAAAATGAAAACATGAAAACACCCACAAATAATATGATTTATTTTAATTATAAAATGATACTTTTATATAATTTTTTAATTAAATTAATATTCAATTAATTTGTGGCACTAAATCACTTAAAAATTTATTAATAATATACATAATATATGTGTAACACTTTAATGAACCAAAACGAATGTGTAATAAATTAACATTTATACGATTTATAAATGTATTAAACAAAATTATAAAGATATAATGGAAGGACAATTTAGGGGTAGAATGGAGGAGGGGAAGTATGATAAATAAGAGGGAGGTGGTGGCCCCACGCGCATGGGTTGGGGACGGAAGAAAACACAGATGTGCCTGAGCAGGTGAAGGTCAGATATGTCATGCTTTAGGGATCATTGCAATAATTGAAATCATGCAGGCTTTAATGATAAGTTTGAATTTATTTATCGTTAAAATACGCCTTTAATTACTTATATTTTTTAAATCTTTTAGAATTTAATCAATATATTTTCATTTTTTAAAATTTCAAAAGTTATTTACTTCAATAAAATTTTATTGTTAAATCCACTGATTTGATATTTTGTAATAAAAAAGAATGCTCAATTAGTAGCTATATAACGAAAAGAAAAATAACATTTAATAAACTTGAATATAAAAAAAAGTTTATTAGTATAAACGATTGGACTTGTATTTTGAAATTCTAAAAGTAGACGATTGAATTCCTTGAAATAAAAATATAAAGATTAAATTCCAAATGTAAAATGAGTACAAAGACTTGGATTATATTTTAGCCTTTATTTATCTATCCCATGTGTATAAAAGTTAATTTGATATTAATTTAGATAGAAAATAATTAAAAAATTAATCTTTTTTATAAAGTAATCAATATTATTTTAAATGTATTTTTAATTTTTTATATTTTACATAAAATCTATAAATATAATTATATTATGCGATTTGGACACATATCATCTAATATTTAAAAAAAAAACTTTAATTTTATTAAATCAACTCAACTTATTTTTTTTATTACTATAATTTTTTTTATAAATATATATGTTATATTTTTTTTGTCCTATTATAAGTCTTATTTTGTTCGAAAAAATAACAAGTGTCGTTAGACGAAAATACTACACTCAAGCCCTAGATCTAACAATCTCTCACTTGCTTTAGTGAAGTAGATGAGTCATGTTTCGCATTCTTATGTCCCTCCACATGTTTCCCATAGAACTCTCTAGCTAGTAGAGTTGTAAAACAAATCCCTAGGGTTTGTCCTCATATGCAATCTTTGACCATGTTTACTATTCCATCAAACACTACTGTCTCCCTTATGTGTTTTGCACTTATGTGGTTTCTTTTAGGTTTAGCTATATTCACACTGTTATAGTGCCATAGCTTTTTCGTACCTCATGTTCGGCCCTCCATAGTGAAGTTAGCAATGTAACCCTTCTTGACACATATTCACACTATGGACCAGTTGTTTAGGATAAAAGCACAGTCTAATGTCAATTTCCTCTAATCCCAACACGTTTGGAAGTCAGAATCAGTATATCTGATAGGAGTAGGATCTCTTCTGGAATACACAAGCATATAATCCCTCATTCTCCGTAAATACTTGAGTATATGCTTACCTGTTTGCCAGTGCCTTGGTCATGGATTCGTCTGATATCAACTTACCAACCCCATTGCAAAACATATATATAGGCATGTGCATAGGATAGAATACATGAGACTTTCTATTGCCGAAGCGTAAGGAACCTTTCTTATGTTCTCTCTTTCTTCCGCTATCTTAATACAATCCTCTAAAGAGATATGATATCCCAACATAGAAAGCCGATTTTCCTTCTTTGAATCGGTCATTGCATAATGCTCCAATATCTTGTCTATGTATGAAGATTGAGATAGTGCTATCACTTTGTTCTTTTGATCCCTTAGGATTCAAATATATACCTAGAACAAAATTAGCTTCTCCCTAATCCTTCACACTAAACTATGGTCACATTAAACTGTTGGGTTAACCATAGTTTAACCGATGACAATGTTCCTACATCATTTTTAATGAGTAGAATGTTATAGATATATAGAACGAGAAAAACCACATTTTTATCCCCTAAACGTTTGTAAACACAAGGTTCATTTATGTTTTGCTCAAATTCAAAATTCTTGATCGCTTGATCAAATCTTTGATTCCATGAGCGGGGTGCTTGCTTAAGTCCTTATATGGACCTAAGTAGTTTGCAAACTTTATGCTCATTTCCTTTAGCCATATATCCGATAGGTTGCATCATGTAAATGCTCTCTTCAAGATAATTGTTCAAAAACACTGTCTTGACATCCATTTGCCAGATCTCGTAATCGAGAGTTGTCGCAATGGATAGTAATATGCGGATTGACTTGAGCATGGCAACCGAAGAGAATATTTTTTCATAATCAATACCTTTTTTCTTAGTATAACCTTTTGCTACAAATCCAACCTTATAAGTTTCCACTTTTCCCTCTATATTTCTTTTCCTCTTGTAGATTACAGCCTTTAGGTTTTTATATCCTTTCCAGTAAGTCTACAAGTTTCCACACTAAGTTGAAATACATAGAGTCCATCTCAGCTTTCATAGCAATTTCCTAGAGTTTGGAATTCGCACTCTACATCTCTTCGTCATATGTGAGTGGGTCATCATCTTCCTGTTCGACAGACTCAGTGTTAAAAACACTTCCTCCAAATTGGAAGAACTCAAGCCTACGAGACACTCTCCCATTATGATGAAGCTCCCTATGTTGTTGATCATTTGCAAGTCTACTATTAAGAGTTGGTTCTGGAACCTGTTTTCGTAGGGTTTTGTATATTTTTTGGAAGCTCCTCAAGTATCTCTTTACTCCGAGGTTTGAAGTCATTTATGTAATTTTCTTCAAGGAAAGTAGCATGAGTTGATACTATAATAGTTTACTCTTTCAAGTTATAAAACAAACCACCCTTTGTTCCCTTTGAATATCCTACAAACATGCTTAATTCTATCTGTGAGTCCAACTTCCTCGCATATTTATCCAATATGTAGGCCAAACATCCCCAAATCCTAAAATGATTAAGATACGGCTTCCTGCCATGCCACAATTTGTATGAGGTTTTCAATACTGCTTTAGTTGGCACATTATTTAGAATATAGCAAGTCGTTTATATAGCGTATCCTCAAAAAGAAATTGGTAACATCGAATGTACCATGTTTAACAACATTCGATTTCTTCTCTCTTCCACGCCATTCTGTTGTGGAGTGCCTGAGGGATTAACTGGGATAGAATCTCATTCTCTATGAGGTACCCTAAGAACTCATCAAATAAATATTCACCCCCTCGATCAAACTGAAGTGCCTTTATGGATGAACCTAGTTGTTTCTCCACTTTTGCACGAAACTTTTTGAATTTATCAAAGGTTCTGTTTTTATGGTGTATCAGGTATACATACCCTTATCTAGAATAGTCATCAATATTAATGTGAATAATGAAATTTTATTAAACCAATTTGTTCCAAAAATTACAAGTGCAAATGATGAATAAACTACACTTAGTGCACTAGACCTTAACAGCTTTTTCATTAATGGGCTTTATGGAAGCCCTCATCTAGGCTTTCAAATGAGCATAATTGAAGTCGTTGAACATAAAAGGTTAAAGAAATTGAAACACCTTTCATCTCAAAAGAAAATCAACTACATAATCTCCACTTAATACGTCAAGTGACTAGCTTTGGTACAAAATGTAAGTCTGTGGACTTTTGCTTGTTAATTATGTATTCAATTATAATTGGACGAAGCAACTATTTAGAAAAAAAAATAGAAACGGACACCAGGAAATTGTTCACAAGTTTAAAAACACCCCATGTATGTATGGTCTTGCTTAAAGAGTAATTAACTATTGATAACGAGTAAAAGTAGTGATTTAGTTCACCTCACATACTTAAGTTGCAACCTCACTTTCATAATTTGATTTAAATTAGTCTCCCTCTAATTCTTTCCCCTTGAAAGTTTAGATGTAAACTGGTTGACTCAATCAAGTTTACTTACAAAATTTGCACCTAAAATAGTTCCTAAATGAACAAGTATTGTGCTCTCTAATTCCACTCATTAGCCTAAACAAGCTCTTCAAAATATAAAATTTAAAAGGCTTACTAAATTACAACAAATTATAATAACTTATTCCACTAAAATTGTAACATCCCACACCTGACTCGATTGTCAGATTTGGATGTGTGATGTCACATTATGTTGTCGAAGTAACTTAGACTAACTTACCTCTATTATCATATCATTTAAAGCATAAATATCATTCATATCAAAACAATCATCCATTTGAAACACAATCTTACTTTCATAGAATATAATAATTTAATTTATCAAGTTATGGTCTACTACTAAGTCAATTTAAGAGTTGGGACTTGAATCCAAACTCAATTATCAAGTTTCAATCATGTGTCTTAAGACAGGAGACTTCTTGTCTTGTCTCAAAACAAGCTTCCATTTATTTTAGGTATTTTTACTTCAAAATTAAACTATCTCAAAACATTAAAAATTGTGTCCTCAAGGCAATTTAAATATTGTCATAATTTTTTTAAAATAACCTGATAACATTTTTCTTGATAGGAAAGTTGCATTATTCTTATTGCATGTTTTGTTTTTATGTTTATTTTATTTGGACAATAATGATGCTAAAATCTCCACAAGTTCATTCGACATTGCATTGCAAAGAATAGGCACATTGACATGTGTATATATGATTAAGTTGATTGATGAAAAGTTTAATATTTCTATTTAAATAAAGGAGAGTTTATTTCAGTTTTACTCAAATTCAATATCTATTAAATTAAGGCTCAATATCATGAGTATTAGGGAGGGAGATATTAGAAAACATGTATACATGTGAAATGGGTTTAATTTTGGAAATTATAAGAACAAATCATTTCACACAAAAAGATGGTGCACGAAGTCAATTGGCAACCCACACTCTCTCTTTTCTACATAATTTTTCGAACTTCTTTCGAAAGGGACCCCTTTGCCCTAGAAGAACGCATCAACCTAATTCAAAGAGGCTGCTTTTTTTTTTTTTTAAACAACTTTCTCCTAATTTATTTAATCACCACTAATGTAGAGATTATAATAACAATGTTTCAAAAGAAAAGTGTAAATCACCAAAATTAGAGTAAACTATTAAATAGTTATTTTTGTTTGTCTTCGGTTATATTTTAGTTATTTATATTTGAAACGTTATGTTTTAATCATTTACATTGTCGTTTTGTTATAAAATGATTACTCTACTGTTAAGATCTATTACCTCTCAAATGACAGTCTCACATGGAAGTTAATATGGGTTTTAAATGTCAACGTAAATGTCCTGCCAAGTAAATTAGTTAATTTTTAATTAAAAAATTAATTAATTGAATTTTCTAAATTAATTAAAGGAAAATGTTAATTTGGTTTCCCAAAATCATCAAAATCAATGTATCGGATTAATCTTTGAACTGGAAAAAAAACCGTTGGTCCCCTTTTTCTTTTAGTTTTCGTTTCCATTTTGACTGAAAAAACTATCAATTTTTATAGTAATCTTTTTTAAAACAAAATAGTAGAAATCAAATTGAGTGCTCCATCAATCGATTAAATTTTTTATTCAAAATAGAAGAACAAATGATTGGTTCAATGAAGGGTCCAAGAATGGATTGCAATAAGTAATGGTTTTTTTTTTTATTCTTTACCTAGATTTTGAGTTCAGATATTATGTTTTTTTTTTGTGCAAAAAGGTGACCCATCTTTTCATTTTTTCTGTATATCTTACAGACAAAAAGAATATGTTTATCTTTGTTTATTTGTGTATTGTGGGCAACTACAATAGCAAGCATGTATAAAGGTTTGTGTGTCCATTTCTTCTTCTTCTTCTTCTTCTCTATCATTCTGCTCTTCTCTTCTCTGATGGTAACAAAAAAAAAAAAAAACCCACATTCTACTTCTTTTTAAACAGGAGAAAATAGGATTTTAAGGAAAAATTTTGTATTATATTTTCATAATAAAAAATTTAATTGTTCTTGTCCTAGTTGGACATCCACATCAGTCTTTAAAACTCATTTTAATTGTCACGTCGAACTGTCGTTTGGAAGGTAACAGACCTTAACGACAAAGTGACCATTTTGTAACAAAATGATAACGTAAATGAGTAAAACATAATATTTCAAACGTAAGTGACTAAAATGTAACTTGAGACAAATAAAAGTGACTATTTTAATAATTTACCCCCAAAATTATGACTTAATTTAAATTGGTGTATTCTAATTATATCTTTAAATTATTGATGTTATATTAATAAGGTCCTTTCGTTATTAAAATTAAGGTTAAATATAAAATTGGTATTTGAACTTATTCACTTCTCCTAAATTGGCACTTTAAGTTTTTTTTTTTTTTTGTTCCAAATTGGTACTTGAACTTTTTCTCCGTCAACTAGTTTGGTAAATTTTTTTAACGCCGTTAAATTTGAAACAGATAGAAGAATAGAATTATGATACATGGCATGATAAAGTCTTGATAATGTCATAATCTATTTTTCTATTTCACTCTTTTTTTTTTTTCCTTTTCCCTTTTTGTTTTATTTTTTTTCCCATTTCCATTTCCATTTTATTTTTTCTTTTCTTCTTTTCCTTCTCTCTTTCCCAAACTAGTCGCCTCCAACATACACCACAACTGCACTTCGGTGTTGTCATTGCCGCTAGCATGAATTAAATATTTTGATGGTAATTGTTCAATTTTTTATTTTTTATTTTTGCAGAAAAAGAAGGGGTTGCATATTTGAAATTAGAATATAACATGTTAAATTAGTTAATATGAATTAAATGAGTTAAACTTGTCCTTAATTGCCAATGGTTAAGCATTTGATTTAGTACAAAAAATATTCAATTTGAATAGAAATAATGTCCTAAAAATATAAATAATAAGAAATTCATATACTTAACTAGTGCCAAATAAAATACTTTAACCATGTATAATCGTAACTATCACATATAAAATGAGAAGAAAATATTATTTTTAGTATTTATACTTTTTTTTAATTTTTTATAATTAGAATTAAAAAATATAATATTTTTTAAAAGTTTTTTAACAATATTTTATTAAAGCTCAAGCATGTTTTCTGTATAATATATATTAGTATTGTACCTAATATTTATTAAAAGAAAAGAGGATGAATAATTGCATTGGCATGGCCGTAGAAAAGAAAAGAGTGTTTTATGGGATAAAAATAAAGTGTGAAAGTAAGGTAAACGAGGGCAACGAAATCAAATGCTGCTTACATTTCACTTTTCAATAAAAGAAGAAGAATTTTGGTTGCGTTGCGTGATGCGTCGTCCTTGACTGACACTCAGAGATTCTGGTTAGAGGCCAATCAGCAATGGCATGCGGCCCCGATCTTTTCTTTTGCCATTTACCATTCATAATTTAAATTAGGCAGGACCATTCATTAATAAATTTATCATTTAAATTAAGAACAAAAGAAGTAATGAATTTAGTAATTTGCTTCTGCAACATTTAATATATTACAAATATTTTATATTCTAAACACAATCAGTCCGTGTCTAGCATAAATAGAAAAAGTCACGTGAGATAAACGTGAGGGAGAATATGATGATGGAGTTGCTCAGAGTTACTGAGGGAAGAAAAACTTGCATTACTTCATTTAAAAAGAAATTTGCAGATATTAGAAAAAATGGTCAAATAATATTATATCAGAATTGTGATAATTTTTTTGAACTAGTGAGTAGTGATTAATTCATCGTGTTCAATAGATTTATTAGTTATAAAATTTAAAATTATTCCATATTGAAACCTTCAAAACTTATAAAGTAGAAATCCATAATAGTAATAATGTTAATGGGAGTTAGGGGCGGACCTATGTAAGGGCTTGGGGGCCTTTGCCCCAATATTTTGGTTTTTTTTTTATAAAAATATATATATAGACTTACAGAAAATGAAAAATAGAAATGGGTAACTTTATGTCACTTCACTAATAATCTGAAATTCATTCAATCATTCATAAAATAATAGAAAGGGCTAACGAGGGATGGGGAGTGGGGACAGAGTGCAGTGTCCTAAGCAGACAACGCAATCATTTGTACTTGAAATTCTAATAGCATGTTAGGCCTTTCTTTTTGAGTAAATTAATTGTGTGTTGGAATTGGAGGAAATTACAAAAACAATATTACGTAAAACACCCACATCTATTATTATTTTGCTTTCCTGAGTGTGGTTGAATATGGTAGCCGCGATATTACAATTAATGATTAATTATGTGTTTGGATGATGTAATTAGAAAATATTTAAATTAAAAATTATATTCATAAACAAAATTTAAAATTTTTAAAAGTTATTATATTCATAAATAAATTTTAGGATAAATTCTATTCAAAATTTGTTTTGTTTATATTTTACTAAAATCATAAATTATTAAAAAGTTGCCTAGAAAACAAAATTTGTAATTTTAAATAAGTAATTAAAAATTTGGAAAAAAATATTACAATATAAAAAAATTCATAAAGTAATTAAAATGTCTTAATATTCTAAAGTATTACATTCTTAAAGTTAATAAAAATTATAAATTATTTACTTTTAAGACTTTTTTTAATGTTTTAAAGTATTATGAATTTCAATTATTTTTTATTTTTAATACTTTTAATATATTGTATCTAAAAAAATTAAAAACCTTTAATAAAATTTAAAAGGAATATTATAGCATTTACAAAAAAAAGGTAAAAACAATTATTTAATGAATATTTTTTTTAAAATTTTAGGATATTTTTAATAATGTTTTGTAATTTTTCAAAAATTTGGGATTTTTTTTAAAAATTTTGAATTATATGTATTTTTAGATTATTTGCAAAAAATCAACGGAGTAGGATTTGAGACGTCATATATGAAGGAAAATAGTTAAAATATTGGTTGATTTTGGTCATTTAAAATTAGAGGAGGAAGTTGAAAAAGGTTGATGTTAAGAATGTGATGATGGTTGAGTTTTTAAGTAAGAAGGGCATTGACGGTTCCAAAGATGATTGGAGGCGTGCAGTTTAACTTGAACCTCACGTTCACTCACTAGTTTAACCTCAACACATTTGTGAAACAAGCTTTCCTTTCAATTATTTTGCTGAGTGATTGGATTTGGAAATCATATATTTGTTGTTTTGACTTGGTAAAAGATTCTGGGAAGGGCAGTGCAGCCCTAAAAAGAGTGGCCTACACACCACACATTTGCTTCACCTCTTCTATGGTTACAAGGACAGTCTAAACTTCGTAATCATCATCTATTTTTCTATTTTCTTTGTCACCAAACCAATGATACGAGGACGATGTGAGTTTTGAATTTTGAATCCATTCTTTTACCACTTTTGAGGTTTATCAAAATATTATTATACATTATAATAGATTAAATAAATGTTCATTTTTCTCAACTTAAATAATATATTGTTGAAATGCTACGTAAAGATTTGATTAATTAGTTGTTATTATTAATATTTCATTTTGGTTTAAGTAAAATCATTAAAAAGTGAGATTACTTCAAAACCAAATGATATTGAGATTATTTTTATATTTCAAAATCTTGGCACCATTAAATGATAAAATTACCCGCTCACGGTATATTAGAGTCTTATGTTGAAATCTTGGGTTACTTCAAAAATATTATATACTTTTAAGCATTTTTTTTACAAGGAGTAAGCGACGGAGATTTTCCAAAAATAAAAAATAAAAGAAAGTTTTTTTAATCTATAAATCAATAAATAATAAAATTATGTTTTGACCTCTAAAAAATTTATAATTACTTTTTTGTTCCTCTTAAAAAAATTTTAAATTTATCCCTAGATAATAGGGTTCGAACCCGTATCAATCGTGTTCAACAAAAACTTCAACCATCTCTCTATGCTAACATAACAAATAAAAGGTTAGAAATAATGAGTAATGATTATGGTGTAAGTGCAAGTAGTGCAGAAAACAGTTATTTTAAAGGTTGATAGCTCATCAATTATAACAAAGTGGTGAGTTAATTAAGTTGATCACAAAATCATATTGGATTAATTAGCTGATTTGTAATGTAATATTACAATCCTACATTATTTAGATTTTGAAACATTAATATGGTCAACCCCACTATGTAATTATTATAATCATAACAAGTCTATTTGTTATTAGATACAACGTACTCTACATTTTTATACACTATTTACTCCAATAATGTAAAACATTACAATCTAAAATTATTACAAATATCATATCGTAAAAAAAACCAAAATTTTTATTTTATAATTAAATAAGTACTTAACTTTAATTTCCACTAAATACATCATTAATCTTTATTTATGTCTAATAAAGGTTAACAGGAGAAACAAAGTGGTTGGAAGGAGTGGTGGTTCACACATTATTAAAATTGATTATGGATCGGATCGGGTTGGTTTGAGCTGGTTCAAGGAAAAATTTAGGTTTGTTTTTTAAGATTGGGTTCAGCCTAGAGGTGTGCATGGGCCGGGCGGCCCGACCCGGCCCGAAGGCCCGCCCGAAAAATGGGAGGGTTTGGGTAAAAATATAGGCCCGAAAAATGGGCTTGGGCAAAAAAAGAGGCCCGTTTAGAAAACGGGCCCGGCCTCGGGCAAGATTTTTTTGGCCCGGGCCCGGCCCGGCCCGATTTAAATATTAAATTATTTTTATTTTAAATTTTAAGTAATTTTAGTTTTTTTTACTTTAGGTTTTTTTATTGTTTTTAATGCTATTTTGATATTGTAAAATTTTTGTTATTAATATAATTTAGTTCTAATTTATTTCAATTTTTTAATTTTAATATAATTATTTTTTATTATATTTTTAATTTATATATTATTTTAAGAATTATTTTAGTCCCATTTTTTTAATATTTTTTTTAATGTTTTAAATGCATTTGATTTATTATATTTTAAAGTTTTTTATTTAATAAAAAAAAGTAAAAAAAAAAATTTTAATATGGTCGGGCCGGGCCGGGCTCGGGCCTATCATTTTTTTCTTGGGCCGGGCTTGGACAAAATTCTAGGCCCATATTTCGGGCCGCGCCGGGCCCGGGCCTTGAAAACGGGCCGAAAATTTTTTATGAACCCGGCCCGGCCCGGCCCATGCACACCTCTAGTTCAGCCCGATCTAGATAAAAATGTTAAAATTCGAGCTTGATTAGACTTGGCTAGTATTAAATTTTTTGTATTATTTTTATATAAAAATAAATTTAAAAGTATAATGCATCAAATACACTAAAAACAATAAAATAAATGTTTCCCAACAAATAGAAAAAAAATTATACTTAAATAACACTAAGTTAGTTGCAACTTAGCAAACAAATATCTTTAAAATAGTAGCAAAATTAATAATAAAACAAAGTGGTAACAATATAATAGAGAAATGATAGCAAAACAATAAAAAAACAGTAAAAATTACCACCAATTTTATTATTTTTTTTTTGCAAATTCAAGTCGAGCCTGGGCCAAAAAAATCTTACCTAAAGCCTGACCCATTTTCTAATTTTTTGTTCAAAATTATTTTTCAGGTCTATATTTTTGTTCAAACCCTCCCAATTTTTGAGCTGGTTTTCGGGTCGGGCCAATCCCGGCCCATGATAAAGTCTACCTACGATTAGGTGGAGAGCAATTGAGAATGGATAAATTTTTGAGAAGAGAGTTGAAAAGAAGAATACGTAGTGTGTATTGTATATATGAATTGTTACATGAATCTTTTTATATTAGGAGACAAATTTTAATACATGTAAAATGGGATCTGATCTTACTTACATTTATTATTAGTATTATAAACATGAGGTTCATGAAACTAAGGTTGACATCTAATAAAATAGATGGAAGTGAGTGGTAGAAAATACATGTTAAACTTCACATAAAGTAGGTATAGCAAAGTCCAAATAATAATGGAAATAAAGTGAGTGAGTGAAGTTATAGAATAAAGAAATTGAAACCTAAAATGCCAACAAATGTGTAATCCTTTCTGGTATTCAAAACTATAATGGGGGTTAATAAATGGGTTAGACAACATGATTAAGCATTTAGCCATGCTTTCCTTTCATCATCATAATCATCATTTCTCATGTTCCATTTGTCTTCCCGGGATGCTGAAAAAGTATGGGACAAAACACCCTTGATTTACTATATTTTAGTAAAGAAATATCATCACATATCCTCCCTCACTTTTAATGTTTTATTGGCTAATTATTCTTTCCCCTTTCCCCCAAAGTTTGAAATTTAATCTCCTTAATACTTACGTTTGTTTTATTATCCTTTCACGCGTGTGCTTAATTAAAGCTTAAATATTATCTTCCTATTCTTATCACTGTAATAACAAGAAAGGTATAGATTTGAAAGGATTATATTATAAGATCACATTAAATTAGTCATTCTATTATTAAATAAATCAATTTAGTCTTTATACTATTAAAAAATTAAAATAAGTTCAAATTATAATAGAGTTAATAATTACTGTTAAAATTTTTTTATTTCTAATTGCAGTCAAATTCTAAACAAAATATTTCATTTATAGAATCATAAACAAATAAAAAATTCAAAAGATTAACTTTGTTAAGTAGTAAATGATGTTTTTAATGCTTAAGGGTCAAAAAAAGTCCTCAGCAAAAAAATAATATAAAAAAATTAAATAAGCCCTCGTGAACAGAGGCGGATACAAGGGGGCTGGCAGTGGCCCTGACCTCCTCTAAAATGAAAAATTTATATTTAGGCCCTTGAATTTTTTTTTAAATTTTAAATTAGTAAAGGTAAAATTATACTTTGGCCCCCTTAAAATTATAAAAATTTAATTTAATCCTTTAAAAATTATAAAGATATAGACTATAAAAAATTAAATTTTCATTCGGCCCCTCTAAAAATTTGTTCTGGCTTTGCCCCTGCTCATGAAAAAAGCATAATCAATTGAACTCTATATGATCCAAAATAAATCAATTGGCCTTTTCAATTAACGAAGACTATCTGTTGACTGTTAACCTCACTAGTATGGCTAATGAAAGTCACCAGAAATTGTCACGTGGCAATATGCTGATGTGGGCATGCCACTTTTATAAAAAAAAAATTAAATAAATAGTTGTCCGACTCATTTTAGGTGAGTGCAAAATTTAAAAAAACTAAAAAGAATAAAAGAATTATTTAAAAAATTCTACAATGTATATGAAAATTTTAAATATGCAAAAACTCAAAAAAAAAAAAATTGTTTATTAAAAACATCATGCCTTCCTTTGATATCAATATTCTTTTGAAAAGTTGTTGAAGTATTCATCCATTCTCCACAGTTTGGAGCCGATTCAATATCATTGTGGCATTGGCTATTGAGATCAAATAATCCCATGAATCCGGACCTTCTTAAACAACCACCAATTTCCTCTTCAGGAACTTCTGATCTTTTAACTACTGGTTGCTAAAGTCATCTTTAAAAATTTCTAAAATGTATATATAAAAAATATTTTTATAATTTTTTAATAACTAATATTTTTTTTGAGTTTTTGCACATTTAAAATTTTTTATATACATTTTAGAATTTTTAATAATTTTTTATTTTTTTTAGTTTTGTACTCAAACAAAATGAATCTAGACAATCATGTGCCTAAATTCATTTTAAATACACATTTTACTTTTTTTTTTAAAAAAAGCTTTTATTTTTTGAAAAAATATTTTTTTTTGACATGGCATGTCCATGTCTACAACTGCCACGTGGCATTTTTTTGGAGGTTTCCATCAGCTATGTCAACGAGGTTAACAGTTAAATTGGTCAATTGACATTTTTTGGATCAATGAGGGTTCAATTGGGTGCCTTTTTTCATAAAGGCTCAATCGATTTTTTGATTTTTTATTAAGGGCTTTTTGAACCCTTAAACCTATTTTTAAACAATAAATTTTAACTATATTACAATTTGACCTTATTTAATTCTTTTTAATAGTACAGGGATTAAATTGCCTCATTTAATAGTAGAGGGACTAATTTGATCAAGTCCTTATAATAAAAAGATTTCTAAGGTACCTTCACAAATTATGTGGAGAAGTAAAGGGGCTTTTTGTGAACTTAATTATTAGGTTTATTCGATTTCCTAATAGAGCCAAAAGTTGGTATGTTGAGTATATGAATTCCGCATGACATAGCTTCATCTATAATAGCAGAATTTATAAATAAAAGGTAAATGATATCATTTCATTGGCATTACATGATAGATGAAAAAATAGCACGACCTAAGACAAATGATTTAATTACTATTTGTTAGTAATTGACTTTTAATAAAGGAATATGTAACAATTACCATGAGATTAAATAATATCATATTAGGAGAAGATTTTATCCTAAAGAGATTTAAGTGAGTTCATCATCATTTGAATATTGTTTTAGAACAACAATAATCCTCTCAACCGCATTTTGAAATTTGAAGTTTTGAATGTCTTAAATTAAAGTGTTCACGAGTTACTTTTCTTTTTTATGAGTTAAGGGCTTTGGGTTCAGATGACTTATGAGAGTAACACTAATTAAAATTTCATTATTTTGTAATTAAAATAAGAAAAATGAATAAACTATAAATAAGAGTGGGAGTGCCAACATCCTGCTTCCAAATGATAATTGTGCGAAGCTTTGAAAATAAAATAGAAAATTTGGAGTTGAATAATAATTGATTTGGAAAATTAGCATAAAGGAAATTTTAAGAGAAAATGAGTGGTAATTAAACTTTGGTCGATCAAAGTCCACATTAGTGGAGAGACCTTAAAACAATACAGTTGTAGGACACAAAAACACATCATCCACGAGTGAAATACAGATAAGAAAGTTGGGTATGAAAATTAACCACTTTCCCAGGCCTTCTTTGCAAAACAATTATTAAAAACAAGATTATCACATACATTGTTTATGTACATGGAGAGTAAAAAACTAAAGATGGGTCCTCCTTTCTAGCTACCAACGAATTTGTTTCGCCAAGGAAATGATGGTAACATTTTGATTCACATCCAAACTATAGCTGAATTCTTTGTGAACTAAACATGGTCCTAGTTCAGTCGTCTCCTCCTATGTGCTCGAGAGTCACCACTGTCAACATCTGAAACTCTGAAACTATCATTTCTCCTTCTGGAAGATGAAGCCGAAAGTGATACTTCGGAGTCTATTTCGACAGCAGTGTCCATTTGATTCTCTGAGTTTATTACAGCAGCAATGCTTGAGAACGAATCTCTATCATCCACCTGGGGGGGCTGCTCCTGGTTTCTTCCCACCGGGTTGCTACGGAGATATGCTTCAACTATCCTTTCTGTTGAATTCAATCCAGATGACAGAGAAGTATATCTTGCAACTCTTCGTAATTGTGATTGTCTTTGACGGAACAAAGAATGAACTCGGGAGGACATAACATCAGTACCATTTGTGCTGCTAGGTCTCAAGTCAACATCATCAAGGGACACAACTGCAGTTTGCTCTCCACGCAATCCCCGAGATGTCAATATCCTGTTAAGGACAGAATCAGTTATTTCTGTCGTTTCGGCCTCCCTTGGTGGAGTCAGATCACGGGTCAAATCAAATCTGCTTCCAAGGCGGCGAATCATCTCCTCCACTGGGAGATTTAAAGCAGTCCTTTGAATAGTTTGCCTCCAGCTCTCCACCCGCCGTGCATTGGGCCGAGGAGGGATCTTAAGACCAGAGTCCTCTTCTGGCTCAAGGTTGACTTTCCCCCTGCCATAAATCGGGGTCAGAGTTTTAATTGTCACCTCTTCTTTGCAAACAGGACATTCTTTTGCATCAGAATGCTTATGTAATGATCGGTAGAGGCAAGACCAGCAAAACAAGTGACCGCAACAAGTTACAACAGGTTCCCGGGCCAAATCCAGGCATATGTTACAATCAAAGAAACCCACATCATTGCTAACTCCCTTCTCAACATCATCCTTGTTTTCTGAAACTTCATCTTCCAATAATCCATTGGTATTCTCACATGATTTGGGCACATCACTCGTTCTTTCCTCTGGAATGATGCTGCCCTCACCTGCCTGTAACGTACTTGCATTGTCCGAATTCACCATGAACTGATCCAATTCCACAGATAGGTTCTGAGTTGCAGCAGGAAATTGAACCTGCTGCCATCTCCACCGTCGACGCCGAACAGCTTCTCTAATCCTATTGAACCGATTATTAACCGAAGCATCCCAGCCTAAACCTTCATTAGACACTGAACCTGACCCTGTCTCAGGAGTAGGACCCAGATTCAAATCCAGGTTCATTGTATCATGCGTTTCCTCACCCATTCCAAAAAATGCTCCAAACAATCTTTATTTTCGATCCCAGATAATGCGTCCTTATAATTTCCACAAGTTTTAAGGTACCCAGATAAAAAAGAAAAAAAAAACTTTTAATTTAACCTACGATTAAAGAAAATCATCCCACATAATCACAAAACTAAACCCAAATCATCAAAAACCCTATATTTTGCCCTAAAAACTAATAAAACTCAAATTCAAAAACCTTTATCACATATATATATATCAAGATCCCGGATCAAAACCCAAATCATAACTTCCCAAATTAAAAGAAACCTAGCTTTAGGTCATCAAACTAGTGATTATAAATACAAATAGAAAAATTATAGGAAAACTGAGACTTATAGAAGAAAAAAACGAGAGACCTGACTTTAACAGCTGCCAATCTTGACCAGGGCTTTAAGTGTGCTGAGCGAGTTAGATGGATGGAGCTGATTCTGTGTTAAGTTGGGTTTGAGTTGAGTCGCCATGGATTGTTATCTTCTTGGGTCAGCGATCTTTCGTCTGTTTTAGCGGAAGATGTGCAGTATATTGAAAAATAAATAATACGGAAATTAAAGGGAATTCATTGGATGCAACAAAGTATCACATATCTTTATTTCTAGTTTTTTATCCCTCCCTAAAATTGCTCCAACGATGATTTATAAAATATAAAATAAAAATTATTTAATTTTATTTTTTAATGTAAATATAAATATTTTATATTTAAAATAGTGAAATTAACTTATAAAAATATTTTTTCTAAAAATATCATAGAGTTATTAATTGTTTTTTTATTTGAAAAATTGATCGCTTTTAGAAATATTTATGAAAAAGACTTTTTAACTTTATCAAATAATATTGAAAAGCTATAAACCGAAGCTCATTATGTCAAAACAAATTTAAAAATTTAAAACAAAATTTATATAAAAAAATCGAGTATCAAATTGAAGCAAACCGAATTATGATGGATGGCTCAAAAAAGAAAAACCCAACTAAATTGCCCAATACATTCATACACTCATTGTTCGAACATCTCTTAGGGTAGCACTTGGGACAACATGTTTCATTCCTTATTCGAACAACACGTTCAGACAACATGTTGGGACAATTAAAGTGTAATAACTTTGTTGGCATTTTTTACTTGGTTCATCTTGGTTTTCGATTAGCAAATGATTCTTGGATTGAAGCTGCAATTATTTTTTTCGAATTTAATTTCAAATGGGAGAAAAAAAAATTGATTGAATGCAAACATTATCCTTATCCATTAATACTAAATCAATTTATTTTCTTTGAAGATAAAACTAATCAGGTTTACTCGGAAAGGAAGCATTTTAGAAATTAAAAAAGAAAAGAAAAGAAAAGAGATTTGTGGATAATTATCTCATTAAAATTACTTGGAAAAGCTAATGATTTTTAGCCTATAAATAGATTGATTTGCCGCACATGTTTGTGGGTATCTTGGGTGCTTTTGTGAAGTGTTTTATTGATATTTTATTTTGTATTTTTGCACTATTGTGTTAGACGTTTTATTGGAGAGTAAATCTTACCGTAAGTGAGGTTATTTGGGGTGAACAATTATAACATTGAGGGTACTTTGTTGGGGCCGTAATTATCTGTTGTGTAATGGTAATAGGGTTTCGAATATATTGTTGAATAAAATTATTCATTGAGCAAAGTTCCATAGAGTAGCATTGGTGAATTAAAATTGTGTTAACAAAACTTTATATTCTAATGAGCAAGTTTGAAAATTTAGGAATGTACGAAGAAGAGTATGTTTAAAAATGTTAGGTCAAATTATATTATGTAGTCCATGTAAACGTAAATTGTGGATTCGGTTCTTACATTTTAATTTGATCAATTTTGGTCTCTATATTTTTTGAATTGATCAATTTTAGTCCTCGTACTTTTTAAAATTTGAAATTTCAGTCATGACACAAACAGTAGCAATTAGATATGTTTGGCTAAATTTTACTATTAGTCATATACCATGCATAAAGTTGTAGATTCAATCCATGTTCTTCAATTGGATTATTTTTAGTCTTTATACTTTTCCAAATTTCACTCTTGAATCAAACAATAATTGTTAAGTCTATTAACTGGTTTTTTGTGAGTAATATGTAAAAACTGCAAGTTGACATAACATTACACATGTGATAATTGTTTGCTACATCAATTTTTGAAAGTATAAAACTTAAAAGAATTTAACACATCATTTGGTCAGCCCTAAAAATTTAAAATCCAAAAAGTACAAAGACTAAAAAATAATTAAATTAAAATGTAAAGACCAAATTTAAAAATTACATATAATATTGAGGGTAGGAAATAAAATCACACTGTTTGAACCAAAAATATTAATATAAAAATTTGTTATCTTAACATTAAATAGTAACTTAAAGGTCACCAATCCAAAAAGAACTCAAAATAAATTGTAACCTGATTGGATCATGTTTATCAATGTTGAGACGCAAGAAGTGATTCCACTAGTTCAAAAATAAAAACAATAATTATTCAAAACTGGAAATTCTATTACATGTTCTATGTGCATAGACAACATATTTTGGAATCATATGTGTTTAACAATAATATATAATAAATAATGAAATGCACGGTTTGAAATAAAACTGTTAATAGGTTGGGTCGGGAGGATTTAAGTAAAAATATAGGCCTGAAAAATGAACTTCGGCAAAAAACAAGACCCGTTCAAGAAAAGATCAAACCTTGGGTAAGGTTTTTTGGCCCGACCTGAATTATCAATAAGAAAATCCCCCTACTATTTTTTCACTTTTTGCCACTGTTTTGTTACTACTTCATTATTATATTGCTACTATTTTGTTGTTAATGTTTGGATATTATATAACACTTGTTTTATTGTTAATTTTGCTACTATTTTAGAGGCATTTGCTTGTTAAGTTACACTTATCTTAATGTTATTTAAGTATAAATATTTTTTTAATTTATTTTCAATTTGGTGAGAAACATTTAGTTTAATATATTTAGTGCATTTGATATATTATATATTTTTTAAAAATTATATAAAAAATAAAATTTTAAAAATTAATACGAGTCGGGCCCGGGTTTTAGTATTTCTATCTGGGTCGGATTTGGGCAAAAATTTAGGCCAATTTTTCGAGTCAAGCCGAGCTTGAGCCTAGCAATCGGGCCTAAAATTTTGTTAGGACCCGACCCATGGACAACTCTAGTATGAAGTTAATAAATAATAACATATGAAATATGTACGATTTTAAAATAAAAATTTGATTAAATTGTGAGTAAAATAAAATTTAAACATGTAAATACATCACATTAATAATACTAAATGCACTACAATTGTCCATCATGATGTTGTCATCAATCTTGAGTTAATGTTAAGTTGACTTGTGACACCAACTCAATCGACAACATTACTAATTTTTACAATTGATGTAGGTAATAAAGTATGAATAATACAATTAAAATGTAAAAAAGTGTATTAAAATAAAATTTTAATTTAGTGACAATACTAAAGTTTTATTGATTTAAAAACACGGGTTCAAATCTAGTCACGTACAAATTTATTGGATAAGAATTTATAATCCTTTACTTTATTTTCAATTATATACTACCAATTAAATTACCATTTTCATTATCCGATTCTAAGACCACTTATATATACTTCTAGATAAAAGTATCTCTTTGATCCTTGTCAATTTTGAAAAATGAGTAAATTGGTCTCTCTCAACAAAAATTACAAAAAAGAAATTAAAAAATTTAAAAAAATTTTTAAAATTCAAAATATTTATAAAAATTCCAAAAGTTATATTTTTAAAAAAATTATAAATTTTTAGAATATATAAAGAAACTTAAAAATCTAAATGTTTTTTAAAATAATAATTTTGGGACCTAAATAAGTTCAAATTTATCATATTAAATTTTTTTTTCTTATTTTGCTTTGAATTTTTTTCAAATATATATGGTTTCAACTTTATGCTCTCTATTATGGAATTAGTTATACTATAACAAAATTTTAATTTAATATGTTTAATTTTTTAATTTAACTCGAATAATTTCACTCGATTCGATTCGATTCGGCTCAACTTGAATTTCATTTCACTCGAGTCGATTCGAAAAAAAATTAAATTGAGTTAAGATGATAAAATAGGACTCGTCAACTCAACTAACTCAAAAAATTTTCACTTGATTCGATTAAACGCTTACCCTTAAAGATAGTTTCTCTACATGTATAATTTAGCTTTATACAAATGATTTGTTTTTGCAAGCTAATTTAATGTAAAATTATTTCAAATTAAACTTAAACTTAATCTCATTTTCACTAGATAATCACAAACAATTTTTTTAAAAGAAATCAATGAATAAAAAAGGAATTTAAATAAATTTAACATAGCATAAATGAGTAGTCATAAAACTTGCACATAATTGATTAAAGTAACTTCCACCGAGTACAAACAAACATGACGGGTTCCATTATTTTGTAAGTATTACAGTTACTTTGATTCTTTATAGACAAATACTTTCTTTTTTTTTTTTTTGAGGGGGGGGGGGGGGGAATATTCATAAGGAAACAAACATAGCTTGATTAACTTCCATTAACTTTCTTACAGTCTGATCTGATCTCTCCATTGCTTCCTGTTAAAGGGCTGATATTCCCCATATTTATCATTGACTGAGCAAAGCTTTGGAAGAAGGCAGTTTGGTTACTGCTGAAGGTGTTGACAATGGAGATGGTGGAAGCCCCACTTGTGGAAAACAACTCTTGGTCAGATTGAAGAAGGCCCCGATTGTTTTGAAGGTTTGTAAAATAGTTATTATCGAAAGTATCGGGTGTGGTGGGATCAAGATTCGCCACATTGAATCCGCTCCCTGATTGAGGACATATCTGCTGGAGTGTTGTCAAGTAGGATGAATTGAGTGTGGGGTCAGGGTTGCCTGTTCCGCTGAAATTGTATAGCCTGCTGCTGAATAATCTGCACTGCGCTCGTCCGAATGTGTGCGCACCTACATGATTGCAGATGCCAAAATTTTAATGAAACAAGAGAATCTAATGTCTTGAGCTACTAACTAGAGAAGATATGAAAGAGTTTATATATACCAGATAATGCCACAAGATCATTAGTGTTAAGCCCCACTGCAGTGAACTTGGCAGTGATGTTGGTTAAGCTTTCAAATGGTGATGGGATGGAGGAGTTGGCTCCTGCTTGGTTTGCTGTCAAACTGTCCCTTCTCCCTAGTAGTACTGTCCATGAAGGACCCCCTTGCTTCAACCACAACCACACGGTATGATTGCAAATGACGGTTAAATAATTGAGGTTTTGTTGATATATGTAAAATGAGTTTATTTAGGGTTACCAAAGAGACGGAAGCTTCAGCAGCGAGGGCCAGAATGTCAGCACAAGAGACAATGCCTGGACAAGAGTTCTCGAGAGCAGTTTTGATGTTATCAACAACGTTAAACCCTCGAGTTGAGTTGGTATTGGGTGCTGCATCTTTCTCGCTCTGTATGTTGGCGCTGTTGTCTAACAAGATGGAACCATCACATCCCTGTCGTAAGGCCCTTTAGATTGATTACTAAAATTCAAACCAGTCCAACAAAATGATATTCATAAACAAAAAAAGAAAAAAAGAGAGTGAGTGAATGATTGAGTGAATGAGTGAGTGAGTTTTACATTGACAAAGCAATCATGGAAATGGAGACGAATGAGGCTGGCACCGATCCGAACATCAGATTGTAAAGCCTGCTGAATAGCTCCCCGTACGATGCTGGACGCATTGGGGCACGTGTTATCGTAAAATGTAGAATTCAATTGAGCTTTGGATCCAACAATTAATAATATTATAGAAATGATAAAGGAAGCATAATTTGCAATATTTGAAGGCAACATTGTGGTTGATGACTTCATCTTCCTCAAATAGGTTTATTAGTCCGTGAATGCATAAGACCTTCCTTTTAGCCTTTATATATACTGCTAAACTTTCGGGCGCCAATCTCTGTTTTTGTTTATATATATATATATATAAACTTATTATATAAGGATTCATCACCAACTTGAGAGCATCCATTCTTCTTTTTTCTTTTATGGGTCCAATCTCTTTTCCTCTCACTTTCGCGTGTGTGTATGCATGCACACAATTAAAAGGTCTACAGTATCTACAAACGTCTATTGTTTCACCGACAACTCCATTCATAAAGAAAGAAATAGTTTTACGATAAAGTTAAACGATGAAGGGGCCGGGGGGACATAGTCTTCGCAACCCAGTCAACAAGTTTGTTTATGACGAAAAGGAAACATATGGTTAAATCCAGAAAGGTTTCAATGTACATCACAAGCATTTAAACAAAAAGTTCATAAAAATGGCTGAAAAATGTTAAACATACGTTCTTAAAGTCAATAAAAGTTGGTAAATTTAAAGGCTGTCTTACAAATTATTGAATCTATGAATGTCGGGAACTAGATACATATATTAGCCATTAGGTGCTCCATTTATCCCACTAATTACGCCATCGATTTGGCAAAAATTTAAAGCAATTTTAACATTTTTCTGTCACTTTTAATATGGCTAAGAAACCCAGAAAAAAGGAAACTTGACTTCAACATGCAACAATAAATCAATAATGGTACAACGTAGACATATTACCTTTAGTTTTTTTGGTTCTGCCTAACAGATAAAGTTTAGTGCTTTCCAGTGATCTAACATGTGAAATATCTCCAAGCCAAAGAGTTAACGTTACATCTGATTTACTTGGACGCAATGAAAATTTTGTTGGTAAAAAGTTTTCCTTATTTTTCCGCAATCCGAGGGAGGGGGCGGAGAATTACGAAAATGACAGTACTTTTAACCAAATTAATTTTGAAGAATGTAGAAAGTAAGTGTTGCTTGTAAATTTCAATAAAAAAAACTTTTAAGTTAAATTTCACTAATTAATCATACATGGGTGGAAGTTGAATGTCCATCATAGATTCTGAGTTTCCCTAGAGTAACCATTGCTGTAATAATAATTCCCCAAGAAGGGGTCACCCCATGTCCTGTTCAAAAGAAATAGCAGTCGCCTGGAAAGGAGGGACACAAGTGGATGTACTGGGGGAGAGCAGTTGAAACCTTACACTTTAGATAGGAGGGCTTGCTTGACCACAACTCGTCTTGTCGGAATAAGCTAATTTTTTGAAGACCATGAGATGAACGAATCTCATGGCAGGTATGACGATAATAAAATATTGGTAGGCTTTCAACACCGAATCAACTAGTTTAATTTTTGGAACGACATATAAGGTTAGACTGACATCATTGGCGGCAAGGCAGGGATAAAATATGATAAAATGTTAGGTTGCCATCACCAAAATTTGATGTTAATTAATGGTGCTAACAACTGCAATTGCTCTGGTGTTTGTATTTGAACATCGAGAATCTGATCATTTCTTTTAGGGTTAATTTTACCAATGTCCTCAAATTATGGCCCAGATTTTGAATTAAGTCTTCAGGCTGGTCCTTCCATCAATTGATGGCCTGGTCAAGAAGTCATGGAAGGACCAACGATCATTTTCTAAAATGATATCAAAATTTATGTAGGCTGTGAGAACATGTAATAAGGAAGTGTATGGCAATATCAGGATTAGAAAAAGGAGGGTTAGGAGTCGACTTAGAGGAATTCTAGAAGCCCTTGAGATCAAGCTAAGAACTGAACTGGAAAAAATAACAGGAAGAACGACTATGGAAATACTAATTTTATAGTGACTAGCGGGTCATCGGTGGCTGAGTAGATATTAAATTAAAGCCATATTGCTTCATAAGAAATGCATAAATAATTACAACCAAACAAATCCACTGATAAGTATTTTAAGGATTCAACTCACAAGAAAATGTGCACCGGACTTTAACTAATTCACTTGCCTCATTCACTAACTCATTTATACAAATTAACTGTAGAACTGATATGTCTCCAGGTTTGGAATTCAAAAAGTGAGGGGATTTAAATTAAAATGTATGTTTAAAAAATGAGGTTGGACAAAAAATAAGATTTATTTTTTAATTGGGCTGGGTCTCGGATAAGATTTTTTTTAGCTTAGGCCCGACCCGACCTGAATTTGCCTACTTTATTTTTCAATGCTGTTTTGTTGTTGTTTTTTTCCATTTTGATGTTGTTTTGTTATCATTTTAATATTATATTGTTACTATTTTTAGATATTGTATAACTCTTATTTATTAATTTTACTACTATTTAGAGGTATTTGCTATCTTAATTTTATTTAAGTATAAAGACTTTTTTTTAACTGATTTTTAATTTATTGGGAAATATTTATTTTAATGTTTTTAGTATATTTAATGTATTATATATTTTTTAATTTTTTTATATAAAAAATAATATAATTTTTTTTAAATACAAGTGAGTTGGGCTTAGGTTTAAATTTTTTATTTGGGTTGGACTTAGGAAAAATTTTAAGTCCATTTTTCAAGCCGAGTTAAGCTCGGGCTAAGACATAAGCCTAAATTTTTTGCATTGACCCGACCCAACCCATGATCAAGTCTAATTAACAGATAATAAATTAATAAATATAAAGAGTGCTTAAAAATAATTCAAATAAAGTAAATGGAACAATAAAAGAATATTATCTCTTATTCAACTTCGATTCATAAAATGGAGTGATTAAGGATCACCTTCAGCCAATGACAATTAATAATCTATGTCAAATGAACTTGAATTTAGAATCAATGGCACAGACGTATCTCTATATTTCAGCAAAGTAATTAAAAAATACAAGGTTTATTGTGACACCCCCCCCCCCCCCCACCCCCCAATAACTTCAAGTGGTTTACTATAGTTACCAGCTTCGCCTTTAGCTATCGGCTCTTCAATAGTTACCTAAAATCAATCTTAGGTAACCTCTCGACTAAATTGCTAGTGTAGAGTGGGTGGCTGGCTCTCAACCCACTTTCCCCTAGAATTTCAATTTGTCACCTTGAGCACAAATCAAGAAAATTAATTTGCATCCACTCTCTAAATCATTGTTTAGTCCTATTTTGATCACTAGCCCATTAACTTATGAATATTCTAATCACTTGCAAATAACATAAAAGATATGGAAATGAAGCATAACGAAAGAGAAATAAATAAAATTAAGTCAACTTAGCTAAACTATTAAAAATTAAAAATTCGTAAAAGTATATAAAAATTGTAAAATATTAATGTTAAAAGTGTAAAAATAATTAAAATTTTGTAAAAATGCTTAAAAATTGCAAAAGCTATTTAAGTTTTAAAAATATTGTAAAATTTATTATAATAAAGAGCGCAATATTGTTAAAATAAACTATACTCATGGATTGGCAATCATAGATTTCACGCATTATTTGATTGATTAAGCCTCATTGTCTAATTTAAAATTTTTCAATAAAATGTTTAAATTTTTTTTGGCAAATGAACTAAATTTTAAATTAAAAAACCAACTTTGAATTTGAATATTAGAAGATAGTTTAAATAAAAAATTGTAAAAAAAATACTAATCTTATAATTTTTAAATTTACAAATATTTTGTTACAATTATTAATAACTTTTTTAAATAATGATTTTCACAAAATTTTTAAAAAATTTTAATACTTTGTTTTACATATTTTTAATATTTTAATAATTTTTTTACCATTTTTACAATTTTTTTTTATAATTTTACAAGTTTTTTTTTTACTCTTTTTGAAAAATATTTTTAATGATTTTTGACTTGTCAACATTAATTAACTTCGTCAACTTATTATGTCGACACATCATCAGTTTATGTGCCATATTACAAATGTTGTGGCATATTCTCATTGGTCAGTTTTTTTTTAAGGATCAAAATAGAAAAATGGAGAAAAAAAGTTTAGAAAGTAAAATGTAAAAACGATATAGTTGAAAACCCAAATTGTGAATAAAGCGAAAAATAAATCCCACCGTCGAGGATATTAGTATGAAGCGGAAAAAGAGAGAATGTGGGTGCAATGAAACACTTCACTGTTGTTAACCAATTTGTATTTTAGTACTACTAATGAAAGCTGTGAAACGTAGTTGTTTTTAGCGTGGAAAGGAACCCCAAACGTGGGCTGAGATTCTAATAAATGACAAGAAAAGAAGTCATTTCCATCTATCCATTAATGAATTTTAGACTAGGAGAAGTAAAACTTGTGTCAACGTTCAAGCTGCCACAGGTAACTTCAATGTAATATCAAGCTTGGCAGTGGGGGATTTGGGACGGTCTATAAAGGAGTTCTGAGAAAGGAAGAGGTAGCTGTGAAAAGAATTCTAAAGAATACTCGCCATGGGAAGCAAGATTTTATAGCTGAAGTGACCACCATAAGCAACCTCCACCACAAGACCCTTGTTAAACTCTTTGGCTGGCGCTATGAAAGCTTTGAACTCCTACTGGTTTACGAGTTCCTGCCCAGTGGAAGCCTAGACAAGTCCATATTTCGGAACCCGATTCCTAACACTGTGGAAACAACTCTGAATTGGGAAACAAGGCAAAACATCATTTGCGGAGTAGCCAAGGCACTGGATTATCTCCATCATGGTTGTGAGAAAAGGGTTATATATTCACCGAGACGTAAAAGCCAGTAACATAATGTTAGATTCAGTGTTCAATGCTCGATTGGGGGATTTTGAACTAGCTCGAACCAACGACCAAACACACCATTCAACCAAGGAGATTACCAGCCAGAAAGTTTCCATACGGGTAAGGCAACCGTTGAAACCAACATCTATGCATTCGGAGTACTATTACTTGAAGTGATCTGTGGGAGAAAACCAGGGCATCAAAATGAGAAAAACAACTACAACATCAGCGTTGTAGAGGGGGTGTGGGAACATCATAGGATAGGATGGATTTCTGATGTAATAGATGATCGATTAAACAAGAATTTCTATGAGGATGAAGCACGGTGCACACTTATCTGGAGTTGGGCTGTTGTCACCCCAACCCTTATGAGAGACCCTCAATGACAAGTGCTTTGCAGGTTCTTACAAGGGAAGTGGATGCACAGATGTGCCTCGTGAGAAGCCCGCTTTATGTGGCCAGCCACGGCTTCTCCGCTCATTAGAGAAGATATCGACAACTCCATCAGCGGATAACAACTTGCAACAGCAATGGAACTCAGTGGCAGATGATCATTATCATGTTCAATAGCATTTTTTTTTTCTTCCTGGGTGGTGTTTTTCTGGTCGAATAATAATAGGACAGTAGTTTTTTTGAAACTAACTAGTACATAAATTTCATGTAAAATAGAATACTAATTCTTTTAGAAATTTTAGATCCAATGGCTGCGTTGGGGATGCCTAATTTATCTTGGATTTATGGAAGGAAATGAATAGGAGGTATATAATTTTTTTTGTCAACTACAAATTTAATAAATCATTCAATTTTAAAAGTTAGTATATGGTTATTATATGGATTTGTTACATTATGATTACTTAACTCTTAAATGTAGATAATAATATAACAATATAAGATGACATGCATGATAATTAATGTGATCATTATAGATGAAATTTTAAGTTAAAATATAGCTAGTCTCTATAATTTTCTTTCAAGTCACTTTATTTCTTTTTCTTTCATTTTCTTTCTTTCAACTCTATTCAAGTATATATAGTAGGAAAGTTGGCTTAGAGCCAAGTATCGAAAACACAAGTGGAAAGCTATATGGCGTAAAAAAGAGTGAAGAGACGGTAACTCTAAATAATTCTTGATATTTGCTCCACTTCTAAGCTATCAAACCTTATTTATAATTTAATTGCATTATTTTTTAGCATGAAAATTATTATACTCTTGTATTTGGCCCATATGCTTAAAAGGCCCAATCCCACAAACTCCGACCCAAGTTAGTTGAGGAACAACTCATGGCACATCACCACTCTATGTTGCGTCACTCTTATAAAAGTCTTACTTGGTGAACCTTTAGAACAGTTATCATACCATCACCTGAATGCCACTCATCTAGGATCCATATAATCTAAGGAATATATTGGGTGGACCACTCACAAACACTCATCAATCTATCACATTCAATAACCCTTTGTCAAGTCATTTCAGGTTAGATTCAGTAGTACCTTAAGTTGGCACTTGTTACCCTACTTTGACACCTAAGACCAATAAAAGAGATACAAACTCTGGTCCTACTATAAATACCCCCAGAGTAATAGGTAAAGGAAAAGTGAGAAGAACATAACCCTACTTTGCCCAAATACTATCTGACTATCCCATTAATCTTTTAGTAGTGGGTCTCCACACCCTTTAAGGTGTGAACCGTACCTTCAATAATAGATCTTCACAGCTTTCAAGGTTTGAACCTCCTTCACGAACCACTCTCATTCATAAGTTGTAACAATTGGCACCGTTTATGGGAATGATTGAAAATTATGTCTCTATCCACTATAGGTCATAGTTAGTCAAGACAAAAAAGTTTATTCCCCCACTCAAGTTCAAACTAAACCGGCCTAAGGAGTGAGGCCAAAATTTCACAACGAACCTACCATCCCAATAGAAGGATATGGAGAAAGTTCACCTGTTACTTTTCAACCCTATAGAGAACCACCTTAAAAAACGCCATAATGATATAGAAGAATAGGGTAACCCTCGACCAACTATGCAACAATATCAAGAGTTACAAGCTCAAAATGAACTCCTTTGGGCTCACATAAGAGAATATGATTGAGGCGAACCTCGAAAGAGTACCGAGTATCATGAAGTTGGAGAAGAGAAGGAAATTGAGGACCCAAGGCATCCTTAGGGGCAATCCCACAGTTAGGCTTAACAAAAAGTTCAAATAGACAGTTTGCCTGGTGGAGATTAGATGAAGAGACAATAGGGTGTCGTTATTATTACTGGCCAAAGCACTTGTAAAGAGTTCTCTCGACCCCCTTTCGCCATTACACTCCGTTGAAGGTCTCGCAAAATGAGGTCCTAAATGGGGCTTAAGAGGTGTTTGCTACTCCTCCCTTAAGATCCAACTTGTGGAGGGAATAGACAGTGGAATGCCTATATCACAATGATATATAGGCCATTCCACTACAAACTGCGCTTAAAGGTCGCACTAGATGAGACTAAAGGAAATAGGCAACACACTAAGTTCATTGAAGAACAGACTAACCTGAGAAATCCTTAATGGTGAACACCTTAGAGTTTAAGAATATTGGTGTAAGATATGATAAAACCTTGAGGAGGGCACATGTTATGAATTCCGCCTTGAGATATTAAAGAACGACGAAGGGGAAAGAGACTAGGTTCCCCTCAATGTTGAATACTGTTCTTTTTTTCAAAACCGAAGACAAAACAAGGAGGTTCCGCCCTCTTTCCAAACTCAGTTTTTAAACAGGAAATTAATTCCTAGTGTTCTACTCCTTCACAATTTCTTAAAATATAAAATCAAATATTTATCTAAATAAAGTATAAGAGATAAAACTCAAGCTTAATTAAGCTCCTAATAATTATCCTTACAAATAATATTTAAATAAAAATAAGTCTTTCATGCCCAAAAATTTCATGTGAGTTCATATTTTTATTTATTCTCCATATTTTAGACTTACATTCCATCTACATAGAAATTAATCGATAAACCATAAAATTAATAGCATCGTGCCTAAAATTTTGTCAAAATAAAACACATAAATATGTCATTTTGACACACTATATCGAACCCTAAGAAAATTAGACACACCATTGACCCAAGCGATCACAAACATGATAGCCTCGCCCCACTTTTCAAATCTTCTCAGTAGGAACTGTTTGATTACAAAAACAAATTATGTACTATGTAAGAAATTATTTAATCAGGTAACATATTGTAATGGTGCTACACAATATATTGCATAAAATGTTGTAGTAAATATTGTAATGAATTAATGGTTTTTGTAATAAACCTAAAACCATAGGATGATTTTTTGCTATTCCAAAATATAATATATACATTATAAGAAAATTTGTAAGTAAATAAAATAATATATATTGTAATTACTGTTGACACCACATGTAATAAATATTGCAGTAATGAATGCTAATTGTAATAACTCAAAATGAATTGTTTAGTTGCAAAATATATTATCTAGTACATAAGAAATTGTGTAAAATTTAATTGTAAGATTTTTTTTTTGTAATAAAGTAATTTATTTTGTAACAAGAAAAAATATTTGGCCATTACAAAAAAATTTAATAAAAAACTTAGTAATCTGAAAAGGCAGATTGTAATTTATTTTGCAAAATATATTACCGCAACATGAGATATTTTATAATAACTTGCTACTTGCTTAATGGATAAAAACTTACTCTAAGCTTATGAGTTGTAGTAAAAGCCCTATTTTAATATGCATCAAACGTTAATATTGCAGATAAATATCTTAGAAAAAAGTACCATTAAGTTGGTTATTGAATATTTTGTATATTTTCTAAAACAATATTCACCCCATGGCTTGCTGTTCCTTTTCCTGCTGCAGGTAAATGGTTGTACCAGAAAAATAGGGAAGTCTATTATCCAAGCAGTAGATTCTGCTGGCATTCACATTATTCCTGTGTCTTTTGGTGCTGCGGAGTAGTCTGAACAAACTGTTGAACTGTGCGGGAAAAAGATTCTTGTGCATGGTCCTTCTGAAAGAGAAAGCATCCTTGCTTGTCTTTCAGGAGTATCCAAACCTGATCGTGGTAGACTACACCGTGCCTGGGCTTTTTTACTAAAATAAATTTAAAAAAAAAATTTATTTATTAAAATAGGTTGTCAGTTCGATTATATACGAAAATGGGATGTTTTTTTCATTTGCGCCTATCTGACAGGCGCGAATGATTATTTTATATTAATTTTTTTTGTTTTATTTTTTTATATAAAATATTATTTTTTTATTTTCGGAATAGTAATTGCGCCTACCTGAGAGGCGCGACTAATCGAGCCTTTCTCTGAGGCGCAAATGGTGGGGCCCATATTTTTCATGTGTTATTAAAATGCATACTTTATCCGGATGAAGTATGTATTAGCAGATTTACTAATATGATTATATATATATTTTTACGCATGTATCACATTACAAAAATAAAAATTTAAATACTTATACCTAATAAAACATGTATCTCATTACAATAATAGTTATTTTCTAAATAACATATTGTTTTATAATTTTATTTCTTATTTAATATTTTAATTTAATTTTAATAATGCATACTTTATCCGGATGAAGTATGTATTAGCAGATTCACTAATATGATTATATATATATATTTATGCATGTATCACATTACAAAAACAAAAATTTAAATGCTTATACCTAATAAAACATTTATCTTATTACAATAATAGTTATTTTCCAAATAGCATATTGTTTTATAATTTTATTTCTTATTTAATATTTTAATTTAATTTTAATAATGCATACTTTACCTAGATGAAGTATGTATTAGCAAATTCACTAATATGATTATATATATATATATATATATATATATGTACGCATGTATCACATTACAAAAACAAAATTTTAAATACTTATACCTAATAAAACCGAGTATTAAAAACAACTTTATAATATTATCAACTTTCATCGACTATATAATACACAAGTTTGCCTTAAATATTAATCTCCACATCTTTCATGTGTTATTAAAATGCATACTTTATCCGGATGAAGCATGTATTAGCAGCTGGTAATATTTAAGGCAAACTTGTGGATTATATAGTCGATGAAAGTTGGTAATATTATAAAGTTGTTTTTAATACTCAGTTTTATTAGGTATAAGTATTTAAAATTTTATTTTTGTAATGTGATACATGCGTAAATATATATATAATCATATTAGTGTAACGCCCTCACGCCCGAGACCGTCGCCAGAGTCGAGCTTGAGGTGTTACTAAACTTAATTCATTACTTAAACAGCTCAAACAACTTATTTTAAAATTTCCAGACAAGCTGGCTAACTGCATCACAGTCGGTTAAAAATTCATATCTTGAGTTTCAAAACTCGAAATCAAGATCCGTAAATTTTCTCTGAAACTAGACTCATATATCTATCTATAATTTTTTTCTAGAATTTTTTGTGAGACCAATTAGTACAGTTTATTAGTTAAAATATCCCCTATTTCAGGGTTTGACTGCTCTGACCTCTGTGAATTACGAATCAGATATCTCCCTGTACAGAGTTCCAATGACTATATCATTTGTTTCTAATAAAACTAGACTCAATAAGAAATCTGTACATATAAAGCATGACTTCTAATTATCTTTGTAAAATTTATGGTGAATTTCCAAATTCAGAATAGGGGATCCAGAAATCGTTCTGGCCCTGTTTCACAAAAATTTAAACATCTCATAAAATATAACTCATATACCTGTTTTGTTCCATCCATATGAAATAGACTCATAATTCTTCAATTCCATATTTTATTCATCATCTAATTATATCTCTACTATTTTTAATGATTTTTCAAACTCACATCACTGCTGCTGTCTGAATTTATTTTATGGTAAATTTTACCTATTTCATGGTTTCCATGGATTAGCTAGCAATTTAGCATACATAACACCAAATATGATCATGATTAGCCATTCCAATGGCTAATCATTACCAAGCATTTCCATACCACTCAATAACCATATCATAAGACCATATACACAAAATTATTATAATGCTATACATGCCATGCTCGAAATATACAAGCCATTATGCCAAGATGATACACTTGGATAGTGTGGCGAGCCTCCCACCGTTCCTCGATTTCCGAGCTGGCTTGTCAAAACTATAAGGAATGAAAAGGAGGAGTAAGCATAAAAGCTTAGTAAGTTCACATACAAATAGCAAGTAACACAACTATATAAGCAAACATAAAACATCATTTGCATAATCATCATCGAGACATTCATATCACATTTTCATTTATCATCTTACCATATTGTTGTTATATCGAGTTTTCAACCCGAGGGTTAAGTACATATCTGTTCAAAGTATCCATTTCACAAAACTTACCAATACGTCCCTTTCATCTCGAGTATTCCTCCATTTGAGTAGAATTTTACCCGTTGAACACATCGGAATATAATTCGGATACATGGAAAGTTTGCACATAAGTGCCACATATGTAGCCAAGCTACCATGTAACCCGCCCATAAGTGAACTCGGACTCAACTCAACGAGCTCGGGCGTTCGCATCCATAAGTGAACTCGGACTCAACTCAACGAGCTCGGATGCCTAGTTACATCTCTCGAACTCAGACTCAACTCAACGAGTTCAGACATTCGCATCCATAAGTGAACTCGGACTCAACTCAACGAGTTCGGATGCCCAAATATCCTAGTGACATGTCACTTGTATCATAATCCATTGCTAAGGTTCAACGGGACCATTTTCCTAATCATGTGTCTCAACCATCTCCTACGGATTGCCGATACCGATACTCGGTAGTATTTCACATTTTCCAAGTATATCAAATAATTTGACATATTATCAAACAATTATCACGAGTATAATATTTCATAATAATTATCATATCATTTAAATAACATAAAAACATTTAAAATAATAGCTATGTTACCAACATTTACATATGAACTTACCTCGTATGCGAAAATGGCTACTTTTACCATTTCATCCACAACTTGGTATTTTCCCCATTTTAGCCCGAATTTTAGTTTTCCTTGCTCTATCATTTAAAATATAGTTTAATTAGGACTCACATTATTCAAATTGACCCAAAATCATATTTTTACAAAATTACAGTTTTGCCCCTAAACTTTCACATATTTACACTTTTGCCCCAAAGCTCGTAAATTAAAATTCAGCCTATTTTCTTATGTTTCATGACATGCTGATCATTTTTCCCTTCTATGACAACATCAAATTCTCACTCTAACATGTACTTATGACTATTAGGTATTTTTACCGATTAAGCCATTTTACTCGTTTTCACTTAAAACCGAGTAGCACAAGTTGTCTAACATAATTTAAAACCTCATATTCTATCATAAAACACCAAAATACACAAAATTCACCTATGGGTATTTTTCCAAATATAAACCTTAGGTTAAATTATTGCTAGCATAAGCTAAATCGAGCTACCGAGATTCCAAAAACGTAAAGAACTTGAAAAACGGGGCTAGAATGGACTTACAATCGAGATTGGAAGCTTGAAAAACCCTAGCCATGGTTTCTCCTTGCTATATTCGGCCATGGGGTTGAAGATGGACACATTTGGGTTTTAAAATTTATCTTTTAATTCATTTTACCCCTAAATGACCAAAATACCCTTTTTACTATTCTTTAATTTTTTACCCTTCCAAGCCCATTTTTGTCCAAATTTTCTTTAGAAATTGGTAAAATTACTCTTTAAGGACCTCTAATTAATAATCTAATTCAATTTTATGCAAAATGCTTCTAGAACACAAGTTTTGCAATTTATTCAATTTAGTCCCTAATTTCAAATTAAACACTTTATGCATAGAATTTCTTCACGAACTTTTCACACAATCATGAAATCATATCATAGACCTCAAAATAATTATAAAAAAATTTATTTCTATCTCAAATTTGTGGTCTCGAAACCACTATTCCGACTAGGCCCAAAACTAGGATATTACAATTAGTGAATCTACTAATAGATACTTCATCCGGATAAAGTATGTATTTTAATAACACATAAAAAATGTGGGCCCTACCATTTGCACCTTAGAGGAAGGCTCGATTAGTCGCGCCTCTCAGGTAGGCGCAATTACTGTTCCGAAAATAAAAAAATAATATTTTATTTAAAAAAACAAAAAAAATTAATATAAAATAATTATTCGCGCGTGTCAGATAGGCGCGAATGAAAAAAACACCCCATTTTCGTATTTAATCGGGCTGACAACCTATTTTGATAAATAATTTTTTTTTTAAATTTATTTTAGTCAAAAAGCCCCGTGCCTGCCACAGTTAATGTTAACCTGTTCAGGAACATGCATACAAAACTATATCATATTTCATATTTGATGAACAAAGAAACTAAAACGAACTTGAGTGAGAAACATTTGGATAGCTTGTGGAATAATGTCTCCAAAATCTGAAGTGATACTGTGGTGATATTCCATACTATGATTGAATTACTTTCTTCTCAGCTTATCATTAAAAGATTTACAACTTGTTAAATAAATTTATGCATGCAATTCAAGTCTGATTTTATGATTTGATCTCTCTATAAATTACCTTTTTAAATTGTTTATATGATTGGGGTGTTTGATAAATACAGATAATGTTGAGCTCTATGGCAAAGTTGGAGTACTTTTTGTTATGGGCACCACTGCTGGAGACAGGGATCGACTCTATAAGACTGTTGAAGAGTCAAAGGTTTATGCTGTGATCTCGCCACAATGGGGAAACAGGTCATCTAACCCTTAATCAGTTGAAATACTATTTTAATTGTTGGAAATATGGATTTCCTTTTTTTGGTTGCTGAATATTGATGGTTTTTTTAGGTTGTTGCATTTCTTGCAGCCATGGAGATCATGGCTGAGCAGTTTCCTGGAGCCTTCTCTGGATATAACCTACAGGTACTTCTTTCAATAAGGTTCTTTGTTTTGAAAGTGCTTGAAAGAACAATGTGTCAAATTAGGTTGATTAGGCATAACCAATAGTGTTATAAACAATTGAGGCTACAAAATACAACTGTTTGAAGCAATATCAAGAAGCCGGTTTGATACATTCTGAAGAAATATAGCAGCAACAACAAAACATATGTGTCATATTTTGGATTTTACATTTGTGGATGGAATTATCCATTAGTGTTTACAAACAATAGGGAGTTTGTTTGTAACAAGTTTTCTTGGGCTTGTGTTTATGGTTTCTTGTCTTGGTCTTTGGATATGATAGTCCTTTGGAATGCCTCCTTTTTCTTAAATATTATTTCTAATAAGTTTTCTTAGGCAACATCTTTAGTATTTTGTCCTATTGGTTGCATATTGCTAATCTTCATTGATCTTGATTAGGTGATGGAGTCCCATCAAGCAGGTAAATTGGACACCTCTGGTACTGCTAAGGCTATTATTTCTTGCTTTCAAAAACTGGGGTGTCATTTGACATGAATCAGGTGTGTGGTTCTCACTTATTCTTAATTGCGATTGAAAGAGATATGGAGTTCTTTTTTCTTATTGGTTAGGGGTCGAGGAGGGGGGGTAGGAGAATGTTGGAAGATATTGACCCTTAGGAATGACATATGATGATATACATCTGCCAACTGCAACCCACTGATTTTATTGTCATTATAAATTCCCTTTATTATATGGTTCTTTCAAAATTTTGGACTTCTAACTTGTTTCCTTTCTTTTTTCCAGATACAAATGATCCTGGATCCCAAGCAGCAGATGGAGATGATGGGACTTGGGAGTAGTAGAAGAGTATTTGTCGGGCCATGCTTTTCATTTGTATCATCTAACATCACCTGATCAAACGTATTGACTTAAACTTTTTCATCTGTACCCTACATCTTGTTCAACATGTAAACATCAAATGACATTTCATTGATCTCCAATTGAAAATTCTTCTGCTAAATGTCGTTTGAGTTTCAGCATAATGTTTGCTGCAGATTGATATAAGCGGAAGGAACTTTTCGTTGCTGAGAAGGTGCAGTTATTTATAGTTCTCTTGCCAGTTTGAATCTATTCTAGTGTTTTACCGAATGTTTTTACTGTTACTGCTGCATGCTCAGGCAATAAAAGGTGGGATTTTGCATGCTTCTAGTTATTAACTGTCTTCGACTCTGTGAACTTAAAGTTTGTGGCACTAGTGTCTCTATATTTAAATTTCAGAGAAATTGAGCATGCATGCATGCAGTTTGGTTTAGTTAATAATATCCGATTATATTGAAAATAGTGATTAAGGGTAAGGAAAGTAGCATTTAAGGATCATATGTTGATTATAACAAATGTCTTGGCGAGATTTATAGTCATATCACTATTTGATAGTGGATAATGTTCAAGTGCAGATTAAGTCGAAGGCAGAGAAGTGAACATATAATACGATGGACGTATTGCGATAAAAGATGTTATTGTTGTTGGAGTGTATTATTTGGCAGCTCAAGATATGTAGGATTATGAGACATAAGGCAATTTTGTTGTTCTTTGCATAGTTATTGTAAGAAATGCAATATATATCATTATATTGAACAGTGGGTAGGAATAGTTATTATTGGCCCTGCCCTCCATAAAACAGGCTTGGGCGCAGGAGACTTGGAACAGCGGTTTTAGTTGAAGGTTAAAAAACATAATGTGTTGAGAGATGACTTTTCTGCCATTCCAAATGGATGGAATTAAAAAAAGTCCAAGGGTCTGAGCTCACCTAATCTGTATAGACAGTTATTGACAAAGATTTTCTAACCATCCAAAACAAAACAAAACAAAAAAAGTCAATGTCATTTTGTTATTAGGATAATCATCATGTGTTTTGCAATTAAATTATGATTATAACCTTTTCTTTCGTTCGGTACGGTTTCACTCCTTTTACTAGATCAATTATCAACTATTTCAGTGTAAAATTTTCATTTCTTTAGTTCAAACACGCCCTTACCCAACTCATCCATGGCTGTACATGTAATAGATTTTGGATTCGCTCACACGTACCCGGCCCCCCGCTCTATAAAATTTGAAAAAGTTCTATTTTAATCCTTATAATTAATATTTAAAAATAGGGTAAACTACATAAATAATTATTTTTGTTTGTCTCAGATTACATTTTAATCACTTATGTTTGAAATTTTATGTTTTAGTCACTTTTGTTATTATTTTGTTACGAAGTGGTCACTCGACCGTTAAGCTCTGTTACCTCTCTAATGACAATCCTACGTGACAGTCCAAATAGATTTTAAATGCCAACTAGGACTAGAATAGGTTTCTAATTAAATAAATTTAATTAATTGAAAATTTTAAATTAATTATACCTTGAACTGGAAAAGAAAAACCGCTCGTCTTCTTTTTCTTTTAGTTTTCTTTTTCATTTTAACTGAAAAAACTATCTCATCCAAGTTGGCATTTAAAACTCATTTGGACTGCGATGTAAGATTGCAATTAGGGAAGTAACGGAGCTTAACAGCAAAGTGACTACTTCATAACAAAATAACAACGTAGTGATTAAAATGTAACATTTCAAATATAATGACTAAAATATAATTTGAGGTAAATAAAAGTGACTATTTTTATAGTTTACCGTAATTTAAGTTCCCTATATTTTTTTTATAGAACTTATAATCTTTAAGATAAGTTTAGTAAATCCCATTAATTTTATTAATTTAATAATTCAATGAATTATGTGATAAAAAAATTGGAATATTATGTTTTGTGAATGAACATCTCGCGACTAAGCCATTAACAAACGTAAATATTTAAATAAAGAACAAGTTAGCAACTTGATGTTTTTAATAAAGATGATGAGATACCCTTTGACTTGTTCTTGGTGAAATACCAACACATGCAACCCAATCATTCCTAGCTTTTTTATTGGCTTTAGACATTAACTAATCCGAATTTTTTATTTTCTAAATAAAAATTTCAAATTGAAAAAAAAAATTAATCAATTAGACAAATGATGGATGGTTCAGGATAAAGTTATAACTGGATTTCACAAATATATAATACATATATCCTCATATTATTATTATTTAGTATTAAATAATTTAAATTTCAGTTTAATCCTAATTAATAGAATCAAGTTTTTAAACCCAAAAAGAAGAGAAAAGGTTTATAAAGTATAATAACTTTGAATCTTTCAATAATTGAAGACAAGCAATTCATTCTTTTTATGATTCATCTAAATTTAAGCTTTGAAGATGTAGTCACCAAAATAATTCCTTTTCAACGCTGTTTTGATAGGAAGGCAAAAGGAAGGAAACAAAAGTTTGAATATTCAAGTGTGTATATATTTACTTTTTTTTTTTTTTAAATCTATTTTTTTCAGTGATAAAGAAAAAAAACATTCAATCTAAGTTATTTTTTATTCATAATTTAATCTAAATTTCTTTTTCTTTTCGTCGTTTATGTAACATCTTATTCCTGACCTGATTTATCGAATTCGAATATAAGATGTCACAAACTTCTTATTTATTTAAAATCCTTTTTAAAATAATAGGTTTGAATAATATATTTATCTTTTGTCACAAAAGTAGAATAAAACTTTACAAATGTTTGATAAAACAGACATATTCGTAACATGTATTACTATTTGCCATTTGAAAAACATGTTTTTATAAATGTCCCTCTATATGCATAATATTGCCCTCGGTCTACCACCATGGCACATCCTTGACTTCGTCCCTCCTGACGCACTGGTTCAATTCTCAAACCTGCAGACGCATACAAGTTTAAAAGAACTTAGTGGGTCTCACTCAATATTACCTTTCAATGATGTTGTAGAATTTCTCGACTCAAGGGTTTGGGTTCCCTCTCAGACCTTGGCGGATACTTTCGATCTGGTTCTTGATTGGCGGATAACCATACGTCAATCTCTGCACTTAATTGTCTTATACTTATCTTACCCAACTGGCGGATCTTAAACTTCACACCATATTTCAAATTCCATTACACAATTTCTTTACAGTTTGTAGTTAGATACGCTTCTCAGAATGATACTCAGCGAATACTACTCTTGACAGATTCTTTTACAGGACCTAACGATTATCAGAACACTAGTTACATCGTATCTTCAAATCAATCCAGACAGACATACTTACTTAAAAGAATACAATGTTTTAATTCAAGCAATAAAATCCTAGATAACTTTAATATAGGACCTAAGAAATTCCAAGTTTGGCAAGCACTTATACTACCAATACATAAGGTTCCCTGTCATAGCAGATCACTAAGGCGGATTCATCAGTTGGTTACTCTATCAAGAATTTTATCAGAAAATGCCTCATAGGCATACCCAGATCTCACGCAAGGCAGACTAACATCTCACCACTTGATCATTACAGAATTCACTCTACGGATTTTCCAAATAACACGCCACAAAAACTTTTCACAATATTAGCCACAAAGGCTTCCCAGGTAACCTGTCATGTTTGGCAATATGAATTTGCCTAAACTCAGCTACTTAAGGTTTGCCCATCATCGCCTTAGGGAAACATAGCAACCCTATTGTAATGCCCAATTTTAGCCCAGGCCTACCAAAATATAAAATAAATAAAAATAAACCAAATATAAATTAATAAAAGTCCATCAGTCCAAAAATTACTACAATGGCCCATAGCCTATTTACAAAAACCAATCCCATGACCCAAAGAGCAACCCAATACCCGAAATGAGCCCAAACGGCCCAAAAACTAAAACTGCTTCAGCAAACCTAGGTCACCCCTCCCTCTTTTGCGCCGTAGTAGCGAGCCCCCAGTGCACAGACGCTCCGTGCATTGCCTAGCGACCATGCCCATGCCAAAGACACTCTCCGTACGATGCCAATGCACACCTCGTACCTACAAGTAAGCCAAAACCACAGCAGCAAATACAAACGAAAAGTAACAGCAGAGCAGTAGCAAATAGGGAATAATGAAAAATTGTATTCGTTTTTCTGATTTTTTTTCCTTTTCGGCTATAAAAGACTGATTTTTTCATTGTATTGAGGTTACGAACGCACACTGAGAGAAACATATTGAAAAGAAAAATTCAAAAGCAATTTTAAAAGATGATTTATGTTTGGAGTCTCTGGATCTTTTGCGTTTTTTTATCTGCTTCCTTCATTTTTTATGTGCATTTTTGTTTTTTATTTGCATTTAAAAACAAAAAAGGGAAGGGGAGTGCTTACCTTCGCGAATAGGCCATCGGAATCTTCATCGTCTTTGTCGAAATCAAAGGTCAAGATGAGATTTCAAGGGCTGAGATTGGTAATCTTTGAACCCAGGTTCTAAGTGTGGTGCGTGTATGTCGATAACCACCTATTACAGTGGTGGCGATTGATTTGCTCAAAGTTTAGGGGGTTAGCCGAATGGGGTAATGGCTTTTAGTTTTTTTTTACTCTTTTTTTTAGAAAAGGGAAGAAATGGTGGCTTTGCTTCATTGGGTTTTCTTTTTTGCTTTTTAAATGACATGAAGTGACAATGTTTTGAGCCAATATTAATGGCTTTGAAATAGCACCATTTGGTCCTTGAGGGTTAATTGTATGGCAAGTCCCTCTCCTTTGCGTTGGTTTCCAATTAACTTCTATTTCTATTTTATTTGTTGTAAATTTTCCCTAAAATTTGTGTGTTGTTGCGATTTAGACCGCGCTTGAGCACAATGTTTTAAGATCTGGAATATTTCTAGATTTGGTCCTCGTGCATTTGCACGCACGGCGCATTAGTCCTCAATTTAATTTCAAGAATTTATAAATTTTCCCTTTTATTTTAATTTTATTTCAATTAAGTTCTTTTCATTATTTTTAAAATGCATTTCACATTCATTTTTTTTTATTTTGGTTTGATAATTTGATATTTTAAGCTATTTGGATAATTGTGTTTTGTTTTAAAATTATTATTTTTAATATCTCATTTAAATATTTTTGTATATTCGTACATATATCATTTTGGTGGAGTTTTCTATTTAAAATATACTTAATGCTTTTATGTATATAGGAAGCTATTTTAGAAACTACACTTTTCGTGTCTGTAAATTATTATTTCAAGATGCTTCTTTATATTATATTATTCTAATACTTTATAGTATCTCATTTAAATGCTTCTATGTATAATGGCACACATATAATTTATAACAAAATTAATTTAATCTTATACGCATTATTATTGCCAAGCTATTTTTTTTTTTTACATTTAATTGCTCCTAAATTCATTTATATATACATATGTTTTAAATCTATTGTGTGCATAATTATTTTCCAAGATCATATTTTATCATGTATTTTTACTATCCTTTTGTATTTTGTGTATAATTTAAATTCTCCTCCATTGTGTATATTGTCAATCTTTTTGCAAATATATATTTTTTGATATTTGACATATTATTTGTTTTAAATGTTTTCTTTTTGCAACATCAAATTTAAAAAATTATATACGTGTTCTTTATTTTTCTTATAGATTATTTCAAGTCCTAACACGTGTTATTTGCACATCAATGCATCATTCTTTAGAAGTTATTTTGTATCATATTAGTTTTAGGTTGTTTAGTATCTCATGGGTTAGTGGTTTTTGTATTATTTCATGTATATTTGCCGTATTGTTGTTCTCCATCCATGCTTAGAAGTTCGATTACATTTGTCTTAGATTAGTTATACGCAATTATTGGTTTTGTTAATTTGTTAATTATTAGTTGGTTAATTGACATTGTATCTTATGTGTGTACATTATTCCATATCATCGTTTTCCACTTGGTTTTTGAAATGTGGTTTTATAAAATCCAAATTTTTATGATTAATCTTGTCTTATTTCAAATCGAATTAATGCGTTTTAAGCTAGTTCCACATTTATTCAAGAATTCTTTAAAACGAATGCGATATTCGATATTTGGCAATTCGCGGAATCGTGCCCTAACATGCTGGGTTGCAATTTCTCGTTTGCTCAAAGTAATCGAAAGTCCTTTTAGAATTTTACCCATGACTTTTAAAAATCTTCTAAACGAAGGCGATGTTCGATATATGGCAATTCGCGGAATCGTGTCCTATCGTGCTGGGTTACAATTTCTCGTTTGTTCAAAATAATCGAAGGTCCCTTTTAAATTTCACTTATGTTTCCTAAAAACTCTTCAAAACGAAAGTAATATTCGATGTTTGACAATTTGGGGAATCATGCCCTATCGTGCTGGGTTGCGATTTCCTTTTCCCCCAAAATAATCGAAGATTATTTTAGAATCTCATTCATACTCTCTAAATTCTAAAATAAGGCAATGTCTGACATCTAGAAATTCGAGGAGTCGTGCCCTACTGTGTTGGGCTTCGATTTTCTCGTTGGACAAAATAATTGGGCATCCTTTTGCGATTTTTCAACATATAAATTTTTGGAAGTCAAAATTTGTCATGTTTTCGAAGGCATAAAGGATCATATCCTATCGTGCTGGATGTTGTGCTATATTCCTCTTAAGCAAGAAAATTTTGATGACCAACTCGGGTTATTCAAATATTATCAAAAGGGGACCAAATTTCAAAAACATTTTTAAATCATAGACATAAGGACAGTATCTAATCGATTTGGTACCAATTTTGGGCGTAGTGAGGGTGCTAATCCTTCCTCATGCGTAACCGACTCCCGAACCCGTTTTCTCAAAAGTTCGTAGACCAAAATCGTTGTTTTAGTAAACTAGAAATGTTTTATTAATATAGCCAAATTCTTAGGTGACCCGATTACACCAAAAAAAGATCGGTGGCGACTCCACATGTTTTATTAATATAGCCAAAGTAAAGGAAAGATTTTTACAGGAGAAGATTGTTTACAAAAGAGAAAAAGAAAAGATATCTAAACTATTTTTCGATCTTTTACAATGAGAAACTAAAGTAAAGAGAAAAGATTTCTAATTCTTTTTCGATACCTTTCCTAGGCTCTTTACATTCTTATTTATAGTAGAATTTACAAATTCTATTTAATTTCTTCTTCAATCCCAACAGTGTTTACGATAAGGATGAATTTATTGTTGCTTCCACGTATGTTGTCGATGTCACTTCATCTCTTTGTCCATACTTGGATGCCTTGAATGTTTATTTACTTTGCCAATCTTGAAAATCTTCTTTGAAAATCTTGTTGACTTTCCACGTGGTTTTTGTTTTGTCTTTTACCCTTCTTGGATGTTGTCAAGATTTAATGTCTCGATTTCATCCGGATGTAAAGACTCCGTGATGGCTCAGTGAGTTCCAAGCCTTCCACGTGTCTTTGATTTCTTCTCATATGTCGGAAGGAAAATCATCGAGTTCCATATCTGCTATTTTCTTTAGCAGTTGTAAGGATTCTTCATCTCTCGATTTTTGCATTAGACTATTTTTGTCAGCTACTATTCTTCTTCCATCAGTATGTAGTGTATATGTCCGATCTTGAAATGCACGTGTCGAAATGTTGACATTAAATCAATTCCTGCTTGGATTTGAAGATATTTTGGATTATTATAACACTTGTCAATGGTTTTTGTCAAGTGTTCTTTGTTTTCTTTAGCTGCTGATAAATAAGGACTATCAATCATTTTTTGAATAATCCATATTTGATAAGGCTGATAAAAACGTTCTTTTCAAAGCAATACCAATTAGGCTACTTATTTGGATATAAAAATAGTAGAAAAAATCGTCTCTATATACTAATAGTGATAATATAGCTTTTATAATAGCAGGAAAATCTTTTAGATGATGAAAAGAGAAATTTTGTACTACTATTTCTCTAACAAAACCCCATTCAATACCGCTTATATCAAATGGTTCATGGTCCAGTCTAAATTTTATAGAAGGAAATTCTTCTCCTATTTCATTTATATAAATAAAAGATTGTAAAAAGTATTCGAAAAAACCTTTTAAATTGAGCTTCTTTGGTTGCAAATGACTCTATTAATTTTTTCAAAAACTTCAAATGGTAATATATTTCTAGCTTTATTATATAAGCATATTCTAAACATTTTATTCATAATGGGACTATTTGTTCCTTTATGAATAAAATATTGAAATATATCAATAAGATTATTTATCTCATTGATATTTTTGAATTCTATTTCAATTCTTCCCAATCTCTATATAAAATGGATTTTAATAATAAATCATGAGCTTCATTTTCTTTAGTTGTTTTTTCAACTAAAAATTGGGAAAGTTTTGTAAGAGCTCTTACAAATTTGCTCTTTGATCTCAGTAATATGGGTTTTCCATATTTCATTAATAAAGTTATATAAATCATGTTGGTAAACCCGGATTATAAAAATCTTTTACTTCAGGAAAAAGTTGTTGTTGTTTCAACAAATCTTCTGCTCCTTTTATAACTTCGAAATAACTAGCTTGGAAAGTCGAGTTTGAATCCTGAGACCAAGGGAATTGGCTTGTTTGGCTTATTCTTCTTGGTGGGTACTGCTTGCCATTTTTGGTGCATAAGATGGAGAAGATCCAATTGGTTGTCTTACCATTGGATAAGGAACATAATAACCTTGATTGGCATAATATGATGTTAATATCGGAGTAAATCCTTGATTAGGATTTGTTTGCTTCCCTTTGTTGGGTTTTTTATGAACCGTAGTCCATTCTCCGACTTGTTCTAGAGGTTTTTTACCTCTATCCATAAGGCTGCTAAGATAATCAAAGAATAACATTATCAATGTGCCTTTAACATATAAAACTTCAAAATTAAAACTACATAATTCATTGTACCATCTAATTCTTCTAGGTACATTTTCTAAACTATTATTAGTAAGAAATTGTTTAACTGCTCAGTTGTCGCTTTTGATAATAAAGTTTTCAGATGCTAGATATATAAAAAGGTTTTTATTGCTTTTTGATGGCTAATAATTCCTTTTCATATATAGCATAATTGATTTCGTTTAGTTTAAATTTTCCAGAACTATATCCGCATATTAGTTCTTCTTTATTTTTTTGTTGTTTTAGCTTTTAAAATACATCCCCAATAATTTTGTGATGCATCGCTTTCTAAAATTAATTTATCACCTTGTTTAGGTAAATAAACTTTTGGAGTATAATTTATTTCTGTTTTTATATTTTTACAGGAGAAGATTGTTTACAAAAGAGAAAAAGAAAAGATATCTAAACTATTTTTCGATCTTTTACAATGAGAAACTAAAGTAAAGAGAAAAGATTTCTAATTCTTTTTAGATGCCTTTCTAGGCTCTTTACATTCTTATTTATAGTAGAATTTACAAATTCTATTTAATTTCTTCTTCAATCCCGAACAGTGTTTCTGATAAGGATGAATTTATTGTTGCTTCCACGTATGTTGTCGAGATGTCACTTCATCTCTTTGTCCATACTTGGATGCCTTGAATGTTTATTTATCGCCAATCTTGAAAATCTTCTTTGAAAATCTTGTTGACTTTCCACGTGGTTTTGTTTTGTCTTTTACCCTTCTTGGATGTTGTCAAGATTTAATGTCTCGATTTCATCCGGATGTAAAGACTCGGTGATGGCTCGTGAGTTCCAAGCCTTCCACGTGTCTTTGATTTCTTCTGTTATGTCGGAAAGGAAAATCATCGAGTTCCATATCTGCTATTTTCTTTAGCGATTGTAAGGATTCTTCATCTCTCGATTTTTGCATTAGACTATTTTTGTCACTACTATTCTTCTTCCATCGATTATGTAGTGTATATATCTCATCTTGAAGTGCGTGTCGAGTGTTGACATTAAATCAATTCTGCTTGGATTTGAAGATATTTTGGATTATTATAACACTTGTCAATGGTTTTTGTCAAGTGTTCTTTGTTTTCTTTAGGCTGGCGATAAATAAGGACTATCAATCATTTTTTGAATAATCCATATTTGATAAGGCGATAAAAACGTTCTTTTTCAAGAATACCAATTAGGCTACTTATTTGGATATAAAAATAGTAGAAAAATCGTCTCTATATACTAATAGTGATAATATAGCTTTTTATAATAGCAGGAAAATCTTTTAGATGATGAAAAGAGAAATTTTGTACTACTATTTCTCTAACAAAACCCCATTCAATACTGCTTTATATCAAATGGTTCATGGTCCAGTCTAAATTTTATAGAAGGAAATTCTTCTCCTATTTCATTTATATAAATAAAAGATTGTAAAAGTATTCAGAAAAACCTTTTTAAATTGAGCTTCTTTGGTTGCAAATGACTCTATTAATTTTTTCAAAAACTTCAAATGGTAATATATTTCTAGCTTTATTATATAAGCATATTCTAAACATTTTATTCATAATGGGACTATTTGTTCCTTTATGAATAAAATATTGAAATATATCAATAAGATTATTTATCTCATTGATATTTTTGAATTCTATTTCGAATTCTTCCCAATCTCTATATAAAATGGATTTTAATAATAAATCATGAGCTTCATTTTCTTTAGTTGTTTTTTCAACTAAAAATTGGGAAAGTTTTGTAAGAGCTCTTCAAATTTTGCTCTTTGATCTGTAATATGGGTTTTCCATATTTCATTAATAAAGTTATATAAATCATGGTAAACCGGATTATAAAAATCTTTTACTTGGGAAAAAGTTGTTGTTGTTTCAACAAATCTTACGCTCCTTTTATAACTTCAGAATAACTAGCTTGGAAAGTCGAGTTTGGATCCTGAGACCAAGGGGAATTGGCTTGTTTGGCTTATTCTTCTTGGTGGTACTTGGCTTGCCATTTTTGGTGCATAAGATGGAGAAGATCCAATTGGTTGTCTTACCATTGGATAAGGAACATAATAACCTTGATTGGCATAATATGATGTTAATATCGGAGTAAATCCTTGATTAGGATTTGTTTGCTTCCCTTTGTTGGGTTTTTATGAACCGTAGTCCATTCTCCGACTTGTTCTAGAGGTTTTTACCTCTATCCATAAGGCCTCGCTAAGATAATCAACAATAACATTATCAGCGCTTTTAACATATAAAACTTCAAAATTAAAACTACATAATTCATTGTACCATCTAATTCTTCTAGGTACATTTTCTAAACTATTATTAGTAAGAAATTGTTTAACTGCACTCTGGTTATCGATTTTGATAATAAAGTTTTCAGATGCTAGATATATAAAAAGGTTTTTATTGCTTTTTGATGGCTAATAATTCCTTTTCATATATAGCATAATTGATTTCGTTTAGTTTAAATTTTCCAGAACTATATCCGCATATTAGTTCTTCTTTATTTTTTGTTGTTTTAGCTTTTAAAATACATCCCCAATAATTTTGTGATGCATCGCTTTCTAAAATTAATTTATCACCTTGTTTAGGTAAATAAACTTTTGGAGTATAATTTATTTCTGCTTTTATATTTTAATAATTTCTGAGTCTTCTTTAGACCAGCTAAAAGTTTTTCCTTTTTAATTTTTCATATAAGTCACCTATTTTTTGGGACAAATTAGGAAAGAAGTTTCTTCCATAATTAACTATTCCTAGAAATTGTTGAAGTTGTTTTTATCTTTAATTTCTTCAGAAATTCTTTTATTTTTACTATAATATGATCTTGTAGTTTAAGACCATCAAATGATAAATTTAAACCTAAAAATTCTATTTCTGTTTTTTTCTAATTCTATTTTCTTAGGACTCAAAATAATTCCATGTTTTATGAATTCTTGAGAGATAATATTTAAATGTTTTCTATGTTTTTCAGTGTTTAAAAATATTAAAATATCATCTATATAAACTACACGCAAATTTTTATATTTATTAAATATAGAATCCATCCATCTTTGGAAGATTTGAGGTGCATTACATAACCCAAATGGCATTACTCTCCATTGATAATGACCATTAGGTGCACTAAAAGCCGTTAATGGTTTAGATTCATCGATTAGCATTATTTGCCAAAATCTCGATTTACTGATCGAATTTACTAAAATATTTTGCTTGTTTAGCTTGATTTATCAAAACATCTTTTCTTGGTATAAAGTATCCATCAAAAATAGTATTTTGGTTTAGTCTTTTATAATTAATTACCATTCTAGCTTTTCCTCTTTTTATTTCTGCATGGTTTCTTACCATAAAGGCTGGACTTGAGTGTGGACTATTAGTTTTTTCTATTAATCCTTTTTCTAATAATTCCTTAATTTGTATATCAAATTCATCTATATCTTGTTTAGTATAGATCATGGGTTTGATTCTAATAATTTTATTAGGATTTTTAATTTTATCTCATAATATCTTGGATCATTTTCCCATAATTTTAGTGGTTCTTCACTAAAATTATTTTCTAAGATTTTAAACAACCAATGATTTGTTTCTAGTTGTTTAATTTGTTCTTTTCTTGTTGGTCTAAAACCTTTATCACATATAAATTTATGATTTTCTATCAAAGGTATTTCTCTGAGAAGTTTTTTCTGTTGATAATATAACTAAATTTCTATCTATGGAAAATGGTAAATGATGATATATATAAAATATTTCCTAATAATATATCTCCATGCATTCTGGGAAACATAATATTTTAGGAATTACAAATCTTACATTATTTATGTAGATTGGTATATTTCTAGCTTTAAATTGAATTATGGTTTCTTTACCATCTATTCCTATAGCTCTAATTGGGTTTTCATTAATTCCCATTTTTCTCACAGTATTGCATTTTCTCTGCAACTACTTTGGTGGTAGCTCTGTATCTAACAAAGCATGTAAAGAATATGTTTTATATTCTCTAAATTGAAATGTAATTTCTATATATGTATAATACTTTCTAGGTTGAAAGTTTGAAAATGTAATAATATCATTTTTTCCCATTTTCATTTGTTGAATAATGGTGGCAGATTGTATTTCTTCCATTCTAGTGTTTCTAGAATTTCTACTAGGTTCATGGGGGAAAATAGGTATTTGAACTGTTTTCATACCTATTGGTGTTGAATTTGTACTTATATTATCCTCATCTTCTTACTGTTTGAGAATTAGAGGTAAAACTAAATTGTCATTCATATTTGTTATAGCATTATTTTTAAAATATAGTCTATCTCCATGACACATATTCTATTGTACTTACTTGTTTTTGAAATCTGCTCCACTTATTCTATCTATTATCCAATCTCTTGGTATTGATAGATCTTTTAAATGTAATAATTCTCCCCGTAATCTGGTATCAGAGGCCCCTGAGTAACGATTCTTGGAGAATCTATATATAATATCCATCAGTAAGTTCTTATCTTTAATCTACAATTTTGTTAATTCTCTGGTTATTTATCTTAAAACCCATACATCTGTTATTTTGTCTTAACTTTGCCTGTTTAAGTCTAGGAGAGAGACGTTAGGCCCTGGTGTTTAAGACAAGATAATAACAGAAGGTTTTAGGTACCGAAGATGAATAACATGGAAGAAACAGATTGTTTATATAAAGATAAAACATGCAGTCATATTATGCATATAGATTCTAAACAAGAAAATAATATTTCGGCCCTTAGTAAAGGATTTAATAGTTTAATAGATATAACCTCTATATATTTTAATAAAATATATAATAAGGTCAATAATATAGAAGAAAAGGTAAATAATCTAGGAAATATTAAGGAATTAGATTTGAACAACAAATCTAAAGAAATATTATCGTAAGTTAATAATAAATTAGAACAAGTTATAAATAATAACATAGAGTCGGACATAGATCTAGGTCCTTTATATTATGGTAATAGTAATATAATTTTAACTTTATCAGATGAAGAGGAAGAAACCTCTGCAGAAGAATCATCTTCTACTAGTAAAGGTAAAAAACCTGAAAAAAGAAAATCTTTAACTCAACAAAATATGATTTCCAATCCTATAAAGAACTTATAGAACATTGGAAAAGAAGATTTACAAACAGTAAAGATAAAAATGAAAGAGTAGAATATTTAAAATTAATAGAAGAAATTTATGAAAAACAAAAGACCTATTTGCTAAGTTTAATTATCATTATATGTTAAATTATGACACTACTGAGTAGTAGTTCAAGTAATTACGATAATCAAGAAGATTTAAAAGTTACTAGTTATAAATGATGAAGAAGACACTTCAACAGATGAGGAAGAAAAACCGGAACCTATGGATATTGAAACTACAGATCCATATGGTAAAAGAAAAATAGATTCGGATATTCAAAAGATGATTATCTGAGAACGCTAAACAAAGAGTTTGAAACAATAGATAATACAATTAGGATTTTCGGTAATCAAACCGAAGATATAGCTACCAATGAAATTAAAACCGAATATATGGGAGAATCTTCTAATCAACAACCTAGTCAAACTATACCTATACCACATAGGATAGATGACTTAAACAAAAGAAATGTGGCCCAAGGAGGAATATATTTAGATTTGACTAATATTCAAATAGCTGACTATGAAAAAACCATAGATGATTGGGCACAGTCAATGACAATTGTTGTAAACAACAACAGTTCATGGTCAAAAGAAAAATTTTTAAACTATTTTGTTGGAACATTTCAGGGAGATGTTTTACAATTTTTAAGAAGATGGGAAGAATCTGATGTAGGAAAATTCCAAAAAGGACAACTAATTAATCGGATAGGTACCCCAAAGACCTTTTAAAAGGATTAACAAATATTCTAAAAAGCAGAATTTTGTGGCTATTTTGATAAAAAGATCAAGATAGTATAGCTAGTTATGTTTTGTCAAAAATAAAATTATGTGATATAAGATATTTAGAAGAATTTTCTAAAAATTTCTTCATGAATATCAAAAGTTAAAAAAGCGAAAATATAGAATTTTGGAAAAACCAATATTTTCATAAATTACCTCCACCACAGGATGAGATATGTATAAAGAAATATGTATCTTATTTAGATAAACATAGTAAAGAAGCGAGGCATAGCAAAAGAAAATATAGATTCTATAGGTAATAGGATAAATTTTGCAAAAGAAAGAATAACTTTGCATTGCCTACAAACTAAAGCATAAACAAGTAAAAATAAATTAAGTTATAGTCATTGTACAAAAATTCTAGAAAACGAATGGGAATTTGGATGTAAAACAATACGTCCTAGTACTTATAAAAAACATAGAAAGAAAAATAGGAAATATAAATTTGTTAAATGGAAGCCAGGAAATAAAAGATATACTGTAATAATAATAAGAAAAAGAAAATTTATTAGAAGAAAAACTTCTAAAAAATCTAAAAAACAAATATGTAAATGTTTTATATGTGATGAAGAAGGTCACATAGCAACAAATTGTCCTAATAAAGGCAAAAGTGCTAAAAAGGTAATTAAAAGTCTTGAAGAACAAGATTTAGAAATATGTTTTGAAGAGGAAATAAATCCAGAAGAAATATTATATGAGCTAATATCGTAAAATGATTCTCGATTCGGATGAAGAAGAATATATATTTATGTTTAATGTAGGAAGTAGTTCTAAAACCAATTAGAAGAAATTCCTCAAAAGAACAAAGAAGATATTAAATTAGGAAATTTAATTGGAGAAGAAAAAGACTTTTCGATGAAATGATAGAAAAAATTAATAAAAATCATATTTCTAAAGAAGAAATATATAAAATATCTAAGTTTAAAATTTGAGTCAAAGGCATATAGAAAAATTAGTGGCAATACAATGCTTAAAGATACTAGAGGAGGATTAACAGAAATCCCATTATTTACTAAAGAAAAATCATGAGGATTAAAAAGAAATACCCTCAGTGTTAGATATATACATTTAGGAATAATTATGATAACAATTAGAGCTTTATTTAGAAGAGGTCATGATATACCTATAATAGCAGTGTTATTAGATAAAAGATTTGAAAATCCAATAAAAGCACTTATTGGAGGTATTCAGTCTAATTTACATAATGGTGTAATAGGATTTAAAGTAAAACCAAATTATTTTATATCCATTACAGATCCTCTAATAGAAGAATGTTTATGTTTAAGAATTCAGACAAAAAATTCTGAAATTAAGGATTTAGCAGAAGATCTAGCAATAAGTTGGACTTCTATTAATGAATATACCAACACGTGTAAGTAGAAATTAAAGAAATTAATAATAAAATAATTGAGTTATTTGAGCCTAATAAATTTACTACAAAATCCAAATTAAATTATTACATTTAAAAGATCTATCAATACCAAGAGATTGGATAATAGATAGAATAAGTGGAGCCAGTACTTCAAAACCAGTAAGTACAATAGAATATGTGTCATCGTGGAGATAGACTATATTTTAAAAATAATGCTATAACAAATACGAATGACAATTTAGTTTTACCCTCTAATACTCAAACAGAAGAAGATGAGGATAATATAAGTACAAATTCAACACCAATAGGTATGAAAAGCAGTTCAAATACCTATTTTCCCCACAGAACCTAGTAGAAATTCTAGAAACACTAGAATGGAAGAAATACAATCTGCCACCATTATTCAACAAATGAAAATGGGAAAAAATGATATTATTACATTTTCAAACTTTCAACCTAGAAAGTATTATACATATATAGAAATTACATTTCAATTTAGAGAATATAAAACATATTCTTTACATGCTTTGTTAGATACAGGAGCTACCACCAAAGTAGTTGCAGAGAAAATGCAATACACAGTAGAAAAATGGGAATTAATGAAAAACCCAATTAGAGCTATAGGAATAGATGGTAAAGAAACCATAATTCAATTTAAAGCTAGAAATATACCAATCTACATAAATAATGTAAGATTTGTAATTCCTAAAATATTATGTTTCCAGAATGCATGGAGATATATTATTAGGAAATAATTTTATATATCATCATTTACCATTTTCCATAGATAGAAATTTAGTTATATTATCAACGTAAAAACTTACAGAGAAATACCTTTGATAGAAAATCATAAATTTATATGTGATAAAGGTTTTAGACCAACAAGAAAAGAACAAATTAAACAACTAGAAACAAATCATTGGTTGTTTAAAATCTTAGAAAATAATTTTAGTGAAGAACCACTAAAATTATGGGAAAACAGTCCAAGATATTGCGAGATAAAATTAAAAATCCTAATAAAATTATTAGAATCAAACCCATGATCTATACTAAACAAGATATAGATGAATTTGATATACAAATTAAGGAATTATTAGAAAAGGATTAATAGAAAAAACTAATAGTCCACACTCAAGTCCAAATTTTTATGGTAAGAAACCATGCGAAATAAAAAGAGGAAAAGCTAGAATGGTAATTAATTATAAAAGACTAAACCAAAATACTATTTTTGATGGATACTTTATACCAAGAAAAGATGTTTTGATAAATCAAGCTAAACAAGCAAAATATTTTAGTAAATTCGACTGTAAATCAGGATTTTGGCAAATAATGCTAACTGATGAATCTAAACCATTAACGGCTTTTAGTGCACCTAATGGTCATTATCAATGGAGAGTAATGCCATTTGGGTTATGTAATGCACCTCAAATCTTCCAAAGATGGATGGATTCTATATTTAATAAATATAAAAAATTCTGTGTAGTTTATATAGATGATATTTTAATATTTTCAGAAACACTGGAAAAACATAGAAAACATTTAAATATTATCTCTCAAGAATTCATAAAACATGGAATTATTTTGAGTCCTAAGAAAATAGAATTAGAAAAAACAGAAATAGAATTTTTAGGTTTAAATTTATCAAATGATGGTCTTAAACTACAAGATCATATTATAGTAAAAATAAAAGAATTTCTGAAGAAATTAAAGATAAAAACAACTTCAACAATTTCTAGGAATAGTTAATTATGGAAGAAACTTCTTTCCTAATTTGTCCCAAAAATAGGTGACTTATATGAAAAATTAAAAAAGGAAAAACTTTTAGCTGGTCTAAAGAAGACTCAGAAATTATTAAAAATATAAAAATGAAATAAATTATACTCCAAAAGTTTATTTACCTAAACAAGGTGATAAATTAATTTTAGAAACGATGCATCACAAAATTATTGGGGATGTATTTTAAAAGCTAAAACAACAAAAAATAAAGAAGAACTAATATGCGGATATAGTTAGGAAAATTTAAACCAAAACGAAATCAATTATGCTATATATGAAAAGGAATTATTAGCCATCAAAAAAGCAATAAAACCTTTTTTATATATCTAGCATCCTGAAAACTTTATTATCAAAATCGACAACCAGCGGTTAAACAATTTCTTACTAATAATAGTTTAGAAAATGTACCTAGAAGAATTAGATGGTACAATGAATTATGTAGTTTTAATTTTGAAGTTTTATATGTTAAAGGCGATAATGTTATTGCTTGATTATCTTAGCAGTTCTTATGGATAGAGGTAAAAACCTCTAGATTTATTAAAAGTAAAGGAAAGATTTTTACAGGAGAAGAAATTCCTCAAAAGAATAAAATAAGATATTAAATTAGGAAATTTAATTGGAGAAGAAAAGACTTTTCGATGAAATGATAGAAAAAATTAATAAAAATCATATTTCTAAAGAAGAAATATATAAAATATCTAAGTTTAAAATTTGGAGTCAAAGGCATATAGAAAAATTAGTGGCAATACTGATCAATAAAGATACTAGAGGAGGATTAATGAAATCCCATTATTTACTAAAGAAAAATCATGAGGATTAAAAAGAAATACCCTCAAAGTTAGATATATACATTTAGGAATAATTATGATAACAATTAGAGCTTTATTTAGAAGAGGTCATGATATACCTATAATAGCAAAGTGTTATTAGATAAAAGATTTGAAAATCCAATAAAAGCACTTATTGGAGGTATTCATCTAATTTACATAATGGTGTAATAGGATTTAAAGTAAAACCAAATTATTTTATATCCATTACAGATCCTCTAATAGAAGAATGTTTATGTTTAAGAATTGGACAAAAATTCTAAAATTAAGGATTTAGCGAAGATCTAGCAATAAGTTGGACTTCTATTAATGAATATACCAACACGGCAGAAGTAGAAATTAAAGAAATTAATAATAAAATAATTGAGTTATTTGAGCCTAATAAATTTACTACAGAAATCCAGCCTAAATTATTACATTTAAAAGATCTATCAATACCAAGAGATTGGATAATAGATAGAATAAGTGGAGCCAGATTTCAAAACCAAAAGTACAATAGAATATGTGTCATCGGAGATAGACTATATTTTAAAAATAATGCTATAACAAATACGAATGACAATTTAGTTTTACCTCTAATACTCAAATGTAAAGAAGATGAGGATAATATAAGTACAAATTCAACACCAATAGGTATGAAAACAGTTCAAATACCTATTTTCCCCACAGAACCTAGTAGAAATTCTAGAAACACTAGAATGGAAGAAATACAATCTGCCACCATTATTCAACAAATGAAAATGGGAAAAAATGATATTATTACATTTTCAAACTTTCAACCTAGAAAGTATTATACATATATAGAAATTACATTTCAATTTAGAGAATATAAAACATATTCTTTACATGCTTTGTTAGATACAGGAGCTACCACCAGTAGTTGCAGAGAAAATGCAATACTGTGAGAAAAATGGGAATTAATGAAAACCCAATTAGAGCTATAGGAATAGATGGTAAAGAAACCATAATTCAATTTAAAGCTAGAAATATACCAATCTACATAAATAATGTAAGATTTGTAATTCCTAAAATATTATGTTTCCCAGGAATGCATGGAGATATATTATTAGGAAATAATTTTATATATCATCATTTACCATTTTCCATAGATAGAAATTTAGTTATATTATCAACAGAAAAAACTTCAGAGAAATACCTTTGATAGAAAATCATAAATTTATATGTGATAAAGGTTTTAGACCAACAAGAAAAGAACAAATTAAACAACTAGAAACAAATCATTGGTTGTTTAAAATCTTAGAAAATAATTTTAGTGAAGAACCACTAAAATTATGGGAAAACTTGATCCAAGATATTATGAGATAAAATTAAAAATCCTAATAAAATTATTAGAATCAAACCCATGATCTATACTAAACAAGATATAGATGAATTTGATATACAAATTAAGGAATTATTAGAAAAAGGATTAATAGAAAAACTAATAGTCCACACTCAAGTCCAAATTTTATGGTAAGAAACCATGCAGAAAATAAAAAGAGGAAAAGCTAGAATGGTAATTAATTATAAAAGACTAAACCAAAATACTATTTTTGATGGATACTTTATACCAAGAAAAGATGTTTTGATAAATCAAGCTAAACAAGCAAAATATTTTAGTAAATTCGATCAGTAATCGTGATTTTGGCAAATAATGCTAATCGATGAATCTAAACCATTAACGGCTTTTAGTGCACCTAATGGTCATTATCAATGGAGAGTAATGCCATTTGGGTTATGTAATGCACCTCAAATCTTCCAAAGATGGATGGATTCTATATTTAATAAATATAAAAATTTGTATAGTTTATATAGATGATATTTTAATATTTTCAAACACTGGAAAAACATAGAAAACATTTAAATATTATCTCTCAAGAATTCATAAAACATGGAATTATTTTGAGTCCTAAGAAAATAGAATTAGAAAAAAAGCAAATAGAATTTTTAGGTTTAAATTTATCACCTGATGGTCTTAAACTACAAGATCATATTATAGTAAAAATAAAAGAATTTCTGAAGAAATTAAAGATAAAAACAACTTCAACAATTTCTAGGAATAGTTAATTATGGAAGAAACTTCTTTCCTAATTTGTCCCAAAAAATAGGTGACTTATATGAAAAATTAAAAAAGGGAAAAACTTTTTTAAAAAATGGATGGTTTCGACACCTATAAGACAAATGTGGCTCATCCGTCATTTCCAGAATATCGCATGGTCATGGTCTTTCCATATAATTGTCACATAGGCCTTCATGTTTACTGTCCCGACGGGCTACATTACGTCATACCGGCCATCGTGTTTACTATCTCGACGAACATCATCAAAGCACCAACGCAAAGTTTATTATCGTATCACATATTTTCTCGACACTCCACTCGAAACCCTCTTATCACCAACATACATTGTCATTGACCGCCTTCGGAGTACTAACATCTAGAGTGTGAATACTGTAACTAAAGATATGGATTTGAGGCGGTGTCCACAAGTATACGGGTCAGGTTGTGATATAGTGTATTTACAACGAAACACTTGGTAAGTATTCCGAGGATCATACCAAATGAATTGTAGTTTGGGGAAAACTGCTATTAAGCCAATTACCAAAAATAATTACTAATCTACTCGAGTCACGAATTAGTAGTGTGAATCAAGAAGCAATATAATAATAATAAACTAAATAAATTTAACTAAACCTAAGTCTACTCCTAGATTTATGTATCGACTTTTCCTATTCTTTTTTTTGACTACGCAAGTTCCTTTTAGCCTAGATCTAATTGTTTTACCTAATTAATTATTTATGTAGGATTCTAATCAAACAACCAGTCGATACCATAACAGGATCTTTCAATACGTCTACTAGAATAACGAGTCGATAAGAACCACTTATCTTCTGACATCACAGTCTAAACCGATTCGGGGTTAAGGTGTTTACGGATAGGCCATATCAATTTTGGGTTAATTCCCACCTAAATGACTTCCTAGGGTCATTAAGCCTAGGGTTTAAGTTCTTCCTCTCCCAAACAGCTAATCCACCAAGAAACTCTATCCTTCAATCAATTAATAAGATTAGAACAGTTGAAACCATGTGAGATATGTATAAAGCATAAATTGATTCTAATCTTTACACAAACATTCAATTAAACAATGTTAAAGAAAGAGATATAAAGAATAGAATAAAGGAAAAGAGATGCTCATGGATTTATCGATAAAAGCATGGCTCTAGAACAATCTCCACTTACGAGAATCACACTTCGGAATAGGATCTTCTGATTACAAGAACATAAAAATACACTAAGTAAAAAATAAGAATGAAATAAAAACCCTAAGTATATTTTCCATCTCCCTAAAATTATGTTTAAACTTATTACAATGGCCTTTATATAAATTAAACTCGAAATATTAAAGTGCCTAAAATATTCTTGAAGTCCTTAGAGTTTGACTAGGACAGGCACTCCTAATTTCCCTAAAAAAAATAATTAAAACGTGTATAAGTTTTTGGGCTACGCAGGGGCTTAATTGCAACACAAGCCTGCGATGTTGCAACCAACCAAATGGAGTATTTCACGACATAGGAGGGCCGTTTCACGACATCAAGGGAAATTTTGTTCCAGAACTTATTTTTTGGCTTCAGTTTTGATGTCGCAACATAGGCATCAATTTTGGCCTGAATAAGTATCTTTACCTTTTGACTTGACCTACAAGATCATGTAACCTTATTTAGATATATAAAATGTAATAAAAACTACTAGAAAGTATAAATTACTATTTGAGTATGAAAACCTAAATATATACTAAGATGCTTTGATTTAACTATTAAACAAGCTAAAGTTACATGTAAAAAGGATTTAAATATTAGTATAATTCATGGCAGATCAATCATGCATCACTCAAATGATAAAATGAACACATCTGCACGGATTTCATTCATACTTTCAGTCAGACCTTATTTCTTATCACATAAATTCTCATACACCTTACATACATTGTCATTACCATACAACATAACATACATGTCAACACATACGTATAGATACTTTACAGATAATCATACGAACAAGAATGCATACTACGGTTCCTCAGGAAGACATGCTTATCTAAGTATACGATGATCATACAAAGGATTATGATATTATAACATGAAGGAGATGAGTTCACAGACTCACTTCAACCTCGACCTGAAGCTTTCGTTTCAAATATTCGCCCAAAACCAGCATCGGTAACTATGTAAAAGATTATAAGATTCCCATTGGAATCCCTACCACAGACATGTTAATAATATTTCAACCACATATCGACCCCCATACAAGGCTTTCCTGTAACACCCTTCCCTTCCATAATTGTAACGTGTAAAGTTATAAGATTTCCCAGAAGGTTGAATCATCCACTAGTTAAACTAGATCTTAGTTCGATCTTAACGAAAAAGAAAATGTTGAGGTTAGAAAGAAGAACCTGAGCATTAGATAAGAAGAAAAACTATTTGAAATGTTCCCTTCGTATAAATATACGTTTGGTCTCCTTATGTCCTTACCAAATCTAGGGTATGTAAAAGAAAATCCAGCAAAAGTTAACCTCACTGTTGACCAGTCATGGAGACAATCAAATCAATCCATTTGACTTCTATCAAAGCTTTTTGCTTCTTTTTGTCTTCAATTTACATTTTCTTTAGAGGTAATTTCCCTATTCTCTTTCCTTTTCATTTATTCAAAATGGTTCAAACAATTACACACGAAAGAGGCAGTGGTGGCCATGGTCAGAGCAATAGAAATGATAGTCCTAGAGATGCGTTAAGATTGGTCATGATAATACCCAATGTGTGGCTGCTCCTATGTATGAATGCAGTAACATCGATGAAGAGCTGGTTCGATACCTAGGGGCCCGAGGCATCCTTTGATAGAACTATACCTTTGACTTCTAAATAGTCCAAGGGGAGTGTCACCTAAGTGAAAATGCCATGGGGTTTATCATTCTCTTTTTCTTGTTCGAAGTTGGCTTCTACCTACCTCTACACCCTTTTTTTGCTCAGTGCTGAACGAGTATAGTATTGCACTGGGGCAACTCTCTGTCGTATCCTAGTAGACACTGGTGACCTTTTTCATAAACTTGTGTATGCATCATGAGTTGCCAATGCTTGGTGTATTCCAAAAGATTTACCAGTTAAAGGTAAAAAGACAGGGTATCTCGATTAGAAATTCCCACTTTAGTACACTCCAGGGTTTTACGCTCATAATCCAGAATTGGACCTCAAACCTGCATATTAGAAAAGACAAGTTTGTGAGGTTTCACCAGTAAGCTCAAAATTGGGTTTGGCTTTTCCACCTATTGGTCCCTACCCTAGGATGACATCTGCTTGCAAAGTCAACCTGTTGACTCAGGGGTTGCTTAGAAATAGTTCAAACGTTTAAGGGTGGGGCGTGTTCTAGAATTGGGAGAAATCATCATTGTCAAACATGTCTTCCACTACTGTCTACAAAGTCTAAGTCCCAATGGTCTCCAAGCTAATGAACTTTTATTATGGGCGGATTATTAGAATGTCCCTTCTACTAAAGCAGCCTAGCCCCAAAACTCCAATAAGTATTTGGCATGAATTCTAGTGGGGAGGATGAGGGAGCCTCCCACTAGTGGAACATTATTTGTCATGGTACGTCTTCCACTCCTTCCAGTCAGGTTAATTCTCATGTTGATGTTTTAGGGTCTACGTCCAGTTCTTATACCTCTACGCTCGTTTCAGCAGTCAACATGGATGTCTTAGCTTTACTAGACGAGGTTCGCGAGAATGAAGGTGTTACCGTTGCCCCACCAAGAATAACGACTGGTAAGAAAGATCAAAAGAGGCCAAGGGTGGAGGGAAGCACCCAACATACAGAAGGCAGGGATCGTCTACAACTGGCTCGACGTATACTTAATAAAGAGTCTCCTCCCACGATAGCCAACACTCTATTTGTTCCTGCCTTGCTTCCAATTTCAACTCTGCCAGTAGAGTCTACCAATTCGACAGGCTCTCCAATCTACGCTGTTGAGCCTCCTGCGGTTGAAATCCCTTCAAAAACAACATGCTAAAACTAGTCAGAAGCTCCTCTTGGTTCCATGCCCACCAATGCAATTGGTCCCCATACTTTATAAAATTTTAAATTTTTAAAATTTTTTTATTTATTTTCCATTTTTCTTTTATATGGCATGGGCAAGGAGATTTCAATTTCATAACACAACACCATTTTTGTACAAAGCCAGCCACCACCGTCCACTTATTAGAGAAAAAAAATATAATTATCTTCCACACTCAAATTGTATCTTAATTTTCAATTCTCAAAAATTAAAATTAAAGAAAGAAAATAGGGTATCCATAGATGGAATTTCGACCTTTTCGGTTCTTTTTTACAAGAACAATTGATTGATTAATTTCTTAAAAAAAGAAAAAAGGACGAGAATGAGGGTCTCAAGTAAGAAATCTGGACCCATTATGGAGCTCCAATGCCTGGATTATCGATTCTTTTGTGAGTGCTTATGGTACTAGCTCTGAGGATTGAATGTGTGATATTGTTTACATTGCAAGTGAGGGGTGGGGTGGGGTAGGGATGGGCTTGAAACCGTGGCAATCTCGGCTACTATTTATTGGATTTTGGAGACTTTTTAGGACACCTGTGAAGATGCGCCTAGTCCTAGATGTGGTCACACCCTTACAACCGTCGCTGCTACCAAGGCCCAGGGTCTTAGGCTTATTCTCTTCGATGGTGCCACCTCCATTGAAGGTGGCGCTTCCTCTTCTTGTCCCGAAATCTGTTAATGTATCTCCCCATATTTTATAAACATAAAAAAAGTTTTAACAAATGGAAAATATAGAAAAATTATGTTAAAAAAGATGGAGGAGAAAGGAGGAAAACAAGGGGAGAAGCAAAAGAGAATGAAAAATAAAGAAAAAAATGAATGTTAAAAAACATAAAATAAAAAAATTAAATTGCTTAAAACGAAAAAAAATATGAAAACCAATTGTATAATTTAACCTCTCTTTTTTTTTGAAATTATGATTTAATGTGCCACGACAATTAACAATTTAGTGACTAAAATGTTACAACATGTTAACGTAAGTGACTAAGACGTAACTTTTCAAATATAAGTGACTAAAATGTAACCCAAGATAAATAAAAGTGACTATTTTGATAGTTTACCCTTTTAATAAAATAAAATAAACTTAATTTCTTTTACTAAATTTTAATTTTTAATTTTTAATATGTGTTCGAATAACTAGCTTTCAATTGAATCAGTTATTATTGATTTAATTAAATAAAGAAGCTTCTAATAGAGAAGCAACTTCAATTGATGTGTAAGATTTAAATCAAACAACTCTACCTTAATTAGTAGAGATTAGATAATCGAGATATAATATTTAAAAACTAATTTATTGAAGAAAAATTGTGGCATTGGAGCAACATTGTTGAGTGGGAGAAAGAAGAGGCTAACAAAACAACATAGAACAAGCATTGGGGTGTATTTTTATAAGTGAACTTATGATATGATTAAATAAAATTTTTGATATGCCTATAATATACATATATAGGTTGGGAAAGTCTTTACTCCATTTTAGACTTTGAATGAATAGGATTATCTCCCTCCAAACTCTTCCAATTATAATATAAAATTACTTTTGAAACTCATCATAAATCCTAAGAATAATAATATACTACATAAAATTCATATTACTCCAATTTGAGGATAATAAAATATTTTTAAAAATTAAAATTATACACTAATACATTATTCATCTATTCTAAAAATAATTTAAATTCGAATCAACCTTATAATAAAATTAAAATAAACATGGAAAACAGAATGTTGTAAGAAAAACATAATAATATATACAAATTACAACTAATTCTAAACATACTATTCAACAATTACTTATTTCACACTCCAGGTCTCCATCCTCAAAGAGTAAATACTAAGAACTTTCAGATTGTACAACTCATATGGGGTTGACCAAAACTGTAATTTTTTTAAATTTCTTTTTTTCCCTTATAAAATCACCTCCATCCCCGCTGAATTTCATACTTATACCTCCATCTCCAGTTGTATGTTATTCATCATATAAACCAGAAACCTGGTGTTAATTTCAGTAGCTAGCAGCTAGCATGGGCTCTGCCCTTTTAGCCTACTTTTTAATCCCAGCAGTTTTTCTTGTTCAAGTAACCTGTTTTCAGTTCAATTTTTCAACTTTCCAGAAAGAAGATGAAAGCCAGCTTACCTTGAGTAGGAATTCTTACATAGTTCTTGGAGCTATCCAAGTTACTCCTGATGTTAATGGAGGTTCCATGCAAAATTTGTCTGGACGAGCTCTGTATAAGAAACCATTTAGGCTTTGGAAAGGCAACCACACCACCATTGCTTCTTTCAATACAAGTTTCGTCCTCAATATCCGCAACCAAACCTCTCCTGGTGGCGAAGGCGTTGCCTTTTTAATAACCGGCAACTCCAGCCTACCGGCCAACAGCCAAGGAAAGTGGTTGGGGATGGTAAATGCCAATACAAATGGTTCTTCTCAGGCCAGTGTGGTGGCGGTGGAATTTGACACCAGGAAGAGCGACGATCAAGATATGGATGGCAACCATATTGGGTTAAACATAAACAGCATCCAGTCAACCAAGCAAGTTTCTTTAAGCAACTACGGTGTTAACATTTCGGGAGGTGAGGATTTAAGGGTGCATCTTCGTTATGACGGCCAAAAGTTGTCAGTTTTTATTGGGGACGACCAGACGCTTGTGCTTTCTCAGTCTCTTGATCTCTCTACTTATCTTCCGGAGAAGGTTTTCATGGGATTCTCTGGTTCAACAAGCAATGAAACTGAGCTCAACTGTGTGAAATCGTGGGCGTTTTCAGGTACTGATATAGGAGGAGATCGCAATCTACGGTGGGTTTGGATCATGGTTCCAGTGGCAAGTGTGGGTATATTAGTTGGAGCTGCCATGTACTTGTGGTTGAGGAGGGTATACAAAGAGGAAGATTTGGAGGGTCAGGGTGGTCGACTTCAAGGGAACATAGAAGATGAGATTAAACGTTCCAATTTGGGTCCAAGGAGGTTTGGGTTAAAGGAATTGAAGCAAGCGACTGGGAATTTTAACCCGAAGAACAAGCTTGGGAAAGGTGGATTTGGAACTGTTTACAAGGGAACCTGGAGAAACAACGACGTGGCTGTCAAAAGAGTGTCCAAGAAATCACACCAAGGCAAGCAAGAATTCGTTGCGGAAGTCACTACAATCGGCCACCTCAATCACAAGAATCTCGTCAAGTTAATAGGATGGTGCTACGAAAAGCGGGAATTTCTCCTTGTGTACGAATACATGCCCCATGGAAGCCTCGATAAGTTCATCTTCTACGATGATAAACCAACCCTGCAGGAGGAATCCACACTCAACTGGGACCAAAGGCTATTGATAATCCAAGGGGTGGCTCAAGCGCTAGACTACCTTCACAACAGTTGTCAAAAAAGGGTGCTCCACCGAGACATCAAATCTAGCAACATCATGCTGGATTCCGAATTCAACGCCAAGCTCGGAGATTTCGGACTGGCCAGAACCATCCAAGAAAAAGAAAAAACGCACCATTCGACCATCGAGATCGCTGGCACGCCAGGTTATATGGCCCCAGAAACCTTTCTTATAAGCAGAGCCACGGTGGAAACCGATGTTTATTCCTTTGGGGTTCTTGTGATGGAAGTTGTTTGTGGGAGAAAGCCCGGGAATCAAAGTGAGCTAAACAACTACAACAATAGTATTGTGAATTGGGTATGGGATTACTATAGGAAAGGAAGCATCAGTGGCGCTGCTGATTCCAGGATGGATGGGGACTTTGATGAAAAAGAAGTGGAGTGTGTGCTTGTTCTAGGCTTGGGTTGCTGCCATCCCAACCCACACTATAGGCCTTCAATGAGGACTGTGTTGCAGGTACTTTCAGGTGAAGCGGATCCACCCCAGGTACCCCAAGAGCGGCCTTCATTTGTGTGGCCAGCCATGCCCCCATCCTTCAACCAGATGGATGATTCACTTACAGGAAGTCAACTCACTCCGTTTACGGATCTTAGTGGTAGATGAAATCATATCAGTCAAGCCCAATCTCCATCAATGATTCATTCATGCTGCCCTTTTTACTCTTTCACTCTCTTAGGATTTAGTTCTCTTTTGTTTGTTGGAATTTTAAATGTGTTGAATATCAACTTAAAAAGTGAAAGTGAACTAAAAGTAAATTTCAGTGCTTGTAAATAGTTTCAGGTGAAATTATTTCACACCTTAAAAATAATAAAAAAATAATTTAATTCTTTAAAAATTATTGATAAAATTACAATTTAATTTCCTTAATAAATTTTTCTGCCTTGGCTCTGCTATAGTTTAAAAATGTCAACATCTGCGACATATGGCTGACCAAACACGAAAACCTAACCAAAGAAACTTACGCCATCGACTATTTTATAATGCCAATGAGCAGCAAATCACTAATTAGCAAAGGTAGACGACAAGAAATGAATAAAAAAAGAAAACAATGGAATCTATAATTACGAATTAATTTCTTTTCATCTTAATCCAAAAATTTGACCCATAATTTGTAAGCTTCCTTACTTGAAAATGTTTGCCACCATTGATACTATATGTGGGATTGGATGTTCTTGCCAGGTTTTGGCATTGACTTCGGATTTGTGGATTTTTATCAAATATATCAACAGTCCACAATTTGGAAAATTGCATCTAGAATTGAGAATTAAAATATTTATAGAAAATAGATATTTGTGTAATTTCACGAGAATTTGTTCATCTTCCAAACTTCATTTATATTTTTCATGATAAAAAGATATAATTATTAAGGGATAAACTTGAGATTATGTCTTGTTATAAATTAAAGATTTGTTTTTCATAATGTACATATAAATATTTAAAATAACAAGAGGAAGAAAGAAAGAGACTCCAACAGCAACAGCGGCTTAAGGGTTTGACCGGATTGGAATTCAGACACAGTGAACTTCAACCTTTGCTATTTCCTGTTTCTCGAGAAACAAACAGAGAAGAGAAAGGATGGTGCTCTCCACATCTCTGCATTCGCTTTGCATAATCCCCCATACCTCGCAATCTAAAATCCCAAGTATCTTCAACCTCCTAAAGTCTCCTTTAGCCAAAACCCACCTCAAAATCAACCCCATTTTCAAACCCTCTTCCCTTTCCCTTTTCACTCAACCATCCAAGCTCAGACCAAAAACCCAAAATTTCCGTACCCCCACCATCCGCTCCCTCTTTACCGGTATCGTCGAAGAAATGGGTGAAATCAAGCAACTGGGTATGGCAGATCACGGCGGATTCGATCTCAAAATACACGCCAAAACTGTTATAGAGGATGTCCACCTCGGTGACAGCATTGCGGTTAATGGAACTTGCCTAACGGTGACGGATTTCGACACCTATTTGGGAGAATTCACGGTTGGGCTGGCCCCTGAAACCCTAAGGAAAACTTCATTGAGTGAACTGGAACCCGGGTCATTGGTGAATTTGGAGCGGGCTATCCAGCCAACAGGCCGGATGGGAGGCCATTTCGTGCAAGGACACGTGGATGGCACAGGGGAGATAGTGGGGAAACAAGTGGAAGGGGATTCATTGTGGATCGAGGTTAAGACGGATAAAAACTTATTGAAATATGTAGTGCCAAAAGGATTCATAGCTATAGATGGGACTAGTTTGACAGTGGTGGATGTGTTTGAAGAGGAACTTTGCTTTAATTTCATGCTTGTAGCTTATACACAGCAGAAAGTGGTGATTCCTTTGAAGGAAATTGGGCAAAAGGTGAATTTGGAGGTGGATATCCTCGGCAAGTATGTTGAGAGACTTCTCAGCAGTGGTTTTGTTGATTCCATTAAAGACTAACGATTTCCAGAAACTCATAACAAGGTTAGTTCATGCTTCAGTTATGTTGTTTTTACACTAGTTGTTGAATCCGGTAGCTACTTATAATTTGCATAAGTGAGAATCAGGTTGATTTAATGATTGGTATGTTGTAGCAAAATGTGTGTGTCTCAAGGAATAATGATGTATGTGTTAGCCAATGTCTGATTCTTGAGGCATTATTGGGGATGGCTTGACTGACTGATGGGGTCTAATTTGGTAGTTGTTCTAAAACCTGATGATTGTCTGTATTAGACAGGCATTGTCAATCAGTTGCCAAAATCTTACAACACATCATCATATATGTGAATTGCCAGTGCTTCCTCTTCTGCTTGTCATCTTTCTCCAGTGATGTGTTCCTCTTCATATTTCTCAAAGTATTTGTGTCGGATATTAGTGTTCAATACATATTCAAGTTATGATCTTTCAAATATATGTATTTAGAAGAAATGAAGCATACTCATGTTGGACATATACCCGAATCTAGTACCCGTTCTCGATTTTGGGTTATATAGGTTGCCTTAGGCTTTTTTGGTTGGAAATATCAAAGTTACTTTTATTGTAACGGTTAAGTTCATAACCATATACTCTCTCTCTCTTAATAAATTGGTTAAAATATGCTACAAATCCCTGTACTCTCCGTACATTTGAAATTTAGTCCCTTTTATTTTGAGAAATATAGGCATTTTATTTTTTGGATTTAAAAATTCAAGTTCAGCTGTTAACCCTGTTAAAATTCTTGTGTCAAATTTGTTGGTGTGACGATTTGAAAAAAAAAATGAACTTTGTTGGATGGATTGCCTTTTTTGACAGAATTGATGAAAAATAAAAGAAGTTTTAATTCCAGAAGGTAGTGAAGAGGATGGATGGTTTCATTTCAAGGAAAGGGTTATTTCTCTTTGCACAGCATTTAACCTTCTTCAATAACCATTCAGCCAAGCTCACTTTGGGGGGCTTCAGCTATAGATTTCACCATTCACCTTTGTTTATTTATATCAATTCTGATATTTTGAGACATTGTCCTATCTGTGTTCTTTTTCAATAAGATATCTGTGTTTGTGTTTGTGTTTGTGCAGTGCTTTACTTACTTTTTCCTCTTCATATTTTCATATCTTCTCCTCTTTGGTAGGCAATTGAACATAATACTATACTCAATAATAATAAGTTATGGATTTAGGTCTATTTTAAGACCTATACTTTTTTTATATTTTAAAATTTCAACCCTAATCCAAATTATAGTAGTCAAATCCATTAAATCAAATTTTACTATTAGTCACATTGCATGTATAAGTTGTAGATTTAATCTTTGTTCTCCTATTTGATCTTATTTAATTTTTGGGTAAATACACAGATAGTCATTCAATTATAAAAAATTCTCTTTTTAGGCACCCAAAATAAAAGGTTTTCAATTTAGACACTCACTTTACATAGTTTGTTCATTTTGATCATTCTCTTTAAAAACTTTAACGGAAATTTGACATGGCATTTTCAAGCAGCCATTAAAATGCTTTGTCGACAGTGGACAATGGTTTCTTCAACAGCAAGTTTTCAATTTAGACATTCACATTATATGGTTTGTTCATTTTAACGGAAATCTGACATGGCATTTTCAATCCGCCACTAAAATGTGGTTTCTTCAACAGTAAACCTTCAAACAAAGTGCAAGGTGTTGATGAATGGATGATCCAATCCCATGGAATATCAAAGGTGCAAGTTGAAGAAACCATTGTGCATTGTCAATAAAGCGTTTTAATTGCTGATTGAAAATGTCATGCCAGAATTTCTTTTAGTTTTTAACGGGAGTGACCAAAATAAACAAATTATGTATTGTAAGTATTTAAATTGCAAACTTTTATTTTAAGTGCCTAAAATAATTTTTTTTATAGTTGAGTACCTATTTGTGTAATTTACCTTTAATTTTTATTTCTTGAATTTTAAAATTCCAATCTTAAGAAATGATAATCAATAAATTTGTTTACTAAAATTATGTGATTTTTTTAATATTATATGAAAATAACAAATTAACATAATATTATTATCGTATTTATTGCGTAAGATTTTTAAAAATAATAAAATTTAGCTTAAATCAATTTAAAGCTTATACTATTTGGGTTGAAGTTAAAATTTTAAAATTAAAAAAAGTATAAGAGCTAAAAATGATCAAATTAAAACAAAAATATAAAAATCAAATTCAAAACTTAAACATAGTACAATGACTAAGGCCCTTTCAGATAGACATTTACCTCGAGCGCGGTGCATTTAGCTTTTTTTTTGTCTCACATTACAGTATCTAATCTCACCGTCACTATTATTTTTACACTAATTGCAGGTACACACACCGCTCATTCAAAGGGGCCGTAATAGTAGAATTTAGGTTGATTGATATCAATAGATAATCATAAACCAATTTGGAGCATTTAAGTTTCTTTTAAAAGGCATAATGATTTGATTTATTTAGTTCTAAAAAAAATCATTTTAGTTCCCATTTAATTTTTCGTCTCTTTTAGCCCTTACGCTTGCGTTTTTTATTAAATCATCTCAAAATGGATGAAAAAATTAATATTTATTAATTTTATTGATGTGACATATATGTGGATGTCATGTCAAAGATAAATTAAATTTTTTTAAATTTAAAAGCTATTAAAAATTAAAAAATATAAAAAATATCTTTTTAATTTTTAAAAAATTAATTAATTACTAATGGAACATATGTAGACTGTCAGGTAAATTTCACGTCATCAAAGTTAACTAACATTAGTTTCTTTATCTATTTTGCGACAATTTGAAAAATAATAAAATCTCAAGGACTAAAATAACTTTATTTGTAAAGCGACAATTTGAAAATTAATAAAATTTCATGGACTAAAATGATTTTATTTGTAAAGCTAGTGGGTCATAATGTTTTTTTTATTTTATTTTAAAAGCATCATCTTTTTCTTGATATTATTTTCACTGTATTCGGAGATCAAAATCCAATATCATACCTAAAAAACTCCTTAGACTCAATAAACATGTTGCAGAAGCAAGTCCATGAAACCTATTTCAAGACCAAAATATATCTTTTCCCAACTTTTAGCTTTATACCTCATAAAACCTTTATCTCACCCACAGTTCATCTTGGCGCTCAACTCTATCTCAACACCGAAAAATTGTGCATTCAATCCCAGAAAGTAGAACAATAAATTCAGAAGGGGAAAAAATCAATGTTCTAAGATATGTTTACCCATGCAGGAAATTTCAATAAAGCATTTACCCTGAGAATCTGGTTGTTAACTAACAAATAGGAACTTCATTAGAATAGGAGCGCGATAAGAGATGAAGAACACGGAAATTTGAGTACATGAAAGGCAACTCATAACACCAATAATCCAGATCAACATTGTAGGGATATTACTTGGAAAACTCAAATATCAATGGCAGATACAGCACCAGACTAAACCCAATTTCTCAGAGCCAAAGAAACGGTAAAAGGATTTCACTCCCAACAATTCAGCATATTAGCCTTACCCCCACTATTATTCACTTCACAAGATGTGGCAACCGCATCTCAAACCTGCAAGTGATAGTCAAGGGTAAAGGCACGGATATCTGACGGGCCAGTCCCAAGCCTGCCACCAAACATCAGAACCAGGACATGATAATAAGAGAGAGCTTCACTAAGATTGATAGAAAAACAACTAGTAAATAAGGAACAAGCTAAAGTGCAAGTTTCACATTCATTCAGATCATACTGCAAAACAACAAAACTGCAAAGGAACCCCCGAATTGTTAGGGAAAGAGACAATGAAACCGGAAAACTTAAAATAGCATTTTTCAACAAACATTGGGAAACAGGTTTTTCTCCCTATTTCGCCGTTTATGCATTCAAGATGATAAATGAAAGTTCAGAAACTAAATTTCTCTTCCTCAATCAGCCTCACAATGGTGGCAGTTTAAGAAATAAAAAATTGAATTACCTTTTGTTAATGGTGCCATAGTGAAACTTTACTTTCCCAGATTTAACATCTTCGATGTACTGCAGCAACAGAGAGATAATACAATTTATGAAAATTTATGTCGATGAGAATTTTTAGATAAATTTTAAGCATATTTATATTTATGGAAAGAAAGAAGAAGAAAAAGCTCATACCAAATTCAAAGTAACAAAAATGGAAGAAAATGCCAAAGAATCAAAGGGAATGTCGTCCAATTCAAAGAGACAGCACTCAGATGATTCTGGTCCTGGTGAAAATTGGGGCTTCTTCAGCTTTGCCAAGAAGATTACATAAGTCTGCTCCAAAAAAAAAGACAAAGCGATGTTAGATACATAAACATCTTCCATAAATGTACATGAGATACAGAAGTAAATTAAGGATGCTTCTAACTTGTCCAATAAGGGGAATATCCAGTTGTGCAAAAGGGGAAATGACTTCCACTTCAGCACCTGCCTCTTCCCATGTTTCCCTTATTGCCCCTTCAGCAGCAGACTCCCCAATTTCCAGGTAACCAGCAGGAAGAGTCCTATGTTAAGCCACCCAATCAACTCAAATATTTGTATTGCCATCAAAGATGGTAGAAACTTGCTATTTTACAAGAAAAGCAAGTGTGAATACTCCATGCTTCAAATGCATAATTAATCTCTTTTGCAAACAAATATCAGAAAATTAAGAAAACAATATTCAATCCTTTCCTAAACAAAATTCCAATCATATAAATACATACCAAAGACCAAAAGATGGTTCAATATTTCGCTTGCATAGTAGAATCTTTCTATCATGCTCAATGAGGCAACCCACAACCTAAAGGTATCATCAATTTAGAACAAAAATTAAGCATAAAAGTATATTCTTGAAAATTGAAAGCAATTCAAAGCCTGCAACAATATACAAATTATCAAGGAAACAATGATTCATAAAACAGGAAGCATACATTTTATTCAAAGCATTTTTCTCTACTAGCCATCTAAAATAGGAACGAAACCCATTACCTACCCCCACCCCAATGCTTGTGGGCTATTTGAAGAAACCCTAAACCCATATTTTTCACGTTTCCTAATAGACAAATAAAAACTTGCAACAAAAGCAACCATTAAAGATGATAATAAAAAAATTCCATTTCACTTTTAAGTAGTTGATTAAGTAAAACCATGCCATGATCCTTCACGTTACTTTAAAATCCTGATCAAAAGCTAAGACAAATGACAATCATGACATATGGAGACAGGAAAAAAAGAAAAGAAACCCTAACCCCAAGCTGTGCAAACCTAGGGGGCTTCTCTTCAAAGGCTTATCAAAGCACGGAAAAATCTTTAGTTTTCTGAAAGATGTATGTTAAAGTAACACATAACCCTGTTCTATGCAAATCTAGGGTCTTCCCTTCAAACTTCAAAGACCCTATTCTAGAGGATTAAATATCTGCAATGTGCCCATAAATCAAAGTGAAAAAGCTTGGAGAGACGAAGACCATAACACTGAGCTATACTTGGGCAGAAACATGCAATATTTTGATTGCGGCAATGAATTAACATACCATTTTTGGGTTTTGATAGGCAATTTTTCCACAAAGGGTGCAAATAGCTCTTATCTTCTCTTCTCCATCAGGAATTTCATGCTTTGCTGGGCCGCCACACCACTGGCAGAACTTGATCTTACGGACATTGCCCTGTAAAATGACAAAGACACTCAATCACTGGTATACAATTTGGTATTTTCCTTCACATTCTTAGTCTTGACCCCTTGGGATATTCTACCACCATAGGTAAAAAAAACAACCACAAAAAATGTCAATACAGATTCCAACTTTCAGTTTATCAAAGCATTTAGTTTACAATTATCTTGTAGGAAAATAAGTTATGGCTACTATCAGCACTTTGAGGTTCAACAATACAACTATGAAAAAGAGAATTAAAATTTCTAGCCACCTTCACTTTGCAAAATAAGAAATAGAAAAAGAATCAACGAATACTGAGCAGTAGAGCATGTAACAAAGTTAAAGACTAAGATTCTTCTAATGCTTAATGGATAAACATTCTGAAAAAAGTAAATAAATACAAATACCAAAGAAACCAGAATCAAAAGCCTACATCAGAGTCAAACTAAGTGAACTATGTTTAGCAAAATAACCATACACGGAATCCAAAAACAAAAGAATATCAGACATGTTTATAACATAACAACCGCCAAATAACAAGACATTAGGAGAATCCGCACAAGGTACTATAAATTTCCTAGAAGCTGTGTTGCTAGCAATATTTAAGAAATCAAAGGAGCCATTTCTGGAAAAAGCATGCTACGTTAATCTAATTTAGGTTGAAGAAGACAAATAATCAAACATAGAGTAAGCTTGACATATGACAGGTAATATAGAGAATGATGACTGCAAGAATAAAGGGAGGGGGGGACTTACAAACTTTCTCCACAACATATCTACATAAAAAATGAAGTGAAAACTAATTCCTATGAAGCAAATGTTTCAAACAAATAAAACAACTAAATTACAGTAGATCCAAAACAGATATTTTTATTGGTATCCACAAAGTAAAAAGGAGCAGCGAGAAAAGGTAGCTTTAATGTTTATACTTCCATCATAATGCAAAATAGCACAAAACTTAAACCAACTTGGCTTATACAAAGAATCATTCAATTTATATCACAATTTTCAATGGAGGCTGATCACATAACTACAATTCCACAGATAATTGAATGCAAGCCTATAATCAATATTCCAGATAAAGTTGATAGAACAGAAAACCAAACCCACCACATAAGCATTTGAACCCTAAAATACACTGAACTTCTTTTTAAAAATGGATAACTTTTTATACTAATCATAAAAGTAAAACACAAAATTAGTTGATTAATTACACAAAAAGCACATCAATTTTTCTATTATAATGTGTTCAATCAACCACGAAATTCACAATTCCCAACAAAACACTCACAGCTAAATGAACTGCAACGGAAGAAGAAGAGGAAGAAGGGGCATCTGAGTTGGACTGGGACGGAATCGAAAGCATCCGAATCACTCTAAAAGTCAGAGATTTGGGAGTTGAGTTGTAGCTTGTTTTTGAGGAAATTAAAGAAAACCCATTACCGGAATGAGGCTTCTTTAGTCTTTGAGAGATAAACCCAGATGAACACCCAAGAATTTGTATAGCTTTTAGCATTAGGAAATTGAAATAATGAAAAAGAAAAGGAATAGAGTTGGGAGGAAATTGAAAAGAGTTGAAGAAAAGGGATATTTTTGGTAATTCAAATGATATATACTCCTATGAATGTAAGACGCCGTGGTTGGTCGATGATGTTTACGATTTCATTCACTTACTCTGCCTTGTTTTTGTACAGACAAGACGATAATTAATATCTATTTCCATTTTAATTCATTTAATTCTACCTACTTAACTTTTTGCCACATAAATAATCCAATATAAAAATAACAAAAAAAAATTTAAATGTTAATTCTTTTTAAAGAATGCATAAAAAGTTATGAATGTACCCCAATTTTTATAAAATATAATATATATATATAAGATAAATCATATCATGATTCACTCAATTATTAGCATATTTCTATTTTAGTCGTCAAACTATAAAAATTTTAATTACGTCACTGACGTTTTAGAAAATGGTTAACGAAAATGATGACGTGGTCTTTTTAACTAGTATAATAGCACAAATAGTTTTCTATACTTATATATTTTATCTATTTAATCTTAATTCTAAATAATTCAATAAATTAATCCTTTACATTTACAAATTCTATCAATTTAATCATCAAACACGTATAATTAAATATAAACACATATAATATTATTTATACATTTATATAAACACATTTAAATGTGAAAAAGGAATATTATCAAACATATCCATAAAACTAAACAATCCCACTCTAAAACACCATCTCTCACCACTTTTCAACTTCAATATTTGGCGGAAGAATCTCACTTTTTAACCTTAAAATGCAAGTACAAACACTTCTCCAAAGCTCTCAACCCCCAACTAGACCAGAGTCCTTCAGGGAAACTATGGGAGAGAATAATTAATCATATATATTTAAATAACAATTACTTACATTTAAATTTAATTAGTATTATTATTTTATACGATTTGAAGTGTCACATCTCGAAAATTAAGTTAGTAAAATCAGGTTATTAAATCGAAGGTTTGAGTCTGATACCAAAATTAGGGTTTTTATTTTATTAATTGACTTAAAACGAAACTTAATTATGAGATTCAATTTGAAACTTATTAATTCGTCTTATAGAAGCGTTTTTAAAAACATTTTGGGATGTGATGTTTGAATTTTATTCGGGATTCTCTAGCTCAAGAATCTCTAGTTTAGGGTCAGGGTTACGATTCTGAGAATTTTTCATAGGTTAAGGTTAAGGTTAGAAATGGAAGGGAAGAAAACACGCGCGTTTTCAGCTGAGTTGGCGCCATGCAGGCTGAAAGCATGTCCTACAGGACACGATTTCAGAGTCCATTCTGCCACCTTAGTTGAAAATGTGTCCTATAGGGCGCATTTTCTTCCCTCCCATTTTCAACCCTAACTCGTGAAAATAATTTAGAACCCGAGAATCCCAGGATAATTTTTAAACATCCTATCCCGGAATCTCGATCATGGGCTCCTACATTATTTGTGTTTTTTTTTTCAATTGCCTATATAAAGGGGGATTTTGCTCCCCCTACTCCAACTTTCTCAACCACCGTCCCTTACAAAATAAAAAAATATTTCTTAAATTATTTTTTTGTTGAGTGTTGAAATTTCTAAACGGGAAGATTTATTTGTGTTTGTGCTTGAGGTAGGTTGTGTGATAGTTTTAAGGTTTGTTTGAGTTCACGGTGATGATGTGAAGCTCGAAGACCCTTACATTTCATTTACGGTGTGGAGATAGAACCATCACCTTAGAAGCCCATCACATTGAAACTTGAGCTCCAGTTCATAATGGTTATACAATCACAAGTTGAAATATAACTAAGGCCCTCAATTGATAGTGGTTATTAGAGGTGTGCATGGGCCGGGCTACCTGGCCCGGCCCGAAGGCCCGCCCGAAATGTGAGAGAGTTTGGGCAAAAATATAAGCCTGAAAAATGGGCTTGGACAAAAAAATAAGGCCCGTTTAAAAAATAGGCCGGGCCTCGGGTAAGGTATTTTTAGCTGAGCACATGGCTGCCAGCCCCAGACACACTAAAGGACAAAAAAAAATCTGCATATTTTTTTTATTTTTGAATATTATTTTCTTGTTGATTTCTCCATATTTTGCTACCATTTTACTATTATGTTGCTATTATTTTGTTATTGTTTGGATATTGTATAAATTTTATTTTATTGTTAATTTTCTTATTATTTTAAAGGCATTTGTTAATTTTTTTATTATTTTAGAAGTATTTGTTTGTTAAGTTGCATTTATCTTAGTGTTATTTAAGTTTACATATTTTTTAAAATTTATTTTCAATTTTTTGGGAAATATTTATTTTGATATTTTTAGTATTTTTGATGTATTATATATATTTAAAAATAATATAAAAATTAATACGGGGAGGCCGGGCCGGGCCCGGGTTTTAGTATTTTTATCCGGGTCGGGCTTGGGCAAAAGTTTAGGCCCATTTTTTGGGCCCGGCCCGGCCCGAGCCCAATAAATGGACATGATTTTTTAGTTGAGCCCGACCCGAACCCGGCCCGGCCCGGCCCATGAACACCTCTAGTGGTTATGCAGTCATGGGTTGGAGTATAACTTAAGGGCCTAATTAATGGTGATTATGCAGTCACGAGTTCAAGTTTCATGCCATCGAAGATTATGCTTTATAAACCTCATACATAAGTTTGAAACCATAATTATAGGAAAAAAACTAAGGGATTTTCTGGTATAATCAATTTATTCTTTTTTTTGGTCTACTACAAAGCAATATCTTTAACCTTATTGTTTGAAACCGATGACAAAATTAAAGGAAAGAGAACTTTGGAGAGATTGTTAAGGTGAAAAAACCTGAAAGTCCTTTCAAGGTGACAATAGTTGCTATGATTAAAGAACTCATTAATAACAACAATTGTTGTCGCCCTGACTTAAGTTTTAGTTTTTCTCTACTGCAATAATCACTTACCTCCTAAAACCCCATTATTTTTCCATATGATTATAGTCTTAAACTAATATATGAGGTTTATAAAACATCCTCTTCCAGTATCATGAAACTTGAACCTGTGACCGCATAACCATTGTCAAATGGGTTCCCGAGTTATACTCCAACCCATAATCACATAACCATCGTATGCTAGGAGCCCTAGTTATACTTCAACTTGTGATCGTATAAATTCAGAGCCTAAGTTACAATGCAATTGGCTCCTAAGATGATGGTTTCATCCCAACACGACAGATGAAATGTGTAGGTGTCCAAACACTATTGCAACACTATGAACTCAATATATCTTAAAACTATCACAATATTTACCTTAAATACAAACACAAATAAATCTTTCTCCTCAAATTTTCAACACCCAACACAGAAAAAATAGTTCCAACAACACACGTTTTCTACTTCTCTCTCCAAAATTAACTTATTTCCCTAAATATATAAAAAAAATCAACCTAAAAACCTAAATATTTTTCAAAATCCACATATACTTCAAATTTACCCAATAAAAGAGTGCAATTAATTTTAATATTAAAGTCTTTAAAAATATATCACCAAAATTACCACAGCATATTTTCCTTTTAAAATATGAATATTTTGAATTGTAAAAATTTATTTTCACCTTATCACATGATTCATAAACATACATAACATGAGAGTACTTTGTTTATCACACCATCATCCCATTAGCAGGAAGAAGCGCAGATGAGAAACTGAGCGAGAGAGTGATTTTCTTAAATATTAGTATGCAAATTTGAAGTGTTAAAATCACATGAATCCATACATGATGTGTTCATGCCGCCCACTATTATTATCTGATCTACCTAAAATACAAAATGTCAACACCCATTATCATAAATATAACAAATGTTATCGGCTTGAGGACATCTAGAGCCCATGCTTCAAAACATTCATCAGTTCAATGCCAACTTATCGCATAACGACTGATATGCTGAGTTACAAAGCTTGAATTTCTCCTCTGCAACAGCCTGCTCATTGTGCATTCATTCATCAGTTTGTTAAAACAAAAAGTTACGATAATATCTATTAGGGCCATCCATAACAGTTTGAAGACAACCAACATTTACTTACCAGTCTGCTATGATACCCCAACTCGGGATTGAATGTGATCAACACTTACATGTTCAATTTTTCTAAGATTTTTAATGTGTTAGGCACGGATACTTTAAGGCAAACGAAAAGTCTGGATAACATGACTAGACCGTTTACTGAATGTAGCCATAAAAACCACGTTCAAGATTGCTTAAATAAATAAGAGGCTTAACGGCTGTAAAATGTTCTTTGAAGTATTATGATGACACCTCTTACTTTAGAATTTAGATATTCAAGTATCAGAAAATTTTTTTTTTTTAAATAAAGGAATGATCCTGAATCTTACACAAAACAAATATGCTCTTTATTTTAAGCGAACCAAACAACAAAGTGCCCTAATGAACGGGAATGTATACCTTGGAAGAGCCATGATGACGATCTGGATGCCATTTCAGTGCGCAGGCTCGATATCTAACAAAATAAGAGAACAAAAATAATCAGACCACATAAAAGAATTTCTTTTGGAAAGCAACTGTGGTGGTTTTAACAACAAAAACAATTTACAAGGTTATTATATGTACCCCAAAAGAAATAACCCAAAAATATATACACACACCAGGATATTTGAGAAACACAACAAAAGAACTCACGCAGTTTTGACATCTTCAAGTGTTAAAGGACCAGATGCACTTAGTCCAAGGGCCCGCCTATCTGCAATTGTATCTTGGTCTGAACTCTCAGCATTACCAGATTCTGTTGAGTCTGAATCTTCATCAAATCGAGAACTCCACCTCCAAGATTTCTCATAGTTATCCGAATATCTGGATCTCCTCCATTGAGGGTACTCATCATTAATGAAGGACCAATAAAAGAACCGGCTTCCACCAAATGCAGACCTAAATATGTTCTCTATGTCATCATCAATGTCTTCACAAAACTCAAAAGGTCCTAATCAAGTGTTCGAAAACAGTAAGATTCTAGCATGGGATCCAGGAGGATAATGTGATAGTACATGCAATATGCTACAATAATTTTCAATAAAAAAATCAAAGGAGGAAATAAATTGTTTTGAAGTAATTGAATGGCTGAGATGCCTAAAATAGAGTAATAAGTATTACATCCAACACCAAATGATGATTATTAAAGTAGATCCAGGTATAAGCTAACCACTCGGGTTTCAAAAGGTCACTCCTTGGAAAAATAGAACGTAATCCAATCTAGAGGCTCCTTTCAATGTAGAAAAAATTCTTTATGGTCATGTAATAATTATAGTTATGAAAATTTTAAGTTTTACGAGATTAAAATCCTTACTTCTACCCCTGTAATAAAATCCCTTATTGTCGGACCAATCTCTTCTAGATCCCTTACTTTGCTGTTTTTTGAACCATGACGGGCCTCTACTTGATGACGGATCATCTTCATGAAACTCATCTCTCCAGTTCTGAAAGCAAATTGACGAAAGAACAGTTGAAACCCTTTGATTCAAAGATACCAATTAAGAAAATAGTATTCTAATGAGCTAAATGTACAAAGATCACTAATGCTTAAAGAAAACTTTCTGCAATATGTATTACTATTACAACCTCGAGCTTAAAAATAATTGTTTTTTTTTTTTTTTTTTTTTCTAGATTTTGCATTCAGAATTGAACATTTTATAACAATTTTAAAATTTTAAAAGAATTATTATGCTCATAGGTCGATAAAACATATTACACTACTAAATTTTCACCAAAGAAACACAATTAACCAGCAAGTACATTGGTTTAGATCTTGACTACATTAACTAGAGTTCCATTTAAAAGGAAGCATTATTGGCTAAATTAGAATCAGTTCTACGATATATATATATATAGAGAGAGGAGGTAAATGAAGGCAACAACAGTGCATGCTGATCCCACAAATTATATAAGACCCACAGAAGATGCACCTATATACATGAATGGAAATCTCAAAAATGTAGCATAGCTCCATTCAGGAATGGGATGACACAACTACGACTGACTAGGGATACAAACAGAAGCACATGAGCCAGTGCAATACAAGTCCTCCATAATGCAACTTTTGAACCCACAGGAGTATGTTTGCTTTTCCATGACCATACAGGTTTTATTACAATTTACATAAACTAGATAAACAACTAATCGATTTGAATAGAAACCTCAAACATGATATCTGCATAAGCACCAAAATGGCGCAGTAATTCTTGTTTTGCACGCATCCTTCTTTTCCTCTTACCCTGCAAACAAAAGTATTACAAGAACAACATGAATATCATTCAAAATGTTGAAAGCAATAAAAGAACACTTTTGAAGTACTGCAAGTTAAATGATGAGATTATCAAACAACAACAACGAATTTAACAAGCATTCTTTGTCTATATTGGTGGAATAATAAACCTAAAGAAAATAAATATTCTTAATGGAATGCGAGAATTGGCTCAATCAGCAACGGTCCCCCTAAACCAAGCAGAATTAATATCTGAGAAGTTCTTGCTTAGCAAAGGGTGAGACTAATGCTTAAAAAATAAACGTGTTTACAAATGTAAACACAAAACTTAAAGAAAACGTGAAACTTGACTCCAACATCTGCTATCAACTCAGCAATGGATGCTTTAACTAAATACTTATTTTCATACACATCAACCAAGATCAAAGAATTCAACAAATGTATTTATCATTCAGAGGTACGGATCCATTTCTTCAATAGCTTAATCCAGTATAATACCTTAGGCAAAAATGTATTTTTCTTCCTTAAAAAATTTACTCACTAGTTTTGCACTGCAGATTACATTTAATCAAGACAGAATAGCCTTATGAAATTTTATTACACAAAACCTGATTTAAATTTTCTCATTTTTACCAAATGAAAATATCTAGTATTTTGCACTTAATAATCATAAACCAAAAACTACTCAATTAAATGTATAACTAAATTTACAGGTTTCACTATTTTCCAAAAAAAATATTTAAACATTCTTTAGCCTTCCAAGTTTCCAGCAGTCATTGAAACAAATCATAGAAACAGCCAAGACTCCAGTATCTTCACTTACATGTTATACAGAACCCCAGGTAGAAAAAGGGGCTCCAATTTCACCATTAAATTATCCAAAACAAGAAGTGCAATAGGATTAAAATTTTATATTGAGAAAAGTTCTCTCTACCCAAATTATATAATCTAAGACACCATAAATCATGAAAACAGAATGAAAATAAAATTCCATAAAACAAAAAGGCCCATCAAAGAAAACATCCTTAAAACTATAAATATCAAATTTAATAATTAACAAAGAAATGAAAGAAAGAGAGCATACAAATTGCCAGTAATTGCGTTTTTTGTGTTCAAGGACAGGAGTGGAATGGAATAAAGCAGCCCTTTGGAAAAGACAGCTGCCTTGAGAGTTGAAAATGACTGCTTTTATTGCCCTATTCATCTCTCCACCAGACAGAAGATTAAACAGTCATACGTTTTTGCATAGGTTTCTTGAAGGAAAGCTTGCTGCCCTGAGACAAGACGCCTTGAGATTAGAAACAACAACAGCATCACCGGCTTAATTGAAGACTCGCCTTTTTTAGGAGTTTAAGCGGGTGATAATTTTTCACTTTTACTTTTCGATTTTTTACTGCACAATAAGGATTTGGACTTTGGATCAGATCTTGAATAATGTCAATACAGATTCCAACTTTCGGTTTATCAAAGCATTTAGTTTACAATCATCTTGCAGGAAAATATTCGAGGTTCAACAATACAACTACCAAAGAGAGAACTAAAATTTCTAGCGCCTTCACTTTGCAAAAAGAGAAATGGAAAAAAATCAACGAATACTGAGCAGTAGAGCATGTAACATATGACTCCGATTCTGCTCCCTCAAACAAAGTTAAAGGCTAAGATTCTTCTAATGCTTAATGCATACGGTACTATAAATTTCCTAGAAGCTGTATTGCTAGCAATATTTGAGAAATCAAAGGAGCCATTTCTGGAAAAATCATGCTATGTTAATCTAATTTAGGGTGAAGAAGACAAATAATCAAACATTGATTAAGCTTGACAAATGACGGGTAATATAGAAAATGATGACTGCAAGAATAAAGGGAGGGGGGATTCACAAACTTTCTCCACAACATTTCAACATAAAAAATGAAGTGAAAACTAATTCCTATGAAGCAAATGTTTCAAACAAATAAAACAACTAAATTACAGTAGATCCAAAACAGATATTTTTATTGGTATCCACAAAGTAAAAAAGAGCAGCGATAAAAGGCAGCTTAATTTTAATGTTTATACCTCCATCATAATGCAAAATAACAAAAAAATAAAAAGAGTTAAAGATGAAATCATAAAACCAACTTGGCTTATACAAAGAATAATCCAATTTATATCATAATTTTTAATGGAGGTTGATCACATAACTACAATTTTACAGATAATTGAATACAAACCCATAATCAATATTCCAGATAAAGTTGATAGAAGAGAAAACCAACTCCACCACATACGCATTTGAACCCTAAAATACACTAATCTTTGAAAAAAATTTGTATACTAATCACATAGGCAGCATACTACATAAAAGTAAAACACTAAATTAGTTGTTTGGTTACAAAAAAAGCACATCAACTTTTTCTATTATAATGTGCTCAATTAACCATCAAATTCACAATTCCCAACAAAATACTCACAGCTAAATGAACTGCAACGGAAGAAGAAGATGAAGAAGGGGCATCTGAGTTGGACTGGGACGGGGTAGAAAACATTCGAATAACTCTAAAAGACAGATTTGGGAGCTGAGTTGTAGCTTATTTTTGAGGAAATTAAAGAAAACCCATTACCGGAATGAGGCTTCTTTAGTCTTTGAGAGAGATGTTGGACGGCAAAAACGAAATTGGCAGTAGACATCTAATAGGTTTGGAATAAATTAGGGCTTAGAATTAGTTTGGGCTTGGGTTTTATTGATTAGAAATTGGGCTTGGGGTTAACCTTTAGGTTAGATAAAATTTCTGCCTAAAACTCGATCCAAATAAAAAATGCGCTTAAAGTTTTTCTCAAATTTAATTTTCGGGCTGGATACTTTTATCTAATTTTTTTATGTTTCAAGACTTTTGGAAAATTTCAATCGATAATTTATTTTGAATTTAATTTATTTAATTCAAGCTAATTAATTTTTATCTATTATATTGTATGTGGATTGATTATTTCTTACAAATTATAATTTATTATAACTTAAAGAAAGGGGAAACCTAACTCCAATCACCCTAGAAGATTATTGCAATCTACTATCCAACTCAACAATGAATGCTTTAACTAAATATTTATTTTCATATGCATCTACTAAAATCAAATAATTCAAAAAAGAGTATTCATCATACAAGGACTCAAAAATCGAAATCCATTTCTTTCAATAAATATAATATCTTAAGCAAAAATGTAATTTTCTACCTTAAAAACTTAAATCGTATTTCTAACAGATCTCGAATGACAACTGATTTTGCATTGCAGATTACATTTAATAAGAGAGAGTTATAACCTTAAGAAATTCTATACTAAGAAAAGCTCTCTCAACCTAAATTATACAATCTAAGACACCATAAATCATGAAAAAAATGATTACAAAATTTCAGAAAACAAAAAAAAAAATCCATTAGAAGAAACATGCTTAAAAAAAGTCCAAGAAAGCATACAAATTGCCAATAATTGCGTTTTTTTGCGTTTAAGGACAAGAGTGGAATGGAAGAAAGTATCCCTTTGGAAATTATAGTTGCCTTGAGAGTTGAAAATGGCTGCTTTTATTGCCTTATTCATTTCTCTAGCGAATAGAAAATCAAACAGTAATATGTTTTCGCATATATTTTTTGAAGGAAAGCTCTTACCACCTCAGGACAAGATACCTTTAGATTAGGGACAACAACAACATCACCGACTTAGGCTCCGTTCGGCCTTGCTTCTGGGATGGGCTTTTGCCCAAAAATCACTTTTTTTCTAAAAGCATTAAAGAACAGCCTCCATCTTTGACCATTTTTCAACTTAACAAAATCACTTTTTTACAGATGAAAAAATAGCAAATTGGTGACTTTTTTTAAGCCAAAAGTGCTTTTGGCATTGTATGACTTTTTTAGCCTTATGTTTTATTCTTTCCAACCTACTATAAGATTACAGACCTTTTTTTTTTTCCCATTTCTCTTTACTTTCCTCTGGTTGTTTCTCTTCGGACAGGTGAGCCTATTTTTCTTCTTCTTTTTTTTTTTGTGAAATACTTCTTCTTCTCTTTAGTTATTTTTTGATTGTTTAATTTTATGAAATAATTATGAAATAAAAAAAGTTCTTTCACATTATTTTCAGCTTTTCTCTTTTGCTTGACCTTTGGTTCTTGGACTTGACAAAGTAAAAATCCCAGGTTTGTGAGCTTATTACTGTTCTTTTCATTTCATTCTTTCATGTTTGACAGACTTCCCTTTAAGTGTTATTGCAAGACTGTCCACTTTCTGCATAATTGGTCCTTACTTTTTCTTTTTTCAAGCTTTAGTAAATTGGTGTTGTATACTTGGTCAAATGTTAAATAATAGTGACTTGATAATTAATGTAGTAATTTAAGTGAAATTTAAAATAAATGGGAAATAAATAGACTTCCCTCGCTTGTCTTTTTTGCTCGAAAAAAGAAATAAATGGGAAGGAAAATGGAATGAGCAGTAAGGAGAAGCACATGAGAAGAATACCTAAGAAGATGGTATTGTATATTTGGTCATCATTTTGATTTATTAAACCGTCATCATTTTCTGCATAATTTTATACCTTAAAAGTTGAGGTAAAGATTATGCATATCATCTCTCACATTTCTTTACCTTATATTATTTTTTTAAAATAACAATTGATAAAATATTGTTCATAGTGACTTTTTAATTGTGTTTGATGCTATTATTAGTTGTGTTCTCTTTCTTGGTTATTATTCCGGTTTTGGAAAGTTGATTTTGATTGAGAAAAAAAATCTTAGGATCCTATATTGATTTTGATACACATGTAAAAAAATATACTTATGTGACATTTGATTTTTTTGATTGCTTTACTGGCTGAAACGAATATATTTGTAAACACAATAGATGAGTACTTCTTGTTGAAGTTAGTGGTGAAAAAAGTCAAAGCAATGTGGGATAAGAGATTGACAGAAATATTTTGTGATATTTGTATTAAAGAGATATTGAAAGGCAATAGGCCTGGTACTCATTTCACAAAAGATGGATGGTTGAAAATAATGACCAACTTTGAGAAAGAAACGGGTAAGCCTTATTCACAAAGACAACTTAAAAATAGGTGGGATGCCCTAAAAAAAGAATGGAAGGCTTGGAAGAAACTTAAAGGCGAAGATACTGGTTTAGGGTGGAATCCTACAAAAAGAACCGTTGATGCATCGGATGATTGGTGGGAGAGTAGGCTAAAGGTATATTAATAATGCTTGAATATTTTGTTTTTTTTTTTCTTATTTATGAGGTTATTGATAATTACTATTATTGAACTATCATTTTATATGTAGGTTGTGCCTGAAGCTCAAAAATTTAGAACATCGGGCATTGATCCTGAATTCGAAGGGAAGTTAGACCAAATGTTCATGGGGATAGTTGCAACAGGTGATAAAGCATGGGCACCTTCTTCTGGTACACTCCGTAGTGATTTTTTTGAGGATGTTAACAATGAAATACCTGAAGAGAACGAGGAAGAAAATGTGAGAAATGATGTTCACATTTTAAATGATGTTCAGATTTCAAATGATGTTCATATTTCAAATGATGTTCACATTGATGGAAACGGTCAAAAAAGAAAAACACCTGAGATATCAAGTTCAAATTTTAAAATCGGAAGAAAGAAATCCTCAAAGCAAATTGGAGGGGCTGCAAGATTGTCCAGTCAAATAGAAAAATTATGCAATGCAGCTGACAATATGAGTCAAGCCACATCTAGTTTGACTCCTGTTATGGATCCATATGGTATTCCACAAGCAGTCAAAGTGCTTGATAGCATGGCGGAAGAAGTTCCGTGGGCTAGTCCGCTATACTTTTTCTCACTTAAATTATTACTTAATAAGGATAAGCGAATTATGTTTTTATCAATTAATCCCAAGATTAGAGCCTAGTGGCTTAAGACGGAAATAGAGGATAGTTAAAAATTTTCCGATCTTCTAGGGTTCAGAGATATCTACTATGTGACTAAACAACAATGCTAAACTAGTTTTATCAATAGTTATTTATGTTTGGTTTTTGGATATTGAATTTATGTTCTACTTATTCATGTGTAATCTAGTTTTATCAATGGTTGTTTATGTTTGGTTTTTGGATATTGAACTTATATTTTACTTACTTATGTGTAACTTAGTTTTATCAATAGTTGTTTATGTTTGATTTTTGTATATTAAATTTATGTTCTACTTTTGGATATTAAATTTATGTTCTACTTATTTATACTAAATTAGTTTTATCAATAGTTGTTTATATATGATTTTGGATATAAAATTTATTCACAGGTGATGAGTATAGTTGAGAATTCCAACGGTGATGAAAGTGATGATGAAAGGGAAAAAAAAGAGATTTTACAACGCATGGAATGTTTTAACCGATTATTTGTTATTGCATCTTCTTCCGTGCAATTATATTACGAGAAGTATATATTGAAGCAACCATGCATGGATTCAAAATAGCATCGGGTGAGACATGGATTCGAGAGATCCTTGACGGCCACGAATCACGTTGTATGATTAATTTTAGGATGTCTAAAATTGTATTCACAAGTTTGTTGAGAGTTTTGGAGACAAGATACAACTTGCAAAACTGCAAGAAACATATCTTCTAGTGAAATGTTGGGAATTTTTTTATACATCTTGGGCACGGTGCAAAAGTTTCCCAATGTCGAGAAAGATTTCAAAGGTCCGGATCAACAATAAGTCAATACTTCGCAATTGTGCTTGAGAAAGTTTCAAGGATGGCCATTGATCTAATTGCACCAAGATCCTTTTTTTAGTTCAATACCCAACAAATACGTAATGATTCTAGATATATACGCATTTTAAGGTTAAATTTTAATTTTATATTATTATATTTTAATATTTTTGTTCGACTAAAAATATGCACGAGACTAATATGATTATTTGTTCAGATTGCATAGGTGCAATTGATGGTACTCATATTCTTTGCTATTCTTCCACCAAATGAACAAATTCCTATATTGGAAGAAAAGGTATCCCGACTCAAAATGTTATGGCGGTGTGTGATTTTAATATGTGTTTCACCTTTGTCATGGTTTGGATGGGAAGGATCGGCACATGACACTAGAATATTTCTTGATGCAATTCGAGATCCAAAATACAAATTTCCGCACCCACCAAATGGTTAGATATTTCATTTATTTATTTCTTTTTAAATAATAAAGTATAAGTTCTTTAATTGATAATTTTATATAAAAAAATTCTTGAATTAATTGTTTGTTATATTATGACATGTAGGAAAATATTATCTTGTTGATTCTGATATCCTCAAATGAAAGGTTATCTTGGACCATATAAATTCGTCAATGATATCATTTACGACTTTCGTAGAGGTAGACCGGATTCGTAAAGAAGAGATATTCAATCATTCACATTCATCATTACGTAGTGTGATTGAACAACTTTGGTGTTTTGAAAAAAATGGGCCATTTTAAGGGATATGCCAAGTTATAGTTTTGAAAAGCAAACGATGATCGTTGTTGCTACAATGACGATACACAATTTTATCCAAAACATGTCGGTCGAAATGATGCAGATTTTATGGAATACTGAAGATATTAACAGGGCATATGAGAATATTGTTGATTCGTAAAATGCGCATGGTCGAAAAGTGATGATGATGATGATGATTTGACGATGATGATGATGATGATGATTGAATCAAACAACTCAAGTGGTTTTGAAATGGAATTAATAAGAGATGCTATAGCTTCTAGTTTAATGAATTCACTTTAAAGTAAAATTTTTAGTATTTATATTTGGTATATAAATATTATCCCTTTTGGAACTTTAATCTAAATATATGTAATATTTTAATTTGTTAGGTTTATGTTTTCTATGTTATGTTAATATCTAATATGAGTTGTATATTCAAATTACATTTTAAAATAAAATAATACAAATGTGTTAAAATTATTAATTAAAAATAAAAATCATTTTTAAAATAATACAATTGTGTCAATATCTAATTACAAATAATTAATGATTATATTTAAATATAGTTTATATATTCTAATTAAATTTAATAAATAATTAATATTAATTACTTAGAATTATTTAAAATTAATATTATATATTAAAATATTAACAATAAGTTATAATAAATTATTTTTTTATATTATTACTAAAATATCATAATATTAATTAATTTAAACATTATTTAAGTACATATTTGTTACTTTATAATATCATGTCTAAAATAGACATTTTATTTCTCAAAAGTACTTTTTGACAGCAATACCAAACACTCAAATTTTAAATTAAACTTTTCAAAAGCACTTCTCAAAAGTACTTTTCCACAGCACTTTTCAAAAGCACTTTTTAAAAGCATTGCCAAACTAGCCCTTAATTGGAGACTCGCCTTTTTCGGGTGTTTAAGTGGGTGATAAATTTTCACTTTTACTTTTTTTTACTGCCCGAGAAATAATGACTACTTTTCTTTTTAATGAATAATATTAATGAGAGGAGGGAGTGAAAAAATTAGAAAGAAAATAAATTTTGAGTATGTTCAATAGAAGAAAAACGAGAGGAAGGAAAATAGAATGAGAGATCATTTTTCATTCTAATGCAGAAAAATTAATTCTTCCAAATTAGAACGATGAAATGAAAGAAGTTGGGAGAAAAATGTATGAAAAGCAATTTACACAAAGGATTGTCTTTAATAGAATATATCATTTTTTGTTAAGAAACCCGAAAAGGAATTTTGGATATCGCCATACGAACATCAAGTATTGGATATCTTACACGTAAACTTGTTAAAGTTCAAAATTATGCAATTTTTAAATGTTTTATTTTATTTTATTTCATTTTTCAACTCTACCAAACATACCTATGAAAAGAAAAAAGAAATTATATTTTGTGTCTTTCTATTTTTTCACCCTTTTAACAACTCAAAAGGTAACAAATTGATAACATTAGCGACTATTTTATAAGTTTTAAAGTTTAATAATCAAAATGTAATTTTTATTACATATAAATGATTAAATATCTAACTCAACCTAAAATCTAATGGGTTAATCAGATAAAATGTTTTTTTAATTAATTAGGGATTTAGATCATTTTTCCAAATTTAGGAAAATAAGCCGATTTTGGAGAGAGAAACAAAAAATGCATCCTGTAATAAGCGTTTTCTTCTTTCTTTCTTTTTTTTTTGTGAGTTGAGTGTTGAAAATTTGGAGAGAAAAATTTATTTGTGTTTGTGTTTGAAGGAGATATTGTGATAGTTTTAAGGTATGTTTGAATTCATAGTGATGCAATGACGCTCAGTGACCTACATATTTTATTTGTCGTGTGGGGGATAAAACCATTACCTTAGAAGATGTTGCATTGCAACTCAGGCCTCCAGTTGATAGTGGTTATGCGATCACGGGTTCAAGTATAAATTAGGCCCTAATTGACGGTGGTTATGCGGTCACGAGTTCAACTTTCATGCCACCAGAAGAGGATGCTTTATAAACTCCATACATAAGTTTGAGATCATAATCATAAGGGAAAAAAAGGGCTTTACAATATAATCAACTTATTCTTTTTCTATTAAAATAGGATCTTTAACCTCATTGTCTGAAACATGTGATAGAGTTGGGGCCAAGAAGACTTTCAAGGGGAGTGACCGTCTTAATGGAGAAAAAATTAAAACTCGAGTCGAGTGGTAGCAGTTGCAATTATTAATAAGTTCTTTGATAACAGCAATTGTTGTAGCGTTGAGTCACGTTTCAGCTTTTCTCTACCGTCACAATCACTCCTCCCCTAGAAAGTTTTCTTGCCTCAATCACAAACACAAATAAATTTTGCCTCCAAAAATTTCAACATTCAACCAAAAAAATAATTTAAAAAATATTTTTTTAAAGGACGATGGGCGAGAGAGCTGATGGAGTAAGGAGGAGCAAAACCTCCCTTTATATAGGTAATCGGAAAATTATGTGGGAACCTATGACCATCCGGGATTCCCAAGATTGGATATTTGAAATTTATCTCGGGATTCCCAGGTTCCGAAATTTTTTCACAGGATTCTCTGTTATTGTTAGGGTTGAAAATGCCTCCTGTAGAAGGCGTTTTCAACTGAGGTGATAGTAGGAACAGTGAAGCACGCCCTAAATGAGGTGTTTTCTTCTCTCGCATTTTCAACCCCTTTGAATCCTAACCCGAAACTCAAAATTCTCGAGCTCAAGAATCAAGAATAAAATTCAGACATCACATCCCAAATGTTTTTTTGAAAAACATTTCTAACAAGAAGCGATTTTTAAAACTATTCAGATTTTTTAGTAAAATGCTTTTAATGAGAAGCATTTTTTAGATTTGTCATGTTCAACCTTTTCCAACATTTTGATTTTTTTTTTTTTATAGAACATTTTGAAGTTATGTTTGACATTGGGGATAATATTTCCTATAAAATAAATACATTTTATGTAGAGGCTCCATACTGAAATTTTAAGCGAATTATTTTCATAAGAAAATTTGCATAAAGAGAAGAGAAGGTAATTTTCTTCCATTTTTTTTCATCTTCCTTACCAAACATTATGGAAAGAAAAATTATATTTTGTAACTTTCTATTTTTCACCCTTCTAACAATTCAAAAAGTAGCAAACTTTTTAAAGTTTAATAATGAAAAAGTAATTTTTATCACATATAAATCATTAAATATCTAGTTTAACCCATAATTTTAAATAGTTAAAATTTTAAGGTAAACTACTAAAATAGTCACTTTTATTTGCCTCAAGTTACATTTTAGTCAATTTCGTTTGAAATGTTACGTTTTAGTCACTTGCGTCATTGTGTTATAATATTTTAGTCACTGAGCCGTTAATTATCGTTAACGGTGTAATGGTAAGCTGACACATCACATTAAATAAACCTTTCAAACAAAAAATTTAGGCTAAATTATACAATTTATCCCTATATTTTTTTTTTCATTTTGAGCAATTTAATTTTTTTCTTTTATGTTCTTTTTTCCTTTTTTTTTTCATTCTCTTCTGCTGCTTCTGGAGGAAGTCGACACTAGTAAGATGAATGAGCGACGTTGACGTTGACACCAAAATCGAAGAGGAAGCCATTGTGGAGGGAGGGAGAGCGAACAACAAGATGAGGGAGAGGAGGAGAATAGCTATTGTTGCTAAGATATATAGTAGGCCGAGAGCTCAAGGAAATTATAATTTGCCCAAGCACTATAATAACAACGAGGTCCTCAAAACTCTTTGTGCCAAAGCTGGTTGGGTTGTTGAAGATGATTGCACCACTTATCGAAATGTACCTAATTTAACCTTCTCTCCTTCTTTTCACTACTCACAAAATGGTTGATCTCTTCAAACAATATGTAACTCTTTCCCTTCTATGCTCATTTTGTTTTGGTTGTAATTTAGTCGGATCTAATTTGCATAGTAATTCTAATTTGGTTATGCTTTCTAGGCTTTTTTTACTTGATCTGCTTTATTTCAGTTTGATTTGATTTATGTTTGTTTGCTTAGAATATTGGAAAAATCAATAGAATGTTATACATGAAAACCATAGTTCTTACTTAAAGACGATAATTGTTGGAACTGAAACTTTATTAACTGGATCGTGAACAAGTTTTCTTGATCAACTGTTATTTTTCCTGTATAATCCTCTTGAGCATTGATTTGTTGATTGTTTTTTGTTTTTAATTGAGTAAGCCACCTCCTATTGATATAGCAGGCAATTAAGCTAAAATTACCCCATATTCTTCCCAAAATCCTAGTCCCTTATCTTCTGCATTTTCAAGTCCAATTCCTTCATGTCAAGTTAGTCCTTCCTCCTCTTCCTTCCCCCTTCCCACTAGGGCTGATGCAAATAATCTGTCTAGTCTCCTTCCTTTCCTTCGAAGCACCATTCCTTCATCTCTTCCTGCTCTCAAAATCTCTAATAGTGCCATTGTGACACCACCACTTTCTTCTCTAATCTCTAAAAATTTTAGGTAAGAAGCAAAAAATGATGGAAAATAAATAAAAAAAAAAGAAAGTTAAAAAAATATAAAAGGAAAAAATTAAATTACTAAAAATGAAAAAAATATAAGAACCAATTATCTAATTTAATTTAAAATTTTTGTTTGAAACAATAATTTAATGTACCTTATTAACTTATCATTAAACTTAATAATTTAATGACTAAAATATTATATTATGATAATATAAATAACTAAAAAATAATACTTGAAGAATAAATAATTAAAATGTAACCTGAGGCAATAAAAATATTATTTTGATAGTTTACCAAAATTTATATTATTCGAAAAGCAGCTGTCATAAGAGACACCAAAATAAAAATCTGCTTCACAAAATTGACCTTCTTGGCTCCTCACAATAAACAAATCAAAAACAGAAGAAAAAACTCAAATAAACATTTTCATTCCACCAATGGCTTCTTTACAGGGATCGTCTCCTGCAATTTCGGTTGTGCGTTCGAGCTTCTCTTCGTCGTCTTTGGTGGGAGTTTCTTTCGTTAGACTGCCGGACTGTAACCGGAGGAGCTCCGGCAACCGGATAAGCTGTCGTAGAACGTTCTGTAGAGCAATGGTTCAGCAAGCAGTGCAGGGAGGAGCTCCGGCTACTTATGCTAAAGATATGGAACGACTTTCTGCTAAGGAATCTCTTCTGCTTGCTGTGAGTTTCTCCTTACTAACATTTTATTGTCTCTAGTTTTAATTGTTAATAAGTTTTGTAGTTATATAAATTGCCCAAAGAAGAAGTGGTTCATTCGAGAATTTTGAGTTGGTTTTCAGTTAAGGCCAAATCTTGATTCCTAGGAAAAGAAGATACAAGTAATCGGCTAATTGCCTCAATTACAAGTCAAAGCAGTCAGCTTAGGTGCTTAGATTCTGTCTACAAATTGCCTCTTCTTTTTTTTTTCTTTTCTATTTTTTTCAGGACCCATAAAAAGGTAAATTTAGAGTGAGATAAAATTTCAGGTGTCAATCATTAATTCTGAGGGTTCTATCTAATATATACCTATATTTTCTTATTATGCATCTTAAAGTTTGGCCCTTCATCTTAACTTTGTTAAATACTATTCCAGTTTAAGGATGCTGGGGGTTTCGAGGCATTAGTCACGGGAAAGACAACAGATATGCAACGAATTGATGTGAATGAGCGGATAACTGGTCTTGAGAGGCTCAATCCAATAGGAAGGCCGACAACGTAGGTGCTTTGTCAGAAAACGAAATTTGCATGTTCATCTTTTCCATAAGACTTTTATTTGTTTATATAGCTTTCCAGGTCTCCCTTTCTGGAGGGTCTATGGAACTTTGAGTGGTTTGGATCTGGAAGCCCAGGGCTTTTTGCTGCTAGAGTCGTATTTGAGTGAGTATCTTCTGAAAGCTGATGATCTCCTTTCTTTCTGATGACTGCCAGCTGATCTTCTTGGTGTTTCGTTGTACTTTGCAGGAGATTTCCTTCGACCTTGGCAAGAATGTCAAAAATGAATTTGCTTCTTAAGGATGGCTATGCAAAGGTTGCAGCACATTTAAAATTGCTTAACTCGGTAAATATTTCCCCACCAACTTTGTATGCTCTCCTACACAAATAAATGTCACTTGTCATAAAGCATCAAGATGGTCTTCTATATGAACTGCTCACCTTGAACTTTATAGTGAACTTCAGCTGTCATCTTCCTTTATTTAATCATGCTAGCACCTGTGTTACTTGGACCCTTCATGTTTCTTAAGGTACCTATGCTTGACACTTCTATCCGACACATATTTGGACATGAGATGATCCTCCAAATTTTCGGAAAATCTTATAACTGAAGAGTGTGTCCATCTTGGATATGTAACTGTATTCAATACTTACCCTTGTGTCTAGTTACATAGCACAACATATTATTACTGCTTTATGCATAGGTCAGATGTGAATTAAATCAAATTGATTTAAATCTATTCTAGTAAAAAAATGTTTAGCAAACCACATCACTATGTGGTCTCAATTACTATTTTTTCTATGCAACATCTACTATGTGCTTCTTGTTCTTGCTCACTGTCAAAAGCTGTTGTCACTCAACTTCATTACTTATGGTTGAAATGTTTCTGTTTAGAAAGGTGGGGTGGCCTTTTATTTATATGAATTAGGTAACATTATGTGAATATTGAAATGATGCTGTGTACAAGAGATTCCACATTAAGTTTCTCTTTTATTTCTGTTACCATCAAAGTTAAATAACTGGTGATAATTTTAGAATCATTGCCTCTGTTTCTTTTTTACTGTGATCAACTCAATCCTGGTGGAGGTAAGGTTGCTCCATTTGTATTTGTATATAATGTTCCAAAGAGTGGAAAAAGCAGGGTATAAGCTTGGACCATCCATGTACGTACTGCAAGCCTTTGCTCTGACTTCCCAGTGGAACTATTCCTTCTGCTAGTTTCTCATATGTATAGTCACTGGCTTGTATTACCTGCAACTTTGCAATTCTCAAATTGTGTGGAACAAGTGTTTTTACTCGTTTACCATTTGAGTTTTCTGTTTTTAAACTTGCTGTATGAATTTGGACCGAAATTATGCTTTGATTAAACAACTTTCTTCTACATAGAGTTAATTAAACAGCCACTTTTTCATTGTATTTTATTTGAGTGCCAGGAAGTGCTCTCATCATTACAAAAATTTGAACTGATCTAAGGTTATCTCTGGTGCAATGCAGATAGAAAGCAAATTTATTCTTTCCACCAAGGTGTCTGTGGAGGGACCATTAAGGATGAAAGAAGAATATGTTGAGGGGATATTTGAATCACCAACTATTGTTGAAGAAACAATACCAGAGCAGTTGAAAGGTGCATATAGTCAGGCTCTTACTACTGCCCAGCAACTTCCAGTTCCTATTAGGGATGCAGTGGCCAATGGAATACGAGTTCCTCTGAGTAAGCATTCAATGTTTTCCAATTTTCTCCTAAGATGATATGGCTGATAGGAATTCACTGTTAATGTACATTATCGCACAAGACCATGCTGAAATGAACACTAAAACATAGTTCAAATCTAATCTAGTGTTACATTATGAGAAACAGTATGCTCGAGTATGTTCTTCTGAACGCATATCGAAGCCCATAGCTGATCTTCATGGATGTTAGACATTAGTGCCCCTTTTTTCACGTATGAGATGACATTCTCAGTTATAGTACCATAGACATGCTCTGATGTATCTGAAAAGTTCTGAAATATCCCTTCTCTTTTACCATTTCTTATGCTTCAAGCGTGGTCATTAGCCTTTGAAGGTGCTTACCAGAGTTATAATAGTTATGATGCATTTTTTTGGCAAAGAAAGCTGTTTGATCATTTGGATATCTTTATAGAGGTTGCTATATGAAATAGTAAATTTTCTTTTGAGACTGAAGAACACGGGAATTTAAAATACTGAACTACATCTCAGTATTACCAATACACTTCTAGCAAAGGTTTTTGAAGGAGATGGTTTTGGCTCTGTTTCTGCTGCAGCATAAGAAGGCCAGATAATGCTGATAATCAAAAAGAAATACAAGCTTGTATGGTTTTATTGTGGATTATCAAAAGAAATAATGAATTTACTTGGTTAATTCATACCATGTAAGGAAAAACATTACCAGCTAATTGTGATGGTTACCGTCTCCCTTATCTTCTTTTTTTTTCTGAATTCCCTTAGATATTAGACAGTTACCATCCCTCTTTTTGGAACCCTTTGGATGTTGCCGAGTCAAGAAGTTGAACATTTGGTTGGTTGGTGTAGGTAGGAAGAGGGGTCATTGTCTCAGGCAAGTCCATCCATTGTTTAAGTGGAATAAGTTCTTGTAGCCCAACAGTTGTTTGGGAAAACTGAAAGGTGGGCAGCCACAACAAAGTTAGAGATTATGAACGTATTGTTTTTCTGGATCTCCATATCTAGCTTGTTTCTATTCTGTTTTCTTTCCACTTTTGCAACATGTTTCTTCCAGTTGTCTGTTGTAAAAGTAATGCCATACAAATATAATGAGGTGATTGTTTGAATGTTTCTTTCCTTGAGGGTCGCTAGTTTCCAAATTCTGCAATTTGCAAAGTCAAATTAAGGATGTGGTGAACTTATCCATCCACTCCTGGTAGCAGAATCTCCTGCTTCAATGTATACCTAGAATAGGTGAACTTACTTCAAATATATAAAATAGTTACTTATGAGCAAAGAGTAGTGCCAATGCATTTGGAATGAAATCATAGCCCAAAATGATGGCAGAGAATCAGTTCCCTAAACGGATGCTGTTCCAATTCTGTCATCACTTAATGACTTCGGCAGCAATTTTAACAGCTGTCATGTACTGGATGATTAATGTGTCAAGGGTAAAATTTTACATGGTTATGGGTAAATTATATAGCTTTTCTGTTTGATATTCAATCATTTCATGAATCTGAGCAGAAGTTTCTTTGTGTTTCCAGGTGGGACATTCCAGAGACTGTTCATGATATCTTATCTGGATGAAGAGATCCTTGTAAGTTTATGTACTTTTTCCTCTGTTTCTTTTGATTTTATGATTATCTTTACACTTTTTGGCCTTCAGATCATTTTCTATATACTTCATTGTTAAAGTTGGCAATAACATATGAAATAATGAGTTAACCACATGGATGTAATTAGCAATTGATGCAAAAACCAAAGGTTTGAAATGGTCATTTAATGCCTTGAGAAAAAGGGAATTATACCATTGATATCTTTTATTTTGAGGAGCTAATGAATCAAGTGGAGTTCAGCTATTTGAAAAGAAAATGGGTTCTTATCGCAACCCTAGTGTATCATATCCCAACTAAATATTAGCTATATGTGATTAATCTTCTGTATTTTGATATTTTTTTGGTTGCCACATGTTATTATGACTTTCTTCTTCGAACTGATCCTGTGCTCCTTCAGTCAAGTTCATATGAGCCGTATTATTCCACTTGATATTACATGTAGGCACTGTTCTTTTTAATGCCTTAGCAAAAGACTTTTGTTAGACATTGTGATAGGTATGCTGATAATATTACAATGCCATAACTTGCCATAAGCTTGCTAAACTTTCCCATTCTTGTCACGGGAGCTTAAGATGGTAGATTGAGAATGCTAACTTTGCTGAAACAACCTTCAAATTTTCAGTTCAGTTTTGTGGGGTAGATGCCTTTGTTACTTGGACTATAGTGTATAGGATACAAATACGTGGTTGACACGGATATGTTCAATTATGTTCCAAGTTTTCCCATACTCTTTGAGGGTCCATTCCCCTACCAATGTTTGGATGTGCTGGGCTTGAGTTTTGAACATGTCTATTCAAGAAAAATGAAGATAACATACAAAGAGTCTGCTGTATATTTACAGCACTTACAATGATGCCTCTGCTGTTAATATCTATAGTATGTGATAAATTTGACAATGTGTCAGAATCATCTTTTAGGGCACTCTCTATAAAAGCCACCCTCAGCCACGTCTCTGTAACATCTAAAAATTTGACTGACAAATAAAGATGTTATGGAGAGGGTTGAAAATATGATATATAAATTTTGGCTGATTAATAATTTAATTTCGATAAATATGTGAATTTGTATTTGTATGGTCAATTTTTCAATAGGCATAGCAAAAGCAATGATCGTTGTTGTTTCTCATGATGCCAGATAATAAGGGACACTGCGGGAATACCTGAAGTTCTTACGAGGTTGGAGGCATCTTCATCTGGCATGGCGGAAACTAACCCCGAATATGAGAGCTAAGGAGTTCGAGGATTGTGTTTGTTTGTTTTCCCCCTCCAAATAATCTTGTTCAAAAAGATTCCATGATCATAAATGTAAATTATAGTAAAATAGTGTATCAAATTCTTGAATGATGTTTACGTTGTGTTTGATAATATTGTAATTGAGCCCTTTCATGGGTCTGGGAGGGGTCCTTGTTGGATCTACAAGTTGAGGTCAATTTTTTAGGGTTTTTTTACATAATGATCAAATCTTTTAAAATGGTTAAATACGACATTTTTTAAGGTGCTTAAATAAAAATTTAGAAAATTACCATTGTAGCAATGTTATATACAAAATAAATCAATAACACATCAATTTTGAGTTAATGTGTAATGTTAAATCAAAATAAATTTAAATAGAGTATGCATATTATGAGATTTAAACCAAAATAAAATTTAATCTAAAAACTCATGCTTAAATGAAATAAAATTTAATCTAAAAACTCATGCTTAAATGAGATTGAGATTTTAAAGTTGCCCAAAGTTTAATCTAATAAATTTATCATATACAGTTTGATCAATTAGGTAATTTTTTTTTTGGTCATAATTAGAGTATTTATTGTCGAGTAATAACTAATTCGCTTGTTGTGGGTGTTATTCAAATAGGTAAATGATTAGCTATGAAATGTGATATATTTCCATGAGCAAAGATAGAAACCCTAGACCACATGGTTAAGGGATGAGGTGAACAACCACCACATCACCCCTCATGGTTAATTAGTAAATGCGGGTTAAGCAAGTTGGTTTAAATAAATTTAGTCAATTGATTGTAGTACACAGACTACATGAATGTCTATAAGCTCAACAAAATAGCTATCATCTTGCACTATTATTTCATTCTTAACCTCTTCCCTTGTAACTTAATCTTTTATTTTCTGTTGACTTTATCGAAAGTCTTAAGAATTTTCTCATCCTTTTTGGGTTCAACGAAACTTTTTTGGGAAGGAGGTTCTATCACGAATGACTTCGATTCTTCGTTATTAGGCCGGTTAGTTAATTACTCGAGAGCGGACACCTCTTGTTCAACTTCTTGAGATTCTGATCTACTGACTAAAATCACGAGTTGGTTGATTTGATTTTCTATGTTCTGAAAACGGTTCTCCATGTTTGCCTGTGAACATTGAATTGTATTAGCGAGAGACTCAACTAAATCTTCAAGAGATTTACCTGGCTTAGAAGAAGATGGTTGTGGAGAAGCATGCGGACTTGGTTCATAGCCAAAATCAGGATAATCTATTCATCCATGATTATAAGTATTAGCATAGGGATTATATCTCCATTGTGGCCAATTGGGAAACCCTCCAATTGTATCGACATGTTCATTTGTATCTTCAAGAAGTATAGGGCGTGAATTGATTGGGTAGATATAATTAGTGCATATGCCACACACTTTTACATGTTGGGAAATCCTAATATCATCTATTCAACAATTGCAATTAGTCTATCAAGACGATTTTCAAGAGAAGATGAATTTCCCTCATTCGCTCTGCTTGGATACTCCTAACTAAATTCGAAGTATCGTGAATATACAACCATGATCGGAAGTTAAGGATGCTGCAGGGAAATAATTTAAAAAAAAGAAAAAAAAGAAATAAAGTTATTAACACCGGTCCTTGACAACGACGCCAAAATTTGTACAAGCGTCAAAGTTGCCAAAAATAAAACTTACTTAAAAAAGATGAATTAGTAGAAAATGGCAAGTAGGGTCATGTCCATAGATATTAATGATAAGTTTATTTCTTTAACAAACAAGTAAAATAAAAATAAATAAGGGGTTTTAGAATTAAAAACTAAAAGTAAAAGTAAAATGAAATAATAAAATAAAATATAAGAAAATCAATGAGGAAATCCTCTAGTCAAAGTAAATTCTTTGTTTGATTATTGATACAAAGATGAATTCTAATATTCTTTAATAAATTGGTTATAGTTATCGACGACCGCCAAGTAAGCTAATTTCTTCTTACCTTCTTGATAATCAAGACAATTGTCATTAATTACTTCTCTTACTAATAAACAACCCTATAATGATTGATTAGGAATTTAATTTATAAGTAGCCTTAAAAACGAAATAGACCCAATTCAAACCAACAAATGCACAACCAGAGTTTATTTAAGTTAAATTGCATGTTCACATTACACAAATAATCATGTAATCACCACAAATATTAAAAATCAACTGAATGACTAATTATCTAATTGGCAAAATAATCATTCTAAACTATCAAATATCGGTTGAATATTTAACAAACCTAAATAATTGTAATTAAACCAAAAGGCAAACACTAAAGAGAAAAGGAAGATTAAAAGCAATTCGATCTCACAAACTTGTAGAATCAAGCTTCAAATATTATTTCAACTAGAAAAGAAGGTTTAAAAACCTATAAAATAAATAAAACAAAATAAATCAAGCTTCAAATATTATTTCAACTAGAAAAGAGGGTTTAAAAACCTATAAAATAAATAAAACAAAATAAAACTAAGAATGACTAGGTCTAAACCTCTCTAATCTTAACCTAATCATGTCTATTTATATGGCAAAAATAATAGAATAAAGAAAATACAAAAAGCGCCCTTAATTAAATAAAACAAAGTTTTTTTTTTTTTTAGGTTTTTCGATTATTTTCATGTCAAACTTCCAGGTCATTTTTGAACATCTTTCTGATTTTTTTTTTTGGCCTCATCCATAAAATAACTTTAGATAGATCTTTTAGTTCCTTTCGAATAGGTACATTATGATATCAAAACGGAGGTTTGTATTTTAAATTATAACCAAAATACTATTAAAAGTTCAAACCGTAAAAACTAGTCAAAAATAAACTTTAAACTCCATTTTCTTCAATTATTACCAAAATCAATAATAAATAAAATGTAAATAATATAATTCAATGCGAGAAATTTCACAAATAAATAGAAAGTTATGCACTCATCACTTCTCCTTACCTTTTTCCGTTTTAATATTCTTACCTCTTCCCCTCTAACTATTCCTATAAGCCATTATATCTAAATTCTATATTTTAAACTCCGATTTGTCTAGACAAATTGTTACTAACTTTACTTAAAACACAAAACAGCTTACCAAATGAAACCAAAAAGCAGAGACTCCCACAATGCAAAAAACTTGGGAATTTTTGAAAAGCCCAATTTATATAGAGCACATGTGTGCCCAACATGATTTAAAAAAGGACAGAACAAACCAAATGCAAATATGATTCGCTGGTCCATATGTCCTATTAACAATAGACATGTAAGTATCTCATTAACTAACGAATATTCAAATGACACACCTTGCCGCTAAAATCAAGGTCCTCACCATTACATGATGTGTGTGCAACACACAACTCCTTCCCACCACATGTACCGCTCATGCACAAGTTGCCAAAGCTTTAAAAAAGCAGAAATTCAAAATGTCATTACGAAGGTTAATTACTTTATAACCTTTCCCTTAATTTAGGAGATTGTTATACATACCTCATCAATGCGGGCTTTGCTAACCATACCTCGCGAATCACAATCTTACTTATTAGTCACACCTTATTAGGTTTGATCTTTGCCAACAGATACATGGTTAATGTAATGGCCTAAATTCAAGGTTATCGGAACAGTAGTTTCGTAACCACAAATCCGATTTAAAGAAATTTATTTCAATATTTTTGCATGAAAATTGATATGATAGGAAAGTCGTATGAAAATATTGATAGAAAAATTTTATCGATTTAGTAGCTAGTTAGAAAAAAAAATTATTGAAGAAATTAGGTAAAAATATTATATCGAGACTTCTATCTCGTAAAAACGAGTCAAAAATAATTTTATAAATATTTATGAAATGGTAATAATGTGGTATTAAAATTTTGTTAGGAAATTTTAATGTTTGGATAGTAAATTAAATAAAAAGGACTAAATTGTAAAAGATGTAAAAGTTGCTAGAATGATTAAATAGCTTAAGTGTCTAATGAGAAAGGATTTAAAAGGAAATTAGACCCAAAATTTATTTGGGCTGGCCGGCAAGGGCATGAAATCAGCAGGAAAATTGATAAATTAAGGGTAAAATTGGAATATTGCAAAATTAACTAAATAAAACTAGGACTAAATAGGAAATATCTAGATTTCTCTTCATTTCTCTTCAATTCCAGCAGCTAAAAATGCCATAGGAGGGTTCTCTAAGCTGGTATTTCATAATTTTTACACCAAGTGAGTTAATCCTTGCCTTTTTCTTCTAATTTTTGTGTTTCTAAGACTTTTACGACTAGGTCCTACTATTAAATTTATTAGTTTTTGATTTCATGGATGAAATTGAAAGTCACCATTGTTGATTTCTGTAAGTCTATGATAAAATAGAATAAATTGAAGCTTTAATTTGTTTATGAGATGATTTTATTAGGTCATTTCAATAGAAATTGATTTTTAGGACCTAATTATGAACATGTTTAGAATTAAAGTCTATTTCTGAAATTCTGATGCCTAAAAGTTGTAAACTAGTTTAAAGTGATACAATAAAGTGTTATTGAGAAAAATAAGCTCAATTGAGAGGCTAATTGAGTAGGGACGAAATTATCATTTATTAAAAGTTTAGGGGAAAAATGGTAATAAACAGCTTGCACTAAAACAGTTTGGACAGCAGCAGTAGACTAAATTTGAAAAATCACCAAAAATTTTAGGAATCGAATTAGAAGATGAACAAAATATTGAATTAAAGCTTATTGAGTCTAGTTTCTCATAGAATAAATAGTGCAAGCAATGGATTTGTAAATTTTGAGATATAATGAATTTTGTGAGACAAGGTCAGAATGAATTGGGGTTCCCCTCTTCTGACTTTGAAAAATCATAAAAAATTTAAGAAAAATAGTTAGGGGCTTAAATTTATATTTATAGAATCCTGAATGAGTATATTTTTAATAGAAACAAACTAAAATATCATTTGAATCCTGTATGAAAAGATAATTAATTTTTAGTGAAGAAGGGTCAAAACTGTTAGACAGCAGAACAGGGGTGACTTTAAAGAATAAACTGTACTGATTGGCTAAACCAAAAATTCTGAAAATTTTATGGTAATAAGATATGTGAGTCTAGTTTTAGGGAAAATTATCGGATCATAATTTGGAGTTCTGTAGCTCAAGATAAAAATAATTTAATGACTATGACTCAAGTAGACAGCTTTGAATGAACTATAAATAATAGTTGAATTATAGAGAATGTTGCATACGAACATAAAATGTATTAAATTGATAATTAAATTTATTTATTTAGATCCAGAAGATTCAAATACGAAGCTAGAACGAGGAAAGGAAAAAGTTCAGGATTAGTAGATTTTTGTACACGAACAAGTATTAAGGTAAGTTCATGTAACTTGAATTATATTCTTAAATACTTGAAATGTATGTTATTGATGTGAATATGATTTGAATGTTCATTGTATGAAAATTGATGAAACATTTATATATTTGATATAAAGGAAGAAATCCCGTTGAATGAAAGGAAAATTCGATGGATCTCTGAAAAGGAATTGACGGTAAAAGGATCTAGCCGGACGGGTGATCCTATCCCGATATAGCCCTCCCGAAGAATATGTGGAAAATGGATTTAGCCCGGACGGGTAATCCGAATTAGGTCCGAATTTAGCCTGGACTGTAATTCGGATCCAAGCTCATTAGAGTAATTGTCGTTGCGAGGATTTAGTGCCGACTGGTAATCCCGACAATACTCTATGAGTTTATATTGCGAGGATTTAGCTCGGACTGTAATCCCGCTGCAAGGTTGAGGTTCGCGGGAGTGTGCTCTCTGAAATGAAAATGTGCGCACATGAATATGAATTGATTTGACCAGTTTTTGTACACTAAAAGTGTACCTCTGAAAAATCCATCAAAATTCCAAGTAATTCAATGGGATAAATATGGAAAAATAACAAGGGAATGGAAATCATAGTATTGATGAGCTCATCAATCATGATATATATTATTGATACATGGAAATTATTGTACTAACTTGAATGTTGAGTGTGTGCATGTTAGGGTAATAATGCATTGAAAGGATATATGTAATGTTTATTGTATTGTACTGAAAATATTAGGTAAGTATAATTCTTGTTACATGAGCTTACTAAGCACAAAGTGCTTACCCTGTTTCCTTTTCCCCTATTTTGTGGTGTTAAGAGCTCGGAGGTCAGATTTGGTCGGAGACACATCACATTATCAACCTCAGGATTTCGGTATATAAAGAAACTTTATTTTGGGAATCAATGGCATGTATAAGCTGATAAAGTAAATGATTCTGTGAAATGAATGTAAGGTTAGCCAATGGTATGGCTAACAAATCTTGGTTTTGTTATGTGATGAGGTTATCTTATAAAAATACATGAATCTATCTTGAAAATATGTTAAATTGGATTGGTTGATGTGGATTGGTCTCGATTTAATATTGCAGGGAATGTTAGATATCTGTAAAAGGGATTATATTGAGTTTTCTTTAAAAAAAAATTTAATTCGTAAACTCCGGTAATACCTCGTACCCTATTCCGGCAATAAGTACGAGTAGGGGGTATTACAGTCGACACATTAGAACACCTCTAATTTACCTTCCTAAATATAGTTATTGAACTTCCTCAACGCATGAAGCATACATAAAACTTCATTAAGCCTACACCGAACCAATTATAACTAGATCGCCAAATCCATCAACCTCATCTCCTCACTAGAAATCTATCATGTTCCCTAAAGAGTTAACCATGACAAGATTAGCATGGACACGTGTTGAGGCTTGAGGGTAAGAAGGCAACCAATCTCGTCTATGAAATACCTTTCCTTGGCTTTAAGAATCCTTCTCTTGAACCTATTATTATTATTATTATTATTATTATTATTATTATTATGTCTTACCCTATTCAACTTTTGTCTCAAGTGACTCTTAACACACCTCTACCATGTGAACCGTCATCTTCCTCCTCTTTCCCTATTCTATCTTCAACAATTTTATATAAATAAGAAATCATACTTCTTCTACCTTTAAGTTAGTCACTAACATGCCAATGATGAGTCCTAAGTTTAATAGTAAGATTGAAGTCTAGAAAATTTTGAGATTCCAAATTTGAGTCTCATCTTGTATAAATTATATGTAAATTCTCAGTTTATATTGTATTTTAGTTTAAATTTTATGTGTGTGCTTTGTCTAGGTGTGAATATATCCCAATTTTAGTCTCATAGAGTTTTATAATGGTTAAATATAATTATAGTTATTTATAAAGTATTTTTTGGCATAATGTCAAATTTAGCCCTTAACGTTTACATTTTTTTTATCAATTTGGCCCCCTTCTTTTCTTTTTTTTTGCCACAACCTTTCAGAAAGAGTCAAATTTTACCATTAATCTTTTGAAAAAGAGCCGAATTGATTTTTTTAATAGAAATACTAACAAAAATACTAATTTTTTAAACATAGCAACCTGCAACTTCATTCTAATTTTATTGCATTTTAAGAAAATTTTATAATTTTTCCAGGCTTTTTTTAGTTTTTTGAACTTTCATATTTTTAAATTATTTGCTAACATGGTATATAAGACAAATAGTGTCATATTAACTTGAAATGCACATGGACTATCACGCGGGATACCATGTCAATATCATTAAAAGGAAAATTTGTCAATATTTCTATTAAAGAAAAGCAATTTGACTAAAATAAAAAATAAAAGTCAAATTGACAGAAAAGACAAATATTAAAAGTTAAATTTATCATTATACCTTTTTTGTGACTGTAATTATGATTTACTTATAATTTCTTAAAAAATCATTAGCATCTTAATTATACTTTAATAAGTTATTAATCTTTAACTTATAAAAAAAAACTAATAAATTTAATTTTATAATTAAATGATAATATAAATTAATCTCTAGTCTAAAATAAAGTTTATGGACAAATCAAGAATAAAATTTTGTTTTTGTGTTAAAAAATACATATAATTATTTAAATAAAAGATGAGGATTTGATATATTAATAGTGTATTTTTTTATTTTACAAATAATTTTAAAAATTGACATGTATTTCTTTTTTTCATTTTTTTAGAATATTCTATTTGAATATTTTACTCGGGTGATAATATACCAAATATTTTTAATAATTTAATATTTTAAATAAAAAATAAAAATAAAATCAATCTAGAAAGAATTTAATAAAATGTAGGTACGGTTTAACGCAACCCGCTGGGTGGAGAGTTTAAATGAAAATGATATTTAAAAATCTTTGGAAGTGGATTGGACTGCGAATTGCATGGGTTTAATTTCATCTTGTCTAATAATCTACAACTTTGTGGCAAATGGCAAACTGGGATTTTCATTTTCTAATAACATCCAAAATTAGATTACGAACCATTACAATATTTTTATATGGAAATTAAATAAAATTTTAGTTGAAATGAATCTCAAAATTATAGTGTTTTATATTCATATCTCATTATATTGGTTTTTATTTTGGTTTTATATAAAAATAAAGTATTCTTATTAATAATATAAATTATTTTTATAAAAAAAAAGTATGATTTTTTTAATAACTTTAAATTGAATTCATCTCTATTAGATTCATAACACCAATTCAACCAAAGTTTTAAGTATAGTATATACAGTGGCAGAGGCAGAGAACTATTTTTTAGGGGGCAGAATTAAAATTTATATTTTTATGATAGTAAAAATACAATTTCACCATTTTAATAGTTTATATCTTTATAATTTTTAAAAGATTAAGTTACATTTTTATTATTTTTGAGAAGCAAAGGTGTAGTTTCATCATTACTAAATTAAAATTTTATAAATTATAAAGAACCTAAATGAATTTTTTTTCAATTTAGGGGGGATCGGGCCTGTGCTAGCCCACCTTGGCTCCGCCACTGAGTATATATATTTCAATGATCAGTTTGTTGTATTTTGTAATGCTTGATTCTAATTATAATTATTCGGAATTTCTCTAGAACTTATTCTTGGTCGAAATTGATTTTAAGATGAAAAATTCGAATTAAAGTAACATCTATTTGCATTTTGGTCCTTTTAATTGCTAAATATTGGAATTGTTATTTGTTTGAAAATGAATTGAAGAAATGAAAAGGATGAAATGTGAATTTTCTTATTAAAACAAGAAATTGGGGTTGGTGGTGTAATTAATATGCAATGAGATGAATTATTTGAGTGGAAGCAGGTGGTTGATCCTGCTATGTTTTTATTAGATAAATGAGAAGGTTTCTATGAAGGGATATAAATCAATATTGCTATTTGATTATATAGTTTACCAAAATTGTTGATTTAAATATAAGGTGCACCAATGCTAACCTTTGCCTTCCATGTTGGGTCATTTTAATAAATTATTTGGTGCATTCTCATACCAGTATTTAAAGTTTAAAAAATTTCACCATATGATCCATACATACATATATAAAAGTATTTGAGCAATGATTTTTTTTAAATAATAATTATTGATAAAGTAATACAAATATAAATAATTTTATTTGAGTTGGTGTTCAATTAATTTGTAACATCAACTCAATTAAATACTTAAATAATATTATTAAATAAATATTTTATATATTTTAGTGGTCCTTAATTTTATAATAAATTAAATAATTTTATGTGTTTTAGGTAATTGCTATTAAGTGATTGTTTTAATTTAGATAATTACCATATTAGTTACGTAGAAATTTAAATAGGAGAATTGAGTTTGATGGTAACTCTTCATTTTTCTTTAAGTCTTTCATTCTCTCTAAAAATTATACCTGAATTGTGATTAATTGGAAGATTCTTTAAGCATAGAGTTGAGAACTTTCTAGAGGTCTCTAATAGACACAATTTTTCAACTAATTCCATCTATTCTTTGATTGTAATTTATTTAAAAAAAGTTTTAAGCATACAAATTTTATGACTAGTAGGCATTGTGGTTCGAGGTTATATTATTTATTTGTTTATCGTTTTCACATATGATTTGATCTTAAGAACAATTGTTGAAAATATTAATGTTTAATTTTCAACTATTATTTATGTTTATTATGTATGTAGATCTATCAAGTTAATTTTAGTATATTACACGTGGTATCAGAGCATGGTTAAAATTTTTGCTGAGCATGTTTGATTTTCTATGAATTGTTAATTATGCAATTTTAATTTTAAAATTGAAAGAATAATTAAATCTATTTAAAATTGATTCGAGGTTTTTAATTTATTTATGCATATGATTAATTTTAGGATAATTTTATGATGAATTTTGTGATTTTTGATGAATTTTTATTGTCATGAGACTTTTTTCGGAATTGGATAGCTGGAGGAATGCCAAATTTAATTATCACATCCATAAAATTTCTAAAATTCATGTTTTCAAGAAAGCGAGTTAATTTTTGAGCTTTTAATTAATTTTCATATATTTAAAAACCTACAAAATCACACATTATTTGATGAATTGTTAAAGTCCAACCCAATGATGCATAAACCAATAGATTTTATTAGAGTAATCCAACACTTTTCAAGGAAACCCGAACCCATAAAGCCCACGAAATTAACTCATAAAGTTAAAGTCAAACTTGGTTGATCGATAAAGTTAAATCAAGTCAACTCATACAGTCAGACCAAGCTAACCATATGGAATCAAATGAACCTGGGATCATATTGATTTGAATTGGGTTAAAATGGTCCAAATTAGGTCAAATCAAGTTAAAGATGATGGATCTTGTTTCAACCAGGTTAAGGTGGATTGAATTAGGTTGAATCGGGTTAAGATGGACCGAATCATGTCAAACCGTAGTCAAAATAGATTGAACTGAAGTATATCGGATCAAAGTTGTTGAATCCGTTGAAATCAATAGTTAACGCTGATATAGGATTGACTAGCGCATGGTGGAGTGTGTTGATGTGTGGAGGAGATTGGTTGTGCGTAGGCAGCGTGTAGGACCTCATTTTGAGAATATAACCATTGCACGTCATTTTTGCATTTTTTAATTTTTAATTTTGAGAATTTTTAAAATTTTAATATAGATCTCTAATTTTAATTTTTATATATATTCATTTCGAATAGATTTTTATACATTTTTATTTTTAGATTTTTTTTAGAATTAGGATCAAATTGGTTGAATGTGTAAATGTTGAAGGTTAAATTTATTGAATTCTTTTAGAATCAGGGTCAAATTGATAGAATATGTAAATATTAAAGGCCAAAACTGTTATTATACTAATCAAAAGTAAGATAAATTGACAAAAAAAACTGACCGATGTATTAATTATTTTTATTTGCTCACTTTCGACATTTATAGAAACTAAATTGCTCTATTTTTTTAAACGGACCAATTTAATAAATATCAAAATTGAAAGAGACGGAATAAGTAATTTAACATTTTTTAAAAATTTTTGAGAAAAGCAAAATAATTGCATATGCTATGATTTTAAAATATAAACTCTAAATTGGTTGCTTATCCCCTTTAATTATTTCATGTTTTTAGTAAGGTTTAATATATCATTTGATACTTAATTTTGACACCTTTTTAATATGGTACTTGTAATTTTTTTAGTCTAATATGATATTTAAATTTAGTAAATATTATATATTTTGGTACTCAAAAGTAACACTATTAATGTTTAGCATTCAATTTAAGTTTTAGAATTTATTTAATAAAAAATCATAATTAATTAATAAGATTAACAATTAAATTTCATTAAATGAACCCAAGAAATTGAAAAAGAAATCATAGTCATAATACTATATTAAATAAATTAAATATTTGACTCAATGATCGATTCAACACATTTCCAGATATTTCGATAAAGAAGTTAACAGTCTGGTTAAAATGGATGTTAATAACAAAAAGAGTGCCCAATTTTTTGAAACGCCTCCATGGGAGCTTGGATGTATCTATAATTAGTTTTTTTATAATGAAGTTTCATTCACCAAAAGAAAAATTAAATATAAAAATAAACAAATTCACAATTAATACTATATTATTTTATCATAAAATCATAAAAATCAAACCTAAAACATTAACAATTAACTTTAATAAAATTAATCTTAAAATTTAAATAAGACAATAAAAAATTAATAATTTTATCTTTAAATATCAAAATACATAACTTTTATTAAATATAAGTAGCAATTTAAAAAATTGTGGAGTTCAACTAGTAAATGATTTATTAAGCATTTTAGTAATTATCTTTCCTTGAAGCTATCATCAAATGCCCCCATTTCTAATAATTAGGGAGCAGGGACGAAGCATTTTATCTATTCATAGTTTTCCTAATTTATATATATATATATATATATATATATATATAATTGCGAACTTAAATGTTTTATCTTTTCAAATTTTTTAATGTGTTTCCATTAGAAAAAGTAAAAAAACTAAAAAATTTGTGTTAGTTTTGTTATTAAGTAGTAAATTATAATTATTCATATAATAATATTTCATATATAAAAATTTAACGATAATGATTTTTATAATATAATCTATATTACTAATATATTATCTGAAAATGATTATGATCCGTTTATTGATTGTTAAAGAAAAAAAATAAAAATTGAATAGTGAAGATATATTTTTATTTTTTATAATTTTTGCAAAAGTTTTAATAATTATTAAGATTTTTTATTAGCACTATATTCTAAATAATATTGCTTTGTATTAATTACATGAACTATAATTATATTGTATATTGAATATATTAAAATATTTAAATTATTAAATAAATTAGTATATTTTAATTATATTCTGGAATAAAAAAATATTATGTTCCACTAATTACAATATTAATATGAGGAGACTTTGAAGGATAAAATGATATATTAAATTAAACACTTGCAAAGCAAGTAAGACATTTATGAAAAAAAAAAAAACATACAACAGGTTTGGTTTTGCACGTTGTCAGCCAAACTTCTATTTTATTCCCAAAGTAATGGGTTAAGAGAAAATGCGATTGCACATTCCATATGAACAGAAGCAAAACTATCTCTTTAATTAATTAAATTAAAATGAAGAGAAGATTGGTTGTATTACATCCAAAATTGGCAAATTTCATTGCAAAAATAAGAAATTATCTCAGAAATTAAGTTTAATCTCTTGTATTTACACAAATATAATAAGCTTAGAGAGACACAAAAAGATTCATAAAAATCCAGTTAAAACTCTATCTTAAAAATAATAATAATCTTCATTAATGACCCAGACATTCATTTGTGTTAACTAGCCAGTGAAAAATAAAATAGTATTGTGGGCTTAGACAATCCCTTCCCCTTCCCTTGGCACACACAAAGTAAAGAATCAATCTATGCAAGTTGAGGTTCATGAAATCCATGCATGAGATGACAAGGGTCCAAAGGAAATTCAGGTAGCTCTTGAATAAATCCATCCAAATCTCCAAGACCAGTCAAGAAACCACCTGAATTCTCCCCAATATTACCCCACATACCTTCATCTTCTTCCTTCACCCTTTCTATTGTTTCCAAGCCTGCAAGCAACCCAGTTCTCAGCTCCATTTTCTGATCTTTGGAACCCTTTTCTTGAGGTGGTTTCCCAGTGAGTGTCTGCACCAGTCGTCTGAAGTTTGCCACATCGGTCTTAATGATCTGTGGGGCAAATAAGTGAATTATGCGTATCTTGGGCTTTGCCTTTGATATTATTTGTGAATCCTTGTGAATGGATAGTGGTGTTGAAGGAGACATTCTGGTTTGTTTCTTCATCATCAAATTCTCCATGTGTGAAAGAATAGATGGGGGGCACAGTAGGTGTATTTGTTTAGACTTTAGAGGGATTATATTTATATAGGGAGAGATTGGGAAATTTTTTTTAAACTTGTAACCTTTAAAAAAGAAAAAAAAAAAAGTGGAAAGTCCGATAAAATGGAAGAGAATATTCAACAAGGTAATGAAGAAAACCTTGAATGGTCCCCCACCAAAACTGGATTAGCTTATTTAGAATTATTATACAGATTAATAAAATATTTATAAACACTCATTAAATGTTTATTTAAAGAATCGTATTTATATTTTATAGAATATTCTTTTAATTCATCTCTCTGGATATCAATTAAGATTTTCTTATTATTTGGTTTGTATGTATCGAGATATGCAGTTTTATTATGTATGGAAATGCTGCTTTAGTTTAATGCACCCAATACATAACAATTATCTGTAGGTTTTTAATTTAAATTTATTATGCCAGATATGTAAAATTTATTGATTTTGTTTATTACATATTTATTTAGTTGTAGGAATTATTTATTGATTTTATAATATTTGCTTTTTAAGTATGAGATGGTGGTTTAAATCTCTCATCACATGTTACATAATTAATAGTATGTACAATATTAACATTTCTCTCTAGTGTCGTATCTTCACCAAACAAGATACCTCTTTTATGAACAGTCCACAGCTCTTTGAGGATATTGAGAACAAACTCCAATATCAAAACAATACTTTCGATTGTTGACAGACCGGTTAATTATCCGATGGATGATATTTCAACAACTTCAAAATAGATAATACCCAACAATAAATTCAAAGTTGATAAAAAATATAATAATAGGAAACAGTAGAAATGCTCTCAAAATTAAAAACTTTTGGTACTTTGAGTACATAATAAAAAATCAATATCAATCATTTAACCAAAAAAAATATCAATCATTAGGTTTCCAACTGCAGCAAGTTGACCAAAAGCTTTGGCGATTTAAAAAAAAAAAATGATCATCAAGCTTCAAGAGAGGCCTCTATCCACTCTCTTATTTATTTTCTATTTTGGGCTATTTCTGATCATTTTCATTGTAATATCAAGATTAAGGAAATAGATCAAAATATTTTTTCTTTAAAAATTTTAATGAAATTTATCCAAATTGATACTCATATCAACTTCAAGGAAATTAATTACTTTGTCTTTTAAGAAATATCATCTATTTATGTATATTTTATTACGATGGATGTACATACATAAAAACATTCAAATTTTATGCATCGAATCGTAATATGTTTTATTTAATTTGGTGTAATATAAATATTGATTTTTAATATTTTTGTTTAATTTAATTTAGTTCCATTAAATATCCTCTTGCTATTATGAAATGAAAGGCGAAGTCATCATCTTTATGTTATGGAGTCGATATGAAATTATAAAACTCGATAAAAATGCTTTATTCATGTAACTACGTAAAATTTTTGCTTTCGGTCGCTATTTGAGGCGATTTATTGAAAATTTGAAAACCGACTTATGATTTTATTAAAAAAGGGAGTCGCCACCGATTCTTTTTCCTAGGTGTGATCGGACACCTAATAAATCCTCTTTTTTAAAAGAAAATTTATTTTATAAACAAAAAGAAGGTCGAGTTTAGGTCTACGTCAAAAGCCAGAGTAAAGTTGGGTTCGGGAGACGGTTACGCGCGAGGAAGGTATTAGCACCCTCGCGACGCCCACAATTGGTATCTTATTAAACACGTGTTGTCTTGATTATCAAAAATACAAATTCAATTTGACATTTAATCATGATCCAATTGAAAAATGAGAATTTTTAGTTTTCAGTTTTTTTAGAAGGGCGTCCCGTTTTTAACACGAGCGGAAGAATTTCACCCAACATAGCGATGAAATCGATGACTTAATGTTAAATCGGTACATTGCTTTATTTATTGAAATTAATAAAAAACATGAATAAAAATATTTTTTTAAAATAAAAATTCATAAATAAATAAACGGTGCAAACAATGATATAATGAATGAAAAATATTAACATATAATATAAGAGCATTAGGATAAAAAAAACAATATTTACAATAAAAAGAAAATAATAATAAAAATAATGGTATGCTAATAATATAATAAGAAAAGCAAACTGATACAGAATGGGTAAGAAACAAAAAATATAAGAGTTAGAAATACATCGAAGCGAATAATAAATATGACAATAATATTAAAAACAATAACAATGCATGCGATATTAAACGTAATAATAGTATTAAAAGTATATACATAATATTAAAAATACATACATAATATAGTTATTAAAAATATGTACATAATATAATAAAATATATGAATAATATGATATTAAAAATATATACATAATAGATAAAAATATAATATTTAAAAATAATATGCATAATATAATATTAATATATATATGCGTAGTATGGAGTATAATATATATATTAAAAGAATATATATATGACATACGAATATATTAACAAAAACAATAATATTAAAAACTATTAATAATACTATATAATATATATATAAGTATTAAGTAAAAATAATAATAATGAAATGCTAATAAATAACAAATATAATAATAATAGCAGTAATAAAATATTATAGTATAAATAATATTAAAATTAAAATAAAATAATGAGAAAAAGTGAAAAAAGGATTTAATTGAATTAAAAATGAAATTTTTTCGAGGCGAATTCGAAATAAAAATAAAAAGAAAGGGCTTATTTGAACGGACGTGAAACGCAGGGGGACCAAACGAGAAATTTTCCCATGCCTTTAAAACGTTGCGCAGCATAGAGGACTTAGTTGAAAAGCGCGAAGAATTAGGGGCCCAATTGAAAATAAATTGAAACTTAATTGCAAAAATAGAAAAAAAGGAAGGGCCAGCATGACAATTAGACCATCGAACAAAAACACGCGGATCCTCTGGAGCGGGTCGGGTTCGTGCACGGGTCGGCTCAAAACGACGTCGTTTTGGGGTTAAAGGGCAGCCCCCAAAACGACGTCGTTTTGGGAGGCTATAAAAGGCTTTTTTTTCTTTAAAAAAATTCATTTTTTGCAAAGTGAAAGAAAAAAAAAGGAAAGGGGGGTTTTCTCTCTGGACTAAGTCAGGCCATTGAGAAAGGCCACCATGCGCCGTGTATGCTTGACTCAAATCAGCCATAAAAAGGTATATTTTTTTTTACTTACTTTTATTTTATTATTATTTTTGCTTAATAATATATATATTTTTTGATAGATAAAGATATATACTAAAAAAGTTTTAAAATAAATAGAAAAACGATGAAATCACCTTCGGGTTTCTAGTTTCGACTGTTAATGCTTTGGTTCTCTGATTTGGATTGATTTTTTTGCTTGATCTACTGTTTTTTAAAAAAAATAATGTATGTATGTATGTATGTATTGAAAAAATTGTCCTTATTACAAAGTTTGAATCGGCTTTTATAGCCTTTTACAAATGCTTTCCCTTTATTATTTTATGTTTGTTGTCCTTTCCTTTTAATTCTTGCAGATGCAACTTGAGGAGGTGGCAACAATAACGTGACAGAGGCGGTGGTGGCAGAGGCTGAGTCGGCAGCAGCTAGGTTTAGGAAGATTAGGGTTTTTCGATTTTGGGCTAGGGTGATTTTGGGTTTCTGTTGGGTTTATTGTTCGGGTTAGTTTAGGTATTGGGTTATGGGTTTAAGTGTAATTGGTTACGGGTTAAGAGTAATTAGTTTTGGGTTTTGTTTTAATTGGTTTACAAATGTAAATGAGTTTTGTAAAATGTAAATGGGCCATTCGGGTTTAAGTTGTAAATGGGGCAAAATTGGGCTATAACAGCTGCCCCTCTTTACTCATTGTCGTGTCACGAGAACAAAGTTGTTTTCGTGTAATGAGAATAGAGTAAATACTTTTAGGAAAGACCAATTTTGCCCGGCCTCGTCGAGCTTTGACCTCTTTGGTGCTTCTCTTCTTCAGGTAGTCTCTTTCCAATCCACCGCATCCTGTAGCTTTGGTTTAATCCACTGCAACTTCAAAGGGATAGAACTTGTAATTTCAATCTACTCGCATCTTCAAGGATGTAAGATTCGTCGTGATCTGCTCTTCTGCAACTTCAGAGAGATGAGATCTGATATCTTCAATCTGCACCACTACAACTTCAGGGAGATAAGACTTGTAACTTCCACCTGCTCCACTGCAACTTCAGAGAGGCAAAATCTATATCTTCAATTAGCTCCGCTACAATTTTAGGGAGACAGAATCTGATGTCTTTGATAAGCTCCAATCTTTATTCTTTACTCGGCATGTGAATTGAAGTTCAACTCATCTCTCGGATTATGAGTTAACTTTTGAAAAGGTAAAAATTGAAAATACCTTAGTGTGTGACCTAAGACTCAACTCACCTCTCACAATATGAGTTGATTTTTTATGAAAAACAGAAATTAAAAATACCTCAGCGTGTGACCCGAGGCTCAACTCACCTCTCGCGATATGAGTTGATTTTTTTGAAACATAAATTGAAGAACGGAAATTAAAATTACTTCAGTGTGTCCTGAGGCTCAACTCACCTCTCGCAATATGAGTTGATTTTGACGAATAGAAATTGAAAAACAGAAATTAAAAATACCTTAGCATGTGAGCCGAGGCTCAACTCACCTCTCGCAATATGAGTTGATTTTGACGAACAGAAATTGAAAAACAGAAATTAAAAATACCTCAGCATGTGAGCCGAGGCTCAACTCACCTCTCGTAATATGAGTTGATTTTTTTGATGAACAGAAATTAAAATTACCTCAGCGTGTCTTGAGGCTAAACTCACCTCTCACAATATGAGTTGATTTTTTGAAAGATAGAAATTGAAAATACCTCAACGTGTCTTGCAATATGAGTTGATTTTGACGAACAGAAATAAAAACATCAGAATACCAAAAAATGTCATCTGGTGGAACTCAGGTCTCTTTTCCTTTGATTCAGTACAGCTATCATCACATCCTCTTGCTCTACTGGAGTACCTGTATATGTCATGCATGATGTTATCATGATATGCACATGTTTGTCTTAAATGCTTTTATGCCTACATGATTATGCTATGCGCTTTGGACTTATTTGTCATATATCCCTTTTTGTTACGATTTTTGTAATGATCTGCATTCATTGCTTCGATTCTTGACTTTCTCTTCAGGCTTTGTACTCGTCCTCAAGCTTTACGAGTAATCTGCGTTTCTCAGATATCACTTTTTTGCCCCCTATTGAACTTTGTCCTTGCTTTGAGACTCTTGTACTTATCAAATTCTCATCCAGGTAATACTCAACATTTCTTTTGTCTAGAGTATGTCATTTTACTATTTATCATTTAAATAAACCACATAATGAGATGCATGAAAATGGTCAGGTAGGGACAAAAGGGATACCTCACATTTATTTATTTCAAAGGTAGCAAATAAAGAAAGTTAACCAATGATAGTAAAAAGTATCATAAAGAGAAAGGGGATCGCATTCAACGGATACAAATGCTCTAGATATTCAACGCATGAACTCTTCCACGTTCCTCAATCAAGAATCCTTTCGAGTGTGGCTTCTTGTGTAGCAGATTTTGAGCTTTCAGAAATGCTTCAAATACTGTAGTCTTGCTGTTTGACCCACCGTTCAACCGCCTTGCTCTTTAAGCCCAGGTTTGCTTCATTAGAATGCTCTTTCGGGTTTTCATCCTAATCTTTTGTGTTAATTAAGACGCCCTTTTCGGGTTTTCATCTTGATCAATTTTTTTTTAGGCATAATATTTCTTTACAGTATCTGAGTTCACTGGGTTAGGTAACTCTTTCCCATCCATCTCAGTGAGGATCAAAGCTCCACCTGATAAAGCTTTCTTTATGACATATGTTCCTTCCCAATTTGGTGCCCATTTTCTTCGGAAGTCTTTTTGTATTGGGAGAATCTTTCTCAGCACGAGTTCTCCTTCGTGGAATTCTCTTGGCCGTACTTTCTTGTCATGGGCCACGATCATTCTCTTTTGGTACATCTGTCCATGATAGATTGCCTTCAAACGTTTTTCTTCGATAAGGTTTAACTGGTCATATCGAGCTCGAACCCACTCTACTTCCTCTAGTTTCGACTCCATTAAGACTCATAGAGAGGGGATTTCAACTTCAATGGATAGCATAGCTTCCATTCCATAGACCAGAGAGAAATGAGTTGCTCCCATAGATGTCCGCACAGATGTGTGATATGCATACAAAGCGAACGGTAGCTTTTCATGCTAGTCTTGATATGTCTCGGTCATTTTCCTAATAATCTTCTTAATATTCTTGTTGGTCGCTTCAACTGCTCCATTCATTTTCTGGCGATAGGGTGAGGAGTTATGATGTCTTATTTGAAATTGTTCACACACTTTCTTCATCATCTTGTTGTTCAAATTCAAGGTGTTATCTGAAATGATTCTTTCAAGCAAACCATATCGACAAATGATTTCCTTTTTTAAGAACCTGCAAACTACAGTCTTTGTCACATTAGCAAATGAAGCGGCTTCTATTCATTTTGTAAAGTAATCTATCACTACAAAAATGAATCGGTGTCCATTAGAATCTTTTGGGGAAATTGGCCTTATAACATCCATGCCCCACATAGAGAAAGGCCACGGAGAAGTCATGACATGAAGGGGCGAAGGGGCTACATGAATTTTATCACCATAAATTTGACATTTGTGGCATTTCGTTCAAAATTAATGCAGTCACTTTCCATCGTCAGCCAGTAATAACCGAGTCTCATAATCTTCCTGGCCATAGTGAAACCGTTGGCATGTGTCCCATAGATTCCCTCATGGACATCTTCAAGTATTTTTCTGGCTTCAACAGCATCTACGCATCACAAAAGCACTTGATCTTTTCCTTTTTTGGTCAGAATGTCCCTATCAAGAACAAATCCTACTGCCATTCTTCTGATTGTTCTTTTATCGTTCTCATTTACTTGTTCGGGATACTTTTGATTCTTGACATATTCTAAGATATCATGGAACCATGGTCGTCCGTCTGGCTCTTTTTCAATGCTGAAACAATGTGCAGGGACTTTATATATGCTCATTTACAGAGGCATTATTTCTGTTTCTCTGTTCGCTTTGAACATTGAAGCCAAAGTGGCCAGGGCATCAGCCAATTGGTTTTCTTCTCGTGGGAAGTAATTAAAAGTTATTTCCTTGAATTCTTTAATCAATCCTACCACTAGATCGCTGTATTTAACTAATTTCGAATCTCTCACTTCCCAATCTCCACGGATTTGGTATATCACCAACGCTGAGTCTCCGTACACTTCTAGAATTTTGACATTTCGTTCAATAGCTGTACGAAGTCTCATGATGCAAGCCTCATACTCCGCTATGTTATTAGTACAGAAGAAATTCAGCCTGGCAGTGAATGGATAATGGTTCCCTTCTGGTGATATCAAGACTGCTCCAATCCCATGCCCCAATGTATTCGATGCACCATCAAAGCTCATCTTCCATGACTTCTCTTTGGATGACTCACATTTTTTTTCTGTAATGCACATCAAGTCTTCATCTGGGAAATTAAATCTCAATGGCTCGTATTCCTCCGTTGTTCGAGTTGCCAAGAAATCAGCTATTGCACTCCCTTTTATCTACTTTTGGCTCACATAGACAATGTCGTATTTTGATAGTAGGATCTGCCATCGTGCCATTCTTCCTGAGAGTGCAGGTGATTCCATCATGTACTTTATCAGGTCCAGCTTTGAAATTAACCATGTCGTATGATACAACATATATTGTCTGAGCCTCCGAACTACCCAAACCAAAGCGCAACAGAATTTTTCAATTGACAAGTATTTTGCCTCATACTCTGTGAACTTTTTGCTAAGTTATTAAATTGCATTTTCTCTTTTCCCTGACTCATCATGTTTGTAACGGCCCAAATTTCAGTGATACCGGAACAGTGATTTGAAATCACTAAATCCGACATGTGAGCTTAGATATTAGTAAGTAAATGTTAAGTGTGGTTTTAGAAATAATTTTGAATTAGTGAAATTATGTAGTGTAGGAAGTTGTAGATAAAACGGAATAAAAACGAGGTATCGAGACCTCGAATTCATAAACCGAGCCATAAATATTTTTAAAAATATTTATGGAGTGTAAATAAGTTAGTATTAAAGTTTCACAAGAAATTTTAAGGTTTGATGAGTTAATTAGGTGAAAAGGACTAAATTGAACTAAGTGCAAAATTGTGAGATATGATTAAATAGCTCTAGTAATAATTAAAAGAGGACTAAATAGGCAATTAGACACCTATTATTGGGCTGGACGGCATGTGTGTGCAGGAAAATTAAAAATCAAGTGTGAACAAGGGGCAAAATTGGAAATAAGGTAATAATTTAATTGTAAAATATGATATATTAGGTAAAATCTAGAGTTTTCTTCATTTTCTTCATCTTCATCAGATAAAAATACCATTAGAGAGTTTTTAAGAAGCTGGTTTTTATATCCTACAGCATGTAAGTTCAACTCTTGATTATTTCTTGCATTTTTTGTATTTTTGAGACTTTTACAACTAGGTCCATATGTTTAATTCATTAGTTTTTGATAATTTTAAAAGTTGCCATGAACAAGTGCTGAAATTATATGATGATTTATTATGGAATTGAGGTTTTAATTTTATTATATGATGATTTTGTGAAGAGATTTTTATAGAAATCACTATTTAGGACCTAATCGTAAAAGTTATGAAATTAGGGTTTTGTGATGAAACTTTGAATGTCAAAGGCTGTGAAATAGTTTATAATGTTTAAATAAAGTGTTATTTGAGAAGAATTAGTTCAATTGATGAATAAATTAAGTAGGGACTAAATTGTAAAAAAATTAAAAAGTATGGGGTAATAGTGTAATTTCACAATTTTAAGGGCATAATTTGTGAAATAGAATAGAATTGTAATGGATGCTAATGAAGGAATGATTTTATAATTATAGATCAAGAAAACGAAGTGAATCGTGGAAAGAAGAAAATTCAAGAATAGTCCTGAATTTCTACGACTTTTGCAAATTAGCCCAGGTAAGTTCATATGGCAAATTTAATGTTTGATTATGAAGATATTATGATTTTTAAGTATATTATTGTAGATGAATACTATCAATTTGTAACAAGTATGAAATAATAGTTAACTAAAAGTACACATTAGTTGGAACAATGGATTTGAGTGCTTTCATTCTGTGACCATGATGAATTGACGGAAAAGATGTGATAAATACGCCCGTCTAAGACCATAGCTGGGCTATGGCATCGGTGAGATGTGATAATGTGATTCCGTATAAGACCATATCTGGGATATGGCATCGGCATGTGACGTGATCGTGTAAGACCATAGCGGGACTATGGCTTCTTGTGTGATATGTGACAATGTGCAAGTCCATAGTTTTCTATGGCAATGTGTTAATGAAGCACTCAATTCCATTAGTTCTCAATAAATTATCAATGGAAATAAATGAGAAAAAAAAAAAAAGGGGCCCAAAAGAAGTTAAATTTGTGAATAGGAATATGAAAATTATTCAAAGGAGCTTAATAATGGATTTGTGATTTACAGGTAAAGTAGTTAAATTAAAAATATATGATTGTGTACAATGTTCTGTAAGATTTGTGTTTTTATGCCTATGAGCTTACTAAGCTTCAATAAGCTTACTTGTGTATGTTTGATATTTTTATGTAGATTGAATTAAAGTGAAGTTGGTAGATCGGATCAACACAACAAGGCACACTATCCAGATCAATTCCGGTAGCTTTTGTTTTATGTTTAAAGATTTATATGGCATGTATAGAGTTTGAATGAATTAAAGTAAAGATATTATAAACTAGTTAACAATATTTTGTACTAAAATAGTTTTTAGTTAGTAGCAGTAGTTTGACTTTGAAAATTCACCATAAATTATGAAAATCTAACTAGGGGTTGAATAAAATATGAAATTAAAGCTTATTGAGTCTAGTTTCTTATAAAAGAAATTATGTAAGCAATGGAATTGTAAATCATGAGATATAATAACTTTTGTGAGATAAGGTCAGAGTGATTTCAAGCTCCCCTGTTCTGATTTGTAAAAATCATTAAAAATTGTACAAAAATAGTTAGGAGTCATACTATACATGTATGGATTCCTTATTTAATCTATTTTTAATAGAAACAAATTTCATAGTTATTTGAATTCTGTACAGGGAGAAATTTGGCTCGTAGTACACAGGGGTTAGAGTAGTCGAACTCTGAAACAGGGGAGATTTTAACTAATAAACTGTACTAATTTGCCCAACCAAAAATTCTAGAAAAAAATTAGTAAGTAGATATATGAGTCTAGATTCAGGGAAAATTTACGGATTTTGATTTCGAGTTTCGTAACTCGAGATATGATTTTTTTAGTGACTGTGATGCAGTTGGACAGCTTATCTGGAAAAGGTAAAATAAATTGCCTGAATTTGTTTATGTGCTCAAATAAGTTTAGTAATGCCTCGTGCTCGACTCCGGCGACAGTTCTCGGGTAAGGGGCGTTACATTTATTGGTATCGAGCTTGGTTTAGCGATTCTCGGAATATGTATGATGTGAAAAGTGTCTAGAATTACATGCCATATAAATGCATGATAGTGTGATGTGTATGATCCGATCTAATCCTTGCTTTTATTATAGATTATCTTCGATTTGAAAAGATGTCAGATAGACCAGAACAAACTGAGCAAGAAGAAGTTAACAGCAGAGTACAAACCTCTGAACAAGGAACAAGTAGTGAAGTTCCAATTTCATTGATGCGAGAACAAGAACTCAAAAATATGATTTATGGCTTCATGAATCGGTGGTATAATGAGAATGTACGAGAAAGAAATCGGACTCATAACCTCCTCCCCTATTTCAACATCGGTAGTACCCCGTTTCTCCTCCACCTCCTCCGATAATCGAATACAGTAACGTTCTCCATTTGAAAAGCTTAGAAAACATGAAATTTGAAGAATTTGGGGAAGAACAGATGATGATCTGTGAAAGTTGAATATTGGTTACAAAGTATAATGAGGGTTTTTAAAGCAATGGCGTGCTCACCAAATGATTACTTAATATGTGCCGTGTCGTTATTGAAAGAAGAAGCTTATAAGCGGTGGGAAACAATAGAAGGCTGTTATGCAGTTTTGAGAAAGATCACTTGGGAATTTTTCAAAATGAATTTAAGAAGAAATATGTCGGTAGAAGATATCTGGATAAGAAGAAAAGAGAATTTCTCGACTTGCGACAGGAAACAAGTCGATGTTGAATCTGAAAGAGAATTTGTTTATCTGAGAGCAAATATGCTCGAGATATAGTACCCAATGAAGAAGAAATGTGTATCGATTTGAAGAAGGGCTTAATGATGAGATTAGAATGATGATAGGGGCCAATGAGATCGAGAATTTGTTGTTCTATCGGATCGTGCTCAAAAGCTTGAAGAAGTATATAATAGAAAGATGCAACGAGATAGAAGAAGTAAAGAATCTTTCAAAAGAAGTGCATCTAAGTCATTTTCGCTTTACAGGTGAAAGAAATCTAAAGAGGAATTCAATGAGCCACTTGTAAAGACCAGGAAAGATCGGAAAGAGTAGAATAAGACAATCTGATTACAAGACATCAGCCAGACTGGCTTTGTTAGTGTGGGTAGTGTACAAAATACCCAACGGCCTAAGTGCCAACATTGTGGAAGAAGTCACCCAGGTGAATGTAGAAGTAAGTTAGGGGCTTGTTATAAATGTGGGGCCACTGATCACTTTATTCGTGATTGTCCCCAATTACAAGTAGAAGAAGTGGAGCAGAAGGAGAAACGACTCTCCTCCTCAAAAGGAAGACGCTGCAGTCGGAGCGATTGCTACAAGGGCTACTCGTTCGGGTATGAAAGATCTTGCTAGTCGATCGAAGTTAGGGCCTGCTGCTCGTGCTTATGCCATTCGAGCAAGAGAAGAAGCAACACTCGGATGTAATTCTGCCGTACTTTCTATCTTTAAGATGTTCCTGTGTATGCTTTAATAGACCACAGGTCTACTCATTCATATATTTGTCTTGTGCTAGCATCCAAAAGAATTTATTTGTTGAGCCTCTACTGATTATGATGTACAAGTTACAAATCCGTTAGGTCAAAGTGTGGTAGTTAATTTAATATGTCATAACTTTATCCACTAAAAGTTAAAAATTATGATTTCCCATTGATTTGATCTTTGCTACCCTTTCGGGAATTTGATATTATCTTGGGCATGGATTGGTTAATGAAACATGACGCGTGTAGTGAATTGTCGAGAAAAACTAATTAGTTTGAAATGTCAAGCAGGAGATATTATTTTGGTTGAGTCTGGAAATTTGGATGATACGGTTAGAATGATTTCCTCTATGTCCGCTTTCGAGAAATTGTTGCGTAAAGGAAATGAGGCATATTTAGCCTATATTCTTGATACTCAAGTTCTGAATCAAAGTTAGAGCAACTATCTCATGTGAATGAATTCATGGATGTATTTCTGAAAAATTACCAGGTTTACCACCCGATAGAGAAGTTGAGTTCGTGATAGATGTGCTTAGGAACAGCTCCCATATCGGTGGCACCGTATGGAATGGCTCCAGTGAAATTAAGAGAGTTAAAAATGCAGCTGCAAGAGTTTGTTAGACAAAGGGTTTATTAGACCGAGTATGTCGCCATGGGAATTTTGTCTTATTTGTGAAAAGAAGGATGGTTCATTGAGGTCGTGCATAGATTACTGAAGCACTAAATAAGGTAACGGTTAAAAATAAATATCCTTTGCCTCGTATTGATGATTTATTTGATCACTTAAGGGTGCTGCGAGTGTTTTCAAAAATAGATCTCAGATCTGGGTATTATCGATTAAAGGTAAAGGAATGTGATGTGCCAAAAAGCGACTTTTAGAACTTCGGTATGGTCATTATGAGTTCTTAGTTATGCCATTCGGTTTGACAAATGCTCCTGCTTTGCTTTTATGGATTTAATGAATCGAATTTTTCAGTCTTACACGGATAGATTTGTGGTTGTGTTTATTGACGATATCTTCGATCTATTCAAAGACAGAATCCGAGCATGCTCGGACTTGAGAATTGTGCTCTGATTTTGAGGAAAAACGATTTATATGCAAAATTTAGTAAATGTGAATTTTGGCTTCATGAAGTAGGATTCTTGGGTCACATTGTATCGATTGATGGTATACGGGTAGATCCGAGTAAGGTGTCGTGGTGATTAATTGGAAAACTCCAAAGAATGTTATGGAAGTACGAAGTTTTCTTGATTAGTGGTTACTATCGTCGATTTGTGAAAGACTTTTCACCGATTGCTTCACCGATAACCCGATTATTACGAAAAAATGTTGAATTTGTATAGTCGATGATTGCCAACGAAGTTTTGATCAATTAAAGAAAATGTTGTGAGAGGCTCCAAAGTGTTAACTCGGCTGAATCGGTATGCCATATGTAGTGTATAGTGATGCATCTCTGAATGGTTTAGGTTGTGTCTTGATGCAATCGAGAAAAGTTGTAGCATATGCTTCTCGACGATTGAAACCACATGAGAGGAACTACCCTACACATGATCTTGAATTAGCATTGCCATAGTATTTGCTTTAAAAATTTGGAGACACTACCTATATGGAGAGAAATGTTATGTGTATACTGAGATCATAAAAGTTTGAAATATTTAATGTCGCAGAAAGAGTGAACTTGAGACAGAGGCGATGGTTAGAGTGTTGAAAGATTACGATCTTGTCATTGATTATCATCCGGGTAAGGCAAATGTAGTGGCGAGATGCACTTAGTCGGAAATCGTCATTATTTGCTCTTCTGGGCGTTAAATGCTCATTTATCTGCATTAATGAAGATGGTTCTGTGTTAGTTAAATTAAAGACAAAACCAGTATTCTTTCAACGAATTCGGAGTTGCAAGATGAAGATCCGAAGTTGGTGTTGAAACGACAAATGGTTCGGGATAATTTGAATTTAGAGTACTCTATTGATAAAAGTGGTATGTTATACCATCGTAATAGAATTTGTGTCCCGAATAATTTAGAATTGAAGAAGGATATTTTATCGAGGCTCATAGTAGTATGTACTCGATTCATCCGGGTGAAGTACGAAGATGTATTGTGATTTGAAGAAAATGTATTGGTGGCTTTGGTATGAAACAGGAAATTTGTGAATTTGTGGCCAAATGTTTAATCATCAACAGTAAAAGTCGAACATCAAGTGCCTCTGGGTTTGTTACAACCCGTAATGATTCGAGAATGGAAGTGGGAACATGTGACGATGGGTTTTGTATCCAGGTTGCCGCGTGACTCAAGAAGAAGAAAGATTCGATTTGGGTGATAGTAGACAGATTAACTAAATCGGCACATTTTATTCTGTGTCGAATGCATTTTTCGCTTGATAAGTTAGCAGAATTATATGTGTCAGAAATTGTGAGATTACATGGGGTGCCGACATCAATTATTTCTGATCGAGATCCGAGGCTTACTTCGAGATTTTGGAATAAACTACAGGAAGCTTTAGGGACTAAGTTAAAATTTAGTACAGCTTTTCACCCTCAGACTGACGGGCAATCAGAGCGAGTGATTCAGATTTTGGAAGATATGTTAAGGTGCTGTATACTCGAGTTCAGTGGCAGCTGGGAAAGGTACTTACCTTTAGCTGAATTTGCTTATAATAATAGTTATCAAGCTAGTATCAAAATGGCACCGTTTGAAGCTCTGTACGGAAGGAAGTGCAGAACCCCGTTGTATTGGTCAGAATTAAGTGAATCGAAATTAGTCGGAGTGGATTTAATTCGGGAAACTGAAGAGAAAGTTTAGATTATTCGAGAAAGTTTGAAAGCTGCTTCCGATCGTCAAAAGTCGTATGCAGATTTGAAAAGAAGGGATATAGAGTTCAATGTGGGTGATCATGTGTTCTTGAAAGTTTCTCCGTGGAAGAAAGTTTTACGGTTTGGTAGAAAAGGAAAGCTTAGTCCACGATTTATCGGACCATACGAAATCATTGAGAGGATCGGTCCGGTAGCTTATAGATTGGCCTTGCCTCCTCAACTTGAGAAAATCCATAATGTATTTCATGTATCTATGTTGAGACGATATAGATCGGACCACTTCACATGTGATTCCTCATACTTGAGATAGAGCTACAATCGATATGACTTATTCGGAGGAACCGGTGAAAATATTAGCTCGGGAAGTTAGAGAACTACGGAATAAACGAGTACCATTAGTAAAAGTGTTATGGCATCGACATGGATTGGAGGAGGCAACTTGGGAAACGGAAGAATCTATGAGATCACAATATCCGTATTTGTTTTGTGTAAGAAATTTCGAGACGAAATTTCCTAAGAGGAGAGTTGTATGACCCCAAATTTCATGATACTGGAGCAGTTGATTTGAAATCACTAAATCCGACATGTGAGTTTAGATATTAGTAAGTAAATGTTAAGTGTGGTTTTAGAAATAATTTTGAATTAGTGAAATTATGTAGTGTAGGAAGTTGTAGATAAAATCTAATAAAAGCGAGGTATCGAGACCTCGAATTCATAAACCGAGCCATAAATATTTTTAAAAATATTTATGGAGTGTAAATAAGTTAGTATTAAAGTTTCGTCAAGAAATTTTAAGGTTTCGGTAGTTAATTAGGTGAAAAGGACTAAATTGAACTAAGTGCAAAATTGTAAGATATGATTAAATAGCTCTAGTAATAATTAAAAGAGGACTAAATAGGCAATTAGACACCTATTATTGGGCTGGACGGCATGTGTGTGCAGGAAAATTAAAAATCAAGTGTGAACAAGGGGCAAAATTGGAAATAAGGTAATAATTTAATTGTAAAATATGATATATTAGGTAAAATCTAGAGTTTTCTTCATTTTTCTTCATCTTCATCAGATAAAAATACCATTAGAGAGTTTTTAAGAAGCTGGTTTTTATATCCTACAGCATGTAAGTTCAACTCTTGATTATTTCTTGCATTTTTTGTATTTTTGAGACTTTTACAACTAGGTCCATATGTTTAATTCATTAGTTTTTGATAATTTTAAAAGTTGCCATGAACAAGTGCTGAAATTATATGATGATTTATTATGGAATTGAGGTTTTAATTTTATTATATGATGATTTTGTGAAGAGATTTTTATAGAAATCACTATTTAGGACCTAATCGTAAAAGTTATGAAATTAGGGTTTTGTGATGAAACTTTGAATGTCAAAGGCTGTGAAATAGTTTATAATGTTTAAATAAAGTGTTATTTGAGAAGAATTAGTTCAATTGATGAATAAATTAAGCGAGGACTAAATTGTAAAAAATTAAAAAGTATGGGGTAATAGTGTAATTTCACAATTTTAAGGGCATAATTTGTGAAATAGAATAGAATTGTAATGGATGCTAATGAAGGAATGATTTTATAATTATAGATCAAGAAAACGAAGTGAATCGTGGAAAGAAGAAAATTCAAGAATAGTCCTAATTTCTCGACTTTTGCAAATTAGCCTGTAAGTTCATATGGCAAATTTAATGTTTGATTATGAAGATATTATGATTTTTAAGTATATTATTGTAGATGAATACTATCAATTTGTAACAAGTATGAAATAATAGTTAACTAAAAGTACACATTAGTTGGAACAATGGATTTGAGTGCTTTCATTACTGTGACCATGATGAATTGACGGAAAAGATGTGATAAATACGCTATCTAAGACCATAGCTGGGCTATGGCATCGGTGAGATGTGATAATGTGATTCCGTATAAGATCATATCCGGGATATGGCATCGGCATGTGATGTGATCCGTGTAAGACCATAGCGGGACTATGGCTTGGTGTGTGATATGTGACAATGTGCAAGTCCATAGTTTTCTATGGCAATGTGTTAATGAAGCACTCAATTCCATTAGTTCTCAATAAATTATCAATGGAAATAAATGAGAAAAAAAAAAAAGGGCCCAAAGAAGTTAAATTTGTGAATAGGAATATGAAAATTATTCAAAGGAGCTTAATAATGGATTTGTGATTTACTGAGGTAAAGTAGTTAAATTAAAAATATATGATTGTGTACAATGTTCGGTAAGATTTGTGTTTTTATGCCTATGAGCTTACTAAGCTTCAATAAGCTTACTTATGTATGTTTGATATTTTTATGTAGATTGAATTAAAGTGAAGTTGGTAGATCGGATCAACACAACAAGGCACACTATCCAGATCAATTCCGGTAGCTTTTGTTTTATGTTTAAAGATTTATATGGCATGTATAGAGTTTGAATGAATTAAAGTAAAGATGTTATAAACTAGTTAACAATATTTTGTACTAAAACAGTTTTTAGTTAGTAACAGTAGTTTGATTTTGAAAATTCACCATAAATTATGAAAATCTAATTAGGGGTTGAATAAAATATGAAATTAAAGCTTATTGAGTCTAGTTTCTTATAAAAGAAATTATGTAAGCAATGGAATTGTAAATCATGAGATATAATAACTTTTGTGAGATAAGGTCAGAGTGATTTCAAGCTCCCCTGTTCTGATTTGTAAAAATCATTAAAAATTGTAAAAAAATAGTTAGGAGTCATACTATATATGTATGGTTTCCTTATTGAATCTATTTTTAATAGAAACAAATTTCATAGTTATTTGAATTCTGTACAGGGAGAAATTTGGCTCGTAGTACACAGGGGTTAGAGTAGTCGAACTCTGAAACAGGGGAGACTTTAACTAATAAACTGTACTAATTGGCCCAACCAAAAATTCTAGAAAAAATTAGTAAGTAGATATATGAGTCTAGATTTAGGAAATTTACGGATTTGGATTTGAGTTTCGTAAATCGAGATATGATTTTTTTAGTGACGTGATGCAGTTGGACAAACTTATCTGAAAAGGTAAAATAAATTGCCTGAATTTGTTTATGTGCTCAAATAAGTTTAGTAATGCCTCGTGCTCGACTCCGGCGACAGTCTCGGGTAAGGGGGCGTTACAATGTTGCCCCAGTACGTAACCCATTGAATTTTCGAACACAGTCAGATACAATATTAACGGTCTTCCTGGAGTTGGCGGTACTAACACCAGAGGACTAGACAAATGCTATTTTATCTTGTCAAAAGCCACTTGGCACTCATTGTTCCATTCTCCTGGATTATGTTTTCGAAGGAGTAGAAAAATTGGGTCACACTGGTTCGTAAGTTGAGCAATGAACCGAGCGATGTAATTTAACCTCTATAAAAATCCTCTAACTTCTTTTTGCGTGCGCGGAGGTGGTAGTTCTTGTATGGCTTTTTATCTTATCTGGATCAACTTCAATGCCTCTCTCGCTGACGATGAAACCTAGCAATTTTCCCGAGGTAGCCCCAAATGTACATTTGGCTGGATTAAGCTTCAACTGGAACTTTCTCAGTCTTTCGAACAACATCCTGAGGTTTTTAACATGCTCTCTTTCCCCCTTGGATTTGGCGATCATATCATCGACGTAGACTTTTATTTCTTTCTATATCATGTCATGAAACAACATCACCATGGCCCTCTGATATGTTGCCCCAGCGTTCTTTAATTCGAACGGCATCACCTTATAACAGAATATTCCCCACATCGTTACGAAAGTAGTTTTCTCCATATCTTCAAGAGCCATCTTTATCTGATTATAACCCAAAAATCCATCCATGAACGAAATCAATGAATGTTTAGCTGTGTTATCCACCCATGTATCGATGTATGGTAAAGAAAAATTATCTTTAGGACTTGCTCGATTCAGATCACGATAATCCACACACATTCATACCTTACCGTCTTTCTTCGGTAATGGGACTATGTTAGCTACCCATTGTAGATAATTAGAGACTTGTAGGAAGCCAGCATCGAATTGTTTCTTGACTTCTTCTTTTATCTTTAACAATATTTCAGGTCTCATTCGTCTTAGCTTCTGTTGAATATGTTTGCATTCTGGATTCAGTGGGAGTCTATGGACCACTACATCCTCATCCAATCCTAGCATGTCCTGATACGACCATGCAAATACATCTTTGTACTCATGAAGCAAAACGATCAAATTATGTTTGGTGTTATCTGAAATGGAGGTCTTAATCTTCACTTCTTGCCTCTTTTCTTCATTTCCCAAGTTTACTATTTCAATAGATTCTTGATGAGGTAGAATCTGTTTATCTTCTTATTCTACCATTCTTAGTAAGTCAGGAGACGAGACATAATCTTCAACATTTTTCTTAACTTCGAACTCTCCTAAACAAATAGCCTTCTTGAAATCGATTTCAAGATTTGTAACGGGTTTGTTTATATCGTTGATATCTGAGCACCTGAAAGTTGAATAGAAAAGAAAACTATAGAGGAGTATCAAAGTATTGGAACCAATAAGCATAATGGCATGATGTGAGATATATGCAATGACAGGTTGTGAGAAGAGGGAAAAATTATGAGAATGAAAAGACCATTACAAAATACATCTCTATTAATGTTCATTTAAATGATAAAGAGTAAATCATAAGCTCTTACAAAAGAATCCCTACTATTACTTAGGGACACACAAAAAGAAGAGTGTTAACACTGAGTATTACTTTGGAGAAGACTTAGAAATGCAAGGAGATCCATAGCAGTCCAATTGTTCAAAACGAATCCAAGAGGACAAGGGCGTATCATTGAAACATCTTTAATTGCATCATTTCCTTTGTCAATGACATTTATACTGACATTTTGAAGACCCCTTTCAATTAATAACAGCGTGCTTCGTGAATTATCTTGCCCGGGGTATATCATTCTTGCAAATGTAAATGTTTTTGACAAAGGAGGGTACGATATGGGCTCCCATTCTAGTTCTCGGCCTAAGGCTCTTGAAACCCTCCTTTCTTGATCTTTCTGCAACTGTTTTCTTATCTGTCGTATATCTGGCTGGAACCCTAAACCATATCGAGCCTTATAGGCCACTGGTTTTAGAGCTCTAACTATCCCTTGCTGATATCTTCCCAAACCTTTCCTCGCTCAGGCTCCCTTTCCCACAGTCAGCTTAATTCCCATCTTGGTATTCCTTGACAGCTTAGGTATGGGAATTTTATTTCCTTCAGCAACAAACGTGGCATTGATGAATTCGAAGGAACGGAAGGAACATTCTACTGCATCTTTGCTTACTTCGAGGTATGGTGTATCAGCAGAGATAGATGCGACAATGTCTTCCTCACCCACGACAATGACCAAAAGACCATCCATGATAAACTTCACTTTTTGATGGAGAGATGAAGGAATTGCCCCAGCAGAGTGGATCCAAGGCCTTCTTAAAAGGCAATTATCTGAAGGCGTGATGTCCTTGACCTGAAACTCGATGTCATATATATAGGGGCCCACTTATAGAGGAATTTTGATTTTTCCCATGACTTCTCGTCTTGTCCCATCGAATGCTCTTACTGTAGAGTGACAAGGCCTCAAATAAGATATATCAATTAGAATTCTAGAAAGCGTGGCCAAAAGCATGACATTGAGTGCTGACCCGTTATCAATGAGCACATTTGGTATTATATAACCTTTGCAACGGGTTGTGATATGCAATACTTTTACGGAGCCCCTACCATTTGGCGGTATTTCGTCACCACTGAGAGAAATAAAATTATCCACGTTCAGGTTATTCACCTACCTATCAAGTTTGTCGACAGATATATTGCTTGCTACATAAGCTTGATTTAATACTTTAGCAAGCATTCCGATGTGGTTCTGAATTCAACAGTAGGGATAATACCGAAATTTGTGCTGGTTGTTTGCTTGATAAATTTCAAGAATTCATGTGCTTCCTCTTCATTCACAGGCCTTTTAACTTCTTGTTCAAATGGAGTCTCAAGTTTGACCTCGACCTCATGCATCGGTGCCTTTCCTTTCTGTTTCAAGTCATTAGTCTTCTTCATTGGTTCGAACACTTTAGAATAACACCTCCCACTGCGGGTGAAGTGTCCTACTTCGCCAACATTTTCGGTCGTGACTTTGGATTTTTCACCTTCAAGTATGATAATGTTGACATCATATTTCCATGGTACTGCCTTGTTATCTTTGTAAGGGTAATGAGATGGTACTTCAGTTATCATCTTTGGTTTCACTTACTCCTTCTTTGCATCGTAATAAATCACCGATGCTCGATCGGCACTATAAGGGAAACCTGATGATTGATTATCAGAAGTGCATACTCCTCCTTCATCGATCTCTTCCATTTTGTTAAAGATCTCGACTTCCTTGTTGTCCATCATGTCTTGAAGTAGTTTTCTGAATCTTTCACAAGACTGGATGTCATGCCCCTCGATCCCATGAAAATCACAAAAATATTGACTTTTTGTGTTTCCTTTTTTGAAAATTCTGTTGGGATGACTGAACAGTCCCTTTTCAACCATTACCTCCCAAATCTTTCGCAGCGGTGTTTTTATTTCAGAAACACAACTTTTGGCACACCACCTGTCTTCTTTTGTCACCGTGCTCACGTTCTCTTCAGTGTGGTTAGGGGTGAATTTCCAGCCGTATTGCCAGCACCATCAAATCGTAGAATGCCTGCATTAATAAGACCTTAAACCCTCCTTTTAAAGGCCAAACAATTTTATGTAGAATGCCCCCAATTTCCAGCGTGGTACATGCAACTAGTATTAGGATCGTACCATTTTGGGTATGGAGGTTTCAAGGGTGCCATATAATGTGGGGATATTAATTGTTTTTCCCACAGTTTTGGGTACAGCTGTCTGTATGACGCGGGAATTTGGGTGAACTGGGGTTTTTCAGGATTGGATCTTGTCGGTCTTTGTTTATTTTTGGGTTGGTTTTGAGCAGGCATGATATTTGGTGGGAATATAGCAAATGGTCTTTGGTTATCTGTGGCGTAGACGAGGTAAAGAGGAGGTGCTTGATAGTAAGGTCTTTGGGGAGGATAATAAAAGTTTGGAGGTGCGCGATATCGAGGTTGTGGCTGGACTGGGTAAGGATTAGAAGTGTGGTGGCTCTCATTTCCCACCATATGGGCTTCTGCCTCTTTTTTCTTTATAAGTGCTGCCCTTTTCGAGCCTCTCGAAACCGTCCATCCTTCCACTCTTGATGACATTTTCTATAAATTCCCCGGATATTACAATATCTGCGAAGTCTTTCATGGCACTTCCTACCAACTTATCATAAAATGGTGTTTTCAAAGTGTTGATGAAGAGGACCGTTATTTCAGCTTTAGTCAATGGGGGTTCTACTTGGGCTGAGATATCCCTCCACCTTTGCGCGTATTGCCTAAAAGTCTCCGTTGGCTTCTTTTCCATCATCTGCAGAGTTAGCCAATCAGGTACCATGTTAGATACATGCTTGTATAAATGCGGATGCCAAGTCTTTCCATGATCGAATCCTTTCTCTACTAAGTTGATTATACCATCAAGTAGTCGATCCACCAAGTATCACTGAAATAGTGTATTAACAATTTATCTTCATTCACGTAACCAGTCATCTTTCGGCAAAACATGACAAGATGCACCTTTGGACATTTCATTCCATCATATATTTTAAAATCTGGCACTTTAAATTTTGGAGGCAGAACCAGATCGGGCACCAAATTAAGCTCTTTGTCACTTAGTGCAGAAAAGGTTTCAACACCTTCTATCGCCTTGAGCCTTTCTTCCAAGCTCCTATACTTATCTTGGGCATCATGATCATCCATTTTCAACCTGGCTATTTCTACCGGATCATCCAAATCAAACATTGGGATCGATGAAGATTAGCTCCGGGGTTCGATCTGAAAATACCTTGCTTGCCACTAGAAGTGCGGTGGTTGCTCGAGGCTTGCAGGTTCCCCTTGAGGATATCCTCTTTGCGTTGCATGGGCTTGGGGTGGAGTGAATCCTGGGGGATAAGGCGGATCCTGATCATGATTATCTCTCGACTGAGGCTCCATAATGTTAGGACTCTGCATAGATCCTTTTTCTTTGACCAAAGCTGTCATCATCTCCATCATTTTGGTCATCTGATCTCTTTGCTCGAGCGATTCCTCTCGAGATCTTAACATCAGATCTCTTGCTTCATGTTGTGACTTGGTCAACTGCTCTTTCAATTCTCTTTAGGTCCTTTCTATCCTTTCAATTCTCTCTGTAACACCCCAAACCCGTACTCGAGACCGGGATAGGATACGAGGCATTACCGAGATTTTCAGAATAATTTCAATTAATTTATATCATTTAATATTCATTTTCATGTTTCATGTAACATCCTTTTCATATTATAATTCTCGTATCATATCAAATATTCTATCCGTTGAATCATTAGAGTTTCGATGGATTTTTCAACAGTACACTCAAAGCATACATTTCCATATTCCATCAATTCATATTCAGAAATAACCTTTAGGACGTTTAATCATTAAGCACTCTCTCGAGTCACATCTCATGTAATTGTAGTGAATCAGGATTACCTGTTCAGGTCAAATCTTATCCGCCTTAAGTTACCTTAGTGAATCAGGAATAAATCTTATTCACTTTAAATTACCATAGTGAATCAAGAACAAATCCTATCCACTTTGAAGTATTATAGTGAATCAGGAACAAATCCTATCCACTTTATATTCTTGAGAAGGCTTTTGTCAGATTAACCATCCGGGTTATCTATTTCTGCAACACATGCAGGAACTCTTTCATTTGGGAAATCAACTATATCCATTCAGAACCCAATATTCAAACAGATTTTATCCCTTTCTTTGTAGTTTCGAACATGTATTATTTCTTTCATTTCAACATCCATACATTTCATATATTCAATTCAAACATCATATAAAATACGATACAATATTTAAATTGTCATATTTACATGCTCATTCAAGTTATACAAACCTACCTAACTAAATTGCAGAAATACCAAGATTTAGGGGCATTTTGGTAATTTACCATTTTCTCAATTTTCACCCGATCTTAAATTGATAATTTCATTCAATTTATTAATTTAGATAATAAAACAATTCATTCCCTTCAATTTGGTCATTTTTGACATTTTTACAAAATTGCCCCCTAAAGTTTTACTTTTATTCAATTTAGTCTTTGAGCCTAAAACATGCAAATTAACCATACTAGCTGAATATTCATATATATTTTCCTCCTCCTCCTCTCCATTCCACATCCTTAATTTATATAACATGCTATAAATAACATTATCAATAATTTCGCTATTCACTTATATGTATATTCAAAACTGTCCATTTGAGTTATAGTCACTAAATTATTTATATCTTGAGCTACAGAACTCGAAATTAAGATCTTATAATTTTCCCTGAAACTATACTTTCATATATTCTGGCCATAAAATTTTCAGAATTTTTAGTTTAGCCAATAAGTACAGTTTATTCTTTAAAGTCACCTTTGTTCTGCTGTCTGATATTTCTGACCCTTCTTCAATAAAAATTAGTTATCTCCTCGTACAGGATTCGAATGATGTTCCCGTTTGTTTTTATTGAAAATAGACTCACTCAGGATTATAAAAATATAAATTTAATCTCCTAAGTATTTTTATCCAATTTTTGATGATTTTCCAAATTTAGTACTGGGGAACCCGAAATCATTCTGACTTTGTCTCACTAAATTTATTATATCTCATAATTCACAATTCCATTTCTTACACCGTTTATTTTATAAGAAAATAGACTCAATAAGATTTAATTACATATTTTTTTAATCATCTATTTCAATTTCCACAATTTATGGTGATTTTTTAAAGTTAGCCTACTGTTGCTATCCAAAACTATTTTAGTGCAAGATGTTTTATTTACCATGTTTATAATACCCTTATTTTCTTTCTCTACACTATTTGTAACACCTCCTAACCCAAAACCGTCTTCGGAACAGGGTTACGAGGCATTACCGGACATATCAGACAATTTACGAATAATTCACAATTATTATAACATTAATAGTAAAATTTAAGAATTAAGTCCCTAAATTTGACTCTCGAAGCCCAACACATGTATTAAAATAGAACGGAACGGGACTTGTTCGAATATTCCGAAAATACATATATAGATTTATTTTTTTAAAATTTTCGACAGTATATCTCCTTATTTTTACATAAAACCCCCTACAAAATCCAACTAAAAACTAACTAATTCAAACCAATGACATAGTCAAAAACAATTAAACCTAAATATACAAATATCATAACCAATTCATTAACATAATCATTTAATAACTAAACATTCATGATATTAATCAAAAATTAACTAATCACTTCATTCATTTTCCATTCTAGATAAATACCAAATTATATAATATAATCTTTACTATTTTATCAAACTAATAACAAAATATGATATAACATTCTTACAACCAACATTATAAACATATTTATATAAAATATACAACACCTAGTACATGCCACTTTCAATTAAGAGAGAAAACGTCACCAAAAATTTGCTGGAGTCGGGATCGTTCAGATGCTGTACCGGGACACTAGACTCCTATTAACCTGCGCACGGAAACAACCGCACGCTGAGTATTTCATACTCAGTGGTATTACCATAATTCAAATTATAATAGCAATAAAGAATCACAATTACCAAACATGTAGCTATTTAATTTGTAAAATATCAATTCGTTCTTAAACTTTCATTAATTAATAATATCAATAAAATTTCTTTAACTATTTTTTCAATTTCCATCACATATCACATGTAACAATTTCAATCACTACATGAACATTAAGTTCATGCCTTCCATATACAATCTCAATTTCAATCCATAACTCAACTTTCTTATTTCTTTCAATAATTCAATAACATAATCAATCAATTTATTTTATTTCTCACTTTAGATGTTCACCCTATTAACAAACCCGGACTTTGACGGATACACGGATTCCAACCCCAACACACCAGTACGGCACATTGTGCCTAAAACGGTACATAGTACTTGATCAGTATACGACACATAAAGTGCCTAAAACGACACACGAGGTGCCTGATACGACACACGAGGTGCCTGAAATACGACACATAAAGTGCCTGATCGATAAAGCCGGCTAATCCCATATACTTCCAGATCCTATAGCATGCCAATTATATCCGACTTAGCCCGACTAGTTAATAGGGTATTTCAATTCTCAATTCACTTTCATTTCCAATCCAAGATTATTTTTCAATCAAAATTTTCACATTCAAATCAATTTAAAATTCAATTATACATACACATTTACCATTCAATTCAATTCTTATTCAACTCAATATCAATACTTACCTGTAACTCACTTATTAAGTATAAAATTTATATAAAACATTTAATAAAAAGAAATTTGAATTATAGTAATACAAACCGTGAATTTCTCGTTTTAATCCTCGATAGCTTTCTCCTTTCCTTTGTGCGCCGATGTCTTGGGTTCTTTGTTAACTACTTAAAATAATAATAATTTATAATCATCAGTATAACACAATTCAATTTAATCCATGAGCCTAAACATGCAAATTTAACCATTTTTAATGTATATATATAATTTCACCATTAAGCTGTCTACTTGAGTCATTGTTACTAAATTATTTATATCTTGAGCTACGAAACTCCAATTTAAGATACGTTAATTTTTCCTGAAACTAGACTCACATATCTTCTTACCATAAAATTTTTAGAATTTTTGGTTTAGCCAATAAGTACAGTTTATTCTTTAAAGTTACCCCTGTTCTGCTGTCAACAGTTCTGACCACTCTTCGCTTAAAATTATTTATCTCCTTGTAAAAAATTCGAACAATGTTCCCGTTTGCTTATCTTGAAAATAGGTTCATTAAGGATTTTAACCATGTGAATTCCAACCCATAATTATATTTATACAATTTTTGGTGATTTTCTAAAGTCAGAACAGAGTGTCTCGAAATTACCCTGAACCAGTCTTACAAAATTTCAAATATCTCTTGATTCATAAATTCATTGTTTACACTGTTTCCACTATAAGAAACTAGACCCAATAAGCTTTAATTTCATATTTTATTCATCCTCTAATTCAATTCCTACAATTTTTAGTGAATTTTCAAATTCAGACCATTGCAACCATTGCTACTTCCCAAAACTGTTTTGATGTAAAATGCTAATAACCAAGTTTATAACACTAATTCACACCTTATTTCTATTCAATTTCCATCAAAATATTCATATAACTATCAAATTTTCATCATTTTTCTATAATTCCGAATTTCTTTCAATTTAATTCCTAAAACTTAAAACTTATGGCTTGTTTTACAATTAAGTCTCTAATTCAATTCAAATTCAAAATTTTATCAAATTAATCCCTAATTTCATCATTTCTTCAACAAGAACAATGTCTTATAATCAACTATCTTACAATATATCAATTTAACTTCATCAAAACTTTGTTCTAAAGTTTCTAAAACATCAAAATTAAGAAAAAAGGACTTGATTGAGCTTACCAATTAAACTTCAAGCCTTCAAACCCTAATTCTCCCTTTTTTCTTTTCTTTCTTCTTTCTTTCTTTCCTTCCCCTGCTTTTCGTTTGCCTATTCTGTTTCTTTTCTTTGTTCTTTATTTTTTTTTTCTTTTATTTGTTTTAGTTACTAATAATATATTATAATTTAATTTAATCAATTAATAACAAATATCTAAGAAAAGCCTTAGATTTTTTTTAGTTTATGCCGCCTCATCTATGCTAATTGGTAAAATTGCTAGTTTGGTCCTTTTTATTTTCTATTGATCTATAATTGAACCTTTGCCCTTTATTCAATTTAGTCATTTTTACTAATTGCTCTAAATTAAGCTAAATTCACCTAATTTAAATCTAATTAAACACATCGCTAGACTCATAAATATTTCTAGTAATTATTTCGAACTCGATTTACTAAGACGGAGGCCCGATAATGTACTTTTTCCGGTGCCTGTAAATTTTGGGTCATTACACTATTTCTGATTACTTTCTCTTATTTTCTCTTCACTAACATATCAAGAACATAAGACCATATATAAGAAAACTCTACTATAACATCATTTCCATGCTTTTTCAATAATAACAATCTTAAAAATATATTGAAATCTTCATGTTCTTACCTTGTCCTATTGATTTCAATCTTCAACTTGATTTTTTCTCTCTCCTCCAGCTTCTATTTCTTGAATCTAACTTGATATTCTAGCTCCCCATAGTCTCCTTGTCATCTTTCTCTCCTGATAGCTATGAAAATTCTTTTGATTTCAAAGTGAAAATTGTGAATTTTTGGTGAAAGGACCAAATTGTAAAGAAAAGAAAATTTTCTATCTTTTCTTCTCTTCCAACATTGGTTGCATGGAAAATATGGATGGTGTGTGTTTGTGTGTGTGTGTGTGTGTGTTTTTTTTTTCCACACACACACATATATATACTAAATAAAATAATAAAATAATCATAAATATCTTATTAAAATATTAATAAAATAATATTTATCTAATTAATTAATTTAAAATATCATCAACATAATCATTACATTCTAGAATTCTCTCTCTCCTTAATTGACCATTTTGTCCTTCATAATCTTTTAAAATTTCATCATTGAGTCATCACTTAATTTGGGAAAATTATGATTTAGTCCCTCATAATTCTTCACCTATTCAATTTGGTCCTAATTAATTAATTTTCCCTAGTTTCTAGATTATTCTGCCCCTAAAATATTTACACTATTGGTTCTTTAACTTTTTCATATTTATACTTTAACCCCTTTAAATTTTGAGTATTTACTCTTGGGCAACAAAACTTTTCTCACTTTTACAATTTAGTCCTTTCTTGAATTAATATGTCATAATATCCTTCCCAATGACATAACTCAATTTTCCTCTTCTTGTCACTTTATTTCTTTATTTTACTATATCAAGGATAATATTTTACTGTAAAAATTTCGAGGTGTTACACTCTCATTGAACTCAGCTTCCATAATTCTAACTTTTCGGCGCGTCCTATAAGAATGGCGTGATTCCAGACTTGTAGTGTCGCAACTGCGGATTATACGGTTTTAGCCTCAGTGAATGATTACGGTGATATATACATGCAATGAATGAATGAATGTCAAATGAATGTTAGTCATGAATGAATGTGCAAGAATTTGGTGTTGATTTCAAGATGGCCCCTACTTAGGTATTTCATTAATCAAAAGAGTCTATTACAAAACATTTCGCTATCTTTGATTCAACAGCTACACAAATTTTCTAGCCACATTGCCTTGTTTCTTCACTCGTTCTAAGAATTCTGATATGCTTGATCTTTGACTCGGAGGGAATTGGCAACTAAGAGCTTCGGCTTCATCTGATAATTGCACAACTTGCATAGCCGCCTTGCGAATTTCATTGATCAAAAAGCCAAGTTGCATTTCCTTTTTTTGGAGAGCTTTTTCGTAAGTGCGAGTGTCTCTGTCGTACTGATCATTCTTTTCTTCTAGAGCTTTTAGAAGGGTATCTAATTGTTGCTGATAAGATTGCAGCATATTTTCTAGATCTCGTATTTTCCTTCTTAGCTCTTGACGTTCAAACTGACTAGTCACAAATTCTGCAGATACAGTCTCATACTCAACATTCTTCTTCTTTAACTCTATCATAGCATGCGCAGCTTTTTCCTCTTCTTTCTTTGCTTTCCCTTTCTAGAATTTCATCCCACCTTTGATATTGCTAATTTCTTCCTTCTATTCTGCTGACGATTTGCCCAAACCACTATTTTTTATAGCGTTTCTTAATTTTTTATTTTCCAAATGAAGATACCTTAAATCGTTTCTTACGATCTCAGCCTCTCTTTGAGCTTTCTCGGTTTTAGATTTTTCAATTTGAACATCAATCTTCAGCTGGTAGTTTTCCTCTTGGAGAGAATTGATATCTAATAACAGCTTAGCCTTTTCACATTCAAATTCATGTCTTGCTATTTCCAACTCGGACGGCATTTCTTCTGAAAAAAGATTCTGGCAAGTATAATCCGTCGATGAGATTTGTTGACTGTTCACTCGTCGTTGTCTCGATATGTCATAATCTTGAGTGATGGTATTAGCGTAGAGAGCTAACTCCATTAGGTGAATTTCCTTCTAAGACTTTGCAGTATCTTGGACTCTTTTCATGTAACCTTCACCTGTAAAGGCAAACTCAATCTATGTCAATCCTCCGGTAGCAGGTATGAACTGTCGTGAAGCAAACTGTCTTTGAACCATTAATGGGGCATATCCAACTCCTCCCCATAATTCTAGTAAAGGCACCCAATCTTGGTTTCCACATTTGTATAACAAAACTGAAGGACGGATCCATGGTGCCCTCCAGGTTATCTCTTCGGCGCGAAGGTTTTGAAAAACCGAAGCCCAGTACTGTTCTTGACATCCTTTGGCCAATCTTTCTCAAGATAAGCTTTCAATGGGGCAAAGGTTTTTGAAAACATGTGGAAGGGTATGCGCTCTACTTTCCAGAAATGGCTCAGAATCCAAATATTAAGTAACTGCGCACATCCGATAAAACATCCTTCCCCTTTTCTCCTACAACTGCTTAGAGATCTAAAAGTCTCAGCCAAGATATCGGGACGGGGTTGATCCCTTGCTTCAACCTTTCGAAGAAATCCACTACCGCAACTTTTACATGCCCGAGAACCTTTGAGAAGACAATTAATCCATAAATGGCCAAAGCAAACAGATCTATCCTCTTCACAATATCTAGATGGTTTTGTACTAAATCTCGCAGAGAAAACCACGGAACACAACTAACTTCGTTTTTTTTCTTTATTTGTTTTTTAGCCCACATATCAGTCATTCCCGTCAACCTCACTAACTTTTTCTTGAAGGTCATTGGTTTGGGCTTTTTCACATATATCTTACTGAATTGTACATTGTCAATGCGAAGCAAGGCAGCATACTCTTCTATGGTCGGAGTCATATCTTCCTGATTGAAAGTAAAACATTGATAAGCTGGATCCCAAAATCGAACCATGGCTTGAATCAGTTGTTCGTCTACGTTGACGGCGATCAAGTGAGCTATATCCCTGTACTTTTCGGTGAAGATGTCCCTAGTGTCTGAATCCCACTGTTTTCAAATTCGAGTCAAATCCTCGAGGTTATTCTGACGAGCATTTATAGTTAGTTGCTCGGGAAGATTGGAGATACATCCTTCCGTTAAACTGTCCCCTTTCGCTTTCTGAGTTTTCAAAGACCAGTCTCGAATCACGGCATTTTTCTCGGTCACTTGTGTAATTGACTCCTCCATCAGAAACCCATTTTTGGCAACAAATCTCTAATCAACACCTTCCTAATCAAGATGCCTATGATGCATGATGAAAAATAAAGATAAAGACAAACAACCTTGGTTAGTAATCACAACAAATAAGAACTGAGAAAAACTATAGAAACTCCAACAAATTAAGCTACCCGGTTTAATTCCTTTGCATAAACAGTGTAAATGTAAGCAAGAGGCGTTTCTCCCCTGTACTTATTTTGGTGACTATTAACGGACAGAGGTTCGGTATGGCTCTAATTAGGTAGCTCATATGGTTCATTACATGCGGTTTTGGTTCTAGACAAGTACTCGAATTGTTCGTACTGTCATCTGCTAAGATTAGTACAGAATCTCGGTCATTGCCCATCACAGGCTTACGAGTTCAATTCGAAGGATTACATTTACTTATGCCTATGCGGAGGGACAAGTTAACTCATGAAATCATAAGTCATATATAATCCGGAAGTATTCACTAGCCTGTGCGGAGGGACGAGTTAACTCACGAAGGCATAGCGTTTACTTCCACTTAAGCGGACGGAGCCTGGGTAGAGAGCTCATTTTATACAACAATGCAAGTGCGTTGTGTGTGGGGAGAAACTCACAAACCTTTACGTTTTATTTAAAAACTAAAATAAAAAAACTAAAACCATAAAAACTTAGCGCTGAAAAACAACAAGATAAAACAAGTTAGAAGAATATTTACAACATGATGCAAATGCATGACTTCTCAAAAAAAATTTAAGGATCACGACTAAATATTAATTTGAATAAGGAATTTTGAAAATTTTGACAACACGCGTTTAATTCTAGACTCGACTCTCAAAAAAAGTCCCTAGTGGAGTCGCCAGCTGTAGCAACGTAAAATTTTTGCTTTCGATCGCTATTTGAGGCGATTTAATGAAAATTTGAAAATCGACTTTTGATTTTATTAAAAAAAAAGAGTCGCCACCGATCCTTTTTCCTAGGTGTGATCGGACACCTAATAAATCCTTTCTTTTTAAAAAGAAAATTTATTTTTTAAACAAAAAGAAGGTTGAGTTTAGGTCTCCGTCAAAAGCCAGAGTAAAGTTGGGTTCGGGAGTCGATTACGCGCAAGGAAGGTATTAGCACCCTCGCGACGCCCAAAATTGGTATCTTATTAAATACGTGTTGTCTTGATTTTCAAAAATACGAATTCAATTTGACATTTAATCATGATCCGATTGAAAAATGAGAATTTTTAGTTTTTAGTTTTTTTAGAAGAGCGTCCCGTTTTTAACACGTGCCGACGAATTTCACCCAACATAGCGATGAAATCGATGACTTAATGTTAAATCGGTACATTGCTTTATTTATTGAAATTAATAAAAAAACATGAATAAAAATATTTTTTTAAAATAAAAATTCATAAATAAATAAACGGTGCAAACAATGATATAATGAATTAAAAATATTAACATATAATATAAGAGCATTAGGATTAAAAAAAACAATATTTACAATAAAAAGAAAATAATAATAAAAATAATGGTATGCTAATAATATAATAAGAAAAGCAAACTGATACAGAATGGGTAAGAAACAAAAAATATAAGAGTTAGAAATACATCAAAGCGAATAATAAATATGACAATAATATTAAAAACAATAACAATGCATGCGATATTAAACGTAATAGCAGTATTAAAAGTATATACATAGTATTAAAAATATATACATAATATATACATATTAGAAATAATAATAATATTAAAAACAACTATTAATAATCCTACATAAATATACACATGTATATATTAAAAATATATACATAATAATGATATTAAAAGTATGTACGTAATATAGTGTTAAAAATACATACATAATATAGTTATTAAAAATATATACATAATATAATAAAATATATGAATAATATGATATTAAAAATATATACATAATATATAAAAAATATAATATTTAAAAATAATTGCATAATATAATATTAATATATATATGCGTAGTATGGAGTATAATATATATATATTAAAAGAATATATATATGACATATGAATATATTAACAAAAACAATAATATTAAAAACTATTAATAATACTATACAATATATATATAAGTATTAAGTAAAAATAATAATAATGAAATGCTAATAAATAACAAATATAATAATAATAACAGTAATAAAATATAATAGTATAAATAATATTAAAATTAAAATAAAATAATGAGAAAAAGTGAAAAAAGGACGAAATTGAATTAAAAATGAATTTTTTTCGAGGCGAATTCGAAATAAAAATAAAAAGAAAGGGCTTATTTGAACCCGCGTGAAACGTAGGGGGACCAAACGAGAAATTTTCCCATGCCTTTAAAACGTTGCGCAGCATAGAGGACTTAGTTGAAAAGCGCGAAGAATTAGGGGTCCAACTGAAAATAAATTGAAACTTAATTGCAAAAATAGAAAAAAAGGAAGGGCCAGTATGGCAATTAGACCATCGAACAAAAACACGCGGATCCTCTGAAGTGGGTCGGGTCCGTGCACGGGTCGGCTCAAAACGATGTCGATTTGGGGTTAAAGGGCAGCCCCCAAAACAACGTCGTTTTGGGAGGCTATAAAAGGCTTTTTTTCTTCAAAAAAATTCATTTTTTGCAAAGTGAAAGAAATAAAAAAAGGAAATGGGGGTTTTCGCTCTGGACTAAGTCCGAGCCGCGCCAGAGGGCCATCGCGCCAGCGCGCACTCGTCGCCACACATACCACACACACACGGTGGCCGGAAGTTCAAAAGGTATGGTTTAAGTTGTAAATGGGGCAAAATTGGGCTATAACAATTCAAAATCTTGTATTAAAAAGAATTAAATTAAATTATTAATTTATATGAAAACTTAGCTAAATGGTTAAAAAAATTAAATTAAATTAATAATATTTACTAGAGGAACTAAATATAGAATTATTTCATTTAACTAGTCAAGATTTTGCCTTAGTTGGCGGTGGAGCTAGATTTGTATTGGGTTGAGCTACCTATCTAAGCTCAAAAGTCCACTCAAAGATTCATTAATTTTGGGAGTGTTTAAATAAAAATATTTGATACAAAAAATTTAAATTAGTTTAAAATATGGGTTGAGCTCAGGTTTGATAAATTTTAGGCCCATATTTTAAATCAGACCGAAGTTAGATAAATATAAAATGTGTTAAGTTCATATCTAATCTAGACCCATAAACACTTCTAAATGGAATCCATATTCATTGTCAAGTTTTAATATATTATAAATGCTAAAAGATTTATATCTGTGACAGCCCTAATTTGACCCTAGACGGAAAGTGGTTTCGGGACCACAAAACCGATCTATAAAAATAATTACAAGTTATATTTCGTGTTTATGAAGTGAGTGAATATAAGTGTGAAAGTTTCAAGCTTTGATTTGGTCATTTGCATGTGAATTTATTCAATAGGACTTATACATGATACTTTTAAAATGTGATAGGTTAATATCAAAGTGGTTAAATAATGCATATTATAGAAAAGATGGGCTTGCATGTCAAATTTCCATTTATATTAAATAGTGGCCGGCCATGATGGAAATTATATGCATATAATATGTACTAATTATTAGCTAGTGGCTTATATTTTATAACATAAATAAATAAATAGGAAAAGTAATTAAAATAAAGAAATGAATGGTGAAAAAAACAAGGTATCATCTTGTTCTTCTTAGCCGAACTAGAAGAAGAAAAAGAAGGAGGAAACATTCGGCCTCTTTAATCAAGAGAAGGTTAGTAAATTATGTTAATTTTCTTGGAATCTTAGATTGTTTTAGGTCAATCATCATGCTTCTTACCTAGCCCATATTAAAAATTTTGAATTAAGATGGTTGTATGGAACTTTCGGTTATGGTTTATGAGTGAAGAACTTGATTTTTACCCTTAAATTTTGGATAGAAAAAAAAAAAAAAGAAGCAAAAAGATTGTTGATGAAAGAAATTAACCTTGTTAAAACCTTAAACTTGTAATGCCCATGTGTGTGATAGCCGAACATAGACTTTGTTTAAAGTCTTGATCAAAGGCCGGTTAGGTGTTTAGAAATGGATAAGCTAGGTGTTTGATTTTTAGGTTCGGCATAGTACATGATATTTTGCTAATGGGATTTTGAATAATTTGATTCATGTTATGTATATATACTACTAACCTATTTAGCTATTAATATCTAAGGTGTTAATAATAAAACTCTTGATGAATTGGGTTATATGTCATTCCTAGCTAAAAACTATATGGACTAACTAATTCGGCTTAAGTGAAGAAAATATGATAGAGGGATGACTAAATTGTGACTTATTATCGAACTTTAATTGTGGTGGTAAGATTATTTTTTTATGTGTCCTAACAATTAATTAGTTAGTCATATTGATGAGAAAAGAATTGAGAATATTTTATGGTGTCTTGAGCATGCTATCCAATTGGTAAAGTCGGGTAATGATTCATACACGAATGCTTGCTTAGTCGTAAGTTATGTTTTGTTTAACTTAGTAATGTATATATATATATTCTATAAGACTATATTAGTGGATTTAGTGGACTATGGTGATTTAAATGTTGTACTTGACTTGTGTATCGACTTAGGATGTTATGTATTTCTAATTGAGATTAAATGGAGTTGATGGAGTTCGATGATGCATGATGTTTAAATAGTGTTGAACAAGGTCATTGTACTTAAATTGTATGGCATACATGTATCAAATAGAATTGCCCTAGTAAGAAATAATTAAATAAGTTTATTTGTTTAATTTTTAAGCTCAAGAGCTAAGGGGATCAAAATCAGATAAAGGAAAGGAGAAAGCAGTCGAGTAGTCTATCCGTAACTACCCAATCATATTCGAGGTAAGTCGTCGAGTAATGAAATTTAATTTATGATCAATAAGGCAATTATTTATCTATGAGTATAATAATTAACTTGTGACCTAATGATTCTACTTGAATTACATGACAAAAATAATTAAGTAAAGTATTTATTCGTAGTCGAATGGTTATGGAAACCTTGTGGATTAACGAAATGGGATCATGTTATTTGTTTAGGATTAATGAATCGAACAATGTATGATTAGTAAACATGCTGTAATTGTATTTGAGTAATAGGAATGGTATTTAGATGTTATATGATATAAATATATATATACATATGCAAATATGCGTGAATGTTAATCGAGGTCATAACCGGACTCAGTTCCGAAGGGCTTTAAGCCAGTGTCATATCCGGACTCAGTTCCGAAGGGCTTTGAGCCAGGGTTATAACCGAACTTAGTTTCGAAGGGCTTTCAAGCCAGTGGTATAAACCGAGCTTAGTCTCGAAGGGCTTCTGAGCCAGCGCTAAGAATCAGGTTAGTTCAGAAGGACGTCTATGCTGGCGTAATAATTGAATTGATAAACTGTAAGTATGTGTAAGAGAAATTATATATTACATGTCAAATTAAGTTCAAACACATTTGCGACTTACCGTGAAATGATCAAGTAAGTAACTTACTCTCGTTGAAAATATGATTATTTGTCTAATGTAGCATTTCGAAAGTCGGCAAGTATGCTTAGATCATCGTTTTAAATCCTTCGAACGTTTATGATCTAATTAGGATGTAAGAGTACCGAATTAGACAAATCCAACATCACAAGTATGATATATATATATATATATATATATATATATATATTCATTAGATATGCATGAAAATTTGAAACGAATGAATTCGGTTATAAAATGAAAATAGTTGGATGTACTGATTTCATTCTTTGTGATATGATCGATAAAGAAGTACTTAGATATGTTTAGATTCGGTCAAGAGTTGGTTTATATAGGCTTGACATTATTATGCAAATCTTTTAAATGATTTCATTACTTAAAGCTTACTAAGCATAGAAATGTTTATTCTTTTGCTTTGATTCTGTGTTTTATAGATTTTTGCTCGTCATCCATCAGATTCGGGAGTTTCAAAGTCGAAGTCGCCCACACTATCTAAGCTTTTTGGTACACTTTTGATGAAATTTTGATAATGGCATGTATAGGATTGACTTTGTAATTTGACCTGGTATCTGTTGGTGATGTATATATGTATAGCCATGCGAAAATGGCTTATTAAGTTAACAAGTGTTTTTCATAAGTAATGTATGTGTTTAGGGATGTGATTAGTAATGCTTGAAACGTTTTATTTATATGGATGATATTTAGAAAAGAAATTAAGGCTTATTCGGTAACATTCCTTACCCCTACGGCGACGGATACGGGTTAGGAGTGTTACATTTTAATTGGTATCAGAGCTACAGTTTAGTCGATTCTAGGACTACCGTAATGCGAATGGGTCTAGCTATACATGCCATTATGTGTTTATTTGATAGTGTGGTGATTTCTGACAGTTAAAAATGCGTTTATGTATAGTGATGAATCCCGATCCCAATCGAGCAATAGTTGATGATGTTGAGAGTGTAGCCCCTGCTCCTGCGCAAGAGACAACCCCGGTGAACTCTCAACCTATGGCTAGTAATCAGAACGATGAAGCTAGGCAAGCTTTTTATAGCGTGATGAATAATTGGTTCAATCAAGTACATTCGAACTAACACGTACTGCTTCCACAACCCCACTTCCGACCAATACACCCCGCACCAAAAGAGCACCTCCGATAACCGATCGGATGAGGTTAAATAAGCCCCAGCTTGATAGAATCAAAAGCACGCGAGCTACCGAATTTAAAGCAATGGCGATGATGATGCCAACAAGCCGAGTTTTGGTTGGATAACACCATCCGAGTACTTGATGAACTTTCTTGCACACCCGAAGAATGTCCAAGTGTGCTATCTCTTTGTTACGTGATTCGCCTATTATTGGTGGAATACGTTGATTTCGATTGTACCCAGAGAGCGGTAACTTGGGAGTTTTTCCAAACCGAATTTCTAAGAAGAAGTATATCAGTGAGATTTATTGATAAAAAGCGGAAAGAATTTCTTGAACTTAAACAAGGTTCCATGTTGGTTCTACGATTATGAACGAAAGTTTGTGAGGCTCAATGCGGTATGCTCGAGAATGAGTTTCTTCGAGAAGATGTAATGTAAACGCTTCAAGAGGGGGCTGAACGAAGATATAAAATCGTATGTTGGCATTCTAGAAATCGGAGAATTTGTAGTACTTGTTGAGCGAGCTTGCAAAGCGAAGAGCTCGAAGAAAGAGAAAAGAAAAGTCGATATGGGAGCAAGAGAGTTTCGTAAAAGATCTTCAGAAAGCCCTTTCATCAATCATCGAAGAAGTTTAGAGATGATCCAAACAGATCTAAGAATACTTGAGTTTTTTCCTCGACGGGATCGTAATCGACCCCTGTAGTACACGAGCTACCTCTGTTGCCGGTGTTACAATCGCCAGAGACAGATCCGAGTGCCGACATTGTGGCAAGTGGCATTCGGGAAGTCAGAGAGTTCGTGGACCGCTCTCCTCGTTTCAAATGTGGGTTGACTGATCATTTTATCAAAGATTGCCCGAGATTGTCTCGAACAGAATGTGAATCGAATGAGAAACTGAATAATACTACGGCAGAGGTAGACCCCCAAGAAACCCGGGGAATGCTAGTGGCGGTCAGAGAGGGCCTAAAGATGCTACCACCAAATCGGAGGCTCGTGCTCCTGCTAGAGCTTATGCTATACACGCTCGCGAGGATGCTTCTTCGCCAGACGTTATTACCCGTGGTACTTTTACTCTCTTTGATCACGATGTAATTGCTTTGATTGACCTGGTTCTACTCATTCATATATATATATGAAACTTTAGCATCCAAGAAGACTCTACCTATCGAGTCTACTGAGTTCATAATACGAGTGTCAAATCCCTTGGGTCGTTATGCGCTTGTTGACAATGTGTGTAAGAAATGTCCCCTAGTAATTCGAGGCTTTTGTTTCCTACTGATTTGATGCTTTTACCGCTTGATGAATTTGATGTTATCCTCGGTATGGATTGGTTGACCGTACATGATGCGATTTGTAAATTGCAAAAGAAAAACTATTGATTTGAGATGTGTAAATAATAAGATAATTCGAGTTGAGTCTCATCGACTTGAACGCATCACCAAAGAATAATATCCTCGATGTTGGCTCAGAAAAATGTGAGAAAGGGGTGTGAAGCATATCTCGCGTATGTACTAGACAACAAAGAGTCAGAAATGAAGCTTGAATCAGTGTCAGTGGTTTGTGAGTATTCGGATGTTTTTCCTGAAGAGTTGCCAGGATTACCACCAGTTCGAGAAGTTGAATTCGGCATCGAACTAGTACACAGTACCACTCCAATTTCTATAGCTCCGTATCGTATGGCAATCGACGAATTGAAAGAATTAAAAACTCAGTTACAAGAGTTGGTGGATAGAGGTTTTGCTCGACCGAGTTTTTCACCCTTCGGTGCACCAGTTTTGTTTGTGAAAAAGAAGGATGGAACCTTGAGATTGTGCATTGACTACCGTCAGTTAAATAAAGTGACGATAAAGAATAAATATCCGTTACCGCGTATTGATGATTTGGTTGATCAACTAAAGGGAGCCTCTGTATTTTCAAAGATAGATTTGAGATCGGAGTATTATTAGTTGCGAGTTCGAGACTCAGATATACCCAAAACTGCTTTCAGAACGAGATATGGTCACTATGAGTTCTTAGTGATGCCGTTTGGGCTCACTAATGCCCCTGCGGTATTTATGGATTTGATGAATCGGATCTTCAGACCATATTTGGATCGGTTTGTAGTTGTGTTTATCGATGACATTTTGGTCTACTCGAAAGATGAAACCGAACATGCAGAGCACTTGAAATTAGTGTTACAGATTTTACGGGATAAACAGTTAAATGCTAAGCTCAGTAAATGTGAATTCTGGTTGAGAGAAGTTAGCTTTTTGGGCCATGTGGTGTCTGCATCGGGTATCCGAGTTGATCCGAATAAAATTTCAGCCATACTTAACTGAAAGTCTCCGAGAAATGTTACTGAGGTTCGAAGCTTTTTGGGACTTGCTGGTTATTACAGACGTTTTGTAAAGGGTTTCTCGATGATAGCCTCACCTATGACGAGACTACTTCAAAAAGATGTTAAGTTTGATTGGTCAGAAAAGTGTCAGAAAAGTTTTGATCAATCGAAAACTTATTTGACCGAAGCTCCGATCTTCGTACAAAATTTCGAATCCGTAAAGAGTTTGTCATTTACAGTGATGCATCCTTACTTGGGTTGGGTTGTGTGTTGATGCAAGAAGGTCGAGTCGTAGCATACGCGTCAAGGCAATTGAAGCCACATGAGAAAAACTATCCGACTCATGATCTCGAATTAGCTGCCATTGTATTTGCTCTTAAAATATAGCGACACTACTTGTTTGGTGAGAAGTGCCATGTATTTTCAGATCACAAAAGTCTCAAATATTTGATGACTCGGAGAGAATTAAATTTGCGACAAAGACGTTGGCTTGAGTTGTTGAAAGATTATGAGCTTGTCATTGATTATCACCCGAAAGGCTAATGTGGTTGCGGATGCTTTAAGTCGCAAATCACCGCTTAACTTCGAGCAATAAATGTACACTTGTCTGCATTTCTATCCGATAGTGCGTTAGTAGCGAATTAAAGGCTAGACCACCGTGGATTCATCAAATTAGTGAAGCTCAAAAGTCGATGATGAATTGGTTGCTAAACGAAATGAATGTGCCACGGTCCGGAATCGAATTTCAAATTGATGACGACATCGCTTAAGGTTGAAACCGATTGTGTGTTCCAAGAAATTCGAGAACTTATTTCGATGATTTTAAATGAAGCTCATAATAGCCGAATGTCGATCCATCCGGTAGCACGAAAATGTACAATGATCTAAAATGTCAGTTTTGGTGGTCCGGTATGAAACGAGACATTTCCGACTTTGTTTCAAGTGTTTGATATGTCAACAAGTGAAAGCGAACATCAAGTGCTTTGGGATTACTTGACCGATCATGATACCCGAATGGAAATGGGATAGAGTAACGATGGATTTTGTCTTTGGGTTGCCGTTGTCGTCAAGCAAGAAAGATGCGATCTGGGTTATTGTTGATAGATTGACAAAGTCGGCTCATTTTATTTCCGTATGCATGGATTATTCACTTGACAAACTAGCCGAGTTGTATATTTCTCAGATTGTGAAGTTACACGGAGTACCTATTTCTATTGTGTCGGATAGAGATCCGAGATTCACATCGCGATTCGAAGAAGTTACAAGAAACTTTGGGCACCAAGTTGCATTTTAGCACCGCTTTTCATCCCTGCATCGATGGTCAATCGGAACGGATTATTCAAATACTCGAGGATATGTTGAGATGTTGCATCCTTGAGTTTAGTGGTTCGTGGGAACGATATTTGCCTTTGATTGAATTTTCTTACAACAATAGCTTTCAATCAAGCATTAAGATGGCACCTTACGAGGCTTTGTATGGTCGTAAATGCCGATACTGCATTTGTTTTGGACCGAACTCGGTGAAGGTAAAATTTTTGAGTGGATTTGATCAAAGATGCTTTGAACAGAAAGTGAAAGTAATCAGTGAAAGTCCAAAGCGTATCGCGATCGTCGGAAGTCGACGCGGATTTGAAACGAAAAGACATTGAATATCGTGCGGTGACAAAGTGTTTCTTAAGGTTTCACCTTGGAAAAGGTGCTCGATTTGGCCGTAAAGGCAAATTGAGTCCAAGGTTTATCGGGCCATACGAGATATCTGAACGAATTGGACCAGTGGCATATAGATTGATCTTACCCCCTGATCTCGAGAAGATTCACAACGTTTTTCATGTTTCGATGCTTCGACGTTATAGATCCGATCCTTCACACATAATTAATCCATCAGAGGTTGAAATTCGATCCGATTTGAGTTATGAAGAAGAACCGATTCGTATTCTAGCTCGTGAGGTGAAAGAGTTACCGAAACAAAAAGGTTCCTTTAGTAAAGGTGTTATGGCTCAAACACGGGATCGAAGAAGCTACTTGGGAAACCAAAAACTCTATGAAAGAACGATACCCAAACCTATTTACCGGTAAGATTTTCGGGGACAAAAATTTCTTATGTGGGGTAGAGTTGTGACAGCCCTAATTTGACCCTAGACGGAAAGTGGTTTCGGGACCACAAAACCGATCTATAAAAATAATTACAAGTTATATTTCGTGTTTATGAAGTGAGTGAATATAAGTGTGAAAGTTTCAAGCTTTGATTTGGTCATTTGCATGTGAATTTATTCAATAGGACTTATACATGATACTTTTAAAATGTGATAGGTTAATATCAAAGTGGTTAAATAATGCATATTATAGAAAAGATGGGCTTGCATGTCAAATTTCCATTTATATTAAATAGTGGCCGGCCATGATGGAAATTATATGCATATAATATGTACTAATTATTAGCTAGTGGCTTATATTTTATAACATAAATAAATAAATAGGAAAAGTAATTAAAATAAAGAAATGAATGGTGAAAAAAACAAGGTATCATCTTGTTCTTCTTAGCCGAACTAGAAAAAGAAAAAGAAGGGGGAAACATTCGGCCTCTTTAATCAAGAGAAGGTTAGTAAATTATGTTAATTTTCTTGGAATCTTAGATTGTTTTAGGTCAATCATCATGCTTCTTACCTAACCCATATTAAAAATTTTGAATTAAGATGGTTGTATGGAACTTTCGGTTATGGTTTATGAGTGAAGAACTTGATTTTTACCCTTAAATTTTGGATAGAAAAAAAAAAAGAAGCAAAAAGATTGTTGATGAAAGAAATTAACCTTGTTAAAACCTTAAACTTGTAATGCCCATGTGTGTGATAGCCAGAACATAGACTTTGTTTAAAGTCTTGATCAAAGGCAGTTAGGTGTTTAGAAATGGATAAGCTAGGTGTTTGATTTTTAGGTTCGGCATAGTACATGATATTTTGCTAATGGGATTTTGAATAATTTGATTCATGTTATGTATATATACTACTAACCTATTTAGCTATTAATATCTAAGGTGTTAATAATAAAACTCTTGATGAATTGGGTTATATGTCATTCGGCTAAAAACTATATGGACTAACTAATTCGGCTTAAGTGAAGAAAATATGATAGAGGATGACTAAATTGTGACTTATTATCGAACTTTAATTGTGGTGGTAAGATTATTTTTTATGTGTCTTAACAATTAATTAGTTAGTCATATTGATGAGAAAAGAATTGAGAATATTTTATGGTGTCTTGAGCATGCTATCCAATTGGTAAAGTCGGGTAATGATTCATACACGAATGCTTGCTTAGTCGTAAGTTATGTTTTGTTTAACTTAGTAATGTATATATATATATTCTATAAGACTATATTAGTGGATTTAGTGGACTATGGTGATTTAAATGTTGTACTTGACTTGTGTATCGACTTAGGATGTTATGTATTTCTAATTGAGATTAAATGGAGTTGATGGAGTTCGATGATGCATGATGTTTAAATAGTATTGAACAAGGTCATTGTACTTAAATTGTATGGCATACATGTATCAAATAGAATTGCCCTAGTAAGAAATAATTAAATAAGTTTATTTGTTTAATTTTTAAGCTCAAGAGCTAAGGGGATCAAAATCAGATAAAGGAAAGGAGAAAGCAGTCGAGTAGTCTATCCGTAACTACCCAATCATATTCGAGGTAAGTCGTCGAGTAATGAAATTTAGTTTATGATCAATAAGGCAATTATTTATCTATGAGTATAATAATTAGCTTGTGACCTAATGATTCTACTTGAATTACATGACAAAAATAATTAAGTAAAGTATTTATTCGTAGTCGAATGGTTATGGAAACCTTGTGGATTAACGAAATGGGATCATGTTATTTGTTTGGGATTAATGAATCGAACAATGTATGATTAGTAAACATGCTGTAATTGTATTTGAGTAATAGGAATGGTATCTAGATGTTATATGATATAAATATATATATACATATGCAAATATGCGTGAATGTTAATCGATTTCATAACCGGACTCAGTTCCGAAGGGCTTTAAGCCAGTGTCATATCCGGACTCAGTTCCGAAAGGCTTTGAGCCAGGGTTATAACCGAACTTAGTTTCGAAGGGCTTTCAAGCCAGTGGTATAAACCGAGCTTAGTCTCGAAGGGCTTCTGAGCCAGTGCTAAGAATCAGGTTAGTTCAGAAGGACGTCTATGCTGGCCTAATAATTGAATTGATAAACTGTAAGTATGTGTAAGAGAAATTATATATTACATGTCAAATTAAGTTCAAACACATTTGCGACTTACCGTGAAATGATCAAGTAAGTAACTTACTCTCGTTGAAAATATGATTATTTGTCTAATGTAGCATTTCGAAAGTCGGCAAGTATGCTTAGATCATCGTTTTAAATCCTTCGAACGTTTATGATCTAATTAGGATGTAAGAGTACCAACTTAGACAAATCCAACATCACAAGTATGATATATATATATATATATATTCATTAGATATGCATGAAAATTTGAGACGAATGAATTCGGTTATAAAATGAAAATAGTTGGATGTACTGATTTCATTCTTTGTGATATGATCGATAAAGAAGTACTTAGATATGTTTAGATTCGGTCAAGAGTTGGTTTATATAGGCTTGACATTATTATGCAAATCTTTTAAATGATTTCATTACTTAAAGCTTACTAAGCATAGAAATGCTTATTCTTTTGCTTTGATTCTGTGTTTTATAGATTTTTGCTCGTCATCCATCGGATTCGGGAGTTTCAAAGTCGAAGTCGCCCACACTATCTAAGCTTTTTGGTACACTTTTAATGAAATTTTGATAATGGCATGTATAGGATTGACTTTGTAATTTGACACAGTATCTCATTGGTGATGTATATATGTATAGCCATGCGAAAATGGCTTATTAAGTTAACAAGTGTTTTTCATAAGTAATGTATGTGTTTAGGGATGTGATTAGTAATGCTTGAAACGTTTTATTTATATGGATGATATTTAGAAAAGAAATTAAGGCTTATTCGGTAACATCCCTTACCCCTCCGGCGACGGATACGGGTTAGGAGTGTTACAATATCTATACACATATATCTAATATATATGTATCTGTATATTATAGAAAGACTATTTTTAAAATTAATTAAAGATTTAAGTTATTTTTTCTCAAATTTAGAGATATAGGCTGATTTTGGAGAAAGAAAAGAAATGCATCTTGCAATAAGCATTTTTTTCCTTCCAAATTTTTTTTTTTTTGTGTGTGTGTGTGTGTGCTGGGTGTTGGAGATTTGGAAAAAAAACTCTATTTGTATTTGAAGGAGACATTGTGATAATTTTAAGGTATATTTGAGTTCACGGTGATGCGATGACTCTTGGAGACCTATATATTTCATTTGCCATGTAGGGATAGAACCATTTCCATAGAAGTTGTTGCATTGCAACTCAGGCTCTCAATTGACGGTGGTTATGCGATCACAGATTCAATTATAACTTAGGCTCTAGTTGACAATGGTTATGTGGTCACGGGTTCAAGTTTCATGCCACCAGAAGAGAATGTTTTATAAACCTCATACATAAGTTTGAGATTGTAATCATCGGGGAAAAATAGGGCTTTCCAATATAATCAACTTTTTCTTTTTCTCCATCTCCATCAAAGTAGACATCATTGTTTGAAACGGGAGTCGAGGCGACAGTGATTGCTATGATTAAGGAACTCATTAAGAATTACAACTGTTGCTGCTCTGACTCGAGTTTTAGCTTTTTCTCCACCGTCATAATCATTCCTCCCCCTGAAAGTCTTCTTGTGCCCAACACTGTCACAGGTTATGGACAATGAGGTTAAAGATACTACCTTTGGTGGTGATGAAGAAAAATAATAAGTTGATTATACTGGAAAATCCCTTTGTTTTTCCCTATGATGGTCTCAAACTTATGTATGGGATTTATAAAGCATCCTCTTTTGATATCATGAAATTTGAACCCATGACCACATAACTACCGTCAACTTAGGCCTGAGTTATGCTTTAACCTGTGATCGTTTAACCACTGTCAACTGAGAGCCCTAACTATACTTCAACTTGTGACTATATAGCCATCATGAACTAGGAGCCTGAGTTGAAATGTGATGAGCTTCTAAGGTGATAGTTTCATTTGCACACGGTAGATAAAATGTGTGGATCTTTGAGTGTCATTGCATCACCGTGAACTCAAAATACTTTAAAATTATCATAATGTCTACCTCAAATACAAATACAAATAAATTTTTCTCCTCAAACTTCCAACACTCAACACAAAAAATTATTCTTTTAAAAACAAAAAACGTTTCCTACTGGACTATTTTATGTTTCTTTCTCCCAAATGCACCTATTTTCTTAAATTTGACAAAAAAAAAATCTAAATCCATAATTAACTTTTAAATCAACCTTTTTTATCTAATTAACCCGAAAGTTAAGTGATATTTATTCTAAAAATAGTAAAACGTGTTTCTTAATGTCAAAGCTCTGCGTGGATGCAGTGAACAATCCATAGCCGACAGCAGCTACCGGCTTCGTGTCGCCACCTTATCTTATCTTGTCTTGGATTTACCCGTCTCTAATTGATTAAAATACTTAAACAAACATCCTAAGCCTTACATGTTTGCCATATGGCTGAAACGTGTAAGCAGTTCAATGATCCAAGGAGCATACGTGTCAGATTTACTTGTATACGTGGCAGCTGAGCAGCTATCATTTGGGTCCTATTTAATGGCAAGAATTTTGGAGTTCGAGCATCAACTTCATCAGCAAGCAAATATACCCTAAAAACCCTTTCACTAAATATTGAAGATGCAGTCAATGAAGGATGCTGCTGCCTCTGCTAAGGCAGGCATGGAGAAGGCCAAGGCCTCCATGCAGGAAAAGGTTAATATCTTTGTTACCCTTTCAACTACTTTTTCTAAAGGCATTATATTTGTTGATATGTATTTTGAGAATTTATTGAAATGGATGATGTGTTTAGGTGGACCAAATGAAGACGAGGGACCCTAATGAGAAAGAGATGGCGAGGGAAAGGAAAGAAGAGAGACAAGAAGATGCAGAGCTGAGGAAACAAGAGGCCCGCCATCATAACGCCACGGCTGGCCATGCTGGTGGTGGTGGTATTGGTGGTACTGGCTACACCACAGCTGGGTACAACAGAGGCGACACTGGTGGCTATGGAGGTACCGGTGGACATGACAACCGTGGGTACCCCACCGCAGGTAGTGGGTATGATACAGGCAGGCAAGATGACCTCAGCAGTATGGGGTTTGGCGGAGATACAGGGGGTGCTTATGGTACAACGGGGAACCAAGACTTCACAAGTGCGGCGCCTAACAATGCTGGGAGTAGAAGGAACACCCGCGGAGGTACCCAGGATGATCCTTATTATCGATCCTATTAAATGAAAGGAGCGACTTTTTGTGCTCTGCTACTGCCTTGAGTCTGTGTTTGGTGTTTGTTTGCTTCTACTTTTTTCTTTTTCAAGTTGGTACTGTTGTACCATATAAAAAAAAGTTTGGTCCTGTTGTAATGTTATAGTGTTAGCCAGGGCAGTTCTATAAATCAATAAAAGTTGGGAATAATTAGAGAAAAATAAAGAAATGTGATTATCAGTTAAAAACCTTTATATATTCAAGACATCTTGTAGTTATGACATGAGAAAAAGCACAAGACACATATCTCGTGACTAAATGTAAACGTATAACCTATACCTTGTACTTTGTTGCGTTACAAATCTTTAATATCAATAATGATATTTATATCATATATAAAAAATCTAGAAGTAATTTTAAAAAATTTGGAAATATAAAAAAATATTAAAACTATAAAATTAAATTGAAATAACTTATTGTTTCATCATAATTAAAATAATGTCACTGATGGGTACAGTTGTTGCCTTTCGAGAATTACTAGTTTAATATTTGATTCTTTTACATATAATTTCTAACTTAATAAAACTCCATTGATATGACAATTAGAACATTTTAAATTTTTATCTAGGAATAAATAAAATTAATATAATTATCATATTTTTCCAACTCTTCACGATGTGATTTTGTAGTTTAAGTATGTAATTGATTTTTAAATGTTGTATTTTTTTAATATAATTAATTAAATTATGAATTTAAAATATTATAATAAAAATTTTAGATTATAACTAAATATTTGGTAGAGAATTATAATTTTCGTTCCATTATTTATGTTTTTTAAAATATTAATTATTTTATTAATATGATAAGATTAATTTTTAAGTAAGTAATAAAAATTAAAATAAAATCATTATATGTATTATTTTAAACTAAAAAAGGTAGTTGATAGTACGATTACCAATAAAAATAGAAAGAAAATTAAGCATCATATATAATTTTATCCAACTATTTTAATGCATATTGTGTTATTCTTTCTTTGATATTTAATTATATTCTTTATTATTATTTTTTGGTTTTTGATCGAGTTTATCATCTAGATGATTCCTTCTATCTATATATTTTATGATAATTTTATTTTCAGTTATAATTGAAGCTATGAAACATGCAATATATTAATCGGTTTGTTTTCTTATGCTATATTAAGTTGATGATATTATAAGATATATCTTTCGAACAACAAATGTTTTCTTAACTGCATTTTGAAGCTTTAAATGTTTTAACTTAAAGTTGCTTGTGTCTGGTATCATCTTAACAAATGGTATATGGTGCAACAAATATTTTCTGTTAACATAATTAGTATTGATCTTAAAATATTTAAGTTCACAATTAAAATAATTTATAATTTTAATTATAACGAAAACATTTTAGTTATATTTTTATAATATATAAATTAAGTTAAAATAATATATAATTTTTATGAAAAAAAGGATTTTGTAAGTTGTTTGAATTTTTTGTTATAGATAATTTTTTTTTTCATAATTTTAGAATTTTTTTATGTTAAATATTAAAAGCACTATATAATTTTTTTATGAATAAACATATTGTTCTTATAATATATAAGATGAAAATGTAATAAGTTATATTCATACTTAATCATAATTTTTTAATAAATTAATATATTAGAACACTTTTGTAACATGTAAATGATCTCTTATAATATTTTTTTATTATAACTTTAAAATTTTTTAGGATTTAAATAGTATAATATTTTGTTATAACTTTATAAAATATTCTTATAATATAATATTTTAAGATTTATAATATAAATCTTTTTATAATAATTGTGTTAGACGTTCATACATATTCATGTTTAAAAATTACTTCTATAACCTATATAAAAATATTTTTTTTAAATGTAGACCCAATTTTTAGTCCGGGCCCATATATATATATACAAAAATAAAATAAAAAACGAGCCTAATTTGCAGACCCAAAATACAGGGGCCCGATAGGCCCAAAGTTTTAGGGTTTCATTAAAAAGCCCTAGTTCTGCCCGCGTGCCGCAAGTCACTCCAGTGTTGTACGCCGTGCACCGCATTACTTGCGTTTCCGCGTCGTACGTTGGCTCTACCGTGCCCCGTCGGTGATACACTCGCACACGTACCTGCAATCAGTTGTAAAAATCGGCTATTAAAGTCAAATCAGATCAAATGTAGAGGGAGCTTTTTTGGTGGACTTTACGGATATAGGAGAGAATACGCAAGCAATAAACATCAACAAGAAGTCAGTTTAAAGATTGAAGAGGTGGATTTTCTCATTTTTTAGGGGTTTTCGTCCATATTCGTGATTTCTTTTGTTTTTTTCGTTTTTAAACTGATTTCAAGTAAAAGGGAAGGACCAAACTCACCTTCGTCGATATGGGTGGAGGTGCGCCAGAGCAACGATGACCCCACTGGTCGGCTTCGGTGAGGGTGTGCTGATGCCGGTGTCCCGAAAATCCAGCCAAAAACCCCAGCGAACAAGGGGTTCGCTTTGGCTGTTTGTGAAATGGCTGATGGCCATTCGGTTATTTAGGGTTTTAACAACCCAGGATGCAACGGCGCTGTTTGAGGAAATGGGGGGGATCCGCGTACTGACCCGTCGGGGGGTCCCGATCCGCGTTTCTTTCCCCCTGATGGCCGATTTGCGAAATTAGTCCCTCACCCTCGCGCTTACATTCAACCAGGCCCCATACAAGTTTTCTAAAATTCTTTTAAATTATCCCTGGAATTTACCTGCCATTACAAATCAGTCTGAACTGAAACGAACCGTTTTGGGGCGCGGTTTATTTGCATTTTCAATCCCTATTTGCTTGCACGCATTGCACTACAGTCCTTAAGTTTGTAAATTGGCTTTCTAATTTTGATTTCTTTTAAATCGGTCCTTTTCCTTTTTCCCCTTAATACTTTATAAATTCACAATTTATTTTAATGTATTATGGTGGTATTACATAGCTGTATATATGCATACATACATATATAAATTTACGCTTACTTTCAAATCCATCTATATTTATTTATTTTATTTTTTTTAAAAAAGGAAATCCTTTTTTTCTGTTCTTATCTTTTAAGCATTTTCATCTATTAGTATTTATATATATGTATTATTTACATTGGGTTTTTATATATATGTATTATTTACATTGGGTTTTTTCGAATTATATATTATTAATGGTTGATTGATGGTTTTCTTTATATTTTGTAAAATTCTTGATTTCATACTACATAGATTATCATTTGTGCACCTTTTTTTGTATATGTTTATACGATTATATGTGTATAATTTAGGTTAGTTCTGTTGCATGTGCATGATTTGTTTTGACATATTAGTATGTTTGCATGCATTATTTATATCACATTTTATTTGTGAATTTTAATGTATATGACACTAATTTTAAAATTTTCTTTTTGTAGTACTTGTCTTGAGATTATATGTCAGATTTATAATTTATGTATTATTTACTTTTATTGTCATTTATTTCCGATTAATTTCAAAGTTTTGCATGCATCGTTTGTTTTCATACATGTAATCTCTTCTATATATTGTTCGTTTATTATCGGTTTGGATGTGTTTTAATTTACATATTTCCATCTTTGTATATTTGATGGATGTTGGTATATCAACTATGTATATGCACATGTTATTTGTCTTCTTGCTTTTGTATCTCCGTATATCGATATATAATTGACTTTGCTCGCTAATTCACATTCATTTGTTGGTTTCAACTTTTCTCTTTTTTACCGAATAACTATACTCCACCGTTTCTAAAATTACTCATTTTTAAGAAGAAACGACTAACTTAAGGAATTATTTCGTGTTCGGAGGTCCGAGAAATCATGCCCAGTCGTGCTTAGTTTTGTTTTTTGTTCAACCTAAATTCGAAATATCCTTTGGAATTTTCGTCCATGCTTTTAAAATTAAAATAAGGAATTATTTCGTGTTTGGAGGCCCGAGAAATCATGCCCAATCGTGCTGGGTTTTGTTTTTTTCGTTCAACCTAACTTCGAAATATCCTTTGGAATTTTCGTCCATGCTTTTTTAAAATTAAAATAAAGAATTATTTCGTATTTGGAGGTCCGAGAAATTATGCCCAATCGTGCTGGGTTTTGTTTTTTTCGTTCAACCTAACTTCGAAATATCATTTGGAATTTTCGTCCATGCTTTTTTAAAATTAAAATAAAAAATTATTTCGTGTTTGGGGAGCCTGAGAGATCGTACCCAATCGTACTAGGTTTCGACTTTTCATTCGACTAAAATACGGAATATCTTTTTTTTAATTTTTTTTCTTTTCTTCCCTTTCATGTTTTCTTAAACTAAAACGAGGCAATATTTCGTGTTTGGAAGTTTGAGGGATCGTGCCCAATCGTGCAGGGTTTCAATTCTTCATTTGACCAAAACATGGAGTATCCTTTGACATTTCATCCATGTTTTCTTAAATCAAAATGAGGCAATATTTCGTATTTGGAAATTTGATGAATCGTGCCCAATCGTGTTGGGTCGCGATTTACCGTTTGGCCAAATAACCCAATATCCTTTTGAATTTCAAATGCATGAATTTTGAAAATTACAAAACGATCTTGTATTGAGAGTTTGAAATATTGTATCCAATCGTGCTGGACGCACGGGAGAGTTTCGACATCCAATTCAAGTTACCTAAATGTTTTTAAAGGAATTGAGTTTCAAAATCTTTTTCAAATTTTCGACATAAGGGACAACAATCGATCAATACGGTACCAATTTTGGGTGTCACGAAGGTGCTAACCCTTCCTCGTGCATAACCGACTTCTGAGTCCATTCTCTAATTTTTCGTAGACCAAAAATGTTGTTTTAATAAACAAAAATGTTTTATTAAAATAATCAGTTTCAAGGTGATCCGATCACACCCCGAAAAAGATCGGTGGCGACTCCAAACTTTTGTTTTTAAAAAGTCGATCCCCGTTTTTTTTGAATTTTTTAAAATTGGTTTTGACATTAAAAATTAAATTCGGGTGTAGTTACTTATGAATTACTCCAATTCTTATTTTTCCCTAAAAATTAAAAAGTGTAATTGTGACTTTAAATACAACCAATTTAGTGAGGAATTGTAACGGTTATTGAAACTTGTCACCTTTGTAATTATTTATTATAGTCAAATCCAAATACATGTTGATACCATATATAAAAATCTAAGTTTGTGGAGTGTTTATATTATTGTAAATAAATGTGGTCTCTTTATCCTTTTAATTATCCTAAAATTTGTCATTTTCTCCATAAGGTGAATTCTCTTTTTTCCTATTTGTAATTTTCATTTGCATGTTTTGCAGTAAAATATATTTGTAGTGTACGAGGGTATAGGCACAATTTGTCTAACCTCGTCAAAATTTTAATGTTCTTTATTATTTTAATATTTTGTAAGGTATATTTGTAGTGGTATATCGTGTATTCTCTCTTTTCCTATTTGTAATTTTCATTTGCATGTTTTGCAGTGAAATATATTTGTAGTGTACGAGGGTATAGGCACAATTTGTCTAACCTCGTCAAAATTTTAATGTTCTTTATTATTTTAATATTTTGTAGGGTATATTTGTAGTGGTATATCGTGTATTCTCTCTTTTACTATTTGTAATTTTCATTTGCATGTTTTGCAGTGAAATATATTTGTAGTGTACGAGGGTATAGGCACAATTTGTCTAACCTCGTCAAAATTTTAATGTTCTTTATTATTTTAATATTTTGTAGGGCATATTTGTAGTGGTATATCGTGCTATTAAATTACATTAGAGGTAAATTTTGTCCAAGAAGTTAGATTTTAGACGGGACTACCTGTGACTCCTCCAATCTTTCCTGAGGATTTAACCTAATGTGATTTTCGAGTACAATAAATTACTCTTTTACCTTATTCGCACAACGAGTTGTATTAGAATTAAAGATTATTCGAACTATACTCTGTGGTTGCGGTTTAAACTAGTCTTCCATATCAGAAAAGATTTTCTTGGGCATATTGAAAAATTATAGTTGAAAAGAGGTCCAACATCATCCATGTGGGCGAGGTCGACAGTGGCAAATACAATAGTGGCAGTAAAGATCTTTGATAGCATAGGCTGATGAATATGATGAGATCTTTAAAGATGAAAATTTGGCTTTGGTGTTGTCAGGGTTACTTCTTGAGGAGTTTAAATTCCATGAAATAACACTACTTCACGAATTTAAATTTTGAGTTAATCGAATTGAGTTATTTTCGAATCGTACTTCAAATATGATCTTAACGAAATTTTACGAAAAATGGGTCCACACGTCTATGTGGCACACACGGCCTAATTAGCCTAGCCTGTGTGGTGCACATGACCTAAATGGCTTAGCTTGTGTGGCACACACAGTCGTTTTGTGTCAACAATTTACTTTTTGTATAACGCCCTGAATAATCTAAGTTTGTTTTTGTGAAATCTAGACATAAATGTATATTTGCTTTAGTGGTTAAATGTTTTGGGTGTGTCTAAGAGGTCTTGGGTTCAAGTCTCACTTTTAGCAATTTCTGTTATTTTTAATCCTAGCCTCATCCCTGCTAGGTAGGCTTTTGTGACATTGTTTGTAAACTTACATCAGAATGAGTCTGGTGGTTCGGGTGGTAAAGAGTTAGCTTGTTGGAGATTTGATGTTCGAATCCTAGTGTGAGTGTGGGTGATATTTTTGTTTCAGTTAGCTGAGAGAGAGTTTGGATGGGATTGAAAGTCTAAGTGAGTGGATAGCTGAGATTGAGTTGTTAAGGAGTTGGGATTTATCTGATTTTGTTTCTATTTTTGGGTTTTTTTCAAAAAAACGGTTTTCTCTTTCTCCTTCAATTTCTCTCTAACGTTCTTTTCTATGTCCCTTCCTCATCAGGAGTTTCTTTTTTCTTTCTTTTTTTTCTTATTATGTCAATCTTTTGTTTCAAATCGTTGTGATACGAACCCTTGGTGTCTCTGTGTGTTTAGGTAAGTGAAGGGGTGAGTTCTTGCTCGTTTCAGTGGCAACGGTTTGTGATAATCTTTGTTGATGTTACTGTTCATAGTTTGATTTTTGGGTTTTGGTAGTAGTGAATCGTGAAGAACAGGATTCTCCTATTGCGAAATCGTAGTTAGAATCGTTCAGGATAGTAGGTAAGTGACGAACACTCGAATTGAACCACTGTCAGTTTCGTTGGTTCGGTTTAATTGAGAATTAAAACTGATTTTGGGAGTTTGTTATCTCAATTTTAGGTTCTGGTGGTCTCAGGAGTATTTTCGCATCAAAATCGAACCAAATGTGTACTTCTAATGTAACGGCCTAATTTTCAGTGGTGTCAGAAACGGTGATTTGAGATCACTAAATCCGACAAGTAAGATTGAACAAGATAGTAGTTTAATATTTATGAGTCAAGTAAGAATTTAGAAGAATTTATGAATTGGTGAATTTGGTGAATTAAAATAATTTATTCGGTCAAATGGGTTAAAAAAGAGGTATCGAGACCTCAAATTTGAAAATTGAGCCATAAATATTTCTAAAAATATTTATGGAGTTTCATTAATTTATTATTAAAGTTTGGTTAAAAAATTTTAACGTTTGGGTAGTCAATTAAATAAAAAGAACTAAATTGTAACAGATGCAAAATTTTCTAGAAGGATTAAATAGCTCAAGTGTTAAAAGAAAGAGGATTTAAAGGGAAATTAAGCATAAAAGTGAATAGGATGGACGGAAAGGGCAAGAAAATCATCAGAAAAATACGGGAAATAAGGGTAAAATTAGAAATTTTACAATTTTAACATATAAAATAAGGACAAAATTGAAAAATCTAGAGATCTCTTCATATTTTCTCAGCCAAAATGCCATAGGAGGTTTGGAGAAAGTTTTTTTTTTTTTTTCATATTTTTACATTATGTGAGTTTAATCCTTGATTTTTCTTGATAATTTTTATGTTTTTATGACTTTTACAATTAGGTCCACTTATAGAATTTATTAGTTTTTGATTTGGGGGGTGAAATTGGAAGTTAAAATGGCTGATTAAGGGAATTTTATGATGAATTATTATGAAATTTAAGTTCTAATTTCATATTAAGGTGGTTTTATTAAGTAATTTTGATAGAAAATGGTATTTAGGACCTAATTATGAAAAGGTTGTGAATTAGAGGTTGGTGTTGAAATTAAGAATATAAAAGGTTGTGAAATAGTTTATAATGATAAAATAAAGTGTTAATTGAGAAAAATTAGTTCAATTGATGGGTGAATTGAGCAGGGACTAAATTGTAAAAATTGTAAATTTTGGGATAAAAGTGCAATTTTAAAAATTAAAGAGCATAAATTGTGAAGTGAAATAGAAATGAAATAAATGCTAATGAGTGGAAATATTTTATATTATAGACCAAGAATCTAAAGACGAACGAGGAAAAGAAAAATTTACAAAATAGTTCCTAGATTTCAAAATATTCTACAAATCAGCCGGGTAAGTTCATATGGTTGAGTTTACATATTAGCTATGGATGATTGAACGATATAATGTGTTGTTATGTATGAATTTGTTGTAAGAATTGTGAAAATTATGATAAGATGAAAAATAATGGTGGAAATTCAAATTAGGGAAAAACGCAGGAATTGAATATGTTATATCAATATTGGTGATGAATTGACGGAAAAATGCATGGTTAATCCATGATAAGATGTGAAAAGTAGGTATGGTATTATCCATACTGAGTTATAAAACATAGGTATGGTATTTCAATGAGGAAAACTATACCGAGTTGTGGTTTGTGGCACTGAGCAATGACGTACTCAATTTCGTAAGCCGTTTCTTAATTTGATAATAAGTAACACAACAGGAGTGAACCAAATGAAAGAGATTGAGTGGTTATTAATGTTGAGCTCAACTATGTGAAGAATTATAACAGTGGTTGTGAATGACAGGAAACTTTAGTAAATGTTTTGTTATTGTTTGGAAATATTATGTTTGATAAGCATTACTTTTAAACCTATGAACTTACTAAGCTTCAATAAGCTTACTTGTGTGTGTTTGATATTTTTATGTAGATTGAATTAAAGGGAAGTTGGTAGATCGGATCATCACAACAAAGCTCACTATCCAGATCAATTCCGTTAGCTTTTGTTTTATGTTTAAAGATTTATATGGCACGTATAGAGTTTAAATGAAATGAAGTAAAGATGTTATAAACTAGTTAACAATATTTTGTACTAAAATATTTTTTGGTTAGTAGCAGTAGTTTGACTTTGAAAATTCAACATAAATTATGGAAATCGAATTAGAGGTTGAATAAAATATGAAATTAAAGCCTATTGAATCTAGTTTCACATAAAAGAAATGGTGTAAGCAAAAGACTTTCATATTATGAGATATTTGAATTTTTGTGAGACAATGTCAGAGTGATTTTGAGCTCCCCTATTCTGACTTTGGAAAATAATTAAAAATTGTACAAAAATAATTATGGGTTATAATTTATATTCTTAAAATCCTTAATGAGTCTAGTTTCAAAAAAAAAATAAAAATAAACGGGAACATCATTAGAATTCTGTACTATGAGATAATTAATTTTTAGTAAAGACTGGTCGAAACTGTCAAATAGCACAACAGGGGTAACTTTGAAGAATAAATTGTACCTTTTGGCTAATCCATAAATTTTGAAAATTTTATGGTAGAAATATATATGATTCTAGTTTGAAATTTTTTTTATGGATCTTAATTTAGAATTTTGTAGCTTAATATATAAATAATTTAGTGACTATGACTTGAGTGGACAGCTTTGATGTGAATATAAGTAAATAATGGAAGTTTTGTGTAATTATGCCGTAAAATTCGATAACATCTTGTAACCCTGTCTTGGCGATGGATGTGGGTTAGAGGTGTTACACCTAATACGAAAAATTGAGCTTCGACGAAAGCTAAAAATGGAGTCTATCGACGCCACATGAACATGTGGTCAGCCGTGTACCGAATATAGCTGTGTGACTGACGAAGGTTTGGCCGTGCGCTAGACACGGCCGTGTAACGGTGTGGGTGTGGCCATGTGGGTCACTCGGGATAAACTAGATTAGGCGTGTGGGTTTTAGGCCGTGCCGTTTAGCACACACGGACAAGGCCAATCTGGGCGTGTGGCCCACACGGGCATGTGGGGCCAAAATTCTAAAATTCTCCCTAGGGTCACACGGGTCGTTCCGATCGACTGTGAGCCTACCGTAAGGTCAATAAGGGCTAAACTAGCCTTTTTTCATGTGATCTGATATTCTGATAGTCTGATCTGATTAGAAAATTGATATGTATGTTTGACTGTACTGTTTAGGTATGTATGTTATCTGTATAAAGCATCTTAATTCTGTATCTGTATTCTGCATTTGTGTTTGGGGTGTGATCGGTATATGTGGAGGAAGTGATATGTACAACAATCTTTCGCCTATATTTTGGTAGCTTGACTGCATATTATTTTCTTATGTGTCGTATCGACACTATATGGTGTGTAGGGATGGGTGGGTGTTTTTAACCCTACGTTGTGTGATGGGATGGCCGTAGATGGTGTGTAGAGGATGGGGGTAGGATTTTGTATATCTGTTCTGCTTATCGAATTCTACTATCTGTATCTATCATGGACTTAGGTCTGAATATGTATTTGACTGTATATGAAATTCTGTGTATGTTGCATGACTATTTTTGTCGGGTTACACACTGAGGTTATGAAAACTCACATCTGTTTGTTTATTCTGTTTAGGGAACCCATAGACTTAGGCGGGTCGGTGCGACGGAGGATTAGCGATGAACACTTGACTGAGATCTGTTTTTGTTTAGTAATAATAGTTTCATTTTAAAATCTAGTTTTCTTGAGAGTTTGTATTTTTTGGAACTCTCTGGACTGTATGGTTTTTAACTTTTGGATTTGGATTTCGTTTTGCATTCTTTTCTGCAACGTTGACAAAAACATTATGCAAACAAATGGTTTTAACAAATGGTTTTTCGAAAAACGAGCTTGATTTTGTTTAAAACTATTTCTAAACTTCCATTGCGAAATAAACAGTTAATTTTAAAGAACAACTTAAATCGGTTTCAATAATGTATATGTATAAACGAATATGTTATAATAACTGGACAATTGATCAAATTACTAAACATGATTTTATCGAAGTATTGTCAATTTCAAAATCTTACATCATAACACTCCCGGATTCGGCCATAACGTCTAGGCCGTGTTTAGGGTGTTACATTTTGGCTTCGCGTCGTTTGTTGTTTTTCAAGTTTTTCGTTACACATCTGGTCGTTTTTCGATGCAAACACTATTGCGAGGATTCCAGCACCTAAAACTGACATTTACTTAATGAATTAGCAAACGAAATGAGAATCGATTAAAAGGAAACGACCTTTGCTTCCAAAAATTTTAACCAAAACAATAGGGTATTCGGCTCTAACAACCACAACAGCCCCTAATTGTTGTTCGATAACTTACCCCTAAATGAACAATAGCCTCCAACTGATTCTAGATCGCTGAAGGATTAGTCGTCTCGCAAACTTCACTTAGAAAACAACACGATTAACAAATGAGGTTCATAGTACACTAAAACGTCAATTGTGCATGAGAAAACTAACTAAACCTTATCTTCATAAAAAAAAACAATACATAGGCCAATAAAGTTTAAAAATAAAATTCTAAACTACCAAACACTAACCACATGGCCGGCATATTTAGGGAGAACCAAAAATAATTTTTGCTTTGCACGTACGAGATTCAAAGACAAGACCTTAAGGTAAGATAAAGTCTTACCACTGAATCAGCAGACTCATTCTTGACATCAATTGAGTGAAAATAAATTTTAAACAAAATGTTCAACGCTAGGGGTTGGGACAAAAATAGTAAAAATTCAAGGAAAATGATTCAAGCCCAGAACCTTTCACACACAACCACACACTTAATCATGAACCAAAATAAATTACTTGTCAAGTTTTAACAATTCAAAAACTAAAATTTTGGGATGTTACATAGTCAAATAGACCCGAGTCCAAAATCCCACCCATGTTGATCTGAGCCCAAGAAAGCTTGAGCCTATAACAGACTTTAGGGGTGAACAAAACTTGATTTGATTCGAAAAAATAGAGAAAGATTTTAAATTTTGAGTTAATCGAATCGAGTTATTTGATTTTTCAAGTCTAATTGAATAAGTATTTCGAATTTCGAGTTTGAGCTGAGTTGAATTTTACAATTCGAATAACTCAAATAATAGATTGGTGTAAATACCGCTTGGTCCTTGCCAAATTTGAAAATAAGCAAATTGGTCTCTCTTTCAACAAAAGTTACAGAAAAATTTAAAATAATTTTTAAAATTCAAAATATTTGTAAAAATTTCAAAATTTATATTTTTTAAAAATTATAAAATTTTTAAAAAAATTCTAAAGAATATATAAAGAAATTTAACATTTTAAAACTTTTCTAAGATAATAATTTTGGGACCTAAATAAGTTAATTAATGATCATACTAAAGTATCTTCTTCTTTTTTTCTTCTTATTTTGCTTTGAAAAAGTTTTCAAATATATAACATTTCAAATTTATTTGGTCTAACATGAAATTAGTTATACTTCAATAAGATTTTAGTTCAACATGTTTAAATTATAATTTAACTCGAATAATTTTACTCAATTCGACTTGACTTCAATTTCATTCCACTTGACTCGATTCGAAAAAATTTCGAATTGAGTTAGGATGATAAAATAGGGCTCTTGAATTCAATTAACTCGAAAGTTTTTCACTAGATTCGATTGAATGCTCACCCCTAACAGATTTGCTTGAATTGGCTCGATTTTGTTTATTTTAATACCTAACTATAATAGATTATATACTAATATATAATATAATAACATAATAACATAATATAATATATAACTGTGATTAAAACAATTAATACATATATAACTATTAATTGGTCCAAAATCAAAACCGAATTTACAAACCGATTTGCTTTAATTGGATCAATTTGGTCGATTAAGTTGATTTTAATCGCTAACTATAATAAATGATATATTATTACATGATATATTAATATAATTATAACTATGACTAAAACTAATAATATACACACACACATATATATATATATATATATATATATATATATGAAACTATTATTATATTATAGATTACAATTAAAGATATAGTATTACATAATATCATAATCTTTAAGCATTAATGTATATATAAAAACTATTAATTTGTTATATGTTAAGAGGTGATGTTATATAATATAGTAGGAGGTAGAGCTCTCCATGAGCCGAGCTGGGTTGAGACCCAATTTCAAAAAAAATCATGCCCAGGCTCGTTTTTAGGTTGGGCCAAATTGTCTAACAAGTCCGTTTTACTATTCATAAAATAATAAAACATTAAAAAATTATATATTTAATTGATATTTTATATATTTTATAATTAAATTTAAATTTTAAATAAGTAACTTTTAATATTTAAATTGAATTCGAGTTGGGCTGACTCGAGGTACAAAAATCATTTTCCAAGCACGGTCCAAGTCGGGTTAGACAGGCTACTGGCCCTTGGATAGGTCTATTAGGAGAGCTAGCTTTCAAATGTATAAAGAGTATAAGGACTTAAAACATATTTTAACCAATATAATAATAAACAATAATATTTAATATTTAATATATTATGTATTACTATTACGATATGTGATATAATAACTTATTTTAAACCTATTAATACATACATTAAATTATTAATTGTCGAAAGAAAAAACCGAATTAACCGACCAATTTGCTTGAATTGGCTCGATTTAGCCGGTTACGTCAATTTTAATATCTAATTATAATAGATAATATACTATTACATAATATAATAATATAATATATAAATATTAATACATATATATATATAACTATTATTATATTAAGATTATAATAAAAGATATATTATTGATAGTTATGTGTAATTTAGTATATTATAGTACATGTAACAGCCCGATTTAGACCCTATTCGGAACAATGATTTCGGGACCACAAATCCGAGTCAGAAAAATATTTTAAAATTTTTTTCTGCGTTATTAATGTGTGAATTAATGCGTGTGAAAATCTCGTTTGAAAATTTTACTGTTTGGATGTCCGATTAAATAAAAGGGTTTAATCGCGTAAAATGAAAAAAGTTGGTAGTTAAATGTGAAAGTGCCTAATTGTTGTTGTCTTTATAATATGAAGTATTTATGTTGCAATTAGACCATAATTATAAATGGACGGTTAAGGACATGAATATAATGTTTGTATAATTATTTCATTAAGGATATATTAGTAATTAAAGTAATAATATATGATAAATAAAACATAAAATTTAAAAGCCATGCATTCATCTTTTTACAAGGGCCGAATTTTGTGAGAAAAGAAAAGAAATAAAGCTTTAAAGTTTCGGCCATATGCATGCTTGATTAAGGTATGTAATTAGTTCGGTTTTTGATAATTTTTACGTTTTTGAGATCGTTGCAGTGAAATGTACAAAGCCCATGCTTTAATTTTTTATTTTTATGAATATTTTGAGTTATGCCATTGATGAATAATTGAGTTTTGTGATGTTAGTTGATGAATTATGAAAGATATGTTTTGGATTAATATGTTTTGTATTGGAATTTTTGATGAATTTGAATAATTAGGGCTAAATTGTAAAGATAATAAATTGAGGGACTAAAAGTGAAATAATTATATGTATGGACTTGCATGAGTATAAGGAAGATTCGGCCTAAGCATGATGTATTCAAATTTTGTATATTTTGTGTTTTGTGCAATAGAGACTATTTTGTAAAAAAATTGAAATGTCAGAGGCAAAATGGCAATTTGCCCATTTATGTGTTTTTGGACTAAATTGAATGAAATTATGTTTGAATGAGTTTAATTTGAATATGTTTAGATCAAGAACCAAAGAAATCAAATTTAGATCGGGGGAAAACCAAAGTTGTCGAATAATCGTTCCGTTCCGATTATCGTTATTCGAGGTAAGTTTATAAGCAAATAGATGTTCTTAAATTTAAATAAATACGAGTTTATATCCTGAAATTAATTATGTGAGAGTATACATGTGATAGTTGAATGTGTATATGCTTGGGAGTTATGTTTACGAATTCGATTCGACCGAGTTACGACGTCTGAAAGCCCCGTATGAACCTTAAGAATAGCTAGAATATATATGTCATGACATAGGATTTTCGATATGTGTTCTCGTCTAAGACCACGTCTGGGACGTTGGCATCGATATGTGTTCTCGTGTGAGACCCTGTCTGGGACAGTGGCATCGATATGTGATTACATGTAAGACCACTTTTGGGACGTTGGCATTGTACGATATGTGTGATTATCCGATTATACTATTCAATTCTGAATGGTTCAACGGGCAATGATAAGTTATGATCGAATATGTAATCGAGCTAAAGTGATCAGGTATGTGATAGTTAAATTGCCTATTTGAAAATAAGGTAAGTTGACTATTTGATATGTGATACAAATTATATATGGTGCAAATGATATCTTAATGAAATGCGAAATTATGTATAAGACATGTATAATTTAGTAATTTATTTGCTTATGACTTACTAAGCTATGATAGCTTACTGTGTGTGTATGTTTGCCTCTGTTTTATAGATTTTGGAGTCTAGTTACGAGTTCGGGGATTGTCAGCAAAGTCTAACACACTATCAACTGCTTTCGGTATTTTTATAAGCTGAATTTCGAACCTATGGCATGTATAGGCTAGATTATATTTGGATATGTTTGATTTTGGTATGTGTATATATATAAGCTATGCGAAAATGGCTTGTTTATTTTGTTAAGTTTGGTTTCAAGGTTTGATCAAATTATGGTTATTTTTGGTTGTGGTTTTGGTGATTCGGCTATGGTTTATACATAGAAAAATATATGTGAACTTTGTTGATATGCTTTGTTAAGGTGTTATTATGTGATTTGGTATTAAAGTATATTCGATTATGGCATATAGGTGAAATAATGGTTGGATATATGGTTGAGTAATATGCTTAATGAATGGTTTTAGTTTGATATGTTTAAAGGTAATGTGTATTTTAATGATATATGATATGCGTGAGATATGCTTGATATGATGGATGGATGTATTCGACAATTGAGATTGAAAATAGATTATTATGTGAAATGTGGTAATTGTTTAATGATTTGTCATAGATATGTGGTTAACTGAGTAGGTAAAAATGCATAATGAGTTATTGATTATGGAATGGTCAATTAGGTTGGAAATGCAAGTATTTAAGTTGAATAAATGGTACATTATGAATTGAATATAAATTTTGGCTATATATATATATATATATGCAGAACCGAATTTGTATTCAATGAATTGGTCTCATGTATGACCTTTGATACATTGCAAGAAAGGTGATATTAACATGTTTAGATTCGGCTTTGATACTTTATAGCATTAGACAAGTGTTTGCTATATTTTATATATATATATATATATATATATATATATATATATATATATATTTGTGATGTGTTTGACGTGAAATGCAAATTATGATTGCCATATTGGTTTGGTTATATGAAATGTTACATGCGTGTAAAGTAATAGAGTAAAATGAAAGTAGACATTGAATAAAGCATATGTATTTAGCATGTTTTAATATTCGGCTATTGCATTGGAAATTGACTATATGAATAGTAATTCATGCTATAAGATAACAAAATGGTTACATGCAAATTTAATAAAATTGTTTTATGCTTTGTGTATTAATGATTAAGTACATTATAAAAGAATGAGTATACCGTAATTCATTTTGTGGTTGTATGAATTGGGTGTGTTTGGTTATGTTTTTGTAAAGATTTAACTTGTCTTTTGGCTTAATAATTTAATATAATGACTTAGATATTAGACATGCAAAATGGTTTTATAAAGCTATAGTAATAGAACTAATATTGATTTCTTTGGAAGATATGTTAATGCAATTTATGTTATAAGCTTATAAGTCATGATTCAAGAATTGTTAAACTGAAGTTACAAATGTATGCCTTCGAATATGATATGAGTGATTATGTGAATGTATAAAAGTTGTATCTTTTCCGGTAATGTCTCGTAATCCCATTCCGGCGACGGATACGAGTTAGGAGTGTTACAGTACATGTCTATAACTAGTAATGCATAAAATATTATTAAAAATTTTAAAATCTTAATAAAATATTATTTTTATTACAGTAGATTTTGAATTAGGTTTTAACTTTTATAGCTTATATTTGGATATTGAGTTTAATTTATTTTTATTTTGGACTTGAGATTTTGACTATATAATTAGTCTATTTTAGGTTTGGGTAATAATAAGTTTATTATTTGGGTTTGGGCTTATGATAATATATTAGAGTTTTCAAGTAAATAAATTAGAATATAAGTATTACGTTTATAAATTTAATAAAAATTATAAAAATTATTCAACTTTCAATATAATATAATATAATATAATAAATAATAAAATATACTTTCGTCAATTTATATGCATATCATATAATAATAGATTTTATACACAGTAAGTATTTTATTTGTTTTTATATAAAACAACTCTATTAAATATATATAATTTATGTTTTTTATAAAGCAAATTTGAATTACATTATCATTGTATAAAAGTAAAATAGATTATTACATTCGAAATTAAAATATTTATAACTTAAAAAATTGAAAATTATTTGAATCCATTAGTACTTGCACCATTCGATCTGAGCTCGAATTCAAAACAATTCAAGTATGAAATGACTCGATTCTGAAAAAGTCTAAACCCAAATTAATTCAAACTTGATAAAATGTGAATTCAAATTCGAAGAAAGCTCAATCCGAGCGCCCACACAAATCTACTTGTTTGCCACCTTTAGAAGAATGCAAGATTATCTAAGGAAAAAAAAAGATTACCCCACATTTTGAAATCTTAACACGTTGAGAATGTATTAGGATGAGTTTGGATGGACGGTACATTTACCTGTAATTAGTGTAAAAATAATGGTGACAGTGAAATTAAATACTATAATAATACTGTAGCGTGAGACAAAAAATAAGTTAAACACACCGCACCGCATCCCACCATTCATCTAAACTTATCATTAGAATCAAAACCTCTCATCTATAAAAGAAAATAAAAATACTTCAAAATAAAAAAAATACTTTAAATTTCTATACATCTAAAATTGAATTTTTCCACTTTTAATTTCAATAACTTAATACTTTTAGAATATAAAAAGATAAATCTATTAATTAACACGGTTAAACTTTTTATTATTATTTTAAAATGTTATAATAATAAATTTAATATAAATTTTTGATGATGTTAGTAATTAGTTAAATCTAAAAAATAAAAAATAAAATTAAATGTATGTGACGATAATTGAAGATTATCTGAACCTACAATAAATATGAAATTATACCAGCCTAGCTATTCCCGTATTTGAAAAAAAATACTTATTTATTCGCAAAAAGAGACTATTATTATTAAACCCTGACCCCTGACCGATAGGCGATACTATTAATATTATTTCCTTCTCTTCTTTCTTTTTCTATTTCATGGCTAAACCCCACAACTTTCCCGAGAAACAAACATGGGGTACCTGGGAGGAGCTTTTACTTGCCTGTGCCGTTCATCGTCACGGTAGCAACAGTTGGGACTCCGTTGCTATGGAACTACAGAAACGTACTTCTACGTTCCAACACCTCTTCTTTACTCCTCTCTCTTGTCAACAGAAGTTTCAAGACCTTGAACGCCGTTTCGCTGAAAACGGTGACGATGATGAAACTACTAATAACATCTCTACCAGTGCCGTTCCTTGGCTTGATGAGCTCCGAAAACTCCGCGTCGCTGAACTACGCCGCGAAGTCCAACAATATGATCTCTCCATCGTGTAAATTATTACTAAATCAATATTTTATAAAAATATTAAATTATTTATCATTTCGGGGCCAAAAATCGGTATTTTTGCTCGGTTATTTTACAGGTCCTTACAATTGAAGGTGCAGAAATTAAAAGAAGAGAGAGAACAGAGCTTGACAGAGAACGGAAAGGAAACTGAAAAATCGGATCTGGAGCGAGAAAAGGGAAGTGAAAAAAAGGAAGAAAACGAAACGGAGAATATTTCCCGAGGGCCCGTTAATAGCAGGGAAGAGTCCGAGCGGGAGAACCGTTCGGTAAATGAGTCGAACTCTACAGATCCGAAGGAGGAAGATCCGGGAACCGGACCTGACGAGGCGAAAGATGAACCGGAACCTGTCGAACCGGATGGAGGTGAAACGGGGAAAGAGGTGCAGAGCGTGAAGCCTGAGGGAGAAGCTTCGTGCAACGGGAGCTGTGATAGTGTGGCGAAGGGATCAGCTGAAAACTCCAAGCGAGTTGACCCGAGAGAAACCGGTGATTCACCGGAGTCAGTGGCCGAGTCTAAGGGAGAAGAACCTAATAGAGAGAGCAGCGATGTACAGAGCTCGGCTAGCTTGTCCGGGAAGGAAAAGAAAAATGCTGAACCGGGCGAACCGGATAATGGGGAATTGGACCAATCTCCCTCCATCAAGAAGGTGTCCGTTGAATCTCAGCCGTTGGTTGAGTTCCTTGAGATCTTCCAGTCTCATAAGCTCGGCGCCCTTTTCGAGCGCCGACTCGAAAGCCAGGTAAAACAAAATATTCTATATATTTTTAAAAAATATCAGTTTAATTTTAAAAAATATATTTTAATTACTATTTCTAATGAGAAAAAAAATAAAAAGAAGATTTTGATTGGTTCTACGCGGGTTAGATATAGAGCATCATCCTATAAATATTGTTGGTCCAATTAGGCGATGACGTGTCGGCAGAGTTAGGTTTGGTGATTTTGAAGATATATGGATCATAGCTGATCTGATTTTGGGGATTTAACTTTTTATTAATTTGAAATAGCTGGATATCAATTTAATTGAGAAATATTAAACAATCTTTTTAATTAAAAATAATATATTATTATGGGAATTTTTATCTTTTATAATTTTATATAGAACCTATATAAGGCAACCATTTTAATAAAAACCTTCATTTGTTTTTATGTAACTTTTTTTAGATAAGATGTGGTTCAGTTTAATATCAATTAGGTTAAAATATACCATAACTTCTTATACTCTTCAAAAATATGAATTTAGTCACTAGATTTTTATTTATAAAAATTTAATCTCTATTTTTTAAAATTTAAAAGTCAGGTATAATTGTTAATATTATTAAATTTTTTGTTAAATTTATTGTCCTAACATTTAGAAATAAAAAATATTTGCGTTATAGTAATATAACTAAAAATAAATAACATTGTAATTAATAGGCTGAAATTAAATTGTAATTTTTACTATAATAAAAATTAAATTTTATCATTTTAATAGTTTATATATTTATAATTTTTAAAAAATTAAATTAAATTTTTTATCATGTTAAGGAGACTAAAATTTAACTTTATTTTTACTAATTAAAATTTTAAAAATTTTAAGGGACCTAAAAGAAAATATTTTATTTTAAGGGGTCGGGCCTTGCCAGTGCACTAGCTACTCACTTTTTTGTAATTTTGAAATATGAAAAATATAGCAACTAAATTCTTAAAAACAAAATTTAAATTTAAATTTTGAACTTAGAATTTAACCTATTGATCATGTGGGGGGATAATTGAATTTTTTTCGTGCGTTTAGGCTAGAGCTACCTGTAATGAGGATTTCTTTTTCATTTTTTCTTTTTTCTTAAAAGAAGGTTATAGATGCATGCAAGCGTAGATTAACAGGGTGGTACTAGTTTTTTAGTGGTTTGAATTGACGAAAAAGTCCCTTTCATTCTTTGTCTTTCTCGTGTGAATAATATCATGTGCTGCAGAGATGTTGGTTTGGGCCCATGCGTAGGATTAGGGTTTTTTATAATTACCGAGAATTAGAGTTTTTTTTGGTCTAGAAAAGATTTTTGTTCTTTTTAGTCATATGTCACGAGTCAAATGTGTTGGAAGATTAATAAAAAATTATAAAAAAAAATTAAGTTGTATTTTTAATTTAAATACAATTTATTTATTTATTTTTAAACTACTTTTTAATCTAAAAGAATATCCATTTCTTTATTTAAAAAAATGGAGAATTGTGGTTTATTTTTAATATTAATATTTTTTTACTATAGTGTAGAAAGATGTCGGTTTTATTAAATTTGGTAATAAAAAAAAACTCTAGTATATATTATATTTATGATGTAGGCGTCATTGGCTGGTTCCATCCTTGCATATTTCTCAATAAATAAGAATGTTGAAGGTTGGCCCGGACATCGGTGTTGTTGTGATTAATATTATTGAACCTTGTTAAATCTCATTATATAAATTTTATTATTGTTAATTGTCACATAAAGTTACGTTGTCAATTTCGTAGAAAGAACCAAGAATTTTAACTTCAGAGGCCATATTCATAAGCTTATATATATATATTAATGTTGGCATTATTTAGAGTTAGGAGGAAGGAAAGCAGTGAACTGAGGGTCCATTTGGTAACGCGATGAAGAGTTGTTAGTTGGTCCATTCTCTTGCTGTGAACCTGGCATTATTTTTTTTAGGTGTAATGAGTTGTGTGAAGGCACAAAAAATCCATTGGGCATGTAAATTGTTCTAAAAAATATGGTGGTTAGGTTATCTTATCCCAGTAAGAAACTTGGAAAGCCTTTCTTCTTCTTTTTTTCGAGTCTCCAGCTCGGGGGCGGCGCCACCCCTAAAATGGGAGATTGCACTTCTGATTATTTTAAATTTATAAAATTATAAGTCTGTATATAGTAAATTTGCACTTTTAACCCTCCAAAAAATAAAATTTTGATTTAGTTCTTGAAAAATTATAAATATAAAGATATAAGCTAATAAAATAGTGAAATTATATTTTAATTCATAAAAATATAAAACTTTATTCCGATTCTCTTAGAAAAAATTTCCGACTTGGCCTTACTCCAACCTATGTATGTTTGATCAGTGATCTGTTGGGAGTAATAATTAATTTTATTTTCAGTCTTTTGCAAGCTGTTAGTAGTTTCCATTCTCCCATCTTCTCCCATCTTTTCATTTTAAATACAATTAAGGAGCCTGGAACCTTATTTGTGTCGACCCCACGTGAACACTTGCATGTTTTATGTCTAAAGAAACAAAAGCATGTGTCTACCACTTAGGTTTAGTTTTTATTTAGTTGATTGGGGAAAGGTATGAGTTAGATACATGTCTTTTGTTTTGGTTTTGGTTTTGATTTTAGGTGGCAATTAGAAATAAGAAATTTTCTTTTTGTAAATCCGGTAATTGTTGGATGTTTGAAGGATGTCCTTTTTTACGAAGTAGTTGCATGAACCAAAATCTTTAGTTGTTACTCGTAATGGTCTTCAAATAAAAACAAAAGCTTGTGTGTGCTGTGGAATTAAACTGCTGTCTTTAGCCTATGTGCTCCCGTTAGTTGCAATTTCTATAAAATTAATTTTAATGCTAGGCAACTGAAGAACACAATTAGGCGCTAAGATGGTGATTTATGATTAAATTTCAATATTGCAGAAAACACCGGATTACTCGAACTTGATCCGGCAACATCTTGACTTAGAGACTATTGGCATGAGGGTTGAAGAAGGTTGGTATTCAGGATGTAAAAGCAAGTTCTTTAGGGACTTGCTGTTGCTTTTAACCAATGCCATCATTTTCTTTGGCAAGGAATCCTCAGAATACGCCGCAGCTATTGAGTTTCGACAACTTGTCTCAAAGGAGATCGGTGCCCAGTTTCGCAATTCAAGCGTATTGCCCAAAGAACAATCACCAAGTAGGGTGCCTGAATCCCAGATGCCTTTGAAACCAGAACCTCAACTGTCACTTTCCTTGTCAATGAAACCTAAACTATCAGTCCCATTGATTGCTTGTCGCAAACGCAGCTCGATTGCTGCCAAATCGTCAACATCATCTTCAGGGCAAGAGAAAAAAAGGCAGCTGCTAGCTTCATTGATGAATGAGAAACCAGCTCTAGGTTGGAAGCAGCATGATAAATCCACTGAGGAAAGTCCTGTAGCAAAGAAGAGAACAAGAGAAAGTTCGGCCTCGGGTTCAAGAAAAGCAAGCAAAAATGCAAAGGCTCGGTGTAACACAAACACAAACAAGAATTCAGGTACCAATGCCAATGCTGCAATTTCAAGCAAAGGTGGATCCTCAAATGATAACTCAGAATCCAAGGGTGGTGAGAAGGAGAAGAGCAACAGCAAAACTGCGAGTTCAAAGAAACCAAGTGCAGCGAATTTCTTGAATAGAATGAGGAGCTCTTTATCCGGTAATGAGCCATTGACAGAGACACTGAAGGGTGTGATTAGTTCTGATAAGGGAAAAGGAGGGGGAGATGCAGGTGAGCATAAGAAAAACAGCTCTAGCAGCAAAGGTGATCAACAGAAGGATCGAACTCCGACTCCACGGACACGTTCTGGTGGAAAAAGAACGAGTCCGGCAAAGAGGAGTACAGGAAGACCGCCTAAAAGAGTGCCTGCCACCCAATCAGCTCCTCCTGGTAAACGGGGAAGGGAAGCTGTTGAGAACCATTCAGGTGGTGGACAGGCAAAGAAGCGTTCAAGAAAATGAAGGACAGTTTCAGTACTCCATTTTTAGTATTGTTGTAAGATTTTTCTTTCAGCATCATAGGCAGTTAAATTATATTTTGTTCAATGAATTTATATATGTTTTGCGGCAGGGTGGAGAATGTCATCTGACTATAGAAAAAGTTATGCAAAACCACGACATAGAAAAGAATACAAAATACGAGGCTAACGTTGAATTTTTTTTATTGGTTAAATAAGTCGTTTTTTTTCAAGATTTAGGGAAATAGGTTGTTTTTAGAGAGTGTTTGACAATGTCTCCATTTGGACGAGCTTTTAATAGACATGTTAGGAAAAGCGTATTTAATTGGAAGTGTTTTTCTGAAAATTTCAAAGAAAACGTATCCGGTTGGGCGTGCTTTCCCTGACATGTCAATAGAAAGCTCATTCAGTTGGACAAGCTTTTCTATTAACTATGTAGAAAGTTTGTTTAGTTGGACGTGTTTTTACACTCTTTAAAATCACCTTATTTTTTTTAATTATGAAAAAAAAATGGCCTATTTGGTTAATTTAATAAAATTGGTACATATTACCTATATAACCAAAATACAATACCATAAAAAGAAATTTAATAATACAGTTGTGATATTAATAATACCTAAACATATTAAATAATAATTTGTGGTATTAAACACTTTCCAATTTTAATAATAGACTAATCCTTATAATTTGGGATGAAATGTGTACTCAATCCAATATAAAACAATTTTGAGAAATTGTTATTTTTTCAAAATTAGTAAGAATTTATTTATAAATGTAAATTTTATTTTTGGGGAATAACAATTCTATCGGTTTCTATAAGAGAATGAGATTTACTTTCGATTAAAAATTAGGAACATTTAGTATCCGTCTCGCTCAAAGCATAGAAATTATTTTAGGAAAATGTTTATTGTTATAAATATTACAAACCAACTAGATTTTCAAATTTTTTATTTTTTCGTTGTGCAAAAAAAGTTGTTTTCAAACAGGGTTTTTTCAACATGCATATTATACTTTGGATGTACCGATGAGGCACTGGGTGCCGAATATCTTACTATGATTGTTAGATGATTTGTGTTTTCATCTTGAGTCTGTTTGATTATTAGGGATTATGAAAACATATATTTTACTATTGGTATTGGATATTGAATTGTATAATTGTATCTTGATGTTTAAACAATAAATGATGGAATGTGAAATGTCATATGATCTAGTTATCACAAGCCTGAGAGCTAGTTCAGTTATATAACAAATCAATGGATTTGAGAATCAAATAAAAAAGTGCAATGACCCTTGTGTTATGCTATATTATTCATGTAATTGAAATATATGGTATAACGACTAAATGTTGATATATGACATGTTGATTAGCACAAATTGTGATGTTTAGTTTACGAGACTAGTAATACAACTATGATTTAGATAGTATTTGTGTATCATATTATGTGTTTTTGGTACCTTGCTTCTAGTTTGTTATTGATTTAAATCATGTTTGCATTACTGAGCCCTATTATTCAACGTACAATTTGTTTATTTTCGTGTGCAAATAATGTAGATCTTGAAGTCTTAAGGTGATCGGCAATGTCTAAAATTCAACTCTTGATTCAACAAACTTGTATAGTTTCTGTTGCGTTTATAGCAAATAATATATATCTAATCTCTTGAGTTGATCTTAGGGTTGGTTTTGAAGTTTTGGTTTTAGGAAATGGTTACATTATGAATACGATACCATATATGTTGGAGGTATGTATACGTAGTTAGTGAATTAATGGGTTGCTTGCCCATTTGACAATTTTATGCTTGTAAATGAGTTATTTCTTGCTTGCCAAGTAGATGAATAGGTGCATATACTTGTAATCATGTATGAATGAATGTTGATATGTTAAGAATGATAATTCGGCATTTGTGAATGTGATGATTTGATCAGTAGCCTGAAACACTTACATGATTAATAGCAAAATACTAAATAAATACATGTTGAACAAGAACTTGCAGCTAGCTTTTCCTCCCAAATCAAATGGAGGAAAAGAACAAAAGAAAACAAAATTCAATAATAAGATTCATCGATGGACTATGTGTATTTTACAGAAATAAAAGATCACTATGTATACACATATTGATTACCACTTTCACCATCAGATGCATCAGCAAGCCTTACAATAGCATTGATGAGCGCTTGTTCCTGCCCTGCATTAGATATAATGGTTAAACTTGCAGTACTCATGTTACAAGAGGAAAGAATCATTAGAATAAAAGATATAACTAGGAAGGAGGTTTGGGATTCTGATTTCATTTTATTTCCTGAACTTTCATTTTAGCTTAAATAAAACTTTCCTAGTATGATAGGATATTAGGGTTGCTCTTATTGTAAACCTCTATTTTAGGGGAAATTTACCAAGGAATAAAACAAGTTGAATTTGCAGTAAATTAAGGTAGGCAACTTTCATAGAGTTCTAGGGTAGGCTACTCCCTTAGAGTTCCATCACCGTAGGCAAAACCAGGAATCGAAATACGGGCAAAGACCCTTCTGTCGGATCTGATTTTTCTGTTAAATCACCCCATAACTCGATCTCAAGCCTGTGGTCATAACAACTAAGCAATAAAAAGAATGTATTCAGGCTATGTGAATCATATTCTTACTTTCAGCTTCTTCTTTGCTTTCTCAAGCTCAACAAGATCGGGATGACTTGTATCAAAAGCCCTTTCCACCTGTTGAAGCGAGCAAAAAAAAATTAGCTGACATCTTATAGCGTAAATTATCCCATTTTGGCAGTTTCAGTTTAGCTGGCTCTCCATAAATATCTCATTTACTAGCATCTTTGTGCAAAATAATTCAATCTCATTCGGAAGTTTCTTTTCGGTACCATTCTGTGAAGGCAAAAGTTCTTTTCTTGATTGGCCCTTCATTGAACCTCGGCCTCTTCCTAGTATTGGAGCAGGATCACCACGACTAAAGGATTTCTTAGCTGCATGGAAACCAAGGCCCCTTCGGTAAGAGATACCTGGGTCCTCCCCATCTCATCTGATATTGTCAGGAGAAATCTGTAATAGTTAGGAGATCAATATTGTTCTCAATAAAATGTATAGAGAAAACTATTTGTTGGTAAGAAGCGATGAAACAAAACCATTGGCAAACTTAGATAATTAAAACAAGGGTAAACTACTAAAGTAGTCACTTTTGTTTACCTCAGTTTACATTTTAGTCACTTATGTTTGAAATGTTACATTTTAGTCACTTATGTTATCGCATTGTAATATTTTAGTCACTGAGCCGTTAATTTCCGTTAACGGTGTAACATTAAGTTGATGTTGTACGTCAAATCATCATTTCAAACAAAAATTTTAGGTTAATTTATACAATTGGTCCCCATATTTTTTTGTTTTAAGTAATTTAAATTTTTTTTTATGTTCTTTTTACTTTCCTTTTTTTCCCCTTTATTTTTCATTCTCTTCTGCTTTTCTTTTTGTTTTCTTTCATTCTCCATTTCTTTTAACATAGTTTTTCTATGTTTGCCATTTGTTAAAACTAGTTAACAAGTTTGCCTCACTCGGGATAAACTATCAAAAATAGTTATATAAAAACTACCAAAATAGATTTGATTGGTAATATGTTTCTTCTAACCCTTTTATTTCAATAAAAAATCATATAAACTTAATTTAGGGAAAGAATTATGCTAGGTTATAACCCTTTTAATAATATGTAAGTTAAGTAAAAAATGATATAAAAATTATAATATATAACCTTTTAAAAAAATGTTTTATAAAATGTCCAATAACTTTCATAACACTTCTTATAAATAATATAGTTTTTTTATCGTAACTTTAGAAAGTTATTTTTTATGAATAAATTGTGTTAAAAAATAAACACTTTTTTTTTCTTACGAATAAACATATTATTTCTATAATATATAGCATGAACACATAAATAAGTTATGTCCATACTTCTTGGCCATAACTTTTTATATATAAATATATTATGACTTAAATTATTTTTTATAATAAATTTTTTGGCCACAACTTAAAGAAGATTAGGACTTAACATAATATAATTTTTGGTTATAACTTTATAAAGTACACATAAATTATTTTTGTAATATAATTTTTTACCATAATCATCCCAATCACTCATCTATGTTTATGCTTATAATAAAAAAAATTATAACTTAAACATGTACAAAAAAATCGGGTGTAATTACTTGTATAATTACTCAAATTCTTACCCTTCCCTTAAAAATTATAATTTTTTATTAAAAAATAGCAATACCAACCAAATAAGAGTAGGCGTCAATTTTTTAAAAAAATCTTATAACCATTACATTTTAATGGGCCGGTATTGTTATTTTTTATAAAAAAAATTTATAACATTTTTTTTTATAAATTTTGTTTATAGTTATTTTTATGATTTTTTAAATAATTATTAAAATTTAAAAGGCTTAATTGATTTTTTTTGAATTTATTAATAAGGGTTTTTTTTGACCTTTTTGCCTTATTAGTTCAAAAAATTTCTAATTTACTTCCAATAAAATAGTAGGGGTCAAATTGAATAAATGTGTAAAGATTGAGGGCTAAACTTGTTATTATACCTTATATATAAACACTGCATTTTAACAAATGGGATGTTTCGCTTTTACTCATCTAACGTACTAATAGGGGTGTTCAATCGGTTAACCGACCTAAACTACCATTAATCGAATTAACTGACCCTTTTAAACTCTTAACTGTTAATTTAACCGAATTTAAAAAAAAATTAATCAAACCGAATTTTTTTAAAAAAAATTAATTGAACCGAACTTTTTTGGTCAGTTACCCGAATTAATTTGATTTTACCAGAAATTTGCACACCCCTACGTACTAGGGCTAATTTGCCCAAATTTTCAGTAGAGGGGCTAAAATGAAATCTAAGATATAGTTTATGGGTTAGTTGCCATAATATTATAATGTTTTAATCATTAATGCATATATATATTTATAAACTATTAATATATTATATATTATATATTATATGCTATGTAATAGTATTGTATATTAGGAATGTTAACTTTCAAATGTATGAAAAGTATAGATACTTAGAACATATTTCAACCAATATAGTAAATAGGATTTAATAATTAATGTATTATGTATTACTATTACAATATTGGGTATAGTATTACATAATATAATAATATATTTTAAACTTATTAATACATATATAACTATTAATTGGTCCAAAATGAAAACTGAATTTATAAATTGATTCGCTTGGATTGACTCAATTTTGTCAATTAAGTTGGTTTTAACCGCTAACTATAATAGATGATATACTATTACATAATATAATAATATAGTATATAACTATGACTAAAACTATCAATACACATATATAACTATTATTATGTTATAAATTATAATAAAAGATAGTATTACATAATATTATAATCTTTATTTCTTTTTTTGGTAAAAAATGTTCATTCATTAATGCATATATATAAACTATTAGTTTATTATATATTATATGATATAAGATAGCATTATATAATATAGTAGAAGGGCTAATTTTCAAATGTACGAAGAGTATAGAGACTTAAAGTATAAATCAACCAAGATAATAATAAACAATAATATTTAATTTTTTTTTTGAACAATATCATTATAAGATTTGATCATATCTCCTTCTTTTTTTTTTTTTTTTTTTTTTACATAATACTTAGAACTACCCATAGCTAGGGGTGAGTATTCGATTGAGTCGAGTCGAATCGAGTCAAAAAATTTCGAGTTAGTCGAGTTGATGAATCTTATTTTAGCAACTGAACTCAATTTGAGTTTTTTTCGAATCGGATCGAATTGAGTCAAAAAAGTTCGAGTCAAGTCAAGTCAACGAATCCTATTATTTATCCTTAATGTTGCGTTTACATGAACCGTTTATTTAACTAGTAAACGAAGTACAAAGTTATTTATCTACATAAACAATATAATGGTTTTATCTTTTAACTTAATGAATAAACATTTATCAAAACAACGTAGTTTTACCTTCTAACTTAATTGTTTTGACTTTTAACTTTAGAAAAGGTAAACATTTATCGAAACGGCGTAGTTTTGCCTTTTCTTATTCGGATTTTCGGATAACTCGAATTGTGTAATTTATATTCGAGTTAAACCGAAAAACTTAACTTTTTATTCGAGTTTATCCAAATAATTTGATTAACTCAAATAACTTGAACTATTTAATTTAAAATTTGAAAAAATTATCAAGTTTTTTGAATCGAATCGGATTTTACTCACCCCTACCCATAGCCCTTCCTCAACCCATAAATAGGAGGATTGTAACAGCCCGTTTTTCAGTGGTATCAGAAACAGTAATTTGGAGACCATAATTTCGATAAGAGAATTTGTAGATATATTTAATTAATATTTATGAGTTAAATATAGTACAACAGTGAATCTTGATTTAATATATTTTAATAATTGGTCAATTAGTAAAGATATAAGTGGTGCATACCGAAAGTTAAATGGTTTTCGAAAATAAGGATCAAGACCTCGTTTCTGTAAATTGATCCCATGAATATTTTTATTAAATACTTACAGAGATGTTATATAGGTGAATTGATGTTTGGTCCAAATTTTTTGATGAATTGATTGTTAATTAAGGAAAAAGGATTAAATTGTAAAAACTACAAAAGTCAATTGCTATTAGTTTATAAGTGCTAATTGAGTATAAAAGTATAATTGGATGGTTTTATATGGAAATTTAGCTATAATTATGTTAATGGCTTGTTATTCATTTGTTTATATTATAATATATGTTATAATTTAATTAATGTAAATGATTAAAGAATAATACAACAAAAACAAAGTCATATTCTTCGCCACTTTCATCTTTTCACCGAAACATTAAAAAGAAAAGTTTGGAAGCTATGTTTGAATGCTTTAAAAGTTCGGTGGTTTGCATGTTGCGAATATAGGAGGATATGAGTTAGAGTGTGTTGAAATGTACTATACTCCTATTTATGGGTTGGGGAGGGACTATGAATAGTTCTAAGTATTATGTCAAGAAGAACAAATATAATCGAAATCTATAAAAAATATTGTTAAAAAAACTATTATTATATTAAGATTATAATAAAGTATATAGTATCCATAGTTAGAATACATGTCTATAACTAATAGTACATAAAATACTATTAAAAAGATTAATATATTAATACAATATTATTTTTATTAAATTAAATTAAAATTTGAATTTGATTTTAACTTTTACAATTTGTCTTTGAGTTATTTTTATTTTGGACTATTTTAGGTTTGAGTAATAATAAGTATATTATTTGCTTTAGGCTTAATATAATATTTTAGAGTTTTGAAATAAATAATTTATAATATGAGTATTAAGTTAAGAAATTTAATAAAAAATATAAAAGTTATTCAATTATAAATACAAATAATAAATTTTAAGAAAAGAAAAAGAAAGAAGTAGAAGGAGAAAATACTGATTTCATTCCATGCCTTGAGAATATAATAGAAATTCTGTTGTAACAAACTGTACCAGATACTTCACTTTTTTAACAGCTAGCATGAAAATAAAATAGCAAATGAGTCATTCAGAGGAAAAGTCATTAAATCAGTCCCTTGGCCTTGCTGGAGGAATCAGCCCGCTACTAATTGGTGCTAACTTGGTCCGCCTCGCCCTCCTTCTTTAAGTCCATCAATCAGCCCAATAACCTTAGGCCTGTTCCTTCTGGTTCGGCATCCCAGGGCTCCCTTTCCCATTCTTTCAATTTCCGGATTACCTTCTAAATTCATGACACCCCTCCTATATTCAAAGAGAGTAGAATACTTCAAAACAATGAATAATAAAATATATGCTCCAACTCCATTCATTTAGATTTTAGTGTTACTATATTTATTTCTAATTAACATTATTAAAATTTTTGTAAATACATATTATTATTTTAAAATGTCAATAGGTTTTGTTTTATGATGTTAATAATTAGATTTAAATTATAAAATTTTTCAATACGAGGAAGATATTTGAAGATGATTTTAACCTACAATAGAAATGAAATTGAAGCAGCCTAGCTACTCCCTTAAAAATTCTAGGGTACAAACGAATCATAAATAGAAAAATTTATTTGAATAAAAAGGTACTTATTTATTCGCAAAAAGAGACCTATTATTGAACCGTGACCGATACTATTAATATCTTTTCCTTCTCTTCTTTTCGTTTATTTCATGGCTAAACCCCACAGCTTTCCCGGGAAACAAACATGGGGTACCTGGGAGGAGCTTTTACTCGCCTGCGCCGTTCATCGTTACGGTAACAACAGTTGGGACTCCGTTGCTATGGAACTACAGAAGCGAACTTCTACGTTCCAACATCTCTTCTTTACTCCCCTTTCTTGTCAACAGAAGTTTCAAGACCTTAAACGCCGTTTCGCTGAAAACGGCGACGACGGCGAAACTACTAATAACAACATCTCCACCAGCACCGTTCCTTGGCTTGATGAGCTCCGGAGACTCCGCGTCGCCGAACTACGCCGCGAAGTCCAACAATATGATCTCTCTATCGTGTAAATTATTACTAAATCATTTTTTTAATAAAAATATTAAATTACTTCTTTTGGGGTGGGGGGCAAAAATCGATAACATTTTTCTGTTACTTTACAGGTCCTTACAAATGAAGGTGCAGAAATTAAAAGAAGAGAGAGAACAGAGCTTGACAGAGAACGGAAAGGAAACTGAAAAATCGGATCTGGAGCGAGAAAAGGGAAGTGAAAAAAAGGAAGAAAACGAAGCGGAAAACATTGCCCGACGGCCCGTTAATAGCAGGGAAGAGTCCGAGCGGGAGAACCATTCGGTAAACGAGTCGAACTCTACAGATCCGAAAGAGGAATCTCCGGAAACCGGACCAGACGAAGCGAAAGATGAACCGGAACCTGTCGAACCGCATGGAGGTGAAACGGGGAAAGAGGTGCAGAGCTTGAAGCCTGGGGGAGAAGCTTCGTGCAACGGGAGCTGTGATAGTGTGGCGAAGGGATCAGCTGAAAACTCAGAGCGAGTTGACCCGAGAGAAACCGGTGATTCGCCGGAGTCAGTGGCCGAGTCTAAGGGAGAAGAACCTAATAGAGAGAGCAGCGATGTACAGAGCTCGGCTAGCTTGTCCGGGAAGGAAAAGAAAAATGCTGAACCGGACGAACCGGATAATGGGGAGTTGGACCAATCTCCCTCCATCAAGAAGGTGTCCGTTGAATCTCAGCCGTTGGTTGCGTTCCTCGAGATCTTCCGGTCTCATAAGCTCGGCTCCCTTTTCGAGCGCCGACTCGGAAGCCAGGTAAAACAAAATATTCTATATATATATATTTAAAATATTGGTTTAATTTTTTTTAAAAAATTGTTTAATTACTATTTATAACGAGGAAAAAAATTAAAAAGAAGATTTTGATTGGTTGCTGCGCGGGTTAGATATAGAGCATCACGGTCCAATCTGGCAATGACGGGTCGGCAGGGTTAGGTTTGGCGATTTTGAAGATAAATGGATAAATACTATTTGGTATTTGAAATTTAAGAAAGTTTTGGTTATCTAATTTATGTAATCGGCCCATTAAAATTAATCTTGCCCGTTGATCTGATTTAGCGGATTAATCTTTTATTAATTTAAAATAATTCAACACCAAGATTGAAAAATATTAAAAATCTTTTTAATTAAAAAATAATATATTATTATGATAAATTTTTTATAATTTTATATAAAACCTACGAGGCTGCCATTTTATTTAAAAACTTAAAATAAGTATAATTGTTAGTACTGTTAATATCACTTCATAATAATGTAATTAAAAAAATATTTAAAATATAAAAGATATAGGGATTAAATTATTAAAAATATAACTACAATGATTATGCAAGGAGATAGATGGTAACCTATTAGTTGTGTGCGGAGAAGAATTGATTTTCTTTTTCGTGCGTTTAGGTTAGATCTACCTATGAAGAGGATTTTTCTTATTTAAAGAAAGAAGAATGTTAGAGCTACATGCAAGCGTAGATTAATACGGTGGTACTAGTTTTTTTAGTGGTTTGAATTGACGAAAAAGTCCCTTTCATTTTTTGTCTTCTCGTGTGAATAATATCATGTGCTGCAGAGATGTTGGTTTGGGCCCATGCGTAGAATTAAGGTTTTTTTTATAATTACCTAGAATTAGGTATTTTTTGTCTGGAGAAAAGATTTTTGTTCTTTTTAATCATATGTGACGAGTCAAATATGTTGGAAAATTAATAAAAAATTATAAAAAAATTAAGTTGTATTTTTAATTTAAATAAAATTTATTTATTTATTTTTAAACAACTTTTTTATCTAAAAGAATATCCATTTCTTTATTTAAAAAAAATGGAGAATTCTGGTTTATTTTTAATATTAATATTAGTTTTTTTACTATACTTGTAGCCAGTATATATTATATTTATGATCTAGGCAAGGTTGGCCTGGACATTGGTGGTGTTGTGATTAATATTATTGAACCTTTTTAAATCTCATTATATAAATTTTATTATCGTTAATTGTTAATTTCGTAGAATGAACCAAGAATTCTTAACTTCAGACGTCATATTCATAAGCTTATATATATATATATATATTAATGTTGGCATTATTTAGAGTTAGGAGGAAGGAAAGCAGTGAACTGAGGGTCCATTTGATAACCCGATGAAGAGTTGTTAGTTGGTCCACTCTCTTGCTGTGAACCTGGCATTATTTTTTTTAGGGGTAATGAGTTCTGTGAAGGCACAAAAAATCCATTGGGCACGTAAATTGTTCTAAAAAAATATGGTGGTTAGCTTATCTTAGCCGAGTAAGAAACTTGGAGAAGGCTTTCTTTCTTTTTCTTTTTTATTTTCAATCTCCAGCTCAGGGGCGGCGGCGCCACCCCTAAAATTGGAAATTGCACTTTTGATTTTTTAAAATTTATAAAATTATAAGTCCGTATATAATAAACTTGCACTTTTAACTCTCCAAAAAATAAAATTTTGATTTAGTTCTTGAAAAATTATATAATATAAGCAAATAAAATAGTGAAATTATATTTTTACTCTCATAAAAATATATAACTTTATTTCGATCCACTTTGAAAATGAAATTGAAAATAAAATTAATTATTACTCACGACATATCAGAAATTTTTTCTGTCTTTTCCAAGCTGTTTGTAGTTTCCATTTTTCCATCTTTTCATTTTAAATGGAACTAAGGAGCCTGGAACCTAATTTGCGTCGACCCCACGTGATCACTTGTATATTATTCTTGTTTAGTTGTATTTTATGTCTAAAGAAACAAAAGCATGTGTCTACTACTTAGGTTTAGTTCTTATTTAGTTGATTGGGGAAGGTATGAGTTAGATGTCTTTTGTCTTGGTAAATCCGGTAATTTTTGGATTTTTGAAGGATGTCTGCGTGAACCAAAATCTTTAGTTGTTACTCATAATGGTCTTCAAATAAAAACAAAAGCTTGTGTGTGCTGTGAACTGCTGTCTTTAGCCTATGTGCTCCCGTTAGTTGCTATTTCTATAAAATTAATTTTAATGCTAGGCAATTGAAGAACACAATTAGGTGCTACGATGGTGATTTATGGTTAATTTTCAATATTGCAGAAAACACCGGATTACTCAAACTTGATCCGGCAACATCTTGACTTAGAGACTATTGGCATGAGGGTTGAAGAAGGCTGGTATTCAGGATGTAAAAGCAAGTTCTTTAGAGACTTGCTGTTGCTTTTAACCAATGCCATCATTTTCTTCAGCAAGGAATCCTCAGAATACGCTGCGGCTATTGAGTTTCGACAACTTGTCTCCAAGGAGATTGGTACCCAGTTTCGCAATTCAAGCGTATTGCCCAAAGAACAATCATCAAGTAGGGTGCCTGAATCCCAGATGCCTTTGAAACCAGAACCCCAACTGTCACTCTCCTTGTCAATGAAACCTAAACTATCAGTCCCATTGATTGCTTGTCGCAAACGCAGCTCGATTGCTGCCAAATCGTCAACATCATCTTCAGGGCAAGAGAAAAAAAGGCAGCTGCTAGCTTCATTGATGAATGAGAAACCGGCTCTAGGTTGGAAGCAGCATGACAAATCCACTGAGGAAAGTCCTGTAGCAAAGAAGAAAACAAGAGAAAGTTCGGCCTCAGGTTCAAGGAAAGCAAGCAAAAATGCAAAGGCTAGGAGTAATACAAACACAAACAAGAATCCAGGTACCAATACCAATGCTGCCATTTCAAGCAAAGGTGGATCCTCAAATGATAACTCGGAATCCAAGGGTGGTGAGAAGGAGAAGAGCAACAGCAAAACTGCGAGTTCAAAGAAGCCAAGTGCAGCGAATTTCTTGAATAGAATGAGGAGCTCTTTATCCGGTAATGAGCTATTGACAGAGACACTGAAGGGTGTGATTAGTTCTGATAAGGGAAAAGGAGGAGGAGATGCAGGTGAGCATAAGAAAAACAGCGCCAGCAGCAAAGGTGATCAACAGAAGGATCGAACTCCGACTCCACGGACACGTTCTGGCGGAAAAAGAACGAGTCCGGCAAAGAGGAGTACAGGAAGACCGCCTAAAAGAGTGCCTGCCACCCAATCAGCTCCTCCTGGTAAACGGGGAAGGGAAGCTGTTGAGAACCATTCAGGTGGTGGACAGGCAAAGAAGCGTTCAAGAAAATGAAGGACAGTTTGAGTATTCCATTTTTAGTATTGTTGTAAGATTTTTTTTCAGCATCATAGGCAGTTAAAATATATTTTGTTCAATGAATTTATATGTGTTCAACGGCAGGGTGGAGAATGTCATCTGATTATAGAAGAAGTTGGTTTTGATTTTGCACGATTTCTCTAACAGTATGTATGCAGGACCACGACATTGAGAATACAATATCATAAAAAAGAAATAATAATACGGTTCTGAATATGTTAAATAATAATGTGTGGTATTAAACACACTTCAATTCCATTATAAAATAACTTGTTTTAGATATTTGAATTCCTCTCTACATTCTTGCATGGAAGTTATTTAGGTTTTATCTGCGTTTTGTAATTTATTTTCGAATTTTATTTTATTTTTATTTTTTTAGAAAGCTGATGGTAAATTTATTAAGGCTAAAAAGGGTCGATATTGCATTGTCGTTGAGGGCAGGCAAAAATGTTTTGGCTGAATTCCTTTTATTAAGCGGAAAAAGTGAAGGAATGGCAGCAAATATTTCAGCAAGCACAAATTCCTTATTTCTCAAAATTATCAATTTTCTTCGTTCATCTCTTTAAAATGAAATCATTTATTATACATAATAATAATCTCTCCTAATCTGACAACCTCAATTTCTGCAACGTATTTCACCTCCATTTCCCCTTCTCTAGGTAAAACAACCGACCGATGTTTGCCTCAATAATTTCGGCTAATAGGTACGTGTGGTTGCATTGATCAAAGGTCCTATAACCATCTTGTTTGAATGTGTTGGTGGATGGTTATGGTTGGGATCTTTGGGTTTTTATAAAAATTGGTTTGCTTGATTTTTCATGGGTAATCACTAGATTTACGGGCTTTGTCCCAAGTGGTAGGTTTCCAGAATTATTTATGTTTTTGTGTTGATGGTCATTAATTGGAGTTTCTTTTAGATTGTTGGGGGGTGTTTATCAGTTGTTACGCCTTTCTAATATCCTGGTTTCTTATTTGGAGTATGTTTTATGGTTAAGCTACGAGTTTCGTTTTCCTGTTTAAGGCATAAACTGATACCTTTACCAGGAGTTCTGAATTCCTCCCCCTCCAGCATTGTATTTTACCTTACAAGATTTTTCTTTGCTACAGTAATGGCAATTTATCTAGGACCTTTTCATAGAAACTAAAAATCAAAAGATGTTGCAGCTTGTGGGGTAAGAAAACAAAATCCTATTCATGAAATTCTAGATTCTTTTAGACAAACTGATGAATCTTTAAGGTGTGGTTAACTGGGTGGAAAAGTGAAGGGATAAAAGGAGGGAGTGGAAAAGTAAAAGAAAATAATTTTTGTGTGGTTAGTTTAGAAGAAAAGTGAGAGGAAAAAAAAATAAGAGAGATGATAATGCATATCTAAGTTCAGAATTATGCATTTTTCCATTTTTCAACTCTATCATCCATCTTTCTAATTTTCTACTCTTCAATTTTCTATCCTTTCAATTTTTTTTTCACTTTATCAAGCAAAGCAATGTAAGAATAATTTGTTGCATGTAACAAAGTTTAATGGATTCTAATGTATTCTAGTTATTTATGTTGAGAGTATCTCATTATATTCTGGTATTGACACGGATATGCGAGAGCTAGTGTAAGACCATGTCTGGGACATGGCATCGGCCTCGATGATGATAGCCAGTGTAAGACCATGTCTGGGACATGGCATCTGCACCTTACCCTATGTTTGAGGCTTAATAAATATCCGGTAGTGTTCCAAATGGTTCAACGGTGAAAGTTATGATCTTGAATTAATAAGAAAAGTATAACCGTGTTGTGAGTGATACAGGTACCAAATTTGTTATACATGAGATGTGAGCTCAATATATATATGCTATGTGAATTGTATGGATGTTGATGATACCGCCTAACTAGCTCAAAGATCACCGGAAGTCAGAGACATCGATCACACTATCCACCGAAGCATTCAGTATAGTTGGATTTATATTTTTGAAAATGGCATGTATATGACTTAGACTTTATTATTTTGTGTCATTGAGAATTGGCCAAATGTGTTGGCTTGGGTTGGAAACCCTTCATTTTGTATTAAGCCTTGAATGATGGTTAATGTTCATTTTGATTTTTATAAAAGATGCATTTACATGGTTGAATTAATGTCTATTATGGCTGATTTGGTTGTATGAGTTATGTTTGTTTTGGGATTGGTTGGTTTTGTATGGAACTATGTATGTAAGGGTGGCAATGAGAAATGGTAAATAGCCATATATTGTCCACACGGGTAGACACACGGGCGTGTGGTCTGGCCGTGTATCCCCTGCACGTAAAAATTTCAAGTCAGTATGCATGGTAATAAACACACGGGCAAAGACACGGCTTTGTGTCTCAGCCGTGTGAAGGACAAGGCCCAGCATAAGGGCGTGTGCCTTGGCCGTGCGACGTTTTGAGCATACTGATGTCAGAAACAGAATGTCCATGTTTTTGCACATGGGCTAAGACACGGTTGTGTTAGGGCCGTGTGAGGGACATAGGCCATGGACACGGGCGTGTTTCTGACCGTGTGAAAACCCCTGTAGGTTTGAATTAGAAATTAATTCCACACGGGTGTAGGACACGGGCGTATGACCTGTTTAAAAGACAAAATTTCATAGCTGATTTAAGGACCCGGAGTGGTCCCGGATAGTTTCTAATGGTCGATTTAGGGCTCGTGGACCCATAATAAGAAGTTTAAAGTAGAAATTGAAAAAGTTTTAATTTGGACCGAGTCTTGGTGACTTGAGATTGTTTGTGTGCATGAGATCAAGTTAGGTAATGCCTTGTACTCTGCCCCAGCATGGGTTACGGGTATGGGGTGTTACACTACTAATCCGACATTTTCTCTTTTTCTCGTTCTAACTCTAAATTTGGTCTATCCGAATCTATATGAATGAATTTAACATTAATTCATGTTCATTTCGATTCAATTCACATCTTAGGCAAAATTATCATTTTGCCCCTAAACTTTTAATTAATGACGATTTCATCCCTAGGCTCAAAAAATGAATTTCTTGCAATTTGATCCTTATTCCAAGCCTAGCTGATTTTTACATGTAAAATTTACAGCCCATGTATTTCATAAAATTTATAATTTTTCCATGAATTTTACATCTTTTCAATTTAGTCCCTAAATCATAATTTCATCAAAATTCCCTTTACAAAAGTTGTTTATCTATCAACAACCTTTCATTTTCTACCATAAAACTTCATAATTCATCTATGTTCATCCATGGCAAAACCCTAGTACCTTGATAACTTTGCAAATTAATCCCCAAGATAGCTAGATTAAGATATTACGATCTCGGAAATATAAAAATCATTAAAAAAGGGGCAAGAATACTTACCTAATCAAGCAAAATAAGTTTGCTTGAGCTTAGGTTTTCATGGCTAGAGTTTCCATGCTTTTAATTTGGGAAAGATGACATAAATGATGATATTTTTATTTTTATTTTTATTTTATCATTTATCACCTTTTATTATTTCACTTTCCAATTTCATCCTTTTCTTTATTTTATTTTCCATGGATGAATCATCATCCTTAACCACTAAGCATTTTTAATGGTCTTTTAGCCATATAAGGACCTCAAATTTTAAATTCCATAACTGTTTAATCCTTTTAGCTATTAGAACTCAACTTTTGCACTTTGTGCAATTTGGTCCTTTATCAAATTAAAGATGTAATCGGTAAAATTTCTTTATGAAATTTTTATACGACATTAATATAAAAATAATTTTTTCTTCCAAAATTGAATTTATGGTCCCGAAACCACTGTTTTGATTTTACCGAAAACGGAGTGTTACAACTAGACCAAATTTTAATATATATCTATATTATCCTCATAAATATTAATATTTAATAATTACTGACTTAATTTAGGAAAATGGGGTTCTGAATTTACCTTTTCCGATACTACTGAAAATTGGGTATTAGAGTAATCTTTTTGCATTTTTTGTGCGTGCGGTTTGCTTGAGGACAAGCAAAGACTTAGTGTGGGAGAATTTGATATGTCATAGATTGATAAGATAAATTAGGCCATTTTCACACTTAAGGAGCTTGTTCTCGAGTCCTATTTGGAGTCATTTTATGTTAGTAAAAATTTTACGAGCAAGTTTAGTACGATACCATTAGTTTTAAGGGTGTAGTAAAATAATAATTGTACAAGCCCAATTTTGGGCCCAACAACCCCTAACACGTTTGACCCAGACCCAAAACCCAACTAACCCAACTAAAACCCCAACTTAAAACAAACCCAATACCTAACCTTAGCCCAATCACCCCAATGCCCAAAATTAAAAAAATAAGAAAAGAATAAAACCTAAACTAGTCGCCACCGCTGTCTTCCGACTCCATAGCCCATAGCTCTCAAAGCACCGCCACTGTGCCACCGCCTCTACACCTGCAAGGAATTAAAGAGAAAAGACGTTCTGCAATCATGTAAAAACGGGCTATATAAGCCACGAAAAAACAATGTAAAGGGGGGTTGTTTTTTGGCTTCCTGATTTTTCATTTTATTTTCATAATACAAAAGCAATATTAACATCAAAAACATACTCAAATACCAACATAAAATCACAGCAAGAAAGATCGAAAACAGAAATCAAAGGTCCATTCACCTTCTTTTTTTTCTTTCTTTTTTTCGAGTTTGTTTGCATATACGATTTTTATTCATTCAAAAATAATACATATATTAGATAAGTATATATAAATAAAAATAATAATAAAAGGGGAAAAAATATACCTTTTGGGAATTGCGGTGGCCGCGACGGTGGCCGGCGGCGATCCCACGGTGGCTTTCTTGTCGAATTCTGGCTTTGGCCAGAGAGAGCAGAGAATCCCTCCTCCTTTTTTATTCTGAAGAAAGGAAAAATGAATTTTTTGTAAAAAATTTTGCTTTTATAGCACTAAGAAACGACAGCGTTTTGGGGTACCCTCTCCAGGTGCAAAACGACGCCGTTTTGGGGAGGGAACCCGTAACCCGACCCGCCTGGAAAGAGAACCCGTAACCTAAATAACGGAATACTTTTTTAAAACGCAATACTAGTTTTGAAAAATCCTTCTTCTCGGAGATACGAAGTGTTGTGCCCTAACTTACCGGGTATGACATTTTGTCACCTCGAAATAAGAATTTATTTCAAAATAAAGGTAATATTCGGTGTTTGAGAATTGGAGAAAACGTGCCCTAACTTACTGGGCTTCGATTTCTCTCGTTTACTCTAAATAATCGAATACCCTTTTAATAAATTAAAATATGCAAATTTTATATAAAAGGCAAGCTCGCTCTCGAAACTTCAAGATGTCGTGTCCTAACTTACTGGATGTGACGTTTCATATTTTGAGACGAGGGGGTCTTTAACACTTAAGCTTTTATAAAGAAGGATCATATTTCAAATCTTTTCAATTTTCGACATTAAGACATTAATTAATCAATTAGGTACCAATTTTGGGCGTTACGAGGGTGCTAATCCTTCCTCGTACGTAACCGACTCCCGAACCCTTTTTCTCAAATTTCGTAGACCAAAAGGTCGTTCTAATAAACTAAAATATTTTATTAAAATAAAGGTGATCCGATCACACCCAATAAAGATCGGTGGCGACTCCCAATTTTTGTTTATCATTTTCAAACCAAAGTCGATCCCCGTTTTTCCAAAAAAATGGTTACGACAGCTTGGCGACTCCACTGGGGAACAAATAAGAGAGTCAAGCCACAAGTTGATTAACTTTTTTCTTTTTATCGAAAATTGAAAATTTGGTTTTAAAATATGATCCTTTCATCACATTTCATCTGTTATTTGCGATATGATACCTGTTGTGTTGGTTTGAGTCTCAAAATAACTTTGCATATTGCATTGCATGACAATTATGGTCACACCCCTCTAAGTGAGAGTGAGAAACTACTCCTTCGTGAGGTTTTCACCTCTGTGCAGGATAGTGGATTGCTTTCGGAGTACGTCCGTACCTATGTCTTCGTGAGATTTTCATCTCTGTGCAGCCATAGGGAAACGTATTCCCCTGAACTGAACTCGGTCTGTATGAGCCTATAACGGGTGAAGATCGAGGAATCACTGGATTCAGTACCTTTACTCTAGAACCAAACCTCATATAGTGAGCCTTAAGAACCCACCCTAAATAAAGCCACTCCGAAACCCTAGTGGTTACCTGAGCAAGTGCTATATTTGTTATTCCTTGTTTGCTTTAAATTTCATATGAAATACTGACTTGTTTTGTTTTCGGTTGTACTTGCATGACATTTTCATCATAAAAGGTGTTGATTTACATTCGGTTTCTAAGAAGATAGCTCATCATGGAAAGCAGGTTTTTTGATAAAGTAGAGGACAATGCCGCTGTCCGGATATGGGCTGAGACAACACAGCAAGAGAAATGTGATAGCCTAACCGAGGGGTACGTGTCAGAATTATGGGATTTTACTCGGGTTAGTGTAACTCAGAACAACCTCCAAGAGATGAAAGAAATCTGGGCTCAGTGGGATGACGAGATCAAACAGCTATTCTACTGTCATTATGGTGATTTACCTTATTTGCTCGACGTCAAGATAGATGAACGCCTGTTCCAAGCCCTCGTTCAATATTGGAATTCTGCTTACAGTTGCTTCACTTTCGGGAGGGTAGATTTGGTACCCACGATAGAGGAATACAGAGCCTTGATCCGATGCCCGAAGATTCAGGTTGATAGAATTTATTCCAAAGCTGCCAATGGCCCAAAGATTCTCGAAAAGGTTGATGAACATCACGGGAATGAGCGGCGATGGGTTACAGGCCGAATCAAACGAGAAGGAGAGGCTGTGAGATACATTCCTTGGAGAAATTTGAGAGATTTAATCTTAGCACATCCCGACATGAAGAAGAGGGTAGATGTTTTCGCTTGAGCATTTATGGATTGGTTATATTTCCCAAAGCTTTGGGGCATATAGACGAGGCGGCTTCGATCTTTTGATAGGCTCGATAAAGGGACCACACACTGCACTGCGATATTGGCTTTGAAACTTTCGGATCATTGAATGCTTGTCGAAGAAATGCGGGTGAAGGAAGATTTATTGGATGCGCGCAGCCTTCTACTATCGTGGTTCCACAACATTTTGGAAAGTGGAAAAAGTCTCAGATCGCGTCTTCTCACGAAAACTACTCTCCACTAAAAGAGTTAGTGGCTACCCTGAGAAGAGATGATATTACAGAAGAAAATTGATGACGATCCTCCAGAATTTACAGGAAGAGAAAATCGAATGGAGAGCTCCGTGGATGGTGCCTGATGAAATACTATACAGATGTGGAGACTTCGATTGGGTTCCCTTGTTAGGAATATGGGGAGCCGTCGGGTATGCTCCTTTGCTGGTATTGAGACAAGACAGTCCGAGCGCCACCACTAATATACGGGTTAGCTCAATGCGAATTCGTATTCACGGGGAATAACTACAAAAAGAGAGTTCGCGAAATATCGAATGCCTGGAACCAGACTCGTAGAATGAAAAATTTTGCTGCCAATCCCATGACTACCATTGAGTACGACCAGTGGTGGATTCAGAGGATTAAGGATAACATCCCTACGTCAGATCAAGAAGACCCTAGATCAATGGAAGAATGCTTAAGAGTAATCCCGTCTGAGCTGGAAATTGTCAGACAAGATTTCGAGAGAAAGAGCCTGGAACTAGAAAAGAGAATTGAGCAGTTGGAAGAAGAAAAAATGCAGTTGGGCTTTGATGTCGATGTCCAAAAGTTAGAGGCTGAAAGACTCAGAAAAGGAAAGAACAAAGCTGAGGAGGATTTGGACAGTTTGAAAACAGACTACAAGAAGCTGCGAAGATCAATGAGAACTGCTGGGCTAGGGAAAACATCTGAACAATGGCGGCAAGAAGTTAAAGAAGAGAAAAGTAGAGCTAGCCAATGGGAAGAAAGATTTCGAGATGTTCAAGCTCGAGAAAGTACTCTAAATGAGAGTTTGCTAGAAAGCCAGAACGAGAAAGAAGGATTAAAAATGCAGGTGACAGAACTAGAAAAGTTCTTATATCAGTAGCGTACCCGTAATTCTGCAATCGATTTGAAGGCCAGTCAAAGCAAAATTAAAGAGTTAAAAGGAAAGATAGAAGAACTTAAGGTGGCATTGCAAGATCGTGAACTTCAGCTTGAATTCCTTGAGATAAATAACGATCGATTGAACGAACAACTCCATCAATCCCAAGATCAAGTCAAAAACAGGGATTACATCATGGGTGAAGCTTTGATTCAAGTGCGAGAAGTGGCAGATCACTTACAAACGTTAGCAGTGCAGGCTGATGTACTGAGTTTAAAGTACGAATTAAAATCGGATAGAGGACGAGAATTAGCATGGCTTCTTAGGCAGGTCAATGCCTTAAGTATCAGGGCCAAGCCTTATATGTAATCTATTTTATGTAAAGAAACTTGCTTTCTAGAAAGTTATCTTAATGAAATTGAATTAGAATCAACGCCTTTTGATTACATTCATTGCATTCATTACATTCATGCATCAGCATTGCATCATGTGCACTAAAACTCACAAAAACCCTAAAAAATCATGGCAGTTACCCTGGAACATCGTTACGGTACAAGAGGAAAGACGAAAGCAATGGACTAAAGGTTAGAGAGATTAGAGCAAATGCAAAAAGAGATGCAGGATCAACTACAAGCACGTATGCAAGAACAAACGGTGCCAAAGTCCAAAGAAGATATGAGGACCGGATCTGGAGTCCCAAAAAAGTATGATGGATCAAATAACGCGTCTATTGGCTGGCGGATTAGAAAAAGGAAAAAGTCCCGTAGTCAACACGGAAGATGATAATGAAGATCTTGTCTACCCTCCGAGATTTGCCCAGTGAGACGTTCGGATACGTGACTGAAATGTACCCAAGAAGGCCATCGATCACAATTAGGCCCCAGCCATCTCAGGCTGGCGTTTCGGCACCGACGAATTATCAGGCTAGCTCGGGCTCCCATTCGGGGGATAACCCGACTAACCCTGTTGTCCTCAATCTCGATGAAGTAATAGAAACAGAAAAGACAAGGGTAGAACTCCCGAAAAAGTTTGAAGAAAAGTATAGATGGTTAGAAGAAAAATTTAAGGAAATGGAAAGCACTGACTATCGTGCTGGAATCGACGCTAAAGAATTAAGCTTGGTTCCAGATTTGGTACTCCCTCCCAAGTTCAAAACTCCAGAATTTGAAAAATACAATGGGAGCAGTTGTCCCGAAGCTCACATCACTATGTTCTGCAGGCGAATGGCAGGCCATGTCAATAATGATCAACTCTTGATTCACTGCTGTTAAGAAAGTCTGGTTAGGGCCGCTTCTAGATGGTACAACCAACTGAGTCGCACCCAAATCGGTTCATGGAAAGATCTCGCACAAGCTTTCATGAAGCAGTACGGTCATGTGGCGGATGTAGCCCCTGATAGGATCACTTTACAGAACATGGAGAAGAAACACAATGAAAGCTTCAGGCAATATGCCCAACGATGGAGAGAGGTGGCCACACAAGTCCAACCCCCTTTGTTGGAAAAAGAAACTACTATGCTCTTCATTAATACTCTGAAGGTACCTTTCATTAACCACATGCTGGGTAGCGCGACCAAAAGTTTCTCAGACATAGTAATGTCTGGAGAAATGATCGAAAACGCGATAAGGTGTGGGAAAATAGAGGCTGGAGAAAGTACCAAAAGGTCAGCACCAAGAAAGAAAGAGCACGAGGTAAATAACGTGAGTGCATATTCGAAGTCGGTCACCGTAAGCCAACCAAGGGCGACAACTACTGGTCAGCAGGGCCCTTCCAGACAAGAGTCCAACACAAAGCCAAATAGGGAGAAACTCCAATTCACGCCTATTCTGATAGCATACAAGGAGTTATACCACAGTTTGTTTGACGCACATGTCGTGTCTCCCTTCTATTTAAAACCAATGCAGCCTCCATACCCCAAGTGGTATGATGCGAATGCCCAATACGAATATCAAGCGGGGGCCACAGGATATTCGATAGAAAACTGCACCACCTTTAAGAAATTGGTTGAGAGACTCATCAACATGGGCATCGTGAAATTTGATGATACACCTAGCGCAGAGAATCCGTTACCTAACCATGGGGATAAGGGAATAAATGCGATAATCGAGAGTTTGGGGAAAGAAATTAAGACGAATATCGCAGAAGTGAACACTCCACTGAAAGAAGTATGGAAGAAAATGGTGGAAATGGGATTGATACCACAGAATTCAAGGTCGAGACCAGAAGGGATGACTTATTGCGAGTTCCACAATCTAGAGGATCATGAGATTCAAATGTAGCGAATTCGGGGCTTTAGTGCAAGGATTGATGGATAATAAGGAGATAGAATTCTTCGAATATGTCGAAAGCCCAGAAGAAACAGAAGTGTGTGCCTCAGAAGAAGGGTCGATGAAGGATGTTTACAAAGCCAGCCACCCAGTGGTTATCATATCACGTCCGAGAATTAACGAAGCCAGGGTACAAGTTACGCCAAAAGTCGTGATCCAGAAGCCCGTTGCTTTCCCTTATAAAAATAGCAAAAGGGTACCATAGAACTATAGCTACAATATGACGATCCCGAGAGAGGAGATCCCGATTAATACATCAGAGAAAGGTCAAGACGAGAGTTTCTATACGCACAGCGGGAGGCGTTATACCCCAAATACAAAAGTCGAGCAGGTTAAAGGAAAATCATTGGCAATTGAGCGAAGGAAGGGGAAGCCGGCAGGACTTGAACCAACTGTTAACGAATCAGTGACTGAAAAAGAAGCAAAAGAATTCTTGAAATTTCTAAAGCCACAAATGAATATAGTGTCGTAGAAACGGTTGCACAAACAACCAAGACGTATATCGATCGCCTTACTCTTAAGCTCAAAGCCCATCGCAAATGCATTGATGAAGGTCTTGTCAATGAAACTTATGTTGCTAATGACATTTCTATCAACAAACTGGACCGTCTGGTCAACAATACAATACTGACAATTTTATTTTCTTCAATGATGATGAAGTACCTCCAGGAGGCAGGGGATCGACTAAAGCTTTGCATATCATGACTCGCTGTAAAGGGTATACATTACCGGGGGTATTGGTCGACAATGGGTCTACGCTGAATGTCCTACCCCTGTCTACGCTGAATAGGTTACCGGTAGACAGTTTTCACATGAAAATATGCCAAAATGTAGTGAGAGCATTCGATGGCACAGAAAGGAAAGTAATGGGGAGAATTGAAATACCTCTCTTAATCGGGCCGAGCACATATGAGGTAGACTTTCTGGTCATGGACATTAAACCTTCGTATAATTGCCTATTAGGAAGGTCATGGATACACTCAGCAGGGGCAGTCCCTTCATCGCTACACCAGAAGTTGAAACTGGTAACCGAAGGTCGGTTAGTAACAACCAATGCTGAAGAGGACATCATTGCAGCAGTAACCAGTGACGTCCCATATCTAGAGGCAAATAATGAAGCAATTGAATGCTCTTTTCCGTGTTTAGAGTTTGTGAATACAACATTCATTACTGAAGAAAATAGGATTCCAATATCTAGGTTATCTGAGACTACAAGAATGGGACTACGGCTAACTGTTGGAAAAGGGGCCATACCCGGAAGAGGACTCGGGATGTACCTCCAAGGAAGGATTAATGCACCAATGATAAAGGAAAAACATGATTGTTTTGGGTTAGGATTCAAGCCAGACACGAAGCAAAGGAGGAAAGAACTGGAGAAGAAACAAGAAAGAAGGAGAGCACGATTAAGCGGGGGAGAAATCAAATGGGAACCAATGATCTTTCCCCATATATTAAAGACCTTTGTATCTGGAGGAGTCATTCACCCCAAGCAGAGGACATCGAGAAGGAAAATAGTGGAAGGACTGATGGAAAATTTAGACATCAACGCCACATACGAAGAAGGAACTGGAGTAGAAGATCTATCGGGCATTCGCCCTTATGAGCCAGAAAGTGTTCTAGATAACTGAACTGCGAAAGAGATTCCTGTAGTCTTTAGAACTAACACAGAGTAATGTCCAAAACACATTTATTCCTCTAGGCCTAGGAGTAATAAGTGTCCTTTTGTGAAATAGGCTCATGTTAAAATCGTTATTTCAATGAAATGCATCCTTTTATCTTATTCCGTGCAAGTATTCTTTATTCTTTCATTCATAATCATACCATACATATCATTGTTCTTAGATTCTTTTATTCTTTGTATCTTCTTTCGTGCCTACAACAGGTCTCCAGATACCAACGATGTGAGTGACATTGCTACTAGCTCAGAGTCTCCTTTCGAGCGGGATATGTGTCTAGAGGGATCTCAGGACTTTGAAGATGACAAGGACTGTAACTTATCCCCTGATTTGTTAAGGATGGTTGAGTAAGAGGAGAAGCAGATTCTACCTCACAAAGAATCAGTAGAAGTCATAAACCTAGGAGATGAACTAGAAAGGAAAGAAGTAAAGATCGGAGCTTGCATAACCACAGAAACGAAGCGGGACCTTATTGAGTTACTCCAAGAGTTCAAGGATGTCTTTGCATGGTTATATCAAGATATGCCTGGGCTAAGTACTGACATTGTGGTACACAGGCTCCCCATTAAGGAGGAATGCAAGCCAGTTCAACAAAAGCTCCGAAGGATGAGGCCGGATGTTTTATTAAAAATAAAAGAGGAGGTTAAGAAGTAATTTGATGCTGGTTTCTTACAAGTAGTTAAGTACTCGTAATGGGTAGCCAACATCGTCCCCGTCCCTAAAAAAGATGGAAAAGTACGGATGTGTGTAGACTACAGAGACTTAAACAAAGCCAGCCCAAAGGATAATTTCCTGCTGCCTCATATTGACACCTTAGTGGACAACACGGCAGGTTACTCACTCTTCTCCTTCATGGATGGTTTCTCAAGGTACAATCAGATCAAGATGCATCTTGAAGACATGAATAAAACTACATTTGTAACCATGTGGGGAACCTTTTGCTATAAGGTGATGCCATTCAGACTGAAAAACGTGGGAGCAACATATCAGAGAGCCATGGTAACCCTGTTCCATGATATGATGCATAAAGAAATTGAAGTCTACGTCGACGACATGATCGCCAAATCTCGAACAGAAGAAGAGCATGTATAAGTCTTGAGGAGATTATTTTTGAGGTTGAGGAAATTCCAGCTGAAACTCAATCCAACGAAGTGTACCTTCGGGGCCAGGTCAGGAAAACTGCTAGGATTCGTAGTTAGTGAGAAGGGGATTGAGATTAACCCAGACAAAGTCAAAGCCATACAAGAGCTACCTCCACCGCGTACTCAAAAAGAAGTTTGGGGATTCTTAGGAAGACTAAACTATATTGCCCGGTTCATTTCACAACTAACCGAGAAATGTGACCCCATATTTCGTCTCCTTAAGAAACACGACCCTGGTGTTTGGGACGAAGAATGCCAGAAGACTTTCGACAAGGCTAAGCAGTATTTGTCTAACGCCCCAGTGTTGACACCACCTAGTCCAGACAAGCCATTGATACTGTATTTAACGGTGTTTGAAAATTCTATGGGATGTGTGCTTGGCCAACACGATGAGTCAGGAAGGAAAGAAAGAGCAATATATTACCTCAGCAGAAGTTCACTGAGTGTGAAACGAGATACTCGCCAATTGAAAAGTTGTGTTGTGCCTTAATCTAGACAACCCGAAGGCTGAGACAGTACATGTTGTATCACACAACCTGGCTAATTTCTAAACTGGATCCTTTGAAGTACTTGATGGAGTCAACCGCTTTAAACGGAAGAATGGCCCTATGGCAAATTCTACTCTCTAAATTTGATTGTCTATGTAAACTAAAAAGCTGTAAAAGGGAGTGCAATAGCAGATTTTCTAGCCAACAGAGCTTTAGAAGACTATGAGCCTTTGAACTTTGATTTCCCAAATGAAGATCTGATATACATGGCAACTATCGAAGAGGACCCTCGAGAAGGTCGTCTTTGGAAGCTGAAGTTCGACGGAGCATCAAATGCTGTGGGTAGCGGAATTGAGGCAATCTTGGTATCTCCAGACGGAGATCATTACCCCTTTACTGGCAAATTGGATTTCGACTGTACAAACAATATGGCGGAATACGAAGCATGCATCATGGGCATCCGTGCAGCCATTGAACGCAAGATTAAAACACTAGAAGTATATGGAGATTCTGCGCTAGTGATTTATCAACTTAAAGGTGAATGAGAGACGAGAGATCCCAAGTTGATCAATTATCAAAATCTGGTCCTTGAACTAATTGAAGAATTCGATGATATCGTTTTCTGCTACCTCCCTCGGGAAGAAAATTAGATGGCGGACGCCCTAGCAACTTTAGCTTCCATGATCAAGGTGAACAAACAAGAGGATGTGAAACCGATCCAATGAGCATCTACGAGGCTCCAGCTCATTGTTGCAACCTCGAAGAAGAAGCTGAAAATGATGACCATCCTTGGTACCATGACATCCTGCGATATGTGAAGAATCGTGAGTACCCCACCCAAGCTACTGAAAACGACAAGAGAACATTGAGAAGGCTAGCCAATGACTATGTTTTGGATGGGGAGATTCTATACAAAAGAAGGAAGGATCAAGTACTGTTAAGATGTGTAGACGCTATTGAGGCTAAGAAAACCTTGGAAGAAATCCACGAGGGCGTCTGTGGGACACACGCTAATGGCTTTACAATGGCCAGGAAAATTATGAGGTTCGGTTATTATTGGTCTACCATGGAAGGAGACTGTATTAATTACGCCAAAAGATATCATAAGTGCCAAATCTATGGAGACAAGATCAACGTGCCTCCTTCACCTCTGTATGTCATGACTTCACCATGGCCTTTCTCGATGTGGGGTATGGATGTGATTGGGCCAATTTCGCCAAAAGCTTAAAATGGGCATCGATTCATCTTTGTGGTCATCAACTATTTCACCAAGTGGGTGGAAGCCGCTTCATATGCCAATGTTACAAAATCGGCCGTTAGAAAATTCCTAAAAAAGGAAATCATTTGTCGATATGGAATGCCAGAAAGGATTATATCTGACAACGCATTGAATTTGAACAACAAAGATGATAGCGATGTCCGCAATCGCCTCAAGATCGCACACCACAACTGATCACCATACCGTCCGAAGATAAACTGTGCAGTTGAGGCAGCTAATAAAAACATTAAGAAGATTGTGGGGAAAATGACCGAGACTTATAGAGACTGGCATGAAAAGCTACCATTCGCCCTTTATGCTTATCGGACGTCCGTCAGGACTTCTACCGGGGCAACCCCTTTCTCATTAGTCTATGGAATGGAGGCGGTCTTACCTATCGAGGTCGAGATTCCTTCTCTCAGAGTTTTGTCAGAGGTAAAACTAGATGAAGCAGAGTGGATCCAGTCCCGGTACGATCAGCTGAATTTGATTGAAGAAAAGAGATTAAGGGCTATCCTCATGGTCAAATGTACCAAAAGCGAATGATGCGAGCTTACAACAAAAAAGGTTCGTCCTAGGGAATTCCACGAGGGAGATCTAGTATTGAAAAAGATCCTATCCATACAAAAGGATTTCAGAGGAAAATGGATGCCGAATTGGGAAGGACCTTATGTGGTAAAGAAGGCCTTTTCTGGAGGACCGTTGATATTGGCCGAAATGGATGACAAGACTTTACCTAATCCAATAAATTCGGATTCGGTTAAGAAATACTTCGCCTAAAAAAAAAAAGGGGGGGGAGAGGCCAAGGTGAAAACTCGCAAAAGGCACCTTGAGACCCAATGGATTTTGAATTGAAAACCCATAAAGGGCGATTCAAATTTTGATCAAAGGTGGGGTATATGACAGTCTTGCGATACCTAAATTAACAAGGAGGAGAGATGTTACATCTTGGGGCATCTACAAGGGTACTCTAGGTCCACTAAACACATGTTGGGCAAAAAGGGGAGTCCTCAAGAAGTTCGTACAGAGAAGCTCAAGCTGCGATATCTAGGGCACCTGTTTTCATTTCATTCATTTTTGTATTCCAGCAATGTTTGTTGGCTGTGAATAATCTATTCCCTTCAAGTTTTGTTTCTGACAAATTTTAATTTTTTATCATTGTTATGATCTTTTTCAAGCACTTTGCATCGAAATGATGACTAATGGACTAAAGCCATTTTTTTTTTTTACAAAAAGAGTTTTGCATATTACCCTGAAAGTCTCTAATTAGTACATGTAATACCCCTACCCGTATTCATTACCGGAGTTTACGAATTAAATTTTTTTTTTCTTTTTATTCAATATAGCCCTTTTATAAATATCTAAACTTCCCTGTAATATTAAATCGAGACCAATCCACATCAATCAAATCAATTTAACATATTTTCATGATAGATTCATGCATTTATATAAGATAACGTCATCACATATCTATAACCAGGTTTGTTAACCATACTAATGGCTAACTTTACATTCATTTCACGTTAACATTTACTTTGTTAGCTTATACATGCCATTGGTTCCCAAAATAAAGTTCCTTTATATACCGAAATCCCGAGGTTGATAGTGTGATGTGTCTCCACCAAATCCGACCTCCAGCTCTTAACACTACAAAATAGGAGAAAAGGAAATGGGTAAGCACTTTGTGCTTAGTAAGCTCATGTAATAAGAATTACACTTACCTAATATTTTCAAGTACAATACAATAAACATTACATATATCCATTCAATGCATTATTACCCTAACATGCACAAACTCAACATTCAAGTTAGTACAATAATTTCTATATATCAATAATATATATCATGATTGATGAGCTCATCAATACTATGATTTCCATTCCCTTGTTGTTTTTCCATATTTATCCCGTTGAATTACTCTCTAATTTCGATGGATTTTTCAGAGGTACACATTTAGTGTACAAATCGGGTCCGTCAATTCATATTCATGTGCGGACATTTCCATTTCAGAGAGCACACACCACGAACCTCAACCTTGCAAATGGGATTACCAACCAAGCTAAATCCTCGCAATATAAACTCATAGAGTATTGTCAAGTTACCAAACCAGGCTAAATCCCCCACAACACGACAATTACTCTAATGAGCTTGGATCTCAATTACACGATCAAGCTAAATTCGGACCCTAATTCGGATTACCCGTCCGGGCTAAATCCATTTTCGACATATCCTTCGGGAGGGCTATATCAGATAGGATCACCCGTCCGGCTAGATCCTTTTTACCGTCAATTCCTTTTCGAGATCCATCGAATTTTCCTTTCATTCAACCGGGATTTCTTCCCTTTATATCAAATATATCAATATTTCATCAATTTTCATATAATGAACATTCAAATCATATTCACATCAATAACATACATTTCAAGTATTTAAGAATATAATTCAAGTTACATGAACTTACCTTGATACTTGTTTGTAAACAGCAAAAATCTACTAATCCCGAACTTTTTCCTTTCCTCGATCTAGCTTCGTATTTGAATCTTTTGGATCTAAATAAATAAATTTAATTATAAATTTAATACATTTCATGTTCATATGCAACATTCTCTATAATTCAACTATTATTTATAGTTCATTCAAAGCTGTCTACTTGAGTCATAGTCACTAAATTATTTATAACTTGATCTACGGAACTCCAAATTAAGATCCGTTAATTTTCCTTGAAACTAGACTCATATATATTCTTACCATAAAATTTTCATAATTTTTGAGTCTAGCCAATCAGTACAGTTTATTCTTTAAAATCACCCCTATTTTGCTGTCTGACAGTTCTGACTCTTCTTCACTAAAAATTAATTATCTCCTTGTACAGAATTCAAATGATATTATAGTTTTTTTCTATTAAAACTAGACTCACTCAGGATTCTATACATATAAATTTAAACCCCTAATTATTTTTCTTAATTTTTTTATGATTTTTCAAAATCAGAACAGGGGACCCCGAATTCATTCTGACCTTGTCTCATAAAATTCATTATATCTCAAAATTTACAAATCCATTGCTTACAATATTTCTTCTATGAGAAACTAGACTCAATAAGCTTTAATTCCATATTTTTTTCATCTTCTAATTCGATTCCTACAATTTTTAGTGATTTTTCAAAGTTAGTCTACTGCTGCTGTCCAAACTGTTTTAGTGCAAGCTGTTTATTACCATTTTTCCCCTAAGCTTTTAATAAATGATAATTTCGTCCCTATTCAATTAGCCTCTCAATTGAGCTGATTTTTCTCAATTAACATTTTATTCTATCACCTTAAACTAGTTTACAACCTTTAGGAATCAGAATTTCAGCAATAGACTTTAATTCCAAACATTTTCACAATTAGGTCCTAAAAATCAATTTCTATTGAAATTGCCTAATAAAATCATCTCATAAACAAATTAAAGCTTTAATTTCATTCTATTTCATCATAAACTTACAGCACTCAACCATGGTGATTTTCAATTTCATTTATGAAATCAAAAACTAATGAATTTAATAGTAGGACCTAGTTGTAAAAGTCTTACAAACACAAAAATTACAAGAAAAAGGCAAGGATTAACTCACTTGGTGCAAAAATTATGAAATACCAGCTTAGAGAACCCTCCTATGGCGTTTTTAGCTGCTGGAATTGAAGAGAAATGAAGAGAAATCTAGATATTTCCTATTTAGTCCTAGTTTTATTTAGTTAATTTTGCAATATTCCAATTTTACCCTTAATTTATCAATTTTTCTGCTGATTTCATACCCTTGCCGTCCAGCCCAAATAACTTTTGGGTCTAATTGCCTTTTAAATCCTTTCTTATTAGACTCTTAAGCTATTTAATCACTCTAGCAACTTTTACACCTATTACAATTTAGTCCTTTTCATTTAATTGACTACCCAAACATTAAAATTTCCTAACGAAATTTTAATACCACATTAATAACATTTCATAAATATTTATAAAATTATTTTCGACTCAGTTTTTACGAGATAGAGGTCTCGATAACTTATTTTTACCTAATTTCTTCAATAATTTTTTTTTTAACTAGCCACTAAATCGATAAAATTTTTCTATCAATATTTTCATATGACTTTCCTATCATATAAATTTTCATGCAAAAATATTAAAATAAATTTCTCTTAAAATCGGATTTGTGGTTATGAAACCACTATTCCGATAGCCTTGAATTTAGGCCATTACAACTCTTCCCCCCTTTAAGGATTTTCGTCCTCGAAAATCTTACCAGTAAAGCGGTTTGGGTATTGTTTCCTCATTGTCTCCTCCGGTTCCCATGTCGCTTCCTCAATCCCGTGCTTTTGCCACAATACTTTCACCAAATTTATCTTTTTATTTCTTAGCTCTTTTGTCTCCGTGCAATATCTTGACCTAGGTTCTTCACTTTGTAAGTCATATTCGGTTGAATCTCCATACATCGGAGAAATAACATGTGAAGGATCTGATCGATATCGTCGTAACATAGATACATGAAAAACATTATGGATTCTATCAAGTTCCGTGGTAATGCCAATCGATAAGCGGCCAGTCCAATTCTTTCTATGATTTCATAGGGCCCGATAAATCTTGGACTCAATTTACCCTTTCGACCGAATCGGAGAACTTTCTTCTAAGGAGACACTTTCAGAATACCTTGTCACCAACTTGAAATTCAATCTCTTTTCGTTTAAGGTCGGCATATGATTTTTGACGATCGGAAGTCGCTTTTAGACTATCCCGAATAACCTTTACTTTTTCTTCTCGCTTTCCGGATCAAATCAACCCCATGTATCTTCCTTTCACTGAGCTCATCCAATATAACGGTGTTCTACATTTTCTCCCATAAAAAGCTTCATACGGAGCCATTTTAATACTGGATGATAATCATATATGTAAGCAAATTCAATCAAAGGTAGATATTTCTCCCAATTACCTTCAAATTCTAGTATACAACATCGGAGCATATCTTCCAATACTTGAATTACACGCTCAGATTGACCATCGTCTGCGAGAATGAAATGCGATCTTTGAAATACAACCGAGTACCTAAGGCTTCTTGCAATTTGTCCTGAGAAGCACGAGACGTAAATCGGGGATCTCTATCTCGATATAATAGAGACAGGGCACTCCATGTAACCTAACAATCTCAGATATATACAGTTCAGCTAGTTTATCTAAAGAATAATCCATACGTACCGGAATAAAGTGCGCTGACTTTGTCAATCGATCAACAATCACCCAAATAGCATCTTTTTCCTGAGACAAAGGTAGCCCCGATACAAAATCCATAGTGATTCTTTCCCATTTCCATTCCTGTATAGTAATTGGTTGAAGTAACCTGAAGGTACTGATGCTCGACTTTAACTTGCGACATATTAAACACCTTGATACAAACTCAGAGATATCACGTTTCATTCCCGACCACCAATACATCTTTTTCAAATCATTATACATTTTATTACTCCCGGATGTACAGACATAGTACCGCTGTGAGCCTCGCGTAGAATCTTCAGTATGAGCTCAATTTGAGGTACACATACCCTACCTTTGAATAATAAACAACCATCGTAACCAACCCAAATTCAGATCATTACTTGACTCACGCTGTGTCCGCTTTAACTTGTAACTTCTCATCATTCTTCCGAGCTTCACATATTTGCTTGTAAAATGTCGGTTTAGCTCTCAATTCAGCTAGATTGAACCATCATCACCAATGATAACCAGGTATTTATAGCTCGTAAAGCAAACAGAGATTTCACTCAAAGCATCAACTACAACATTAGCCTTACCCGATGGTAATCAATAATCAAATCATAATCCTTTATCGCTTCAAGCCACTGCACTGCCTCAAATTCAAATCTTTCGTGTCATCAAATATTTCAAGCTTTTATGATCAGTATAAATATGACATTTCTCACCGCACAAGTAATGCCGCCATATCTTCAGCAATAAAATACAATAGCAATGAATTCAAGATCATGTACTCGTAATTTCTTTCATGTGGTTTAAGTTGTCTTGAAGCATAGGCTATTACTTTACCTTCTTGCATCAAGACACAACCTAAACCATTTAATGAGGCATCATCAGTAAATAACAAATTCCTTACCTTTGCTTCAGCCGCACTAATACAGTGCTTTCGTTAATAGGTCTTTCAATCGGTTGAAACTTTGTTGACATTCATCACCCACTAAAACTTTACATCTTTCTCGCAATAATCGAGTCATTGGAGAAGCTATCATAGAGAATCCTGTACAAATCTCCGATAATACCCAAATAAACCCAAGAAACTTCTAACTTCGGATACATTCTTCGATGGACTCCAATTGACAATAAATGAGATTTTACTCTGATCTACTCCTGATGCCTTCTGGCAGATACAATATGTCCTAGAAAACCCACTTCTCGGCCAAAATTCACATTTCATCGAATTTAGCGTACAATTGCTTCTCTCACAGAATTTGTAACACAGTTCTCAAATGTTCTGCATGTTCTTCTTCATCCCGAGAATAAACCAAAATATCATCAATGAATACTACTACAAATATGTCTAAGTACAGTCTGAGTATCCGGTTCATCAAATCCATGAATATCGCAGTGCATTAGTTAGCCCAAACGGCATAACTAGAAACTCATAATGCCCGTGACTGGTTCTAAAAAAGCTATTTTTGGCACATCCGACTCCTTTACTCGTGGCGATAATAACTCGATCGAAGATTAATTTTTGAAAATACTGTAGCACCTTTCAAATTGATCAAATAAATCATCGATCCGGGGTAACGGGTACTTATTCTTTATAGTTACTTTATTAAGTCAGTCGGTGAGTCGATACACAATCTCAAAGACCCGTCTTTCTTTTTCACAAACAGTAATCGAGCACCCTGCTGCGAATGACTCGGTCGGATAAAACCCCACAACAAGTTCTTGTAATCGTGTCTTTTAACTCCTTTAATTCAGTAGGAGCCATACGATACGAGCTATGGAGATCGGAGTATTTCCCGAATCAAATCTATAGAAAATTCCACTTTTCTTTCTCGTGGCAATCCTGGTAATTCCTCCGAAACACGTCGAAAATTCACATACCACCTCGAATCGCTTCGTATTTTTGACTCGAGATACTTTGGTGTCAAGTACATAAGCCAAGTAAGCATCATACCCTTTTTAACATACCTGCAATGTACGCCATTATCGAAATCACATCAGATAACCCCTCTGTCTGATTAGATTTAACCCGAAGCAACTCACCATTCTGACATTTTAACATAATATATTTATGTCTACAATTTACTACTGCATCATGCTGGGTTAACCAATCCATACCCAATATCACGTCAAATTCATCAAATGGCAATAACATCAAATTAGCCGAGAAACAACCTCTTACCATCAGTGGACAATTTTTACAAATTTTATCTACTAACACGGACTGGCCTAGGGGTTCGAGACTTTAACCACAAATTCAGTAGGTTCAACAGATAAATTTTTAACAATTGCAAGTTTAACACATATATATGAATGCGTAGAGCCAGGATCAATCAATGCAGTAATATCAGTGTCAAGTAAAGAAAATGTACCAGTAATAACATCGAAAGTCTTTGAGGTATCTTCTCCGCACGAATGGCATATGTCCTAGCAGTGCTCGTACTCGTGCCTACTGCAGATCTTTTGTAGCTCCTCGACTACACCGACATTCACGGATGGTCGAGGCGGTCTACCCTCAAACCGGATTACTTCGGCTTCAATATCTCGTCGCACTTCTTTTTCAACCCTTTCGACAATCTCTCGAGGAAATGGTCAAAAGAACCACATCGGTAACAAGCCCCACTCTTAAATCGGCATTCACCAAAATGAGCTTTATTACAAGATCGTATCTCGGTTTAAGAGTTCCGACACCGCCAACACCGGTCACCGATGGAGTAGAAGGCCTTGGATTAGTGCGTTGAGAACCTCGCTCTTTGCCCGATTACCCAATGGTCAAGTAGAACGATCTCGATATTTCTTCAATTTCTTTGAAGCGTAAAACCGAGATTTTCCCGCCGGTCTTTTACTAAAAATTCGAGCTTCCCTCTCACTGCTTTTCTTTTCTTTGCTCAATTCTTCTCGCTTTATAAGCTCTCTCTCGCCAATGTAGCAAACTCTCGAATTTCAAGAATTCGATCAAGAATTTAATGTCTTCATTCAACCCTTCTTCGAATCGTTTGCACATTTTAGCTTCGATCGTACCCATTCTCGAGCATATTTACTCAATCGAACAAATTCTCTTTCATATTCGATCTTCGATCTATTGCCTCGTTTCACTCAAGAAATTCTTTTCTTTTCGGTCAAAGAACCTCCGGTGATATATTTTTTCTCGAACTCATTCAAAAGAATTCCCATGTAATTTCTTCTTTCTAACAATCAAGCTTTAGTATTCTACCAATGGTAAGTCGTTTAGCAATGAGACGGCACATTTCGGACATTCTTCTCGTGTATAAGATAATTCCTCCGAACCCGAGTAGTGTTTTCTAACCAGAATTGCAGCCCGCTCGAATCATCATCAATCACTTTGCTCAAATTCTTCTACCCCATATTTTGATTTTATCTACAGTGAGCTTTCTATTTTCTCGACAGATTCAAGACTGCACTCTGTGGGATCTCGGAACCGGTGGAGGAGCAGGGAAGGGAGCTTGAGCTTGTTGCACTACTGAGGTTAGTTCTTAAATATTGACTAAACCATTCATTCATCACTTGAAAGAAGGCTTGCTTTGCCTCCTCCCCTTGGCCTTCGTGATCACGGGCCTTGTACTACTAGTTACTTCGACTTCCCTTGTGCCTGCTTTCTCGAGCCGAGCATGACTCCCGCTTCTCAGATTGAGCTCGGTCGTAGACATTTACTATAAAAAAACACATTTAAATGGTCGAGATATCACACTATCAATAATAATTTAAATGGCATGTATAGCTAATTCCCGTGTTTGCTACATCGGTCCTAGAACCGACTAAACCGTAGCTCGATATTAATAAATGTAATACCTCTACCCGTATTCATTGCCTAATAGGTGTGAGGCATTACCGAGTTTACTGAATTAAATTTTTCTTTCTTTTTATTCAATATAGCCCTTTTATAAATATCTAAACTTCCTCGTAATATTAAATCGAGACCAATCCACATCAATCAAATCAATTTAACATATTTTCATGATAGATTCATGCATTTATATAAGATAACGCTATCATCACATATCTATAACTGTGTTTGTTAACCATACTAATGGCTAACTTTACATTCATTTCACGTTAACATTTACTTTGTTAGCTTATACATGCCATTGGTTCCCAAAATAAAGTTCCTTTATATACCGAAATCCCGAGGTTGATAGTGTGATGTGTCTCCGACCAAATCCGACCTCCGAGCTCTTAACACTACAAAACAGAGAAAAGGAAATGGGGTAAGCACTTTGTGCTTAGTAAGCTCATGTAACAAGAATTACACTTACCTAATATTTTCAGTACAATACAATAAACATTACATATATCCATTCAATGCATTATCACCCTAACATGCACAAACTCAACATTCAAGTTAGTACAATAATTTCTATATATCAATAATATATATCATGATTGATGAGCTCATCAATACTATGATTTCCATTCCTTGTTGTTTTTCCATATTTATCCCGTTGAATTACTCAAATTTCGATGGATTTTTCTGAGGTACACATTTAGTGTACAAATCGGTCCGTCAATTCATATTCATGTGTGCACATTTCCATTTCAGAGAGCACACTCCCGCGAACCTCAACCTTACAAAAATGATTACCACCCAAAGCAAATCCTGCGATATAAACTCATAGAGTATTGTCGGGATTACCACCCAAAGCAAATCCCCGCAACGACAATTACTCTAATGAGCTTGATCCAATTACCAGTCCAAAGCAAAATTGACCTAATTCGGATTACCCGTCCAAGCTAAATCCATTTTCCACATATTCTTCTGGAGGGCTATATCAGATAGGATCACCCGTCCGGGCTAGATCCTTTTACCACAATTCCTTTTCAGAGATCCATCGAATTTTCCTTTCATTCAACCGGGATTTCTTCCCTTATATCAAATATATCAATATTTCATCAATTTTCATATAATGAACATTCAAATCATATTCACATCAATAACATACATTTCAAGTATTTAAGAATATAATTCAAGTTACATGAACTTACCTTGATACTTGTTTGTAAACAAAAAAATCTACTAATCCCTAACTTTTCCTTTCCTCTATCTAGCTTCAGTATTTGAATCTTCTGGATCTAAATAAATAAATTTAATTATCAATTTAATACATTTCATGTTCATATGCAACATTCTCTATAATTCAACTATTATTTATAGTTCATTCAAAGCTATCTACTTGAGTCATAGTCACTAAATTATTTATAACTTGAGCTACGGAACTCCAAATTAAGATCCGTTAATTTTCCCTGAAACTAGACTCATATATCTTCTTACCATAAAATTTTCAGAATTTTTAGTCTAGCCAATCAGTACAGTTTATTCTTTAAAATCACCCCTGTTTTGCTGTCTGACAGTTCTGACTCTTCTTCACTAAAAATTAATTATCTCCTTGTACAGAATTCAAATGATATTATAGTTTTTTTATATTAAAACTAGACTCACTCAGAATTCTATAAATATAAATTTAAACCCATAATTATTTTTATTCATTTTTTTATGATTTTTCAAAATTAGAACAGGGGAACCCGAATTCATTCTGACCTTGTCTCACAAAATTCATTATATCTCAAAATTTACAAATCCAGTGCTTACAATATTTCTTCTATGAGAAACTAGACTCAATAAGCTTTAATTCCATATTTTGTTCATCTTCTAATTCGATTCCTAAAATTTTTAGTGATTTTTCAAATTTAGTCTACTGCTGCTGTCCAAACTGTTTTAGTGCAAGCTGTTTATTACCATTTTTCCCCTAAGCTTTTAATAAATGATAATTTCGTCCCTACTCAATTAGCCTCTCAATTGAGCTGATTTTTCTCAATTAACATTTTATTCTATCACCTTAAACTAGTTTACAACCTTTAGGAATCAGAATTTCAGCAATAGACTTTAATTCCAAACATTTTCACAATTAGGTCCTAAAAATCAATTTCTATTGAAATTGCCTAATAAAATCATCTCATAAACAAATTAAAGCTTTAATTTCATTCTATTTCATCATAAACTTACAGCACTCAACCATGGTGATTTTCAATTTCATTTATGAAATCAAAACTAATGAATTTAATAGTAGGACCTAGTTGTAAAAGTCTTACAAACACAAAAATTACAAGAAAAGGCAAGGATTAACTCACTTGGTGCAAAAATTATGAAATACCAGCTTAGAGAACCCTCCTATGGCGTTTTTAGCTGCTGGAATTGAAGAGAAATGAAGAGAAATCTAGAAATTTCCTATTTAGTCCTAGTTTTATTTAGTTAATTTTGCAATATTCTAATTTTACCCTTAATTTATCAATTTTTCTGCTTATTTCATACCCTTGCCGTCCAGCCCAAATAACTTTTGGGTCTAATTGCCTTTTAAATCCTTTCTCATTAGACTCTTAAGCTATTTAATCACTCTAGCAACTTTTACACCTATTACAATTTAGTTCTTTTCATTTAATTGACTACCCAAACATTAAAATTTCCTAACGAAATTTTAATACCACATTAATAACATTTCATAAATATTTATAAAATTATTTTCGACTCGGTTTTTACGAGATAGAGGTCTCGATAACTTATTTTTACCTAATTTCTTCAATAATTTTTTTTTTAACTAGCCACTAAATCGATAAAATTTTTCTATCAATATTTTCATACGACTTTCCTATCATATAAATTTTCATGCAAAAATATTAAAATAAATTTCTCTTTAAATCGGATTTGTGGTTACGAAACCACTATTCCGATAACCTTGAATTTAGGCCATTACAGTACAGGAACCTAAAACAGGACTATTATTTAGAACTAACCAAACTCAAAGATTGGAAGCATATGAGAAGAAAGAGTTTAAATTGGGACTATCTCTTCGGATTTTCTGTTCGAAGATCTAAGCCGAACAAGAAGACAGGGTATCATTTCAGCGAAAGAACATTAATGAACAAAGAGCAACGGCAACCTAAACATTAAAAAGGGACTCATGCTCACAACATGCTGCACTCATGCATTTATAGATAATTCATAGCGCATCTTATTAGGAACATTTGATTCATTTCGATCACAGCATCCTAATTCTTTGGCATAAGCACAGATACATGGAACTGATTCTGCAGGTCATGACCCTAGAATCAGTGAATTCACCAAGCCTTAACTCCCTAAGCAGTAGGGTAATAGACTAAAAATTACAGGTCTTGTCTCCCTAAAGTTACAATGGAACAGATCGAATCCAGCGAATCTTGCCTTCTTGAAGTTACAGTGAAGCAGTTTGAAGTTACAAGTCCCATCTCCCTGAAAACGCAGTGGAGTAGACTGAATTCACAAACCTTAAACCCCTAAGTAGTAGGGTAACAGTTGAATTCACGCATCTTGACCCCTAACAGCAAAGAGGAAAATAGATCAAAGATAACAAGTGAATCTACGAACCTTAAACCCTAAGCAAAAGGGGTAATAGGTTGAAAATCACAGATCTTGACTTCCCGGGTTGCAAAGGGAGCAGATCAAAGATGAAGGGTCTTAAACCCCTAAGTAGTATGGTAATGACTAAAATTCCAGATATTATCTCCCTAAGCAATAGGAAAATAGGTTGAAGATGATGAGTCTTAACCCCTGCAAAGTAGGGTAACAGATCAATTTACAGATCTTATCTCCCTAAGCAAAGAGGGAGCGAGATCAAAGACGAGGAGCCTTGACCCCTAGCGGTAGGGTAACAGCTAGAAATCAAATATCTTCTCCCCGAAATGACATTAGAGCGAGCCAAGCCACAGCACCTCCTTGAAGTTTCAGGAGTAGGAGATCAAGTCACATAAAGTTGCAAAGTGGGGCGATCAAAACAAACCTTACCTTCTTGAAGCTTCAGAGAGCAAGCGGTGAAGCGGGTGAAGCAACAAGATTGGAATGAAGCTATCTGGGGAAAGGAGCGCTAAACAAGTCTAGACACGGTGAGACCGGGCAAAATTGGTCTTTCTTAAGTCTTTGCTTTGTTCTCGTTCACACACACGATAACAAGCAAAGAGGGGCAGCTGTACAAGCCCAATTTTGGGCTCAACAACCCCTAACCCGTTTGACCCAGACCCAAAACCCAACTAACCTAACTAAAACCCCAACTTAAAACAAACCCAATACCTAACCCTAGCCCAATCACCCAATGCCCAAAATCAAAAAAATAAGAAAGAATAAAACCCTAAACTAGTCGCCGCCGCTTTTTGACTCCCGCCGCCCATAGCCTGCAAAGCACCGCCACTGTGCCACCGCCTCTACACCTACAAGGAATTAAAGAGAAAAGACGTTATGCAATCATGTAAAAACGGGCTATATAAGCCACGGAAAAATAATGTAAAGGGGGGTTCTTTTTTGGCTTCCTGATTTTTCATTTTATTTTCATAATACAAAAGCAATATTAACATCAAAAACATACTCAAATACCAACATAAAATCACAAAGAAGAAAGATCGAAAATGCAAATCAAAGGTCCATTCACCTTCTTTTTTTTTTCTTTTTTCGAGTTTGTTTGCATATACGATTTTTATTCATTCAAAAATAATACATATATTAGATAAGTATATATAAATAAAAATAATAATAAAAGGGGAAGAAAATATACCTTTTGGGAATTCTGGCCACCGCGTGTGGTGGCCGGCGGCGATCCCACGGTGGCTTTCTTGCTGGATTCTGGCTTTGGCTAGAGAGAGCAGAGAATCCTCCCCTTTTTTGTTCTCGAAGCAAGGAAAAATGAATTTTTGTAAAAATTTTGCTTTTATAGCACTAAGGAACGACAGCGCTTTGGGGTACCCTCTCCGGTGCAAAACGACGCCGTTTTGGGGAGGTAACTCAGAACCCACCCGCCGGAAAGAGATCCGCGTGTTTCTTATATGGAAGGGCTATTTGCGCGTTTAGCCCTTCCGCATTTTTTGCTTTTAAAATTCTGTTTTTTTTTGCTTTTATTTTATGTCCAGGAATTTGATTTCTTTTCCAATTTAGCCCTTTCTGAGTCAAAATGCTTTTGGAACGAAGGGCTATTGCCCATTTTAGCCCTCTTTTCGGTTATTCGCAAAGCGAATTAATCCTCTATTCTTTTATTTATTAAGTAAAATTTACCCCAAAAATGGTGTTTCTAGATTCAATTATGTCCTTTTATTACTCTTGATTGTTTCATCACCTTATTTATATTATTATGTTTGCATTTGTATTTATTTTATTCTAATACTAGTATTATTATCACTTCTATTATTTTACTATTAATTAATATATGTTTTATTACATATATACGTATGTACATTCATATATACATAGTACTATTTTAATTACTTTATTTTAATATTACTCTTTGCATTTTAAATATTATTATTATCATTATATATTAGTGTGTATTTTTATGTACATACATGTATATATATGTTTTATATAGTTTTTTTATTTTCTTAGTCTGATACTTTTATTATACTTGCTTTTGTATTTCTATATTTTTATATAGTAGTACGATTTTCATTACACATGTATTCTTTAAATATATATATGCATTGTATTCCATATTACGCAATTATTTTTAATATTATACTACGTATATCCGCTTTTTACATACATATATATATTGGTTCATGTATATCATGTCTATATTTTCTAAAATATTATGCATGTATTCTTTTATATATAGTATGTATATATTATGTATGTGTTTTTAATATTATCATATATATATATATATATATTTATGTAATATTGTCAATAATTATTTTTCTTTTACATTATTATCATGTTCAATACCCTATATATTATCATCGTTTTATACTATTATTATCTGTATTGTTATTTTTATCGTTTTCGTTATTATTGTTTTTTTTGCCATGTTTTATTTATTTAGTTATTCACTTATGTATTCAATCATTTTATCTCTCTTGTGCTTGTGTCTTATATATTTAGTCTTGCTTTCATCCTTTTATAATTGCTGATATTATTGTTTTGATACCGTCATACTTATTATTATACACTATTATTAATACCATAATCTGTTTTTATGTTTTACTATAAATCACATTATGTTTTTCACTCGATGCTTTAAAATAATTCTTTCATAAAAGTGATATTCCGTATTTGGTAATTCGAGACAACCGTGCCCTAACTTACTGGGTCTCGATTTTTCTCATTTAACCTAAATAACGGAATACTCTTTTAAAAACGCAATACTAGTTTTGAAAAATACTTCTTCTCTGAGATACGGCGTGTTGTGCCCTAACTTACCGGGTATGACATTTTGTCACCTCGAAATAAGAATTTATTTCAAAATAAAGGTAATATTCGGTGTTTGAGAATTGGAGAAAACGTGTTCTAACTTATCGGGCTTCATTTCTCTCGCTTACTCTAAATAATCGAATACCCTTTTAATAAATTAAAATATGCAAATTTTATATAAAAGGCAAGCTCGCTCTCAAAACTTCAAGATGTCGTGTCCTAACTTCACTGGATGTGACGTTTCATATTTTGAGACGAGGGGGTCTTTAACACTTAAGCTTTTATAAAGAAGGATCATATTTCAAATCTTTTCAATTTTCGACATTAAGACATTAATTAATCAATTAGGTACCAATTTTGGGCATTACGAGGTGCTAATCCTTCCTCGTACGTAACCGACTCCCGAACCCTTTTTCTCAAATTTCTTAGACCAAAATGTCGTTCTAATAAACTAAAATATTTTATTAAAACAAAGGTGATCCGATCACACCCAATAAAGATAGGTGGCGACTCCCAATTTTTGTTTATCATTTTCAAAACCAAAGTCGATCCCCGTTTTTCCAAAAAAATGGTTACGACAATAATAAAACAATTAAAAGAACATTGACAACATCCTAAACCAGGGGTAATGGGAGGGAGGGTTAGCAGGTGCCCCGACTTCATCTAAAATGTGAAATTTAATTTTTAACCCTTTAAATTTTATATAATTTTAAGTTAATAAATGGTAAAATTGTACTTTGGCACTCAAAAGTGATAAAATTTTTATTTAATATTTTAAATGTAAAGATACAAGCTATTAAAATGATAAAATTGTATTTTAACTATCATAAAAATATACAACTTAATTTCGACCCTTTCTAGATCTTTTATTTTAACTTCACCCGGTGCTAAACCTATTTATAGATATTTTTTACCCTTATGATGTTGGATACAATAAATATCCTTTATATATTAATTAGTATATCATGGAATATTTTTATTCAACATGTATGCAAAGCATGTGGTGAATTAGCCTTTGTCATTTGCCTGACAACATGGATTCGAATATTTTCCTAAACTTACATATATATGGGGTGATTTTGCCATGATCATTTGTTTACTCCTGTCCTTAACTTCAATTGTAGGTGAATTAATACTGGACGCATTCAAGATTTACATTATTTCTCAATCTTGCTCAATTATTGTACTAAAAAAAACACTGAGAAGAAGAGGTAAAAAGAGGAAAAAGCCAAAAATGATGATTAATGTCATGTGCATGCATTGTTCCAGAAAAGGGTTCCATATATTACACTACTATAAAATTACTTTAGGTATAAAATCAGTTTAATTTTACATATATTTATAATTTTTAAGTAAGATTAATGTTTATAATAGATGGATAGATTATTGAATTTAGCAATATAAATGGTAGTTGTTTTAAGTACATGTTGAGGGGATCAACTCCTCCAGGAGAAATTTTCGAAGTATTGTATTTGGGGACTTCAATTCGATCTCTCAATAACGGAAAGTATTGTCCTCTGAGAGAGGGTTTTGTCTTCCACTCCGTTGAGAACCGTGTACGTTTCACGGAAGGGAGCGTCTCAACTGTATATGAACATACGATCACTCACCAAAAGCAACGCGAGTATTTTGCTCTTGTTGTGGGTTCCATCCCTTTACATATCATCGTAATATTAAACTTATGACCAATAAATCTCCACATCAATAAATCATTATCCAAACCATCACTTCTTTCTCTTGTTAATCTTATTGGTTGACAATATCTATAAAATTTCGAATCAATATGACATTTTTCTCGTCTAAAAGTAAAATATTGTTTTTTCTCAATATATTTGAAGTTTTACATTAAATAATTACTCAACCTTTACAGTTGACTAAAAAATATGAAAGGGCATCGAATGATATTCGTATTAAATAACATATGTGTATATAAAATTGATTTTGCTTTACAGTAATACAAACGGAATGTATATTGTAGAAGTTGCTGAATTCCACGTTGGATACCTATCCTATAGGCTATAGCCTGAAATCCGATATAAAAAAATTATGATACAGTTGAGCTTCGAGGAATCCTATACATTAAAAGGTAAGCAAATTAGAAATCAGATTTAGCTGACAAACCAGCAATGTCTGGTTTAAAGGGCTTTCACTTTCACATGTTAATTTTTAAATCACAATGTTAGCCTTTGATTATTCAAATTAATCTATAATTTCCACCGTAGCTAGGAATATGTGGGGAGTTAAACATATATTAACAAAGGTGTTAAAACTTAAAAAAGAAAAAAAAAGAAGTAAATATGGGTATTGAGTAGGAATATGAATTACCTCATTTATAACATAACTATGAAAAAAAAATTAGATAATCAAAATCAAATTGAAAAAGGTTCGGTGTAAGTGAGGTTTCATTACTATCAAGTTTTTCAAATTTTTAAAAATAAATTTATTTGTTTTTAAATAAATACAATAAAAACTTTTAAAATTTGTGAGTAATTTTAATAGAAAATTTTAGTAGTTCAATTTACTATTGAGGGTTAGATTTTTTGAAATCAATATTAAATTAACACAATATATACCATTGAGGGTTAAAGTTATTATTATCCCAATTTTAAAAACTATCACTGTTTGATAAAATTGATTAGTTGGCTGTCTATTAGTGTAGTTTATCATATTTTACAAAAAAATATTTATATTATTTTTAATTTAAGATTTAAGATTTAATAATTATATATTTTTATTTATTAAATTTATATATAGTCATTTAATATTTTTATTGTTTACATTATACTACTAAAAATTTAATTTTTATGTGTTATAAATTACATAATATAAAATATTATAAACTTTAAAAAAAAGGTTGGGTTGGGCCAAAAATATTCAAGCTTAAGCTTTATTTATATTTTAAACGGATCTTTTTCTGCCCAATTCCATTTCCAAGCCTACTATTTTTGTTCAAACTATCCTAAATTTTGAATAAGCTTTCATACTTGGACAAATAACCTAACCCATGAATAAACCTAGTGCATATATAGTAAATAAATTATTTATTAAAGAAAAAAACTCCCGGCATTAACCATGTTTTTTCCTCCATGCATTTACTAACTGGATAATACTATGGTATAATGTGCTTTAAAATCCGTCAAAATAAGTATAGTATAATCTATAACAATGGCTTTTTAATGAATTGGTAACTATATTATTAAAATTTAGTGAGGGAAAATTTACGTCGGTATACACTGTATATATCGACGGGTCAGTGTAAGCTTTTGTCAATAAATGATATTTCTTAGTGATATTTGCTACAAGGTCTTATAAAAAAAAAAAAAAACCAAATGGGAGATTGCTAAAACATTTCTTGAACTGTCAAGCTAAGGTTGCAATAGTTGATTTGATAATGGTTGTGAAAGTTAGTATTTTTTAATGATAGCATTTTTTGACTTTTATTAATATAGGAAGATATTGATTTAAATGTGTAAAAAATTAGGAATAGTTCTAAATATTTTTTATTGATTATTATATTTCAAAATTAAATAGCATATATAGAATTTATATGTATAAGGAAACTAAATATTTCTTAGAGCCCAATAATTGTGGAATTGGATATTTTAAGAGTATGAGGGATTTCAGCTCTTTCCTTATTTGAGATAAACATGATATTTTATTTAAGGGATATTTTGGAGAGATTACAGGAGATTGAAAATAATTACAAAGATATTGTAAAGATAATATTGTGAAGACACGATAGGAGGTTTTTACTTGATTACGAAAAAGCTATCAAGCCGTCCATCTTTGTAGGAAACTAGTTTAGATGAATTTGTAGGGAGGGTGGTTATATACCAATCTATGATAGTGAGGTGCAATGGTTGGATAGATTATTGTGAAATTGTATAGTAAATTTATTATCAGAACTAGTCAGTGTCTCCTTTTTAGTTTTGCTGGTCTTAACAATCTCAGAATGATAGCATCCAACAAAACCTTTCACACAACAATTATGGATTAGAAGCAGTTTTGTAGCAGAAGGGCTACAACTGAAGTTGTGCAGATATGTATGTATACAATTTTTAAAAGAAAAAGAGTGCGTAAAGGTGGATGATTGATTGACTGTAGACTCTGTAGGAATGGGAAAATGAAGAGCAAGAATTAATAGTTAATTAATGATAAGGAGCTACTCGATTGTGATTCACGTGCCTTGTCACATGATTCTGATATTTTAATCAGGATATGGAAATGAAGGCAGAAAGAAACTGTGATAAAATATAGTCAAATTCAGCATCACATGGCTGCCACTTGCCTACTTCAATGTTGAAAGAAATAGTGTCAATGCATCTTCAGTAATCAACATAATCTTGATCTCCCATTGGTTTTCTTTTTCCTTTCATATAGTTCTTCTAGAAAACACACAAAGCATCCATTTCCATCTTGGAAAGATAAAAATCAATCATCAAGGTTTAGCTATAATTAAATTAAAAATACAAATAAAAATATAATTTTATGTTATGGGTAGTGGGGTTATGACAAACCACGTGCAAAAGAACACGCATGCATGCTGCCCCTTATAAACCAGTTTAAGACCCTTTGAATCGCTTGGTGATTTCTCATTTCATTTTCCATCGTGATGAAGATCAGTTGCATCAATTTGAGTGCTTTGTGGGCGTTAATTCTACTTCACATCCTCATCTCATGCTCCTCGTTTTGTGTCGGCCATGGCGACGTCTCTTCTGGAGAAAGAAATCATATTATAATTTCAAGGAAGCTACTGTCATCCCTGGCTTCATTTCCTACTGGTAAAGGAGCAGCCATGAAAGAGCCCAAGAAAGCTGTGGAGCCAGGTCTGAGAAAGATGCCACCCAGTGTCCCAAATCCTACCCAGAACTAGCAATATTATGATCGGTAGATAATCTCTCAACCATGAATGAAGGATTCCTATATTTTTGTTTTTTTGTTTTTTTTAAGCTTTGGATCTTTGATTTTGGCCTTCTTTCAACTCTTAAATTTTGAAATGTAGTGTTTCCTTTGAGTAGGATCTCAGATGTATGTAAAGTATGCATGTAAATAAAGAACTTGAATTAGAGGTCATAATTCAGTTTGATTCCATCTTTCTTTGTAAGACTAGTAGAACAAAAATCAGATTTAGAAGCCATAACTTGGTGTTTCAAAAGATCTTTCTTAGGCTTCAAGCTACCTCTTTAATTTTGGAATTCATTAGATTTATTTGTTTTTCTAATCTCTACAATTAAACTAAAATCAAATTAATATACTGATATAATTAACTGTGTAACCAAGATCCACAAGATTGTATCCTGGTTATTTCTTGGCATTGATTTTCAACTTTTAATCTAAGCGTAATATACATTTATTCCCTAGAGATTTAGTGTAAAAATACATTTATCTCTTATGATTTTAAGACTTATTTGAAGAAAATATCATAAATTCTATGATTAAATTTTAAATAAAAAGACAATTACGCTCATACTATTATTTTTTCTATTTAATTTATTAATTTCTCTATTTTTAATTACAGAATAGTACAATTTTAATTGTATATTGAAGTATGGCTTATTTCATAAAAAGTATGTTTCAATTTAGTTAAAATTTAAAATATTTAATTTAATTATATATTATTAACTTGAAAATTAATTAATTAAATTATTTTATATAAAATTGATAGCAAAAATGAAATATGATTATCATTGTTAGCCCAATTGATATGTGCTTACTTTAAAGATAGGACACGGATTCAAACCCCACTAAGAGCAAATGTTAAGACTTTCTTAATGAGCCACCATGCTTACTACGCGCGTTTGCATGAACCACTTTATCTAGCACCTGATGAGGTGCCTTCTACTTTGTGAACTCTCACCTCTTTAGGCACTTCGGCTCACATTAGAGGCGGGAGAAAAAAGACTCTCAATGGGCACAATACCAACCCATTGAGGAGTTCGTTGGGAACAATTTATAAATTTCTCTCAAATTCGAGTCTCGCTTGTGTAAAACTATGTGTAGGATCTCAATTTATATTTATTTTGATTTATGTCTCATTATACATGGATTTTGTATAAATTTATTCTTGTATAAATCTAAATATATTTTAATTATGCTGATATAGTAATTAACTAATAAAGAGTGAAATTACTGTTTTATTTAAAATTCATTTAATAAGTAAATCTTTAGGTGAATGAATTTTTCATGAAAGATTATCACTTAAAATAAGTGAATTTTGTTTTTATCAAATCTCGATGTTTGAATATATATATGTTATTAACTTTTTAACCAAGGTCCACAAGAATGAACCATTGTGGCCGAAGTAAAAGCTTTGTCATTTTTAACTTTCATTTGTTGAATATCCAAGTATGTCCTAAAATCATAAGATATATTTGTCTTTCCATAACTTTTTAACCTTGCAAAACTTTACAAATTTCCATACGATAAATAAATTAAAAAATTGAACTAAACCAGCAAAAAGACATTTAGATGGCCTTGGATTTTATTTTTGTCTCTCTAAATAGGGCTCATGGGAGGAGCTTTGACTCCTATTTGAAAATGAAAATTTTTATTCTTTTTCTCTAAAAATAATAAATTAATTTATAATAAAATTGTACTCTGATCTCTAAAAATATAAAAAGTGTTATAAATGTAACATCCTAATTTTCAGTGGTATCGAGAATAGAGATTTGAGATCACCAAATTCGACGGGGAGTTAAAAATTTAATAAATTAATACCTATGAGTCAAATGCGAATATAAAAGTATTTTTGAATTAGTGAATTTGGTATTTAAAAGAATTAATTAAGTAAATTGGGTCGAGAGTGAGGTATCGAGATCTCGACTTCATAATTGAGCCATAAATATTTTTAGAAATATTTATGGAGTGTTAGTGAGGTAGTATTAAAATTTAGTCAGAAAATTTTGACGTTTGGGTGGTTAATTAAATAAAAGGACTAAATTGAAAAGGGTGTAAAAGTTGTTAGAAGGATTAAATAGCTCAATTGTCAAATGAGGAAGGACCTAAAGTGCAAATAATCCTAAAGGAGATATTTTTGGCGGCAATAGCTGAGAAAAAATCAGGAAATGGATGAAATAAGGGCAAATTGGAAAATTGCCAAAATTGGCTAAATAAAAATAAGACTAAATTGGAATATCTAGAATTCTCTTCATTTCTCTTCATATTCATCAGCTGAAAAACAGCCATGGAGGAGGGTTCAAGCTGGTTTTCATACTCTTGCTTCATGTAAGTTTAATTCTTGCTTTCTCCTTGAAATTTTTATGTTTTTGTGACCTTTACAACTAGGTCCACTTGTTGAATTCATTAATTTTTGATTCTATGAAAGAAATTGAAAGTTGCTATGAATATGTGCTGGAAGTACATGATGATTTGGCATGGAATTAGAGCTTTAAATTATTTATATGCTGATTTTATTGAAAGAATTGAATAGAAAGTGAATGTTTGGGACCTAATTGTAAAAGAGTTTGAAGTTAGAGTTTTATATGGAAATTATGAATTTCAATAATTATGAAATAACTTATAATGTCTAGGAAAAGTATTAATTGAGAAAATTATTTTAATTCAGGGGTTAATTGACCAAGGACTGAATTGTATGAATTGTGAAATTTGGGACAAAATGGAAATCAACATTTTGCACTAAAACAGTTTGGACAACAGCAGTAGTCTAACTTTTAAAAATCACAAAAAATTGTAGAAATCGAATTAGAGGATGAATAAAATATGAAATTAAAGCTTATTGAGTCTAGTTTTTTATAGAATAAATTATATAAGCAATGGAATTGTAAATCATGAGATATGATAAATTTTGTGAGACAAGGTCAGAATGATTTCGGGTTCCCCTGTTCTGACTTTGAAAAATCATAACAAATTGAAGAAAAATAATTAGGGACTTAAATTTATATGTCTAGAATTCTGAATGAGTCTATTTTCAAAATAAACAAACAGGAACATCATTCGAATCTTGTACGAGGAGATAATTAATTTTTAGTGAAGAAGGGTCGGAACTGTCAGATAGCAGAACAGGGGAGACTTTAATGAATAAACTGTATTAATTGGCCCAACCAAAAATTATGAAATTTTTATGGTAAGAAGTTATATGAGTCTAGTTTCAGGAAAAATTAGCGGATCTTAATTTGGAGTTCTTTAGCTCAAGATAAAAATAATTTAGTGACTATGACACAGATGGACAGCTTGAATATTCACATAAGTAGATAGTGAAAATTATGGATAATGTTACCTACAAGTGTGTTGTTTATACTAAGGATGTGGAATGGAGAGGAGGAGGAGGAAAAATATGTATGAATATTCATCTAGCATGGCTAATTTGTATGTTTTAGGCTCAAGGACTAAATTGAATAAAAGTAAAACTTTATGGGTAATTTTGTAAAAATGTCAAAAATGACTAAATTGAAGGGAATGAATTGTTTTATTATCTAAATTAATAAATTGAATGAAATTATCAATTTAAGATTGGGTGCAATTTGGGAATATGGTAAATTACCAATATGCCCCTAAATCTTGGTATTTCTACAATTTAGTCAGTGAGATTCGTATATCCCTGCATGAACATGTAAATATGAAAATTTAAGTATTGTATCGTATTTTATATGATATTTTGAATTAAATATATATATGAAAAGAATGTTACATGAAACATGCAAATGAATACTAAATAATATAAATTAATTGAAATTATTCTGAAAATCTCGATAATGCCTCGTATCCTATCTCGGTCTCAGGTACGGGTATGGGGTATTACAATAAATATCTTATTAACTAAACGTCCATCAAAATCCAGATAAGTTTTGATGTACTTTAAATTTTAATAGTCATTAAAAGTAGATATCTACTTCATTTATACTTTTTTACGCCTATAAATAAAGACTCTAGAGAAACTTCGTAAATATTCTGATTGATTAATAAAATACTCTCTTTTTTGCTCTCCTATTTTTTTTATTATTTACTCACTGTCTATTTATTTTATAATAAAAAAATATTTAATTTCTTCAAAAATAATAAAATTATAAATAAATACATGACAAAATTACATTTAAATCCCTTAAAATTTTATAATTTAATTTTATTGTTCAAAAAGTTTTCTAACGTGCTCAGAAACATGACTTTCGGTCTGTTTATGAGAAAAATGAGCCCCGAGACTTGGACTGGATGCAACCAAATTTAAAGAAAACAACGCACGTTGGGGTTGTCAGCTTCTACGGTGTCTGATTGGTTGTCCATCCTACTTTTAGGTACAACAAGCTGCTCTCTACAGCCCAAAATATGAGAATATGTGTATAAAACAATACATTAATTGCCGCATACATTATTTATCATAGCTTGACTGATATAACTTTTATAAGCTTGTCTCCATACTCCAAAATTTCTTTAAACAGTAAAAAAAAAATTTTTAAGTTGAAATTAAATTGTATATTTTAATAATCTATATTTTTTTATAATTTTTAAAAAATTAAATTAAAATTTTATCATTTTAAGAATGATCAAAGTGTAATTTTATCATTACTAATTTAAAATTTTATAAATTATAAATGTTTAAATAAAAAAATTTTCATTTTAAGAACGAGTACCTATCAACGTCACTAGCTTCACCACTGTCTTTGAATCTTTTTGTAGGATTTCGATAGTGTTACTTGATACTTCCATGGATTAATTTCTTTGGATATAAAAAGGAGTGAGTTAGACGATTTTATTTATTTATTGTTTTTTTCCCACATTATTGCAAATCAAAATTAATTTATCGAAATGTATTGTTGATTATAACATAACTTGAAAATTTATTATTCTCGAGATTAATATAAAGTTTAATTTCACATTAATTTCAAGATCTTAAAAGAAGACATATAAAGTATCTCGGCATTTGTTGAAGTTTTATTAGCAAAAGTCAAGACTCCTCAACTACTCAAATCAATGTACTTGGTCTAACCAAAACTTGATTAGAGCAGTGATTAGAGTTCTTATATAGCATATACATAATAGGGTTTTAAATTTTGTTACTCCCTTATTCCCTTTTTTCAATATTGTATTGATAAAAAAATGTATTTAGTTTAACCTTAACATTTATGAGTGTCAAGATCATATCAAATACAACGATCTAACATTTATTATTGGACTATCCAACTATCCAGTTTAAATAAATGAACATCGACCCTCTAAATACCATCATTCCATTTCATTATTTTTCACAAATTATCATACCAAATTCGCCTAGATTAACCCAAAATACAAAATCAAAATATAACTTCTATCGCAACAAACAATAAGTAAAGATCTAAGTGTTTTGGTGTGTCCAAATTATAACTTTTTCAATCATTGGCACTTATGAATTACTTTTTTTGTATATAGTTACTCAAATGAGCATGTTCTAGTTCGTTTCAAAATTTCTCTTCACATCAATGCTAGCAAACATCGAAACTAAATAAGGCAAACATGAGAATCTGATATTGATACCCCGTTACTAGATATCAATACCCATTAATAGCCAAAGTATTGACACCCTCCATAAGGGTATAATACCTCAAGGTCACTCATCATAGTGATGGGAGCTCTCTTAGAATGGCCCAAAATTATCGATAAGAATCATAAGATAATTGTACAATACTATTGGAGTTGCCCAAACCTTTAGATTGTTACTGTTCAGCGATAGTGCCATTGGAAATGCTATCGGGCACTGAATGTACACCATTTGATCGAGACCGTCAGCAGTCGGGTTAGGGGTGTTATATGAGTAGTTCCAAATCTCCCAATATCTTTGGTAGAAGAATTTTGGCTTCCCATCGTACCTGGGGCTTTGGTTTAGATGAATTTGGAACGTGGCATCCTTGATCTCTTCTGTTGTAAATAGGGCCTCCAGTCGTGCTTGATGATCTGTAGAGATAGTTGGTAATCCCAATGTCTGGAAGATTATAAATTTTAGGAAAGTAATAAACTGCCATTTTTCGTAACATATTTCGAAAAGAGATTTTGTTATATGGATGCAGGACCTGATTAAAACCGCCAACTAAAATCGAAGCCTTTCCCTTAGGGACCAGTGCAGCAGAATGTAAAATCCTTCCTTTTCTTAAACAAGAAATAACCAAAATTTATTTTTCGACTCATCAACGTACGCAAAGATCATATGCATTTCTTTTATTAAAATATAGAAAGATACAAGAGCTTTCCACATAACTACTAAGCTCCTCCCTTTCCTCAAGTTTTCCACACCATCACAAAAGTCGAACCCACACTAGCTCAGGTTTCGGTTAGAAAGCATAGATCCGTGCAATATAAATGGGTCAATTTTAGCCAGCTATGAAATCCGATATTGACCCAGACCCTGAATATTCCAGAATAGGGCAATCATGTTTCTCGGGCAGGCTATTGTAGGCCAGCTTGCTGAAGCCCATAATCAACAGCAGAGGTGGCTGGTGTTGAAGCATTATCCCAATCCAATCTATTAATTACTAACATAATCTAAGGCCATTGGTTGAGAAGCATGCATGTGGTTCATTTGCTGGTACCTGACCTTGAGTTGCTGCATCCATGTTTAGTACCTGCATACCAAAGCGAACAGCACCTCGCATGAAAAATCCATTCTAATCCTTCCACTTTCCTCCATGAAGCATTAATTTGTTAAATCTGCTGCCTTGAATTTTCAAATTAATACAATTTAAGCTTTTCATAAAGAACTCCGAATAATGGAATAGACAATATGATGACTAGCAATTTTACTTTAACTAAAATTTTCCTAAAGAAACCTTACAAGGAAAGCATAACACCATTTCCTACTCACTCCAAAATATTTGGAGAAAGAAACATTGTAATGAAACAAAGGAGAATATATTATAGTAGTGGCACCCAACATCTTCATATAATGATGGAGAAACTGATGTTCCCAAGATGAAGGAAATAAAAAGTTTGTATCCTGCTTAAGGCACAACCAAGTCTGAGAGAAGCAAAGACTGGACACAAACACTGGCAGAAACCAATTCATTAGGAGTAATAGACCCAATGCAACTCAAATTCTATAATATCAGCCAATAAAATACACCCTTCAATTAATTAGTTTATTTGAACGAAATATCATATATATATATATATATATGGATAACACAAAATTCTAACAACAGGTGACTATCTTTTGGATATGACTATTAGTATTTGAGATTCAGAAATCATTTTACTCTAACAAGTCACAAGCTCTTGAAGATGACTTCTCCATGATTTCTGATTCATAAAAGTTCAAAAATATGATGAGAAGATATGTTTTTCTTTTTATATTTTGAATTTTGAAGATATTTTAAAAAAATTAATTTTTTTGAATTTGTAAAAACATTTTTTAATTTTTATTTTTTAAACCACTTATGTTGTTGTAATTTTTATTAATGTTTTATTGAATTTTTATAAATTAAATTGTTTGCTCACAGGACATATAAGAAAATTTGCAATACATTAGTAATGAAAAGTTAATGATAAATTTGCTTCAAATAAAAAGTATATAGACAAAATTGAATAAAGGTGTAAAAGTCAACTACTAAATTTGTTGTTATGTTTGGCAAGCCAAAAAGGCACCTAAACAGTAAACCTATCATCAGTGAACTAAGAGGTCATTTGCGGGTTTTCCCTCTGAACAAGTGCAGGCCATCTGCCATCCAAGTCCCTGAGCTTCACTAGGAATATGAAGTTGTTGTTCATCAAATACCACGTGGGTTTAACTATTCCATACCATCAAGTCAGAATAAATAGAAAGATCTATCTCATCATAGATATCCTCGTCTCATCAAAGACATCCATTCCACATGTCACGTAATGGTTTAATGGCAAGTCCAATATGTTAACGTGACCTTACATGAAACTCTCGCCTATAAATACCTCTAGGTTTGAGGAAGAAAAGATCTCTACTAACTCACCTTTAGCCCTCAACATTCATATTCTCCTTATCTTCACTCCTTATAATCTCAAGCTTTCTACTCTGACTAAGTGAACCGACTTCCACAACATCCTCCACTCTCTCTTCCATATCCCTTTTTTGTTGTCTTACTGTATCAACAATGTCTTGTATATAAAACAACAAAATAAGCACTTAATAACAACAATGATTATTTTATTCTTTTATATATCATTCAGTTATAGATATTAATTTATTCAATAGATGAATCAAATATAATTTATGAAAAATTATAATACTTTTACTTAAAAGTAATTACATTTGCGATAAACTCAAATTAACTTTAGATTTGATAATTTGAAAAAATTAATATAAATATTTTAAAATAAATATAATACGACTTATTAAACATAAATAAATGATGTTAAATAAAAGTATTGATTCAGCAACTTTTTTAGTAGAAAGAACTGGAGAGCGTTGAATATAATATTGAAGAAACACAAAGATGCACATGCAAAAGCTTGAATGGGCAGCCCCAGTTTTAGAGACACATATTAGCCATCTTGAAATTCTACAAAGTGTTTTATTGCATTGGGTTTTTAAATTAATGCCCCAACATATTTTCAAATGTCAAATTGATTTTACCCCCCTCCCCCCTTTTCCTTTTGCAGCTCTGCTCTTTTTTTTGGAAGCAAATGTTTGTATGTAGGGACGACAAATGCTTGACATCCCTTCTTATTTTTAATATATTTATTATAAATGTTTTAATTTCATAAAAAAAATCAGTGTCTTCAAAATTGATGTTTGAAGCAAGAAGTGCCACTTTTCTATGCAAAAGTCAATTCCAAATATTAGGAAGGACATATGATATTTTTGTATGTGGATAATTTATTTGGGTGTTTTAGATTATATCTGTGTGGTGGATTCAAAATAGTTGGTTTAGAGGCAAGTCCAGTATGAATGTTTTAAAGCTCTTTCTTTCCCATCCCTTGTATTTTTACATGTAAAAGCAACAAAGGAAGTTTCGGAATAAAGAAACTCAACACCCAGAGATAAAAAGGACCCATTAATTGATGCCTTTGTCTTTCAAATTCTGTACCCAAAAAAGAAGCTTCTTCAGTTCAGCTTCTCCCTGGTGAAGAAGTACAATCCAACATAACATATATAGTTTTCAATGGCTCAGTTTGTAGCAATTGTTTAGAGAGTATTGTTACTACAACAGACAAGACATTTTTGGATCAACTAGTTTCATTGGAGAAAAAACCTCGTCATTGGTATCTTATGTCAGCTTCATGCCACGGCCATGGCGTTGTGCCTTTGATCATATGAGATTAGGTGTAAAGTGAATAGAGCAAGCAACATTATCTGGCATATAGACCAGTGGAAAGATTAAAGGAATTGCTAAAATGATGTGTTATTCTTGTGAGAAAGGGCCTTCTCAATCACTTTTTAACTTTCTTGTAGCTTTAAAAATCCCAATCTAAATATCTACCATGACTTTTACAACCATTCATGAGTACAGTATTTATTGTCTAATTTAATTTTTCCTTACTGATTTTTTGCTTATTATATATTACTTCTTAAAAATATAAATTTAACAATATGATAATTTTTTATGACATCAAAGTGAATAACTCAAATAAAAAGATGAGGGTGTTGAAATATTTGAGGTCAATAAAGTGATATGAACAACTGATCATGGCAATCAGCATGAGATATAAGCAGTTGGAGAACCTAGTTTTCATGACTGGGAAAACTTGAGCCTTGTAAACTTTCCAGAACAAAATGATGAACATAATAATGGCAGGGATTTTCATTTAATGACCATCAACTTATACCCATATATATATATAACTTTGATATTAGAAATTTAAACTTATTTTCACTGGTTTCATCTGAAGATGTTTTGATTTACTACAGATATAAAATTATAAGTACATCTATTTAACCTATAAACAAACAAAAAATCAAATAATATCTTAAAAAGAGTTTGTAAAAGTTTTTAGGATTATAAGTATAATTACAAAATTTTGCAATATGGTCTAAAACACGATCACTAACTCTGGTTTTGAGTCAGTTTAATTCAAGGACTGTAGAGGCAGATCCAGAACTTGTAGTAGCCTTACAAGTGGAAATTAAACAATGAACAAGAATTGCACAAATACCCTATCGTTGACAACTCGAAATATTTATATATAGAGTAGATGAAAAATTATACAAGGATAAAAATGAAGAAATTAAAAGAAAAGTAACCTCCCGTCCCTCACAGTGAAATTACACATACACTTTCTTCACCCCAACCAATGCATATGTCGAAAAGAAAATAAACGGGTAATAATTAAGAAACTTTCACTTTCACTTTCATCACATACTTCTAGCCATCATTTCCTGGAATCTCCTGTAAGACTCCTGCTTCTCCAACATAAACTTTTCATGACAACTTGCGATGAACATTTCTGCTAACCGATCAATATCATCCACCTCTGTCTCTGCTTTATTAGCTTCCCCGTTAACCTTGTTTTCTTCAAGCCATTGAAGGTAACCTGAAAGCTCCGACTCCAAACCATCCTCCTTTTGCTGATCACGAGTTGAAATGGCCGAATTCCAGGTTGAATCATAGTAGAAATGAGTAGTAGTACACCCTTCAAGAACTGGAGCTGGAACTGGTGTGACGTGAGAAGAGCACCAATTATAGTGCAGCCTGAATGAACCAAAGAATAGCTTGTTGTGCTTATACTTCTTCTCTGCGGTCTTGGAGATGGAAATGAGATATTGGATAGGATTGTTTTGTTTGTAAATTTGAATGACAATGGATTTTGCTTTGGAAAATGCTCGAATGAGACGACTAGCCTGAGTGTAGATTAGGGTTTGAATTAGAGCTTTCATCTTCATGGAGCTTATGGAGGAAAAACAAGAAGATGGTGATTTCATGGACAAGGCTTGAAAGGAGAGGGAGAGGCCAACCATGCCTTAATTTTCTTCTTTTAATTTTTGGTATAGGAGATTCCCGGAACCATGTTTTATAAAGGGTGTTGATTACTAATGTGCCACTTGACTTTTGAGGTATTTGCAGATTTAGGATTACTCGTGCTGCCTTTTGAGTGGATTTAGAAGTTTCCATATATAAGGACATCGTTGGAGTATGGTTCGGATCATATAGAGCTCAATTCACATATAATTAGGTTGTATTGCGGTGTGAATGTGATAATATTTGTCAATATAACTAAGTTTAAAAAGAAATAAGGTAAATTTAAATATTAACATAAAAATTTAATGATACATATAAATAAAATATATGTTCTATTATAAAGTTTGAAAATATTATGTTAAAATAATTATAATAAATAGAAATATCGATTATTGTTATATATCAATAGTTACCAACCCGAAGCTTAGATAAGATCCGGGTTGCACCAGATGAATGCGCGTGACGTGCAGTGAGAGGATAGTCAGGGGAGTTCGCGGTATCAACTTGCATGAGTCGAGGGGAACCAGCTCGCATATACCCAAGGAGTTCGCATGTAGGGGACCGCGAGATCTAGCATGCGAGCTAAAACGATACACGTGCCCAACATGCCTAAGGTCTGCTCAAAATGTCAGTCCTCAACCCGACCAGGCCCCACCAGATGGATGCACGCGACGCATGCAATGAGAGGACAGCCAAGCGAGTTCACGGTATCAGCTCGCATGAGTCAAGGGGAACCAACTCGCATATATTCAAGGATTTCGCATGTAGGGGACTGCGAGATCTAGCATGCGAGCTGGAACGGTACACGTGTCCAACATGCTTAAGGTCTGCTCAGGATGTCAGTCTTATGAATAGTAGAGTCAAGTCATGAACAGTGGAGCCAAATCATAAATAGTAATAACATGTATAAGTACCCGAATATTTCCTTCAATGATATATACAGAAAATTACTCAACAATTATTAAAATAAATCAAAAAATTAAATTTAAAATATTCTATTAATTAGTAAATAAATATGTCATTTTTTATTATAAAATTTCGTACTAATAAATGAAAAACTATTATAATTAACAGTAATAAAAAATTCCTATTATTAAAAACAATAATAATAAAATTAATTTAAAAAATCTAATAAACTATAATATAAATATAATAATCAAGTTATGTTTAAAGTAAATTATTTAATATGATTTAAAAAGATACAAAATAAAAGAGTAATATAACAAACCAAAAATTAATGCTTTAAATGGGGGAGTGTCACTTGTCAAAAATTGTAATGTAAATACACTTATTTATTTACAACCTTTAATAATATATATATATATATATATATATATATATATATATATATGATTACACCTAATAGGTATTTTGGGCTGTTTGAATTTTATTATTAGAGATGATATATATAATATAATGTTAATAGGTAAAATATACATTTATGGATTACTAGCGTATTTTTGTTCGGACCATCCTTTGGTAAATTATTAATAGAAATAATGATGTGATCTTTTTTAATTGGTATAATCACACATTTAATTCTCAATATTTATATGTTCTATTAATTTAATCCTAATTCTAAATAATTCAACAAATTTAATATTTCACATTTACAATTTCTATCAATTTGGTCATTTTCTCCTCCTCTCAATTGTGACTTTCCCAGTCCCCGCAACAACTAACTTCTCATTGACCCTTTGTGCTCGTTGTTTTTTTATTATTGTTCTCACTGTCGCCATTGCTATCCTTTTTTAGTGGTGCTACTGCTACAGTCTCCTCTTCTGTTGCCCTTTGTCGCCAACTAATCTATGTCACAATTGCTCATTCTTCTTCTTCCTCGATTCTCATCACCCACAAGAAAAACCTTCAGAGATTGAATTCACTTTTTCTTTTATCCCTTTATTCTCTTTTCTTTCTTCTTGAATTCTTCTTTTATAAAATATTATTCATTTTAAATATTATTTACATAAATATGTTATATATTACTTTTTTTTTATAAAAAAATCAAGGGTAAACATAAAAATGTTAGGTAACAAATTCTCGTACCATACATCACTTGGCAAGAGAAATCTTAATAAATGTTAGGAGGAGCTTAATCCTTATTAAGCACATTAACATGTATATTTGTAGACAAAAATGTAGTCATAGTTCATGGCCTTTTATTAGAATTTTAATTTCCTTTGCAACCGTAAAATATCCTATTTATGATACATTATCTTGGAAAACATTTTAGTAACATCCAATGGTTGGTAAAAAGGTTAAGGGTAAAAGTTATTAATAAATTTATATTTTAATCACTTAATTTTATAAAAATATAAAAGTATTATTAAATTATATTTAAAATTTTAATTTTAATCATTCTACAGTTAAAATTCATAAAGAATAAATGACCCTGTTATAAATTGAAGCTAATAAAAAGCTCCTTTTCTGACAGCTTGGGATATTCCTGAACAACTCATCTTCGATTTGATTTGCTCTTAAAACCATTTCAAGGGAGAGGCAACTAAATTGTTTGAAAGCCGTTGAATGAGTTAAAGATTAAATTACTCTGCAATTTGTACAAAAATTATCATCCAATCATAAATATACAAGGAAATCCTGGTGGTAATGGCTACCTGTATTACTCCTATTCTTCCATTTTTAAAAATATATTTATTGGAGAATCTAATCCATAATTGACTAACTGAGATCCGATGCGAAAAGCAAGTTTTGGAAGATTGCAGCTATCTGTCACAATAAAACATTTATCAACATGTTCAAGTTGAGCCTAATACGGGTAAATTGTCAGGATTTGTTTCACGAAAACATCCAAGATTTAAGACATAAAAAATGGCGACATGCTTCACAAAAAAAAAAAAAAAAAAAAAAAAAGGGGTAAAGTCTAAAGACAATTTTAGTTGTCGTATTATCACATGTTAGTTAAGCCAACATCTGGCAATGAAATTGTAAAGTAATACAGGCAAAAGATTAGCAGTGTTTTTCTTCTGACATTAGATGGTGTTAAGAGAATCTACGGTTACGGCACACTGTGAAATAAAGCAAAGGGAGAATAAATTTAAAAAAAAAAAAAAAAAAAAAAAAGACAACTTTAAATCTGTTACATAAAGATACATACATCACCTTTCCTTTAAAATATTCCCACCCAGAATTACTTGTCGCAATTAGAGAAATTCCCAATGTAAATTCCAACATTTCAACTTTCCATGCCCTGTTTTAAATCTTGCAATTATAAAAACAAAAGTAGTCCATTTTTTGAGCTTCTGCAATTTGAATTATAGTGTCCCAATGTCACCGACCAAGCTTAACGAAATCTAATAATACATTGTAAGGCCTAGAAACCACCAAAGCCAGGCTCTAAAGACACCTTGACGGCGAGGGCAGACCAATGAAGCAACTCTAGACTGGTCGTTGTCCTACCAATATGGCAAGCAACGAGCCTACTTGGCTGATCCTACGTGATTCATGTGGCAATTGGATTCATGGGCTTAGCAAGAACTTAGGCATCTCTTGCATACTCCAAGTGGAGCTGTGGGGAGTTTATGATCAACGTCACTTGGAAGAAAACTTTTGTTGATATGGAGTACAACAAGAGAAGAGGATAAGGAGGAGACCAAGGAGATACAATAGACGTCGGTTCACTAAAAGGCCAATAATCAAAACAAGAACGAGAGAACAACTTGATCGAGAAAACAAATGCTTAGAGTAACTTTAGGGTGCTATAAGATCGGATTTTTTTTTTCATGTTCATCAACGTATATATATAGGCAAAATCCTCTTATCCACTGGTATCATTTAATCTTGCTAAATATGTAAAGGATATTCATGAGTGTGTATCTCGGGGCCTGATCAATACAATGTTATTGTGTCTAAATGTACTTCTTATTATATTAGGAGTGTATTCACACTAAAAAAGTGCTATGAGTGGATGAATGACTCCCAAGTAGTCTAATCCAATGTTGGGAAATGATAACTTACCGAGACGCTACTTCAAATGGAATCAATGAAAAAATCAATAATATTTCATTAATACATCTGATATTTGTACATGCCCAAATTTAACCGGGCCTTAAAAAAGAAAAAAAGCCAAACTTATAGAACAAACCGAGCCAAAGTCCAAATTTAAAAGGTCCATTTACAAAAAATATCAAAACCCAAAACAAAAAAAAACACAAGCCCAACACCACAAGGCCCGATTGGCCCAAAATATTTGAAATTTTCAGGAAACCCTACGGTTCCTAGTTGCTCCAGCGCCGCGCCGTACCCCCATGTGCGCCTTCAGCGTACCCTCCGCCCGATGGCCCCTTTCTTGCACCGAAATAGGAAGGCCTTCCTTCGTTGACCCTCCATAGACCGGCAAACATGACAAAGAGGGGAAAGCAGCAAAGAGCAGAGCCGAACAGTAGCAAATATAGATTAAAATCTTTATATTTGGCTATAAAAAGCCTCAAACACGAAATATTGTAAGACACAGAGATTAAGCAATCAAAAAAAGGTTGAGCGTGATGGTTCTCTCGTCGTTTACTCTCGGTTTCTTTATTTTTTTTCTGTTATCAAATTATTCTTCAAATAAAAAGATATAAAAGGAAGAGAGAAAGGGTGATTTACCTGGAGCCCGGAGTCGATGGTCGGAGTCCTTGCTCCGTCGATGAGACTGATTCCCTGAGGGAAAATGAGGTTTCTTTTCGGGTTCTCGAAACAAGGAAGGCACCGTCTTCGGTTGCTCCAAAACGGGGTTGAAAAAACCCCTCACACGGCCTAAACCACCACCCTCGGAGGCGTTTCGCAATGACGGCGATGATGGGTTTCGCCTGAAACCCTAGCAGAGCATAAACAGGGAGGGCTGTTCTTGGTTTTTAGAAAATGAAGCAGAAAAAAAATGAATGAAAATGGGTTTAAATGATATGGCGAAGCGGTGCCGTTTTAGCATTAGGGTTACCAGCAATTAAACGGCGTCGTTTAGGTGCTAGGCCTGTATGACCCGACCCGTGTAGACCAAGACCCGCGTGTTTTCGCCCTGATGGGTTATTTACGGGTTTGGTCCTCCGTTTCTGTGGTCTGTCGCAATCTGGCCTCATCCCCTCTTTCCTTTTCCTTTGATTTTTGCCCCATAATTTTTGTGGTGTCCGAATTCAGTCCCTGTTGAAGCCATGTGTTGTAGGGAACGGGGATATTGTCCCATTCGGTCTCCCAGTTCACTCGTGTATCACGATTCGGACCTAACATTTTGTTTTTATTCCATTTTGCTCCCTTATATATCCATTGTCCATTTATTTATTAATGTACATTACCAGCTTATGTTATTGAGATCACTCCATATTTCTTTTATTTCTTTTTTATTGTCGTTTACCTTTGTTATTATTATTATTTCATTATATATTGTTGTTTTATTATTTGTTCATCCATCATTCTTTCATCCTTTTATGAATTACTCATTCAATTTATGTTTTCATTATTGTTGGTATTGGATTAATTTTATTATGATTATATTATTAAACTAATTTAATCAATCTAATATCTATTTGTTTGCTCATTCATTTGTTTATTATTGTTTTATAGATTAAATTTATTTTATTTCTACCTTCATTATTATTCTTTTTATCATATGTTTGTATACATTTTGTACCTCCAAATGTTGCATCATTTATTTTATTATTATTATTATTATTATCATTATTTTTGAACATATCATGTGTTTTCAAACTATAACCAATTTTAAATATTTCACATATATCATCATATGTAGTATTCATTTTGATTTTCTTTGTATTTTTGTACTCTAAATCAATATATGCATATACACACATACCTTTTATTTAAACGATTTTTAATACATCGATTTATCTCGATTTCCTCTTTACACCTCGTTTATTCTAAATATTTTGTACCTTATTTATGTTAAACCACCTCATATATGTTTACATTTTTATTTTGTTATACTATTTTGTATGTAAATGATTTCAAATTCTTTTATCATCTATCGCAAACCTCTATTATTATTTAAGGTTTTGTATAGATCACATATATTAAATTGTTTTACATACCTTTTATATATTATATATTTTCAAAGTTAGTTTTACATACTATTTATTTTAATTATTTTATATATATGATTTATTTTAATACTTTGTGTATATCATCTATTTTAAGGTTTATATGTATTACTTGGTTTAGATTATTTTATATGTTACTTACCTTGGATTCCTTTGACATTATCATTTTTAACCGTTTTATACATTATGTATTTCATTTTATTTCATTTATATTTTTCTTTATTTTTTATATATATATTATTTGGTTCAAACTTTTATATGGCGCATATTACTAAACTATTTGTCGAATGTTTCTTTAAAAAAAAAAAAAGATGGTCTTGTCATTCATTTGAAATTGCTCATGTTATTTATTTCACTTCTTTTTAATTATTGATATTGGCATTTGAATAATGTTCGTTGCATGTCGCCTTTGCATGCCTTGGAAATCATTTGTTAGTACATTCATTGGCCTCCATGAATATAGCATCTAATTCATACCTCACCATTCCATGCCCGATATTCTTTTTGCATTTTAACTAGTTTAAATCATGTTGTGTGTGAAACATTTCGTCTTAACCCAAACAAATAACATGTTTAAACGTCAAACTCGCTATCCTTCAAAAATGAAAATTTTCAAATAAGGCAATGTTTTGTGTTTTAGAACATCGAGGAATTGTGCCCTAACTTACGGGGTTTCGATTTTCTCGTTGATTCTAAATAGCTAAATACCCTTTTGAGTTTTTAAAATACATAAAACTCCAATTAAAATTAAAGACAAACTTGCGCTCGGAAATTCATGGTAACGTGTCCTAACTTACAGGACATGATGCTCCGATATCTCGAGACGAGAGAATCTTTAATGATCGTTTTGAGCTAATTCAAGTTTTTTAAATCGACGTTAATAAAGAGGGATTGTATTTCAAATCTATTTCTGATTTTTAACTTTCGACATTAGGACACTAACTAATCAATTCGGTACCAATTTTTGGGCGTGTCGGGGTGCTAATCCTTCCTCGCACGTAACCGACTCCCGAATCCTTTTCTCTCGAGTTTCGTAGACCAAAAACACCGTTTTCATAAACTAAAACATTTTATTAAAGCAAAGGTGATCCGATTACACCTAATAAAGATCCGTGGCGACTCCCATTTTAATTCTCATTTTCAAACCAAAGTCGATTCCCTGTTTCTCAAAAAATGGTTTCGACAATATTAATATATGTTCGAGTGACAAAAGAAGTATTACATTTAACAATAATTAACCTTTTAAACTCATTTTTCAACAATGACTACAATACGGCATTCATAATTAGCTTTGTAGGAGACAATGGGAAGTATCATTTGCATATGTTTATCGCCAAGCTAATGCTGTAGCCGGCTATATGGCGAATTCGGCTATGGACACAAGGCCTGAACAGTCAACTTTAAGCAGGCCACCTCCTAGAGTTAAAAGAATTGATTACTCTGTGCTTCTTTATTATTTAGTATTATATTTTATCAAAATTTTATTATAATTATAATTATAATTATAATTTATTTAGACTTATATAGTGTATTATATCTGTTGTTCTTTATCTAATAAAATGTTTTAATTTATGTAAAGATTTAAATTTTATATGACGATAAAAGTATAGTTGAAAATATAAAAAATTAATAATTTATATTGGCATGTAAGTATTTAAATTATGTAAAATATATAATTGTATTTAAGGTAAAACAAACCCCAAACAATCCAAACTTCAAAAGGGTTAGAAATTGTAAAATTTGAATCCAAAATAACCAATCTTAAATCCATCGGATTATCACTTCTAATTACAATTAGATCAAGCAAATAGCCAAATAAAGTAATATATATATATATATATATATATATATATATATTATGATTTGTTGTTATTACGTGGGGATAAAAATAAAATTTTGAGAAATTAAAGAAGGCGTTAAGGCATGTATCAATGGTACTATCTGTAAGGTTTTATTCACTCCCACCTATATTTTAGTGTATAAAAATGTTATGAACAAATGAATCTCAAGAATGAAGCCCAATGACTATTAATGTTTTGTATTGACGAAAATAGTCTACTAAGCATTGAAAGAAGCATAGCAAGTGTATCAATTTTTATAAAAAACTTGTACAATAATTTTTTATAAAACAATTTAGGAATGTAAGAAGATGAAAGAGTACTGAATGAAACACCTCTCTCTCTTTTTTTTTTTCTTTTTTTTTATTTTATGTTTTTGGTGTACCAAATAAATTAAAATTGACTCCTATTTATTGGAATTATCATATCTCTTCATAGAGGCATAACTATCCAAATTGATATTCACATCTTTAACAATAAAAATAATTATTCCACATATATCTTTACTTAATACTTATGACTATTTGATAACAATTAAGTGACATAACTTTTAAAATTAAAAGACATAATTCATTATTATAAATAATGGTAACTCTTGGTAATAACAGAACATTTGCTTGCTTTGGAAAATAATTTCAAATTAGGCAGCAAATTAGAAATAAATGTCGGTAAATTATTAGAGCAAACAAGATTGATCCGATTAGAGGCACCTGCTCCTTTTGTGCTTCTCTTTTAAAGATGGACTCCAAAAAGAAATGGTAGAGTTATTGATTGGAACTTACCAATTTTGGGAAGTGAAATAATTGAGAAAAAACAATAAACTGCGATGCAAATGTGAGCGAAGAGAGATTGTACATTTCTTTTTCTTCAGCTGATGTATGTTGAAATCAAAAGAACGAAGCTGTTTTGATGGCCATGAGATTCATACATAAGCAAATTTCATATTAATTCTTTGAATTATGCGTATGGAAATGGAAGTGATGAAAGAAAGAAAGAAAGGAGGGCTTCATCATTGATAGCTTTGTTTTAATGACATCAAAACTTGCAACAAAATCATTTGCACATGGGAAGTTTAAAGGAGAAGTTGTGCATGAGATAACTTCTATTTCCCATCGTTTTCATCTATGAATTTGGTTGCTTTTCCATGCACATGACATGTATGTGGGACTACAAATGATCCTTGCTGCTACATCATCATATTCACCACCAATCATCAAATATTCAGTGAATGTCATGGCTTTAAAATTTCATAGCAAAGTTTTTTTTTTTTTTCAAATCAAGGTGTCTACTGTTAGTGGCAGTGACTAATATCTTTATCGATGATACTCTTTAAAGAAGTAAACGGCTGATCATAAAATGTTATTCATTCTCATGGGCGGGAATCGAACCCCCGACCTCTCGGTTAAAGAATATATCCAAGCATTTTTTTTTTAAATGCTACAAGTATTATAACAAATACAATCATAAATAATATGTCCAAATAATTATAATCCAGTTATTACAAAGCATAATTCAACTGGAAATCATAATATATTAGAAATTAAATTAGAATAAATCTACATTAGAGTCATTAATGATAGAACTTAATCCAAAATAAAATAAAAAGAGAACCAATAAATAATTTAGAAAAAAAAATAGAATCTAAAATCTCAAAATTGTTAAATTATGAACAATAAACTAATTTTGCCCTTATTTTGACCCCTACTACTTACTATTATAACCTAACAACGGGTAACTGAAAATATTGCTTGTTTAAATTAACTCTAAACCCAAATATGGTAAAGCACCAAATTATATAATTCACAATAATGACAAAAATAAAATTTCATAAGTAATTAATGATACTAAATACTTAAGATAATATACAATCTTATAACTTTTTAGGGCCATTAAATATATACTTAGGATTACTTATACAATAGTCAAATTTTTTAAAATGATTATGGAACGACTTAATCTTTATTAAAGTACTTAAATAAAGGTTTTCACGTACTTCAATTCTATTTGCAGTAAAAGTTAGGTGAATGTTGACATGTTTATAATAAAACATATAGCAACTGAATCAGATATTATTTGAAAAGAAAAAAATAATAACAAAAATTATAATTTGAAACTTGATATACAACATTTGAAAAACCTTTATTTAAGCAATTTAAAAAAGTTTTGGCCTTTATTTGAGCACTTTCAAGAATATTCAGCTCTTATTTATTTATTTTGGAAGGTTTGACTTTCATTTGAACACTTTCGTAAAGATTTGACCATTATGTGAGTAACTCTTAAAAAATTGGGCCTTAATTTGAATATCTAGCCTAATAATAAATCTTACCAATTTCAAAACACCAGTTATATACATCTAATTTTGTTTGGACTTCTTAATTCAAATTTATTAGTGTTTGAGCCTCGAATGTACTGAAGATGTGCTGATAAGTGAATATTGGACTAAAATGAATTTTTATTTAATTTTAAGATTAAATTGAATTATTTGAAAATGATGTAATTAAAAATTGAGTTTTATTTTAATTCTGGTTAGATTAATTTTTAAACCGAATCGAAAAAATCTGGATTTAAGGATCCTTTTTAGCAGATATCAAAATAAAGAGGTAAACATTATTATCCACATTTCATCTTGGAGCATTTCTGAGAAAATCATTAAGAATAAATTCTGACTTAAAATATGATTTTTGTTTTTAAATTAAAGGGAAATTAAAATGGGTCCAAATTTAAAGCTTAACTCCAAATTTAGGCCCAATATTAAACTCAAAGCCTAATTTAGTTTGGATCCAAATCCAAGTTAGTACTTACATACGATTCTGTTTGTTGTATAGATACATGAATTGTGAATTCCATTATGTATGACATCTAATTTAAAATTAATTGATAAATAATTTTTTAAAAAAAGTCAGTCTTTTTTACATAAGAAAATCAAATTTGGAAATTTTATAATACAGAGAGAGTGAATTGATGTAAGTGAAGATTTTATAATAAGTTTTTCATTGAAAAACCAACAAAAATAAAGATTACTCTTAAAACTAATTTGTATTAACAATAAGTTTGAAATCTTTATTTTTTTCATTTTTTAAGAATCAACATAAAGCTTAATTGGAATAAATAAAAACCTGATTGAAACAAAAAATCAACTAAAAGTTTTGAATACTCATTTTCAAATTTCTAATACTTTCGTAAGTGTTCAGTTTCATCTTCATTACTCATGCTTCTAACTAAAAGATACATAAAAATTTATTTAATGTTTACTTTTTTTTACTTTAGTGAATACTCATTTTTGCATTTCCTATGCTTTTGCAATCACCGTTATAAAATTTCAATTACTCATTTTTTGCATCCCCTTAATTATTACAAACATTCCTATTTAGAGATCCTATTGTTTAATACCCTAAGGAGCTTTAATATTTAAATGACTGAGTTTAATAATTTATGAGTTTTGAATTTTTAATATAAATTTTCGGATTCTGAACAAGGAGTCCATGAGTTTTGAATTTTAAAAAATAGTGTTTTAAATTTATAGGAAGGAATAAAAGATAAAAAGTGAAATTTTAATTTAAAATAAAACCCCCAAAGGCATCAACACGTCTCCAAAGGTAAAGAAGTAGCAAAAGGAGCTTCTTGTCTTCATCTTCTTCTTTGTCACCTAAGAGATATGCAAAATCGAAAGATTTTGTTCACCATAAATAGATTATTCTTTAGTTTGATTGTATTTCAACAGTAATAAAATCATGATTTTATTAAAATGAGTGCTTTTAAAATTGCATTGTAGAGCGTCTTCAACAGATAATTTTAGTGTCTCATTGCATTAGATAGTTCTCATCAAATTGAGATTTTTATTGAAAATGAAAATATTTTCCCATTATTGAAAGAGAACTCAATTTTTTTTAAAAAAAAGATTACAAAAAAAAAAAAGAAAAAAATCTTTTTTGAATGTAAGTTTTGACTTTAATAAATTTGGGTTTAATTTTGTTTTAACAAAATTTTTAATATTTTTAACATATTTTTAATAAATTATACTTATTTCTAAGATTTTTTTAATTTTTTAGAATTATTATTAAGAATTCTTTTAAAAAATCAAAATGATATTTTAGCTATAGTTTAGAACCAAATTAGTAATTAACAATTTAATTTAGCGTTCCACATCATCATTTAATAAATAAAATTTAGCAGAAGGGTTAGTTTGCATGTTTCGAAATGTATAAGTGCTAATTTGCCCATTTTTACAGTAGAGAGGTCGAAATGCAATCCACCCCTAAATGCAAAAGCTTCATTGATACTTTTACTATATTATCATTATTTTACGAATTGGATGATAAATTATGATATTTCAATTATAAATGAATCAGAAGTATAAAAGTTGATAAATATATAAATAAATAAAGGCTTACTATAGTATTTAGTACTTGAATTTGATATTTTTTTAAAGTCGATATCTAAATTTTTTTTAGCCCAATTTGGTATATGAACTTGACACTTTTTTCCTAATTTGGTACCTAAATTTTTTTGCGACCCAATTTGGCACCTAAGCTTTTTTTAAGTTCAATTTGTTACCTTAATTTATTAAATGTTATACAAATTACACAAAGCACTAACGATGCTAAATTTTTTTTTGTTATGCTACAAAAATATTATTAGTATTAGAGGAAATTCATGTTAAAAAAAAAAAAAGGTATTGAGCTATGCTTAACGAATTAATATTAAATACGAAAAAAGAGTTTTAAAAATCCAAATTAAAAGAAATTCATTATTTTCAACTAATAAAATAATAAATTAATTAATTAAAACTAAAAGAAATTGAACATATAAAATACAAAAAAAAAATTATATCATCAGTCACATGTCGATCTTATATTGATTATTTTTACTACGTCATAAAAAATAGCATTGTTAGCATATTGGAGTAATTTGTAAAACGTTTGACAAGTTCAAGCACAAAATCGAACAAAAAAAAGATTAGGTACCAAATTAGGAAAAAAAAAGTCAAGTTTAGGTACCAAATTGGATCCCAAAAAAGATTAAGTACCAACTTAAGAAAAAGTGTCAAGTTTAGATACCAAATTAGGAAAAAGTGTCAAGTTTAGGTACCAAATTGGACACAAAAAAAGTTTATGTACCAAATTAGGAAAAATGTCAACTTCTTGTACCAAATGTTATATTAAAACATAAATAGAACGGCAATAAGCATATTATAAGAGTTGGGATTTTGGATAATTAACCTATAGGTCAACATTAGTGAAAAGGACCGGGGAAGGTAATATGTTCAAATTTTGAGTTATCCATTCATATTGATTAGACCTAAAATAAGATATTTTAAACTGAAAATTGAAGTATTATTTAACAAATAAAATTTGATTCAAAAAGAAATAGCTTTAATAGTTTTTAAATAATAAAATGACATTTCGAATTTACGGTATCAAATAGAATTTAACTTAAATTCGAATCATCCTAAAAGCTAAATTGTAAGGTTAATTTTTGCTATTAATCTTTATACTTTGTAAAAGTTGAGAATTTAGTCCTTATACTTTTATTTAATTAATTTTAGTCCCTATATTTTTTCAAAATTTAAAATTTTAGTCCTGACCCAACAGTAGCGGTTAAATTTATTTGATTAAATTCAATTACTAGTCCTGTACTATATGTATAATTGTAGATTTAGTCCATTTTCTCCAATTTGATCATTTTAAAACATTATACTCTTCGATTTTTGAAATTTTAATCTTAATGCAAATGACAGTCGATAATTCATTAACTAGATATTTAGTGAGTAATATGTAAGAATAATAAGTTGACATAATATTATAGATATAATAATATGTTTGGCGCATCAGATTTTAAAAATAATAGAACTTTACTTAATGAATTTAATAATTATTATTTAGTAAGGATTAAAATTTTAAAATTTAAAAAATATAGAGACTAAAATTAACCAAATAAAAGTACAAAAATTAAATTCACAACTTTTATAAGTATAAAAACTAATAAAAAAATTTAACCGAAATTTTAATCATTTCAAGCATAAGTAAAATAAGCAAATGAGAGAAAAAAATTGAAAACAAACAAATAAATAAAAGGCTGGCCCAAAAAGAAAAAAAGACAAATAAATAAATAAAGTAGGGGCAGGGCGGGCAACTGACTGGGGTGCCTAAATTGGAAGAACGTCCCTCCGAAGTTTGAAGGGGCAATTATTTCTTTTCGCTAATATCCAACTAAGATAAAGCAAAAACAAACAATGTTTTTGGTTTTAAAATATCCAATTTGAGTTGCAAATACAATGTTGCTTCTTAGTACTTTACTGTCGTCTTCTTTCATTCCATTGGTTTTATTTAATTTTGTTTCTAATTAATGTTCTTCGAAACTCGGAGTCTTTATTATTATTATTATTATTTTGAGAGCATCGATCCAATAATCCTTCTTGTCATTACATTTTTTCTCCCCCTAATAAGGTGCATAAACTACATTTTTTTCACTTGTGTTGTTCTATTACTTGAATTTCGACTAATAGAAATGAATAAATTAGGTCTAATTGTTTTACCATGTTCCAATTTGAGATAAGAAATAAAGATTTTTAAATGTTTTATATATTATTTGGTATATTTTTCATTAATGTAGTATGTGCATTATGTTAATATATATATATATATATATTTTGATACTTAAAAAATAAATTATTTTAGCACAAGTCAAAGTCGTTTTACTCGTCCGTCGTCTGCATCTTTCCTTTATCATTCAACATCCCAATCATGTGTTTAACTACATTCAATAATTTGAATATGCAAAAATTCTTATTTTTAACAAAGACATCTTTAAAAAAAATTCATCAAACGGTTCTCTCAACCTTAACCTTATAGCCCCCTACCCTAGGAGTCCCTGATCCAGAACACAACTATTTGTCAAAATTCTAACCATTTTCTATCTACCTTACTAATAACTCATCAATGGCTATTAAGCAAAACCTTAACAATTCATCATCTAATTACAATGGGTTTACTAAACATTAGCTTCTTGAGCTAATATTCTAATTAAAATCGAAAAGAAAGAGTTCCTTAAAACGGTTCAAAGCTCTCGGCAATGGAGAGAAACATGCAAAGTTTTTCTTCCTTTTTGTTTTGGTTTTTCGGTTTGATGAGAAAGAAGATGACCACTTCGTTTTTCATCTTTTATTTCTTTTATTATTATGTTAAATTATATTATAATAAATCCTATGGTTGATAATGGCTTAGGAAATGGCTAGTAGAGATGGATGGATGAGATTAATGCTTTCATTATGGTTAAATTATCTTCATGGCCTTGGTTAAATTGCACACTAAGGACTTACTTAAACTCTCATCCAATCTCTCTAGTTTAGGCATCTTTCAATTTTGTCCTTATTCACTAGTTACTAATTTATCTAACTAATTACTTGATAATTTTATTCCCTAATTTTGTATTCATCTTGTAACAGCTTGATTAAAATTTCCAGAACAATTTGGTTTAAGAAATTCGATCCCAAAATCAAATTTTCTAACATCAACAAAAAACAAGTTGTTATATTGGATCAAATTATGAAAATTTTAGACAATTTAAAAAATGCCTAAGATGCTAGCCTCTATAGATCTTTTTGATAAAGGTAAATCGAATTCTTCTAATTGTGAAGAAAACATTAAAATCGCGATATTAAAAAAAAATCATTGCATCTATTCTAATGAAACTTCTTTTTTCTAAAAATAACACTTTGTATCATAATCATATTAATGCTTAAATCTTTTAACGTATCATCTATTTTGAAGCTTGAGATAGACTAAGGATATTCTTAAACGATGACTTCATGATGCATTGGAAGATTGAACCTATCAAGTGAGTTAAGGGTTTCAATAGAATGAAGAAGGCAATCCCTTTGCTTATGTTGAAATGAGCACTAAAAAGAATGCTGAATCATATTTGTCAGTATGTTTTGATAATGCTTAATTAATAGTTTTATATGCCCATTCTAACTTATAAAGTTGCCAAAAAAAAAAAAAGTACGAAACCATACCGTTTTACTTAGACTTTTTTGAATTAATAATTTTATTGACACTTCGAAAATTTTTGGTGCATATTAAATTTACTCATTTGTGAAATTAAAAAAAAGTACAATTTTAGATTAAAATTATCGTGTTTTGTTTGCATATAATTATTACACAATTATAATTATAAAGAATACACATATAAATTAAATATTATAAAGTATAATAAAATTTATAATTGAAATATATTGAAAATTAAATTAAAATAATTCTAAAAAAACTCGTATAAAGTAAGATTTAAGATTGCTTAAGTATTCAACATACTTGTCTATAAAAAATTTAAGTCTTGCGAACACTGTGACAGCCTCGTTAACAATTATGTTTGGTTATCATCTATAAACTTTAAAATTAAACAAGAAATTGAACCTTTTGCCGCTAGATGTCTCCAGTTCGTAAAATCAAATGATTTTTAACAAGTCTTTTAAAAATGACATATGGGAAAGTACAAGAATGATTGGAAATAAATAAAGGGAGAGAGTCATTAATGTGATTGATATTATTTTATTGAAGGTACTATAATAAATCCATCCTGATCTAGAAGCTGAGTTGTCCTGGTTTTATCCTCGTTTATGGTGGCCTTGCTGCACTCTTGAAAATGCCACCTTCTTTTTATTTTTCATTTTGTTTCATTCGTTGTTTAGATGTGATGTGGGGAATGGGGAGTCTCCCATTTCTATTTTAATTTCTTAAAACTTGATTATGTGGGGGCTTTGTTGTCTTTTCCTTTCCCTGTTTTGTATTATGATTTTCTTTTATTATCTTATGATCCAAATTTTATATGCTAATTAAACATTCCAAATTTGGAATTTTTTAAACATTTCAGATTTGAAAATTTTTCATCATCAATTGGGAGATAACATTTATAGTATTAAGTAAAAAATTTAAAAATAAAAAATATTAGCATATTGATTTAAAAAAATTAATTTTTTTTCTAAGTGGTAAGTTTTTTCTCCATTGTTTTGTCCCGAGGCGGTGCTATTCAACCTTTTTTTCCCTCCCACCAATTTTCTCTTTCGTTTTTCTTTTCTCATAAATTCCATGTGCCTTCTCTCTTTTTAGTTTATAGATCTATCTTGTGGGTATCTTTGTTGTCTCCACAAGTTGTGATGGACAGATAATAGTGCATGTTATCGCTGAAATTCCACCGGCCACCAGCAGTTTTTTTGGAAAATGAATGGCTCTTGGTTGGTTTCTTAATTTGTTTTTGTTTTGAGAGTATTTTAGATTAATAAATGATTTCACTAGTCAGTTTGGACTCAGTTCTCTTAAGTTTTATATATTTTTTCCATTGCTCAATAAGTCTTCACTTTTAAAAATTTTTATATGCTCTTATAGCACGTTTATCAGTCTTGCTTTTAGAGACAATTTTTTTGTCATCCTCTCCAATTTGGTAGATGCTCAGTTCTTTTGCTGAATTTGTTCGCCCATCGCTTTGGACCATCATAGGCTGATTGTCTTAACGTGACAGTTAATTGCGATCACTCTAGATATATTATGCTTGAGTTGTGACAAAGCCGATTATCAATGTGCTATAATAATCTATTGATATTGAGGTTGAAGTCTTTGTCATGTTGATAGAGCTTGTCTTTCACCGTCAATGATAGTGTTTGTTGTGTTTTCTTTTACCCAATTTATATGATCCCATTTATGAAATCAATTAATGAATTTTTTATTTTAAAAAATAAAAATATTAAGGTTTTTTAAATTCCAAATTTATTAAATGTGACTCCTTACAACTGTTAGAAAGAACTAATTGGAATTAAATTCGATTTTTAGATATATTATATATCATCTCTTTAAAGGGCTATAATTTGAGGGTAGGAAAAGGTTGCATTTTGATTACTATTTTATGCTTTAAATCTAGGGTTTTAATTATATTAAAAAATTAAAATAAAAAAATAAGGATAAATAACAACTCTACGTGTGTAAGTTTTTATTCCATGCACTAATTTTAGGATTTAAACTTTAAATTTGTCAAATATCAATTCTTAAAAATAATAATAGGTTTACTATAATATTTAATATTTAAGTTTGACATTTTTATATTAATTTGGTATCCATTGTTTTCAACATGATACCTTAAATAGACAAATGTGATATAAGTTACCTCAACATACTAATAGTGATTGTTTTCTTAATGAAGTAGCATAAATAGTCCATATATATATATATAATGTCAGCTATATATTGATTAATTTTATCACCTCATTAAAAAATAATACTATCAATAAATTTGGATAATCTATATCATTACTTGTCAAATTGAGATATTACATTCGAATCCGAAAAGAAAACAATATGTATATAAGAAAAAACTGATTTTAGGGTTGATATTTTATTATTGTGGGAGGGAAGAAAATGAAGTTGTTGAAAGACGAAAGGAAGAAAGAGTTTTTAATTTGGGTGTGGTAATTGTTGAATAATATATGGCGGCGTCTTATTAAGGCCATACATGCCTAAGTTGACACCTGAAACCCCAAAATCTTTGGGTATTTTAATACCTGTTTGTCTCAGTTCTTTCTCAAAATTGCTCCTTTGGTGTTTTGAAAACACTACAGCAAAACTGACTTTTAGCGGCGTTTTTTTAAGCCTTTAGCGGCGCTTTTAAGTGCCACTAAAACTATTTGCGGCGTTTCTCCAAGCGCCGCTAAAAACGCCGTTATTTCCAGCGCCACTAAAGTTTGCGGCGTTTATTTGAAAAAAACGCCGCTAAAGATCATGACCTTTAGCGGCGCTTATCCCACAAACGCCGCTAAAGGTCATGACCTTTAGCGGCGCTTTTCCCACAAACGCCGCTAAAGGTCATGACCTTTAGCGGCGCTTTTCCCACAAACGCCGCTAAAGGTCATGACCTTTAGCGGCGCTTTTCCCACAAACGCCGCTAAAAGGTCATGACCTTTAGCGGCGCTTTTCCCACAAACGCCGCTAAAGGTCATGACCTTTAGCGGCGCTTTTCCCTGAAACGCCGCTAAAGGTCATGAAATTCAAAAAAAAATAAAATATTATAAAAGTCGTGAAAAATATAAAAAATTTAAAATTCATTATCAAAATATTGAATGATATAAATATAAAAATTTTCTATTAAAATTTTAACTTTAAAACTAAATACAAAAATTAATGAATTTAAATTTAGAATTTAAAATAATAAATTAATAACACAATTAAAATCTAAAAGTTAAAACCCAAGTTATCTTAAATATTAAAATAAAAATAAAAATTTAGAATCAAAACTAAAATAAATAATAAAAACTAGATTAAATATAAAAATATCAATAAAATAAGACATTATAATGAAGTTACTTAAATGAAATAAGGAAATGCATTAGATTTGGCGACCTTTTCTCTCCACCCTTTCTGACGAGCTCTTATTTCCCACATTGCTGTTAATTTCATTTGAGCCGATAGTGCTTCTTCAGCTTTCTCCCTTACTTCTTCGCACGTCTCCATACTCGAATTGCATTTGTCCGCTTCCTTTTGATATTGTGATGCTAACTTCTTAGCCTCGAGTAAAAAAAAAAACATTTATGTAAAAAATTATAACAATTAAGCATTAGTGACATACAATTAACGATTAAAATAAAATAAAACATATATGTAACAAATAAATTGTTGGTCGAGAAAAGTTGTAAAAATGAAAAAGGCATTTGCAATCAATCTTAAAATTAGAGGTGATCTAAAAGGCATAGAAAATAAAATGTAAAATTTTTTTGTATTAAGTTACTTTGTCCCATTTTCCAATAAATACATCCATCCATGACAAAGAAACAGGAAACTGACCTGTAAAGGAAGCATTGCTCAGTCATGCATTAATTAAAGATAGAACCATAAAATTAGCTTAATTCTGCTGGGCAAAATTGCCAAAGATCAGATAATTAACATTTCCAAATACCCGATTGCCATCTTTAATAAAAATGGAAACTTGGAACTTTGCAGGGCAAGTAGCATAGAGAATGCTAATACAAAGCAACAAACATAATAGAAAGAAAGGCTAACAACAGCTTGCCATGCATGTAAGCATTCATAAAACAGGCATGAGTTTCAACTTTCAATAAATAGCTGCATAACTACCAAGCAAAACCCCATAGCCAAGGAAATGCATAAAAAAACATGACACCTGAGACAAGTGGCTTTGGCAAAAAAAGAAAAAAAGAAAATGCAAAACAAAGGAACTAATAGCATAACAAGGGACAAAGAATTGATTGACACTACTATCATCTAAAAATTCAAAATGGAAGACATAAATGTAGAAGTTCGACATTAAAGGACATAAATGCCAATGTTAAAGAAACTAGACCACAGGTTAAACCAGTTGGTTTGATTGTTTCTTATTTTATTTTTTAGATTTAAATTAAATATTAAATTTTCATAAATTAATTGTATGCAGAATTGCAAACGCCCACTATAAAGAGATTCCTCATGGAGTTCATGTTTGTAAATTGCAAGAACGACAGCCCTACAGAAGCTGAAAGAAATTGAAACTATAGTTAGAAATAAAGCAACAGCAAATAATGGTACTACAAAGGGATATCGGTTAGACAAGAATGAATATTATTGTGATACTCACCAACAAGACCAAACAAAACACAATACACAGAAACAAATATGGTAAAAGGTATTGATGCAAACAAAGCTCCGAATTTTCCTGCACAAGTTACAGAAGTTGATATAAGAAGCTATGACAGACAGATTCCAGAGATTGCCGGCCTAAGTAAATTGTCACTCACCTAATATTGAAAAAATATCATAAAGCCAGCTGAGATTTGAATGACCCTCCGGCTTCCAACGCGAGTGCTTCCAAGGAGCCCCACTTTTTCTCTGTTGTTTTTCGTGGAATTAGTATAGTTGCATAAGATAATTTTCATAGATAGAAAACAACAATACTTACACAGAGACTGTTGAACCACTCAGTGTTCCAAATAGTCCATTCAAAAGGATCCCAATGCCCTGCAAACCAACACCACGACTAAGAACATGAGCTGGAGGGGGTGTCGCACTTGCTAGACGTGAGGCGGCCTTGTAAGCTCCGGTTGACTGCCAAAGCAAACATTATTAGTTCTCAGTAAATACAAAATAATAATGTATTCTATTTATTTTCTAGTTGAAATGAGCAATACCTCAATCAATGAGACTAAAACTGCAGCCATCATTCCAAAGGCATGTCCAGCATCGAAAGTAGGAGCACCCCATTGAAGAGGATAAGGTATCTTTATCCTGATTGAACAAATTTCAGACATTTCAGTCAGAAAAGATAACACAGAGAATCTTATTATTCAAGTTCTATTCTACCTTCTCTTTCTCTTAATTTTTAATTATTTTACGTCCTTCAGTCAGTGTGCATAAGATAGTCAACTAACGAGGAACAGCTTTAGTACCAACCATGGAGCAGAAGAAATGAGGTTGGCCTTGTCAGTTCTGCAATTCAATTGGGTTAATTCCGGACGATGTTTGTAAGCACCACTTGCTGTCAAGAGATGAGCATATGCCCATATCACTGTGATTGATATAAGGAGAGCAAACCGCTCCAATATTGGTAGTTGTTTTGTCAGAAAATTCTTCAAGTACTGTTTTTGACACAAAACATGATCAGATATATGGTACATTCGTGCACAAAACCATATGCATTTTGAAACAGATTATGAGTTCTTTTCAGATGAATTTGGCCCCAAATTGGTAAGCAAGTTAAAAGACTAAATCATTTGGCATATGGCACTGTACAAGCACTTCATCTAGCAAGTGCCTTTTGCATTTCCATTTAACATAACTCCTTTTTTTTAAAAAAAAAAATTAAAAAAGAATCATTATGTACCTGGGAGAAGGCTATAAATAGAATAAGCATTGGAATGCCAATTTCCACACAGCGACCAACCTAATAGGAGAGTTAATTACAAGTTATAATTACATGAGTGATAAGACAAAAGTAAATTTTCATTGAAGAATGCAAAATAGCATCATAGTTTCTAATTATACCACAGGGAAGCCTCTGTCAAACAAGCCAAAGCCCACTAGTGCAATGACTGGAACAATTCCAAGGGGGCTAAAGAACCTGAGAAAGAAAAAGGTAACTCATGTCGAAAGTTGTTTAAATTTTATTTCCTAAAATTTGAGACAAAATCTTCATTTAAGATTAAAATTGCACCTGGAGCAAATGGCCCACATCTGACTGTATCCCAGGATAATTTGTATGCTTGATGCTACTATTAATGCACCTTGGACAGCTCTCATAGTGTTTAGAAATCTCTGCATAATGCATACACATAAAAAGACCATCTAATGAACCACCACCTCATATTGTTTGATTTAAAATACTAGGTGCCACCTTAGGGAAACTAATGAACTGCCCTGATGTTTTAGTAACAAAATATATGCCTCGAACCAGAGTTTTGTTTTGTTTTGCTTTGGCCACATAAGAGAGAGGCTTTGGTGCACCACTGTACCTTGCTTATAGTTTCTTGTACTTATTATAGTCATCAATAGTCAATACAGCCAAACAGTGTAAGCAAGAAATGGATGACAATTCATTGACGTGACTCATTTGAAGACAACGCTGCAAGCAAGCGTTACAAACAAAATCAACAACACTAAGGTTTGGTTAGTTAATGAAAAAGAAACACCGACTGGGCAAGTGGACCACACAAATATTGACCGTAGTCCTTTTGCACAGGAAGACTGAACTTAATGAGGAAAAAAAAGCAACTGTTACAAAGTAGAAGATTGAAAAAATTGCACTAACCACGTGATTGTCCTCGATACTCATCAAGGAAGTATCGTGAATTATTGATATGATGGGAACCATGAAGGCATAAGACCCTCCAATCACGGTAGGCAACCGAGTTCCGAACAGTGTTTGTAGAAGTGTATTAATCCCTTCAACAAATAGTAGTGTCTGCACCACTCTTACTTTATCACCCTAAACCATCAAATGGGGGAAATAGATCATGTTAAATACAGTAACAAACAATCAAAATTCATGTTAAACATATATCTTTTTGCTTTGTGGGTGTATGAATGGGGAAAAAAAAAAAAGGAAATGCAAAAGAATATCCCAAGTTCAGAAAGAAGAGAATCAACACAATTCGAAGTGACATACATCAATCCTTGCAATTAATTGTATGACTGGTAAGGAAAGAGAAGGTGTTCCTGTGGGATCATTTGAGTTGGATCCTGCTTCTCTTCCTACCGACTTAATAGTTGAGAAAGAATGATTTCTTCTACTCACCAAAACACATATAATAGACAAGTATGTATACATATACGATAATTATATAATTTCCTTACCTCATCAAGCATGCTAATTAGCTTTGCTTTCTTCATCTGAATTTCTTGTCTGTCAGCCGTGCTCAGCTCAGTCCTGCGCTTACCAACAGCGTCCTCGCCACCAGAACCGTCTCCTTCCGCTGCCGACAATTCTCCGGTAGCCTTGCTGCTATTGCTATCATTTCCACTGCCCTTTTGGCCATTTCAGTCTTTGTAAACCCAGTATTGTCGACATTAACAACCTCATCAAGAAGCTCTTGAGCAGCCCTCAAGTATTTAGAGCTCAACAACACACTTTGTATACCTGAAACCCCATTGGTCACCGCTGAACCGGAAGAAGCCGAACCGCCTGAAACTGCTTGAGGCTGTGATCCATAATTACCGGGCTGATGCTGGGAAGAAAGCGTCAAAGATAGTCCCTGCTGAGCTCGTGGGGTGTCACGTGGTGCTCCAGAAGGGTCAATAGGGTTGTACGAGTTGTAATGGAGGCGCTGTACGAGACCATGCAAGGAGGAGATGGCGTCTTGGTTAGAACCGGAGGTGACGGCGGGGAGAGGGATGCCGACGAGTTGCTGGGAGTGGGAAGAGGGCGTATTTTGGGGGCAAATTTTGAGAGTTATTTGGGGGATTTTGGGACAAACGAGCGGCTAATCAAAAATTGGGGATTTTAATAGCTTAATTTTTTGTGGCGTTTTACTTAAAAACGCCATTATTGATTAATTTTAATTTTTTTCATTTTTAACATATTTTTTTATTTTTCTCTTTCAAAATTTTTGTGCTGAGATTATTATCTTTTTGGAATTTTTTTTAATTTTAAATATTGAACTTTTTAATTAAAATATTGACTAAAATATTAAATTTTAATTTTTTAATTTTTTAATTTTAATTTTAATTTTTTATTTTTAAATTTTTAATTTTTAAATTTTTAATTTTTGAGTTTATTTTTTATTTCGGTTTAATGTGTAATTGTAGACGTGAAATTATAATTGTGGTTTAAATGTATATTTGAAACTTTAATTTTGATTTAGTTGAAACTTTAATTTTGATTTAATCATACACATTTAAAAAAATAAATACATCAATATATTTTTATATTGAATAAATATAAATATTTATGTATCCATGCAATATATAAATATAATTGTGTAAAAGAAAATGAAAAAACGTGGAGACACAAATATATATTTTAAAAAGAAAATGAGTTACAATTAAAAAACTTGAAGACACAAATAAGTGCAGAGAATTTTTGTTCGTATAAATAAATAAATATTTTAATTAATCAGTTTAGATAAATATTAAAATAGTATAAACAAAAAACTATTAATAAAATTTAAAAGGTAAACTTATCATTTAAAACGTTTTCCACAAAATATCCCTTTAATCCATTAAATTAATTATAGGGTTTAGGATTTAATTATTGAATATGATGCACTTGAGATTAACATACTATATACCCATGGCCATTAAACCTTAAACCATAAAACCCTAAACTATAGACCTTAAACCTTAAATATTAAACCGTAAACCAAAAAATAAATTTAATCAATATTAAGTATTGCTTCCATAATTTATTATGAACATAAGCTTTTACATTAATATATATGTATATACATATCAACATCTATGTGATGTTTTTTGGGGTTTAGGGTTTTAGAAGTTATAGTTTAGTATTTTGGGGTTTAGGTTTTTAGAGGTTATAGTTTAGTGTTCATGATTTTTTGGGGGTTTAGGGTTTTAGGAGTAATATGACTTTTAGCGGCGTTTTACCGAAAGTGCCGCTAATGCTCCGACTTTTAGCGGCGTTTTACCGAAAGCGCCGCTAATGCTCCGACTTTTAGCGGCGTTTTACAGAAAGCGCCGCTAATGCTCCGACTTTTAGCGGTGTTTTACCGAAAGCTCCGCTAATGCTCTGACTTTTAGCGGCGTTTTACCGAAAGCGCCGCTAATACTCTGACTTTTAGCGGCGTTTTACCAAAAGCGCCGCTATTGCTCTGTTTTTAGCGGCGTTTTTGGTGAAACGCCGCTATTGCTCTATGTTTTACAATTTTTGCGGCGTTTTATCATATTTTTATATTTCCAATTACTTCCCCGGACAAGCACACTAATTTTTGTTATTCCATTTTTTTCTGGACGGAGCGAAGCGTTTCGGTCATGTCAACATTTCTATTTTTAGAAGTAAGTTTTATTCACTATTTAGTCAACAACTATTTTATTTTTTGCTGCCGTATTTAAATTTTTAATTTATTTTTATATTTAAACTATAATTTTATATCATTTATCTCAAAAGTATCATATATCATTTGATGTGTTTTTTTATGGATTAGTATTGAATTTTTTAGATAAATTGAACCAAAATAATATGTCTCTTCTCAATAATTTTATTCCATTTTTCTCTTTCAATATCTTTTTTGACCACTTTCGTGATAGTTCTAATGACGGTCTAGATAAATAGGATAATTTTTTTTTCTAAAAGTTATTTTAATTTTTAGTTCTTTTTCCATTCTATTTTCTTTAAAAGCTACAATAGTTTTAGTTTTGTTTCTAATTGTATCTTATGATATATACGTGATATACCAAAGTAAGTATGTTGTTAGTATTATTAGGGCCCTTTTCATTAGAGAGTATTATGACGATGATCGCGAGATTGAACTCTGAGATGATTATGAGAAAAATTATCTTTTTATATATCACTGATTTCGCGAGGTCTATTTGAGACATTTTGCTTTGGTTAATTAGTTGGCTGAGTTTGTCACTGGACTGATTTTCATGATGACGAGACTAGGTTATAATTATTTATGGTTGCTCAATATAATGTATCTCTTAATTTTTAAACCTTTCAATATTGTAGTTATTGTCAATCTATTTTTATCCTTTTTTGAGGTTTTATTTTTTTGAACATTGGTATTTGTACAAGAACTTGTAGTGTTTTATTTATTGGTCGTTTGTACTATATGTCATGTTTATGTATCATTTTATATTAATGAAAATATTTTTCTTCAAAATGGAAAAAAAATTTCAATTATAAATCAAGCCATAATATTTTTATTTTTTTTACTTTTAGTATTAATTTACATATATTAGGTTATTAAAATTCCACAATATTAAAGGGATTACAAATTTTGAGATTTAAAATCTAAAAATATGAATGCTTTAAGCTTATCAATATTTATATTTTTGTATTTTTGTTTACATTCATATTTATATTAATATCTTAAACCTGGAGTCATTGGGGGGTATGAAAGAGATTCTCTACCATACATCTTTAATTCAACACTGCCATGGTTGGTTATGCTTCAACCCCTTTTCTTTGATTTGTGCACGTATCTGGGTGGCTTTTAATCCTTTAAGCCGTTCATAATAGAAGGAAATGAGATACAGTTTCCTATTTATGCATCCCAATTGAACAGTAGATTCAGAAAATTGCATCTATTAGCTGCTGTGGTTAAGATTGTAAATGAACACCAAGAGGACAGATTGCCAAGAGCTAGCAAGGCAAAGCCTTGGATTCAACAGGAACTGCAACCTTCAACCTGCCATGGAGGGAGTGCCACAACAGCTAAATCCCGGATCATCATCATCCAATCCAATTATGAGCGGTTTCCAGACCCCAGAATATGCCTTTTATGCAACTGGAAGACGCATTCAATTGGATACTTCTTGCTGCCCCCAACACAACATTTACTCTTCCATTGAATCGATTGCTCAAGATGAACCCAACTATGATTTCAGAAATACATTGCAGTCCTTAGTAAAGTCACAAATTTGTTTCGACCAATACCAGAAATCCTTTGAAAGATCCTATAAATATCCAGGCAGCAACGCTAAAACTCACTTTTCCTTTCCTTCCCGAGGAAATCAGGATCAAAGGGTAAGTAATTTGTTTTTTTTCTTTTTCTTAATAGAAGAATTTGTGTTGAATATCTCCAACTGTTTCCTTGCAGGCTTATTGTAATAAAAGTAACAAAACACGAATAAGGTGGACACAGGATCTTCATGAAAAGTTCGTGGAATGTGTTAAACGTCTGGGAGGATGTGAGAGTAAGTAAGAGTATGATTATTACTTGATTAAATCTTGAGAAATTTCATTATCTGCCATCATTTTAGTTTACTCATTACTTTTTGGTATCATCGTCTTAACAGAGGCAACCCCAAAGACGATTCTGAAACTAATGGATACTCAAGGTTTGACCATCTTTCATGTCAAAAGCCATTTGCAGGTATTTTTTTAATTTCTTAAAAAACAACTTTGGGTGTTTAATGTTGACCATAATGCTAATATCTGGATTTGTTTCCTTTTGATTTCTGTCTTAACTTGCAGAAATACCGTACTGCAAGATACATGCCAGAATTTACAAAAGGTATTCTAAATAAACAACATAAACTCCCATGATGAGTGAAAAAGCTTAATTCAAATGTTCTAACTCTGATCCCAATTGGGGAGATATTATTATAACATTAATGTAGTATAAATTTCAGTCCGATTGCTTTTAGTTGTTTAATTTGTTGAATAATAGCATTGTCTCTTAGCCCCTTTGGATGTTCGCAAGCAGACGGTAGCCTTTTAATTTTGAGTATAGGTGAATGTGGATATGTGTCCTATCATACCCATACCAAGTATACTCAATTTTTCTAAATTTATCCATATATTATTTGAAAGACGATACTAAATATCCATGTCTTAATGTATGTCGAACACAAGTGGTAGACACGATTTAGGGAAAACCATAGTTTGGAAGGTCATTTTGTTAAATATAAATTCTGTTAGACTTAAATAGAAACTTCATATATATACATGTAGACTGATAATACCCTTTTCATGTTGCATGGAAACCAGAGAGAAGAACAAGCACAACTGATTTAACTCAGATTGATGTCAAAACGTAAGCTTCCTAACTCCTTGACTCTCTTAATAGTATTCTATCAATCCGAATACATCTCCCTTTCTTTTTTCCCTGAAATTTACCATCAAATTGTTTTCGTATTCTAATGCTACATGTTCTAGATTGCAATTTGATAACAATGTATGCAATGTGTCGAGTGTTTGGCAGTGGTTTGCACCTGACGGAGGCATTGCAACTTCAGTTAGATGTCCAAAGGCGTCTTAATGAACAATTAGAGGTACACCATTTGTCTTCAGCATCTTATCTGGATATTTTTATTCTATTGTCTCTAAAACAAACTCTACACATATTGAAATGTGAACATGGGTTATAAATCTTTGGAAATTTAGTATACTCATTTTGGACACGAATATGCATGAATCCAAGACTTGGGTTTATTCTGGATATTGTTAACTTGTTTTAGATTATTGACATTTTTTCACTTTACAGTTTCAGCGAAATTTACAGTTGAGAATTGAAGAACAAGGGAGGCGACTAAAGATGATGATTGATGAGCAACAGAAGACAAATGAAAGTCTCCTAAAAAACCAAGGTGTGGACATCAAACCCTATGAACATGATCCATCATTTAGCGACCTTGATTCCTCAATTGCAGAAACTTCAGAAAATGTGCTAACTTCCGGTCCATGTTAGAGCCTCGAAAAGACTGTCAAATCCAATGCAAAGCGATTCTTGGCATGTCAACAAAGCACAACAACAAGACTGTCAAAACTAAAACATAATAATAATAATAATAATAATAATACAAATGAGTTTCAACCATGACTTCAACCACTCAAGACTATGGACAACTGAATGTGTGTTCAGCTGTTTACGTAATAAATACTTTGCCCTAGAACTCTTTTTTTTTTCTTTCCTGTAATAGTTTGCCAGTAATAAAGTTAAACGAAGTTAGAATTTTTTTTTCTTTGATAAACAATTAATATATTTTTTGTTCGAAGGAAAATAATATTTATATTTTGTATTGGATGTACTGTTGGTATATAAATATATATCTATTTATTTTAAAGTTTTATTAATGAGGTGGTTATATGATTATTGATAACGTATAGATTTATATATTCACAATGTATCAAAACCCAAATTGAAGTTTAAATTGTTTGATAAATAGGTGAACAAATTTCTAAAACTTAGAAGAAGCTTGTTTCATTTTGGTTGTTTATCTTTTGTTTTAATTAATAAAATACATGCTTTGCATGTAAAGGGTAAAATATTTAATTCAAAATAAGTTTAAATGTCAAAAAATCTAGTGTAAGATAATTAAAAAAAATCAATCAAGTTACTAATTAAAAACTTTAATTAATTGAGTTCCTAATAGAAAGTTATCCATCAATTAAACTTTGAAATATATAGTTTTTTGTTAAAGTCTTTGACAAGCCGTTAAGTAATTGTCAAGGTAGGTTGTATGATTCTATGTTAAGTGGCATTCAACAATGCCCACTGCAAACTGGCATGGAGGTAGTGATGATACTTGTCATATTTGAGTTGACAATTTTATGCAGTAAAATCTTGAGACTAGTTATTATGCTGATACTTTGAAGATATTGTAGTCCATCTATGGAAACCAATACACGGTTAGTGAAGACTGGATTAGATTCGAATGAATCAAAACAACCCTTACTTTGTGGAGAATTGGTAAGGATTGTAATGTTGATTATGGAAGGCCATATCTTTATCAAATTATATATGCTTTTTTTTATTGTAATTGCTATTTTCAAGGACTTGTTTTGTATTCGTTTAGTTTTTATGTTAGTAAGCTGAAATTGATAGATGCAACAAGGCTTGTCTAAGTTATGTATGATAGCATATTGAGAGCACTTGTATTCGTTCATTGAGGAACTGTTTTTTTGTGAGGGTGCAAATTAAATTGTAAACATTAAGTGTCTACTGCCCAAATTCTCAGAGGGCGCTTTAGAGTTAAGTGTTCTAGTCTTTAGGTACAAATGTGTGATGTTTATACTTGAACAATGATAAAGTATGGTTCACTTGTTCTATTGTGGATTAAAGATAGTGGAATTGCTCACTAAGTTAGGCTCCACAGATGTAAGGAACCCAAACTGTAAAATCCCTTAGCCTATTAGGAAAACATGGTGTATATCATTTAGCTAGATAGACCGCCTAACAAACTAGGGCATTACTAACGGATTCAAATCATTCAGCTTAACTTAAAAAATTTGGAAAAACAGTTATGAAGATTTTCCTTAACATAAAAGCCATTTTTCTTCTTTCATTAGATAACGTATCTTTAGAGAAAATAATAAAAGTTATAAAATAAAAATATATTTTCAAGTACTGTCTAGTTATGACGTTTATATCGAAATCATAAAATTTATGATCGACAATTTAAAAAGGTTTGGCGTACACCTTTAAAGAAGGAACAATTCTCTTTTAAGATAAAAATGATACAAACGACGTAGTTAATTGTAAAAGTTAATTACAAAACATATGTATACGCCATCTGCCACATAGTTATGCATGATACAAAAAAAAAAAGAAGACAAATGGCTCACTTATAGATGCAGCTATGGCATAGTCCCATTCTATTGATCTTCTTCTAAAATAAAACACCTGAGAAAAAAAGTAACAAAGTAAGTTCTTTTGAACTTAGTGAGTGCCAAATAGACACAAAACAAATACAAGAACATCGATAATCCACAAGCAATAGTACTCATGAGAATTACAAACATTTTCGTAAGACTTAAGTCTTACAGACATAATACGTTGATTCATTAGCCGCAATCTCTGATGGAAACACTTCACCAATTTAAACATAATGGCCATAGTATTCAGGCGGACACATACCGCCAACTTATACTTACCTTACACAATCATGTTAGCTTACATGTGACCCATCCTTGTGCCAGCCTCGGACTCACATTTCAGAATCAGAATCATATATCCATCATTTTCATATTCATATTCACCATAATGTCCTTGTTAAATTGAACATGTGTTATCTCGCAAGGTCGAGCCGTGATTTTCCATTTTGGTTTGCAATATAGCTGCCCTATCGGAGGCATCACAAACAAATTTTCTTTCTATATTTTCACATATCACAAGTTGAATGGTCTACGCTCGTGCAACAAGGAGGGTATTTTACATCGATAAAGTTCATATTCACTCATACACATTGGTTGACCAGACATGCAACCAAACACCACGTATCGACCCATTTACAGAAGAAACAACTTATTGTATACAACTCACATATCATAGAATTTTTCATAACTCAAAAGAAGTAAAAAGGGACTCACCAGCAAACTTCAGAACAAAATCTACTCTATTGGTCCTTTTCCTTGATTGCTCGGACCTTCACTAGCTTCTTGAGCTAAATAAGAAACAATTATGATCATTAGACTATTTTCTTGCTATAACTTAATCATGTATGCACTAATGCAAAAACGTAAGTTCCCTCGATGTCATCTTAAAGGTTTTCCAAGAATTACCAGTAAGCTGGTACTTATCAATGGCGTTTTACAAGCTACTAGAAACCTTTGTCTTTTTTAGCGAATATAACTTAAAATTTTCCAAAGACTAAAGGAAGAACTAAGAGAAAAACAAAGGTGAAACATGCTAGTTATCGGCATTCTTATATAGCACAAACAGTAGGGACAAAGCTTAGTGGGAAGGTAAAAAAATCCCACTATCGCCTTATATTCTGAGAACATGCTTGCCTAATCATCTACTAAACATAACTACTACCACTAATCAGTTTTGTGAGTAGTAAAACGTTACTTGTACATTAAAATAAGTCAACTAAACAAGTCATTCAATATATAAGGATAGATTTAAAAGGAGTTAGACCCTAATTATATGGGCTGGACGGTTTGGGCAAGAAAATCAGCAAGAAAATAAGGAGAAATAAGGGCAAAATTGGAAAATTTTGCAAATTAAACATATAAAACAAAGACAAAATTGAAAAATCTAGAGATTTCATCATTTTTCTTCAGCCAAAACGCCATAGGATAGATTTTTCAAGCTTTTTTTCAAATTTTTCATCATGTAAGTTCAATTCTTGCTTTTTCTTTGTAATTTTTTTATGTTTTGTGACTTTTACAATTAAGTCCAACTATTAAATTCATTTGTTTTTTATTCTATGAATGATTTTGAAAGTTAACATGAGTGAGTAATGGAATTTTATGATGAATTATCATAGATTTTAAGCTTTAATTTCATTATATTATGATTTTATTAAGTGATTTTAGTAGAAATTGATTTTTAGGACCTAATTGTGAAAAAGCTAGGAATTGGGGTTTTGTACTAAAATTATGAATATAAAAGGCTGTATAATAGCCTAAAATTATTATATAAAGTTTTATTTAAGGAAAAATTAGTTCAATTAAAGTGTTAATTGAGTAGGGTCTAAATTGTAAAAACTGTAAATTTTGGGGGTAAAAGTGTAATTTTGAAAATTAAAGGGCATAACTTGTGAATTGAACTAGTATTGAATTAGATGCTAATGAATGGAAATTTTATGTTATAGATCGGGAATTCAAAGATTAACACGTAAAAGAGAAAATATCAAACTAGTCCCTGAATTTTTACAAATTCTACTGATTGGCCCAGGTAAGTTTATATAGTTGAATTTTTATATTCAATTTTTAATTTAGGAATGATACAATATTCATAATTTGTATTTTTGCTATTGAATTATGAAATTGAAATAATTTAAAAATCGAATTGAAAGTTCAAATCAAGGGATACGCAAGCTTGAGTATGTACGTTCAGTGACAAGTGATGAATTGACGGATAAGTCCATGGTTGGTCCATGGAAAAATGTGGAATGTAGGTATGGCTTTTTAGTGAAAAGACCATACTGAGTTATGACATTGTGAAAGTGATCGTAAGTCCATGGTTAAACTATGACAGTTATATGTGTATAAGTGTAAGACCATAGTTGAGCTATGGGAAATGACAAGTGTGCAAGACATGGCAAGGCCATGGCAAAGTGTGTGCAAAACTAAATTAATATGTGACATCAAGCAAATGACGTACTCAAATCCGTAAGATGTTTCTCTAATTTGACGAAAAATGGGAAGTGACATGTTAAATAAAGTGATAGAAATTGAATAGTTGTTAATATTAAGCTCAATCATGTGATGTGTATTGGCTGTGATTGTGATTGGCAGGAAATGATAGTAAATTATGTGGTTTATGATTTACTGTAGAATGTTTGGTAAGGTGTATCTTTACAACCTATGAACTTACTAAGCTTACACAAGCTTACTTCTGTGTGTTTAATATTCTTTGTAGATTGACGTGAAATCGGTCGATCAGATCAACACATCAGGGCACACTATCTAGATTACTTCGATAAATTTTATTGTGCATCTTAAGGTTTATATGGAATGTATAGGGTTTAATTGAAAGGAAGTGAAGGTGTTATGAACTTAGTTATCAACATTTTTCACTAAAATAGTTTTGGACAGCAGCAGTATTCTAAATTTAAAAATTCACCAAAAATTATGGAAATCGAATTAGAGGTTTAATAAAATATGAAATTAAATCCTATTGAGTCTAGTTTTACATAGAAGAAACGGTGTAAGCAAAAGAATTTCATTTTATGATATATTTTAATTTTTGTGAGACAAGGTCAAAATGATTTTGGGTTCCCCTATTCTAACTTTGGAAAATCATTAAAAATTGTATAAAAATTATTTGGGGTTTAAATTTATATGTTTAAATTATTAATGAGCCTATTTTCAATATAAATAGACGGAAACATTGTCCAAACCCCGTACTAAGAGATAATTAATTTTTAGTAAAGAAAGGTCAAAGCTATCAAACAGCAGAACAAGGGTAAATTTAAAGATTTTACTGTACTTATTGGCTAAACCATAAATTCTGAAAATTTTATGGTAGAAATATATTTGAGTCTAGTTTCAAAAATACTAATTGGATCTTAATTTATAATTTTTTAGCTCAGTATATAAATAATTTAGTGACTATGACTTGAGTGGATAGCTTTGATATGAACATAAGTAAATAGTGGAATTATGTGTAATTATTCTGTAAACTCCGGTAACATCCTGTAACTCTGTTTCAGCGACGGATGTAGGTTAAGGGTGTTACATAGGGTTGGTAGGTTGTCTCACAAAAGAGTTCGCCAAATGGTGAATTCCAGCGATGCGTTCATGAAAGGGCGTCTTCATCAAATCCACACAATCGCCACCCAGGACAATCGCAGATGATTCACCAATCTCATCCTTTTTCTACCCTAGCTTAATCAAATATACGCCAAACAATATTGATACGGTCTATAATGGGCAGGTTATTACACGAACTATGTAAACAAATCTTGGTATTCTTTGCGTTTTTGTTTGCATATTTTGTGTAATGCCAAGCCATAGTGGCCACTGCAATCAAACACATCCATTAACTATTTTTTCATTCAACAAACAGCAATTGTAGGTAGCCACAATTGGTATTAAAGCTTAACATTTAATGTATCTAGTGGTGATTCCTGGTGTTGTTGTTTGTTGAAAATAAAAGGATCTTGAATTACCCATCCCCTTATGTTAGAAAGTGATAAGTATCTCCATTGGAAGGCTAGAATGAAAGTTTATATCAAGTCTGTTGATGAGAAGGTATAAATTTTTGTTCTCACTAGCTAACAAGCTCTTACTATCAATTCTACAGTTGGAAAGATTCTTAAACTTGGAGTTGAGTGGACAACTGAAGAAAAGAGAGTTGTCAATGCTAACTCTAAAGTCATGTATGTCATATTCTGTGGCATTGACTTGCAATAGTTCAAACGTGTTTCCAAGTGTATTATTGGAAATGAAGCATGGAAATTTCTCTAAATTGCTCATGAGGGAAGAAATATTGTTAAGCAATCCAAGATACGAATGCTAATGATAAGTTCAAGGCTCTAAGATTCTGAGATTATTGGCAAGTTTTATGTAAAATTGTGTGATCTGCCTAACCAGATGTTTGCCATTGGAAAAGAGTATTCCAACTCTAAACTTGTGAGAAAGGTTCTAAGGTCGCTACTTGAAAGGTTCCCGATTAAGTAATTGCTATAATAGAGGTCAAAGATTTGGGTAACTTGAAATTTGATAAGTTGATTGAATCTCTACAAAATTTTGAGATGAACTTGGATTAATATCAAAGAAGAGTAGGTCAAAAGGGGAAAGAAATATTGCTCTTCAGGTGGCTGATGATGAGATTGGTCCTAAAGCCATTGACATAGAAGAATTTCAAGAGTAGATTACGCTACTTACTCATAATTTTAATAAGGCCTTTAAGAAGCAATTTGGAAGATTCAAGAAGCTTGATGCATCAAAGAACACTCCTAAAACCAAGAGTAGAGGTGTTATTGTCAAGGAGGAAGCTGAAAAAGAAAAGAAGAACGACATCTAGTGTCACGAATACCTTGGCTACGGTCATATTTAGGTTGAGTGTGCAAACACTCTTAAGAAGAAAAAGAAGTCTTTATGCATGACCTAGAGTGATGAAGACACCTTTAGCAATTCTAAATTTGATAAGGACCAAGTGAACATTTATGTAGCCTTTACTTCAAATGTAGTTTCTAGTTTAGAGGCTGAAATAGATAATGGCTCAAATGGTGGTTCTAAAGGAGAGTTTCTGAACACGTATAAGATTATTCTAGGAGAATAGGAATAGATGTGTGATTTGATTTCAAAATTGGCTTAAGAGAATGCTCAGAAGGTCTTAACATCTTGACATCTCGTGTCTAATAGTTTCCACTCTAAAATACAAGTAGTGGAGGTAAAAAATTACTTGAAGCCATCTCACGTAGCTCATAAAAAAAACTTAAAAAGAAGAGAGAAATATAAAAACAAACTTTATTGTTTCTTACCTGAAGGCCTTAACCAATAGATCTTACATATATTTATAATAATAAACCTTGTCTAAACCATATTCAAACTATATCATATTTATGATTCTTAACCAATCATTTTTTTCCCACATCATCATTATTCAAAGTGTAATCTTCATCTAACTCTTAGTCATCATCGTCATCCTAAAATTTATCTAAAATCTACATTATGATTGGTTTCCAAAAGATAATAAATTTAGTTAAACAAAACTATTAACAATTAATGTAAAATTTTAATTAGTGAAGCTTTATATTCAACATGTATTTTACTCTTATGCTACCCTAACTCAATACTTAAAATGAGATAAAATGTCCAAAATGAGAATACAACCCACATATATTTAAAGATCATATTTGCTCATGTTTAAAAATGTATTCAACACTGATTCTTTTATGAGTCTGTTTATTTTCATGCTAAAAATTGAAGAAATCACGAGATTGGTGTCAATGCTTTACTTACTGAGATAGTCACCAACGGTAGTTTTAGTGATGGACCATGAGTGAATGTGTACTGAATTCATGTTTCAAGCTTAATTTTGAATGTCTGAACTAATACATTCAGATAAAAGCGACCGAGATCATGTAAAAGAAGAGTTATCCTTTATTGTATGTTTATCGAGTTGTAGTTCTTATCGGATTCAATTTCTTATGTGATTAAACTAGTAATCCTTTTTTTTTTTTTTGTATCAACCTTTACTTCTGTTGTAGTCTCTTTCCAGATTTCATCAACTTCCCGAATTCGACCACAGGTGCCAGATGTGGCTTGCAGGCCACTATGACCGACATAAGAAACCACCACTAGGATCGTTGTTATCCTCTGGTCATGCCTATCTGCCTCTTCTTCAATTATTGGTTAGACTCTATAGATGAAAAAGATTTTAAAATTTTCGTAATTCCAAGGGGGGAATGGTAGAGAAAGCAACAGTAGAGATGGTGGGAGCTTTATCATGGATTTCAAAGCTTATCTGTAACACCCTTAACCCCGTTCCGTTACCGGAACAGGATTACAGAGTATTACCAGTCATTACAGTACATTTGCACATAAACAAGTATAAATGCAATATTATCCATCTAAAAATAACTTTGATGGGTCCACAGTACTTTACAAGTGTAATTAAACAAGCCAGGATTTGTTCGGAAACTTAGGAATTTTTTTTTCATGAAATTTTAAAATTTTCTTCTTTTAAACAGTACCACACGCCCGTGTGGTCAACTTAACACGCCCGTGTGGCTTAGGACATGCCTGTGTCCTCAACCTGTGTGCAACACTAACTTTTAAACACGGCCATGACACACGTCTGTGTGGCTTGCCCGTGTACTAAACTGACTTTAAGACACGGCCGTGGCAACCAAGGCACATGCCCGTGTACTAACTTGGTTGTAACAATTTAAGTGCAAGGGACACATGGCCTAATAATATGCCCATGTGCAAGCCGTGTGTCTCACACGGCCTGGTCACACGCCCGTGTGACAAACCATGTGAACTCAAAATGAATCTTGTATTTAAAAATTTACCAATCCTGCAAATTGTAGACAACAAGCATCAAAATTTCTCCATTCAATCAGTCCAAACATGATTAAACACACTTAAGACATCCTAGGTACATGCCTTTATCAACAATTTACATGCTTTACCTTATTGAGTTCGGGATCGGCCTGAGATGCTGATTCAACGATCTGACTTTAACTTATCCTACGCACGGAAACAAACCGTACGCTGAGTATGAACTCAGTGGTATTTCTATAATCCAAACATTTAAAACATAACATACACTTATTATCCTATAATAATCATAAATATTCATTTATTCATTTCATAAGTAATTTCTTTACAACTTATTCGACCTTCATTATCTAATAACTTGATTAACTTTTTCATTTAATTCACAACAATAATATTCTCTATTCATATGTCTTACTTATGTTTCTGTTTAGTATTCAAAATCAGTAAACATATTTCAGTATCGATTAATTCATCAGTTTCTTTTAGTAACATTTAGTCATTCGATATCAATTAGTTATGCAGTAACGATTATTCGTTCAGTAGCGATCCTTTACTCAGTATCAATCAATTATTCGATGACAGTCAGTATTTATTAATAACAATCATTTAATCGTTATTATTCAATATCAGTCATTTATTTATTCAATAACAGTCAAATATTCGGTAGCAATAAATTTTTCAGTACCTTTATTTGCCCCTATTAACATGACTCGGACCTGGACGGATACACGGATCCAACCCACACACCGGGGATAGTATACAGTATTTCATCGGCCGAAGCCGGAATACACCATGACGAGTAACGATAAAGATAAATGATCGGTACAAAGTTTCTCTTGGAACGAATCCTAAGCGATCCACGATGAGTCGACACATATAGTGTCTCATCGACACACGATCGAATATCCTGAATACTTCCAATCCTATGGCATGCCAACTATATCTGACTAGCCCGATACAGTTAATAAGGTATTCAGTAAACTTTTAAATTTTCAATTTCATTTGTAATTTAATTTCAATTCAATTTAATACATTTTTCCATATCAATCCACATGCAATTTAATTGCAATACAATATACATTTTGATTCATTTCAATAATCATAAAATACAATAATGCTTACCTTAATTACTTACCATGACATTCAATCAAAATATAATAATTAACAATTAAAATTCACTTTTTAAATGCATCAACCTACACATTAAATAATAAATTCAACAATTAAATATTAAGTTCGGATTATAGAAACACAAACTGTGATTTCCGAGCTAACCCTTGTTGACCTCGTCTTTTCCTTTCTTAGCCGAAGATTTTTCGGCACCCCGTTAGCTACGAAATTAATACAATTTATAATAATTAATACAGTACAATTTTTCACATTGAATGTTTTAATTTTTATTCAACTTTTGTCTAAATTTCAAGTTAGTCCTAAACCGAGACTAATTTTTATTCTTCACATTTGACTCAATATTTTCATTCAATTTTCACTTTAAACTAATTTCAGCTCTCTAATTTCAGCATAAAACCATAATTTCAATTTTTTTTCAATTTAGTCCCTACTATTCAAAACTTATGAATTACTTTACAATTCAATCCTTTAATCAATTCTAACTTGAATTTCTATCAATTTAGTTCTTAATTCATCTTTTTGTTCAACATGAACCATGTCTAATAATTAACTATATTTCAAAATATCAACTTAACTTCATCAAAACCTTGTTTCAAGGCTTTTAAAACATCAAAATTAAATAAAAAAAGGCTTGATTGACTTACCTATTAAACTTCCAAGCTTCAAACCTTTAATTTTCCTTTCCTCTTTCTTTCTCCTTTCCTTCCCCCATTTTCGTTTAAACATTATGTTTCTTTCATTCTTTTTTTCTTTTCTTTATTTCTTTTGTTTCATTTACTTTTATGTTTTAATTATATTATAATATAATATTATTCTTAAATAATAAGTAAGTATGCATACATATTACAAATGTATATATATCATTGGTACACATATAAATTATTATTACCATACACTTGTCTTTATTTAATTATTTACTTTAATTAATTAATTATAAAATAATAATATTTTCTTAAATAATAAGTAAATATGTACATGTATTACAAATGTATGTTACACATGTATTTTATTTTTATCACACACTTGGCACTCCTTTTTGGCTTATTTCCCTATTTAGTCCCTTCACTTTTCTTTATTCTACAATTAAACTTTCTCACTTCATTCAATTTAATCCTTTTATCCAATTATCTTTAATTTAAGCTAATTCACTTAATTAGACTCTAATTAACCACTCAATTAACTTCGTAAATATTTTTAATAAATATTTAAGAATCCATTTTTCAGAAACAGAGACCCGAAAATAAACTTTTTTCGATAACTGAAAAATTCGGGTCATTACATTATCCGAGGCGTTTAGGGTGGCCAACACCAAGATCATTAGAGCACTTCATTAAAACATCACTAGCAAGCTTCACTTGGAATCGTCATTGACTCAAGCTCTCTCTCTCCAATCAAATTAACCAAAAATGGAGGTTCGAGTCTTGGGGTATATGAAATGATAACTACCCAAAGGATGTTCAGTGGCTCATCCAACAATGCCTCTATGGTGCATTTGTGAATCCTTATTCAAGGCCAACAATGACTTTGGTAGCAGCTCTCAAGAGATGGCCCTACCCTGGGTTTGGGTCAAATCTGGGATCCTATTAACACTCAATTCTTTGAGGGGCTTGAGTTGTCTTAGCAAAACAGAAGGCAATATATGGAATTTGAGCAGTCCAATGCCTATGACACTTGCACGCAACATATTCACTAGTCGCCTTAGTTTCTATTTCCAGTGGATGTCATTGGCCAGTTCTCGTCCCCATTCTTATATCATCATGTATGACTTACGGTATCTTAGGCATCTGCTTTTATGTTCAAGTGGGACTCGAGTTGAATAAACCCAAACTCTGAATCCTTTGGTTTTCCCTTTTGCCTAAAACAAATTATGCTTTTATATACTCTTATTGCCCTTGCTGCTGCCTGATTCACTCAGGCATTGTAGTAAACAATTTGGCTATTTTATCCATCTGACTCAAAAAAAATTAATATTTACAAAAATAATCCTGATTTAAAAAGATTCACCCAAATTATTTAAAATAAACAGTAAAATTAAATTATGAGAATTAGATAGTTGGTATTGCTATTTTTCTATTAAAAAATAATTTTTAAGGTTTTGAATATTAAATGGTCGATACCTATGTATTTTTTTTAAAAAAAAAATTTAAGTGCTAATACAGTGATCATTTAAATAAATGTTTTTGAATCAGGATATTTTTATAAATATTAATTTTTTTTTTTGTCAGATCGGTAAAATAGGCAAACAATGTCTTTGTATTTTGTTGTGATGGGTCGTAATTATGGTTTCGCCATTAATGCATCTCTGGAAGTTCAGCTTTTTTTCATTTATCTTAAAAATAAATTTGTTAGCGTTGAATCAGGTCATTTTTCTAATGGAGATTTTAGTGCTGATTTTGATTTACTTTCTGGCAAGGAATTACATCACCTGCCATAGATGCTGGATGTTATTCAGTGGTTCTGAAAACTAATTTTCATCTTAATCTGAAAATTGCAACTCACCTTACATAATAAGGAAGAAAACAAATCTGTTAATCAATTTCCCAGTGATACAGCTCTTGAATTCTTACAACTCATGGTGTGGTGGAAAACCATGGATTTCATGTCTTCTACAATTCCATTCCTAGTCTCTATTCATTAAAGAAAATGAAGATTATCACCTAGTGCTGCAAATATATAAATATGTGTATGTGTGTGTGTGTGTGTGTGTGTGTACATACATATATATATATTATCCTCTCTTTGTAGTCCCTGTTCAACTGATCCATCAGCACCCCAGCTCTTTGCTCATGTTGAGTTTAAAAAGTGATTAGCAAAGCGCTGAAAATTACCTGCTTCCACAAACCCCATTAGCAGCAACCTCAAACATCTGGGTGAAAGTGGAATGCCTTCACCAGACTAAGTTCAAACACAAATTTTTTGGACATCCTATAAACAAACTCCACCCTAGTGGTCATCTTCATTTGTTCCAGGGCAGCTGGACAAAAGTGCTTCCATCGATTCATACTGAAACAAATGGAAGTTTAAAACATAAAACAATAAAAAATTCACAGTTTTCGAATATGGTTTTAACTTAAATTTCTAGTGCAATGCAAAGCTTTAAAGCGGTAAAAATGTTGAGAGGAATCCAACTTACTTGAAATCCACAGAAGGGGCAGTACTGATATTCATCTCTCAATTTCATCACTATATCTTGCAAATCCTGCAGATAAGATCCTCTTCCAATTAAACAATCAGAAAAAAGACCATAAATTTCACAATAAAGAACATCTAAGGCTCTTAGTCAGATTCAGATGCAAAAGAACCATATGAGAGAATAAGTTAAATGCCAAAAGTATTGTTAGCACAACTTTGCACTAGCATGCCTTCAACTAGTTAAAAGCTAAATGTACCACTAGCACAAGTTTGTGCTAGCCTACCTTCAACCTTCTAGCCAATCAACTGAATGAGAACAGCTGTCATAAGACTAGCTAGGTTTGTCGATCTTTTGTTCGCAAACATCAACTTCTAGTCAGAACTCACCCACCCCATGGATATAAGTTCAATACCACCAAGAAAGCTAAGTTGACAAACTCTAACTTTTTAAACAGTTACTTAGCTATTGATATCTCAAATAGGAACACAGCTAAAGTTCTGGTAGCAACTGCTGTCCTTTCAGGAGGACAACAGTGCAAGAAGACTACAGTCCGACTGAAGACTTTGACCTCATTCCATTAGAACATACCTTTTCCTCAGAGCACATATTAAGGAAATGATGTAATATCATTCTTTAGCAAGAGCATGCATGCAGCTTACCATACAACCATCCTCTCTATATTTTTGCTCAACAATACTTTATCTAACACCAAAACCCCAAGGACCACTAGCTCAGCTACTTTTAGGATTACAACATGCACCCTAAAATGTTGAAACTTAAATGTAGTTATATGATCATAACTAATGAGGGATAAGAAACCAGATTCCCGCAATTTAAATGCTTGATGTCCTTGGTGAAATCACACACTTATAACCACAACTGAATGCAACAATGATCAAGACCAAAGCAGGCATGTGAGCCCATGTTGACTGGGGATATTCTAATGCTGCAGATATTCTAATGCTGCAGGCTGATAGTACCAGTGCAGCTACTTTTCAGACCTAAACCTTAGGCCTTCAAAAGCTTAAATTCAAGTTACTAGTTGTGACTTGAACACATAAATCGGTTTCACAGTCACACTTCTACCTACAACGTATCAGATTGTAGTAGTTTAGGTCTAAAATGTAGTTCAGCCACTTGTTTTTTGGTTGAATGAGATTATGAGGCATTATTAGACATGTATATCAGAGATGCATGTCTGTTTGAATTCATAAATAGTGTTTAAACTACTAAAAGAGAAAATCATTTCATGCATAAAAGCACTAGCTATAAATGCCGACTTACTTTGCATGTTAACTAGCACAAAGCAGTCAAATAATTAAACCAACATAAAATCATCAACAAGATACTCAAACCAAATTATTCTTCAATCAGAACATTTTAATCTTTGTTATTCACAATCCACTTCAGTTGAAGTATTCTGTTGGTAAAGTATGAAATATGTGGACAGGGCAACTGGAAAATCTGCTAAAACTAGATAAATGCAACACAAGGAAATGAGGCAAATCTAAACCAGTGTAGAACTGTATGTAACATAGGCATTAACAAAATATGCTAAGTTAGTCTAAAATAAGTTTGTACAACAATATACTGTATTTATATGTGCAGATACTTATAAATAATATATATGTAACTTTACATACCTCTTCTGTTACCTCTTCTTCTTCTTCCTCTTCATCCTGTCCCCCCTCCTCTTCCTCTTCATTCTTCTTTGGCACAACAACTTCTTTATTCTCTAATTGATCAAGGGCTGCCTTTGCCTTCTTGTAGTTTACAACAACTCTCCTACTATGCCATTGTGACTTTTGCCATGAACCAAATTCTGCCATCAAAGCCTCCTCATTCTTCTTTTTTCTCTCGAACTCAATCTCCTCTCTCTTCCTCTTCTCCTTAAGTGGGTCTTCCCGTCCAATTCCAGCACGTGACCTCCGAATGTCAAGCCCCACTGGCTCAACCCGACCAGAGCCCTCCTTTCCCAGTGCTGAACCTGGGGTGTAACCCATTTGCTTTAACAACTTGAACCCAATGTTAGATTGTGGTATTGGAGCATCTATTTTTGCTAAGGTTTGCTGGTCCTCTTCTAACTGCTTTCTCCCTCTTTCAATTTTACGCTGTTCTTGCCAGTCCAACGTTTTGGACTTTTTCTTCGATGGTTGGGAACTCAAAGGATTGGAATTAGGAATCTGCAAGGAATTCCTATACTTTCAGTAAACCTATAGACTGTAGTAGTCTCCAAAAATAGCAAGGGAAGAAAGGTATTTCAGATTTCATTTCTAAAAATACACAATGTGTGATTTGTTAGTGTTACATTAGCAAATATCAATACGATGCGAGTAAAACTAAATACCCTTCTCCAAAATGCTAAAACCCTAACCTGTCAAACCCACAATTTATCAAAAATTTCCTAATACCCAGAAGAGAATAGGGTTTGTTCCAGCTCTTCCTTAACCCTGATAAGACTCCTTTTACTTAGGCCAAAAAAGAAAAGAAAGCCATACTTACATAAAATCTCATAAGAAGCAAGAACTAAAAGAAAAAACTGAATTCAGAGGCTTCATTTGCAAATTCTAAAAAGAGAAACAAATTGGGCATTTGAACGGGGAAAAAAAAAGGCAACCTTTTTGAGAGAAAATTTAGAAGTGTTGGAAGGCTCAGGAGGAAGAAACTGAGACAAATCTCCCATATAATCTTCTTCGCCTTCGCCATTGCTTGGTTGAATTCTGGTTGATTCTTGTTCCGCCATTTTCACCTTTCAGAAAACAGAGAAGAAAGCTCGGTCTAAAAGAGTTGACAGTTCCTGTCTGGCTTCTCGACCCAAAAGTATGGGCTTTTGTGTTTTTAAGCCATTTTGAACTCGGACCGGGTAAAAGAATAGGTTATTTTCGGATCCGAAACGAACATGGTTCCTGACTGAAACAACCTTAACGGCTTTTGCTGACGTGGATTCTCTTTGTATAAGCCCCGCCACTCCTCCTTGCCTCTCTGCGCTTTTCTTCAACTATGCCTCTTCCATCAATTTCAAGTCAAAAACACTCCTCAAAGTATAACTTTTCTCTCTTTTTTTGTTAATAATTTTATCTTTAAAGTCTCTGCATTTCTTTTTCACGAAAACCGTAACCGAAAACTGGTATTACTCTGTTTGTTTTCCGAGAAAACCAAGGAAATTTCAAGAAACTTGCTTAACTTTCCGCCAAATCCAAAATCTCACAACCTTAGTCTGATTTGATCATCATTAAAGTTTCTTTCCTTTTATATCGGTTTTTTTTTTTCTCTCGGAATCTGTTTTTTCTTTGTGATCAGTACCTATCATTTTCCTCTCTTTTTTTCCTCTTCGTTTCCAGGAAAAGCTAAGATTCTTGACGAAAATGTATAAGGAGCTTCTGTGTTTTTATTTCATTGTGCTTGTTTCCTTGGCGACTTTGTTTTCAGAATCTAATGCTACTACGGATAAACTTGATGGTAATTTCGTTTCGATCTTTTTATTCCCTCTCAACTTTCTTAATGACTTCTTTTATATATTTTCTGTATGGTTTTATATGACTGTTTATCATCTTCTTACCGTCAAGTACTTCATTAGTTACTTAATTACCTTACTGGAAAAGAAAGATAAAAACTGGATCGAGATTTTGTTTTGCATTGGATTCTATTTTTAAATTTTACCTGAGGCCTAATTCTGGCGGGAAAATGTGGTTATCTGATGACTAAAATACCATGGAAAAATCCATTCAAAACCGATTGGTTAAAGTGATCATAACTTCTGCGCTGCATCATCGTCTTAATACTGTCGGGAGATAAAAAATACATCCAAAAAGGGAAAAAAAAAGAGTAAAGGTTTGCGCGTTTTCTTTCTCCTTAATACATTGAGAAATAATTTGTTCATAATCGGATTAATCCATTTTGCCCCTTTCTTTTGCTAAGGATGTAATTGATTTACCGTGATTTTATGTACCACAAATTTTGTTGCTCATAAACCTTATGCCATTTGAGCTCAAATTGTACGCGCTCTTTGCTTTAGTTATCGTTTTAGTGATAATCTTATACCGATAACATTGCTAATCTGCATTTCCTTTTATATATATTACCATTTTTCAGTCATAGCTTTAAATGGTTTGTTCAAGGCCCTAAACAACGCGTCCCAGCTAAAAGGGTGGAAACTTGACGGCGGGGATCCGTGTGGGGATGTCTGGACCGGAGTAGCATGTTCTGGGTCTTCCGTGACACATCTGTAATGCCGTTTAGCTTAAATAAATCATGCACTCTAATAATGTTGCTTTGTTTTTACTACCTAAATTCCACACCCTTTTGCAGGAGAGTTCCACAACTAAATCTTAGTGGGTATCTAGGCCAACTTGATAATCTCAATAACCTGAGGCATCTGTGAGTAACTTTTCTTTGTACTTCAGAAAATGTAAGGGAGCTCTACTCTGCATTAAACTTTTTGAGTTGGTTTTACTCTGTTAGGGATTTGAGCTCCAATTACATTGGAGGTGAAATTCCTTATGGCTTACCACCTAATGTCACTCATATGTAAGATGCCTGATCTCTATAAGTTAAATGAAATTTTTTTATCTCATTTTGGACTTTATCCACCAAAATATTTTAATTATTTTCTTCCCCTCTCCACTGTTTCTTTTCATTAATGCAGAAATTTAGCGTGTAACAGCTTGATAAAAAATATACCCCACTCATTATCTTTCTTGACAAATCTAACGCATCTGTAAGCTGCTTTTACCCTAACTATCTAGTTAGCTGGCTTATTTTTGGTTCATTGATGTACTTATATACATACACACACACTTATATTCGTTTCAGGAATCTAAGCCACAACTTTCTGTCTGGACCTATTGGCGATGTGTTTACTAGCTTACAAAGTCTGAAAACAATGTATGCTTTTCCACCTGTTGTTTTCTGTTTTGAAATGAATTTTGGAAGCGAATGGTAATTGCCCACTAATAAATTGTATTTTGGAAAAAGGCAAACAACGAAGAATTCTGAATATTATTCAGGCTTCATGTTAGGTTTGTTGACAGAAACTGATTTGCATCTTTTTCCATGTTTCCCTTAAAAAACTGGAGACTTCACGTTTGAGTGAAACGAATATCTGAATTGACAATTGTCCAAGATGAAGTGAATCGTGACAGAAGACTCTGATGTTTTTTAACACTCTGATCCTGAATTGAAATATGCTTGCACCTGTCTAACGTCTTCTTATGTATTCCAACTTGTTACTAGTTTCGACACCTCCGTGGACTAAAATAGTCTTAACCTGTCATGTTAGGGATCTATCGAACAATAAGTTCACCGGAGACCTACCAAAATCTTTTGGATCATTGACTAATCTTGCCGAACTGTGAGTTATATGCAGCTTAATCTAATTTTTACACACGTCCCATGTTCTTTCAGCCATTGTACAGGCATGTTAATTTCATATGTCGCTTTGGTCTCCGCATAGGTTCTTGGAAAATAACAACTTCACTGGATCGGTGATATATTTGGCTGAGCTTCCATTAAATTACCTGTACGTTTATGAGGACAGGTTCCCCTACATTTTGCGCCTAATTATGATATTTTACTATTTACTCCTGCATGTATTTCTCAGGAACCTTGAAGGTAATCATTTTAGTGGCAGAATTCCACGGCAGTTTCAGTCGATTCCAAATTTATGGTGAGTGATGCAATATCAGTGGTGTTAGCTTGGACAAGCTAACAAATTAAACTAAGAATATTTTCCTCTTTTACTTCTTAACAGGTTTTGGGGTAATAGATTTGACACAGCGGCCATGTACCCACCGTGGAATTTCCCTTTGGACAATGTTCCACATGAGCAAAATATTAGTAGTCCACCATCATCTCAGCAGAGTGCTATGGTGGACTACCCCTCCTCTGAAGCAAGTGAAACAAAGAAGAAAAAGCTAAGCCCCCTTAGAATATCTTATGTGGTTGTTGGTGTGGCTCTGGTGGCAGTCTGTGTAGCAGTAGTCTTTGCAATCCACATTAAGGGATCTAATGCAAAAAGACTTAGAAGCTTGGACGGCAGCAATAGCACGCTACATTCTCATCCAATTAGTCCAAGTATAGGTGAGAGCTCTACTTTTTGACATTGTTAAGATGTGTGGAAATCAGTTGCACCTATCTCAATAGTTATAACTAAGCCTTCTTTCTTTCGTCCCGTATGCTAATAGACTTGTCTACCGCTGCACAAACCGCAAGCCCACCATTCTTGGAAATCAGCAGTCCATTCAATCTGGTCCCAAGGCGAAATCCCCCTGTTCTTCTGACCAATACTGAGAAAACATCAAGAAGAAAAAGTTTCGCAGGAGAAAACAAATTTGCTATGCATTCAAAAGTGTATACAGTGGCGGAGCTTCAATTAGCTACGAACAGCTTTAGTGAAGAAAACCATCTTGGAGAGGGATCACTTGGTCCTGTTTACAAAGCTGAGTTTCCTAATGGCCAAGTAAGTCTAAAACTTGCTAAGTTTTTTCTATAATGTTCAAGTGACAATAAAATTCTATACAAGGTTTTATCATTGTTTGTCTATAATGTTCATTTTTTTTTCCCAGTTTTTTGCTGTGAAAGTCATCAATATGGTATCTTTGTCTTTCGATGAAGAAGAGAAATTTATGGATGTCATTCAGATGGCCTCACAACTTAGGCACCCCAGTATCGTAAGACTTATTGGGTATTGTGTAGAACATGGCCAACATCTTGTAGTATATGAATATGTGAGAAACTTGTCTCTTGACGATGCTTTGCACAGTGAAGTCTTCAAGCCACTGTCCTGGGGATTACGTCTTCGTATTGCTCTTGGTATTGCTCAGGCTTTGGAGTAAGTATTTCATATGGTTCTTGTAACAAGCATTTCTTTTCTTCAACCTCATTGGCTGCAAGATTTTTCTTTATAGTACATGTATATTCACCGAGTACTCTATGAGGTGAATTAATATCATTTAGTGCCTCTAAAAGTACTATCTACACAACAGAAATTGAGAGCCATAGGAGAATATTCACACACTATACAGATAGGGCTATATGTGATCTGCTTATTTGAGGCTGCTTTGTCTAATCCTACTATGATTTTTCCCTTCTGCTTTTTGATGGTTTCTATGATCTTATGACGCTTGCAGCTATTTGCATTCTACATTCTCGCCGCCAGCTTCTCATAGCAACATAAAAGCCGCCAACATCTTGCTAGACGACGAACTAATGCCTCACGTGTGTGACTGTGGCTTATCAATTCTAAGACCACTTACGAGTAATTCTGTGAAAACCAAGGTAAGAACTTCCAGGGAATAATTGGATGGGGTTCATGGAAACTGTCACTTGATAGTAAGAGCAATCAGTCCATATCTTTTCACTGAATTTGGAATAATATCTACTCTTGCATTTGTTGATAAAGAACTTCACTCAATATGCTGGATGAATAATCGGAAGGAAGATGGTATCCAACTGTCCATAGGTGGTAAATGGTACCAATAGTAACATCAAACCATGCAATTGTCAAAAAATTTTACAGTATTCTGTCCACTGAACATTTAGGTATTTAAGCATTTCCAATAATAAGGGTAATTTTTTTTAGATAAGTTATTTTATTAACCAAAGCAAGAAATTAGAACAGCTATTTTGTTTTTTTTTTTTTTCAATTCGTGTCTTTGATTTGTAATACAACTGGAGTTCGTAGCATTTCAAACAGAAATTATATGCATACATGGCATTTAATTTTTCCTCAAGTCCCTTGGAGAGTGCGGAAACTTACATTCGGCCACAAATCTCATTTAACACTGATGCAAAAACAGGCTTCTGAAATTGCCATCCGGAACATCGGTTACATTGCACCTGAACACGGGCAACCAGGGAGTGATAACACAAAAAGTGATGTATACGCCTTTGGAGTGCTGCTTTTGGAGTTACTAACAGCAAGAAGACCCAGTGATAGGTGCTGTGTCTAATATCCTTGTTTTTACTTTCGTAGGCAACTCTTTAACACTTTCTTTTTTGGATGTTTCAACACAGTTCAAGACCTCGAGATGAACAATCTTTGGTGGAGTGGGCTTCGATCCGTCTTCATGATAACGAGTCTTTGCAACAGATGGTTGATCCTGGCATTAGAAGAACATTTCCTCCCAGGTTTCTCTCCGGATATGCAGACATTGTGTCCTTATGCATTCAGGTATTGCAGAGAGATCATTTACATTCAAATTTAGCAGTGAAGACTTAGGTTGTCCATCTCTATAACATAGAATCTGATATGATCTCTAGTAATATATTGATACGTCTGGTTAGGGTAGGCTCAAATACATTTACACCTGTATGTATGTGTGCCATTTGTTCGCTCAATTACATTTATGTGTATGGTTAAGTAGGTTTGAACTGAAAATGCAGCCTGAGAAAGAATTCCGACCACCCATGTCTGAAATCGTGGAATTTCTGACACGTCTATCACAAAAGATGGGCATGACAAAGAGCAATGCATCAATAGATGGAGCTGAAGTTGAACCAGTCTTCGACAGATCTTTCAGGTCAACCCAAACATGCTTCGGTAGCTCTCCAGCCGCTAGCTTGTCTATTGATGGTACATAGCCAAGGTTGGTTCTTCATCACATCTTTGTTCATTGGCAAACAATATAATAAATCTTAGATCATATTTTAGGTGCTCATCCGGCGTTTGTGCACCCCCTCCCCCTTTTTTATCTTTTTGGTGGTGGGGTGCTCATACATACCAGTGTTAAATTTGATGGCTGGTAATGCATAGAATGACAACATTAAGCTCTGCTTTGCTCATCTATTTTATCTTTCCAGATTCTTATTTACATTCTAAAATAGAATCCGTTAATCTGATTGTAAAATTTAAGAAAATGAGGCTTGATATTCTTAATGACTTAATTTATCTCGTTTGGTGAAGTTATAGAATAGATTTTACAAACGAGATTATAAAAAGTAAATAAAATAAAAATGACAATTAGACCAGTCGATCATTATGAATACGCTCTTCCGGAATTAAAAGGATCAGTCAATGAGTATGAGTTTTTCCTAAATCAAACAAGCAAAGTAAACTGGTCTTCAAACTCCACTTCTCTAACTGTAAGTCAAATCATGCCCTAATACCGGTATTCAACAAGGCATTGATCTCTCCAATTATATGAACGGGTCTTCCATCAAATACCGATGAAAGGGTACTTTCACATAGTTTCTTCAGTTCCCTGGTTTTTGCAAGTGCAGCTTCCTGCAGTTTAATTATTCCCAAATTTGATATATTACCTATCAATTTTAAAGCTTAATAGCGCCATAAATCAACTACTATTCAACTTGACAATATGGTAGACAACTTACTTGCTTTGGCCATGAAGAAGATAGAGAATTCTGAAGCTCCATACGTTTGGCAGCCACATCCTTCAACCCTTCTTTTAACTTTGCTTCGTGATATTTCTTTTCCTCCAATGTACTAACCAGTCTGTCTAGGAATCTGAAACTTAAAACAACAAAGTTGGTGTGTTGTATATAATTATAGCTCACTATCAAATATTTATCCCCAAAAAAGAAAAAGAAAACTTTCTAAAGCTGGAAATACGAAGCAATACACAAAAAGGTTGGCTAATGAGGGCAGAGATGTAGTTAAAGCAAAGACCTGAAGAGGGCAACCCAAATCTACATAACGCTTTTGAGATGGAGACTAATAATAGGACAAAATGCTAAGGCATTTAAGAGAAAACTGAAAAGCATGATCATATCTCCAATAACTATCATTCTGCAAACTATTCTGTAATCTGATAATGTATCCTTGTGATGCTCGAACAAAACATAGCTGCCATTTTATGGCTTGGTTGAAACCATTAGTGGAATTGACATTAATCTGTAACAATCTATCAATTTACTACAACATTTTGCGATTTCCCAATCGCGAGATTGAAGATTAGTAATCTAAAACTTCTTCAAAGCAGAAAGGAGTATCACTATTCACTAGCAACATTACTATTAACGCATAATTGTTTCATAGGGACTAATCATTAATTTTCTGCAGAGGAATTTCAGTCAGTTCAGCTCATCAGCTCCAGTCATATTGCTTGTGAAACATACAAAGTCTGGATGCATATTTCTTTTAAAAGAGAATTTAAGGAAACAAAAGAGTAAAAATAAGAAAATAATCAACATATAAACGTAAACTTAGTTATCAAGTCGCACCTTTTAGAGTTGAGAATCATGATTAAATCCCGTGTTTTCCTATTTGTCAGCAGTGAAATCGCTAATGAAACATCAGATATAATTGTCTCGATCGCATCAGGTGTATGCTGCTGTAGCACCAAGGGAGCAACTGCTTGGACTTGATTTTGCAAGGACAGAGTATCTTCATTCCTCAACTCCACCAATCGCTGATTCAAAAATGCCTTCATCTGATAAAACATTAAACCAAACATAAAACTTCGAATGAGAAATAAGCTTTGATCTAAGGACACAAACAATTACACCATAATGACAAGTGTGCACTAGATGAGTTTTCAATGTTGTTTTACTTCTCTTATTTTATTCATACAGAAGGTAAAATGGCATTCCCAAACCAAAACTCATTACGCATCAATCCAAATTACATACTCGGCCATTAATGAACGCTTCTCTTCGAATGAGATATGGGCAAAAAAATAAAGGAATATTACAGCAATATGAGCCAATCAGGTAATCCTATAAGATTAATCAGCATATACCTCGTATAAATCATCCAGAATCTTATTTCTGTATTCTGTCTCCAAAAGTTGGCTCCTTTCCTCCCTGGTTCCTCGGGTAAGAGGTAAGGAATCAGGAGCATATGTCTGATTTTCCAATTGTATATTTGGTAAGCTTACTTCATCAATCACATCAACTTGTGGTGTTTCAACACTTATGTCCCAGGATATATCTGACACAGAAATTTCAGGAGGGTTTTCTGTTTTATCTAATGGGGTTTTATCGGATTCAGCAACTTCACTTGGTGAAGAATTCTGCAAGATGTCACTAGCATTAACTATTTCATATGGGCCTAAACCACCACCACCATCATCTGTTTCTTCCAAAGTACCAATATCCCAATCTATTTGAGCATTGTCAACAGAGATATCCCAATCAATAGCATCTGCACTGACATCTATATCTCCCCTCCCAAGGTTTATGTCATTATGAGTATTTTCTAAATCAAGGGTCTCAGAAGCTGCAGAAACACTCAAAGATGGAGGATTTTCACGTATATCTTTCAAGCTCAGCAAGACAGCAAGTGAAGATTTCTGCAAATCATTTTAGTGAGCAGCAACATTATATAACTCATAAAAGTCGACATACAAAGCAGACCAAAAGGAAAAGCTAAAAACAGCAACAAAGACAGGCATTCTCTGATTTTGCTTATTGTCTCCAAATCATTTTAGTGAGCAGCAACATTATATAACTCACAAAAGTCGACATACAAAGCAGACCAAAAGGAAAAGCTAAAAACAGCAACAAAGACAGGCATTCTCTGATTTTGATTATTGGCTTACATCCTTTTCTGTATGAGCATCTCTGACAAAATTAGAATAATACTCGATCCCCCGTGAAACAGAATCACCATTGATGACTTCTAGAATCCTGCTATATGTACTTGGGAGCGAATTAGCAGTCTCTAAGAGTTCAAGCCTGACATTTTTCCCCTGTAATGTCAAATGACTGCCACTTTAACACATTGATAGCAAAAAAGAATATAAACCGGAGCAAGTTGCTACCATCAATATAAATATAAAAACCTGCAACCCAAGCTCTTGGCAAGCCTCAGCATATTTAGCAGCTGATAGAGCTGCACTTCTTTTTATATCAGCTTCCTTGCGTTCAAGTTCAGCCAGTTGTTGCTGAATCTTTTGCACCTGTTTTTTCTGATATGGGCTTTACATTTTAAAGAAAACTTATCAACAAAGTGCATCAATCAATGGCAAAGCAATACTTGTGTGCTATTCATTCCAAAGAAGATTAAAACCAAACAAAACATGCACTCACATTTCATAGTTTACATTCTGAATAATTATTTGAGCAGCCTCGCCAAGGTATAGATGATCTTTCTCAAAAGAACGCACAATTGCTTCCCAAGATCCCTGCCAAAGGATTAATACAGATATTGCATTTATTACAAAGATCCAGTGGTTCACTCCATTGGTGTGCAAGCAAGTGTTTGAGTCTTTTAAGTAAATGCATGTGCACTGAGAGAGAGAGAAAGAAAGAGAGAGAGTTCTTGTCTTACAGAAGCACCTGATAGCCGACCAAATATGTTCCGGCTTTCTGGAGTCAACTTAAGAAGAATATCATATATTTTCTTGGCCTCTAAGTAACCAATCCCTGAAAGCAGTATGGTAGTTATCATATAACCAGGAAAACGGTAACCAATTCTGAAAACTCTAATAAACAAGAAAAGCTCATTAAAACAAATACAAGAAAATGCAGTCAAAGCAATAAAATCGAAACTATCTTTTGAGATACTTCATACCACACACTACATAATTATCTCAAGCAGAGAGAGAGATATAGAGAGATAACATGTGCCCAAAAAAAGGAATTTTATTTTATTAAAAAATAAATTCACTTATCAACTTATGATCAAAGGTTGTAACCAACAACACACTTCCTGCCACACATGATATATTGCAGAGTCACATGAGAAAACGTATTTGCCCATTTCATGTGCTGATCACTGTTCTCTGATTTGCTAATGGCCAGTATCCTCTTCTATCATCTACACAGTCTTCATTTGTCAGTTTCAAGTCCTTTAAAAAAAATCTAGTCCGATCACTGGTGGTGAAGACTGGGATTTCCAGAAAACAAAAATAACGCGCAAATATGGTAGGTGACAATTCAGTGTTTGAAAGAGAGCAGCATGAATGGGGGTAATGGGTTTATTTAAAGTTGTAAGATAGTTTATCTTTCAAAAGGAAATGAGGCAGTTCCTGATGTAACTAGACTCCTGAAATCCCACTTGATAAATCCCCTTGGGTTGTGTTTGGGAACTTGGATTTCAATAATACTGAAAATTGTGGTAAAAATACATATGAATACAGTATTCATGATTATTTGTCAAATTAATGAACATTTATATGCCTACTTAGCGGTGAATTTGACATTCATGTTCCTATAGATTTTTGCGAATTTGAAATTCATGTTTCTATACCTTTCAAATATATAATCATATTGAATCTTAACTAATTTATGCATAATGTAAGCATTTCTTTCTCTCAATTTATATAGCAAATAATACCCAGATCCGAAATTTCAAAATCATATACCAAACATAACATTAAATCATGAAGGTTGAGATTAGGGTAGTTCACATCAATGATTTGGTCCTTTTTTACCCCCCTCCTCCTCTTAATTGAAATCAAGCCACAAAGGTTATACTAATAATAGCTAGCCTATGTACTTTCCAATCCATCCATCTCCCGAATTCACTCCCAACAAAAGTAGGAAATAGTTTTTTACTCCACTCTCCTCAATTCTACACCCATTTACTCTAATTGTTTCACCTACAAACTTCCAACACATGTTAAGAGTGTGGTGGCACCAATGGCTAACTATAATGTTTGTGAAAGACTTATTCAAACAAAAATTTTCTATGTAGAAGTACAATTGAAGGAGATTAAACCATATAAGTACTTGCAGAGTATTTAGCTCAACAGTAGTAGGTAAACATATTCCCTCCACTTAAGAGCGACTCCAAAACCCCCATCCCTCCAAAATAGAGAACAAAAAACAATTAAAAGAACTACAACTATTTCTCAAAGTTGCAAAGCCAATCTTAGTTTCCTATCCACATAAATTTTAAAGTTTCACTTCTAAAGCAAAAAAGAACAGAACCCAAACAAAAAGCTGCAAAGCTATCGGAAACTTCCTCTCCTTATTCACAACCAACCAAAGAATTCATCAATTTTAATATCAATCGCATAAATGAAATTTGAATGAAACATAAATTGTAAGTACACGCAACCGTTTAGCGAAATATGTCAATTTAATTGATTGGCTAGAATAAAACTATTAAAAGAAATAACGAACATTCAGGGTCAAGGGTTTGAAAATAGGGATCAATATCCTTAGGCAACGCCGAGAACTCCTTCGATATCTTGGATCGTATCGCCGCCAATCTCTTTCTCCAATCAGACGGTATTCTCTTGCGATCTACTAACCATTCTTCAGTAAACGAAAAAAGAAAAATCGTTAAATCAATTGTAGAGTGTAGTTTTCATCAAAGTTCTGAAAATAGAGAAAACCGAATATTTTTCGGGATTAACTGAGGTGATAATTTAGCGCGTTACCTCCAAGACGAGAAAATGTGATGTCGATTGGGAGATTACGGATGTCCTCCGCTGTTTGCATTGGTTTTTTTTCTCGAGAAAGTGTTTCTCGGGAAAAATCTGCAATAGGAAAGTCGAAATTAACGGTTGAGTAAACGGGGTCTATGGGTTTTGAGGTTCCCTTTGATGTTGGTAATGAAATGACGACTGAAACTGAAAATAGTTGAGTTACAACTTTAAGCAAAACTATTTAGGGTAAATTTCACAAGTAATCACCTAACTATTAGCCTGATTTTATTTTCATCACTTAGGTTCAAAAAATTCTATTTTAGTCACTAATATTATTGAAATTTAAATTTTAACTACTCCTCCGTTAACTCATCAAGGGATTGTTGACATGGAATTGAAACGGAATGATATGAGATTGATGCTCAAATAGATAAATATTAAATTGAGCATGAGCATAGTATTGAAATATTGATTTGAAAATGAATTAGTTTGACATATGATTGAGATATCGTATGGTTTGATTATATGTTAAACTGAAATTATGGTAGCATATTGTATTGATATTAAAGTAAGGTAAGTTTTGTTTAATGACTATGAACTTACTAAGCATTTTATACGCTTACCTTGTTTGTTTTCCTTTTTCCTTGTAAATCATCACCTTATGGAACATGTCAAGTCGAATCTTACTGAAGCTCACACTAGCCTATCCCCAAATTGGTAGTTTTTTTGTCATTTTGAACTTAAGGTTGTTGCATGTACATATAGGATGTTTAGATGAGTTTCTAATGTACAGGGGTTGTGGTGAATTAAAAAGCTTGGTATGTTATGTTACTTATGGTAATTAAGTATATTATGGATAATTTAGCAATTGTGATGCCTAGTTGAAATGGATTATCTTGATTTACATGTTTGAAATGTGTATGGCATATGAATTGGTATGAAATGAGGTAAGGACGGTAACATGCTTGAAAATGTGGCAAAATCTTTGTAGTTGTTGATTATATTTAATGGTTATAAGCTTTAGACGTGCATATGTGTATATAAGTGTTTGAAATGGAGTTTTAAATATCTTTAGCATAGGTAAACTTTGGTAATTGAATAGCTTGGTTTGTGTTTTGATTCATGGCATGAAATGTTAAGTTTACTTGATGCATATATAGTAATTGTCATGAGAAGATGTTAAATCTGGATGTTGAGTTTGTTTTGTAACAGCCCGGTTTAGCTAAATCAGAATAATGGTTTCGGAACCACAAATCTAATGTTAGAAAATTATTTTAATATTATTTTATGTGTTTACAGCATGTTATTTGATATGTGTGAAAATTTTGTGAGCTAATTTTATCGTTTGGATGGTTAATTTGAGAAAAATGACTAAATCACGTAAAATGAAAAAGTTGCATGCTATTAGTTAAAGGTGTTATTTGGCCTTGGTTTTTAATTATGATGGCCTTAAATGGTAATTAAACCATTTTAATTGTGAGTGGACAAAGATGGACATTAATATGATGGTTTTAATGTTTTAATACTAAGGTTAATATGGTAATTTGGTTATACCAAAATAAATAAAACAAAAACTATAGTCATCTTTATTTCTTCATCTATAGCCAAATATTAATAGAAAAAGAAAGCTTCCATGTCCATCTAGGGTTCGGCATATTCTTGGGTTAATTAAGGTACGATTTTAACTCGTTTTTTATGATTTCTACGTTTCTTAATTTTTGAATTTTTTAATGATTTTGAGAATTTCCATTGTTGAATGCTTGAGAAAATTGATGATTTATGATATATTATGAAAGTTTGTTAATATTTAAACATGTTTTATAAAGTGATTTTTGACAAAAATGTCAAATAGGGATTAAATTAGAAAATGTGCAAATTGAGGGGTTTAAATGTGAAATAAATGAAAATTTTGGGCTGTTAGGGATTTATATGAAAATCGGCTAAGCTTGGGTTTAATGAAAATTTGTAAATTTTGTGTATTTGTGAAATAGGGACTAAATTGTTAAAAGTGTAAAAGTTTAAGGGCTAAAGTGAAAATATGCCTAAATGTGTATTTTTGGACTAAATTGAATGATTTGTGATTAAATGGATTAATTTTGAATACATATAGAACAAGAAAGAAAGAATTCAGATTTAGATCGGGGGAAAAGCAAGGTTAACGAATAGTCGATCAGATTCGTTAGTTCTGATTACGAGGTAAGTTCGTATGTGGTAATTTCATTATAAATGTACGCTATATGCTTTGATATTGCATAAACTGTGATTATAAGATTACGGATAATGATTGAATTGTGAATACGACTCTACAGATGTGTTCAACGATGAAATCGACAAATGAAACTTCTCGGTTAAACCTTAGGAATAGTTTAGGATGCTAGTGACATGTCATTAGGTTATTGTGTTGGCTTCGGGCCATGATATCGGCACTTCGGGTGCAAATGATACCTTGATTTGGCTATGGGCCATGGTATAGGTACTCTGGGATAAGTTACATTGATTTGGCTACGGGTCATGGTATAGGTACTTATCGATTAAGATCTTCGAGTACCCGACTTCTATTCCGAATGGTTTAACGGGTAAACGAATGATTTGGTAGAGAAAGAGGTTAGTACGAAGTGATACAGCCACGTACGGAACCTATTTGAGTATTACATTGAGAAAGTTCAATGAGATAGTACTTAATTATGTTTTGAAACATGAAAAAGGTTTGTGGTTAATGTGATTTTGATTTGGTAATGTGTAAATGGTTTAATTACATTTATTTGATGAATTGAGTTATTCACTTACGAACTTACTAAGCTATGAAGGTTACTTTGTGTTATTTGTCTATGTTTTATAGTGAATCAAAGCTAGCTCGAATCCGGGAGTCGTCGGGGACATCATCGCACTATCAAACACCTAAGTTGGTACTTTTGAGTTGTGTATTTATGGTATATGGCATGTATAGGCTAGTGTAGATACTTTGGTTGTGAATATAGCCATGAGAGTTTGCTGGTAAATGTATATGTTTGTTTTGTATATATAGTCATGAGTGATGGCTTATTTTGGTATGTTTTGGTATAAATGTGATTATGGTTTCTTAATTGCTCAAATGGTTATACTTTGAGTTTGGTAAATGATCTATATGGTGTGATTGAAGTTGATAAATTGAAAAGTTATATGATTGTGAATGAATGCTTGATGATATAAGTATTTGAATAAGTAATTGACATTGATTTGAGTATTTACTTTGGTTGAAATGGATATGGTATAAATGGTGTATATTGATGATAATTTTGGCTGCCTATTGTTTGATGAAAGGGTACTAATTTGGTTGATTAGGTGTACATGAGTAAGGGTGGCAAATTGGCCTTACAAATGGCCTATTTTTGTCCACACGGGCAGAGACACAAGGGTGTGTCTCAGCCGTGTGTGACACACGGTCATGCTACACGGCCGTGTGTCCCCTGGTATTGAAATTGAATTGAAGTCAGTATGCTCCACACAGCCTCACACATGGGCGTGTGACTGGCCGTGTGGCACAAGTCAGTATACCCCCTAAAAGGCACACGGCCTGGCACACCGGCGTGTGTGGCCACTTCGAAGGGCACACGGGCGTGTGGCCGGTCGTGTGACCCAAGTCAGTATGTATGCCCTGTTTTCACACGGCCTGAGACACGAGCGTGTCTGGAGCCGTGTGAGGCACACGGCCTGTAACAACCCATTTTTAAATCAAATCGGAACAGTGGTTTCGAGACCACAAATTTGAAGTCAAAATATTTATTTTATTATTTTAATGAGATCTACAGCATGATAGATAAATTATGTGGAAGTTAAGTAAAGAAATTTTATCTTTAAATGCTCAATTCGGTAAAAAGAACTAAATCGCATGTGACTGGCCGTGTGGCACAAGTCAGTATACCCCCTAAATGGCACACGGCCTAGCACACAGGTGTTTGACTTGGTCGTGTTGTATAAGTCAGTATACCCTACAAGATTGGCACGGCCTAGTACACGGGCGTGTGTGGCCACTTCGAAGGGCACACGGGCTAGACACACGGGCGTGTGGTCGGCCGTGTGACCCAAGTCAGTATGTATGCCCTGTTTTCCCACGACCTGAGACACGAGCGTGTCTGAAGCCGTGTGAGGCACACGGCCTGTAACAACCCGTTTTTATATCAAATCAGAACAGTGATTTTGAGACCATAAATTCAAAGTCAAAATATTTATTTTATTATTTTAATGAGATCTACAGCATGATAGATAAATTATGTGGAAGTTACGTAAAGAAATTTTATCGTTTAAATGCTCAATTCGGTAAAAAGGACTAAATCGTGTAACGCGTAAAAGTTAAATACTATTGTTTAAAGGTATTATATGGCCATAGCTTGAAATGTGGGAGTCACTGCATGTCAAATATACCTTTATAAGGGTTAGTGGAAGTTGTTAGCTAGGTATTATTGAAATTATTAAATTTTATAAAGGTTAATTTAGAAAATTATAAGTTAATGTTGATTTTAATAAAACCAAAATTCATTTTATGCTTTCTCATCTTCTCCAAACTGATTTTAAGAAGGAAAAAATCAGCCATTTTTAGGGCAAGGTTTGGCCAAGCTAATTGTGCTCGCTAAGGTACGGTTTTGACTCGGTTTTTAATGATTTCTACGTTTTTGAACTCGTTACAACTTAATCTAGCTAGCCTGTACCTCCGTTTTTAAAACTGTTATAGATTTTGAAAAGTGCTATTTTTGAATACTTGAGTTCTTTGTTATTAAATGATAGATTTTGGAGGTTTGATGATAGTTTTACTAGTTTTGTAAAGTGATTTTTGACAAAAAAGCAAAATAGAGACTAAATTGTGAAATTGTAAAAAAGTAATAGTTATATATGTGAAATAATGAAAGTTTTGGGCTGCTAGTAGTATATAGGAAATTCGGCTACCATAGGTTATAGCCTAATTGTGTAAATTTACCATTTTGTGTATAAAGGACTAAATTGCAAAGTAGTTAAAAGTCTAGGGGTCAATTTTAATTTGGCCAAAAATGAATGTTTTAGGCTAAATAGAATTGAATGAAATTTTGAATGAGTTAATTTGATATCATATAGATCAAGATAAGTAAATACCGGAATTAGATCAGGGGAAACGAAAGGTAGACGAATAGTCGACGATTATCCGATCAACTCAAGGTAAGTTCATATAATTAGAATCGAACCATACTATACTTGCATTGGTTGAATTGAATGTTATAATTGAATTACTTGATGTTATATCGGATGTGTTACGAGCTTTAGTTGAACTATAAGACTTCAATGGATATGAGTGATATGTTACTGTACTTGCCGAATTGGTCGAGCTCCTGCATTTGTTTCAGACTCACCATAGCTCATATGAGCTTCCTGTTCAGCTTGAAAAAGGTTCCCGTTTTCAACTCATGATAAGCTTATTGGCCATGTCTTGAAAGAGCATGTATGATGATGAATTGACAGATTATAGACATTGTTCACTCGATTATCCTTTGAAGTTTTAATAGATTCAACGAGTCCAAAAAATGTTATATGAACAAGATATGGTTTATGTATTAGTTGAATGACTAACATGTGGTGATTATAAGTAATTAGGTGATGGATTTATATTGAATTGTTGGCTTGTTATTATTGCATTTGATTTCTTTAAATGGTAAGTTTAATTCTGAATTGTACGAGCTTACTAAGCTTAGAAGCTTACTCTGTTATTGTTTCTATGACTTTTAGAGGTTCGTTAGCTCGCTCGTTCCGGACAAGTCGGAGTTGCACGTCACACTATCCAAATTTTTGTTTGGTATTTTGAACTTATGAACCTTTATAAATATGGCATGTATAGGCTAGTTTGATAGTATAAGTTATGTTTTGGAATCATGTTTTGAATAAGAATTGTATATAAGTTAAGCCATGTGATTTGGCTTATTTGGTACTATATTTTGGATTGTATATATATATGTTTGATCATGGTATGTTTTAGTATGATAATGTATGAATGAGATTATGCAAATGTAGTCTTGATTTATGAATAGATTGTATATGATGTTATATAGGTGTATGAACATATGAATGGTAAGTTTAGATATAGCTTTAATTGTATATTGAATTGGTTCATTTGGCTGCAAATTGAATTGTGCACATGAGGTCAAATTTGAATGTATTTGCTTGTGTTTTAGGGTGGCAAATTTGGCTATTCAAATGGCTTATTTTTGTCCACATGGGCAGAGACACGGGCGTGTGTCTCAGCCGTGTGTGACACACGGTCAAATTACACGGCCGTGTGTCCCCTTGGGGTACCTTACGAATTAAGGTCAGTATACCCTCCAGTTTTGACATGGCCTAGACACACGGGCATGTCTAATGGTCGTATGTGGCACACGAGCGTGTGGTCGGCCGTGTGGCCAAGTCAGTAACCTCCTTAATTTTCACACGGCCTGGCACACGAGCGTGTCTTATGACCGTGTGGATAAGTCAATATATATGCCCTGTTTTGACACGGCTTAGACACACGGGCGTGTCTCACACGGCCTGTCCACACGGGCATGTGACTTTTAAAAGTTGAAAATTTTTATAAGTTTCTAAAACTTTTATATGATACCGAGTTGATCCTGAATGCCTATTTAAGTATTGTATGCCTGATTTAATGTTCATAATGAATGTGATTGAATGACATTTACTGTAATGAAATGGTATTTCAATTGTAATTATTCTGAACTGAGTAACAAGTTTGGTAACGCCTCTTAACCTATTCCGGCGACAGTTGCGGGTTAGGGGTGTTACACGGCCTGTTCACACAGGCGTGTGACCCTTGTATGTTTGAAATTTTTATAAGTTTCCAAAATTTTCATATGTTAATGGTTTAGTCCCGAACCACTTCTAAAGTATGTTTAAGGCCTCATAAGCCCTTATAAGGGACAATGTGATTGTGTTGAATGCTATTTGAATATGGATGCTTAAATATATGAGTTAGGTATGATAAATAAGGTGTATTGGTCGGTAATACCTCGTAACCCTATTTTTACTGTGAATACGAGTGAGGGGTGTTACATGTTTAGTATCTTCTTAGCCTATTTTTTATTTAAATGATTTTGGTACTTGATGCATAAATTGATAGGTTTGGCTAAAAAGTATGAAATAGGTACCAAATGGTTCATTTTTATCAAAAATAGGGACCACATTGTGACCTCAAATTTTAGACGTCGCGACATTGCCACGTTGCGACCTCAAATTTTAAACCTCAAAAATAGGGGCCACGTAATGAACTCATACTTGTTGTTGTGAAATGACATATTGAGATGGCCATGTTGTGACGAGCACTAGATGAAGTGGCGATGTCGATCCATACATTTTAAAAACTTCGCAATTTAGTTATATTTCATACTCGAGTTGGTAAAAGAGCTTTTGTAAGCTCGATCAAGGCTTGGATTTGTTTATTTAACCTGAAATCAATGTGATTGTCAATGAATTGTATGTGTAAAAGATTAATTACTGTGAATTTGACGGTAAATTGCTCCAGCAACGAATATAGCATTTTATAGCTCAAAACAAACGATCGAGTCAGGCGATGAGTGTTATACTACCACTCTTACTTGCCCCCGTTGTTACTTGTCTCAATCAAGATCCTCTTGATCCACATGAAAAGACTTTGGCACACTCACATTGAACATCAGGTTAACCTTGAGTATTGTCTATAACTTTGATTTGTAAGCCTCTCGGCTTACCCGCTTCAGAACTCTGAAAGGACCCCTATTTTTTTGCCAAGCCAACGGTAAATCAAAATGTAAAACACTATATAAGTATTTGAGATGTACCTCGCTCATAGCATTTACTCTATCCGACTGTCCAATTTGCACCATTATTTTTCCCATAAAAGTTTGATGCATTGGAAAATCAGGTTTAGAAAACGCAGTGTAAAATATGTTTTAAAGAAAAATAGAGTTATAATTTTTTTTCCAAAAACAAGAACTTGATTTTGATATCTAAAATAATAAACATTTAATCAAAATTATACATTTTCGATTCGTCTAGGATCAACAATTCGACCAAGTAGTCTTCTTCACTATCCTCAAGCTCACGGCTACTAAGTGTGGGCTCGCTTCTAATCAGAAAATTTTTCATAAAAATTATCAGTGGGGCAATTTTGTAATTTCCCTAAACTCTGTGGTTAAGTTGTAAATATGAAAAATATCTCTAAAAATTTTCAAAAATAATTTCTTCAAAGAATTTTCTCTCTTCAACTTTCATTTGAATTCAAGTATATGAAAAGTAATGACATAAGGCTCTATTTATATAGGAGAAGTTTAGAGAGTTTAATTATAATTAAACTTAATCACTTTAATATTAAATTAATATAATACTTATTAAGATAAATTTTAGATTAAATTTAATATTAAATCTATTAAATTAATAAAATACTATCAAGATAAGTATTAAATTTAAAACAATATTATTTTTGAAAATAGTTAATTTGAAATTAAATTATCCGGTAGAGTCTCAGTAGGAGTGTAATTCTTCCACTACTCAATCACCAAAAAACCACCACCGTCGACCATCCGTTGGCCACTGGAATGTCATCGCAGGCTCGACACCCTCACGATACTTCGAGCTGGTTCGGTTTGGCCAGTGACGGCCCAATTAGTCTGGTCCAGCCACCGATTTGACAATCGACCCAGTGTCACATGTCAAGCCCGGTACAACTAACTTTGGGTCTCAGTTTTGGTTTTTGGTTCTCAGTTCCAATTTTCGATCTCAAGTCTAACTTTCAAGTTCAATTACCTCATTGGGTCAATTGTCTAACTTGAAAATTAATTTCCAAAAATATCATAATTATTTTAATTAATTTGATTATTTTAATTTTACTTGATCAAAATTAATTTTCCCAAAAGTCACTAAGATTTTTCAAAATTAATTTTTCAATAAAATTCTTTAATCAAATTCTTTAGTTGAATAATTCTCACGATTGTCCAATTTAATTCCACATTGAATAAATCGACTCAATTAAATTATTTCAAAGTCGTAGAATTTCCTTCTAATTCAAATGCAGTCCGATCGAGCTTCTGTTGAGTTAGTGGAGGGACCAATCTAACATATACAATTAGGCTCTACTAATTGCAATTATGTCTAGAAGTATCGTTCCAATAATTCACAATTTACTTAACCATGAAGTCAGTCTACAAGAAGTACCATGATTGGAAACTCCTTATTGTATACTATTTATGAAAACAATTTATCCAACTGCTTTGTCTAATGACCTCATCATGTGTATGTTACCCTAATATGATATCATTGATTCCTTTGAGTTAAATTTGTTCACTCAATACAATCCTAATTTATCTCATTGTCATCATTGTGTCTTCTTAATGATTAATATGACCACTGTCAACAAATGACTGTAATAAATTGCACGTTAGAGAACGAGTAACAGGTGGTCACGTTCCATATTTATATATTCACACAAAGCTAAAGATATGCTAATGAAAGAATATCTTTGGCTCTTTAATTGAGTTATGAATTCCATTGTTGCTAGTAAAGTCATGTCATACACAAGTCATGCACCCAACATACTGGCTATGTGCTTGATCATCTTTAGAGTATAGGCCTCCACTTATATCATAGCATATAAGTTACATATGCATGGTCAGTGACTAACTCAGGATTTAGATAAATCACACCATAAATGTTTGTAACACTCCAAACCCGGCCTAGACATTATGGCCAAATCCGGAAGTGTCATATGAAATGGGTTTGAAAACCCTTGTCGTTAAGTTAAAACCATACCAGTTCATTAGCCCTTATCGCTATTATCAATTTCAGAGCTCTCATTCATTTAATCACTTAGAGGTAAGACGTATTTGTAGCGGAAGCTTTAAAAATTGATGTGTTTAGAAAATCGTTCAATATTTTAGAAAAACCCTTGCTTTTGGTCAAATCCAAGTTATATTGCATTTTGCATATATAAAATCATAAAATCGCAATCTAACCCAAATTAAAAGAAAACAGTCCGTAAAGTTCGAATTACATAAAAACAGAATAAACCAGAATATAAAAATTATATCATAATCAAAATCAGTTCGAACAGGTGGTCACCGAGGGGCTCTGCAGCACCGATCCGCCTAAGACTATGGATTACCTGTACAAAATAAATAGAAAAGAGGGAGTTACGTAAACTCAATGTGTAATCTCACAGAATTAAGCATGCACACAACCAGAAAATCAGAATCAGTCAGGTACAAATTCGGGCTTAAGCCCATTACAGATACAGATGTGCAAATCAGAATCAGAAATCAGATATCCTACCCCCATCCTCTACACACCATTTTCGACCATTCCTACACACCAGTGAGGTTTAAAACACCTACCCAGCCCTACACACCATGTTCTACCGATACGGCACATAACATATATAATGTAGCCATGCTGCTAGATAATAGGCGTAAATTGCCTTTCAGAACACTTCCTCCAATATACATCATCCCATCCCCAATATCAAATATAGAAATATACAAATACAAATAAACAGTCTAACATGTTCACATGCTTACATATAAGCGTACATAAATAACATATATGCAGATAATAGTACAAGTAGACGTGCATCAGTTTCCTAACCAGGTCAGTATATCAAACAATCATATCATCCAGTTTAGGATTTAATTAGCCCTTCCGACCCCACAGTAGGCCCACAGTCATTTGGAACAACCCGTGCAACCTTAGAGGAAAATTCAGATAAATGAGCCCACACGCCCAGATTGGCATTGCCCGTGTAGATTACACGGCTTGGCCCAGAATCCACACACCCAATTTGGCCTAGCCTGTGTGGCTCACACGGCCACACTCCGACCATCACACATGTAACAGCTAAATTTTTTAGTGGTGTCGGAAACAGTGATTCGAGATCACTAAATTCGACGAGTAAGTTTAGAAATTTTAACAAATAATAATTATAGGCCAAGCGCGAACTTAAAAGAATTATTTTTAATTAGTGAATTTTTGCGATTTTAAAAGAATTAATCAGGTAAATTGGGTTAAAAACGAGGTATCGAGACCTCAGATTCATAAACCGAGCCATAAATATTTTTATAAATATTTATGGAGTGTTATTAAGTTAGTATTAAAGTTTCGTTAGAAAATTTTAACGTTTGGTTAATCAATTAATTAAAAAGAACTAAATTGAAAATAGTGCGAAATTTATTAAATTGTGATTAAATAGTTTAAGTGATTAAAAAGGAAGGATTTAAAAGGCAATTGGACCCAAATTGTATGGGCTGGACGGTTGGGCAAGAAAATCAGCAAAAAAAAAAAGACAAGGAGAAATAAGGGCAAAATGGGAAATTTTGCAAATTAAACATATAAAACAAGACAAATTTGAAAAATCTAGAGATATCATCATTTTTCTTCAGCAAAAACGCCATGGGAGGTCTGAAAGCTGCTGGTTTTTCATGCTTTGACATATGTGAGTTCAATTCTTGCCCTTTTCTTTGAGATTTTTATGTTTTTGTGACTTTTACAATAAGGTCCAAGTGTTTAATTCATTAGTTTTTAATTTTATGAACAAAATTAAAAGCTATCATTGATAAGTGTTGGTTGTTTATGATGAAATAAAATGAATTTGAAGCTTTTATTTTGTTGTTTGATGATTTTATCAAGTAATTTCAATAGAAATTAATTTTAGGACCTAATTGTGAAAAAGTTGAGAATTAAGGTTTAGTGTTAAAATTCTGATTTTCAAAGGTTGTGTAATAGTTTAGAATGATGGAATAAAATGTTAATTGAGAAAAATTAACTTAATAGATGGGCTATTTGAGCAAGGACTGAATTGTATGGCCTGTGAAATTTAGAGGAAAAATGGTAATAAACATCTTGAACTAAAACAGTTTTGGACAACAGCAGTAGATTGACTTTGAAAAATCACCATAAATTGTAAAAATTGAATTAGAGGATGAATAATATATGAAATTAAAGCTTATTGAGTTTAGTTTCTCATAGAAGAAAAGGGATAAGCAATTGAATTGTAAATTATGAGATATAATAAATTTTGTGAGACAAGGTTAGAATGAATTCGGGTTCCCCTGTTTTGACTTTTGAAAATCACTAAAAATTGGAGAAAATTAATTAGAGGCTAAAATTTATATGCTTATAATCCTTAGTGAGTATATTTTCAATAGAAATCAACAGAAACATTATCCGAGTTCTGTACTATGATATAATTAATTTTTAGTGAAGAGAGGTCAGAACTGTAGGATATGAAACAGGGTAAATTTAAATGAATAAACTGTACTAATTGGCTAAACTAAAAATTTTTAAAATTTTATGGTGGAATGATATGTGAGTCTAGTTTTAGGGAAATTTTACGGATCTTAATTTGGAGCTCTGTAGCTCGAATTATAAATAATTGAGTGACTATGACTCGCGTGAACAGCTTGATGTGAGCATTAATAAGTAAATTGTGAAATTGTACTTACAAGAATGTTATATACATTAAGGATGTGGAATGGAGAGGAGGAGGAGGAAAACAAATGATATATGTTTATAAGAAAACAGTATGAGAACGATACATATCATGACATATATATATATATGACTAGTTTCAATATGATGCTTGTTGGGTATGAAATTGGATTGAAATGTCTAAGGCAAGTATTTTATTCTGCGCATCTGAAATGTGGTATTTTATAAAGATATGATCTAGCTTTAAATATAAATGCTTGATGATTAAGCTGAAAATATTTGGTAAGATGATAATCATGGTATAAATGTATAAGTGGTACCATAATAGACAAGGTAAAATGAGTATGAGAGACACATGTATGATGACATACAAATGCTATGTTTGTAGTTTAATTGAGAATGTTCAATCATTAAATGAATACCATGTTATATGCTTTTGATTTTGTATAAGTGTGTAAGAGATTAAGGTTAACCAAGGTTTGGAAAATAGCTTAGATATTGACCACACAGCAGAGAGACACGACCATGTGTCTCACCAGAGTATATGGAACACGACTTTAGGACACTACCGCGCGATATGGACGTATGCCCCTAAAATTGATGATGATGTCATAAATGCAAGCTCCATGGACAAGGGGCACGGGCGTGTCCCAAGCCACACGGGCGTGTGGGTACTATTCACAAGTAAAATTTCTTTTAAAAAAAAATTAAGCGAAAAATTTTATGAGAAATCAGTTGAGCTCCGACTTGATTTTAATGTTCATGTTGGGCTTCGAGGGCCCAAATAAAGGTCGTTATATATATATATATATGATCTCAGAAAGTGAATAGTAATGTTTCGATTAATCTGTAAATGTTCTGTATGTACTGGTAACACTCTGTAAGCCTGTTTTGGTGACAGATACGGGTTAGGGGTGTTACAACACAACCGTGCCTTGTGCACGGCCTGGTCTTCGTCGATTACACGGCCGTGTTATTGCACACGGCCGTGTGGCTTCGATAGATTGTAATTTTGGCTTTTGCTGAATCCTATTTTTCTGTATTTCAAGTAGAGGTGTGCATGGGTCGGGCTACCCGGCCCGGCTCGAAGGCCCGCCTGAAATGTGGGAGGGTTTAGGCAAAAATATAGGCCCGAAAAATGGGCTTGGACAAAAAAATAAGGCCCGTTTAAAAAATGGGCCGGGACTCGGGTAAGGTATTTTTAGCCCGAGCTAGTTTGGGCCTGGCCAGCCCGAACTCACTAAAGGACAAAAAAAATCTGCATATTTTTTTTATTTTTGAATATTATTTTCTTGTTGATTTCTCCATATTTTACTACTATTTTACTATTATGTTGCTATTATTTTGTTGTTATTGTTTGGATATTGTATAAATTTTATTTCATTGTTAATTTTCTTATTATTTTAAAGGCATTTGTTAATTTTTTTATTATTTTAGAAGCATTTGCTTGTTAAGTTGCATTTATCTTAATGTTCTTTAAGTTTACATATTTTTCAAAATTTATTTTCAATTTGTTGGGAAATATTTATTTTGATATTTTTAGTATTTTTGATGTATTATATATATATAAATAATATAAAAATTAATACAGGTAGTAGGGGTAGGGCCCTGTTTTAGTATTTTTATCCGGGTCGGGCTTGGGCAAAATTTTAGGTCCATTTTTTGGGCCCGGCCAGGCCCGAGCCCAATAAATGGGCATGATTTTTTAGTTGAGCCCGACCCGAACCCGACCCGGCCCGGCCCATGAACACCTCTAATTTCAAGTACACACCTGGTACTGTTTCGCAGCAAAAACACTCCCGAGCCTTTTGAAACCTAAAATTGACCAATTAACCCCCAATTAATTACTTAAAAACGATATTAAACCGAACCAAACCGTAATAGACAACCCGTAAATTGTTTAAACCTTTACCTTAGAACGCTTAACAACGATTCTGCATAATCGAAGCGCCGATTGGAAACCTCCAGCCCCTTGATCTTCTCCTAACATAAAACGAACCCCATTAACCGAAGATTCGTTAGCCAAAACAAAAATCACACTTACCAAACTTATCGATAACGCCCAAGAGCACTGATATAACGAGTCACGGGAACTTGATAGTAGGTAGGAAATCAAAAACAAAAATTAGCAATAAGAAGGAGAAAAAGAAAATGGTAGAGAGTAGAAGGAAAAAGGGAAAACGGCAAGGGAAGAGGAAGAGAACGTCAGTTTTTCTGAAGAGAATTTTAGGGGAAACAGACTTATTCAAATTCCACTACCTATACTATCATAACCACCCACTATCAGAATTTTAACTTCACCAAAACTTTGTCCCATAACCGAGCAAAAAAAAATTTCCACGCTCACCCAGGGATTCGAACACATGACCTCCACACAACACACAAACTCCCTTACCACTCAAACCAGCAGGCTCATTCTAATATGGTTTTACAAATAATTTAATATAAGCCCACTGAGCAAGTATAAGGCTTAAGTTAGAAAATTACCAAAATTTATCAAATGTAAGGCTTGAACTTGGGACCTCACATACACAACCAAAACACTTAACCATTGAAGCAAATAGATATTTATGTCAAATATTTCCAGAAATAAAAACAAAAGTCAGGGCGTTACAATGTTACAAGTGAATTAATTCACAAACGAATTTAGAATTAATTCATTTTGAGTCTAGTCCAATGTATCATTCTTCCAATGAATACATTTATATCTCTATTAGTTGAGTCAACTACTCTGATAGCCAAAACTAGTCATCTCCTTAATTGGAATTGTAGACAACATAAGAATCCTTCTAAATATTTGAATAGATCGCTTACTTTAATTCTTTTACGGGACTACAGACTTGTTTAGATTATCTATTAAAGTAAGTTATCTTTCTCGTAATGTAAACATTCTTACAATGTCACTTATTGTCAGTTTGAACTTAGATAATCAATGAGCTAATATTTGCTTGTCACAATTTTGCTATGCATACAAAACATAAAAGACAGAAACACAAAAGACATAATAGTGAAATGTGAAATTAACTTTATTTATTCATTCATCGTTCAAATACATAGAACATAATTATATATTTACTACAATATAGGCACATTTTCCAACGTGATGCACAACCTACCTCTCTCATAGGTGGTAACCCCACTAATGACTCAACAGTATTCATATCGCTTTTTTGTACCTCTAACATTTCCAAGGGAGTCTCCTTAACACTCTGATCTACCAAGTCAATATTTTCACCACATAGAACATCCTCGACTAATTGGATTGACGATAGTACTTTGGTTCCACCTTTCTTATTATGACTCATTAGCACCACGTATTGTTGTTGACGAGCATCCAGGATACATAAATAATCGATAAAATGAACCAGAAGAGTATTAATCGGGCCAAGGAAATTCAAGCCAAAAATAAAATCTTAATCATCTAAGTGAATTACCTTGAAGTCTTCATTGTCTTTCCACTTGCTGATTTGTAGCTCAACTCCTTGTGCTACTCCCACAATTGGGACCTTTATAGAATTTACTGTCTTGATCCTCTTGGTCAATTTGCTAACTGAGAGACCAAGTTTACCCACGATTTCTTTTATATGAACAAATCAAATACCCTTGTATCAACAATGGCACTCTTCCTACGGTCTACAATGTTGATGCCCACAAAAATTAACTTTTTTTGCTTGTAATCCCTCTTCGTCTTAGCAGAATTGAATATAATTATCCAAGCTTCAAAACCTTATTCTCAACAGACTTCATTTCTTCTTTATTGGTTGCGGATATCTTGGATCGTACTAAACAGTCTCACATTCTATGCGAACCACAACATAAGAAGCATTCAATTAGCTTATTCTCACTCTATTTGATCCTCTTAGCTTTGACAAAACACACAATTGAAGCTTCACAATATGCAGATCATTTCAGATAATCCCTCACAATATAGGAACCTTCACAAAGGAAGCATCTCATTGGCCCATTTGGTTTGTTTTTGAGCTTCCACTTCGCATTATATGGCTTCTCATTACCTCTATTGTCATTATTGTTTTTAACTTATCCTTCATCTCCCCTACCATTGCACTTCTCCTTGGGCTCGAAAGACTCGAACCTGCTTTTCCTCAGAACAAGCTCAATTAAGGACTCTACTAAGGTCAATGCTTTAGAAAGTTTCTTAACTCCTCGACGTAGCAACTCTTACTTCGCCTAAGGCTTCAGCCCATCCATGAAGGAGAAAAATGTCTCCTTCTCACCCAAATCAGAAATCTGGAGCATCATCTCACTGAACTCCTTTACATACCCCCTAACTATACGTTGTTGCGTAAACTGGTGCAACTTAGCCCGAGCCTCATCTTCATCATACTCCGGGTAAAACTGCCCCTTGAATTCACTATGAAATTCCTCTCAAGTTTTAATAGCGATACCACATTGTCTCTCATTTGTGGACCTACGATGCCACCATAACAAAACGACATTAGTAAAATACATGGCATCAGTAATTACCTTCTTAGCATCATCCATGATACATTTGACACGAAAGTATTGCTCTATTCCCACAACAAATTATTACATCTTTTGCAGAGCTCGTTCCATTGAACTCTTTTGACTTCGAGACATCTACTTTAGGCTTAGGTGTTACAGCCAACACTCCATTACCCAAAGCAACTTTAAAGATATTGACCTCCCTCTTGTGCTCATCAATTTGTTGTTGGAAAAAATCCAGTTCGAAAACGATTTTGTTGCACAGCAAAAAATAAAAATTTTAAAAATAGACCCGATTTGTGATATTTATAGCAATAAATCATAGCCTGAAATCATACTTATCGTTCCCGGCTTTCAACCAAACGATCTTCTCTACTATTCTCGTATCACGAATTGCTTCGAGTGTGGGCTCAAACAAAATGAATCAAACACAAAAATTAGAAATAGTTTTCTTTTCTTTTAGGGTGAAAATGAAAATTCTCTCTTCAAAATAGAAACTGACAGAATCATTATTTCGAAAAATATATTCAATATTTAGAGAATAAAAGTCTCTTTGTTTTTGGGCAGCATAATTATATTTGAAAGTTGTGTATAAATAGCCTTATATGTGTCATCTATTTATAAGGAGAGAAGTTAGAACCCTTGCTGAATTAAAGAAGTTTATTTCAACTAAAAAAAAAAGAAATCCTTGTTCTATTAGGATGTAGGGGGCAGCAACCCTAGTTAAATATACTAGGGTTTGTCGTCCCCATTTATTACATAAGAGGCTTTTGGGCATCTTTCGTACCTGGTCCAATTACAAGTACTTCACGGCCTTTTAACCCAATACTTTATAATTTGATTCGACCCAATATTTATTTTTTATATTTCCCAAAAATAAACTTCAATATTTATATTAAATAATTTTTTCATTCCAATTTACCCCCAATAAAATTATGACGATTTTAACCGTGATAAAATTTTTGAGAAAATATATTTATATTTCACCATTTAATTTGTACACAATGGCCGTACGGTTTATTTTAATTTTAGGCTTTAAAATAGCTCAAAAATATAAACTCAATCTTTCAATCATTTTTGAGAAATCCTTGTTCATTTCTAAATGAATTCATTTCATATTTTGGAGAAAATAACATTTATTTCCAAATGATTTCATTTCTCCATTTTCATTTTCATTTTCATTTTGGAGAAAACCTTCATAATTTCCAAATGTTTCCTATTTCTCTATTTTTATTTAATTTTCATTTGATTCAACATGAAATATATTTCTGGTTTCAACAAGCTAGCAGAAGGACCGATTTGACATATGCAATTGAGGTTTAAATAATTTTTAATTAAGTTTCAACTTTTCACTTATTAACTATAAACTCATTTAGTCACGAAGTCATTCCACTATATTATCGTGACTAAGCTCTTCCCAATGACATACCATTACAAAAGCAGATTGATTAATGCTTGTTCAATGACCTTGTCATAAGTGTGTTACTCTCATAGGATATCCTTAATCTCTTTGGGATAATATCTGTTCTCCTAATATGATCCTATTTTACCTCATGATAACCATTACATCTTCCTTCATGAAAAGTCAATCACTATCAAATAGTGATCAAGTCATCCATCATAAAAACAAACAACACATGACCACGTTTACTTTCCATCAACCATGTAATGCCAATGAGAGGATATCATTTACTCATGCCTCGAGCTATAAATTTCACTGTTGTGAACGATGTTATATACTGTAGAAGTCATACACCCAACACACCAGCTTTCGGCTCATTATCTATTCGAACTTAGGCTTTCACTTACATCAAAGTGTACGAGTCACGCATACATAGTTCGTCATCCACTCAAGATTTAGGTATTATGAACATCACAAGTGAATAAATCCATAAACGGATTTAAGATCTATTCTTCTTGAGTCCAATCCGATGTATTGTCAGTTCAATCAGTCACATCTATGTCTCTATCTTCTAAGAGTTACCTGCTCTAATACCCAAAACAAATCATCTCCCTAATTGGACTTAATAGATGGCTTATTAGTCTTTTAATCGATTTTCTCATTCTTGATTAGACTAAGGACATGGTTAGGTTCATCTACTAATATAAGTTGTTTTTCTATATTATGATCCGGCCACGTAATACCGTTTAGTATTAGTTTAAACATTAGATAATCAATGAGCAACATCTTCTTCCATTTTGCTTTGCGTGCAAAAAACATGTGAGGATAATATACAAAATATTGATGTAATTCATGAATAAATTTATTAACTAATATGTTCGAAAAATTATAATTATCTTTAGACGAAAATACTACACTTAGAGCACCAAATCCAACATTTGTTCCTTCAAGACCAACATCATAGCCTCGAGAGCATCATTCTTCTCAGTCAGCTTACCCGTAACAGTATTGAGGACCCCTTGCATCGAATCTATATAATCATTGATGGCCTCTGCCATTTGTTCCTTGAGCTAATCTTGCCTTGATTCCAGCTTTGCGGTATGCCCATCAACTTCCTCGAGAGTTTCTTTCATATCACCTATGGAACTAAGTTTGGACACCCTATCATCTAAAGCTAATAGCATAACCCTTAATCAGCTAACTTATCCAATATGTCATGTTTTATATAACTGCTTCTACGTACCGTTTTCACTAAACTGAACATCATCATTTTCATTAATTCTGGTTCTGTCCCGTAACAGTTATGCTTCATAAAGACATTGAGTCAAACAATTACTTAGCACGCACTTTGTTCATTGGAACCTTATCTTAATTTTGGAAGACCCGTATCTTTTAATTCTTCTACGTAATTCCGCAAACCCTTAATTAAAAGAAGAATAATTTAAACATAGAAAGCTCCGTGTTGTTGCAATAACAATTGTGGAGAACTAACGTATAAAAACGTAAAAAAATTAAAAAAATTAAAAAAAAAAAACCAACAGAAAGAATGAGGGTAAAATGGAGAATATACAAATTACAGGCAAATGGAAAATATTAGTAGCGCATCGTCACTGAGCGAATGAGTTCCTCGGAAACATTTCTCAGCTGAAACCACACACGCACTCTTTCTCACTTTGTCTTCTCTGATTTCATAAGAAAGGTAGTATTCTCTCCTTATTTCCTCAATTAACGATAGTTGTTCATTTAAATAATCTTTTCGTAGTATATTGTAATATATATTTTAATCAGATGCATATACTCTAGGGTTTGCTTTTCACAAATCTGTTACAATCCTTTTGGATTCTCAATTTGATCTACTTCCTATTTTCTTTCTTTTTCTTATCTTTTTTATATAATTTATTCGCTCTGTGATTTTGGCTTTAATTAGGCTAGCATTTTAAAATTTCTTCTCATTTGGGATCAGGATAAAAATATTTTTATTTTGTTGCATGGGCATTGTTTGGTTAGCAGTTAGGCAGTAGCTTTGATTACTCCTGAAGATTAAAATCTTCACATTAAACTGAAAAAAATGTTTGTCCATTACTCAATTTCCCTTTTTCCCTGTACTCTAGAACATGAAAACCTTTTTGAATTCTTGTGCTTTGCCCGAGTTGTAAGGGCTTTGCTATATTCTTATGAAGGGATGGCATTATGATAATGTTCAATTTATGCATTGAGTTCACAATTTTCTTTTGGGGTGTAATTTATTTGAAGGCCTATTTTTATAATCTGCTTTAGATGATACGAATGTTGTTGTTTCCCCCAAGGGATACCCAGCAGTGAGAATTTGACATTCAAACTTCAAAGACTGAAGACTCTCTACCTTAAATCTTAGGAAGTAGGATGGGGAATCTGGGATGGAGAGAACTACCTTCGTTTATGTGGCCCGAACCTAAGTCCTATGTGGTCTCTAGATGTATTTACTTTGGTCATTTACTTTTTCAATAAAAGATAGGCTAGATACAATTATTGAGGCTGAACCAGTTTCTGATTTTTTTTTTTTTTTTTTTTTGGGGGTTATTTTTGGTGATATTGGTTGTTATGCAGTAAGAAGATATCCATGGACCCTTCAGAGCTTAGGTATTATGAGGATGATGACACTCCAACAATGAAAACAATCAAGGGTGCAACTACAGGTTTTGTTGCTGGAACTATCTGGGGAACTGTTGTTGCTACATGGTATGATGTGCCTCGTGTTGAGAGAAGTGTTGCCCTACCAGGGCTTGTAAGGACACTGAAGATGATGGGCAATTATGGAATGACATTTGCTGCCATTGGCGGAGTCTATATTGGTGTTGAGCAGCTGTTGCAGAATTATAGGATGAAAAGATCCTTTGTCAACGGTGCTGTTGGTGGTTTTGTGGCTGGGGCTTCCATTCTTGGTTTCAAAGGTAAATATTTATTTAGGCAGTTAGAATATTTAGTGCATTTTAAAACCTGCTATCTGATTTTATTAATTTGTAGAGAAACCAATTATGAAAATATGACGTAGCTTGGATGTTTCTTATGCAATATTAATGTACACAAAACTTTGTGAGATACTCAAAAGACCCCTCTTTTGCGCTGGCAAATGAAAACTATACTGTGTATATATTCTACATCCATACCAGATCATGTTAATTTTTGTGTTTCAGTGATATGGATGATGGCTTTCTTAGAAAGCTTTACCTCTTCAAAATTGAAGCTTGTGATGGTTCTTTGGATCTCCACCACCATCCGTACAATGTTGCTAATGTTATACTCACATTCTTCGTTGCTGCTTAGAATCATTTTTGTTTCTCATTGGTTTTTCTTAAACCGTTTACATAGTTCTTATTTATAAAGTGGTAGGAGTTATGTGGCTTGTAAATGTAAAAAATCTATTCTTCTGATTATCCTATAGTTTCCTTTTAGCTTAAGATTTTTAAATTCTTCTTTCTGAAATGCATGAATTGTACATTACTGCTGTTGCTTGTTTGTCTGGGGAGTCTATAATGACTTGACAATAAGCATTAAGATAAGTTGTGATAAAATCCTTGAGTGGAGAGCAGGGGAAGGAGGGGACTGAATTTTATCTTTTGTGGTAAAGGGTCATGTAAAAGCATTGTTTTGGACCGGGTTTCCATAACTTGTGGTTTAAAGGAGAACAAAGGGGACTCTCGTTGTCATATGTGGATTATTGAATTCCAGCTTGGTTTCTCTATCCATGTTAATGTCGGTCAGTTTGATTGTCTACTTGTTAATGTTCAATAAATGCATTAAGGTGCTGCCCATTTCGCAGGCAGGAGCATCTCAACAGCTATTTCTGCTGGAACAGCACTGGCTGTCACCTCTGCTGTGATTGATGCTGGAGGTCAGACAACAAGAATAGACACGGGCAAAGAGTATTACCCATACACGACCAAGAAAAGACCTGCCGATTCATAACTCTTGCATGTCATTATCGAGGATGCACTTTCAACTTAATTCGGGATAATTAATCCTTTTTAGGATGCCTTTGTTTTCTAAGATTTAATCATACACTCAGTTCCCAGTTTGCTGTTTGCATTTAAAGGGAGAATGTTGATTTGCATGATTTGTTGTGTATCAAAATAATGGTGTAGATGACAGTCTCTGAACCTATTGAATTTGGGGTACTTAGGTCGAGTTTTTTAGAGGATTTCGTACTTGTATTCAATGGTTTTCGGAAGAACAATTCCTTGCGGGACATCCACGATTCAAAGTTCAAACATGAGTTTAATGATATTATGGCTATTAAGGGTTCCCTTGAGTCTGATATTCTTAATTTTGACCCTTTACTGCACCCATTAAAGACATTAAAATTAGCAAAAGAAAATAATCTACTTCAAAGCAGAAGGTGTGCTTTATACGGAGGATTGGAATGAAGTACTCATCAGTCTTTTGCATGAAGAAATTTCATTAGGGGAAACAAGGAATGAAGTAAGAAACAACTCACCTTTGGCATTATTTTAGATGCGTAAGTTATGTTGAGCTGGAATATTTTGACTTTGTATTTGCTTCAAATAATTTTGAATTTATCCAAAATTAGAACCAATTAGATATATATAATTAGGGCTTAAATTAGTAATTAAGTTTCAACTCTTCGTCTATTAATTACTATATTATCTAGTTATTAAGTCATTCCAAAATATCATAACTAAGCTCTTTCTATTATATACCATTACAAATTATCAAGTGCTCGTCCAGTGATTCTATCATCTGTGTGTTACCTTCAAAGATATTCTTGTTATCTTTTTGGGTTAAATCAGTTTACTTAATATAATCCTATTTTATTTCTTGGTAATCATTACATTTTTCTTTACGAAAAAGTTAATTACTAACACATAAGAATTAAATCATTCGTCATCAACAAATGATCTGTGGCCACAATTTTTTTTTTTTATCTATTATGTAATGGCAATCATTTACCCTTTATTAGGCTATGAATTCCAGTATTGTAAACGAATCTGTCATGTTGATGCCGTATACCCAACATACTATCTTTTGACTCAATTACCATTTTGAACTTAAGCTTTCAATATATCAAAGTATACAAGTCATGCACTCATAATCTCTCACTTACTTAAGATTGAGGTAAGTTGCACTATGAACGTCACAAGTTAATAAATTCATAACGGACCTTGGATTTATTCTACTTGGACATTGTCTAATGTATTGTCAGTATAGACAATCACATCTATGTCTTTATCTTTTGGGAGTCGTCCATTCCAATACTCAAGACAATGTATCTCCTATTCGAATTTGACAACATAATAGTTTTTTAATCGCTTTGCTCAATTTCGATTAAACTACGGGCCATTTAGATTGCCTACTAATATATGTTGTTTTTTTCGCATTATGATCCAATCACATAATACAACTTAATACTAGTTAAACATTAGGTAATCAATAAGTCAATATTGGCTTGTTCATTTTGCTTTGCGTGCAAAAACCGTCGATAACAAAAATAAATGATATTAATGTGAATGGTGAAATTTTAAAAACTACTCTAAGGGCACTATATCCCAACAATCTAAACAAATGATTTTTTAAATAATTATAAAAAAAATTAAGAATTATAAGAAATTATAAATAATGATTATTATTTTTTAATTATTAAAAATTATAACAATTATACATACACATATAGCATGTATAAATAATCCAAATATGCACAAATATATATAAACACATGTATCTTTCTAATCGAATTGATATCTTTAGTTAATCAAATTGATGAATCCTATTTTATTAATTCTTTTAAGTAAATTTTATATAACTATTGAATAATTATTTTAGAAACCACACCAAAATGAACATAGTTGTTCAAGCTCATTTGAACCTAAAAAATCATTTGTCTATGTTCATTATCAACATTATTTTTAATATTCTTTTACTATAATTTTTGTTTGTCCAAGTTCATCATAGAGATGGTTTTTATATTTGAGATTTTTAATTTTTAATTTTTTACTAACATGCCAAAATGTCACATCAGCATAAGATACATATGGCATGTTGTTTGGTTGCTCTATCATCTACGTAATCACTTAACAATAGGCATTAATGAAAATTTAATAAAATTAATAAATTTGTTATTTGATCTAACGTATAGCAAATAACTTTTTCCCTTTTTTGAGTAGAGGAGGTAAAATATAATCCAACTCTCAATACAAGGACTTTTATAATTCTTTTACCCAATCCTACTTGTCCCTTAATTCTACATCACTTACATAAAGAAAATTGAAAAAAGCAAAATCATTACTTAACAACACGTATGAATGGATTTTTAATAGAAGGGCTAATTTGCACTTTTGTCTGACATACAGAGTCAACTACTTATGTTTTGAGTATAAGAGACAAAATACAATCTAACTCCGAGTGTAATAATCTCCATAGCATTTTTATCTATAAGTTGCTAAAAGACAATTATGAAAACGTACCTCGCTGAACAACGTTTGAGCATGAGTCATCACCTCATCTGCTACATAAATTTATTTATAAGCATGCTTCGCAAAATTAAACAATCATCATGCTTCGCCAAATTGAACAATAATGCTTTCTAACAAATTGTAACTTGACCTTGAATGATGACTTTGGCCGAATGGGGAGTGAATAAATTGATTTTTCCTCGCATGTTGTGTTCATGATTTTGGGGATAATAGGACGTAATTCACGTTGACAACTTTCAGTGGAAATTTGTGAGATTTGAACTTCAATTAACCTTATCTAACTGGACAACAGAACTGAGAGAGAACAAACCTTGGATAAAGGGGACGAACAAACGTTGGAATAAAGAGTGAGTATTTAAATTCATAACACTGCTGTAAAGACATAGGTTAAGAAAGGGTACAGTAGGATTATACTTATTATTATTGTTTTCTTCAGTCCAAAAATATTACAAAGAGATTAGGAAATGAATAATATCTGATTGCTTTTTTTTTCTTTTTGGGTGTGCGGGGGCGCACGCAAAAAAGAGCAGAGCCAATCCTGCATAAAAATTTAAGTGACGTTCCAAATTGGAAAGGTGTCTCATTTGTCAGCTGCCTGTTGAGTGTTGGGTGTTGAAAGGAACCCACAACAAAAAGAGATGAGCAGAGCCTGGGAAACTGGCAAAAGGGTTGAAGAAACTGAAACAAAACCATAAACCGCATCCACTCATCTAAATCATGTACCATTGCGTAATATAATCCTGCGGATGCCGGTATCAGCCACTTTGTAGGCAGTACAGCTGCCGAATATTTCCCGAGGCTGCCATTTTAAGTTTTCACATAAATTAACAACACCCGCTAAGATTAGACTGTAAACTCAGAGGCATACATAAATGACGTCACAAAATTAGTTTTAAGAAAGAACAAAACAAACCCAACTATTTATTACAAAAATCATTAATGAATTGCCAGAATGTTTTAGGTACAATATATCTCAACAAAACGATTTACATGACATAATTTGAATGAAATATGCAATCCTTTATCTAGGAATTGACCGCCTAATTAATCAAATATTAGAAGGGAAAAAGAACGGATCGCACAAATTATAACACATGGGAACATTCTCACAAATCAACAGGAATTCGCAATTTGTTCAACGAGAGGCTATTTAAATATTTAAATTTTCAGGAAAGGATCATCCTATATCATCAAATGAACTCTGGACGAGGAAAGTAGAAACAACTAATACCAAGAATAAAACCTAAAACGCCAAACAAAACCACCACATATGAACTTAACAAAACAGAAATATGATTGATTTACCGTATAACCAATCTCTGAAGTATACATGAAGAGCACATGATAATTCTCTTTTTAGATTTTCTTCAAGGGGAGGAGCTTCTCTCAATATTTGCTTTATCTCACCTAAATTATTTTGCTGTAGATAACGTTAGCACGGAAACAAAAATTCCGTTAATACTATACTAGAAAGATCAATAAAACCAACCACTAATTCCACAACAACAGACAAAAACATTGCTTCTATCATGCAAATAAAATTAAACTCAAACCATTAAGTCAAACTTCCTCTTCATCAGTTGGGCTTAGTGCATTTACATTTTTCTGTTGAGATGTCAAGTATGGATTAGTTAAGGGGAACGGGTTATCCTTTGTTGAACCAGTGGATTCACCTTCCAACCAGTTTGGAATCTGCATATATAGATATGTTTGTCATGTACAAACACAATGCAACCATGAAAAGGGTAAAAGTTAGATACAAAAATAACCCCAAGCTAAGCTATAAAAAACACAAGTTACCAGAAACTTTGTGAAGTGATCAGGAGCTAGTCGTGCAGCTGACTCAGCTTGAACATCAGAAACACCTGCAGGATGAGATAATGAATTGTGCAGATCAATCGTCCCAAGTTCCAAAGTATCATCCCATCTATTGATAGTTGCCTCGATGCCAACTTCAGTCATGTGCTCTTCCAACCGAGAATAATATGTGTTATACGGTGCCACCTGATGAAATTTAAAAAAAAAAAAAAAAATTCCAAAATTTGTCAGTCCCCTGAGTGTCAAAGTTCATACTGATGCCAAACATGGCTTCAAAAAGTGGAAATTGTCCGTTATAATATAATATAGCCAAGGATCTGTGAGGGCCGATATCTACCAGCCAGAGAAAGAAACAAGGAATTCCTCTCGGGGTGTTCTTATTCTATTTTGCAGGACATTTGATATTAAATATGCTAAAATCAAACCATTGAGGAATTAAATATCCCTTGAAAACCTAAATCTTCTAAATGGCCAGATAATGAAATCTCCCGAACTCTCCATCATTGCAGACTAACAGACAGAATGGATTAGACAGCAACAAATTGCCAACAGATGATGATACTACAAAGTAATTAAATTCCTAATACAAAACAATGAGCTCAAAAAGTATTAATAGACTACAGAAGTTTAGCTGTAAAAATAATTTCCTTTAATCACTTCTCTTCGTAACAACACACCAAGAATAATCAAATAGTTATAATAGTTCCAAAAATATTCTCACGAAGAGATAAGGTACAATATGCATGCCTGATGCATCCTTTATGCCCTCCATCACACAGTGCTATTGACCATATCACCAAAAGATTTTACAATAGAATTTATGCCCAATGTTTAACTTGATCAATCTTTATTTATTTGGTTCATAGTTGGTTCAGCTAACCCCTGAACTGCTATTTTAACCCCATCTTCTTCAAAGATTAACAGGATATTATGGTAATAATTCTTTTCAAGCTGCTACAATTAAAATCTTGACTAACATCATCCACAAGAGAAGGCCAAAACAGCTTTAAAACGCTAAAAGAAAACAAAGAAAATGAGATAAATTCTCACTTGCACCCATAAAGCCACAACAACAAGAAGCAGTTACCTTCAGGCATCGTTTACCTCTCACTCTCAATGGCAATCTAGCCAACCATCCCACTACATCAAACCCCTTCGTCTTCTCTTCTCCTCATCTTATAAATACTACAAAGAAATGTTGCCATCAAGTCTCACGTGATTTTATCAGCCTGGCTCTAGTTCACCATGGAGAATTAACATCACATTTGAGGCAGACTTATTTTAATAGAAATTTATGTTAAAAAGAAAAGCTTTCACATTTGAATTATAATATGCTATTTGAATTTTTTTTATCTGAGCTTACTTAGGTTTTGTATGCTTAGATAAAACCTAGAATGTGGATCGGCCTAGTACAAGGAACGAAAACTAGAACGCAATTCGCTACTTGTACAAATTTCTGATTCATTAGGGATAGTCTTCTCCGGTTCATTTAGTAGGAACAAAATATGATTTATTGGAATGTAAAACAGTTTTTTGAACTTAGATGTATTGTTTTATGTTTATATAAATACATTTTCTTTTTTGAAGTTTGTGAAGTTGCGAATTATTTGGATGCTAGCTTTTGTGGCGTGGCAACTTAGCATCCAATATCATATTTAGCTTTTCACTGGAGATCTTTCTATATTTAACTTCTCTGGTATTCTATTTAGAGATTATTGGTTTTGCATATCTTGCATTGACATTTATCCAAATAGCAAAAAGCACAAGAAAGGTGAAGACTCATGCTATCATACATGGATAGAGACCTCTCTAAACCTGCCAGTAGGCCAACTTTCTTCACCTGTAGTAGAGAAACCTACCAAGATAAAACCCTTCTAATTTCAACCAAATTATGCCATGCTTTCAGCAGAATATTAACCCACCTACATGAATAAAAGCTAGTTCAATGAAACATGTTTACTTTTCAAACATGAAACTAAGACCAGCCAAAATCAATTTTTAACATAAATACAACTGTATTTCCAAGTTGTCAAAACCTGCTACATGAATAAAAACTTAGTATAAACAATTTTTTATTGGGTGTAATGAACCATAAATGTGACAGACCATGGAGAAGTTAAAGGAAAACAAAAAGGGTGGTGCGCACTTCAGGGCCAAACAGCACCAACCACCAGTTAGGGTGCTGAGTTTGGCTGACTTGGCTGAAGTTGAAAGGACCAAAGGTCCCCAGGAGTGGCAAAGAGAGTGAGACAGCCAACTCTATGGGGAAAAGAAAACAGAAGCTAACATTAACTAATTGGATTTCTTTCCCCTGTAAATTTATCTATTTTTCAAAACTAAGACTATTCAGCATTTACTTAGAAATAAGTTCATTAATCTCTTCTCAAAACTCAAGCGTGATCACATAACCCGCAAAAAGGGATTGTTGTTTACTCACCTGTAGCTTGTGGTTATCGCCAACAATAAGGGGACGGTGGTTCACTCCTAAAAAGAATACACACTCACGACAATTGGCAATGCAGACCCGTTTTGCAGCTATAATCACATGAACTCTTTCACAGTGTTCGACTCGTACTGCCTACAATTACAAAATCATATAATATTCATCCATGAATCAAAATTATAATTACTGGAACAGGAAATGGATTGATATTTTAAGGGTCTAAACATCAGGTTGATTATCTATCAAGAAATTACTATAAAATCTGGAAAGACAGGAGGTGGGTGGAGCAAAAAAGAGTGTTCCCGTAAGAGAAAAATAATTGAAAACAAGAATATCAGAGGGAAAACCATAACTGGAACCAGCATCAACATTTAATAACTTCATACAAAGATCAAATGAGCTTATACCAGGTAAGGCAAGAAAATATCTTTTATTGATCTAACAATCTTAGCAATAGAAAGTGATTGCATGCATCTGCATGGCCATATTTTATTTTGTGCAAATTCCCTTTAGTTCAAATAGCAATGAAATTCAGCAAGGATGAAGAGAGACTATTATTCTACAAGTTCTGGTACATTTGGTGCATAAGCATTTAAAACAAATTGGACCAAGCAACATTAACAAGAAAGATTTTCAAAGGGAGAACATCGATGTCTTTAAATTACACCATAGACATTCCAGCCATGAACAGTAAATATGTACACCAATGAAGAGACATCAAAACAAATCTATTTCAGAGTCTCAGTTCAAAAACCAGAGAAATAGTTGCAGCAATTCCAAAAATCAATACAGAATAAAAAAGAGAACAAATTTGTATCCAAATTGAACATTACAATAGCAGAACAAGTTTCCTCTGATTATGAAATTAGTACAACACAAATAGCAACAGCACAAAGGTGATTGATACCTTGCCAACAGCTCCAAGAACTATAGTAGCATCAGAGCATCCATAAATGGTGGCATATCTAAAAGGCGCTAGAATGTAAATAACTGAATCATGGCAATTGATAACCTGGAATTATAAAATCATGCAGAGTTTGAGGTGTATTAGACCACAAAGTACATAATATCAAACAAGAATCAAGAATTACATAATCGCTGGCATTATCCAATTAGAATACACCTTCCCAAAAAGTTCCTGAGTCAAATCTCCATACTTTCAGTTATCAAAATATTTTTTCTTTACTTTAATGTAATGAAGGTGAGTATTCATCAATAATTGGGTGGATGGCAATCGCTACTGAAAAGACAGCAAATGAATTGTGCTTCTTTAAGCTTTTAATTGGTAATATGACAATTAAAAAGACATTGATGGCATTGATTGCAACAAGGTACAGAAGCAAAAGCACCATATGGGAAGAAAACAATACTCCTGCTCAGAAAAGGGAGGTACGTAAAGGAAAAAAGCTTTTAGCCTCAAGCAAATGAAGGTTCTTATTCTACTTAATTGGTTACAAGAAATCACAAACTTTTTTGACCAAAGACAGTGCCAATATTCAACTGATTGCAGCTGGTGCCTGGCATTCAGAAATGCTGCAGTTAATATCTGAAACAAGGTTTAACAGCAAAGTGATAGATACAGAAACCCCAATCAACCTAGGAAGAATTTATAATAACAACTTTAAAAGTTTAGCAAATGTGTAAAAAGTCCCGAGGTCCAAGACAATAAAAAGATAGGAGTAACTGCACCAAACATAAAACCATTCTTTATTCTCATCTTTCTTGTTTCACATAACTGTGTCATATCATAAAGGAATGTTACTCCTCAAAGCCTAGTAATATATCATTAATCACCTTTTTCTCTCCGCATCATCGTCATTGCACAAATATACAATTAGTGAAAACATAACCAAGTTCAATTATATTTAAGCACTCCAGCATCTTTGTTCATTCCTCTCAGCCATTCCTATTATTTGATGATAAGCAAGCAACAAAACAGCAAACAACCCCACCTAAACCGCAGTTCTCTTTTTTTTTCTTTACAAGAAGTTCCATATGTTGCTCAAATTACACTAGAGTTGGAGATAAAGATAAGAACCCAGACCACAAAGTACTTTCAGTCTTTCAGAGACATAGGGTGCATTTAAAAGAAAATTGCAAAACAAACACCACACAGAAAATATACCCCATGAAAAAATTCACTGCAAATATAAGCTAACCTTCAGGGAAGAATTTTTAAGATCAGATGCCTGCTTTACATAAGATGATTTAGAGACCCCCTCAATGAAACATGGACTCCTTACACTTGGCGAGGCTTTGACTGAACTTGGACTAGTGTCAGCCATAACAACATCCTGGTCAGAGCCACTTGGAGGACCATTTTCTTTTGCAGGATTCTTTTCAGTAACATGTTCCAAAGAGGAAGCTATGTTCTGCAGAAGCCAATCAAGAACTTGTGATGCTGGAACAGGAACAGCACGCATGTCTGGATCTGAATTAGCAAAAATGGGAGCTGCTTGGCTTAAGAAAACTCCATCAGATCCCTTATCTTCAAATTGAATCAGAAACCCAAGGTGCTCAAACCCTTCCATGGATATAACCTGAAGAAACAGTACTTATGTGAATAAACCAAGACAAAATAAAAGCTAATAACAAGCAAAAAAATGGAAATAGAGTAAGATATGTAAATACGAGAAAGACTTATCAAGAATACATGGTAATAGAGTTACAGCAGACAGGCTGATAACAAGGAGGAAGTAAAATAAAGAATACAACCAATCAAAACATAACAGAAAATGGGGCACAAAGCCATACATGTTAAGAAAGGAACAGAGAATAGGAACGTAAAGAATAAAAAAAGCACCAAATTTATATTCCGAAATGTTATAAGGAAATATTCAGCTCAAATCTGTGATTGATTGCTTAAAAGCTGGCAAGGTCTTTTGTCCTGTTTTGGTTGAAACTGTCTACATTCTTATTTTGGCCATGCGAATAAGGCTCCCAACTTCCCCTTGCAACATAAAATCAGGTTTAACACCAAAACAAACCAATTTTAGGTTGCAAACCAACCCTAAAGCAAGGCAACTAATGCATAAAGAGAAAAAAGAGCACAATAATGATTGCATTGTTTCATAACAAATAAAAATGCTGTTCTGCACTTGCCAAGCTATATCATAACACAAACCAGGATATGCCTTCAAAGACTAGAACATAAACCCCACAGAGACACTTTACAAAGAAAAAGTTTTACATCTAGGCTCATTAGTATTCTACATAAATATTTGATCTACTCAGCACAACCACTAAATTAATGCTCCCAGGCTTTCACTTTTTATACTTTGAAACTATAATTCCAACATTTTGAAATTAAAAAATGCCATATCATAACTGCATATTATAGATGAAATACAAAGAAAATGACTAGTTACAATGCAAAAAGAAAAAAATCACCATGAAACAAAAAACAAAAAGAATTCTGTACCTGACTTATATTCATAATATCCCAGTTTTTCTTGTATTGAGAAAACAAAACGGAACAAAAACTATAAAAAAACCCCCATCAAACGACAAATAGAAAGAAGCCATATTACAAACCAGAGACTCTTCACCTTCCCCCTCCACAGGCTCTGACAAAAGAGACAGAATATTAGCCAAGTGCTTTTGTAGATAGGATAGCTGATGGGCCTCTTCATCAGCCTGTGATGGCATAAACCGACGGGTGTTGCAGCGAACAAGCTACAATGAGAAGAACCATCAAGGTTAAGTCGTGAGTGTTTTAACTTGCTACAAAGTAAAGACTATAGCCTACAGCTATAACTTCGAACAGCGAATAGATCTATAATTACTGCAAAATTTTGCAGACATGGTGAAATCCGTATTAATGAGATGCTCTTTTTTTCTGATAAGACATAATGAGATACTTAGCTGGATAGAAAATGGGACAAACAAAAATTATAGCAAATCCTACTGTCTTAGGTACTAAATTCAAATGAAACCATAAAATTTAACATCGCAAGTCATAGAGTGCCAGCTGCATTAATCATATTTTACAGCAATCCTAAAACAGCAGGCAGATGGAAGCAATAAAACATGAACAATCAAACCAAGCAATTTAAGACATTGGCTCTCAATTAATTTCATTACATTTGCTAGCAGCACCCATCAAAATTTCTTACTTAAATGCAGCAATGCATTGGATATAGAATTAAAAAGAAAAAGACAACAAATATTACAAACAACTCATAATGAAGACCAACTTCAAAGCCATCAAAATGCAGCAATGAATTGGATATCGTTTTTTAAACATGTTAAAATTCATACATTGGAATTCAACTCACTTTCCGTTTTCCAATGGTTTGCTAAATTTGTGGTGTATTTGGTTTTTGCTTTATTCTTGCAACTTATTTTCTTCTATTTTATTTAAATGAAAATAGTAAAAAGTAAATTTTATTTCAAACATAATTGTTCCACATAAACCTATAATCGTGCATTTTTTGGTATTGACAAGTTAAACAATTCTTCGAAAAGATTGTTAACTTTTGCATCTGAAAAGTCCTAATGCTCCCTATTTCCAAAAACAAAAAGCAAGTAACAAGTGTAACGAAATACATAGCCGCCGCAATTATCAAAAAGTTAAATATAATCCTAAAAGAAATCTTTCAATTTGCTAGACATTAAACGGAATAGGTTCTTTCCAAATGCCAATCAATAGTCAATTTTCCGTGAATATTATCACCCCTCGGCGTCCAAGACGTTCATTTTCCTAAAAGTAGCCATGAATCCAACACGATAGTATAATATAACAGCATAATTTTCAACAACAAATCCAATTCAAAAAAATCAACCACATTTCACCAAAACAGATAGCAAAATGGTCAACCGCAAAACCTGCAAAGGCGAAAGGGCCGACAAGTAACCGTCAAATGCTGAGGTGGAAGGCCAAACATCAGCAACCGCAGCTGCATCCTTATGCGAGCGCGGCAAAAGCCTTTTATACGATTGAATGTACAAAAACAGGATCAGATCAAGCAAATCAGCACCAACGGAATCAACATCGTCGAAGCGCGAGGTGACGAGAGGGTCGGATTCGGAGTGGAGCACCGAGGCGAGAGTGTCAAGGACGAGACGTGCATGGTCCAAAGAGATCTCGAGGGCGTCAGCGAGGGCCGCCGAGTCGACTCGTTGAGTGGAGGAAGATACGAGATTTTGCTTCAGAGACGTTAGGGCCTGGAGTGGGTCAGTGAATATGAGCTTCTGGATTGGTAGGAGGCCGTGCTCGAAAGGCTCGCGTCGCGGGTGGAGAAGAGTGTTCGGACTTGGATTCGGAATCGTTGACGTTGATGGTCCGGTGGGGTCGGTCATCGCTTTGTTCAGGGACGAAAAAAAGCAATTTTTTTTGTGCAGATCTTCGAGAAATGTGACATTAATTTGGTTGACGAGAAGGTGAGGGGATGGGTGCGATGCGGACGGGTATAGCGCAATTAATTACGTTGCAGGATTTTGTTGGGTGTAACACTCGCAAGCGATAAAAATAAATTAATGTCACATTTTGAGCGTATTTATTTATAATTTTATATGTATGATATCTTTGTTTAATTATTGTAATTAGTGAATTTTAGGAAATCTTGTTTGGTAAGAGTATTAAGTTGCATTTGATTTTAAAAAATAAAGGTTGTTTTTGTTTTCCTTCTTTGAAAAATTAGAAAAACATTGAAAAAAATAAATTTAAGGGAATAAAAAATTCTCAAACTTCTTTAAAAAAAAGTAATATTAAGTCTCTACTTCTTTTTTACTTAATTGGATATTTAAACTTTTAAAGTGTATTAAAAAGACCCTTAAAATTTTTAAAAAAGTATTTAAGCTATTGCTCTTATTAAAATTTTAAATAATAAATAATAAATTTTAGAAAAATTATTAAATTTTAATAAAAATTTAAAATTTATTAAAAATTATAATATTTTATAAAAACCATAAAAAATAAAAAATTATAAAATTTTATAAGAATCATAAAAAAGTAACAACTCATAGTTTTTTTTAATTAAAGTCATCACGTGTCACAACATAGCGTGACATATAGTGAAACAATGATAAAAAATAAAAATCAATAAAAGTTATTGAACAATTACAAAATGTTTTTTTTTTGGTAAGATAATTTTTATAAAAAAAATTTACGGAATTTATATTTCTTTACATTTTGTAATTTTCTTACGACTTTATAAAATTTACTATTTTTTTATTTCTATAATTATAATTTTTTACAATTTCTGTAAAATTTTACAATTTTTTATATTCTTTTTAAGATTTTTATATTTTTTCTAATCTTTAATAATTTTTTAATATTTGAATTTTTTATTAAAATTTAATAATATTTATAGCTTTTATTGATTTTAATTTTTTCTAATTTTTAATTAAAACAATGGCTTAATTACTCTTTTTTTAAGTTTGAGGGTCTTTTTTATGCATTTTGGAAGTTCAAATACCCAATTGAGTGCCAAAAAAATAAGTAATGGCTTAATTGCTTTTAAAAAAAAGCTTGAGAGCTTTTTTAATACATTTTAAATGATTTGGCCCTCATTCAAAATGTAACACCCTGCACTCAATTTAGAAGTTAATTGATATAAAAGTCACCACAATCGTTGCCGAAACAACTCAAACAAACATTAAAATCAATTCATCGAAACTAAAAAAATCAAGCATGGCCGTTTCAATTAATAGATGTTATGAATATCAAATGCACTCAAAGAAACTCAAACGAGCTCACATGATAATCCAATGTCAAAGATCATTAAACACAAAGTCGGGCTACGAATTTTAGGTCAAACTAATCAAATGTAAAGCAATGTCTCGAGACAGTAAAGCCATGTTGCAAGACATGCCTCCTCTATTTTCAAATTTGGAATTCTCGAGACATGGTACCATGTCTCAAAGATCTTGAACTAAATATGCACTATTTTAGTTTCGATGTTTTATGACTCAAAACAATGTTACTATGTCTCGAGACTTTTACCAATAAATGTATGAAACACTTAAATTTGTTCTTGAGGTCTCGAGACATGTTATTGATGTCTCGAGACAAATACCCAGTAATGCAAAAATTAAGCAATATACACCTAAACATGTTCAACATGCAACCAAACCAATGCAAGCACATTTTATATACTGAAACAAGTTTAAAACATATAAATACTTGATCAATGACACCAACATAAAAAAAAATCCACTAGTCAAGTAGAATATAAATAAAAAATCACATAATCAACATTGAAATTTGTATTCCAAATCTCTTAAGTAATCAAAATTACTAAAATATTAAAAAAATATTTATATATACCAATTATATCAAAATCACATAAATTGTAACACCCCCAACCCGTATTCGTTGCCAAAACAGGGTTACAAGGTATTACCAAGAAGTACAGAACACTTACAGATCATTTAAATCATTTATCGTTCAAATATTGAGATTGATTATAAAGATTCCTTTATCGAACCTTCGAGGTTCAAATAGTGCATTAAGATCGGGTTGGGACTAAACTGGATCCTCGGAATTTTTTTTTTTTTGCAACTTTTAAAATTTTTCTCACGTATAAGGGTTACACGCCCGTGTGACTGGGGACATGCCCGTGTGGGTAGGCCGTGTGGTCACACACGCCTATGACCCAAGCCGGTGAAGCTCTCTGACTTGCATTCAAGAAGAAAATTGAGTCACACGGCCTGAGCACACGCCCGTGTTGCTAAGCCGTGTGCCTAAACTTGAACATTTTGTTTTTCATTTTTATGTACACAATTTCATGTTATGTAATCATAACATATATCAGCCATATCTTTGTAATTTAAATATATTTTCATATCAACTTGTCTTAATTTCATACTATTTTATATTTGAGTTTTACTCACCAAAGTGTTTGAAATATCATCTTTATGCAAATAGTGTACATGAGGTACATAATTCCATAATTATGAATGAACACATTTATCAAACATATTCCATATTCATAATTCGTATGTCATAATCTCATGCTTTCATATATCAATAACCATTATTTTCTTGTATTTGGGTAAATACTTATATTCATAAGCATATAATTCGCTATCTCTTCTTGTCGATCACAATCTCGATTAACAAATGTATATAAGTGAGCTCAATATTATTAACTACTTAAAACTATCATTTTACTTCACATGTCATTTATCACCTTTTTTATCAAATTAGCGAAACGTCTTATGAAATTGAGTATGTCATTTCCTTGTTGCCATAGTATAACTATAGTCTTACACATCATCACATGTCACTTTCCGAACTTCAAATATCAATTCAATAAATATGTAATTCGCTAACACATTACGCCATACACAATATCTAATTGATGAAATCATTTAACTCGAGCTCAATTTCATGTTCACTACAAATTTATCTTTTAAATCCATAAACTCTTTCACTTACCACATTTTGTCAAAATAGTGAACGTCTTACGGAATTGAGTACTTCGTTTTCTCGATGCCATAGTTCAACTATGGTCTTACACGTAATCACATATCACATATCGATGCCATAGCCTAGCTATGGTCTTACACAGATCACATATCACATATCGATGCCATAGCCTAGCTATGGTCTTACACAGATCACATATCACATACCGATGCCATAGCCCAACTATGGTCTTACACTTGATCACATAACACATATCGATGCCATAGCCCAGCTATGGTCTTACACGAATCACATATCTCACTAATGCCATATCCCAGATATGGTCTTATACAGTAGCATATATCACACCGATGCCATATCCCAGATATGGTCTTATACGGAAGCACATAATCACATCTCTCCGATGCCATAGCCCAGCTATTATGGTCTTATACTTGAAATCACATATCACATGTTGCTATGGTCCAACCATGGTCTTTTCCGTCAATTCGTTTTAGCCATTGAGCGAAAGTACTCAACCTCACGTTCCACTCGATTTGAACATTTAGTTCAATTTTCATACTTTTTCAATATTTACAATTTAATAATGAACATATGAAATAAAACATTATAGCATTACTAATTCAACGTTTATTGTTTATAATCAGGCATGTAATCAATTTATACACAAGTCATTCATTTATTTTTCCTCCTCCTCCTCTCCATCCACATCCTTGGTATAAATAACATACTTGTAAGTAACCTTATCCATAATTTTCACTAATTACTTATGTGAATATTTAAGCTATCCACCCGTGTCATAGTCACTAAATTATTTATATTTGGAGATACGGAACTCCAAATTAAGATCCGTTAATTTTTTCTGAAACTAGACTCACATATCTTCTTAACATAAAATTTTTAGAATTTTTGGTTTAGCCAATAAGTACAGTTTATTCTTTAAAGTCACCCCTGTTCTGCTGTCTGACAGTTCTGACCCTTCTTCACTTAAAATTAATTATCTCTTCATACAAAACTCGGATGATGTTCTTGTTTATTTCTATTGAAAATAGACTCATTCAGGATTCTAGAAATATAAATTTAAGCCCCTAATTATTTTTATTTAATTTGTTATGATTTTTCAAAGTCAGAACAGGGGAACCCGAATTCATTCTGACCTTGTCTCACAAAATTCATTATATCTCATGATTTACAAATTCATTGCTTACACCATTTCTTTTATGAGAAACTAGACTCAACAAGCTCTAATTCCATATTTTATTCATCCTCTAATTTGATTCCCACAATTTTTGGTGATTTTTCAAAGTTCATCTACTGCTGCTGTCCAAAACAGTCTTAGTGCAAAATGTTGATTTCCATTTTGCCCCATATTTCACAATTCATACAATTCAGTCCTTGCTCAATTAACCCCTAAATTGAGATAATTTTATCAATTAATTCTTTTCTTAGACATGATAAGTTATTTCATAACTATTGAAATTCATAATTTTCACATAAAACTCCAACTTCAAACTATTTTACAATTAGGTCCCAAACATTCACTTTCTATTCAATTCTTTCAATAAAATCAGCATATAAACAATTTAAAGCTCTAATTCCATGCCAAATCATCACATACTTCCATTACATATTCATAACAACCTTCAATTTCTTTCATAGAACCAAAAACTAATGAATTCAACAAGTGGACCTAGTTGTAAAAGTCACAAAACATAAAAATTACTAAGAAAAAGTAAAAATTTAACTCACATATGTCAAAATATGAAAAACCAGCAACTTCCAGACCTCCCATGGCGTTTTTGCTGAAGAAAATGATGATATATCTCTAGATTTTTCAATTTTGTCTTTATTTTATATGTTTAATTTGCAAAATTTCCAATTTTGCCCTTGTTTCTCCTTGTCTCTTTGCTGATTTTCTTGCCCAAACCGTCCAGCCCATATAATTTGGGTCTAATTGCCTTTTAAATCCTCCTTATTAGTCAGTTAAACTATTTAATCACTTTACCAAATTTTGCACTATTTTCAATTTAGTCCTTTTTAATTAATTGACTAACCAAACGTTAAAATTTTCTAACGAAACTTTAATACTAACTTAATAACACTCCACAAATATTTATAAAAATGTTTATGGCTCAGTTTATGAATTTGAGGTCTCAATACCTCGTTTTTAACCCGATTTACCTAATTAATTCTTTTAAATCACAAAATTCACTAATAAAAAAAATACTTCTATAATCACACTTGACTCCTAGGTATTAATTTATTAAATTTTTAACTCACTCATCGGATTTAGTGATCTCGAATCACTGTTTCCGACACTACTGAAAATTAGGTTGTTACAACTCTCCCCTCCTTTAGGGATTTTCGTCCCCGAAAATCTTATCAGAAGAAGTTGCTTTCAACACTCATGAAACACTTTTACTAACTTTTCAGAATCACAATTCGATTTAACCTCGAATATCTTTTTTCCCGTCACCTTTAAATTCTAGAACACAATGTTGGAACATATTGTCAAAATTATGAATTACCCTATAAGAAACACATATACTTAGCTGATCTATCAAATAAAAACTCTGTACCTACTGAAATGATCATACAAATCTTTCTTTTTCAAATGATTAACCATAAACTAAATAACATTTTCCTTTCCGATGTTAATGACAATCCCAATTCAAAATCTATAGCCATTCTATCTCATAACACACTAGTATTATCACTGACTGCAATAATCCTAAATGCTCTTGATGTTCGGCTTACTTGTTAACAAATAGATATCTGAACATGAACTCAAAAATATTATGTAACGCTCGTGCAATCACTAGTACATCTAACTCACAAGAAGATAATAAAGATCTTGATAATTCCTTAGAGAAAGCCAGAAGAAAAAACACTGCTTACCGACTCTGGACTTCCATCATAACAGAGATAATATATTTCCCGCATGTATAAAATAAAATCGTAATCAGTAGAAACACAAGAATAGTCTCATATAAATTTTTACCATCGACTTCATTCTAACATATTAGAATAGAATTCCAAAGAGATGAAAAAAAAAGCGATCATAAACCAATGACCAACAGGGCTTTCGCTCTAACATCGTAGTTAACTAACATTCTCACAACATAAGAACTTTATCAAAAACTGAACAACCACACACATATATCTGAGGATAAAAGAATTTATATAATATCTAGAAAGGATCATCATATTCATTTCAACTATAATCATACACACATACATCTTTACTACTCAATTATCATTTCTCCGACTAATTCTATCATCATGAACCTGCGCATCATTCCATTCACTAACGAAAACCAATTCGGGAAAAACTTCATGAAAACACATACTTTAAACATCATATCTAAATAAGTCGAATAGCCACGGTTAACTTTTTCTTTAACCGTGACATTACGTGTCTCAATGATCTTTAGAATAATCGATATCTTTTTCAAAACTGTATTAATTTATCAAACTATTTTCAACTCAAATGCGCAATATTAATTATTCCACTATTGTACTCTTTAGTTTCACACTTGTGAACTTATACAACATAATTCTCGTGAATTTTGTTATAAAATACCACATTGGTAAGGGGTGAGGTCGTAAAGCCTCTAATTTGGACCTCATAAATACACACATATGACTTAGCATTTATCATCAACATCATATCATCACAATTACATAATTTCCTTCAAGCAAATTAACATACATAATTATGTTACTGAACTTTTCAATTATCTTTTCAAACAAATGTACTTAAACATACATTCCATGAATTTTGAGTAAGTTTACTCATAGCATTTACTTAATCAAACAAGGTAGGCACATAATATCATATGAATACCACACAAACATAGATAAGCTTACCACAATATAAACTTTCATTTCATTCACGTTTCCACATTTCTCAACTTTTGGTTATCTCATTTCGTACATTATCACATACATATCATGAACTTCTATTCATACCTTTCTAAGTTCCGTCTCATCATAAACACATTTCAAATATCTCAATATCATTTTTAGTACTATAAAAAAATAGCTCAGTTGGAAAGCATCTCTATCTATAAATAAAACAAAGATTAGATCAGATCATACAAATCACACTATCACAGATTTATAAGGCATGTATTTCTAGACACTTTACACATCTTATTTGTTCCGAGAATCGGCTAAACCGAAGCTCTGATACCACTAAATGTAACACCCCCAACCCGTATTCGTTGCCGAAACAGGGTTACAAGGTATTACCAAGAAGTACAGAACACTTACAGATCATTTAAATCATTTATCGTTCAAATATTGAGATTGATTATAAAGATTCCTTTATCGAACCTTCGAGGTTCAAATAGTGCATTAAGATCGGGTTGGGACTAAACTGGATCCTCAGGAATTTTTTTTTTTGCAACTTTTAAAATTTTTCTCACGTATAAGGGTTACACGCCTGCGTGTGGTGAGGACATGCCCGTGTGGGTAGGCCGTGTGGTCACACACGCCTATGACCCAAGCGGTGAAGCTCTCTCGACTTGCATTCAAGAAGAAAATTGAGTCACACGGCTGAGCACACGCCCGTGTTGCTAAGCCGTGTGCCTAAACTTGAACATTTTGTTTTTCATTTTTATGTACACAATTTCATGTTATGTAATCATAACATATATCACCCATATCTCTGTAATTTAAATATATTTTCATATCAACTTGTCTTAATTTCATACTATTTTATATTTGAGTTTTACTCACCAAAGTGTTTGAAATATCATCTTTATGCAAATAGTGTACATGAGGTACATAATTCCATAATTATGAATGAACACATTTATCAAACATATTCCATATTCATAATTCGTATGTCATAATCTCATGCTTTCATATATCAATAACCATTATTTTCTTGTATTTCAGGTAAATACCTATATTCATAAGCATATAATTCGCTATCTCTTCTTGTCGATCACAATCTCGATTAACAAATGTATATAAGTGAGCTCAATATTATTAACTACTTAAAAACTATCACTTTACTTCACATGTCATTTATCACCTTTTTTATCAAATTAGCGAACGTCTTATGAAATTGAGTATGTCATTTCCTTGTTGCCATAGTATAACTATAGTCTTACACATCATCACATGTCACTTTCCGAACTTCAAATATCAATTCAATAAATATGTAATTCGCTAACACATTCTGCCATACACAATATCTAATTGATGAAATCATTTAACTGAGCTCAATTTCATGTTCACTACAAATTTATCTTTTAAATCCATAAACTCTTTCACTTACCACATTTTGTCAAAATAGTGAACGTCTTACGGAATTGAGTACTTCGTTTTCTCGATGCCATAGTTCAACTATGGTCTTACACGTAATCACATATCACATATCGATGCCATAGCCTAGCTATGGTCTTACACAGATCACATATCACATATCGATGCCATAGCCTAGCTATGGTCTTACACGAGATCACATATCACATACCGATGCCATAGCCCAAACTATGGTCTTACACTGAGATCACATAACACATATCGATGCCATAGCCCAGCTATGGTCTTACACGAATCACATATCTCACTGATGCCATATCCCAGATATGGTCTTATACAGTAGCATATATCACACCGATGCCATATCCCAGATATGGTCTTATACGGAAGCACATAATCACATCTCTCCGATGCCATAGCCCAGCTATGGTCTTATACGGAAATCACATATCACATGTTGCTATGGTCCAACCATGGTCTTTTCCGTCAATTTGTTTTAGCCATTGAACGAAAGTACTCAACCCTGCGTTCCACTCGATTTGAACATTTAGTTCAATTTTCATACTTTTTCAATATTTACAATTTAATAATGAACATATGAAATAAAACATTATAGCATTACTAATTCAACGTTTATTGTTTATAATCAGGCATGTAATCAATTTATACACAAGTCATTCATTTATTTTTCCTCCTCCTCCTCTCCATCCACATCCTTGGTATAAATAACATACTTGTAAGTAACCTTATCCATAATTTTCACTAATTACTTATGTGAATATTTAAGCTATCCACCCGTGTCATAGTCACTAAATTATTTATATTTGGAGATACGGAACTCCAAATTAAGATCCGTTAATTTTTTCTGAAACTAGACTCACATATCTTCTTAACATAAAATTTTCAGAATTTTTGGTTTAGCCAATAAGTACAGTTTATTCTTTAAAGTCACCCCTGTTCTGCTGTCTGACAGTTCTGACCCTTCTTCACTTAAAATTAATTATCTCTTCATACAAAACTCGGATGATGTTCTTGTTTATTTCTATTGAAAATAGACTCATTCAGAATTCTAGAAATATAAATTTAAGCCCCTAATTATTTTTATTTAATTTGTTATGATTTTTCAAAGTCAGAACAGGGGAACCCGAATTCATTCTGACCTTGTCTCACAAAATTCATTATATCTCATGATTTACAAATTCATTGCTTACACCATTTCTTTTATGAGAAACTAGACTCAACAAGCTCTAATTCCATATTTTATTCATCCTCTAATTTGATTCCCACAATTTTTGGTGATTTTTCAAAGTTCATCTACTGCTGCTGTCCAAAACAGTCTTAGTGCAAAATGTTGATTTCCATTTTGCCCCATATTTCACAATTCATACAATTCAGTCCTTGCTCAATTAACCCCTAAATTAAGATAATTTTATCAATTAATTCTTTTCTTAGACATGATAAGTTATTTCATAACTATTGAAATTCATAATTTTCACATAAAACTCCAACTTCAAACTATTTTACAATTAGGTCCCAAACATTCACTTTCTATTCAATTCTTTCAATAAAATCAGCATATAAACAATTTAAAGCTCTAATTCCATGCCAAATCATCACATACTTCCATCACATATTCATAACAACCTTCAATTTCTTTCATAGAACCAAAAACTAATGAATTCAACAAGTGGACCTAGTTGTAAAAGTCACAAAAACATAAAAATTACTAAGAAAAAGTAAAAATTTAACTCACATATGTCAAAATATGAAAAAACCAGCAACTTCCAGACCTCCCATGGCGTTTTTGCTGAAGAAAAATGATGATATCTCTAGATTTTTCAATTTTGTCTTTATTTTATATGTTTAATTTGCAAAATTTCCAATTTTGCCCTTGTTTCTCCTTGTCTCTTTGCTGATTTTCTTGCCCAAACCGTCCAGCCCATATAATTTGGGTCTAATTGCCTTTTAAATCCCTCCTTATTAGTCAGTTAAACTATTTAATCACTTTACCAAATTTTGCACTATTTTCAATTTAGTCCTTTTAATTAATTGACTAACTAAACGTTAAAATTTTCTAACGAAACTTTAATACTAACTTAATAACACTCCACAAATATTTATAAAAATGTTTATGGCTCAGTTTATGAATTTGAGGTCTCAATACCTCGTTTTTAACCCGATTTACCTAATTAATTCTTTTAAATCACAAAATTCACTAATAAAAAAAAATACTTCTATAATCACACTTGACTCCTAGGTATTAATTTATTAAATTTTTAACTCACTCATCGGATTTAGTGATCTCGAATCACTGTTTCCGACACTACTGAAAATTAGGTTGTTACATAAATATATTCTCAAGACATGAAAATTCACCTAATGAACAAGGTACATGCCAAAACTAAAACAAAAATAATGAATTATAAAAGTTTAGCAAGTGTAGTTGAGACTTGAGAGCCCAAATGTTTGCAAACCCTAATTTAAACTCCTACATGCTTTCAATACTTGCACAGAACAAACAATCCAAGCACTGAGTTTTTAAAGCTCAATGATGTTAACAAAAACCAATTTCATAATATAAAACCATTAAGCAATAAAGTATGTTAACACATTAAGGAATCAACAATTAAAATTTTCCATGTAGTCATTATGGCATCAATTAGTTTCTCTTTCACAATTCTATTATCATAACTCAAATCACTTAGTATTCAAGTCATATTTGACACTAACTTGATATTGCATGTATTATTTTCATATACCAGAATCATCATCAATTTCATTTCATATTCATCATTGTTATATAGAATTATTATTGAATTATATGTCCCTATTAATTTACTATGGATCAAAAACAGATACACGAATTTAACCCCTAACACTTCACATAGATGCACAATAGCGCCAAATGAACAAAAATGCACCAATGCATGTCAAAACATGTCTTACCCTAACACTCCGTTTATGTACACAAGAGTTGAACGTAAACACACACAAGTGCTAATAGGATGCACACTAGTGACAAAGTTTCCTCTGTCACAAACAAACCTTATGACATGCCAAGAACCATTCATTCATCTAAAATACAAATGTGATCCATACATTTAACATAACATAATCCAAACATTAACCAACAAGCAATCAACAACATATCATTATCAACAAGTTCTAAACTAGATTGCTCGTTGAATCTATATTATAATGTTGAATTTAAGCTAGCACAAATCAACCATCACGCCTTCTCCACTTTTTCCTACCCTTTAGCCTTTGATGGTTTGATCACTTCCTTTGCTACAAATCATAACCAAAACAATGAAACAAAATTAGAAGAAAAAAAATGGAGAGAACATATTAGGCATTAAATCTCCTAAAATTATTATTAATGAGTTGCAATTTGATGTAGCAAGACATTTTCTTGCTTTTATTGATAACTCAAGAGAACTCTAATCTAACCCACCCAAAACAAAAATCTAACCTCACAACTAAGTCTATGAACTCCAAAACAATAAAAAATACACCAATAATTCGAGCTCACACACTTTCTCTCTCCAAAACTCTTCAAACTCTCAACAATGTCATTTTAAGATAAAAAGCCCCCAACTCAAATCTAACTTAAAATTTAACCTTCCCACATAATTCTAAACTTAAGTCTAATATGAATCCAGGTAAAGAAACCTTTCTCACTCTACTTTGAAAAAAATTAAAAAATGCTCAAAATGGTAGAAAAACCAAAAAAATAATTTTCAATATTTAGGTTGAAATGCAAGAGAATTTTGAGAGGATTTTTGGTGATTTTTTAAGAAACGTGTGAAAATGGAATGAGTAACCATTCCCTACAAATAAAATTTCAAAAAGGGAATTTTGCTATTAAGGGCTTGGGTAAAATACCAATTAATATTACTTATTAGTTTTCTCACATTAATCTCATTAATTTTATTAACTTTACAATTTAATCCACAAGCTGTAAATTCTATTTTTACAATTCTAACTAATCGATGCCTCTAATTAATCAACACAAACCAATTAATAAACCACTAAATCAACATTTCGATCATTCTCGAAACTCTCTTGTTTTGACTTCTTAGAATGACTTGATTTAATAAATCCGGCTCAAAATCGAACTTCAAAAAATTAGCGTGTTACACTAACCTATAATAGATATATATATCTATAAAAACGTGAGTTTAGAGAAACTTATGAATCCACAAGCATACCCTTTTTTCTATCATATTACTAGATTGATATATAAAAATAAAAATAATTTAATTTAAAATATTTACTTGTCATTTAAATATTGTGATAAATACAGATTATATTGACATCTAAATATTAGTATAATGTTAACCTAAAGTAGTATGTGTGATAAGTAGATGTGAGAATTGCAAAATTTATTGATATTTAAATATAATTATAATTTAACTTAAAATTATTAATTCACATAAATGTAAAGTAGTAGTGATACTGACAAATTGTATTCGCATCAAAATAAATTGAATATAATTTTAAGTATAAAGAAAAAAATATTTTATCTATTAATTATCACTTAATTAATATTAGAGTTATATATAAATTGAAATTTAAGTTTAACTCAATAAATAATATCCAGTAGTCATGCACATTCAATCAAGTAGCATCTAAGAATAACAAAGGCAAAATATTCGAATAACAAAGGCATTCGAGAGATATGGAAAATTATTTTAACTAATCATCATAGGTTTGTCATAATCTAATATAATTTTAAGATTTAAAATTGTGACACAAATAATATCTTAATGGTTAAAAATAGTCATGCCACTTAATCTATACTATATCTAAAAATGATTAACTAAGTTGGTGTCGTGAGTCAGCTCGACGTCAAATTAATTGTAAAATTATTAAGATACCCTTTATTTAAAGGGTAATTAGTATTTTTATAATGTTATTTTGATCTTTTAATACTTTCATATTATATTTCAAATAAAACAAGTGAAAAATACTATTTGAGAGGGCCAACAAATTCAGAACGATATTTTTTTACCACTCCAATAATAATTTGTTGAAATAAATTTATTAAAATAAAATATTTTCTTTCATCTATATCATGAATGTGATAAAATATAATTTCATAATGTCGTTAATTGAGTTAGTGTCACAAACCAACTCGATACCAACTCAAGAAAAATGAAAAATTCATGATAAATAATTGAAGTGCATTTAATATTATCAATCTGATGTGATTACCTATTTAAATTTCATATTACTCACAATTTAAACTATTTTTATTTTAATATTGTACATATTATATATGTATTATTATTAGTTTCAAACATCATGTTTAATATTTTTAATCTGATATATCTATTTAAATTTGATTTTACTCACAATTTTTTTATTTTAATTTCGTACATATTATATATGTGTTATTATTATTAGTTTTAAACATTACGTTTTATTATTTATTATATGTATTTTAAACACACACATATTCGAAAGATGTGGTTTTCACGTGCATATGAGTATAATAGAATTTCTAGTAACTTATATTAAGCCTTTCATTGAGTTGATGTCACAAATTAACTGGACACTAACTTAACTGAAATATTACTAAAATACCCTTTTAAATACAAGTAATAAAAATTAATAATAATGTCGGTCTTTTTCATTTTTAATAAAATAATACTATAATGAAATTTGAATTTGAGCCATATCTATATCAAACTTTTAATTTTATCATTTCAATCAAAACATCATTTCATTTTTTATATGAATTTTTCATGAATATATTTGTTACATAATTATTTTCACTGCATATTATTATAAATATAATAAAAAGAAACCTCAGACTACTACACAATATTTAAATAAGCCCTTATACTCATTTGTCATCAAATAATTCCTTAACGCATGATTGACAAATTTGCAAAATTCATCTTTAATGTTTGTTGGCTTTTTCACTTTGAATGTTTTTCTTTTTCTCATTCTCACTTAAACGTTACAAAAGATTTTAAATATGGCCAAAATTAATGAAACCTTCAATTAAATAATTGTCAATATTTTTGTCCAACAAGGCATAATAGCTCAGGACTCTGCTAATGTGGCATAACATGCCATCGATGACATAATATTTAGGGTTAAATCTATAAGAAATTAAAATCTGAAAAATGAAAATTTAAAAAGTAAAAAAAGTTAAAAATTAATATTCTTAATAATTTTTAAAAATAATTTAACCCAAAATTACACATCACCAATGACGTGTCATGCGATGTCAATAAAATTATCACTTGAAGTGCCATGTCACATTGGACAAAAATATTAACTATTAATTGACTGACAATTTCCGTTAATTTTAATCATATTTGAATTTTTTTACAACGTTTGTGAATGAGAATAATAATAAGTTAAGAGCCAAGGTAAAAAAAACCCACAAATGTTAAGGTGAATTTTGCAATTCTGCCTATATGATTTTCACACCTGTTAAAGCTTATATGCTTGAGTAGAGGATGACATGACAATTCTTTTTTATAATTTTTTTATTTTTACACAGGTCATAATCTACCAAAACTTTAAAAAAACAATAATAATAAGTAGCATCCACAGTTCCATATGCGTCTCCAAATTTAAGCATTTAACCTCGACAAATTTTGGAATAAAACACAATATCAAAGCAAATGAGACGGGGGAGAGTTGAGAATTGTGTTTTTCGACAGTGCCACTGCCAGCATCTCCATTGTCAGTACCTGCAGGGCTGCCACAAATATGTGGAAGTGTAACCATAAATCTTGCAAATGCCATTTATTTTCTCATTCGCGATTACTGGTGCCAGCCAACAACGACTACTCCAACAATGTTACCAAATTAGGGAAAATCTACTTCTGAAAATATCAATCACCGCCATTCAGGGAGAATCCACATAACAAAGCATTGCTTTACCTCTTAAATCTTCCTAGCTCGTGCCCTCGTTATTGGTCCTGTTGGAACATGCAAGTCCTCATTGGATCCACCTTTATCCTCGAAGCTAGAATACATAGTCCACATATTGATTCGTATTATTCTTTATGTTATTCTACACTAATCAATAATAACTTCCTCATTTTAGGCAATAATACGTACCATCGGTTTGTCAATGAAGACTTATAAAAGTGCATGCCTAACGATTAATCTAAATGTCTAATTGCATCTTTATATGAATTTGATAATTCAAGTAAACCTATTAATGTATCAAGTCAAGTCAAGTTCAAGTTGAACTTAAGTAAGATACTAAAATTTTTTGTTAGTATTCAAGTTTGACTTGAATTGAAATATGGACTTATTTTCATATTCAAGTCTAAATCATATTTAACGTTGTAAGACTAAGGCCTGCTCGACTCACGTTTTATTGGTAACATTGAATTTCTTAAAGAATATAAACAAAATTTATTTTAAAAATTATAAATTAAAAAAGAGCAAAATTTGCATCAATGTAAAAGGAAAAAGAAAAATAAGCATGATGATGATGATGGTAAAAAAAAAGTGATTATTCTCTAGACATAAGATTAAAGTGCATAAAAAAGAAAAATAATAAAGAAAAGAAGATGGATTTTATAAATCACAAATGACTTGGTTTTTTAATTTTATTTTATTAAAGATTCAATGTGTGGAGAACAATGTTTTGATGCTAATTTAGGGTTTAATTAAAGTAAAGTAACATGTATTTTGGGTTGGGTTGGGTTGTTTGGTTAGATTGGGTTATAGTTTTATAGCTTTTAGTTTAGGATTTAAGATTATACTTGAGTAAAGTATAGAAATGTTCATTACAGTATTGCTAGTGCTATTTTGATTACTAAATTTTTAATTTTTTCTATTTTAATTATTAAATTATATAAATTTAAAATTTTCCTGTGACTAAACATTAATAGCTGTTTGAATATTAATGAAAGTATTCATGTAAATTTTTTATTAATTTAATTATAAATGTATTACATATTCTATTAAATTGATTATAATATAAAAAATCAATAAATTTAGTATTTAATATTCACAAAATTTATTATTTTAATTAAAATTTTATAAAATTCAATTAATTTACTTCTCACTATGAACAAAAGGATAAATTTTAATTTTTAAAAATTTTGTAAATTTAGAAAACATTTAAATTCTTTTTTAATTTCCTTTTAATTCTTATTAATTAAAAATAAAACTTTTAAATAATTAATTTTTGCACCTTCTTCTAGAAAATTAAAAAGCTTTCTTTCATTCTCTTTCGAACCCCAGCAGCTTCTCAGCCTCTCCACTGCCACACCGCCACACTCCGGCTTCGGACTACCGATCAAAAGAAAGCTCCAAGCCTCCTCTATCTCTTCTCCAGTTTAGATTTCAGAAACATAACCTCGAACTCCATGAAACCAACACCCAAGTCTCAAACTACCTTAAACTCGATTTATGCCATTGGTTGTTAAATTCAGTTACGGCTTTCCCTCGGTCCTCCCTGCCTTCCCAATGTTGGGGTTCTCGAACGAAGACTCAAAAGATTTAAGAACCTGGTACCCCAAATTCTGTTCCTGCTATTCTTTGGTTGTTGCTTCTGTTGCATCTCGTCTCTTTTCTCTGTTGTGCCAAAATTTGTTTTTTTTCCCCTAGTCTTGAGTGTTTCTCTGTGTATTGCTGATTTGTATGTTGTTGCCGTGTACTTGCTTGACTGATGTTGTTTCGACTAGGCTTAAGTGTTTATTTGTTGACTATTGCTTTTCTTTTTTCTCATAAAATTAGCACCTTTGAAAAAATACAAATAAAGAAAAAAAATTCTTGAGTTCTTGAATGGGTTGAATGATTATGGTGGTGGTGCAGCGTGAAGAAGACGATGGTGGTGGTGCGGAGTGGAGAAAAACCATATACTCACCCGACTCTAATAAATGTTGTTAAATTATAATTATTTTTAAATCTATTTAATTATCACAAATTTTATTTTATATTAATAATTTTAATTAATAATTATAAATAATTTTTAAATATCAATTTAATAATATGATGAAAATAAAAAAAATATTATTGTTAATTTAAAAGAATTTCCAAGTTCATGCTTTCAGACGTGTTTGCATAGAGAATTTTAAATTTTTTAAGATTTTCAAGATATTAACATCTTAGAATCCACTAATTCAAAGTGCTATCATTTGTGATTACTTTGCTTGAATAAATAATTAATTTAAGAAAAGTTAGATTATTAAAAATTTACAATTTAAAAGGACATAAAATAAAATAATTAATATAAAAAATTTAATATAGATATCATTATATTTATAAAAAATACTAAGTAGTTTTAATAAAAAAAATTTAAAATATAAAAAAATAATTTTCGAAATTTAAGTTTTTATCTTAAAATTACGAAGAATTTTAAAAAATCAACTCTTAAATGAAATTTAAAAAAGAAAATTGAGTTGTTAAAACCCTTTTGTAAAATTATTTACGGATTTTGAAATTCTTTCAATATATTTATCTAAATAAATAAAATTATTTTTTAAAATATTAAAAACTTTATATAAATAAATTTTTTTTTCAAATCCCTCACCGTTAAAGATGATTGATAAATTATAGATTAGATAGAAGTTAAAAAAAGGAAAGAGAAAGAAAAATATACGGTAGGCGCACTAAACCAACACTCCCTGCCTATAGATATTTTATATTTCAAAACATTCACATGAAGTCGCATAATGAGGGGATTATATTATAGGTTAAACAAAAAAACATATATTATTATAGCTTAAACAACCACCTTCAAAGTTCAAACATTCCATTCTCGAGAAAAAACACGTCAAAAGAGTTTAAAAGTAGCGAACTCCCAACATTACCCCTAAACCAAACAAAGTATCCGAGGAGATCCAATATTATATGAGGAGAAGAAAAAAAAACTGGTTTGAGATGACATCACTTTTATCCATGTCCCACTCCCACTCACCACAAGGGGGTTGATTCTGACAATTCACCTTAAACAAAAGGCGTAAAATAATACTTTTATTGTACCCAAACAGATACAAGAGGGAGTGAAATTCTCTAGCAGATTCATTAGATCCCAACCAACCAAGACAACCAAAAGCAAAAGCAAATACTCTCTCTCTCTTGCTTTCTTGTTCTTATCCCTTTTTTTCTTTTTCTTTCTTTCTTTGTTTTTTTTAGCTTCAAAATGTTTTGAAAGAAGAGAAGTTTTTTTTTTTTTAAATTTAAATTTCAATCATCTGCTGATGAGACTATGGTCGATGTAATTGAGCTCGATTTGCTTTTTTTTTTCCCGAATAGTTTAAACGCTTCCATTTAGATTCATTACGAAAGCGATCTTCAAAGATAAATCAGATGAATTATTTGTTGTATTGGTGGTTTTGGAATATGCCATGGTGATAGCGATTTGTTCTTCTATGGTATATTTCCCATTTGCTAATGAGATTGTAGATGTGGATGTGTTCGGGGAACGAGTGACAAGGACATATACGTATATTCCTTGTGCTCTACTCTTGTCTCTTTTATTTTTATTCATAAAAACCAATATATTATTTATTTATATTTATAAATATTCAGATATTTATATTTATATTGACAAAATAAAATAAAAGGAGATAGAAGAAGTGGGGGATGGGCAGGGCAGGCAAAGAAGAAATGAATGGGTTAAAAAAGTGCCTTCTAAGCCGGAGCCTGTCTGATATTTAACAGCCAAAATTGACCGCTAGGACACTATGTGAGTAGAAAAATGGGTCATTGGCATAGCTTCTTGGAATTCTCTGGATATGGTGCCCTTACCCTTTTGCCCCATTACTGTAATCTAGGGGCAGTGGGGACCTTTTTCTTTTTCTTTTCTGCGTCTCTTTATATTATTTTTTCTTGCTTTACAGCCTGTAAACTTGCTTTCTTCTTCTCACTCTTTTGTTTTTGTTGCCTTCTCTCTCGTCAATTGTGCAGCAGTTGGAGTCGTAGTGGTGGTCGCAACTTCATTGCCAATGCTGCTGCTTGTGGGAGCCCTTTCCATTTATTTGTTTTTTTAAATTGAATTTTAAAAAAAAAAAAATTTCTTTCTTTCGAATCAAAATTTTATTTAAAACCCACCAAAATTTTTACCGCTCATTCACGTCTTTAGAAGAGTAGAATTTTGACGTTTGTTTTTTTCCCATGTAGTCCTTTTTCTTTTCGGTACCTTCCCTGTCTCTTCTCTCTTTCTTGCTGTTACATATGGACCCGGGTCTCGGGTCTTTTTTCCTCGGGTTCGCCATCAAGTTTGCTGCTTTTTTTTTTTTTAAACCTAACTATAAAATCAAAAAATATTTTTTTTGTTGTCCTGTATTTTCATTTTTCTCTTTCTAACTCTCCTTTTTTTCTCTATACCCTTCTAACTAAAAAAATCAGTAGCTCAGAACTCTTCAAATTCCAGCGCTGTTATTTACCACCATCAGCCACCGCGCTTATCGTCGGTCGCCGCCCAATCTTTTTCTCTTATCACTAGCCCTTGTTTTGTACATCCACTATACAGTTTTGGTCTCCATTTCTCCAAAAAAAAGAAAAAAAAACTAGATATTTCTAAATTTACAACTTAAGCCCGAAACTTAAAGGCCGGCCGTCGTCTACCGTTGGATCATCCCTAAATTTCAGTATGTTTTTCTTCTCCGATTAAACTTTGTTTTCATCGTAGGTATCTTTTTAAAAAATAAAATCCTCAAGCCGAATATGCGAATCTTTTCTTTTTTGGTGTTTGTTTTCTCTTGTTTTGATTTTGTTGGTGAGTGTGGTATATTCTTAAGGGGAGTGTCTTTGTAGTTGTGCAAGGGTCGATGTAAGAAGTAAATGATGATTGCTTTGTTGTTATAGACACAAATATGGAACAAGGTTTGGTTATGGAAGTGGAGATCAGATCCATGACTTAGGATGGTTGTTTTAACCTGTTCGTTTAGAGTAAAAAACAAGTTAGACATCTACATATTTTCCATGCATTTTTTCTCTAACCAAGCAGGGATTTGTTGTAGTTGCTCTGTTTTTAACATCTCTTGGTAGTTGGATCTAAAAGCTTCATTTTTCATATTTTCATGCTTTTTCAGGAATCAAAGTTGGCAGATCTGAAAGCTTAAAGGGAGTCAGTCTGTTTACGCTTCTCACTTAAAAAAACTGTTGTAAGTTTCGTGCATGTCTGTCTTCCATGCTTACCTTCTATGACTGGTTTTTGCGTTTTATGTATAATCTATTGTCGTTTTGAGTTCATATAATTAAATGGATGTAACTTCATTTATAATATTTGGTGTCGCTTTAAATGTTGAATCTTTGGATATTCTCTTTCTTTTTCACTTCTTTTTTAGTTTCCATGGCATTTAGGGAAACTCAGGGTTTTCCCCCCCCATTTTTTAATGACGATTTTGTTCCGATCTTTTAGGTTCTTTCAAAACATTTGAATTTTTGAACTGATTTTTCCTTCTTTCGTTATTTAACGGGTGATATTGAACTTTTATTGGGGGGATATGTAGTTAATAATCGGACTTTATTTCCAGGTTTTTCTTGGGTCTCTTTGCTTGTTTCCAAAGATGATGCCCCGTCCTCCACCTGAAGATTTCGCCCTCAAAGAGACCAATCCCCACCTTGGTGGTGGAAAGGTCAGTGGTGACAAGCTTACTAGTACTTATGACTTGGTAGAGCAGATGCAATACTTGTATGTACGGGTTGTAAAGGCGAAGGATTTGCCAGGGAAAGATGTTACAGGTAGTTGCGATCCTTATGTTGAGGTTAAGCTTGGAAACTACTTGGGTAAAACTCGCTTTTTTGAGAAAAAGTCGAATCCTGAGTGGAATCAGGTGTTCGCATTTTCGAAAGATAGGCTTCAGGCTTCATTGCTTGAGGTTACAGTTAAAGACAAGGATTTTGTGAAGGATGACTTCATTGGGAAGGTTTTCTTTGATCTCAATGAGATTCCCAAAAGGGTTCCACCAGATAGTCCACTGGCACCGCAGTGGTATAGGTTGGAGGATAGGCAGGGAAATAAGATTAAGGGGGAGTTGATGTTGGCTGTTTGGATGGGAACTCAAGCTGATGAAGCATTTCCTGAAGCGTGGCATTCTGATGCTGCTTTTGTTAGCGGAGCTGATGGTCTGGCCAATATTCGATCTAAAGTATATCTCTCTCCAAAGCTTTGGTATTTGAGGGTCAATGTGATTGAGGCTCAGGATTTGCAGCCAGGTGACAAGGGTCGGTATCCTGAAGTTTTTGTGAAGGCCATTTTGGGAAATCAGGCTTTAAGGACTAGGATTTCTCAGGCCAGGGGTATTAATCCAATGTGGAATGAGGATCTAATGTTCGTGGCAGCAGAACCTTTTGAGGAGCCTCTAATTTTGAGTGTAGAAGACAGGGTTGCTCCCAATAAGGATGAAGTTTTGGGTAAGTGTGCAATTCCTTTACAATATGTAGACAGGAGGCTTGATCATAAACCTGTGAATAGTAGGTGGTTTAATCTTGAGAAGCATGTTATTATAGAAGGAGAGAAGAAGAAAGAGACCAAGTTTGCTAGCAGAATTCATATGAGGATTTGTTTGGAAGGTGGCTATCATGTTCTGGATGAGTCTACCCATTACAGTAGTGATCTTAGGCCAACTGCAAAACAGTTGTGGAAGTCTAGCATCGGGGTTCTGGAATTGGGGATTCTTAATGCACATGGCCTAATGCCAATGAAGAATAAAGACGGAAGAGGGACGACTGATGCTTATTGTGTTGCAAAATATGGTCAAAAATGGGTACGAACAAGGACAATCATCGATAGCTTTGCACCCAAGTGGAATGAACAATATACATGGGAGGTTTTCGATCCTTGTACTGTCATAACTATTGGGGTGTTTGATAATTGCCATTTACATGGAGGAGATAAGGCTGCAGGAGCAAAGGATACTAAGATCGGGAAGGTGAGAATTCGACTCTCCACTCTTGAAACTGATCGGGTTTATACTCACTCATATCCACTTCTGGTGCTACATCCAAATGGGGTAAAAAAGATGGGTGAAATTCACTTGGCTGTGAGGTTCTCTTGCTCTTCCTTACTTAATATGATGCATATGTACTCACATCCTCTCTTGCCAAAAATGCATTACCTTCATCCATTGACTGTTAGCCAGCTCGATAGCTTGAGGCACCAGGCCACACAGATTGTGTCAATGAGGCTAGGACGAGCGGAGCCACCATTGAGAAAAGAGGTGGTGGAGTATATGCTAGATGTTGGTTCTCACATGTGGAGCATGAGGAGAAGCAAAGCCAACTTTTTCAGAATTATGAATGTTTTGGGTGGGTTAATTGCTGTTGGAAAATGGTTTGATCAGATCTGTAATTGGAAAAACCCAATTACAACAGTATTGATTCACATCTTGTTTATCATACTGGTCCTCTATCCAGAGCTTATTTTGCCGACAATTTTCCTCTACCTGTTCTTGATTGGGGTTTGGTATTATAGATGGCGACCAAGACATCCTCCTCACATGGACACACGCCTTTCTCATGCAGATTCGGCACATCCTGATGAACTGGATGAAGAGTTTGACACATTTCCTACTTCCCGCCCATCAGATATTGTCAGGATGAGATATGATCGACTGAGAAGTATTGCTGGGAGAATTCAGACGGTGGTTGGTGATTTAGCCACACAGGGTGAGAGGCTGCAATCTCTTTTAAGCTGGAGAGACCCAAGAGCCACCGCTTTATTTGTAATTTTCTGTCTGGTTGCTGCTATAGTTTTGTATGTCACACCTTTCCAGGTTGTGGCTCTTCTAGCAGGATTTTACATTTTGAGGCATCCAAGGTTCCGCCATAAGCTTCCTTCAGTGCCTCTCAATTTCTTCAGGAGGTTGCCTGCAAGAACTGATTCCATGCTATGAACAAGAATGATATCATGTGCAGTTTCCCGGAGGTGGTATGGAGTTGGGATTTTCCCCATGTTGATTCAGAAAAGAAGATTGAGAAACAAAAGGAGCTTGTTTCTCCTCTAATGTTGAGCAACAGGTGTTGTGTTCTGGAATGATGTGTAACCTTCCCCTGAAGGTAGTAGATTTTGTGGATTTGTGTTCAATTATGTTATCTATATGATTTCTGTTTTAAAACTGAGTTTATCGTGATTAATCCATGTTCATTGTAATTTTTTAGGTTGTGATTGGAATTTAGGCAATGCTAAAATGAATCTTCACTATTTTGCATCTAGAAGATACTAAAAATGATGGGATTTTCTAACTCCAAGCCTTGGTACATCTTTCATGCATGCTATTTGTTTTGTTTAGTGTTGCTTAGAGCTTACCACGTCGACACCAAGCATGTGAATCTTAATCTACTGATGTTCAAAGCTATTAATGTATTGTATATTAAGCATCTCTTTACCGGTTTGGTATCATTTCTGGAAAAGTAGATTAACTGCATTACTGGTTTGGTACTGTGGAATTCGGTGCCAGCTATTTATTTAATCATTTTTGTATGGTGTATCTACCGTTGTGGATGTGGATGGGGGGCGGGTGTAACGGACATCTCTTGGCTTGCCTTTTTATTTTATTTCAACTTGATGATAGAAAATTCAGTGGATAGATAATGTTCTAATTTGCTTTTACTAATTTATTGTATGAAAGCTCGTTTCCGTCTGAGACAAGGAGATTGAGCATTGGCATATTTTTCCTCTCATTTCATTATTTCATGTTAAATCTATTTTTATGATCATTGAACACTTTTAAAAGGGTTAATGTAAAAGAGGTAAGTGGTGAATTGTGGGAAATAAAATGGGGTGGAGATGAAGAAGGAAGAAAAAGTGACAGACCAAAGTGGAAGTGGGTGGGCTAAACTGCCCCTCTAAACCACAGCATCTCTGATTTTCAATAGAAGGATCGTTTTGTTGATAAATGGCTCGTTGCTTCTTGGAATATTTTGGATATACCCTGCCGCGCTCCTTCTGTGTTGTAGGGGCAGGGGAGTGGGGTCCTATACATATATCTATATATTCCTGTACAGCCTGTAAACCTGCTTTTCTGTTTTCAACTCAACTTCAATATAGAAAGAAAATTGAAGAGATAATATAAATAAATAAATAAATAAATAAATAAATAAATATATATATATATATATATATATATATATATGATTTTATCGTGTTTGATTGTAAAGATGAAAAATGAAAATTTTCTTTTCGAAATGAAAGAAATAAATAATGTGAAAAATGTAAAATTTTGAATTATTATATACTTTTTTTTTTCGTTTTTTTTCATCATTTTAATTTAAAAGAATTAACTTTTATGCTTAGGATGAAAAATACTCATTTTTATTATTTTCTATTCTCTCAAACATATTCAAAATTTATTTATTTTTTCTATTTCCTCTATTCTTTTAACTTTCCTACCCAACTAATCACATCTTAAATGCTTGTGGAATCCTTTAGCCCTGAGTAGTGTCTTCTACGCTTGTTTCCCTACTGCCACCATTCTTCTCAATAACATCACTTGTGCGCGGTATACTCTCAATTCTAAAGCTTCATTTTACCATTTCTTGTTTTTATTAAAAGGATAAATTACACCAACAGTCACTCAAATTTGTTGTAGTTGACAAAACAGTCACTCTGGTTTCAATTTAGTCCCTCAACTTTTGAAAAATAACAAAACAATCCTTTTAACTATTTTCTGTTACAGACGTAACGGAAAAGTGACATAGCAGATGATGGATCCTTGCTGTTATTAACCAGTTAGCTAGATGTTAAGCACCAATTTAAACTACCTCTTTTAGCACCAGTTTCGAGTTTAGCAGTAGAAGAAGAAAAAGAGAAAAAAAAAAAAGAAGAGGAGGAGAAGAAGAAGAATAGAAAAAAATGGAGATTTGACCATCTACAACTTTGGGCAAGAAAAAAGATGAGATCTTAAAGTGGAAAATCTCACGACAAAGTGAAATGCAAATTGCAGATGAAAAATACCAATCGATTTATAACCGTTAACTCTGTTAATCAGTTTCTAACCAAACAAATTGCAGATGAACAATACCAATCTTTTCCTCCCTTTAATCACAATCAATTTGTGTTTTTTTACCCTAAACCAACCCACCTATTTTGATTTTTTCCCTAAACCTGTGTAAAGCTTGGCCCTTTTACTACTCCTTCAACATGGCAAGTTAACTAGCCACGTCAATAGTCCTGTTAAGACAATGACGGGAAATGCTAACGGGTGACTGATTTGTTACTTTTTGATAACGTTACTGATTGTTTTGTTATTTTTCGAAAGTTGAGTGACTGAATTGAAACTAGAGTAACTGTTTTGTCAGCTCCATTAAAGTTGAGTGACTGTTGGTGTAATTTACTCTTATTAAAATTGTTTATATAATATCACTTTTTCGTAAAAAAAAAATAATAGTTTCAACAAAATCAATTTAGTATATATTTGTTAAGGGTAAATTTAATCAAATGTTTTAAAATTTATTGTTCATACCTTTAATTGATTTTTAAACTTTAAAACACATGTAGTCAAGTTTTTTCTGTCAATTTAATTATCATTTTAGGTGTCAAATGTCATTCAGATATGACCAAGAACACATTTAAAATAAATGATCGAATTATGAATTTATGTTCATTTTAAATATGACATGTCAATAAAATTTAGTGTAAATAAATTTTAGGTGATTTTTTAAATTTAAAATTATGACCAAAACTGTAAACCTCCATTATTTCTAATAGAGATCCATGTTTTATTTCGAGACTTTGGGGAAAACTTCATGAAGCTTTGTGTATGTGATTCAATCTTAGCATAACTTTTCATCCTTGAATGGGTGGTTAATTAGAGTGAATTATTCAGATACGGGAAGACATTTTGAGAAGTTTTATTATTGAGTTTGTAGGGAGTTGAAAAAAGTATCTACCATTTATGGGATTTGCTTATGATAACAACTACTAGACGAGAACTCAAATAGCGCTTTATAAAGCAATATATGGTAGAAAGTGTGGGCTCCCTTGTGTTGGACAAAGTTGAGTGAAATCAAGATAGTTGGCCCAAACTTGATCTAAGAGATTGAAGAAAAAGTGAAGATAATCAAGGATAATTTGAAAGCAGTTTCTGACAAGCAAAAGTCTTATGTAAACTTGAAAAGAAAGGACATAGGCTACAATGGTAGTGAAAATGCATTCTTAAAAGTGTTTTCATTGAAGAAGGTCCTCCTGTTTGGCATGAAAGGAAAATTAAACCTAAAATTCATTGAACCATATGAGATAATTGAGCGCATATGCCCTATGGCATATTGATTGACTTTTATCACCCAACTTGGAGAGGATTTATAATGTTCTTCATGTGTCGATGTTGAGAAAATATCAACTAGACCCTTATCATGTCATTACTCTTGAGACAATTGAGATTCTATATGTTTTGACTTATGAAGAAGAACATATCAAAATTTTAGCTCGAGAGATTAAAGAACTCAAGATCTAACACATATAATTGAAGAAAGCATTATGGAGAAACAATAAGGTCGAAGATGTCGCTTGGGAGAGTAAGAAGGCGATGAGACAATAACATCCGAGGCTTTTCAACTTACGTAAATTTCAATGATGAAATTTCTTAAAAGGGAAGAAGTTATAGCGCCCCAAAGATTTTCAGTGTCATTATATTATAATATTATGTAATATTGTATATTTTATTATAATTTATAATATAATAATAGTTATATATATGTATTAATAGTTTTGGTAATAATTATATACTACAAGGATCCACTTAAACATGTGTAAAACTAAAGTAGTTTACATCCTTTTGTATATCTTTGTATGATTAATATTTTAATAAACCAATCATCACATTTATATTTCATTCATATAGATAATGCATGTCAAATTTGATGTAAATTAAAAATATCTAACTACTTGTTTAATGTAAAAAAAGTTCAACCGTTCAATAAATATTAAAAAATATACAGTATTTTAGATCAATTGATAGAGATATCGAATCTGTTCGAAAATTTATATGCATGATAAGTACAACAATATCAATAAATTCAACGGTTGGATTGTTAAAATATTTATTGTACAAAGAGATACAAAATGATGTAAATTATTTTAGTTTTACACAGAGGTAAATGGATCCCTCCTCATATACTATTTTAGTAAATTACGTAATAGTACATATTATGTAATAGTATATAATCTATCATAATTAGCAATTAAAACGATTCCAACCAAATCAAGCCAATCCAAGCAAATCGGTAAATTTAGTAATGATTTTGGACCAATTAATTGTTAAAAATATGTATTAATAGTTTTAAAATATATTATTACATTATGTATTACTATATCACATACTATAATATTAGTACATAATGTATTTATTATTATATTGAATGAAATATCCTCTAAGTCCCTATACACATTGTACATTTGAAGGTTAATCCTCCTACTATATTTTATGATGCTATATCATATAATATATAATATATTAATAGTATATATGTATATGAATTAATGATTAAACATAATCGATTAATATATTAATAGTTTATATTTATGGTCGGGTTAAGTAATTGGGTGACTTGATGTTGTCATTTTGGTTTCGATTTTGAGATTCAAAACTGTTTAAACCAAATTAACCATAATTGCGGTTATTCTATATAGGGAAAATATATAGTAAAAACTCTACAAGTAAGGTTGGTGTGATGACAAATGTTTTATAAAATATAGTAAAATATTAAAAAAATAAATATATAAAAGAAACGAGACACATAGCAAAATCTTAAACCTAACTGTGGAATTAAACAAATATACTACTAATATATCAAATATTAACCCTTAAATATAATATATATATATATTTAATCCCAAATCCAACCAAACCAAAACCTAATCCCAATTAAAACTTTATTGAAAGCCTAACTTAAATAAAAATAAGCCCTTTCCAAATTAAAAATTAATATAAAGATAATAATATTAATAAAATATCAAACATTAATCAATAAAAAACTAAAACTAAAATATAAATTCTTAAATCATTAAAATTAAATTTATTAGTAATGTTATTAATATTGTATAATAAATTATATAATCATTTGTGATAAGTATAACATTAGTTATCGTATTATGAAATTAATATATTTTGTGATTATATATTTTATATTATTAGTAAATTTAAATTTTATAATATGTTTATTATAAATATATAATTATAATATTAAAAATATTTTATATTTAATTTATGTTTTTAAAAATTTATTTCATTTTATAATTTAACATAGAAATTTATTATTTATTACGTTCGTTATTAATAAAATATTAAATAATAAAATTTTAATATCTAATGCTTATGAACACATTTTCATAAAATAAACAATTATAATTTAATTTTTTATTTTAAGTAATATAATAAAATTATATTAAGTATTAATGTCTATTATGTCTGTTCAACTATAAAGACAGACTTTTTTGGATTTTGGGTCAGATTTATTTTAGGCTTGGGTTAAATCAATGTTGGACTCGAATTCTTACATACTTAGATTCTTTCATATCTAGATTTTTTTGATATCAAACTTTTTCAAATTTAAATATATTACGGGTTGGAATTCTTTTTTCATTCAAATAAACAGGGGAAGAATTTTCAGGGTCAGACCTATTTTGCCAAGTATAAATATATACAACTAATTTGTGTTAATTTCCATGAGTCGTCTAAAATTACGGATGGAATTGTTAGTCAACAAAAAAAGCAACACCATTTAACTCCACGAATTACTAAATTTAGGAAAATCTGGAATTTCCGCAAGCAAGGGCCCAACCTATACAACTTTAATGACAACAGTCAATTTTATCATTAAAGGCCCATATGGGGCTTTGGACCCATTTCAGTTGAAAAGTAGGGCATTACCAAAAATAGCAAACTCGGTCACCTCGCCCGCCAACCACTAACCAAAATACAAATATAAATGCACTTCAATTTTGGAATGGGTTTGGACTTTTGGATCTACATCTTTATTTTGTTATTAAAAAAGAAGAAGATATTTTTCACTTTGAAGCCGCAAAAATCTCAAAGTTTGCTTTTTTGAGAGGAAAATGGTTTAGCTTCTAGACTGCCCCTTTTTACATAATTGTAGTTAAAATTTTGGTATTCACATCATTTCGAAACTTTGATTATTAGAAAAGAGAGTTACAAACTATTGTAACTTTTAAATATTGTTATATGTTGATGATTACCAACCTAAATCCTAGATAGGATCTGAGTTACTTATCTGTGACTCGGATAGGTTTTACCAGATGGTTGAGTGCGAGGCAAACAACGAAAGAACAACAAAGGTAGTTCACGGACCCAGCTCGCACAAACCAAGAGAAGGTCACAGTCTCAGTTCGCATGCGTTCAAGGAGCTCGCAGAAGGGAGACCACATGCTCTGCAGGCGACCCAGGGTAAAACACGTGTCCAATAGGCTTGAAGCCTTCATGGAATGTTAATACTAGGAACAGAAAGGATAACGTGCTTCGCAAGTGACCCAGAGCGAGACACGTGTCAGCGAGCTGAAAACCGCATGCAGTATCGATATTAAGGCAGCGAGTCAAGAAAAAACGATGAGGTCATATCATGAACTGTAATAGCATATGTAAATACCAGAATACTCCATTAATAAGACATACAATAAAATTACTCAACCAACATTAAAATGTGAATTCAGTTGATGGCATTGAATTTAAAACACAAATAATCGACATTAATTAATGAGAAAATGCAAAAAGTATTAGTCACTAATCTATATAATACCTTTTAAATTTAGTAATTAATATTGCATAGTAAATAATGTAATCATTTATGATAAATATAATATTAATTATCGTATGATTTGTGATACGTATAATATTAATTATCGTATTATTAAATTTAGTGTAATCATTATATATATTCTATATTAATCAAAGTTGGTATGCATACATGAATAAGTACTGAGTACCTTAATGTCCTTAAATTATTAGGAAGACTGCCCCCAACAAATTAAGAACATTTCCCCATTAAGATAAGCAAGATTAGGCAAACCCATGCCTCTTTTCATTCTGATAACCCCTAAATTATTAAGTAGAGTCAACAATAAAATATGTGCATAAAGAATCAAAATTTGAAAGTGGATGCCCTCTTCATTTCAAACTTCTCTCTACAATATTCTCTTTAATTTTTTTTTATTGGAAACCTAACTATAAATATAAACAAAATAACTTATATAATGAAAATTTTTAATGCTTTCATCTATCGAATAGGATGATTCGAGAATCATGATCTGCTCGGTGCAGTCCATATAATAATATTGAAATTTACTCCCTCCTAACTGCATCATTAAAATCCAAAAAAAAAAATAAATCTAAAATCACTTTTTTTAAAAAAAATTATTGCAAATAACGAATTTTTAAATAAATAAATATTTTATTACATATTTATAAGAAATATTGTAAATATCCTATTGATAAAAATAATAAAATATATTCTCTTAATTTCTTTATTTTTCACTTTTTTATTATTTATTTTATAACTTTTTACTATTGTCAAAAGAATCTATAAAACCATTAGTTTATGAAATGACAAAGAGAAGTCTCAATCTCATAACAAACCTGTTTTAGCCCTCTTGTCTTAACCACAAATGTTATTGGTATTTTGTGTCAAGTGTTTTATAAAATTCATCGACACCAGAGTGTTAAAATCGCTGAAGGAAACATGCCCTCGCATCCTCTAGTATAATTCAATGGCTTTTGCCGCTAAAACACTTAAAAATTGTCAATTATTATATGCCAATAAATTTATATAACCAGTTCATCGTATCTGGTATGCTTTCTCCACTTCTTCTTCTTCTTCTTCTTCTTCTTCTTCTCTTCTTTTCTTAGATTTTTGGTAAATCTATTTTAATGTTTCTTTATGAAAATTTTTAATTTGCTATTAAATATACTTGAAATCTAATTAAAATTATAATGAAAAGTGTTATTAATTTGCTATTTTGATTAAAGGGAAAATTGATAAGATCTAATTGAATCTTATTAACTTGTTATTGTTGAATGATTGAATTATACCTTTTAAATTGAATTAAAATTATAAATAATTGAATAGAGTGTCAAAAGATTTTATTACATATATTTTGTATTGAAATTTGATATAATGTGTATTGGATAACTTTCAAGCATTGTAAGCGAAAATTTTTAATTGTTTTATAAATGATTTTACTGTAATTTATAAATGTTATTATGAAAGTTAAATTGTTTTAGTACTTGTAACGGTGCTTGTGATAATAGCCATGGCGTTGACGATTATGTTAAATATCTTCAAGTATATTTCACTATGATTTATTTTATTATAGCATGTTTATTATAATTGGAGACTAATCATGATAAAAAACATGAACAAATAGATTTTGAATTGAAATTCATGCATGTTTGTGATGGTGATTATGAAAAAAATAAATCATGTTTTTATACTTGAGATGCGAGATTTATCCATGCAACTGTTTAACTGTGAAAGATCCATTTGGATTTTGGAATAATTTAAAAGAAAGATATGACCATCGGAATATGATAAGTTTATAATTGGATGTACCAGAAGTTGTAAGATCTCCTATCTAAAACTCGTTATAATTACATGTACATGAAGTTGCAAGATTTTAAATTTGTGAGTGAGTATAACTCTGTAGTAATTAAGATAAGTTCTCAATTAAATTAATATGGGAAGAATATTACTAATAAGAACTTGTTAGAGAATTTGTTTTAACATTTCATGTTTCAAACATGCTCCTATGGCAACAATATCGTGAAAAAGATTTTAAGATATATTTGGAATGTTTACTTAAGCTTGAATAAAATAAAAAGCTATTAATGAAAATCATGAAGTCCATCCTATTAGATCTACTTCATTCTCTAAAGTGAATGCAACAATACAAAATAAATTTGAAACATATAATTGTGGACATGGTAGGTGAAACTATAATAATCATCAAATAGGTGACCATAATAATTATTTTCACCACCAGAAGTGAAAATATAAATATAAGAAAAAGAACAAGAATTCCCAAGAGCACCCTTCAAGGAGTGCAGGTAACTTATGTTATCGAAGGCCATTGGTTGCATTTATGTCGTATGCCTAAACATTTAATTAAACTCTATCAGGATTCCATCAAATGGAAGGGAGACAATGCAGGAACGAAAAATAAGAATGATGTTGAATCAAATTTAGCATGTCAGATTGATGATTGTGATGAATCTAAAAAATAAATGGATATTGACATTGTCTTTACGATAATGTTCATTTTAAATGCTAGTATATCAATTTTTAGGATTTCTATAATTCATATTAAGGAACTTGCTGCTGTAATTTATTTGTTATTCATACTAGAAATGGAAACATAAAGATAAATAAGAGAACAACAAGAGTTTTCAATATAATCCTTCAAAGAAAAGAAACAATTTATGTATGAAAAATCGTAGATTATGCACTTGTCGTGCACTTTAGAATTTTATTATTCAATTAGTATTCCTTAAAATGAAGGAAACATATGTCTTGTAGACAATACAACAATGTATACTATCCTTAAGGATAACAATTTTTTTTTTTTTTTGGTTTGGTAATGAGACAATCCAATCTTTGATGGTACCAAATTAATTTAAGGCTTTAGAAGAGCTAATATATTGTTAACCTTTGTTCAATGTGGTAATGAACCATGTTAATATTTCATAATATAATATTAATTCAAGGCTCTGAAAGAGCTAATACATTGTTATCTAAAGAAACAAAGTGATAATTAATACATTGTGTTCTAGTTAGTCTCAAAGAAATTATCCCGTTTTAAAAGGAAATACATTGTAATAGATATAATTTGAGACTATGGATGATGAGATGATTGATTTCTATATATTACATCTATTATATTGGGTAAAAATTTTGTATTGAAAAATTATCGTCTATCCTCCAGTTTATACTATACATATATTAGTATAGTTAAATCACATGAGATGGTAAACCAGGAGTTTACATTAGTAATGTTGAATCATATGCATAGTAAATCAGAAGTTTACTAGTCTAAATATACTTATTAATTGCCATGCTCGGTTAAACCATCTCGATCAATAATTATGCGACAGTATAAGAATTTACATTGATATTTATTAAAGAACTTGAAGATTCTTCATTTATCAAGTATTGCTTATTCTTAAAGAGAATTTATTAAAACCTCACTAGCAAAAGTTGAAATTGAATCTCTTGCATTTCTGAAAAAAATATGAGCCTATTTTATCCAGCAAGTGGATGTTTTGATATGATTTTAGTAGATACATCCACAAGATAATCACATGTGAGTTATAAACGCGCAACCTGTTGTTTGCGAGATTATTTTTTTAATGATTTGTTTAAGAATAAAACTTTTAGATTATGCAATCGAGACAATTCTTACTAGTGTTGGTGAATTTATTTCTCAAGCTTTAAATGCTCATCGTATGCTAGATTGTTAGTGTGAATAACTATCACAAAGCCTACTACCTAAACGTATAAAATGGTTTAACAAAATTAATGACTAAATGCCTCCAGTTAGTAGCTAAACAAAATTATGTGAGAACAAAAATTTTTGTATAAGGATAAGATAGTTTATATAAATCGACACTTGTACTCTTCATGCCATAAGTTATGATAAATACTCTCTATTACAATTGGCTTTTGGTCAGGAGCCAAATACAACCATTTTTAGAATTTTTGTATGTGCAAAATATGTTTAAGTTCCTCCACCACAATGCACAAAATGTGTATTCAAAGAAGGTTGGGACTATATATTAATTATGAGTCTCCTCTTATTAATAAATGTCTTGAACGAATTGGATATTCAATTATGACATGATTTGTATTTTGATTTGATAATTTTCCCAACATTAGGAGGAAAGAAATAATAGCTGGATAAAATAAATTACTTAAATAAATTATTATTATCTTGATCCTCATAGAAAATAATTTGAACCAAAAGTTTAAAAAAATAATTCACTTTATTACAACTTAACTACTAGATGCATTTACTGACTTGATGAAAATAATCAATTGCTATATACCAACTAATTTTTTTTATTTGAATTGAAGCTCCAATAGGATAACTTGTTAAACTAATTGAAGGTAATGCATGCCTAAAGCATGGTAGTTCGATTGATTCCAAAGATAAAATTTTTTGCAAAAGAAAATAATAAATCTAAATGGTCTTATAATGGAGGCAAATGCTCCTGAAGCAACTTAATACATAACAAATTATTAAAACTTCAAAAAAGATTCAGGTACTTGGAATTGAGGATGGAAATAGTGAAAATAAAGAGATCTCAATAAGTTGTACCAATACGAGAAAATGCGAAACCAATAATGAAAAGTTGTCGACAATAATTTTGCATGTAATAGTATTGTTTAAATAATGAGGATCTTGAATTAATTTGTTAAGAGACCAAAATATATTTTCTCAAAATTTTTCCTCTCTCATGACTTTCAAAAGAATGATGATATAGATTTTTAGCAAATTTGTTCAAGTGATCATTTAAAAAGCTAGTATTCAAGATTCAATAAGTAGAATATGAGATATTATGTGATGTTGATATGAAAGGGAGTAAAGACGCGCTATACTCTTTTTTTCCTTAACTAAAGTTTTGTCTTATTGGGTTTTCTGGTAAGGTTTTTAATGAGGCAATATATTAATGTGTATTATAGATATGTATACTCTTTTTCTTTCACTAGAAAATTTTTTTCCCATAAGATTTTTATCTTAATAAGGTTTTAACGAGCTACATTATCTACCAATTGACATCCAATGGGGGAGCATTATAAATATTTTATTGTTAAGTGGATGTCTATCAATCTCAAGATAAGTTTGTTATACATTAGGACTCTAATGTTTATTAGAAGTAGAGTTTTATTTCATTTATACTTCTTATGTTTATAAATATAGATTTTGGAGAAGTATTGTAAACATCCCTATTGATTAATAAAATACGTTCTCTTTTGCTCTCCCAATTTGTTTATTCTTTGCTCTCTTTTATTATTTATTTCATAGCACATAAATAATAATAATAACAATAATAATAATAATAATAATAACAATAATAATAATAAGTAGTAGTAGTAGTAGTAGTAGTAGTTGTAGTTGTACTTGTAGTAATAACGGTAGTGACGGTGGTAGTAGTAGTAATGTAAGAAAAAATCACAAAAACATTCGGTTTTCATAGGAACAAAGTTTGATATGATAAGTAATAGGTATAAATCTTAAAAATACATATGAATTAATGTGCAATTATATATATATAAATTTTGATTTTTATGTAATTTTATATATGAAATTTTGATTTGATTTAATTCTCATAAATTGTTATTTGTTATATATTGCATACACATAAAATTATATTTATCTAATATAAAGATAAATTGATGTATTTATTTCGTTAAATTTATATGATTAAATCAAAATTAAAATTTCATATATACATTTCTTCAAAAAAAATTTTATATATACATTTGAATCATAATCAAAATTTCATGTGTATAATTACACCATATTTCACATATTAAGTTACACATTAAATTAAAATTCATATATAATTTTAAAATTTATCCTAGTATTAAACATATAATAAATGCTTGGTAAATGATATGATATTTAATATATGATTTCAACAATTTTAAAGTTAGAATTCGGATTTAATAAAATCTTTCATTTAAAAATTTTAAAAATAAGAGTAACAAGTTTTCTTTTCTTTTTAACTTTTTTTTTTCTTTTTATAATACGTATTAGTATAGTTCTAACGTACGCTTTGCGTTAGGCTGTTGGCTTGTAATAAATTATAAATTTAAATTTAAATATTAAAATTGCTTCAAGTCTTTACACACTTTTATATACGAAATTTAATCTTCTTATTTTTATTTTTCAGAACTTATTTTCTATACCTTCGAATAAAAAAATTCAGGTATTAGAATTGTTAAAATTCTTCTACTAAAATTTTTAGTGTACTATTTTGAAATTATAAAAAAGTATTCACTTGATAGTAACCAAAATAAAAATAAAAATTATTATATGGATTTTTTTTAAAAAAACACAATTTAAACTTATCATGATACAATAAATTTTTTTTGGAATAGTCTCTAAAGAAAAATTGATGGCAACATTTTAGTATAAGGACTAAATTATGTAAGAAATTGAAGTATATAGAATAAATTTCAAGCTTCCGCACAATATAAGGCAAAACTAAAATTTAACCATTATCTTATAATATAAAAAAGAAAACTAAATTATATATATCTACAAAATATTTCAATTGAAAAGTTAATGATATTGAATGAATATGTGGAACAAATCCTTTATATTATATCATTTGGAAGAAATAATTAAAAAAAAAAAACTGATGAATAAGTAATTTAAAATAAAAAAAAATATAACTATTTTAGCTTTGTTTCTTTATTAGGTTAAATATGAATTTTAAATTAACCCACGTGAATCAATTACTTTAAATATAGATTAAGTACGGGTCAAACAAGTACCATAAATAATTAACAAAAGATATACTCTATAATATTTTTCTCTAGAGTCTAATACAAATTTTAATTGTCTCTTTAGTTAACATGCAGATCGACCCTTTAAATTATTATTTTATTTTTTTAGGGAATTTTATTTTACTTTTTTTCAATGAAAAATTAAAAATAATTGATAGACCATTTTTAGTTATATTAAATCAAGTTTTGAATTATTGTATATAACAATCTCTTTAAATAATTCATTTAAAAATAATACTCTTTAATAAAATAATTTAAATTTATTTTCAATGAATTCGATATAAATCCTAAATATGTTACCACATAAATTAATTCTTTTAAAATATTATTAAAAAAAACACAAAACTAAAATAAAAGAACCAAAGGTAATATATGTGTCAAGACGAGAAGACCTTTCTAAATATACATAGAATTAGGTATCGGTTCTCCATTCACCTACCGTAGTGTGAGGGAGAAAACTTAGGTTGTAAACTTTGACATAATTTTTTAATGCTCCGTTTCGGAACTTAGATTTGAAAATTCGGATTTGGATTTCAATTATGTAAATTTTAAGAATGAATTAGACAAATTAGTTGAGATTCAATCTAACATATACTAGAAAAGTATAAAAACATGAATTTGTCAAATCCAAAAATATTTTAAAGATTTCAAATTCATTACTAAATAAGCTTCTAACAAATCCATGGATTTGAAAAATGTGATATTTTCAAATAATTTATTATTCAATTTACACTATTTTTGAAATCCAATTCTAAATTCTAAAATATTAAATCCCAAATGCTACCTTAACAAATTGACTTCAACGAATAAGTGCTCAACCAACTTACAAACAACATCTCCTTTACATAGGGCTGATATCGGTTCGATTTGGTCAAATTTTTTTAAAATTTTTTAAATCGTCAATCATAATTTGGTTTAGCTTGATTTAGTTCTCTATTTTTCATATTAATTTCTTATTTTGACTTTTTTAGACTTAATTTGATAAAAGAAGATTTGTTTTTTGAATATTGTAATGGCAAATTTTTGGACCAGGTTAATAAACCCAAATAATAAACAATTAAAAAGTCCATTTTTTAGTCCATTTACACTATATATGTGGCCCAACATTTTAAAACCCATTAAAACCCAAACTACCTCAAGCCCAATCATAACCCTAGCCTGTTACAAAGAAAACAACAGGCAACCTACAGAACTAATCCCTCACAGCCGCCGCTCCTCACACCATTGGCCACCTACTTTGCACCTTCCCATGCACGCTACCATGCCTACTACTTGCGCGCTTTGGCGCTCACGTTACTTGCAAAACAAAACCAACAAGCAAGCAAAAGAAAGACAACGAACAAAAGGACAAAAAACGGAAGCAAACAACAAAGAAAAAATAATGGAGAAACAGACAAAGAATAGAAACAAAACGAGTGTATATTCGGCTATAAAGTCGACTCTCGATCCCTTTGCATTTTTTTACGCATATTAAGCAATCAAAAAAAAACAAAATAGAAGCAAAAAAAAGGTTGATTTCGATTTCTATTTTCATGTTCTTTTCGTATTTTTATATTTTATATCATATTTTTTATTAGACATTTATTCTCTAAACAAAAAAGGAAGGAAACACTTACCTGGACCGCACCGGAGTCGCGCCGTTGGAGCCTCATCTCTGTCGACGGAGTTGATTCCAAAAAAAGGGGTAAAAGGATCTTCTTCCCTCTCGTTTTTGGGCTAAAAAGAATGTGGCCCTTGAATGGCTTTGAAACGGGGCTAAAAAAAAGCGTCCCTTGCGGCTCTAACCACCACCTACAGTGGAGTCGGGACGACGGCGGCGAGGATGGGTCTCAAAACCCTAGCTGCAAGAGAGAAAGGGGGAGGGAGAGAGAGCAAAGAAGCTCTCTGTTTTTTTAAAAAAACTGAGCTGGAAATGAAGTAAAAAAAAAGTTTTTGATTTAAGTAATAAAGGCAAAACGGCGCCGTTTGGATGATTGGGTTCAAAGGCCAAAACGACGTAGTTTTGAGCCTCTGACCCGTGCACCCGACCCGATTTAAAGGGGGATCCACGTGTTTTGCATCTGATGGGCTATTTACGCCTGCGGTCCTTCCGCATTTTTGACTCTTTTAATTTAATCCTTTTTGTTTTCCTTTTATTTTTAAATTTGACCGCGTAATTTTACCTCTGTTTCAATTCGGTCCTCAGGCCATTTGAAGAAGCAGGCCCTTGAAACGCTACGCATAAGGGGTTGGGAATATTTCCCAATCAGTCCCTCAAGGTCTCAGCGCGTTTTAAATAGGCCCGTCGCCCCATTTTTTGCCTGAATTTTCCCTTTTAATTTTATTCAGATTTTGATTTAGTCCTTTCTAAATACTTGCATTTATTTTATTCAAATTTAGACCCTAAATTTGCATTTTATTTGTAATTTAACCCTTTTTCATAAATTTGGACTTTTTTTTTCATTATTTGTTTTAAACTATTTTGTTTATCTTAAATTTCATAATTAAACTGTTTTAAATTGTTTAGATATATTATTTTAAATTATTTCATATACTATACACTTTAAATTGTTTTGTACATTATTTATTTTAAATTTGTTTTATTTTAGATTTTTTTCTACATATTAGTTCACTTAAACTATTTTATGTATCATTTATTTAAAATTGAGTTATAGTTTTCATTTCAAATTGTTATTGTATATATATATATTTTAAAAAAAACTAGTTACTTTAGAAGGTTTTATTACATATTATTTTAATTTATTTTATAAATTGTTTATTTTACGTTTTATATATGCTATGTATTTTAAACTTTTACATATTATATATTTTAAATTCTTATATATATATTATGTAGTTCAAATTATTTTATATGTTATTTATTTAAAGAAAATTATATTGTTTATTTCAAACTGTTTATTTATTATTCACTTTAAATGTTTTTATATATTATTTATTTGAGACTTTTTATTTATTTGTTTTGAATTGTTCTTATACATTATTTATTTTAAACCATTATTTACTTGAAATTGTTTTATATTATTTTATTTATTTCATTTTCTTCTGTAGGTACCCAAATTTACCCGGGCCCAAAATTGTTAACCAGCCCAAACGTAAAACAAAATATAAAATAAAAATCCAATTACAAGAACGGCCCAATAATGGGCCCAAATCATACCCATTTTACAAGCGGGCCCTAAACCCCTAACCCAGACGGCCAATAGGCCCAAAAGCCTAAACCTAATCCAGCCAAGCCTAACCCTAGCTTCCTCCTAGAGCCGTACCCCTCCCACGTGCGTCGTCGGCACGTCCAACGCCCGAGGTTCGGGTCTCCGTTGTTCGCTTGCACCAAAACAGTCGTCTGCAGCCCGTTGACCCTCGTATACCTGCAAAAGAAAGCAAAAAAGGAAAACAAAATAGGACAATAGAGCAAAAAGCAAGAATAGGGCAGAAAAGAAGCAAGAAAACAAAAAACATAGAGAATAGCAAATCAATTGTATTTCGGCTATAAAGCCTGAAACCCCAGATTGTTTTTTACGAAGATACTGATATTGAAATACAAAAAAAGCAGTGAAGAAAAGAAAAGGTGATTTCAGATTTATCTTGGGTTTTCGATTCATTTTTTTCCTCCATATAGCTTTTTTTGCATAGAAATATGAAAAGAAAGAAAATGGACTTATCTTTTGGAAGAACGCCTCCGATTCCTCGTTTTGCTTCGTTGAGATCGAAGCTAAAAGTGGGATTAGAGAGATATGGCCTCCAATATGATCGGGTTTGGCCCTCATTTGATGCTATCTGCCAACTACGGTGGTGAACAGGCGGTTGGGGGCAAGGAACTGTCGGATTCGGCCGATTAAAGGGGATAAGAAACTTAGAACTCTTTGGTTTTGACTTTCCCTAATGGCCAGATGTCTTTTAGGGTTTATTTTTTTTGTCTTTATAAGGAACATCAGACGACGTCGTTTTAGACCAGCTTCAATGGTCTCAAAACGGCACCGTCTAGAGCTAAGACCCAATGACCCGGCCCCTGTTCGGATGAGATCCGCGTGTTCGGCCTCAGAGGGATATTTACGCTCTAGTCCCCCCTTTTCGAGCAAGCTTTCAATCGTGTCTAATGTGTTTTGTGTCATTTTTAAAATTTGTCCCTGTAATTTGCACATGGTTACAAATGGATTCGTGCCTTAATGCAACATTTTGGGGCTTGGATTATTTCCAGTTCTAGTCCCTGTGTATTCGCAAGTATGGCGCGCTGGTTCTAATTCGAACCTTAATGACTTATTTTATTTAGAAATTATCTCTTCTATTTTCATTCAATTTTAATTAAGTTTTGTATTTGTATAACTCATTGTTGTAAATACGTTTAATATTTTTGTCTATCTTGATCCATTTTGATAATCTGGTTTGTTTTTACTCGTACAATTATATTTGAAGTTCCTTTTATCTTATTATTTTGACGTTTTGTGTAATATTTCTTCGAATATTCTATATATACTAGTACATATATTATTTTGATTGAGGTTTTAATTTGTAAATGCTTGTTGTTCTAAAGTACTTCATATCTTATATATATGTTTGATATACCTTAATAACTCTATTTTATGTTTATAAAATCACCATTTTAAAATTCTTTTATATCATGTTATTTTGATGTTTTATATAGCATTTCGTTTTAATATTTTTATATACTTGTGTACATATATTAATTTAGTTGAGCTTTCTACTTGGAAACACTTGTATTTTAAAATCAACCTAGGTGTATTTGTTAATTTATTTTATTTATTTCGCTTTGTTTTCATGTGTATAATTATTTTGAAGTTTGTTTTATCATGTCATTTTAATATTTGGTATAAGGTCTCATCTAAATATTTTTGTATATATATATATCTGTATATATATTATTTTAATGGCTAAATTGTCGTTTTAAGATTCATTTTTGTGCTTATAAAATTATTGTTTTGAAATTCTTTATATTGTATTATTTTAATATATTATATGGTATCTCATTCAAACACTCTTGTATACATTTGTACGTATATAACAAAATTAATTTTATCCCGCATGCATTTCCCTTTTATTTTATTCTAAATTTATTTACATATATATATGATTTGTAAATCTAATATGTTCTTCAAATTATATTTCATTATTTATTGTTACTATCTTTGTATATTTTGTGTATAATTAAAATTCCCCTTTATCGTATATAAATTATCAATTTTAAACCAATATTCTTTAACACTTCGTATATTACTCGACTTAAAAATATTCATTCTATAACAGATTTTTAATGATTACATACATATCTCTACTTTGTTTTTTACAAATAGTTTCAAATTCAACAATTCATTTATGATATATTATGTGTTCGTCCTCTTAAATTTGTCTTATACATTTTTAATTTTCATTTTGTTTTGCATATTTTGCATTTGATTGTGTTGTATTAGGCTATGTACATTATTGTTGTGTATTATTTTCGTTTTGTATTACTATTACATGGATTATTCTTTATTCATGCTTAGAGAATTGATAATATTTTTCTTAGATTGGTTGAATTTAATTGTTTATTTTGTTAGTTGATTAAATTAATTATATTGTCTTCGTTCATTCATCATAGTGTTCCGTATATGCATATTATCCCATGTTTTTATTTTTTCCTATTCGATTTACAAATGTCATTTTATATTTCCCAACTCTCTAAAACTAATTTTTCCATTTTATTTCAAGTCAAATTAATGCACTTCAAGCTGGTTTTATGATTGTTCGTTTAAAAATTCCTTAAAACGAATGTAGTATTTGATATTTGAAAATTCGGGAAATCGTGCCCCTCTAACCGTTTGGGTTTGATTTCCCGTTTGTTAAAAAATAATCGAATATTCCTTTAGAATTTCACTCGTGTTTTTCCTAAATTCTAAAACAAGGCAATATTTGTTGCTTAGAAATTCGGGGAATCGTGCCCTATCGTGCTGGGTTTTGGTTTCTCGTTTATCCAAGATAATCGAATATTCTTTTAGAATTTCACTCGTGTTTTTCTTAAATTCTAAAACAAGGCAATATTTGATCCTTAGAAATTCGAGAAATCGTGCCCTATCGTGATGGGTTTTGATTTCTCGTTTATCCAAGATAATTGAATATTTCTTTAGAATTTCATTCGTATTCTCTAAATTCTAAAACAAGGCAATGTTCAATGTTTGGAAATTCGAGGAATCGTGCCCTATCGTGCTGAGTTTCAGTTTCTTGTTGGACTAAATAATTGGGCATCCTTTTGTAATTTTCAACGTATAAATTTTTGGAAGTAAAAAATTTACTGTGTTCTCGAGGGAATAAAGGAGCATGTCCTATCGTGTTGGATATGATGCTTCATTCCTTTGGAACAAAAGAATTTTGAGGACCAACTTGAGCTATTCAAATGTTCTCAAAGGAATCATGCTTCAAAAATAGCTTCAAATCTCAAACACAAGGATATTATTTAATCAATTTGGTACCAATTTTGGGCGTAGTGAGGGTGCTAATCCTTCCTCATGCGTAACCGGCTCCTGAACCCGTTTTCTCAAATTCACGTAGGCCAAAATTGATTTAAATAAAATATTCTATTAGGTGATCCGATCACACCTAAACAAAAAAGATTGGTATAGACTCCATGTTGTGTTTTCAAAAAGTCGATCCCCGTTTTTTCAAAAAAATGGTTTTGACATCTTCGATTGTTAATATTGGAATTTAAGTAACATATGCCATGTAATTATTGCCATTGTGTGTTATAATTCGCCCATCTGTATTTTCATATCATTGTTATTCACTTGTATAATATTGTATCCATGTATTCTTATTCTATGCACATTACCATATTTTTATTTCATCTCATCGTACCGTGTATTAAGCTTCAACATTTTATCCAATATGGATCGTCCCATTTTTACTTCAAACAAATAACGCATGTCATTTAAATATTGTATTCGTTATCATTCAAAAATAAAAATTTCAAAACGAGGCAATGTTTTGCGTTTTGGAACATCGAGGAATTGTGCCCTAACTTACGGGGTTTCGATTTTCTCGTTGATTCTAAATAGCCAAATACCCTTTTGAGTTTTAAAATACACGGAATTCCAATTAAAATTAAAGATAAACTTGCGCTTGGGAGTTCATGGTATTGTGTCCTAACTTACGAGATATGATACCCCGATATCTCGAGACGAGGAAATCTTTAACAATCGTTTTGACCTAATTCAAGCATTTTTTAAATCGACGTTAATAAAAAAGGATCGTATTTCAAATCCATTCTCGATTTTTCAACTTTCAACATTAAGACACTAACTAATCAATTCGGTACTAATTTTCGGGCGTGTCGAGGGTGCTAATCCTTTTTTGCACGTAACCGACTCCCGAACCAGTTTTCTCAAATTTCGTAGACCCAAAATCGTTGTTTTATTAAAAAGATATATTTTATTAAAATAATCAAATTTCTAGGTGATCCGATCACACCTAAATAAAAAATATTGGTGGCGACTCCCGTTTTTTGTTTTCATTTTCACAACCAAGTCGATTCCCGTTTTCAAAAAAAAATAGTTTCGACAGTTTGACGACTCCACTGGGGACGTAGTTTAGAGTCGAGCCATGAATTGATTAATTTTTGTTCTTTGTCGAAAATTAAAAATTTCTTTTAAACTTACGATCCCTTCATTACATTTCATCCATTTTTCTTACGGCTTTTATTATTTTATTCCTATTTTCTTTATTACTTTGAGTTTTTCTTATGCATATATTCTCGCACATTGTATTGCATGACCGTTGTGGTCACACCTCTTAAGTGAGAATGAAAAACTATTCCTTCGTGAGGTTTTCACCTCCGTGTATGATAGGGGATCGCTTTCGGGATACATCCGTACCTATGTCTTCGTGAGATTTTCATCTCCGTGCAGCCATAGGGAAATGTATTCCCTTGAATTGAACTCAGTCTACATGAGCCTATAATGGGTGAAGATCGAGGAATCTGCTGGTTCGGGAACCTTTACTTTAGAACCAAACCGCATATAGTGAGCCGTAGGAACCCGCCTTAGGTAGAACTAATCCAAACCCTAACGGTTACCCGTATAGGTGCTTAATTATTTCCTGCTTACTTTGAGTTCTATTATTCTTTATATAACACTGACTTGTTGTGTTTTCCTATTATTGCATGGTATTACATTATAAAGAGGTGTTGATTCACGTTTCTGTTACTAGATAGAGAAGCTTAGTATGGAAAAAGGATTTCTTGATAGAGTGGAAGAGAATACGGCCATCCGAATATGGTCCGAAAGGATGCAACAAAAGAAATGTGATAGTCTGACTAAGGGATATGAATCAAAATTATGGGATTTTACTCGCACCAGTGTGGCTCAGAATGAACTACGAGAATTAAAAGAGATATGGAAAGATTGGAATGACGAGATCAAGCAGTTATTCTATCATAATTATGGAGACTTGCCCAATTTGCTCGAGGTGAAAATGGACAAACGCTTATTCCGAGCTCTCGCCCAATTTTGGAACCCCGCCTACTGTTGTTTCACTTTTGGGAGAGTTGATTTGGTACCTATTGTGGAAGAATACATGGCTTTACTTAATTGCCCAAAGATTTAAGCCTACAGGGCTTATTCAAGACCTGTTAACGTCCCGCCCTTTTTGAAGAAATTGATGAATATCACGGGGATGAGCGAACAATGGGTTGCATCCCAGATCAAGCAGAAAGGGGATAGTAAGTGTATTCCTTGGAAGAATTTGAGGGACTTGATCCTCGCACACCCAGATATAAAGAAGAGGGTTGATGTTTTTGCCTTGAGCCTCTACAGTTTGATCGTCTTTCCCAAGGGATTAGGATATGTGGATGAGGCCGTCTCAGATTTATTCGATCGACTTGATAAATGGACCATACCCGTCTAGACAATCCTAGCAGAAACTTTCAGATCCTTGAACGCATGTCGGAAGGCGGGCGAAGGAAGATTCGTAGGATGTGCACAGTTATTGTTGGCGTCCCACAGCCACTTTTGGAAAGTAGAAAATGTCTCTTATCGAGTTTTCTCCAAGGATTATTCCCCATTAAGAGAATTAGTGGCTACACCGAGGAGAGACGACATCTCAGAAGAAAAATGGATAGCTATTCTTGTAATATCCCCTAACCTCATATCGTCGCCAAAATAGGGTTACGAGACATTACCAGTCAGTACAGTACAATACAGACATTAATTAAATATAAAAGTTCAGACTCATCAAAATTTCAAGATGTCGTCCTTTTAATGGGCCCTCGCGGTCCAATATAAACAGTAAAATCAATTCGGGACTAATTTAGAATTACTACGAATTTTTCTTTCAAATTTCAAATTCATACTATATACGATTGCCAACCATAATTTACTTATTTTATCAATACTTTCACAACCTAAATGACTCTCATAAGACATCCTAGGTACATGCCATTACCAATACTCAACATACTTTACCTCATCGAATTCGGGATCGGCACGGATGTTGATTCAACAGTCTAGCCTTAACTTAACTCGTGTACCTGAACAAAAACATGCATTTGAGTATATACTCAGTGGTATTTCTATAATCTGAACACTTAAACAATTATAAAACATATGAATTTATATATATTGAACTATTCAAACTCACTGAGTATTCAAACATTCACTTTCCAACCAATGTTTTGGTCTACTTTAAATTTAAAATCATTTATTATTTTTCAATACCAATTAATCAATCAGTAATATTCATTAATAATCGATCAATCAACACAATTATTTATTCGATAATGATCGATTATTCGGTAACAATCAATTATTCTATAATAATCAGTTATTCAGTATCAATCAATTGATCGGTTATCTAGTATCAGTCAATTATTCAGTAAAAATCAAATATTCAGTAACAATTAAGTTATTCAGTAATAGTCGATCTTTCTAGTTCCTTTATTTACCCCTATTAACATGACTCGGACCTAGAAGCGGATACGGATCCAACCAACACACGATGCGGCACATAGTGCCTCATCGCCGGCGAACAAAGAATAATGAATGATAACGAATAACGATGGCGATGCGGTACGAGTACCTCATTGGAACAAATCAAAAAAGATAAGATAACAATATCCGACACACAAAGTGTCAAATCGATAATGATAGCGATAGCGATACGATAATGATGGTTGGCACATAAGTGCACGATCGATAAGTTTCAAAAACCCGTACTCTTCCATATCCTATGGCATGTCAACTATATCCGACTAGTCCGACTAGTTAATAGGGTATTTAATTCACTTTTCAGTTTTCAATTAATTCATATTTTAATTAATTAATTATATATTTTCAATTCAATATAATTCCATTCATTTTTTTAATAATAAATATTCAATTTCACAATAATTACATTTTTCTATCAATTTCGTCACACTTCCAACTACATATATTTTCCAATATAACAAATATTTATTATTCAATTTCCACATCAATATTCATTTCAATTCAAATCAAATCAATATAATCAATATTCAATCCAATTCAAATAATCATCTCAAAACATCTACTACATATATATATTAAATAATAAATCCAACAATTTAAGTATTAAGTTCAGATTATAGAAATACAAACCGTATTTTCTCGAGCTAACTCCCGTTGTCTTTGCCATTTTTCCTTGCTTAGCTGAGATTTCCCGAGACAACGTTAGCTATGGGAATTAAAACAATTCATATTCGTTAATTCACTACTAATTTATCTCTAATTAATACAATTTCTATTCAATTTCTACTTTAATTTCAACTTAATCTTAACTAAATTCACTTGCTTTTTCTATCTCAATTCATACTTCATTTCTATTCAAATTTTGTTGAAACTCATACTTAACTATTAAATTTCCATCATATTTTCCAACTTTTTAAATTTCATCAATTTAGTCCCTACAACATAAAACTTATGAATTACTTTACAATTCAATCCTTATTTCATTTCTAACTTGAATTCCTATCAATTTAACCCTTATTTCATCATTTTACTCAACATGAACATTATCTAGAAAACTAATAACTTTCAAAATATCAACTTAATTTCATCAAAATCTTATTCCAAAGCTTCTAAAACATTAAAATTAAGTAAAAAGGGCTAAATTGACTTACCAATTAAACTTTAAAGCTTCAAACCTTGAATTTTCCCTTTTCTCCCTTTCTCTCTTTTCTTTCCTTCTTTTTCTCCCCTGCTCTCTGTTTCCTTTCATTCTGTTTCCTTTCTATCTTTTTTTCTTTCTTTCTTTATTCCAATTATTTTATATATATAATATAATAACAATAAAAATCTATTAAATAACCAATATTTATTTAACATTTGTATACATTTATAACATTACATTTTTCACACTTTTATTTATTTATTATATATAAAAATCTTATAATATAATTATTTAATTAATAAATATCTTTTATAATCTATAAATATCTTTTATAATTAAATACATGTATTACAAATGTATGTATTTTTATTTATACACTTGTACCAATCATTTCCATACACTTGTCACATATTAATTTATTCATAATATAATATCAATTTAATACTAATAAATACATTAATATTTATTTAAATAATAAGTAAATACACACATGTATTACAAATGTATTTACAATAATTATTACACATGTATTTTATTTTTCCCATACACTTGGCACTCGCTTTGGCTTATTTACTTATTTAATCCCTTCAATTTTCTTTATTCTATAATTAAACTTTCACACTTTATTCAATTTAATCCTTTTATCCAATTATCCTTAATTAAGCTAAATTCACTTAATTAAACTGTAATTAACCACTCAATTAACTTTTTAAATATTTTTGATAAATATTTACGGATCCGTTTTTTAGTAACGGAGACTCGAAAATACACTTTTCTATTAACCTTAAAATTCGGGTCATTACAATTCTCCAGAGTTTGCAAGGCAAAGATGTTGAATGGAGGGCTCCATGGATGATCCCTGATGAAATCTTATATTGGTGTGGCGATTTTAACTGGGTCCCTCTAGCTGGAATATGGGGAGCCATTGGATACGCTCCTCTACTTGTGTTAAGGCAGTATCGATCAAGGCAGTTTATACTGGCGACACAAGGGTTAGCTCAATGTGAGTTCTCTTATAAAGACAACAATTATAAGAAGAAAGTTCGTGAGCTATCAGATGCTTGGAACCAAACTCGAAGAATGAAAGAATTCACCACGGGCCCAATGACGACCCCCGAGTATGAATGGTGGTGGGGTAGGAGAGTTAACGATAACATCATTAGGCTGAATCAAGAGAACACTCGACCGATAGAAGAGCAGTTACAAGTAGTCTCGTCTGAGTTAGAGATCATCAAGCAAGACTTCGAGAAAAGGAGCTCGGAATTAGGAAAGAAGATAGAGCAATTAGAGGAAGAAAAGATGCGACTAGGATTAGACATTGACATCCATAAGCTAGAGGCCGAGAAGTTAAGGAAAGGGAAGAACAAAGCCGAGGAGGACTTGGATAGTCTGAAGACTGATTATAAGAAGCTGCGTATGTCGATAAGAACTGCCGGTTTGGGTAAAACGTCGGAGCAATGGCTTCAAGAGATTGGAAAAGAAAAGACTAGAGATGATTGTACAGTCCCGATTTTGGCCCAGGCCACAAATGACCAATACCCACTGACCCAAAATAATCCCAAGGCCCAAACCTAAATTTTTTTTCAGACCCTAGACCCAATAACCCACTGGCCCAAATACCCTAAACCCAATCCCAATTACAAGCAAACCCTAACCCAAATCAGAAAAAAAAAAGAAAGATCTAACCCCTATTGCCCATTCGGCGCCGCCCCTAGGTCTGCCCATGTCCCTATCGCCGCCACTGGTGGCCACCTGCTCCACCACCAACAACCCCTGCAGAGAAAAGACGCAAATTTAATGCGAAAACAGTGAAGGAAACAGAGAATTTTGGTAAAAAAATCGACTCTATAAAAGCTAAAAACCGAGAGATATGGGGGGGCCTTTTTTTTCTTCTTCTTTTTTTTTCTTTTTCTGCTTCTTTTCTAACAAAGAAAACACAAAGATTGTAACGCAAAAACCGAATATTGAAAGGTGATTATTTCTAAGTGTTTCGATCTATTCTCTCTGACTCAATCTCATTCTTCAAGATTTACTTATTATTGCATAGCAAAGATAAAGAAATAAAAAATAAAGACAAAATTGTACCTTGCGGGGTTACGAATCCCATCGGATTCGGGGATATCGGAGCACGGAAAAGATCCCACGGTTAAAGTTTGTTGTCCTCGAGGCCCGAATCTACTCGTCACCGTTGACGAGTAGATCGGCGCCTAGAAAAGGAGCTTGAAGGTCAATGGCGCCTCTTGGTTGGTACTGAATAGGGAGGGAGAAAAGGGGGTGCTTTAGGGGTTCTGTTTTTCAAATGAGTTGAAAGTGATTTAGGGTTTTTTTAGCCTTTACGAAACAAGGAAAGCGGCGTCGTTTAAGCCGATTCCCATGGCTTCAAAACAGCGCGTGTGGCCTTTACCCTCGACCGATCCAACACCCAAGGATCCGCGTGTTTGACCTTTGAGGGCAAATTGCGCCTTTAGGCCCTCCCCTTGCACGCGAGATCGATCGCACCTTGGCTGTTCTGTTTCGTTTTCTTAAATTAGCCCTGTGATTTGCACGCGTTTGCACTTTAGTCCGCATCCCTGCTCTGCATTGAAGAGCTTGGTTTATTTCCAGTTCTGGTCCCTGTGTGTTGACGCGCGTCGCAGATTGATCCTCCTTTAACTACTTTATCTTTAAATCAGCCCATTTGCTTTAATTGTGTTTTAATTTGATCCTTTTCCTTTTTTTTTGTTCCAATTTTACCCAAATTTCCTATTTTAAGTTTAAGAAGGTCCCTCTCACTTGTATTATGTCCATTTAAATATCATCATATTTATAGCTATATCTCATTTTTACGTTATTGATCTTTTTACGATGTCATTCATTTTATTTGTGATTGGGTATTCGTTTTGTTATCTTTATTATCACTAATACGATCATTTCATTTTAGTCTTTATTATTATTATCGTTCCATCAACATTTCCCATTATCACTATTGTAAATTTATTATTTAGTTCCTAATAATGTGTTGTTGTCATGATTTATATTATTTTCATTATATTACCATTGTTGTATCATCGTGATGTTAAGTTAATTAATTTTATGTCGATTCTATCATGTTATATATCTCGTTTGTGTGGTACTCTCGTTTATATTTATTTACATTATTATTATCAATCTTTCCGGTTATCCTTTCCAAACATAGCATGCATTTCGTATTACTAAATTAAAAATATTTTTGTCAATATTATTATTAACTTTATTTTATGTCTATCAACATTATATTATTTTATATAATTATTTTCGTATATACATTTGTCAATTAAAAATGAATTATGTGAATCACGTGTCGTCTTAAATTATTTAAAAAAATCATTACATATATATTGGATCTATAGAGCCATATATTTTATCCTTATAGTTTTCGTTGTACATAGAAAACACATTTCTAAATCCTATATAGTTTATGCTAAAACCAATTTAATTTGTATACATATTCCTTTTATTCTAAATTCATTTACATATATATATATATATACATGCCCATAATTTGCAAATTCAATGTGTTCTTAAAATTATTACATTTGTATTATCTTTGTATTTTTTTATATATATAAGTTATCAATTTTAAAATAATATTCTTCTTAACCTTTTGTACAACATTTGATTTAAAATATTCATTTTATAAAATATATTTCAATAATCACATACATACTCCCATTTTAATTTTGTAAAAGTTTTTAGTTTAATAATTCACATAATGTATATAGTACGTATTCATCCTTTAAAATTTATTCTATACCCATATATATGTTATTCCTTAATTTCTATTTTGTTTTTGTTTTTGCATTTGAGCGTGGTATTAGGTTATATATATAGTTGTGGTATATTATTTTATCTTGTATTGCCATCATATTAGTCCTTATTCATCCATGATTAGGAAATTAATAATGTTTTATTTTGATTATTATATTGTTAATTTATTAAACGAATCATATTAATCTCATTTTAATCCATCATAGCTTCTTATACATTCATATTATCCCGTGTTTTTATTTCTTTTTCGATTTTCAAAACATTGTTTATAACTTATAACCCTTTAAAAACTACTATCCCATTTTATTTCAAACCGAATTGTATATTATAAGTCGCTTTCATAACTATTCGTAGAAATTTCTTAAAGCAGCGAGGTTCGATTTTTTTTTAGCAATTCAAGGAATCGTGCCTCACCGTCTTTGGGTTGCAATTTCTCGTTAAGCTCTAAATAATGAATACCTCTCTAGAATTTCATTCATGTTTTTCTAAAACTTTTCAAAACCAAGGAATATTCGATGATTAGCAATTCGGGAATAGTACCCTATCGTGTTGGGTCGCTATCTCCCATTTGTTCCAAAAACCGAATATCCTTTTTCAATTTCACTCATATTTCCTAAATTCTAAGGCGAGGTAATGTTCAACATCTGAAAGTTCGAGGAATCGTGCCCTACTGTGCTGGGTTTCGATTTCTAATTGAACTAAATAGTTGAGCATCCCTTTGAAATTTCCAAATTATAAATTTTTGGAAGTCGGAATCTATCGCGCTTTCGAGGATATAAAGGATCGCATCCTACCGTGCTGGATGTGGTGCTATATTCTTCTGAAACAAGAAGGTTTTGACGACCAATTCGGATTATTCAAACGTAATAATAAGGAATCTTATTTCAAAATCATTTTAAATCTTAGACACAAGGACAACATTTAATCAATTTGGTACCAATTTTGGGCGTAATGAGGGTGCTAACCCTTCCTCATACATGTAGAACTCCCGAACTGTTTTCTCAAAATTTTGTAGACCAAAATTATAGTTTTAGTAAATTGAAATGTTTTATTAAAATTATCAAATCTTTAGGTGATCCAATCACACCTAAATAAGAAAAGATTGGTGGCGACTCCACTTTCGCTTTCCAAAAAGTCGATCCCCTGTTTTCAAAAAAAAAAAAAATGGTTTCGACAGCTTGGCGACTCCACTGGGGAAAACTAGAGAGTCAAGCCATAAAATCGATTATTTGCTGTCCTTTTGTCAATAAATTGAAAATTTATTTTGAAAATCATGATTTCCTCATTCGCATCCAATTGTATGATTGTTAAGGTTCAGATTTTGTATAATGATATTGCATTGCATTGCATGACCGTTGTGGTCACACCTTCTAAGTGGGAGTAAGAAACTATGCCTTCGTGAGGTTTTCACCTCCGCATGGGCTAGTGGATAGCTTCCTGAATACATCCGTACCTATGATTTGTGAGATTTTCATCTCCGCATGGTCATCATAGGAAATGTATTCCCACAGAACCGAACTCAATCAGTATGAGCCTATAATGGGTGAGGATCGAGAATTCAGCTAGTTCAGTACCCTTACTCTAGAACTAAACCACATATAGAGAACCCTAAGAGCCTTCTTTAGGTGAAGCTAGGTTAAATTATAGTGGTCACCCATATATATATGCTTTAATTATCTTTATTATTCTTGTGTTCCATCGTTAATATTTGAGACTGACTTATCTTGTTTTGATTGTTTTTTTACATAACATTGCATACTAAAAGGAGGTGTCGATTTGCATTCGACTACTAAATTAGAAAGTTTCACATGGAGAATGAATTTCTTAATAAAGTTGAGGACAATGCGTTGTCCGTGCGTGGTCGAGAAGTTGCAATCGAGAAAAGGGATAGCTTGACGGAAGGATATGTATCGAGTTGCAAGAATTCACTCGCGTCAACGCGGCCGCAGAATGAGTTACAAGAATTGAGAGATATTTGGGCTCGTTGGGATGAAGAGGCCAAGCAGTCGTTCTACCAAAGCTATGGTGATATATCTTACTTGCTAGATATTAAGGTGGACAAACACACATTCCGGAGCTATGGTTCAATTTTGGAATCTTCACACACAAGTGTTTCACTTTTGGAGAAGTGGATTTAGTGCCTACTTTAGAGGAATATCTTTGTCTTTGCTCCTAGTGCCAAAGGTGCAAGTTAGAAAGGCTTATGCCAAAGTACTTAATGGCAGGACCTTCTCAAAGAAATTAATGAATATTTCAGGATGAGCGAACCTTGGGTGCTTCTGATTCAACAAAGGAGACAAAGAAAATGTATCCCGTGGGAGAATTTGTGAGATTTGGTTTTAGCACATCCGGATGAACGCAAGAGGATCGATATCTTACGCCTAAGTATCTATGGATTGGTGATTTTTCCTAAAGCTTTGAGACATGTGGATGAGGCGATCACCGATTTATTTGACCGTCTTGAGAAAGGAGTCACGCCTGTACCATAATATTGGCTGAAACGTTCGGATCCTTGAGCATGTGAAAGTCGGGTAATGGGCGGTTTATTGGATGTGCACACTATTGATGGTGTGGTTTCACGGGCACTTTTGGAAGGTAGATAAAGTTTCTTATCAGTCTTTTTCAAACTTATTCCCGTTAAAAGAGGAAGCGACCATACAAAGGAGAGAAGATATCTCGGAAGAGAAATGGATGGAGATTCTTCAAAACCTCAAAGAGGAGGATATAGAATGGAGAGCATTTTGGATGGTTCCTGATGAGATCTGTGTATCGATGTAGGAACTTTGATTGGGTGCCCTTGATAGGAATTTGAGGAGCCACCGGGTATACTCCATTGCTAGCATTAAGGCAATATAAGTCGAGAGCAGTTCATACCATGACTTATGGATGGCTCAATGTGAGTTCTCTTTTAAAGATGCACACTATAAGAAGAAAGTTCGGGAGTTATCTGATGCTTGGAAGCAAACTCGTTGGATGAAGAGGCTGGCTGTTGGTTCCATAGTGACGTCCGAGTATGATGGATGGTTCAAGAAAAGGGTTAATAATAACGTTCCTAGGCCAAGCTTGGAGAACACGCAACCTATGGCAGAACAACTACGAGTCATCCCGTCAGAGTTAGAAATTATCAAACAAGACTTTGAGAGGAAGAGTTTAGAGCTTGGGAAAAAGATTGAACAATTGGAAGAAGAAAAGATGCACCTGAGATTGGATGTTGATGTCCAGAGGTCAGAGGCTGAAAAGTGGAAGAAAGGGAAAACTAAGGCCGAGGAGGATCTAGACAGTTTGAAGACTGACTATAAGAAGTTACGCCTGTCTATGAGGACTGCGGGGTTAGGAAAGACTTCCGAACAATGGCGCCATGAAGTTTGAAAAGAAAAGACTAAGGCCGATCGATGGGAAAGAAAATTTCGAGAAGCTCAGGTACAAAATGAAGAGCTAGAGAAGAGTTTGTCGGAAAGCAGAAACGAACAAGGTAAATTAAAGGCTAGAGTGGCAGAACTCGAAAAGTCTCTTCACCAATACCGAAATCGTAATACTATGATGGAGTTGAGGGCAAGCTTGAGTAAAATAGAAGAAATGAAAGAAAAAGCAGAGAGTTAGAAGCGACTACAAAAAGCTGCGAGATGCGAATTCGATTCTTGAAGCAGTGAGGAGTTGGAAGGAGCGACTTCATCATGCGCAAGACCAAGTCGAAAGCAGAGGACTATATTATGGGGAAGCTATAACCTGCATTCGCGAGGTAGCCGATTGCCTTACAAACCTTGGCGGTACAAGCGGACATCCGAAAGCGTAAAGTGCGAGTTGGAGTCGGATCGGGGGCGAGGAGCTAGCTTCTTTGTTCATGAAAATTAAAGCTCTAAGCATTAGGGCAAAGTCTTATTTGTAACTTTCGGTTTTATGTAAAGATCTTTATTTTCAAGTGAAGTTTCTAAAAGGAATTGAATCAAATTGATGCCTCCTTGCATTCATGCATTTACATTACATCACATCATATGCATTAAAGACCATAAAAAATTCTAATTAATTAAAAATGTTTGATGTCTGAAACCGAGCGAGAATCTCTCGATCATACGCATCCTTACGACACACGAGAACTAAAGCAATGGATAAAAAACTAGAAAGATTAGAGCAAATGCGAGAAAGAGATGCAAGAACAGATGCAAGCACAAGTACAAGTACAAGAACAAGTAGCTAAAATCCAACCCAAGAAATGAGGATCAAATGCTTTAGAGTAGCAGAAAATATGATGGAAGAGTGACCAGATTCATGACTGTCTAATCGACCGGACAAAGGAAAAGGCCCTATGGTTGACACTGGAAATAATAATGAAGATCCCATTTACCCCCGGTTTTGCTCCTGCAAACGCGCAAACACTGACATGAGACACATACGCAGAGGCCATCTATTCATCAAGATCCTCCCTACCCTCCTGGCTTAACCCAGATGAATGCTCAAATACAACTTTGAAGTGCACACACGAAGGCCGTCCCGTGGCGATTAGGCCCAACAATTTCGGGCCGATACCTCAATGCCAATCAACTATCAAAGCAGGCTCGGAGCTCTAATCCAGGAGATAACCACGTTAATCCTACAATCCACGACTTGGACAATATGGCGAGAAAATGAGAAGTCGGGACATCGCTCTCGAAAGAATTAGAAGAAGCGGTGCAAGTGGTTAGAGGAAAGGTTGAGCAATGGAAAATCTTGACTATCATTTGTGGGAGTCGATGCTAAAGATTTGAGCTTAGTCCCAGACCTAGTCCTTCCCTAAGTTCAAAATGTGCAATTTGAAAAATACAATGGAATGAGTCGCCCCGAGGGCTCATATTACTATGTTTTGCGAGCGAATGACTGGGTATGTCAACAACGATCAGCTCTTGATTCATTGCTTCCAGATAGTTTGGTTGGGCGGCATCCAAATGGTACAACCAATTGAGCCGTACTAAGATTAACTCATGGAAGGACTTAGCTCGAACCCTTTATGAAACAATCTGACCATGTGATGGATATGGCCCACAGCGAGATTACGTTGCAAAATATAGAGAAAAGCAAAGCGAGAGCTTCAGCGATGACGCCCAAAGGTGGAGAGAAATGGCGGCGCAAAGTCCAACCACCTCTCTCTAGAGAAAGAAACAACCATGCTCTTTATCAATACGTTGAAGGCTCCATTCATCAACCATATGTTAGGGGCGCTACTAAGAGCTTCCAGGACATAGTGATGTGCGGAGAGAGATAGAGCAACGATAAAGATCTGCGAAAGATTGAGGCAGGTGGTGAACGCTAAAGTCACCCAGAAGGAAGGAAAATGAGGTGAACAACACGAGCTCATATTCTAAGCCTGGTTCATGTGAACCAACCAAGGCGGCGCAACTACCGACCATCGAGGCTCTACAAGACAAGATTCTAACCCAAGGCCCAACAAGGAAAGACTTGATTCACGCCTATCCCGATGTCCTATAAGAACTATATCGAGCTTGTTTGATGCCCATGTGGTATCACCTTTCTACACCGAAACCTCTGCGGCCCCATTCCCAAAATGAGTACGATACAGCGCCAAATGAGTACCACGCAGGTAGTAGCAGGGCACTCGATTGAAAAGCGCATCGCGTTCAAAAAGCTAGTGGAAAAACTCATCGAAATGGGTGTTATCAAGTTCGATGACTCACACAGCCCCAATGTAGCGAAATCCGTTGCCCAATCATAAAGGGTGAATGCGATAATCGAATATGGGAATAAAAGAATCAAGGTGACGTGTGCGAGTGAAAACCCCATTGAGTTGGGTTTGGGAACAAATGGTTGGTAGAGGATTGGTTGCACAACATTCAAAGGAAAAGCCTCGAGAAGCAAGAAAATACTGCGAGTTTCATGAAGATGAAAGTCATGATATCCAGGAGTGTAGTGAATTCAAGTCCATTGTGCAAAATCGATAGACAATAAAGAGATAGAGTTTTACTGAAGAAATCGAAAGAATGTAAAGAAGAAGAGAGAGGTTTACGCCTCGGAAGAAGGAAAAGCGAGAAGGGGTTCGAGAGAGTGAATCATCCAATGGTGATAATTTCACGACCAAGAAATGATAAAACAGGAGTACCAATTACGCCAAAGGTCATAATCTGAGACCTGTTGCTTTCTCTTATAAAGATAGCAAGAGCGTGCCTTGGAACTATGATTGTAATGTGACCATACGAGGAAAGGAGAACCAGTGGCACTTTAGAAGAAGGTCAAGATGAAGGTTTCTACACACACGAGCGGAAGGCGTTATACTCAACACAAGAGCGAGAGAACGGCTAAAGGAAAATCTATAGTTCTTTGAACCGGGGAAAGAAGAGACATCTAAACTGAATCACCGCCAATGAGCCCAGAATGGCGAAAAGGAGGCTAAAGAGTTCTTGAAATTCACGAAGCCACAGTGAATATAGCGTTGTAGAAACAACTAAACAAGCGCTGCCAGCTCGTATCTCAGTGCTAGCATTACTTATGAGCTCAGAGACACATCGGAATGCATTATTGAAGGTGCTGAACGAAACCTACGTCGCGAATGACATCTCTGTCAATAAACTAGATCGCCTTGTCAATAATATAAGCGCCGACAATTTCATATTTTTCAATGATGATGAAATACCTTCGGGAGGAATGGGGTCAACAAAAGCGCTACACATCACCACCCGTTGTAAGAGGTTCACATTGCCGGGAGTATTAATTGATAACGGGTCAGCACTGAATGTCCTACCCCTATCTACGCTGAATAGGTTGCCCGTGGATAATTCCCATATGAAAACGTGCCAAAATGTAGTAAGGGCATTTGATGGCACTGAAAGGAGGGTAATGGGGAGGATCGAAATACCCCTCTTAATCGGCCCAAGCACATATGAGATAGATTTCTTAGTGATGGACATCAAACCCTCTTACAACTGCTTATTGGGAAGGCCGTGGATTCACTCGGCGAGGCGATGATACCATCATCATTACATCAAAAGCTCAAGTTTATAACGGAAGGCCGACTAGTGACCGTGAACGCAGAAGAGGATATCATTGCATCTGTTGCACGAAATGCACCATATGTGGGGGACGGATGAAGAGGCCATAGAATGCTCTTTTCGGTCATTAGAGTTTGTAAATGCGACGTTTGTTGTTGAAGGAAATAAGGTCCCTACACCCAGAATCTCTAAGACCACGAGAATGGGCCTACAACTGACGGTTGGGAAAGGAGCTTTGCCAGGGAAAGGGCTTGGAAGAAGTCTACAAGGGAGGGTCGACGCACCTATGCTCATGGACAAACGAGATCACTTTGGCTTAGGATTCAAGCCGGATGCAAAAGAAGAGAAAGAGCAAGAAAAGAAGCAAGAAACGGAGAAGAGCGCGTTTAAGCGGGGAGAGGTTAAGTGGGAGCCGATGACCTTTCCTCACATCTCCAAAACATTTGTGTCAGGAGGAACCATTTACTCCGAAGGAAGAGTGACAAGGAAAGAATCTTCTAAAGAACTAATGGGAAACTTGAGCATTAACGCCACATACGAGGATGGAACTGGAGAAGAGAATTTATTAGGCATTCACCTTTTTTGAATCGGGAAGTATTCAATAAGCTGATCATGGAGGAGATTCTGTAATCTTTAGAACTAATTGAGTAATGCCCAAAACACACTATTACTCTAAGCCTAGGAGTAATAAGTGCCTTTTGTGTGAAATAGGCTTGTGTTCAAAAAGCATTATTTTAATGAAATGCATCTTTTTGTCTTATCTCGTGCAAATACTCTTTTATTCTTTCATTCATGACCATACTATCCACATCATTCTTAGATTCTTTTGTTCTTTGTATCTTCCTTCATACCTATAACAGGTCTCCGGATATCAATGATATGAGCAACGTTGCTACTAACTCGAGTCTCCTTTTGAGCAAGATATGCGTCTAGAGGGATCACAGGACTTTGAAGATGACCAGAAACGCAACTTGTCCCCGATTTGTTAAGAATGGTAGAACAAGAGGAGAAACAGATCCTACCACCACGAAGAGTCAATAGAAGTTGTGAATTTGGGGATGAACTAGAAAAGAAAGAAGTGAAGGTTGGAGCTTGCATATCCCTAGAAACAAAGCGAGAACCTTATTAAGCTACTCCAAGAGTTCAGGGACGTCTTTGCATGGTCATATCAAGATATGCTGCAGGCTAAATCTTGACGTTGTGGTACATGAGACTCCCCATTAAGGAAGAATGTAAGCGGTTCAACGAAAATCTGCGACGGATGAGACCGATGTCTTATTGAAAATAAAAGAAGAGGTCAAGAAACATTCGATCTTGGTTTCTTACAAGTAGTTGAATACTCGAATGGGTAGCCAACATCGTCCCTGTCCCAAAAAAGATGGAAAGGTACGGATGTGCGTGAGATTACGAGGATCTGAACAAAGCCACCAGAAGGATAATTTCCCATTACCTCACATTGACACCTTAGTGGATAACACAATGAGTTACTCACTCTTCTCCTTCATGGATGGTTTCTCGTACAATCGGATCAAAATGCACCACAAAGACATGAGTAAGACCACTTTTGTAACCACAGCAGGAACCTTTTGCTATAAGGTAATGCCATTCGGATTGAAAAATGCGGGAGCTACATATCGTAGAGCTATGGTAACCTGTTCCATGACATGATGCACAAAGAAATTGAAGTCTACGTTGACGACATGATCGCTAAGTCCCGAACGGAAGAAAGAGCATGTGCGAGTCTTGAAGAAATTATTTTGAGATTGAGAAAATTCAGTTGAAGCTCAATCCAAAGAAAATGCACCTTCTGGGCCAGTCGAAAAATTTCTTTGGGTTTCGTAGTTAGCGAAAAAGGGATTGAGCTTGACCCAGATAAAGTCAAGGCCATACAAAATTACCTCCAGCACTCAAAAGGAAGTTCGGGGATTCTTAGGAGACTAAATTACATCGCTCGGTTTATTTCACAACTGACCGAGAAATGTGACCCCATATTCCGTCTTCTTAAGAAATATAACCACAAGTGTTTGGGATGAGGAGTGCCAAAAGACCTTCGACAAGGTTAAGCAATATTTGTCTAATGCCCAGTCTTGACACCCACCTAGTCCAAATAAGCCACCGTCTTACAGATTTGTGATGTTGAAAATTCTATGGGATGTGTGCTCGGCCAACACGATGAGTCGGAAAGAAGGAAAGAGCGATATATTACCTCGATAAGAAGTTCACCGAGTGTGAGATGAGATACTCGCCAATTGAAAAATTATGTTGTGCCTTAATTTGGACAACTTGAAGGTTGAGACAATACTTGTTGTATCACACAACTTGGCTGATTTCAAATTGGATCCTCAAGTACTTGATGGAGTCGATTGCTTTGAATGGAAGAATGGCCCGATGGCAAATCTTACTCTCTGAGTTTGATATCGTATCGTGAACCGTAAAGTTTGCAAAAAGGAGTGCAATAGCGGACTTTCTAGCCATGAGAGCTCTAGAAGACTATGAGCCTCTGAACTTTGATTTCCCAAATGAAGATCGATGTATGCGTGGCAACCATTGAAGAAAGCCCTCGCGAAGGTCATCCTTGAAAACTAAACTTCGACGGAGCATCAAACGCTATGGGTAATGGAATCGGGGCAGTCTTGGTATCCCCAGACGGAGATCATTATCCCTTCACCAGTAAATTGGATTTTAATTGTACGAATAATATGGCGGAATACGAAGCATGCATTATGGGCATCCGTGCGGCCATAGAACGTAAGATCAAAACACTAGAAGTGTATGGGATTACGCCTAGTGATTTATCAACTCAAAGGCGAATGGGAGGCGAGAGATCCCAAATTGATCAATTACAGAAATCTGGTCCTCGAACTGATTGAAGAATTTGACGACATCGTGTTCTACTACCTCCCTCGAGAAGAAAATCAGATGGCTGACGCCCTAGCAACTTTAGCTTCTATGATCAAGGTGAGCAAACAAGAGGATGTGAAACCGATCCGAATGAGTATTCTGAGGCTCCCGCCATTGTTGCAACCTCGAAGAAGAAGCGAAAAATGATGATCATCCTTGGTACCGCGATATCTGCGATATGTGAAGAATCGTGAGTACCCCTAACAAGCTCACCGAGAATGATAAAAGAACATTGAGAAGATTGGCTAGCGACTACGTCTTGGATGGAGAAATCCTATACAAAAAGAAAAGACCAAGTCTCTTGCTAAGATGCGTGAAGCGCTATTGAGGCTAAGAAAATCTGGAGGAAATTCATGAGGGCGTTTGCGGACACACGCTAATGGTTTTACAATGGCCAGAGCAAATTATGAGGTTTGGTTATTATTGGTCCACCATGGAAGGAGGCGTATTAACTACGCCAAAAAAGTGCCATAAGTGCCAAATCTATGGGGACAAGATTAACGTGCCTCCTTCGCCCCGCATGTTATGACTTCACCTTGGCCCTTTTCGATGTGGGGCATGGATGTGATTGGGCGATCTCGCCAAAAAGCTTCAAATGGGCATCGATTCATCTTTGTGGTCATTGACTATTTCACCAAGTGGGTGGAAGCCGCTTCATATGCTAATGTAACTAAGTCGGCGATTAGCAAGTTCTGAAAAAAGGAAATCATTTGTCGGTATGGAATGCGAGAAAGAATCATATCGATAATGCGTTGAATTTGAACAACAATTACAATAGCGAGGTCTGCAATCAATTCAAGATCGAGACACCACAACTCGTCACCATATCGCCTTGAAAATGAACAGTGCGATCGGCGACCAACAAGAACATCAAGAAGATTGTGGGAAAAATGACTGAAACTTATAAAGATTGGCATGAGAAGCTACCATTCGCCCTCTATGCTTATCGAACATCCGTTCGGACTTCTACCGGGAGCAACGCCTTTCTCTTTAGTCTATGGAATGGAGGCGGTTTACCCATCGAGGTCGAATTCCTTCCCCGAGTTTTGTCGAAGTAAAGTTGGATGACGAGAATGGATCCATCCGTCGACCAATTGAATTTAATTGAAGAAAAGAGGCTAAGGGGCTATTCGCCATGGTCAAATGTATCAAAAACGAATGATGCGTGCTTACAACAAAAAGGTTCGTCCCAGAGAATTCCACGAGGAGACCTAGTATTGAAAAGATCTTACCCATACAAAAGGATTTCCGGAAATGGATGCCAATTGGGAAGGGCCTTATGTGGTAAAGAAAGCCTTTTACGGAGGAGCATTGATATTGACCCAGAAATGGATGGCAAAACTTTACCTAATCCTGTGAATTCAGATTCGGTCAAGAAATACTTCGCCTAAAAAAAAAAAAAAAAAAAAAAACCAAGGTGAAAACTACATAAAGAGCATCTTGAGACCAAGGGGTTTGAATTGAAAACCCATGAAAAGCGATTCAAATTTTGATCAAAAGTGGGAACGTGATACCCAAATTAACAAGGAAGAGGATGTTGCACCTTGGGGCATTTACAAGAGTACTCTAGATCCCCTAAGCACATATTAGGCAAAAAGGGAGTCCTCAAGAAGTTCATACAGAGAAGCTCACGCTGCGATATCTGGGGCACCTATTTTCTTTTCATTCATTTTGTATTCTTACGATGCCAGTTGACTATAATTAATTTATTCCCTTCAAATTTTGTTTCTGACAAATTTCAGTTCTGTCATTATTGTGATCTTTTTAAACATTTTGCATTGAAATGATGATTAGTGGATTAAATGACACTTACACAAAAGAAGTTCTGTATATTACTCTGAAAAGTTTCTAAATAGCACAGGAGCCTGAAGCAGGGCCATTATTTAGAACTAATCCAAACTTAAAGATTGGAAACACTTGAGAAGAAAGAGTTTAAATTTGGGCCACCAATTTGGGTTTTCTGTTCAAAGATCTAAGTTTAATAAGAAGACAGGGTACCGATTCAGTGAAAGAACCTTGACGAACAAAGAGCAATAATAACCTAAACCTTAAAAGGAAATTCATGCTCACAACATGCTGCATTCATACATTTATAGAACATTCATAGCGTAGCTAGTTAGGAACAATCGATTCATTTCGATCGTAGCATCCTAATTCTTTGGCATAAGCATAAATACATGGAACTGATTCCACAGGTCATATCCCTAGAATCAGTAAATTCACAAGCCTCAACCCCCTAGGCGGTAGGGTAATAGGCTGAATTACCAATCATTCCCCCTGAAATGGCGATGGAGCGGCTAAAAGCCACGACAGATCTCCTTGAAGTTTCAGTGAACCTTTTCCCCTGAAATGGCGTTGGAGCGGCTAAAAGCCACGACAGATCTCCTTGAAGTTTCAGCGAACTTTCTCCCTGAAATGGCGTTGGAGCGGCTAAAAGCCACGACAGATCTCCTTGAAGTTTCAGTGAACCTTTCTCCCTGAAATGGCGTTGGAGCGGCTAGAAGCCATGACAGATCTCCTTGAAGTTTCAGCGAACTTTCTCCCTGAAATGGCGATGGGGTGGCTAGAAGCCACGACAGATCTCCTTGAAGTTTCAGCGAAGAAAATCAAAACAAGTCTTATCTCCCTGAAGTTGCAGTGGAGCAGATTGAAGCTATAAATCACAGATCTTATCTCTCTCTGGCTGCGATGAGAAAACAAACCCTATCTCCTCGAAGATACAAGAAGAAGAAGAGCGCTAAAAAGTAAAGGCTCGACACGGCGGGCCAAATCGGTCTTTAAAGGTCTTTGCTCTGTTCTCGTTACACGACAATGAGCAAAGAGGGGCAGCTGTACAGTCCCGATTTTGGCCCAGGCCACAAATGACCAATACCCACTGACCCAAAATAATCCCAAGGCCCAAACTTAAATTTTTTTTCAGACCCTAGACCCAATAACCCACTGGCCCAAATACCCTAAACCCAATCCCAATTACAAGCAAACCCTAACCCAAATCAGAAAAAAAAAAGAAAGATCTAACCCTATTGCCCATTCTAATGCGCCTAGGTCCGCCCATGTCCCTATCGCGCCATCTGGGTGGCCACCTCTCCACCACCAACAACCCTGCAGAGAAAAGACGCAAATTTAATGCAAAACAGTGAAGGAAACAGAGAATTTTGGTAAAAAAATCGACTCTATAAAAGCTAAAAAGAGAGAGATGGGGGCCTTTTTTCTTCTTCTTTTTTTTTTTCTTTTACTGCTTCTTTTCTAACAAAGAAAACACAAAGATTGTAACGCAAAAACCGAATATTGAAAGGTGATTATTTCTAAGTGTTTCGATCTATTCTCTCTGACTCAATCTCATTCTTCAAGATTTACTTATTATTGCATAGCAAAGATAAAGAAATAAAAAAGAAAGACAAAATTGTACCTTGTGGGGTTACGGATCCCATCGGATTCGGGGATATCGGAGCACGGAAAAGATCCCACGGTTAAGGCTGTTGTCCCTCGAGGCCCGAATCTACTCGTCACCGTTGACGGAAGTAGATCGGCGCCTAGGAAAGGGGCTTGAAGGTCCAATGGCGCCTCTTGGTTCGGCTGAATAGGGAGGGAGAAAAGGGGTCTTTAGGGGTTCTGTTTTCAAATGAGTTGAAAGTGATTTAGGGTTTTTTTTTTTTTAGTCTTTCTGAAACAAGGGAAACGGCGTCGTTTAAACCGATTCCCATGGCTTCAAAACGGCGCCGTATGGCCCTTACCCTCGCGACCCGATCTAACACCCAAGGGATCCGCGTGTTTCGGCCTTTGAGGGCAAATTGCGCCTTAGGCCCCTCCCCTTTGCACGCGAGATCGATCGCACCTTGGCTGTTCTGTTTCGTTTTCTTAAATTAGCCCTGTGATTTGCACGCGTTTGCACTTTAGTCCGCATCCCTGCTCTGCATTGAAGAGCTTGGTTTATTTCCAGTTCTGGTCCCTGTGTGTTGACGCGCGTCGCAGATTGATCCTCCTTTAACTACTTTATCTTTAAATCGGCCCATTTGCTTTAATTGTGTTTTAATTTGATCCTTTTCCTTTTTTTTGTTCCAATTTTACCCAAATTTCCTATTTTAAGTTTAAGAAGGTCCTCTCACTTGTATTATGTCCATTTAAATATCATCATATTTATAGCTATATCTCATTTTTTACGTTATTGATCTTTTACGATGTCATTCATTTTATTTGTGATTGGGTATTCGTTTTGTTATCTTTATTATCACTAATACGATCATTTCATTTTAGTCTTTATTATTATTATCGTTCCATCAACATTTCCCATTATCACTATTGTAAATTTATTATTTAGTTCCTAATAATGTGTTGTTGTCATGATTTATATTATTTTCATTATATTACCATTGTTGTATCATCGTGATGTTAAGTTAATTAATTTTATGTCGATTCTATCATGTTATATATCTCGTTTGTGTGGTACTCTCGCTTATATTTATTTACATTATTATTATCAATCTTTCCGGTTATCCTTTCCAAACATAGCATGCATTTCAGTATTACTAAATTAAAAATATTTTTGTCAATATTATTATTAACTTTATTTTATGTCTATCAACATTATATTATTTTATATAATTATTTTCGTATATACATTTGTCAATTAAAAATGAATTATGTGAATCACGTGTCGTCTTAAATTATTTAAAAAAATCATTACATATATATTGGATCTATAGAGCCATATATTTTATCCTTATAGTTTTCGTTGTACATAGAAAACACATTTCTAAATCCTATATAGTTTATGCTAAAACCAATTTAATTTGTATACATATTCCTTTTATTCTAAATTCATTTACATATATATATATATATACATGCCCATAATTTGCAAATTCAATGTGTTCTTAAAATTATTACATTTGTATTATCTTTGTATTTTTTTATATATATATATAAGTTATCAATTTTAAAATAATATTCTTCGACCTTTTGTACAACATTTGATTTAAAATATTCATTTTATAAAATATATTTCAATAATCACATACATACTCCCATTTTAATTTTGTAAAAAGTTTTTAGTTTAATAATTCACATAATGTATAGTACGTATTCATCCTTTAAAATTTATTCTATACCCATATATATGTTATTCCTTAATTTCTATTTTGTTTTTGTTTTTGCATTTGAACGTGGTATTAGGTTATATATATAGTTGTGGTATATTATTTTATCTTGTATTGCCATCATATTAGTCCTTATTCATCCATGATTAGGAAATTAATAATGTTTTTATTTTGATTATTATATTGTTAATTTATTAAACGAATCATATTAATCTCATTTTAATCCATCATAGCTTCTTATACATTCATATTATCCCGTGTTTTTATTTCTTTTTCGATTTTCAAAACATTGTTTATAACTTATAACCCTTTAAAAACTACTATCCCATTTTATTTCAAACCGAATTGTATATTATAAGTCGCTTTCATAACTATTCGTAGAAATTTCTTAAAACGAAGGCGAGGTTCGATTTTTTTTTAGCAATTCAAGGAATCGTGCCCTACCGTGCTGGGTTGCAATTTCTCGTTCGCTCTAAATAATCGAATACCTCTCTAGAATTTCATTCATGTTTTTTTAAAAACTTTTCAAAACCAAGGAATATTCGATGATTAGCAATTCGGGAATAGTACCCTATCGTGTTGGGTCGCTATCTCCCATTTGTTCCAAAAACCGAATATCCTTTTTCAATTTCACTCATATTTCCTAAATTCTAAAGGCGAGGTAATGTTCAACATCCGAAAGTTAGAGGAATCGTGTGCCCTCTTGTCAAGGTTTCGATTTCTAATTGAACTAAATAGTTGAGCATCCCTTTGAAATTTCCAAATTATAAATTTTTGAAGTCGGAATCTATCGCTTTCGAGGATATAAAGGATCGCATCCTCTGTCTTTGGATGTGGTGCTATATTCTTACAAAACAAGAAGGTTTTGACGACCAATTCGGATTATTCAAACGTAATAATAAGGAATCTTATTTCAAAATCATTTTAAATCTTAGACACAAGGACAACATTTAATCAATTTGGTACCAATTTTGGGCGTAATGAGGGTGCTAACCCTTCCTCATATGTAACCGACTCCCGAACCTGTTTTCTCAAAATTTTGTAGACCAAAATTATAGTTTTAGTAAATTGAAATGTTTTATTAAAATTATCAAATCTTTAGGTGATCCAATCACACCTAAATAAGAAAAGATTGGTGGCGACTCCACTTTCGCTTTCCAAAAAGTCGATCCCCTGTTTTCAAAAAAAAAAAAAAATGGTTTCGACAATGATCATTGGGAGAAGAAGTTTCATGATGTTCGAGTGCGGGAGGACGTTTTAAAAAAGAGTTTGTTGGAAAGCCAAAATAAAAAAGAGAGGTTACAAGCTCGAATAGCTGAATTAGAAAAATCACTGTATCATCATCGTAGCCGTAACTCCGTGATTGAGTTAAAGACCAGTTTAAGCAGGATCGAGGGGTTAAAAGAGGAAATAGGGAAACTCGAGACTGCACTATAAGATAGCAAAATTCGAGTGGAACTCCTTGAGGAAAGCAATGAACATTATAAAGAACAACTTCTTCGCTCTCAAGATCAGATCAGAAATAGAGATTATGTCATAGGCGGGGCTGTGGCTCAAGTTCGAGAGGTAGCCGATCATTTGGAAACCTTGGCAGTTCAGGCCGATATATTAAGCTTAAAGTACGAGTCAGAATCAGATCGAGGCCGAAACTTAACTTGGCTTCTCAGGAAGGTTAAGGCTTTGGGCATTAAGGTAAAGTCATATATGTAATCATCCGTTCTATGTAAAGAAAATTTTCTTCTAGTAAAGTTCTTCTAATGAAATTGAATCAGAATCAATACCTCTTTTTGCATTCATTCATTTCATTACATTTCATCATATGCATTAAATTTCACGAAAAGACCCTAATTAAATAAAATTATTTCAGAAGTTAATTTGGAAGCCAACAAGAATCAACCAACCGAATACCGCTACAATACTCGTCGCAAGACCAAAACAATGGATTAGAGATTAGAAAGATTAGAACAAATGCAAAGGGATATGCAAGAGTAATTACAAGCACAGATGCAAGAGCAGTTAGCTAAAATCCAACAAGATATGAGGGAACAAATGCAAAAATTCCAGAATAATATGATAGGCCAGTTGGCGCAGTTGTTGGCTAAGGAACACGAAAAAGGGAAGAACACTATGGGGAATGATAATAAAGACCCTATCTATCCTCTGGGCTTTGCTCTGATAAACACTCAACCACAACCAGAGGTGCACCCACGAGTCGTACCCGTTACTATTAGGCCTCAGCAATACCAGGCTGGTGTCTCGGCACCAATAAACTTTTCAACAGGCTCGGGCTCTAATCCAGGGGATAATCCATCCAATCCCGTTGTCACTGACCTTCATAACGTGGCAGAAATAGAAAAGGCAGGAGTAGATCTGCCGAAGTAACTTGAGGACCGATGGAAGTGGTTAGAGGAAAAATTCAAAGCAATAGAGACTGCTGATTACCGCTGCGGGATCGACGCTAAGGACTTGAGCTTGGTCTCGGATTTGGTGTTTCCGCCAAAGTTTAAGACTCCAAAATTTGAGAAGTATAATGGGACGAGCTGCTCTGAAGCTCACTTTACGATGTTCTATCGAAAAATGACAGGATATGTTAACAATGATCAACTGTTAATTCACTGTTTCCAAGACAACTTGATCGGGTCTGCGGCCAAGTGGTATAACCAGCTAAGCCGTGCCCAAATTAGTTTATGGAAGGACTTGGCTCAAGTTTTCATGAAACAATACGGTCACGTGACGGATATAGCACCCGACAGAATTGCTCTACAAAACATGGAAAAGAAGCCAAGTAAGAACTTCAGATAGTATGCCCAACGATGGAGGGAGATAGCAATGCAAGTCCAACCACCCCTCTTGAAGAAGGAAACGACCATGCTCTTCATCAATACTCTAAAGGCCCCATTCATTAACCACATGTTGGGAAGCACTACTAAGAGCTTCTCAGACATAGTAATGTCTGGGGAGATGATAGAGAACGCAGAAAGATGCGAGAAAATTGAAGTAGGGGAAAGTGCCAAGAGATCAGCTCCAAGAAGGAAAGAAAATGAGGTGAATAATGCGAGCGTATACAATAAGAGTTTTTCCAAGCCAGTCACAGTGAGCCAGCCGAGAGCAGTGACTACTAGCCATCAAGGCTCTACAAGACAAGATTCTAACCCGAGGCCTAACACGGAAAGAGTTCAATTCACGCTGATCCCAATGACGTATAGGGAGCTTTACCAGAATCTGTTCGATGCACATGTGGTGTCCCCATTTTACCTGAAACCCATGCAACCTCCATTCCCTAAGTGGTATGGCGTGAACGCTCAATACGAATACCATGTGGGAATCCTGTGACATACGATTGAGAATTGCACTACTTTAAAAAAGATATTTGAAAGGTTCATAAAGATGGGCATTGTAAAGTTCGATGATCCTACTGGACCTAATATGGCAGGGAATCCGTTGCCCAGTTATTCAGACAAATGGGTAAAAGCGATAACTGAAAATGGAGGGAGGAGAACCAATATAGAGGTATCAGAGGTAAAAACCCCACTGAGTTGGGTTTGGAAACAAATGGCCAATGGAGGATTAATCAAGAGACCTTTAGAAGAGAAGCCCAAAAGGGCAAGAAAATACTGCGAATTTCATACTGAGGAGGGTCATAACATCCAAGAATGCACTGAGGTCAGATCCATAGTGCAAGGTCTGATGGACAATAAAGAAATAGAATTTTACGAAGAAATCCAAGGATCAGAATGAGAGGTTTGCGCCTCAGAGGAAGGATCAACGAAAATGGTCCAAAAAGTTAATCACCCTATAGTGATTATCTCGCGACCAAGGAACAATTTTTGGCCCAGGTCAATAAACCCAAATAATAAACAATTAAAAAGTCCATTTTTTAGTCCATTTACAATATATATGTGGCCCAACATTTTAAAACCCATTAAAACCCAAACTACCCCAAGCCCAATCATAACCCTAGCCCGTTACAAAGAAAACAACAGGCAACCCTAGGGCTAATCCCTTTTGCAGCTGCCGCTCCTCACCATTGGCCACTTCGCACGGCACCTTCCCCACACGCCATCATGCCTACTCACACGCGCCCTGGCCGCTCACGTCACCTGCAAAACAAAACCAACAAGCAAGCAAAAGAAAGACAACGAACAAAAGGACAAAAAACGGAAGCAAACAACAAAGAAAAAATAATGGAGAAACAGACAAAGAATAGAAACAAAACGAGTGTATATTCGACTATAAAGTCGACTCTTGATCACTTTGTATTTTTTTACGCATATTAAGCAATCAAAAAAAGCAAAATAGAAGCAAAAAAAAGGTTGATTTTGATTTCTATTTTCGTGTTCTTTTCGTATTTTTATATTTTATATCATATTTTTATTAGACATTTATTCTTTAAACAAAAAAAAGAAGGAAACACTTACCTGGACCGCACCAGAGTCGCGCCGTCGGAGCCTCATCTCTGTTGACGGAGTTAATTCTAAAAAGGGGGTAAAAAGATCTCCTTCTCTTTCGTTTTTGGGCTAAAAAGAATGTGGCCCTTGAATGGCTTTGAAACGGGGCTAAAAAAAAGTGTCCCTTGCGACTCTAACCACCACCCACGGTGGAGTCGGGACGATGGCGGCGAGGATGGGTCTCAAAACCCTAGCTGCAAGAGAGAAAGGGGGAGGGAGAGAGAGCAAAGAAGCTCTCAGCTTTGTAAAAAAAACTGGGCTGGAAATGAAGTAAAAAAAAAGTTTTTGGTTTAAGTGACAAAGGCAAAACGGCGCCGTTTGGATGATTGGGTTCAGAGGCCAAAACGACGTCGTTTTGAGCCTCTGACCTGTGCACCCGACCCGATTTAAAGGGGGATCCACGTGTGTTGCATCTGATGGGCTATTTACGCCCGCGGTCCTTCCGCATTTTTGACCCTTTTGATTTAATTCTTTTTGTTTTCCTTTTATTTTTAAATTTGACCGCGTAATTTTACCTCTGTTTCAATTCAGTCTTCAGGCCATTTGAAGAAGCAGGCCCTTGAAACGCTGCACATAAGGGGTTGGGAATATTTCCCAATCAGTCCCTCAAGGTCTCAGAGCGTTTTAAATAGGCCCGTCGCCCTATTTTTTGCTCGAATTTTCCCCTTTAATTTTATTCAGATTTTGATTTAGTCCTTTCTAAATACTTGCATTTATTTTATTCGAATTTAGACCCTAAATTTGCATTTTATTTGTAATTTAACCCTTTTTCATAAATTTGGACTCTTTTTTTTTCATTATTTGTTTTAAACTATTTTTTTTATCTTAAATTTCATAATTAAACTGTTTTAAATTATTTCATATACTATACACTTTAAATTGTTTTGTACATTATTTATTTTAAATTTGTTTTATTTTAGATTTTTTTCTACATATTAGTTTACTTAAACTATTTTATGTATCATTTATTTAAAATTGAGTTATAGTGTTCATTTCAAATTGTTATTGTATATATATATATATTTTAAAAAAACTAGTTACTTTAAATGGTTTTATTACATATTATTTTAATTTATTTTATAAATTGTTTATTTTACGTTTTATATATGCTATGTATTTTAAACTTTTACATATTATATATTTTAAATTCTTATATATATTATGTAGTTCAAATTATTTTATATGTTATTTATTTTTAAAAAAAATTATATTGTTTATTTCAAACTGCTTATTTATTATTCACTTTAAATTTATATATATTATTTATTTGGGACTTTTTATTTATTCGTTTTGAATTGTTCTTATACATTATTTATTTTAAACCATTATTTACTTGAAATTGTTTTATATTATTTTATTTATTTCATTTTCTTCAATTGTTAATATTGGATTTTAAGTAACATATGCCATGTAATTATTGCCATTGTGTGTTATAATTCGCTCATCCGTATTTTCATATCATTGTTATTCACTTGTATAATATTGTATCCATGCATTATTATTCTATGCACATTACGATATTTTTATTTCATGTCATCGTACCGTGTATTAAGCTTCAATGTTTTATCCAATATGGATCGTCCCATTTTTACTTCAAACAAATAACGCATGTCGTTTAAATATTGTATTCATTATCATTCAAAAATAAAAATTTCAAAACGAGGCAATGTTTTGCGTTTTGGAACATCGAAGAATTGTGCCCTAACTTACGGGGTTTCGATTTTCTCGTTGATTCTAAATAGCCAAATACCCTTTTGAGTTTTAAAATACACGGAATTCCAATTAAAATTAAAGATAAACTTGCGCTCGGGAGTTCATGGTATTGTGTCCTAACTTACGAGATATGATACCCCGATATCTCGAGACAAGGAAATCTTTAGCAATCGTTTTGACCTAATTCAAGTATTTTTTAAATCAACGTTAATAAAAAAGGATCGTATTTCAAATCAATTCCTGATTTTTTAACTTTCGACATTAAGACACTAACTAATCAATTCGGTACCAATTTTCGGGCGTGTCGAGGGTGCTAATCCTTCCTCGCACGTAACCGACTCCCGAACTCATTTTCTCAAATTTCGTAGACCCAAAATCGTTGTTTTAGTAAAAAGAAATATTTTATTAAAACAATCAAATTTCTAGGTGATCCGATCACACCTAAATAAAAAAGATTGGTGGCTACTCCCGTTTTTCGTTTTCATTTTCAAAACCAAGTCGATTCCCGTTTTTAAAAAAAATGGTTTCGACAAATATTATTTAACAAAATTTGAAGGTTGTTTTTATAAATATTTCTAAAAAGTAATAAATTTTCAAAAACTTTTAAATTATTTTAAATATAAAATATTTATTTCTATATCATAAAAATTTAAATTAATTATATATTAAATAAAAATAGAATTCAATTCAATTTTGAATAACTATGAGTTTTTATAATTGTTGTGAAGTGAATTTTCGATTTGATGAGGGTGTCTTCTCTACCCTACCTTTACATATTTGTTGACCCTTTTAATTACACAACAAAATGTAATCATGGAATAGTGAAATGCCTACTAATATGATCGTGTTACAAATTGTGTCTTTTCATATCATCAATTGATTTTTATATTATATAAAGTAAGGGCTAGTATAGATAAGTTGCCCTAATTGATTTGAACAAAATAATAATTTCAAAAAGTCAAACAAATTAGAATAATGAAGGATTTTAATAATAATAATAATAATAATCAACGATTTCAAATCGCATGAATTGGAATAAGATCAATGAATTAGTTTATATTTTGGTGTACCGTAATTTTAAAAAAGTTAGATACATTGGATTTGGAGTGGTTTAGATACATTGGATTTAATTATGCTTTTAATCTCTATTTTTGAAATTTAGCATCTCAATTTCTTATTCTTTGGTTTTTGAAATAAAAAATATTTGGTAAATAAAAATAAAATTTATTTTCAATAATGAAAATATAAAAATACATTTGGTACTATTTTATCAAAGGCAAATTGTTAACAAAAAAAAAAACAAAAAAATTCCATTTTATTGTGATTGAAAGACAATAAAGGTTTTAAGTTAAAATAGGAAATAATTTGGATTTCATAAGTAAAAATTATCTAAAAGGAAATGACATCATTGATAAAATAATACAAATTTAATTAGAATTTTAATTAAAATTTTCATATTTAATAGTAAATATTTTTACTAGGGATTAATAGAAGATGATGATTTCCTTGGGGTAAAGAATTAAATATATTTATGAAAGAAAAAGGGATTTTTTTTTTTTTTGAAAAAAAGAGTTTAATTTTCACCATAGATTGAATCCTGATCCAAGTGTTTAAAAAGTGTAGTTTTTAAAAAATTTTAGTGTAGTGTAGATGGATCTCACTATTTTTATATGATAATCATTTTATGTTTAAGTAAAAAATAATTTAAATTAATAAAATATTACTTATTAACAAATTTGAATAGTTTAAATTGCAATGAAAATACAATCCAAGATGAATATAAAGTATAATTTAATATCTGTTCTACTTTATCTATTCATAATTTTTATTTACTTTTATTTATATAATAATATATATAATAGTTTGAATCAATTCAACATGATTATAGAATATAATTACATATTTATAGTAATTTATTTATTTAAAATTTTAGTTTTAATCTACTAGTAAAAATATTTTCCTATGTCTAGGTAAGAAATAATTTAAATAATAAGTTTTTTTTTTTTTTACCTATCGTCAATCAACATTGTTCTTGTTTGTCAATTTATTTCAAATATTTGAATTTTGTCACAACATCATTAAACATTATATTTGAATTTTGGTTATGTGATATTTAAATAAAAATAAAAATTTGAATAAAAATTAAATATCATAAAATTATCTTCTATCTATTCTCGTTATCATTTTCATTCGAATGTGAATCAAAATTTCCTCTACAAAAGAATAATACTTCATTGAGAACCACAAATTTAACACTCCATTTATTTTGAGATACTTGTGACTTATTCTAATGCTAACAATAAACCCTAATAAGTAATACAACAAATTAAAATTTCCCCGTGACTACTTGAATGTTCATGCATCTATTTATAGTATTAAATTATAATTATAACACTAATTAGATGATAATAAATCTAAAATAATTGATTTAATCAATCACTAGTAAGGAACAAATCAGTAATTACTAATTAAGTGGTATAAGAGTTGTTGTATGAATTTATTATAAAAAGTTAATTTAGTAATATAAATAATTCAAAAGTTTGGTTTTCAGAACAATGTGTTCCCTAAATTCTCTATTAGTTTAAAAGATATAATCTATACCATATACAATCACTTTTAAAAGTTATGAAATATTAATTTAATTAGAAAAAAGAATGAAATTTATTAGTATGTGATTTACTTCTACCAAGTTTATTTCAAAGGTAAGATATATTAACAAAAAGGAAACTATCCACTTCAAATAACTTTCTTGCTGGTGATCTATAAATTATAAATTATTCATTATTTATTTTAAAATGCTTTTAAATTCCATTATTTTTATAATTTATATCTCATAATTATAATCTATTTTGAGAGGAAACTAGCAAGCATTAATAGAGATTGTGTTGTGTGTGTATATATAACTTTATGGTCTTCAAATAATAAATAAATAAATAAATAAAATCAGATTTGGAAAAGAAATTGAGGATTGTTTCTTTTCCTAACTTTCCTCCACCAGCGGTCATGAAAGTGAAAACAATGATTGTCTTTCAAGTGACAGTTCCTTCAAACATCACGAGCTAACTATGGAGAGATTGGCGGTGTTTGTAGAAGAGAGTGGAGGGTGGTATTTCGGCATAGCTATCGAGAGACCAACTGTTTAGCCAAACTGTGACAGGGATGTGGCCCAGGTCTGAGATGTTTTGAAAAACATTGGGAGTATTATTGGAACCTCCTGTTGCAGGAAATGTCTTTTGTTGTTTTGAATCTTTGATGCTTTTGTTAAGTATTGATTATCTAAAAATATTACAAAAAAAAAAAAAAAAAAACGGGGCCTTCCAAGATCGGTTAACCTAATTTTGAACCAACATAGAAAATTAGCAAGAGCGAATGGCTAGCCTACAAATCAACCCACCTCGAGTTAAGGGACGGCATTAACTAATTTAATTAATATCATCTAAAATAAACTTGAATTCCATTTTTTATATCAAAATTCTCCAAAGAATACCCAATATTACATCCATTTTTTATTATCTTTGAAACATTTGAATATATTTATTTTGCTTATACCAATGGGTAGGTTTCATTTACAAAACTTGAGAGTCAACGGTATATGCATGCATTTTTACATAATTTTCACATTTTATATAAATAGGGATCACATAATTGTCATTTTCATGTCGAAATGTTGACTTAGCCAATGAAAGGAGTTGTTAGAAACCCTAGCTACTTGAATTTCCTAAAAAAGGACCCAAACCATTTCTTATTAATTATAAAATGAGTTTACTTTTTCTATCTTGTTCTCATATACTTTTCTTTCATCCAGTCTCGTTATCATATACCTAATCCAAATACTTTTGTTTTTAGCATATATATTCTATAATAACAACAATGAAATATATAAATAGACACATAAAAATATCCTTATTTTATTTACTATTATTGAAATCTTTAGATTTCATATTAGCAAATCGACACATACTTAAAAGTATGTAATAAAAATATTAAAAATATATAACACATGTCACAATATGAAGTAGAAGAAACTATGAATAAGAGGTTTAAACTAGTTCATTTAAAATGTCGCATCTTTAGATTTGAATTTCAATATTTACTATTTTCCCCTCCCTATTTAAAATGTCACAATATATATGCATGTTATTATTTAAGTGTATAATTAAATTGGTATTACGAGTTAATTTGGCATTAGCTCGATAAGAAAAAACACTAAAAATATATATTTTTAAAATAATAAATATTTTTATGTGGTATTCTCTTTTTATATTTTTATATAAAATATTCCAAATAAAAACAAGCATTGTGGAATTTGAACCTATGAATTCCAAGTTTTTCTAATTCTCAATTTTAACCTTTCAACTAAAGTTTTATTAATATTCTATACAATTTTTTAAATAAATTTTATATTTCACTCATATTGTAGGTGTGCTATGTAGATATAATATCTATAAATAATGAGTTATAAACTTAGAATGTATATTTGATGTGATGTTAGCATATAAATTTACACATTGATAATATATCATACAATTTCATTTATTAAAAATATAGTTAGGTTAAAATATGACATAGGTCCTTATACTCTTCACAAATGTTTTTCAAATTCCAAAATTCAGGTTTAATTGATAACACTGTTTTTTTTTTCTTTCAAATTTGTTGGTATGACAATTTGAAATTAAAAAAAAAAATCTCACTTAGTAGCAATGTAAATAAAAAAATGATATTGTAATGAACCTAAATTTAACAACATAATTTTAAAAATGCTAAGAGTTAGACATGAATTTTAAAATCGAAAAATAAAAAAACTAAATTTCTAAAAAAAAATTCTAAATTTACAAAAAAATACAAAAACTTATCATAGTTATATAGTTATATATTAATATTATCATGTAGTTACAGAAATGTATAAATTTATATATTTTAATACAAACCCAATAAACTTATTTGATAATGATTGCTCAAATAAGAAAAATATTATAACAACTGATGTATATATAATGTTTAATTGTATGTGGGAGGTTTTACATATTTAATTAAATGTATACCTAGTCAAAGCTCAAAAGAAAAGGTTTTTGTAAAGACGAAACTTAACAAAAATTACTGTTAGTATTTCTATTGTTTCTCATGAAAATGCTTTCGAAAAGGGGTACATTTTAGTCTAATCTAAACCTTCAACTTCACGACAGAAAATAATTACAATATGGTTACAAATAATTATATTAGTTATAGTCTGTCTGGTATGGTGGAAAGCATGGGGATAGAAGGGTAGGTACGGGCTCTGATCTTCAGAAAACGTAAAATTGTTGTTTTAGTCTCTTAAAAGAGAATTAAATTATAAATTAATATATGATAAAATTATACTTTAACATCCTAAAAAATAAAAATAAAATTATTTAGTCCCTTCAAAAATAATGAATTCATAAATTAATTTTGACATCTCAAAAATTTATAATTCAACTTCAGCCCCCTAAAAAAATTTCTAAATGGCTTCTGATGGAAATTAGTCATTTTTTGGGGAGTCTAATCCATTGAAAAGTATTTCTAACTTTTGGTATATCAAATTTTATTTATTTTCCTTGGCAATGTAATTCCCAATGTGAGAAAGTTACTTTCTCATGTACATTGAAAAGTTAAAAAATATTAAGATAAATTAACCCTATTTTATATTGGTTTAGCGTATTAGTTTACTAATAAACATAAAAACAAGAAGCTATTACTTTCTTCTTTTGTCCTACTACTTGATTTTCTCTATTACTTCAACAGATTCTTTGCAAGTATTATGTATGCATAATTTTTTTAATTTATTTCAAAACAAGTTTTATATTTAACTGATTTTATAAGTGTATTATTATATTTAGAAAATATATGTAGGACAAAATTGAAACAATTTTGCTTTCAATCAAGATAATAAATTAAAAAATATATCAACTAAAATTTATTATTAAACATTTAATCCAAATATTTGTTAAAAATAAAGTTTATTATAAAAATTAAATACATGAATAGTATCTTTTATTAAAGGGTAAATTCGTAAATTATCATTACATTTTAAAGAAAGTACTTAATGAACCGAGCATGATAATGTAACTTTCCTAGGATTTTGATCAATACTTTCTAATGAATACCAAACATTATAAAGTAAATTTCCCAGTAATCACATTCCTAGCAATCACATTCTAAGGAATCGCATTCTATTGGATTCATAACATAGGAAAGTACCAAACGCTATGTTTTGCTTTCTTAAATTATAGTAGAAAACGAGGTTGTTTGTTAGTGCTAGTTATAATTGTTGGTTGCAATGTCAATTGTAACTTAAGAAATGTAGCGACGTAAAAATTTCAGTTTCGGGTCGCTAATTGTGGCGATTTATTAAAAACTTAAAAATTAAAATTTGGTTTTAAAAATAAACCGGGAGTCGCCACCGATCTTTTTTCTAGGTGTGATCGGTCACCTATTAGATTTATTTTCTTTAGAAGCAAAAAAAAGGCCGAGTTAAGGTCTATGTCAAAAACCCGAGAAAAGTTAGGGTTCGGGAGTCAGTTACGCGCGAGGAAGGTATTAGCACCCTCGAGACGCCCAAAATTGGTATCTCATAAAAACATATTGTCTTGATTTTCAAAAATTCGGGTTCAATGTAACAGTTAGTCGTGATCCGATTAAAAGAAGAGAAATTTTGGTTTATTCCGCTTTTGAGAAGGGTATATCGTTTTAACACGAGTCAATTGACATTCACCCAACATAGCGATGAACTCGATGACTTAATGTTAAATCGATATAGTGCCTTATGTATTGAAATGAATAAAACAACGAATAAATATTTTAAAATGATGAACAACGGGAAATGTATAAAAATGGGCGGAAACGAAAAAGATAATAGTCGGAAATACATCAATATATATAATACATACAACATGAATATTACAATGACAATGCGTGATATTAAACATAATAAGAATTAAACATGAAATAAAAACAAATAATATATATAAATATATAATAATGATATTAAGAAAATGTATGAAAATATGTGTATAAGATTGTATGAAAATACATAACTTCGATATTGAAATGTACATAATATATGTAAACATAATATATTAAAACGTGCATACATAACGTATAATAATATATACATAATATAGTATTAAGATAAAATAATAAATTATAATAGTGAAGATAATAAATGTAATGATATATAATGATATATACAAATAATATCGTATGTACAAAGCGTATGTATACATAATATATAAAAATACAATATGAAGGTATATATGTAATGTATAAAAATGCATAATAATGTTGAAAATATGTAATATTACGGAAACATATGCGTAATAAAAGCTATTAATATATTACATAGATATTTATATATACACATAAAAAAACCAGCAATAATATTACTTAAGTATACACAAATATATTAAATATGTACACTTATTATAAATATATAAATATATACCAGCATGAACTAATAATAATAATTATTATAATAATATTATTATTGTAAGAAATAAACATAGCATTAATAAAATACTATAATAAAATAAATAAGAAATATTAAATATGAAATTATGTATATATATTTATACGTACATAATATATATTAATACATGATAGTAATAATAATAATAATAATAATGCTAATAATATATAAAAAAATAAGGAAATGAAAATAAAAGGGATAAGGACTAAAATTAAACCAAAAACAAAGTTATGGGGCAAATTTTAAAAAGAAAACGAAAATAAAGGGCCTATTCGAACACGCGGACAACTCTGGGGGATTAAAAGCGCAATTTTCCGAGCCATTTAAAACGCTGCGCAGGTAAGGGGACCAAATTGAAAACACTGAAAAATTAGCGGGCTAGATTACAAAACACAGTAAACCTAATTGTAGACCCAAAAGAAAGCAGAGGGGCTAACTGCGCAAATAGCCCCTCCCTTAAAAAAACACGCGGATCCTAGCCCCAATGGGTCGGGTCTTCGGTCATACTCTAAAAACGACGCCGCTTTGGGGTTAAATGGCGACCCAAAACGACGCTGTTTTGAGGTGCTATAAAAGGGCCTAAAATCTGAAAAAAAATCATTTGAGAGGGAGAGGAGAAAAAAAAAAACAGAGAGGGAAAGAGAGAAGAGGGAGAGAAGGAGAGGGCTCTCCGGCCAGGGGTCATCGGTCCGCCATCGGACCTTCACTGCAGCCGCAGCGCCACCACACACATGGTACGGAAAAGGTAAAAACTGATTTTTTCTTCTTCTTTTTGTTATTTTTTTATTGTTTGTATTATATTTTATGTTTTTATTAAATAAAAATAAATATGTATATACATGTATGCTAGTATCGAAAGAGATAATGAGAAAAATGCAACCTTTATTTTCCTTGTTTGCTTGAATCCACTATCTTTTGCTTTTGAAATCTATATTTTCCTTTGATGTTTTACAAAGAAGAAAGGAAGAGAAAAAAAAGGCCCTTTAACAAACGTTTTCATTCGGCTTTATAGCCTCTGTTGCAACTTCTTTCTATCCTTTTTTTCTCCCCTCTTACTTTATGTCCCGTCCTTTTAATTGTTTGCATGGACTATGGCTAGGCCGAGTGACAAGGGCGGTGGTCATCGGCGGTGGAGGCAAGTGGGAGGGGTAGTTGTCTAGGGTTTCTGCAATTGGGCCAAAGGGGGTTAGTGGGTTAGTGTTATGGGTGTAAACGGGCTTCTGGGTTTTATTTAATATTGGGGTTTTTTAGTTGGGTTTGGGTCTAAGTTTAGGTGGGCTTTAGGTTTGGATATGGCCCAAAATTGGCTTACTACAAGAAATACTTGATAGGATATTATAACTTGCCATTTTTAATTGGCATGTTTTGATTAAAACTGTTTACATCTTTAATTGTTGGTTTTGAAAACATTTAACAACTTATCTATGACTTAATGTGAAAGAATCAAATCAAGGTAGGATTTGATTCAATCTTTCAATACAACTTAAGTTCTCTTAAATAAAAGATTTGATATTCAAAGAGTTTGATAACAAGATCTTTGTAGAATATACTTATTATTAAAGACCTTTTTAAGTGATTATTTTAGTAGAATTAGAGATTAAGATTGATATTGATTGTATTTTAACAAGCCTTTTATGCTCATTTATTGGATTACTTGTTTAGGTAAAAATATAAAAGAGAGAGTGATTTATTTGCTCAATTAGGAACTGTAATTTTAGTGCAAAATTATAAGTGAATTGGGTTATTTTCAATATCTTACATCTACACTTTTAAGGGAAAGTCTTAGTGGAGAGTAATCCAGTTCGAAGTATAAGAATAAGGTTGCAACTTGGTGGCTTGAACTTAAATCAAAATTTGTACTTGTTGATTACATAGTGAATTACTTTTCAGATAAGGTCCCACAGACATAGGAGATTTCGAGCTGCGCAAATAATTTCTATAGTCTATCTCAATTTTATTACTAGTAGTTATTTCATCCAGTTACAACTAAATGAATATTTGATAGACAAAAATCAATGAATTTTAAAATTGGTATCAGAGCTAGATATTTAACATATTAAGTGGGGATCTTATTATTAATTTGCAATCAAGATAAAAAGAGCATCAGATATGAGGCCCTTATGTTAGATGGAATGAACTATGGCTACTAGAGGGCAAGGATGAGAGCTTTTATAAAGTCTATGAATGAAAAAGCTTGGCGCTGAATTTTGACAGATTAAGAACTACCAACTACTAATGTATTAGGTGTAAAGGCTCCCAAAGCTAAGGCTACTTGGATGGGAGAGAAGGAAAAGTTAGCTAGTAGCAATTCAAAGGCTCTTAATGCAATTTTTAGTGTAATAGGATTTTAGGAATCCATACGAATTTCTAAATGCATCATAACTAAAGAAGCCTGGACAATCCTTGAGATTGCTCACAAGGGACCAACACTATGAAGCAATCCAGACTTCAGATATTGACTACAAGTTTGAGACTTTAAGGATGTAGGAGAACAAGACCCTGATAGAATTTTATGTAAAGATTTGTGATATTTCAGTTCAGGCTTTTGCACTAAGAGAGGAATACTCATTCAAAGCTTGTGAGAAATGTGCTATAATCCTTGCTTAGGAAATTAACGATCAAGGTGATTGCTATTGATGAACCAAAGAACATCAATAATATAAAGATTGATGAACTCATAAGTTTATTGCAAACCTTTGAGATGAACCTTAATGAGACACGAAAGATAAAAAGTAGAGATGAGAAGAACATTGCTTTACAAGTTGAAACTAACGGTGCATTTGCAATAAAAGATTTGTAAGAACAAATTGCCTTTAAGAAGTTGACCAAAAGGAATGAAAAAAATGGTGATAAAGGATAAGATGATAGACTGCATGATTACACATTTTAGTTGGATTTTTAAAGTTGTAGGGTTAGTTTTAACCATTACATTGGCACTAAAATATTAAACTTCGACAGTGCTTTAATCAGGTGGTGTTGGTGATGGGAGAGAAGATTAACCCCAAGGCTAATGAGACCGACTTTAACAACAACAACAACAACAATTAGTTTATCTTGTGTAATCTATTGATTATTTCTTTAGTAGTGTAGATTTCTTTTCAGCATATTTAGTTTGTTTTCTTTTGTTTAATTGTGTTTGTTTACATTTTTTTTTTCGAACCTCCATAGTTGGAGGTACTACAACTTTGAGCTTCAAGAAACAATGATAAAGGTGACTTCGATCATATGTCTACTAGTTAAAAATTAGGGAAGTACACCTTTTATTTATCTTTTGTTTAAACAATTTGGGGTAATTCTTGCTTCACGAGTGTATTTAAGGGGGTGTAGTTTTTTTTAGTGTTTGCATGAGTTTTAGTTAGTTTTGTGACTTTATGATAACTTTTTTTTTTCAAAACTTTTGTTCGTTGTTTAAGAACTTAGCATGAACGAATGTGATTTGAGAATCTAGAACCATTTTTTTTTGCATGCTTTGAGAAAATGATTGATTTAATTTGAGTTTGGCAATTGTTAGTATTGATATGTATTCGTTGATGGAAATTTTTGATTAGGATGCATTTATAATCTTGGATGTTTTGAATTATTAGAACCATATTAACAATATTATTTGATTTGTAAATCACTCCTTACCCATTACAAGATTTTGAACTTTGGTATTCTAAATTAAGTTTTAAACTCCAATAGTGAAGAGTTTTCTATATGTATGTACGACCATACACTAAGAAACAATGTAAGGAGGTGTGGTAGGTGACATAACAAGCATGATTTTTTTAGGGTAAACTAAACCTGAGGTCACTAAATTATTAGTAAGTTTATATTTTGGTCCCTCACCTTAAAAAAGTTACAAAATGTTTACTAAACTATTTAAAAATGTTCATTTAAGTCACTAGGTAATCAAGGTTTTCTTGAAGAAGTTTGGCTAGTAAACTCCTAACGACAATTTGGTGACCTGTATGGTGGATCAATGCTAAGAAATAATGTGTAGCTCTATAGTTGTATGTACACTAGGGATTTGTCAAATTTATTTCCGCTCCTTAGTTGGCACATGATGCTCCTTCATCTGCCTCACTCCACTATAGATATATAATTTTGAAAATCACTAGCACCTTCATGAATATTGGATGCATCAATCTCTGCATCGCTCTGCCTTAATTTAATTTTTATTAATTATTTTTAATTTTTTCAATTTTTTAAAGATATATAAATATTTAAACATATACCTCCACTTAAAAAAAGTCACTCCATTAAAGCAACTCCAAATCAATCCCGGGGGTAATGTAGGCATATACTTTTCTAAGGTCGTGAAACAAATAATGTTAAACAAATTTTAGAAGCTATACTAAAATTGGGATATGCAATAATAATAAAAAAACTCGTTGAACATTTTTCCCTGTGCTCTCAGCGGACGCTGGGCTGACTGGTTGGCGCCGCTCACATCTCCGATCACACTCTTTCCTCCCTTGCTTCAGGCAACGACAATGGCTGGAGTGTTTGAGACCTTGGGCTGGGCTTATTAAAGCTGTTGGATTAATTTGAGCTTTAAACCTCTTTGTAATGTAGCCTTTGATGATTTAGTGAAATGCTTTTATCCTTCAAAAAAAGATTGGGATATGCAAACCATAAATTTATTATTTCTGTTACGCTTTTTCAGCTTAAACATATTAACTTCAATTAGGTAAATGGAGAAACAAAGTTGTTGGGGATGCATTAAAAAAATTTCAAATAAAATAAACTAATTAATAAATGTACAAGTTAACAACTAATTTTTTTTTTCCCGAGGATGAATTAAAGAAATCCAAAGCATAATTGACATCTAATTTTGGTTTTTGTAAGATGAAGGGACTACCCAAATAAATAATTATTTTTTAACATTAAGGAAAAAGAAAAAAGAGATGGGAGTCCTTGTATATTCGGAATGGTTGGAAACAAAAATCGCGAGAAAGGTGGGGGCCGGTCCCACCCAAATCTGGGGATAGCCGTTGGATTATTTGAAGTTTTTTTGTTGATGCTGTGGGTTCACCCCACAAATTCTCAAATTTATCATATTGGGAACGCAAATACCACAGCGGTAGACACCTGCCACTGTACCGCTCTCCATTGCGAAATTTATCCCTTTCTTTTTCATTTATTGACAAATCCATCCCTTATGGTGAGTTTTTCCTTTTGGCTTTATTTGAGACTGTCACTGGAATTAAAAGTTCAATATTCAACCTGAATGATGAAGAATAGTTGGGTCCAGTCAAAAATTGAAATATAGATTAAATGAATTGGAAAATGTCGTGTGAAATTGTAAAATTGATGTCCAAAATTGAAGTGGACTAAGGTTCCACATCTTGGAAAATAACATCACATCTTGAAATCTTCGCTAAGGTTGAATTGAATGCACAGTTTAATTTCCACACATGCTATCAATTTTATTTTCCATAATAAAAATGTCAATTTAGATATATAGTAGCACCCTACAATTTCCGTCTCCTTTTCATATAATAACATTGTTGCGTCTTGACTTTTGGAGTCATACAAACCGCCAATCTTTCAAACCTCAAGTTAGTCAACTTTACAATTTTAATTTAATTTTGATGGTAAAAGCCATATCAGTACCAGTTTTATACTAGAAATTAACTTTTATATTTATCACACGCTGTTAGTAAAATAAAAATAAAATATGACATGGTAAAATTGCATTTATAAATGCAATAAAGTTTCAAGCAATATCCCATCTTGCACATTTATTTATTTTTATATAAAAATATAAAAAAAATGCTTTATAAAAATAAAAAGTTTTTGGTAATTTTACAATTGAGTTAAGATCCAATTGGTAGGTTATACCTCTTAGCAAAACACTTAAATATATAGATATAAAAGGGTCTTTGTAACTTTTCGATTGAATCGGGACTTAGTAGTGGGTTACACCAATTTAGCAAAACGTTAAAATATATAGATAGATACTATATATTAAGCCATTAAATAAATTGGTGTTATGAGTCAATTGGACGTTGGATACCAACTCAGTTGGGTATGAGTAAATTATTATTATTTTACAAAGTAAATTATATTATTTTGAGGGTATTTTTATTTTTTTATATCTTTTATATAAAAAATAAAAATATGATGGGATTTGAAGCTAAGACATTACAATTTGAGTTAATTGCACCAAACATCCTCAAACTATGACCTTCATTCTAAATTGGTATTCGAACTTCAAAACATTCTAATTACTTTCCCAAACTATCAATATTAATTAGGTCATTTCGTTATTAAAACCGTTAAATGACACTAGCTAAATTTAAAATAAAAAATTAAAGAAAAATAAAACGATATTGCATAACTTTTAAAAGTAAAAACAAGAAATAAAGTAAAACTGAAGAGAGAGAGAGAGAGAGAGAGAGAGAGAGAGAGAGAGAGAGAGAGAGAGAGAGAGAGAGGGGAGGGGGAGAGGGGAGAGAGAGAGAGAGAGAGAGAAAGAGAGAGAGAGAGAGAGAGAGAGAGAGACCTCAAAACTAATATTTTTTAAACATCATTTTCACAAAATTCATTTTTCTTAAAATTTCATTTTAAATTACATCACATAATGTAACAGCCCGTTTTTAGTGGTGTCGAAAATAGTGGTTTCAAGACTATGACTCTGACAAGTGAGTTTTTATTTTTACATTTATTTAATATTTATAAGGTTAATTTAAGGTAGTATTAATTTTTGTTAAGAAATTTTGAAGTTTAAATGGTTAATTAGGTAAAAAGGACTAAATCGTAAATGTGGCAAAAGTGGGTTTCTATTAGTTAAAAGGGCTAATTGGCTATAGAAAGGAAAGCTAATGAAATTAGATGGTAATTATACCATAATTAAGTTAGTGGATAGTTATGGACATGAGTTAGTTGAAAATTTTCAATTATTATAAGGGTAAAAAAGGTAAATTAGTAAATAAAAGAATAATAAAGTAAATAAAAGATGAAAGAAAATTATCATATTTGTTTCTTTCTTCACCTAAAAATCAAATAGCCATTATTGGGGGAGGAATAAGCTTCGATTTTGAGCTTTCTTCTTGCATGATCAAGATAAACCGGACTTAATCGGGGAAAAGCTAAAGCTCTAGAATAGACTGCAATTTGGCTATTGCAACCATAGTTGTTGAGGTAAGTTCATATAAATTACAATCTTATTAATGATAGCCATTTTACATCCATTTTATAGCCATTTTACATTATTTGTTTATCACTTTTTGTCCCTTCTTCATTTAATTTTGCAGGTGCAAGTAGAGGTGACACAACTAGGGCGGTGGAGCAGGTGGCCAACTGGCATGGGCGATGGGACAGAGGGCAGAGGTGGCAGCAGCTTAGGGTTTTTTAGTTTTTTCTTTTTTTTTTTAATAATTGTTGTGGGCTAGGGTTAAAAGGGTTTTGGGCTGCTAAGTTTAAGGAATAGTTGGGTTTTGGGCTATTGGGTTTAAGGAATAGTTGGGTTTTGGGATAGTTAGGTTTAAGGGATAGTTGGGTTTTGGGCCAGGCAAATTGGGCTTGTAACATGTACCATGTATGAACTTACTAACTTATGAGTTTGATGGTGTTTATATAGGATTTTACTAAGCCTATGTTCTTGGTAATTATGTTATGCTTACTTTATAAATTGTACTTAAGAATGGTAAGTTATGTTTGAGTTTATACGAGCTTACTAAGCACTAGTTGCTTATGTAATTACTTCCCTTTATTTCATAGATTATCGAAAGCTCGATTAGTTGAAAGCTTGTCAAAGATCTATCAAACTATCCAGTAACTATTTCGATAGTTTTTGAGTTATTTTGGCCAAGGTTAAAAATGGCATGTATAGGACCTTTTCATAATGGTAGTTTTTGAATATGAATATATGCTTTTGGAGTATATATCTTGTTGATAAACTTTTAATGCCTTGACAAGTTTAAGTCTTTTGGCTACTTTAAAGTACTTGAAATATATGATCCTTATGGTATGTTTATGATGATATGTGAATGGTTATAAATGATGTCACTTGGTAGTTAAAGGAACTAGGTTTTGTGCTTGAACTGTGACTATATTGCTTTGTTTTGGGCTAATGATGTTTTGGTATAAATGTGGTACCTTTGAATGGCATATTGGTTAGGTGAAATAGGTTGATTGAAATGGCATATTTATATGTGGTTGAAAGGTGTTTAGGTATTTTGAATGTATGCACAAATGGAATGTTTGATTAGGTATATTTTGGCCTTGAAATGACTTGATTTTAGGGTCAATTTATGGAGCATACGGCTTGGGGCATGGGTTGTCACATGGCCTGGCTACATGGCTGTGTGTCACTTGTTATTATTGGTGTAAATTTCACACGGCTTAAGACACGACCGTATGTATCAAGTTAGTGAGTTACATAGCCTAACACACAGCCTGCGACATGGCCATGTGTCACAAGACAGAAAGTTACATGGTTTGGCACTCAACCTGCGATACGGTTGTGTGACCTAACTCAATGAGTTACATGGTTTAAGACACGGGCTGAAACACGGCTATGTGTCCCTTTGTTTGATTGTTACTGTAACAGCCCGTTTTCAGTAAAATCGAAATAGTGATTTCGAGACCACAAATTCGAGTCCGTAAAGAAAATTATATAAATATTATTGCATGGTCTGCATTATGATAGAATGTTGTGTAAAAATTTCGTTAAGAAAATTTTACCGATTACATGTCTAATTTGATAAATAACCAAATTGCATAAAATGCAAAAGTTGAGTTCTAATAGCTATAGGTATCAAATTACTATGGAATTCAATATTGGAGGTCCTTATATGGAAATAAACCATTAAGAGGGGTTAGTAGATAAGTATGATGATTCATCCATGAAAAATTAAATAAAGAAAAATGACAAAATTGAAAAGATGATAAATAAAGATGATAAATAATAAAATAAAAGAAAATATCATCATATTATCATCTTTCCCAAATGAAAATCCATGGAAACCCTAGCTATGGGTATTGAGTTCTAGGAAGCTTATTTTACTCAATTAGGTATGTTTTCTTATCCCGTTTTTAGTAATTTTTATATTTCCGAGATTGTAATAGCTTAATTTAGCTATCTCGGGGATTAATTTGTAAAGTTATCAAAGTACTAGGGTTTTTCCATAGATGAGTATGTATGAACTATGAAATTTATGGTAGAAAATGAAAATGTTGTTGATAGATAAATAACTTTTGTAAAGTGAATTTTGATGAAATTATGATTTAAGGACTAAATTGTAAACCTGTAAAATTCATGAAAAATTTTGAATTTTATGAAATGCATGGACTGTTAATGTTACATGTAAAAATCGATTAGGCTTGAATAAGGGTTAAATTGCATGAATTTCATTCTCCGAGCTTAGGGACGAAATCATAATTAAATAAAAGTATAGGGGCAAAATAGTATTTTTTCCTAAGATGTAAATTGGATTGAATTTAATATGAATTGTATTCAATTGAGTTAAATTTACTCGTATAGATCCGGATAGACAAAATACGGAATTAGATCAAGGAAAAGAGAAAGTGTCGGACTAGTGGATAACAAATCAACGAACACTTTTTAAGGTAAGTTCGTATAATTAAATTGTATACATTTATATGTTTGAATTGAATGTTGTATATATGTATGAATTGTGTAATTTCCATGTACATAAACTTGATTACAAATTCGACAAAGCTCGATAAATGTTAAGTCCCATTTGAATAAATGAAATTCGATGGATACAAGATTCTCGAATTGGTTGTGGTCTTGCATATGTTGCGGACACACCACAGCTCAAAAGAGTATCCTGTTTTAAGCTCTCATGAGTATCCCGATATTTGGCCCTCTCAAGCTTCCCGTTAATAGCTCGTCGGAGCGTCCTGATCGGTTGTGATCCTGCATGTGTTGTGGACACGCCGCAGCTTTTATGAACGTCCCAATATATAGCTCTTCGTGAGCTTCCCGATTAAAGGCTCTTTATGAACTTCCTGATTAATGGCTCTTTGTGAGCTTTCTAATTAATGGCTTTCAGGAGCTTCCCGATATGACTCGCTTGAACTTCCCGACACATGGCTATCCGGAGCTTCCTATTTAATGGCTTTTTGGAGCTACTCGTTATTAGCTCGCTTTAGCTTCCCTATTATGGCTCTTGTGAGCTTCTCGTTATATAGCTCAGATAAGCTTCCCGTTATACAGTTCACGTGTGTTTCCTGTTATATGGCTCGAGAGAGGGCTTTCCGGTTATGTGCTTTAAGGAGCACTCCTGAATATGAATTGACGGATTACAGTTTGTACACTTCTAGTGTACTACCTGTGTATCCATCGATATTTCTAATAAATTCAATGGGCAAAGTTTCCAACATGGGATAATCTGAATTTGAGATAAATTATTATGGAAATGTATATGTTATATGAATATATGATGTGGAAAACATATGTACATGAAAATTTGTTACAAGATGAGTTCATCCTTGTTTCTTGATATTCACATGAGTTACATGACTAACATGTTTCTTAAGATTATATGTGTTTAGGCAAATTGCCAAATTTCTTTGGATGAATTTTGCATGCTTACTTTAAATTAAATGAATGGTAAGTTAATTTCCTGTTATATGAACTTACTAAGCATAATATGCTTACCCTATATTATTTTTCCTATTTTATAGTAATTCGGAAGCTCGAAGTGGTTAAAAGCTGGTTGAAGCATCATCACACTATCCTTCGGCTCATTTTGGTATATGTAAAGAACTAGATTTTGGTATAATAGCATGTATAGGTGCAAATGGGTCATTGATGACAAATATTTATTTTGGTTATAAATAGCCATTGGAATAGCTTGAGTTGGACATACTTTTGTTATATATATATATATGTGTGGCTTCTTCATGTTTGTTGTGTTTGATGTGCTTGAGTGATGGATAAGTTATAGGCATATTGATGTATAAGATGAGATAGTATAGTTAGTATAAGTAAGCAAATAGATGTTTTGATTAATATGGTAGATTTGAATGCTGAGAAATGAGGTATATGACATGATTATGACTTGGTTTTGGTTTAGTTTAAATGCCTTAGATTGGTTATTGAATGTGTTAAAATGTTAATGTAGGTGGAAGACCAAATGTGTAAGAAATATGGCTTAAAAATGACCTTATTTCCTCTACACAGGCAGAGACATGGGTGTGTGTCTCAGTTGTGTGTGACACACAGCCTAGCACATAGGCGTGTATCCCCTGCTTCTTAAAAATTTCAAAACAAAATGCTCAGAATTTCTCACACGGGGCATATGGCTTGGCCGTGTGACCCCTACACCTATTTAATATAAATTTTCATATTCACACGGCTTGGAACATGGGCGTGTGACCTAAGTCAGAGAGTTACACGGGTATGGACACGGGCTGGGACATGGCCGTATGTCTTACTTCGAATACCCACACGGCCTGAGACACGAGCGTGTCTCTTGACCGTGTGAACCACACGAGCATGTGTCTTCTGCACTCTTGGAAAATTTTAATGTTTTGCGAAAAAAATTCTCTGAGTACCCGGTTTAGTCTCGACCTGTTTCTAATGTATGTTTTGAGCCTTGAAGGCTTAAATAAGGGACAATATAATTGTATATGATAGATTTCTAATGTGATTGACAAATGATATTAAATGTCTGTTTTTGATTTGTAAATTCCGGTAATGCTCTGTAACTTTGTTCCTGCGATGGATATGGGTTAGGGGTGTTACAGTTACACGGTCTGGGTTATGTCACACGGCCTGGCTACACGGTCGTGTGACCCTTATTTTCAAAATTTCTGACTTTTTATCCAAATTTTCTGATTTGTTTCAAATTAGTTTCGAATTACTTCTAAATTATTTTTAGGGCCTCGGAGGCCCGATTTAAGGCCCAAATGTTTATGTTTGATAGATTTGTAATGGGTTTATTAAATTAATATTAAATGATTATTGTTTGAATTTGCATGGTAATATTTTGTAACCCTAATCTGGTAACGGAGACGGGTTTGGGGTGTTACACATAAGATTTGATGGGTCATTTAATAATTAAATTGACAATTTTAGTAACAAAAGAACCTAATTGATATAACTTCAATGGTTTAGGGATGTAATTAGAATAATTTAAAGTTTAGCGACTAATTTAGAATGATGGTCATAATTTAGGGATGTTTGGTAACATTAACTATTATAATTTTGAACGTATTTATCGTTCTAGCTCCCTCATTTGTTTTTATATCGGTTTTTTTATAAATATATTTGTTACATGATTCTGTTTTTCACTTATATTGTGGATGTGTCATAATATTATTATTTTTTTCCGTGTCTTTATTAGTTATATAATTTTATTTGATATAATAAATTATATTAGCTATCCTTAGACAAAAATTATATTAGTTTATTATAAATGTGTTCATGTGTCGAGCCAGGTCAGACTCGGGTGGGCCTTTTCATAGTATTAACATACTTATGTTAGCCCCAGCCCAGCTCGACTTGAAATATGGATATAAAATTTTGCCCAAACCCGTCCATATTTGTAGATGGCTAACCAAAGCTCATTTTAGAACCGCTTATATTATATTTATACTTTTTAAAAGATAAATATTTATATTATCTTTATTTTAAATTTTAATAAATTTATATGTTTTATATATAGTTAACTTACTTTATAGTATTATATATCACTATAGATATAAATTTTAAGCATTATAAATTACATAATATATGAAAAATAGCATTCAAAGCCCAAACCCGACCCATATTTTAAGCAAGCCTAATTTTTTGACCCAAGCCCATTTTTCAGGTATACTATTTTTGTCACAGGGCATTCAGGATTGGATGGGTAACTCGACCCTTAAACAGGTCTGGTCTATCATTAATCATCTTATTAACAAAAGTTAATTAATCAACTGATAAAATTTTTAAGTTCTATGCAATGTTTTTTGAACTAGACTGTTGGTTGAATTGGTCAGGTTGCTAGTTTGTTGGCCTGATCGGTTCAACCAATCTTAATAAAAATTATTAAAAAATTAAAATAAAAAAATCGGCTTAACTAGTTTAGCGTCTGATTCAATTGATTTTTTTTTCTGGTTCAACCAATAGTACCGATTCTTGAGTCAACAGATTCAAAACCCCTCTCTAAGCTGCTATCGTAACCGATTCTAACAAAGTTATCATCTTTTGTTATCATCACTGCATGAATTTGTTTGTTTGAAAACTATTAGAAAACTTTTGATGTCTAACCTAATTGCAAATTAAAAATATGTATATTTCTTTGTTATGGATATTTTTAATGGGTTGTTTTTTTTGGTGAATTATAAGAGGAGAGCAAAGTCCTAACAGCAGCGCGACTAGTGCGACTCACACCCAAATCACACCTGGAATGATAAACACCCTAACCATTAGGCCAACATTCGGGGTTCTGTTAATGGGTTCCTTTAAACACTATTAAATTAAATTATTTAATGGGTAATTTATACTATTATATATAAAAGGAAGATCCTAAAGCCGTCTTTCTTTGACAAGTGTTGTTACTTTTTTTACATTATTAATAGTTATGGTTAAATTTCAATTTTAGTCTCTTTATTTCTTCAGATTATATAAAAAGGGTCAAATTTCAATTCCAATCTCTATATTATACTCAAATTTGAGATTTAATTTTTATAATTTAAATTTTAACATAATTTGATACCTCAACATTTACGTCATTAGTTAATCTAAATATTTTATTCTAATTAAAATGCTAGCATAAGTTTTAAGAATTGTTAACATCATTAAAATTCTTTGTTAAATTCATGTCCATTACAATACCCTTTTTTCGTCACATGATTATCGAGTGAATACTATTTAAATTTTAAAATGTCACACTGATAAAATTAACATAAGAATTTTAATAATGTTAATAACTGAACTTGAATTTTTAAATTCTAAAACTAGAGAGATTAAAATTTTAAAAGTAAAAATATAGACAACTAATTTCTAAATATATGAAGAATATAGAAACTTAAAAAACATATTGTGTTTACTAGAAAACAACTTATTAATAAGTAATGAGTTGGTTTGAATTTAATTTTATTTTCTAAATATACTATTTAGCGAAATTCATTTATTACCAGTTGAAATTTTATAAATGGATCATACTTTGAAAGTTAATAGAATTACATTTGTGTAAGGGATCTTCAACATTCCTCCAAATTTAATGGTGATTTAGATGAAAATGTTAGGTTTGAAAAATAGAATAAAAGAATAAGTTGGATTAAATTAAAATTTTAATATTAAAATTAGCTCAAACTTAACCATGTTTAGACAACCTTTATAGTAGGATTTTTTTAATCAATATAGTAGATTATTTTATAAATTATGTAACTTATATCGTATAATTAAATATACTGTAATGTAAATATTAAAAAATATATTTAGTTGTTTATGTAAAATTTTAAGATCATGATATTATGCAAATAAAAAAATTAATATTACATAATTAATAGTTTTTTGATATTTAAAATAATATTATTTTCATAAATATAAAGAATTACATGATGCAAATTTGGAGTCGACTACTGGATTTGATGAAGAAGAATATCACGATAAATTGATTTCTGCCTCGTAACATTTTTTTCATTTTGTTACACAAGCCTTAATTATGGATGCTATAAACATTTTTTTATTAGTTTTATGTGTGCAACCCTAATAAATAGAGGGATGATCAATTTATAATGATCAACTTTTAATTCGGTATGTCCATCAAGTAACCGAATGAACAAATAAAATTTAATTTCTATTAAAGTAATTAACTTAATCACTTTAAATTGAACCACTTTATTTTAATCCTAATTGAGTCTATAAATATGAGCTAAAATCTTACGTTCTCCTACTTGACACACGTGCAATGAAACATAAACTTCAATATCACAAACATTTAGTTTGCATAGCAAAATAATATCCGCCATTATTATCATGTTATAGTGAATTGCAAATGTAAGTTATGGAAGCAATTACAACTTAATATAATGTCTTTGAATAACATACATATCACATCATGGCCACAACAATATTTAATAAAGAATTTTCTCTTTTAAAAGAATTCATATAAATTGTGTACACACAAATACTTTAAATAGGAAACACAATAATTGAGCTCAAAGTGTCACATTATCATAAAATATCATCCCAATACAACCAAGACTCGTCCTATGTGCATATTCCTTCAATGTCTTTAGTTGTAAGCTTTTAGTTAACGGATTTGTAATCATGAGACCATTTCAAATGTGCTTTATATGCATAATAAATAAACATATATATTCATTTTTAGATATAAAATAATCAAATATAAATATTAACAGTTATATTATAAATAAATAAAAATAAACATACAAACAATAAAATAATTGGATTAATATATAATAATTAAACAATAAACAAGTTTTAAATGATTTATTAATCGAGCTTTAAATGAACAAAAATCAAATTATTCATGATTTGTTCATCAAACACTCTATTCATTTATAACTTTAGTCTTACGCAATATATATAAATCATTCACAACAAGCAAAATATCATCAACATATAGAACTAAGAAAATGAACTTGCTCCAATTGATCTTTTGATATATACGTTGATCAACAATGTTTTCTTGAAAATTAAAAGGCTTTATGGTATCATTGAACTCGATATACTATAATTGTGAAGCTTGCTTAAGTTCATATATTGGATTTTTCAATTTACATACTATATGACATTTTGCTTCAATTGAGAAACCTTCAAGTTGGTCCACATAAGCTTTTTTCTCGAGATCTCCATTTATGAAGACTATTTTTCACATCATTTTGGTGTAACTTTAAATCATAACGAGAAATAAACAAAATAATAATTCTTAAAGAGTCTTTCTTAGAGATTGGAAAGAAAGTCTCTTTAATAATTCTTAAAGGGTAACCTTTGACAACAAGTCTAGATTTATATTTTAATTTTGTTATTTGTGTAATAGCCCGTTTTTCAGTGGTACCGAAAACAATGGTTTCGGAACTCCGATCTCCATTGATCGAGTTAATAAATATTATTTATTAATATTTATGAGTCTATTATAGTGATATACTGAGTTTTGGTCTGATAATTTTATTGAACGGTTAGTAATTAAGGTATAAGGACTAAATCTTAAAAATCATAAAACTTTATAGTTATTATTTTTATTAGTTTTTATATGGAAAATTGACCATAATGAAGCATTAGTGACGGTTAGTGCTTGTTTCTTAAATTATTTTATGTTAAAGTAATATTAGTAAAAGGTTAAAACATTAAACATAATATCATCTTCCTTAATTTTCTTTTCTCCCCCCGAAACCACCATTTTTAGAAGGGTTTAGATTCGACCAAGCTTCTCCCTCTTGCATGTAAGTCCTTTGAATGCCCATTTTTCGTAAATTTTATGTTTTTTGAGATTGTTGTACTTAAGTTATTTAGCCTAGAGATTAATTTGTAAAAATGTCAAAGATTTTAGAAGCTGCCATTGTTGTTTTTGAAGTTTTTGGATGTTTAATGGTAAATTTTTAAGCTTAGTAACGATTAAGGACTAATTTGTAAAGTATTTTTTGTTAGTTTTGAGTTTAAGGACTAAAATGTAACTGTGTCAGACTTGATATGAAATTTCTATAAGTTATGTTTCTATAGTGTTATATAAGAATGAAATTGAAAATGGATTGAAAAATAAAGTTTAAATGTGAAAGTTATAGTGGTTTCGGTTTTAAGAACTAAATTGAATAAAATGTAAAAGTTCAAGGAATTTTTTTAAAATGAAATTAATAGGTCATATGCATGCATATGAGTGTTATAAGGTATTTGAATTTGATAAATTGAACTTAATTATTATATAGATCAAGTGGAGAAAATTTAGGAAAAAGGGAAAAAATGCAGAATAATCCCTACGATCTAACTCGTTAGTTGACTATATTAGGTAAGTTCATAGGGTATAGTTATGTACTTTTATGTATTAATTGTAGTTGAATTGTAAATATATCTATAATGTTAAATTGTATTTTTACAATATTTATAATTTAGTACTAAATGTGAGAAAATGATTACGGACCTGGGTAGCAATAATAGAATTAAACCAATAAATATTATTAGGAACTTCAATTAAATTTGGTTCGAAACATATAAAAGCATAAAAGAATACCTTTATTTTTAAGCCAAGTTTTGTGTTTTTGGCAATCGTTTTTTAATAATGTCCTATTTTCTTACATAAGCAACACTTATTTGCCATATGTTCTTTTTTCTCAGCATTAGAGACATTGATAGAAGTGTTTTTCTTCTTCTTAAATTGGTTTTTGCCTTAAGTCCTCTGCTAGTTATTTAACCCATAAGGTTGATGGAATGACTTCCTTGACTCTTTAATCTTGCTTTCTCTTAAACAAGCTAACTAGCTAGTTTATTAACATCTCACTCATCTTTAATAGTATTATTGTTAATTTGAAATTACCCAAAATTCAAAGGTAATGAGTTCAAAACAAATTGCACTAAGAAAGAGTCATCCAGTACCATCCCGTAAGGTTTTAAACTTGTCACAATATTAGTCATCTCGATGATATGTTCTTGTATTTCCCTTGTTCCATCAAATTCCGTAGTCGTAAGTTGTGCCATTAAAGTACCAATGAATGATTTGTTTGAAGAATAGAAACGTTTTTCCACAAGCATAAGATATTCTTTCGCACTTTCAATTTCCACAAATATAAGTTGTGTCTTTAGCATACTTTATGCTTATTCAAGTTTGACCTAATCTGAAATATGAGCCTAAAATTTAACCCAAATCTATCAATATTTGTAAATAGCTAACCCAAGCCCATTTCAGGCCATCCATATTAATTTTTTTAAAAAAATAAAAAATATTTTATTATTAATTTAATGTTTAATAATATAATGTATTTTATTTATTACAATTTTATAAATAGTCACCTTAACATTTTTTAAACTTAATCTCGACCCATATTTTAAATTGACCTAATATTTTTTTTGTCAAGACTCATTTTTTGAACTTAATATTTTTACTCAACCCTCCTAAATTTCGAATAAACTTCTAAATTTAAACGATTAACCGGGACCATAATTAAATCTGCTATAATCTCGACCCCACATGTTGTTTTAGGGGGTAAGGTTTGTTTTTGGTGGGGGTTAAGTTTTGGGACATTTATTTTCAAAGTCCCTTCTCCTATCTCTTGATTGTTTGACAGTAGTATCCTTGTATGAAATCTATTATATTGAAAAAGGAAAAGTAAAATAAGGTTGCGTGTCGACTCGGACCTATTCAAGGCTAAACTTATATAAGAACAAAAAAACCTTCCAAAGTTTTACCAAAAAAGAAAACCTTGCGAATACATTTACAAGCCATTGAGCGTGCTTAAGAATGATTTTGTAGGTACAAATGATAGGTATATTATAATTTTAAGCAATAGAAATTTTCTGTATGTAGAGAATATAAACAGGTAATAAGTATTTTTACAAAAGAATATATAACCAAAAATGTATGTAGAAAATAGGGCTAAAAAGGCCTGAACTGTAGTAGTAGTTTGGAGGAGAGGAGAGCCGCCACCACAACATCTACGTGTAAGTTTGCATGAAAATGTCAATTGTAAATATAAGATTTCTCATAAGGTTATTATAGGCATTTCTAATGGTCAATTGGAAACTCAATCAAGTAAGTCTTAACTCTCTTTAAGCGGTTTCCCTCAAATACTGGTTCTATAAAATAAATAAATGAAATATTTAAATATTAAATAAATATGAGTGCTACACCACATGGATAAAAGAATATATTTAATATACATTTATTAAAAATTATATGATGATTTTAAAATTTATTTCCTAAAAAAGGATTTTAAAGTTCTACATGAGTGACTTTTTAAGATTTGATAAAAATATAAGAAAGAGAAGCTAATTTTATAGTTAGAATTGTAATTTTATAAAATTATTTTTTATAACCTTCTAATTATTAAAATTTATTTACTTTTTCATATTTCTATTTTTCGTTTATCAGGTATTTTACAAAAGGACCGCTTTATCTGAAAATATTGTATTTTTCCTGGAAAAATAGTCATAATAGTTTAGAGAGATATACATAAAGTTCCTTTTTTTTTTTAAATAAGATATATATAAAGGTTTTGTCTTTAGTTTCTGTGCATTCAATACCATTTTTTTCTTTGTTTTTGTTTCTCTCTGAGTCTCTCATACTACCAAAAAGAAAATCTCTTCTTTTCTTTCAGATTATAACCGACTCTATTCTTCCCTTTTTTTTTTCTCTTTTATTTGTCATGAGTATTTAGATGCTGTTGGAGGTGGAACAAATGATTTACAAAGGACTAAAAGGAAGGTAGTTTTGCCATTAATGGAGAATCCAAGAGCTCGAAGTTTAGCTTAGGCTTGGGTTTGGGGTTGGTGTTTGTTTTCATGGCTACCAGTAGAGGCAATTACATGAACCACTCTATCCAGCTACAACACCACCAACAAAATAATCATCATCAGCAGCAGCAACAACAACATCATCAGCATCAAATTCAGGAGCATAATCAACCTCATCTAAACCAGATTCCTTATGCTATGATGCAATCGTCCTCATCATCTTCCATCCCGGGGAACTTCATGTAAATTTCTTTTACAGTGCAAAAACTATACAAACCCAAACTCACAACCAACTCAACCTTTTTTTTTTCTTTTCTTTTTCATTCATTTTCTTGATGGAGATGTTAAGTTTTTGAAAATTTCATTCCTGTTTCTTGTGTTCTTTTTGGGGGTGAGCAGCAGCAGCAATAAAGATAGTGGAGCATATGATTTGGGTGAATTAGATCAAGCCCTTTTTTTGTATCTTGATGGTCAAGACACTTCAACTGCTCAAGACCAAAGAAGTAAGTCTTCTCCCAAGTTTTCTCTTTCACCCCCTCTCTGTTTGTTTAGTTCAAAAAATATAGGAGTTTTCTTTTCCTTCCTCTTTCTTAATCTTCTCTCTTTTCTGTTAAGAAGATTCTTTTGGAACAGGCCTGTTCTGGTCACAGGAAAAGCATGTTTAGCTATTCAACAGATTTAATCTGCCAGTACTTTCTTTGACCAGATCATTTTAGAAGAAAGAAAGATATTTTCAACTTCTTATTTTATTTTCTAACATGATATGAGTGTCTGGATTGGACACCAGTAACAAACAACTCTGTGATAATGAATCCCTTGAAAAAAGTCCTTACACGTTGTACTGAAAAGTGTATATGTGGGGATATGGTTTTTTTGGGGTGTGTTTCTTTTCTTTTCTTTTCATTTTTTTTTTCTGTTTTTGATGGGATAATGCTACAAATAATGCTTGAGGATCCCTATGTTTTGTTTAATATATTCATACTTGTGTTGCCGGTTTGTCTGCCTTCCCTTTCTTCGAAACTTTCCTGTTGAGAGTTAATGGTTACCAGAATTTATATACGCAGATAACTCTGGAATGAGGCCTCCGACTTTGAACATTTTCCCTTCTCAGCCTATGCACGTTGAGCCGCCATCGTCAACCAAGGTGAAACATATTATTTATTCATATTGAGGATTTAGAGTTATGCTGGTCCAAGTATTTTAAAATAATAATTTTCTATGTCTGGGTGTGTTATTTTATGTATATATTCTGTATTTGGTAGACAAATACAGGATTGGTTTCACCAGCAACAAGTGGTTCAAAGAGACCATCAGAGTCGTCCATGGAGTTGGCCAACGCCAGAAATGATACTTTATCTTCTGCACCCCATCTACCTGTTAAAGCTGTCAAGGTATCATAGGCTAACTCTGAATATAAAAAACCAAATTATTATATATTTTTTCTATATTTAAATCAGGAAACAGAAACATGATGCATTCATCATCTTAACGAGAAAAAAAAGAAAGAGATTCCCATGTTTTGAAAAATGCAAGTTTTAATTTGGCAGCGTGAGGGGAATCGTAAAGGGCCAACATCAAGTTCAGAGCAAGAAGGACCCCAAACACCAGACCCTAAGGTGAATTCCTTCACTATATATATATATATATTCCCCCCTTTGAAGGACTTTTTTTTTTTTTTTTTTGTAATTTGTTTGGACAATTTCCGAGTAGACATTGAGGAGACTTGCTCAGAATAGAGAAGCAGCAAGGAAAAGCAGGCTAAGAAAAAAGGTCAGCCCATAAAAGAAAAAAAATTGATCATTTTTCTCTCTTTTAAACAAGTTTTCACGATGGGGGTGACGTTGGGGTTCTTGTATTTTCACAGGCTTATGTTCAGCAATTAGAATCAAGTAGGATCAGGCTAACCCAACTGGAACAAGAACTTCAAAGAGCAAGAACTCAAGTGAGACATCTCCCTTATACCTTTTATAAATATGGTTTGTCCCTATATATATTTGAGTATAAGTTTGAAGATCTTGTTTTACTGTTTAGGGCATGTTTTTCGGTGGTGGCAATATCCTAGGAGGAGACCAAGGTCTTCCTGGTGGTATTAACAACATAAGCCCAGGTTTCTATACTAAAAATAAAATGCTCTCTCTCTCTCTCTTGCTTCTTTTTGAGTTTTTAATGGCTATATATATATCAACTGAAATTTATATGGTTCAGATGCTGCCTTGTTTGACATGGAGTATACAAGATGGCTAGAAGAGCATCATCGACTAATGTGCGAGCTTAGGGCAGCAGTTCAAGAGCATCTACCGGAGAACGAGCTTCGTATCTTCGTGGACAACTGTTTAGCACACTTGGACCAAGTGATGAACCTCAAAAGCATGGTGGCTAAAACGGATGTCTTTCACCTCGTTTCTGGCATGTGGAAGACTCCCGCTGAACGATGTTTCATGTGGATGGGGGGTTTTCGCCCATCTGACCTCATCAAGGTACCTTAACACACTAAATTCTAATCACTACCATACATCTATTGTAAAAACTCTAAGAATAATCCCACTAATTATATTCACTTTCCTCTATATTTTACCTATTTTGTTTTCCTCTCTCTCTCTCTATAAAGTCTTTCCCCGTTATATATTTCCTTGGACATTCAAAAAATGTGGGATATTAGTGAAAAAGGAGGATATTTTGAGACAAAGCAGGAGGCAAGTGGTGCTTTTAATTGCATGAATGCAAAACCTAGAAAATCCCTATTATTACTCGTGTTTTTTAATTATTATTATTTTATTTTCAGGTGATACTGAATCAGATAGAGCCACTGACGGAGCAGCAGATAATGGGGATATGTGCCTTGCAGCAGTCGACACAGGAAGCTGAAGAAGCTCTAACACAAGGCTTGGAAGCTCTGAACCAATCTGTTTCTGATATTATAACATCTGATTCACTGAGCTGCCCTCCTAATATGACTAACTACATGGGCCAAATGGCTGTCGCCATCAACAAGCTCTCCACCATTGAAGGTTTTGTTAGACAGGTACGCACTCCATCTTATATACTCCTACTACTATGATATTATTATGGTTTGATTTTCTCCGTGCTAGTGGACCCCCCCAAGCCTCATCAATGATGATGAATTCAGGATCATCAATATATGTGTGGGAAAAACTCTGGTTAAACCTAACCCCTCCCCCCTCATGCTTTCCATGAAATTACTCCATCCGTGTCTCCTCATGCTGATGTGGTGGTTCCATTTACAAAGCTATTATCCATATAAGATGACTGGATCGTTTCATGCATTTCTATGAAAGTGACATCTGCATGTAGTACGTAGTCTTTTAGGTTTTAAACTTCCCATGCCATCTAAGGACCATCTAAAAAGAATTCAGCTTGTCTGATTTAGGAGGTTTCCCTATCCAAGTATCTGCAACAGACTAGTATATGTTTATAGCATGCCATTCAAGACTTAAATCACTTGCAGTAGAAGAATCAAACTCTATTTCATTTAGCCTAGGAATTGTAAAAATGGGTGTGCCTAAAGCAAGCATGGCAATTTGTCGACAATAATGAACTTGTCACCTGATGGGCAGTATAAATATGAAAAAGCTATAACCAAGTCAAAAGAATATTTGCATTTTCACGTGCTTTCTCTTTCCTTTGGTAAGTGATGTATATAGATATCGACATCAAAGCTCAAAAGAGATCCCTCGTGCCCGTATGTTGATGTCATAGTCATAACCGTTTGACTTAAAGACATCACATCCTTTTTGAATATTCTTTCAATTTTAGGCCGACTCTACTCTCCCACATCCCCACATCCGTCCATCTTTTGCTCACAGTGAACTTAAGAGTTATGGTAATTCTGGGATTAGGGCTTTTCTAGTTCAACATTTTGAAGATTTAGGATAGGTGGGGTCGTAGGCCCTTTGAAATTATTGGTCCATCACTAGGAAAAGAAAACGTTAAATCCTAAACAATTTAGGACCCCTTAAAGTCAATTGTGTAAGCAAGATGTTCACCTACAGGACAACATTTTCATTGAAAGCCTAGTTAATTGACCACATTTTTATATTCCTAAGCTGACTTATGGCTACCCTTAAATTTTCAGGTCTCTCTAGGTAAGTAGTTACCATCATTACGTTTCTTTGAACCAAGGGTAGAAATTAAAATGAAATTAAACAAGTATTAAGTGAAGGTTTCAAATATGATCACCTTGGAATTATCTTTTACTTATATGTCAAAACCCTTCTAGACAAGGTAAGTAGAAACCATACCCCACAAGTAAATTTGAACTAAGAAAATGAAAATGCCCTAAATTATTCCTTTTTTTCAACCTCTCTATTCCTTAATTTCCCATTTTGACAATCAAAACACTCATGGTGCCACAAAGTCAGGGGTTGATAGCCAATGTGAAGTTTAAGTAAGCAAATTTATCTTCAATTCTACCCTCAAAGTCAAGTTAATACATGTTTAGTCTTAATGTTACCTTTCAAGTTATTGACTATGTAACATGTAATTTTTTTTCTTTACAATTTACAATTATATGAAAACTTTATAAAATTGAACTTTTTCCATTGATACATATGATACCTAAATTTTTTCCCTATTTTAGCATATATATTTCCGATAATTTGCTTTTAAGAAAAATGTTTAAAAAAAACTTACAGGCGGATAATCTGAGACATCAAGCCATACTCCGATTACATCAAATCCTGACGATTCGTCAAGCTGCAAGATGTTTGCTGGCGATCGCCGAGTACTTCCATCGCCTAAGAGCTCTGAGCTCTCTCTGGCTGGCTCGACCTCGACAAGACCAATAAAACCCTAGCTCTTTTAATTAAAATTAGTATTGTCGTCTTTGATATTTTCCCCTTTCTACATAGAGTGATGTATAGATAGACTAATAGTTAAGAATAGATTCAAATTTAAATTAAAGAATTAGAAATCTCTCTCATATTATACTGATTTTTCTTGACAAGAATTTCCGGAAAAGGAAAAAAAAAAGATTTTGCTGCCATTTCTGACTTATTAGAAAGAGATGGAACAGGTTAAGAAGAAGAAAAGGGCATTGAAAATAGAGAAAAAAGTTGGTGTTTTCTGATTTATTTTGTGCTGTATTTTTGCGTTTATTATGACAAACACTAAATTAACTTGTTTTAAGAGGAAAGAGGAGATGCCGAGTGTTGAATCATACAAATTTAACTTTCATCTTAATACTTTTATAAAATTTAAGTAATTAAAATAATTAAGACGAAAAAGTTAAAAAAATTGACCTTGGAAATATCAAAGTCACATTTTTACTGAGACAGGGAATAAATGTCATACATCCTTTGGATAATAATTTTGCAATGCATGTAAAAACCTTCTGCCCCCTCCACCGTGTCTCTCTTTATGCCCTACCAGTAAAACTTCCACCCGTGGCTAAACTCCATTTATATTAATGTTTTTTACTTGAACGTCTTGAAGGCAAAACTCGATAACTTGTCCCTAAACATAGAAAAAGAAAAATAAATGCATTATAAAGAGAAGAAGAGGTGACTTTGAACCATTAATCAATTAAAATTTCCATTTCAATTAATCACTTGGTAGCAGCGGCGGTGAGTGGTGCAAGGCTGGGCGGCTTGGCAGGGCAGTGGGACAGCTGGCTGGAATAGGATGGTGCCAGGACAGGGGAAGCAACAGCCGAACGAGGAAAGGGAAATAAAGTAAAAGAAGAGAAAAAAAGAAATTGCAGCTTAAGGACCTCTTACTTTTAAGTGTGTGTGTGTGTTTTTTTTTTTACCTTTCAATAAACCAGCTTGAAGTTTTGTCCTCTGCAAAAAGAGCTGTCCTCCTCTGGTTTTTTGTCTCTTTCTCTGCTTGATGTTTGAAGTGCAAGCGAAATATGGTTAAAGTAACTCCATTACAGTCTTTTGCTTATGTTCATCTTCTACAAGCTTCATGGCTTCACTCTCATGCTTCTCTCTTGCAATCACAAAATTGATTCCTTGATATATGTCTACATAAAGCTTTCTTTTTCTTCAACAAAAGATTGTCTTCCCTTTTATCAATTATTATTAAACGGATGAATTTAATTCTTATATTAAAAAAGAAAAAAAAAAAAACTACATAAAACATAACAGAGTTAAATTTAGTGTTTAAAAAATGACAGAGAAACTATTTTTAATTACTCTTCAACTTCAAATAAAAGATTTCACATAGAAAAACATTAAAACATTAAAAATATTAATTAAGTAGTAAAAAAAAACTTCGTTGCTATTTGACCTGCCATTTTATTCTTTCTCATCAAAAGAAATTTTATTAAAATAGAATACCACACAAGCATGAAGAATATTGCTAAAGACAACAACATTATATCCTAGCACTAGACGATATTAATGAAAAACGACGCATAAACGTCTTCATCTTAAATCAAACACTGTAACGAAATCCTTAACTGCAAAGGAGAACAAAAACCACCAACACAAATATCTCACATCTATAAATTATCAAACACCAAAAAAATCTTATCTCAAATTAATAATATATTTATGTTTAGCAAATATGTAGTGATTTTGCCCATTTGTTCATGGACATGGATTTTTTCTGCTCATCTTTCTTTCTTTAAATATATTTAAAATTAGAGGATTTGAAGTAATTTAAATTATATTATTGATATGACATAACAATTCAACATATAACTATTTTTTAAAATATTGTTTATTAATATATAAAATTGGTTTTAAATTAAAGAGTAATTTAAATTATATTATTAATTTGTAGTTGAGAGGTTTTTTTTTCTTTCTTTTTTGGTATTACAAATTTATAGATGGGAAACGTCTTTGTTTTAAAAGCTGAAAGCTTTGGTTAGTAAGCTTGATGATCAAATTGTTAAAAGTTGTCAATATGAAGGGTTAAATTTATTGAATTATTTAGAATTAGGATTAAATTGATAGAATATGTAAGTATTGATGATTAAATGTGTTATTACATCAATTTTAAAAAAACTTTCCGCAAATTCAAACGTTAGTGCTTAAATTTTAAAAATTTTAAAATTGAATAACCAAAGTAGAAACATGAAAATAATTGAATCACCATTTATATAGTTTGTTTAAAATAAATTATGTTTAAAAATGAAAATATTAAAGCGTATGTGATTTTCTAACAAGTCATTACCTTTTGTTGAGGGATAGTAAATCAACTTCCATACTCATACTGTCTGAGGCGTATTAAGCCTCCTTTTGCAATAAAAATAAACAAATTCAATTTTGAAACAAGTAGGTTTATATTAGATGGGTTTTTTTTTCTTTCTTTTTTTTTTTTAAAATGGTTTCATATATGTGGGTTAATTGTTTATGCATCTCCCATTTCAAAGAATAATTTTGTATCTCTCTTTTTAATACAAAAATGACTTCTTACAATAATATTTTATCTAAAATAAACCTATATTTTGCAATAATTAATTTATGTAATGTTATACATAATTGAGGTTAAAAAAATAAAGATATTTACAACAATTTATTTCTTAAAAAAAATTTACAACATTAGTATGTTGAGGTAAAAAACCAAGAAAATATCTTACACGCCAATTTTAAGTTTTTAACTTAGTTAAAAACTAAAAGAAAAAGGATCTTGAATAAGCAAATTGTAAATGAACAGTTTGTGAAGCCGTCTTAGCTCAGCCGGTAGAGCGCATGGCTTTTAACCATGTGGTCGTGGGTTCGATTCCCACAGACGGCGTTTCCTTATTTTTTTTTTGGTTTTTGGGCCTATATTTTTCAGCATTTTGAGTCCTCAACTCAACTATTCGAATTTGTACTTCATATTGGCTTAATCTATTCCCCCACCCCTTCCCTGAAGCAGGGTTAATCCGTAATCTGTGATACAATCCCTTTTTCTCTTATACATTCTGCAAAACGTCAAACAAACAACCTTAAAAGTATTTGTTTATTTCATAACATAAAAGTTGTCTTTTATAAAAATAAGCCTTAAATGCAAATTTAACCCTCCAACTATATCACTTTTATCATTTAAAGTATCTAAAGTTTTTTCTAAGCCAAAAGTGATATATTAACTATCAATTTCGTTTTATTTTACTCCAAAACACAATAATAATAATTCTTATCTAAAATAACATAAAATAAAATTTGATAATCTAAATACCGCTTTTATAAATAAAAAATCTTTAAATACTTAAGTGAAAAAAAAAATATAAGGAATTTTTATAGTTAAACCTAAAACTACTGGAGGTAATGTAGCTGCATTAGTTAACATTTCTTGTTTGAATCCCTTAACCCCTAATTCACTTTAACCTGCAAACTCCAAAATTCTACCATATCATCGATGTCAAATAACAAAAATTGTTTTATCAACCATCACTTCACATTGTTGATTTCAGACTACATTATTACACAAAACAAGTCATATAAATATCGGATTATTATATACTTCCTCTCCTTTGTAATATTTTGAGTTTTAATAGTAAAACAAAATTCAAATTCAAATTCTTAATATTTAAAATTTATTGCTAATAAAAATTTTAATATATATATATATTATAAAAGTAGTTTTTGAATATAATTGATGGAGTATTTAAAAGTTTGCGGGTCATTTTCACATATATTGTAAAAGAAAAGGAAAAACAGAATGAGGGGCATTTGGTTCACCGAATGTAGCATTCTAAAATTGAGATTATAGTGTTTGAATTTTAACATTCCGACTATCTCGTAATTTCACATTTCGGTCATAATATAAAGTGTAATCTCAATACCACCCATTCCTAGGTAATTTTAGATTGTAGGTGTAATCTTAAAATTTAAACCAATTTGCCTTTTGTTTTTATTATTCTAATTAATTTAAGCTTTTTTCCTTAAATGAAGTTTAAGACTAATTAAAAACAAAAATTTTCTTTTTCTTAATAGTGAACTAATAGATATCATACATTACAATTATAATCATTATATTTTATTTAATAATTTATTTTTTTAATATATTGATTATAGTTATAAATATAATTATGGTTGGTGTTGCAATTACTTCTTCATGAAATATTATAATTATGATTTATCAATTCATTTCAACACAATATATTTACTTATTAATATATAAATTGTAATAGAAAGTAAGAATTGTAATAATTTATCATAATTTTATAAAAATTGAGACTAAAAAATATTAAATGAACTAAATATGTTAAAAAAAAACAAATTCTATAATAAGTACAATCAAGTAAAATATGTTTTTAATCAAATACTTGAATCTTATATTCTAGTCAAAGGACTCAAACAAAGTAATATTATATTCTACCTGTAATTTTATATTCTTATAATCTTATTACGAAATAAAATCTAAGATTTAACGAGTGGATCGAAAATTAAAACAAAAGAAATTCAAGATTAAGTGGAGGGAAGAATTTGAGCAGATAACCCTTTGAAGCATTGGCATTTTTATTTTTGATTCGTGAATCCAACATCAACATGCTTATCATTTTGGATAAATTCAAAGAAAAACTAGTAAAGAAGATTAAAAGAGCAAGGAGAAATGTATTGGGTTGGGTCAAATATCTTGAATAGGAAAAGACAACAGAGAAAAGGGCTAACCAAATAGGACATCAACTATTATACCAATCAAATTCCTACATAGCGGCAGCTGCATTGGGAAAGTTAATGAAAATGGGAGAATCTTACATTCAGACATGCATATTTTTAATAATTTAATCTATTTAAACCAATTTTAGAACATATCTTACTGCTTCTTATTTGTCGTGAATGTTTGTTGGCAAATTTGCTCATGATTCAATCCAAAAGAAAATCCAGTAGAACATAGCCCCTTAATTTAACTTTATTGGAAAGACAATGAAAGAAATCCGAAAGAGAGTAAAAAAAGTATAATGGTAACAACAATTTTCAAAGCATGCTATCAGCTCGAGAGGGCAATCTCCGGAAGAAATTGCTGGGTACCGATGGTAGTTTGCTGCGGAATCTGGGATGGCGAAGCCAATACAAGCCCGCAACCAAAGCCATGATCTTAAATGGTGTCACATACAGTGCCACTGCTGCAACTAGGCAAAATAGAACAAAGAGGCTGGTTGCCCTGGGGTCTCTCCAACTGAGTAGAGCTAAAAATCTCTCGCCCTGAGTTGCCATGTCTCCCACCACTGTTTGAATTCTTCCTGCCACACTCCTAAGCCTATCATATCTCATCCTGATTACATCTTGAGCTTTCGATGTCGGGAAAGTATCGAACTCTTCATCGAGTTCGTCGGGGTGAGCTACTTCTGCCCACGAAAGCTTGGTGTCCATGTGAGGAGGATGCCTCGGCCGGTATCGGTAATTCCAAATCCCGATAAGGAACATGTATAAAAACATGGTGGGGAGGATTAATTCAGGGTAGCATATCAATATGAAAAACAAAACATGCACTAGAATTGTGGTGATAGGATTCTTCCACTGGCAAACCTCACCAAGCCACTTGCTCATAGCGATCACACCCGAAAACAGTGATACAATCCTGAAGAAGTTAGCTTTGCTTCTTCTCATGCTCCACATGTGGGAATCCACATCCAACATATACTCCACCACCTCTTTCCTCAACGGTGGCTCCGCTCGGCCAAGCCTCACCGCCACAATGTTCATGGCCTGATATCTTAGGCTGTCTAACTGGTTTACAGTGAAAGGATGCAAGTAATGCATTTTTGGTAGCAAGGGATGCGAATAGAGGTAGATCATATTTGCAAGAGAGAGGCATGTGAATCTAACTGCTAACTGAAGCTCCCCCATTTTCTTCAATCCAGATGGTTGTAGGACGAGAAGAGGGTAAGAGTGGGTATAAATCTTATCTGTTTCCAGTGTTGATAGCCGAATTCTTACCTTGCCGATTCGAGAATCATTTTTACCTCCACTGCCACCCAAGTGGTTGTTGTCGAAAACTCCCAACGTGATCACCGTGCAAGGGTCGTACACCTCCCATGTATATTGCTCATTCCATTTAGGATTTAAGCTTTCGATTATGGTTCGGGTTCGCACCCACTTCTGCCCGTATTTAGCCACACAGTAAGCATCTGTGCTTCCTTTCCCTTCTTTGTTCTTCATTGTTTGAAGCCCTTGAGCACTTAAGATGCCCACCTCCAGGATTCCAATTGGGTTCTTCCAAAGCTGCCTAGCAGTTGGCCTTTGGTCACTTATGTACATGGTTGATTCATCCAGCACATGGTAAGCTCCTTCAAGACAGACTCTAAGGTGAATCCTACTTGAAAATTTGAGTTCATGCCTCTTGTCTCCCTCCAGCGCACCAAACCCGAACTTTTCAAGATTGAACCATTTTGAATGAACCGCTCGATGATCCAACCGCCTTTCAAAGATGTGGAGGGGCAAGATTATCCTCCCCATAACTTCATCTTTTGCAGAGGTGACTTTATTTTCAACTGTTAGATACAGTTGCTCTTCGAAAGGCTCAGCTGCTACGAATATCAAATCTTCATTCCACATGGGATTCTGTGTCTTCTGAGGACATACCTTGGTTTTAAGTATTTGATTTCCAACTTGAGCCTTAACAAAAGCCTGTGGTAATTGGCTTTTATCATGTGGCTCAACATCCTGAGCTTCAATAACGTTCACTCTAAGGTACCATAGTTTTGGAGATACATAAACCTTTGATCGGATGTTGAAAACACCCTCTCCTTGAACTGAGCTCGCATCTGTATGCCAAGCATCTGGAAATGCTTCATCAGCTTGTGTTCCCATCCACACCGCAAGCATAACCTCCCCTCTCACCTTGCTGTCCCCTCGACGGTCTTCTAATCGATACCATTGTGGTGCCAAAGGACTATCAGGTGGAACCCTTGTAGGCACTTCATTCACGTCGAAGATCACCCTTCCTATGTAATCATCCCTGCCAACCATCTCTCTGTCTCTTACAAACACCTCTAGAATTGAAGACTGTATCTTCTCCTTGGAGAATGCAAACACTTGGTGCCATTCCGGGTTCGGTTTTTTCTCGAAATGCTGTGTTTTTCCTTTATAGTTCCCTAGCTTCACTTCGACATAAGGATCGATGGTTCCGGTAACAGGATTAGTGGGCAAATCTTTGGCTTTAACAACCCTGACATAAAGATAAAACATCTGCTCAACAAGGTCATATGTGCTTGTTGCTCGTTCACTGCTAATCCAACCACCTCCGCCGCGTGTTCCACCATGAGGCCATCGTTCTCCGAGCTGCGGTTTTGTGTCCTTCAATTTGAACTCTTCTTTCTGGTTAGCGGCAGCCGCTGGATTCATTGATGACAGACTTCTTCTAACTCACCTCTTATCCTAACGAAATTTTGTTGCTTGAAAGCCTAGGAACCCTCAAAAGGTGCTAAATGAAGTACAATGAGTTGCTTTGTAGTTTGTATCAGTATACCTGTATTGTAGCTTTAAATCCTTTAATAGCTGAAGCTGAAACATTAGCACCAAAAACGAAATAAAAAAAAAGTTAGAAGGGATTTCTTTTTACTTTAAGACAGCAAAACAGTTAATCAAAGCTACATAAAAATATGGATTCTAAAGTTGAATTACTCTCACCATGGCATACAAGAAGAAAGCCACTACTTTAGTAATTGGAATCGTTCATAATTGTCACTCCTTTATTGACTTTGTATAGTTGTATTCAAACAATGGATTCTTCTTATCTTCCCAAGAAAGTTTTGGAGGCACTTTGGGACCCTTTGGAGCTTCTGGTTTCAAAGGGTTTCAGATACTCTGTTAAGACCTCTTTAGCTATTTCCAACCCAACTTCCAGAAAAGTTTCTCCAGCTGCTGCTTTAATGTTAAGAAAAAGAATCATTTATTTTCAAAGAAGAAAAAAAAGGGTACGCAAAAAGACTGATGAAGGTGGAAATAAATATTAATTGAGGAGGGGAAAAGGCATTAGAAACCATAAATCATGACCATCCAAACTCCATAATTACTTCATCTGAGAACATATTAAAACAGAATAGAATAAAAAAAAAAAGTGACTTTGGTTCCTAGAATTCCAGGAAGCAGCAAAGGAGAGTTGATGCCCCACTTGGTTAGACAAAGATAACCTTTATAGCATTTTTAATATATAAGCCTCAAACTAAGTGCCTTTGATCCTCACCTTTATAGATTCTTTAAGCTTTCTTAACATTTTGTCAAACTGCAAAAGCAAATAATAAAAGCTTATTTATCCCATTAAGTCTGCCATGACACGGGCATCCTACCCATTTTACCCCAGCTGCATATAGAGATGGAATCGAGGGAGGCGAGGCGAGACGGTTTTTCTTTTCTTTTTACCTCGGATCCAACTTTCAAGTATATATATACTTGAACTTGTGTCTTAAATTTTATTTAAGGATTAAAGTAATATTTAATCGGTAATTTTTTTCAATTTAATCTTTCAACTTTTATTACTTACATAAATTTGGAACTTCACAATTTTTTTCAATTTTAGTCATTTGATAGAAGATGAATGAGATGCGGTTGGAATATTTTTACCATCCAAGTTGCACCACTTTGCAATTGGCTCCTGATTGTTTCTGAAACGCAGGCTAAGGGTAAAAGTAAAGATTGCAAAACAGATGACTTCAGTGAGCTAAAAAAGCAATGTGATGACTGATGAGAGCTTAATTAAAGCAAAAATTACAAGTAAATAAATAAAAGTGAAGCAAAAAGCATAAGGGTATATGACCTTTCGTACAAAGATGCTTTTGCATTTTTATTCTCCATCTTTATTCCAATCTTTAATTGTTTTTCTTTTATTTCCACTGGCAGAGAATTTGGTGCCACTTCGCGTTGCTTCATTGTTTATCTTTAGCTTCCCAGTTGTTTTTAGAGCAATGTGATACCTTAGGTTACACATATTGTTTCAATAATTTTTTTTTTTTTTTGAGGTGGCATGATGAGCCAATAAATAGGTGATAGGTGGATATTTGATTAAATATATTAGATATCTATTTTTTTATTAAAATTTTTAAAAATAAGTAATTTATGATTTTGGGTCCTTAAAACCCTTTCATATCTAGCTTTCCCATCCTTTTTTGTTCTTAAAACTATTCTCCGTCGTGACCATCTCTACTCTTTTCTTGTCTTCCTTATTTCAAAGCTCTAAATCATTTCATACCAAGTTAACCTGAAGCTCCATCGATATCTTTTTTCTTTTGCAAAACTCAAAATCTATGAGTCTGGTAAGGGTGTTGTATATGGTTTGAGGGCTTTAATATGTTTTACAGATACTCAAAATTTAAAGAGGTAATTGTAATGTTTAATTTGGCTAGTGCATTTTGTTAATTTTATTAGGATTAAGATTGTTTTTCATTAAGTTTATATGTTGTTAAATTTAGTGCTCATTTTTTTTTTCTAATTTAGTCTTTAATTTGTTAAGTATTTTGATGGGTGGAGTGAAATTGTGTTGGAGAATTTGCTGAGACAAAAGGATAATTTAATGCGTGAAAATTTGTGTTGACCGACAATAGAAAGTTTGAGGATTGGGATTTTTAAGCAATAGAAGTTCCTATTTGGTGATGAGTTGCAAAAGATTGCATGCAGAGGAATTATTTCAAAATTGATCCAAATGTAATAATTCTTCATTGCTATGGGATGTAATTATTAATGTATGGGCCCAAATTTGTCCAGCCCATTATAAACCAAAATTAAAAAAAACAATAGAACCAAATAAAAGTCTAAGTTTTTAACAGTTCATTAAGACCCAAAACCAAGCCCAACACGGCCTAAATTAACAAAAAAACCCTAATGGCCCGATAGGCCCAAAATCTAAACTAGTTTTAGCAAAGCTGAAACCCTAACTCTTATGTGCGCCGCTCCTCACGTGGTGTCGGTAGCGTTTGCGCTGAACAGACGCCCATCCCCATCGCTCGTACCCACTCTCGACTCTACTGCAAAATGGAAGAGAACACGCAATGAAGAACGAGAACGAGAGTAAGCGGTGATGGAAAACAATGTATTTCGGCTATAAAGCCATGATAAAATCATTGTAAAAAGGAGGGGGGTTTCCTTGAAAAAAAGAAAAAGATTGTATTACACAAACAGACGATTAAGGAATCAAAAAGCAAAAAAACAAAAGGTTGATTTTAAATCTCATTTTCTGGTTCTTTTTTCTTTCGGTGTTCATTTTTATTTACTTTTCTACTTTTTAAATTTCTTTTTTTATAAAATATAAATAAAAGGAGAGAGAAAGAAAACTTACCAAAACCCGGGGTCGTGTCGCTGGAGTCTTCCTTCCCGTCGTCGTAATCGACGCAAGGAGAAGGCGGAGGGTCCTTTCTCCTCAGTTTTCTTCGGTTTAGGGAGGCCTTACCATCGAATCGCCCTTCAAAAGGGCCAAAAATCCCGATTCCATGAGGCTTTGGACCACCGTCTACGGTGAAAGCCACGGCGGGTTCACGGTGATTATGGCGGCGACGTTAAGAGGGTTTTTTTTTGAAACCCTAGCAGAGGAGAAGATAGAAAAAGGGTAGGTTTAAAAGTTTTTTTTTAGAATGAATGGCAGAATGAAATATTTTTTAAAGAAAAATTGGTTTTATACCTGATTGAAACGGTGCCGTTTTGCACCAAGGTCCCCCACGGCCAAAACGAAGCCGTTTTACTCCACACCCGTGTGACCCGACCCGACCAATGAAGGATCCGAGTGTTCCACTGGTTTTTGGTTTATTTATGCTTCAAGCCCTTCCGCTTTTCTGTTTTGTTTGAATCTAATCCCATCTTCCTTTTTTATTTTCTTTAAATTCGCCCTTTAATTTTATTTCATTTTTAATTTAATCCAGGGCTTTTTGAACCGAAACGCAACGCATAAGGACTAGGGATATTATCCCATTTAGTCCTTGCTAGTTTCAGCGCATTACCATTCGATCCTTTGACTCTATTTTATTTATATTTTACCCTAAAACCCTGTTTGGCTTTCAAATTAATCATATTATTATTATTATTATTATTATTATTAATTTTAATCCTTTTAATATTACTTTAATTATTTGTAGTTGATTTAATTTAAATCATTTGTTTATTTGTTCTTACTTAAACTTTATTAGTTTTTATTGTATTATTTCTTTATTATTAGTTCACTTGCTTATTAATTCCCTTTTTATTTTTTTATATTCATTTTATAATCAGTGTACTTTCACCCGTATTATTGTTATTTTATTATTTATTCATTTATTTGTGTATATATATATATATATACATTTTCTTTTAAATCTATTTATGTATATAATTTATTTCTTTTAAAGGTCATATTTTAAATTGTATATTTCATTCATTTTAAACATTTTCGTATATTAGTGTTTTTATACATCATTTATATTGAGTTTTTCATTTCATGCATATTATTAGTTTTAAATTGATATGGTTTGTTTTAAATTACTTTGTTTTTTTTATATACTATTCATTTCAAATTTCTTCATACATAATATCTAATTTAAAAATCATTTATGTATTATTATGTGTATGGCTTATTTTAAATTCTTATACATTTCTTTTTCAAACTGTTTTCATATCGTGTTGATTTCAAGTTTTTGCTTTTATCATATTATTATTTTAAATTTTATTCACCCACATTTAAAAGCATGTTGCGCTATATGTATTTTAATTTGTTCTTATTAGTTATATTTTTAGGATTACATTAGTCTTTGATTATTAATGTTAGTTTTTAAAATTGGATGGTGAGATTAATGCTATTGTATATTTCGAATTGTATGATTTGTATCATTGTCCTTGTCTTCCACTTGTACAATGTTATATTCGCATATTATTATTTCATGCTCGTATTCATGCTTTTATGTCTTGTTATTGCATCATGATTTTAATTCTTATTTTCGTTCAATATCGACTACCTTTTATCCCCAAACAAACTCCCTCTTTCATAACATCTATTTTAATAATCATTCATGTATTATTGGTTTCGATTATATATGTATATTATTTCAAATTATAGCACGTGTTATTCATTTTTAATTTCTCATATAGTTTTTAAATTGTTTTGTACCATATCGGTTCCTAGTTCCATGTTGATTTTGTATGTTACATGTTTTTTTTGTTTTCATATTGTTTCATATATTATTGTTTCATAGTATCCATTAATCTTTTGTGTAGCTATCTTAATTTTATCTTTTTATGTTTGACAATTTGTTATAGTCTTACTCTGATTTGTTTCTTTAATTAGCCGTATTTTTAGTTTTATTATTTCGACTATTATTGTTTGAGCTCATTGCTATTGCGTATGTTAATTTGCTTTTTTTTTTTTATATATTATTTTCATCCATTAATGGAGTTAGTTATCCATGTATATATTTCCATGTTTATTCGACTTTCATTCGCAATTGTCGCATTGTAGTTTTCAACTTATTAATCCAAGATCAATGATTCCACTTTATTTCAAGTCAAATTAAGTATTTTGAGTCGATTTTATAAAACAAAGGCGATATTTGATGTTCAAAAATTCGAGGAATCATGCCCTAACGTGTTGGGTTTCGATCTTTCATTGTTTAAATAATCAAATGTCCCTTTAAAATTTCGTCCGCGTTTTCTAAGCTTTAAAACGAAGGCAATGTTTGATATTTGGAAATTCGAAAAATAGTGCCCTATCGTGCTGGGTTTCGATTTTTCGTTTGTTCAAAATAATCAAGTATTCCTTTAGAATTTTACTCGTATTTGCTAAATTCTAAACAAGGCGATGTTTGATGCTTGGAAATTCGAGAAAACGTGTCCTAATTTACTAGTTTTCAATTTTTCTAGTTTAAACAAAATAATCGAATATCCTTTTAAAATTAAAATGCATGGGCTTTAAAAATCAAAAGATCGGCTTACTCTCTAGGGTTTAAAGTGTTGTGCCCTAATGTGTTGGATGTGACATTTTATTACTTCGAGACGAGAAGACCTCTAACATCTGCATTGATTTATCTAAACATCTTGGCAAAATTAACATCAATAAAAAGAAGGATTGTTTTCTAAATTCTTTTCGAGTTTTTAAATTTCGACATTAAGACATTAATTAATCAATTAGGTACCAATTTTGGGCGTTACGAGGGTGGTAATCCTTCCTCATACGTGGCGACTACTACAACCCGCTTTTCTCAAATTAAGTGAGACCAAAATCGTTGTTTAGGTAAATCGAAATGTTTTACTAAAATGACCAAATTTTCGGGTGATCCGATCACACTTAAACAAGAAAGGATTGGTGGCGACTCCCATATTCGTTTTTGGTTTCAAACCAAAGTCGATTCCCCATTTTCAAAAAAATGGTTTCGACAATTAACATCCAAATAATTTAATAATTCTTCATTGCTATGTGATGTAATTTTTTTGTTACCATTTAATGAAATACGATTTTTTTTTTTACAATTGAATGAAGGACTTTCAAATACTCAGTTTTAACATTAAAAAAATCCAAATATACATATTTTACAATTAAAAAAAACCTAAAATATGTGTTTTGTAAATAAAAAAATCTAAATTATTTTCAAAATGGTGGACTTAACTCGATTACTTGTAATGGTCCTAACTTCAATCCGTAATGCTCTAACTTAACAGTGTATGAAGTTTTAATATGCACTAACTACATTAAACAACCAATGTACCTAATTTAACAATCAAAACAGACCCTAACTCAAACTTTCCAAATTTTATGATTTATGAACTTTGGTATCTTTGTGTTTATGCTTTCTTGAGTGCCTATTGTTGCATCCTTGTTAATTTTTTCCCTTTTTCTAGCTTGTTTCTTTTAGGTAAAGATATCAAGATTTCACTTTGAAATCATGATTGTTTGAATCGAATCGTACATTCTGGTTGGACTAGTTGGATTGAGAGCCAATCCGGGTACCATTCCAAAGAAATGTACTATTATGAAAGGATGCAGCAACGATCATGCCTGTTTTAAATTTCTATTATTCTTTTGTTTAGTGTAATGGTTAAACGTAGCGTTTTTGCGTTAGAAACTTTAATGAAACAGTGCGTCGCAGTTAGGATCTAAGTCGTGTTCAAAATGACTTGTTTTGAGTCAATACTATTTAATGAAACAGTGCGTCATAGCTAAGGTCTGAGTCGTGTTCAAAATGATTCATTTTGAGTCAATACCGTTTAATGAAAATGGTGTGTTTAAGGCAGCTGATAGTTAACAACTTTCCAGTTTGTTCTCAAGAGTCGTTACCTTTCCCTATTAAGCACCATTCATGGGGGAAAAACAATTATGCAATTTCAGAATTAGTTTTGCTCATCTCTCATCTCTCTCTTTCTGTCTCAAATTTTTTCTTCTTCTATTCTCTAGTGACTTTCCTTTGTTCGATTTCTTCTCTCATCATAAACCAATTGACCTAGGAACCAATATGGGTTAGTTGAATTGAGCAATTGAATTGGATTTTTTTTATATTTTTATGATTCTTTTAGTGATTTGTTTAATCGAACTATACAAATCTATCAGATTAATTAAATCAGTAAACGATGGCCTGACCGATTTGGCGATTGATTTTATTTTGAAAACTTTTGAAACACCCCTCGTCTAACCCAATCGTCGGGTCCGAGATAAAGGATGCTACATTCGTTGCTGGAGCAACTAACGTCAAATTCACAGTAAAACAATCATTTACACATGCAATTCATTCTCAATCATATTTATTTTAGGTTAAAGAAATAATTTCAAGCCTTAATCGAGCTTATGAAAGCTTTTAGTCAACCCAAGTACGAACCAAATTGCAAAGTTTTTAAAATGTGTGGATTAATGTCGTGATTTCATCTAGTGCTCGTCACGACATGGCCATCTCAGTATGTCATGTCGAGATGACAAGCTCTAGCTTGTTACATCATCACTCACTATAATCGCAATGTTGCGATGTCCAAAACCTGAAGTCGCAACGTGGCCCTTATTTTTGGTAAAAATGAACCATTTGGTATCTATTTCATATCTTCCAACCAAACCACACAAAATATGCACCAAACATTGATTTAATCTGATTCAAAACATGTCAAAAGCATGCCAAACAAGCTCAATATTCATGTTCAATTTTACATCAAAGCATTTATTAATTTAACATTCAACAAATCATAAGCATTTGAATACCGTTAAGGAATACCTACTAATTTATTCAATTACAAATCTTACTTATTCTATAATGCATTAAACCTTACCATTTTATACACATGTGAACATTATATACCTTAATGATTTAAAGGCATTAAACTTGAACCAAATCAACCAACATATATCTCAAACATATAAATCAAACTTACCATTTCAACTAGGCGTCATTTTGGCCATTCTAATTACCTCATCCTACTAACTTACATGACAAGCTTAAGTAAATTCATGTTTCAACTTCCCACATTCATCAAGCATTGCTAATTCACGCATTAACTAATTCATTTACCATAAACAACATGAGAATCATCATATACCAAATCCATCAAAAGTTATCAAACTCACCAAGACTTTTATACATTATAATATATACAAAGCACTTATATACATCAAGACACTTATATACATGCCACAACCCTAGGTTTAAAATGATCAAATATCTACCAATTCAGTGATATGGTAGTGTGAGCTTCGAGTTGATCCAGCTTGATGCGTTCTGCAAGGTATCGATCTACAAGGAAAAGGGAAAACAAACTAGGTAAACATATAAAATGCTTAGTAAGTTCATAGGCATTAAACAAAACTTATCTTATGTTTCAATTAAATACAATAAGCTACCACAATTTGGCATAGTTTGGCTAGACACGACAATTAACAACATCAACAAGGTGTGTAACACCCCGAATTGGGTTAGAAGAATTAAGGTTTGTAGGATGAGTCAGTTGTTTCGAATAGACTTTTATGTTTTTCTTTGCGATTTAGAGATAACGATGAGCTTAGTTGTTCAGTGGTTAACCTTCTGTATACCTTTTGGTCTCGTATTTAAATCTGCAACACCTCCTAACCCTTATTCGTCGTCGAAATAGGTTTCGAAACATTACTAGACTTTTCAGATCAAGTACGAACATTAAACAAATCTCTTAGCATACAATTTATAAATTAATTATATCATCCCTTTATTGGGCCCTCGAGACCCTAAATATGTATTAGAAATAATTTGGGACTTATTCGGGTTCTTTAAAATTTTTTACCAAACCTTAAAGTTTTTCCTAAGTGTAGGGCACACACGCCCGTGTGGGCAATGGACACGCCCGTGTGACCCCATGACATGCCCGTGCTTCAGGTCGTGTCCTACCCCGTGTAACTCTCTGACTTACCTCACATGGCCAAGTCATACGCTCGTGTGCTAGGCCGTGTGGCCATTTTATTTTTCAAAAATTAGGTGCAGTTTTCACATGGCCGGAGCACATGCCCGTGTGTCTGGCCGTGTGGGCTTAAAATGAACCTTAAACATCAAGTTTACCAACCCTGTAAACTTAAACAACAAGCAACTCAATAACCAATCGTTCAACCACTTCAAAACACGAATAAACACCTCTAAAATTGTTAACATAGACATCCTAAGTGCCTAATGAATGAACCCTTATAGATACCTTTCTCATATTATCAAAACAATCCATCAAAACATTAATCAAACCAATTTCTAATTCATACCAATTCAACTCAAATTTTGGCCTATTGCATACTCATATATACATTAGCTTAAACATACCATTTTATACCTTAATATGTCATACATATATATTCATGTATATAAAGTAACTAATATCATCTTATAACATATTTACAATCATTACCCAAAATGACATACATATGACATCCTAAGTACATGCCATCACCAAAAAGAAACATTTATCACCACGTTTTGAGTTCAGGATCGGCTTTGGATGCTGATTTGGCAATCCGAATTTAACCTAACCTGCGTACGGAAAATAAACTGTACGCTGAGTATAAACTCAGTGGTGTTTCTATAATCTGAATTCTTAAAGCAAAATAATAAAACATGCAAATTTAACCTTACAAAAACATTAGTTTTTCAATAAATCAACTTATGCACTAAACTTTCATTTCTCATCAATAGCTATTTCAAACAGCTTTTCTCCACTTTGATTCACACATCATCTCACTATATCAATAACCATTTCATCCATACATTTCATTTTCATATCTCAATTCAATATCTCATTCTAATTTATATTCAAAATCATTCGATATCATTCATATTGCCAATTCATTTATTTACCCCTATTAACATGACTCAGACTCGGACGGATACACGGATCCAACCAAAACACACCAGTTTGGCACCTAATGCCTCATCGGATAATTCGAAATACTAGATTGACACCCAGTGTCTCATCGGTTTTGCCAAAGTAAATTGGTACCCAGTACCTCATCGAAGTTATCTGAAGTAATAGTTTGACACCCAGCTTTCTAAATCGACTAAAGTCAAGTAATCCCTAAACACTTCCAATCCTATGGCGTGCCAACTATATCCGACTCAGGCCGATACAGTTAATAAAGTTTCAAATCACTTTTCAATTTCCAACCAATATATACATTTCAATTAAAAGAATCACAAATACTCATAAATTCATTTCAATTCATTTCAATACCATTATACCAATACTCACCTTTATCCACTTACCATACTCATGAAATAATAATTACAACAATTAATTATTAAATTCAAATTATAGAAATACAAACTGTAATTTCCGAGTCACTCTTCATCGACTTTCTCTTTTCCCTTTTTAGCCGATGTTTCCGCCACGACGTTAGCTACGAAAATTAAAAAAATTTAAAATCATCAATACACACAATTTCACATTGAATATTTCAATTTATACTCAACTTTTGCTTAAATTCCAATATAATCCCTAAACCGAGACTAACTTTATTTTTCCAAAATTAATTCCATATCTTATTCAATTTCCACTTTAGACTAATTTTAACTATCTAATTTCACCATAAAACCTTAATTTCAAAATTTTACAATTTAGTCTTTATTGCTCAAAACTTATGATTTATTCTACAATTCAATCCCTTTTTCATTTCTAACTTAAAATTCTATCAATTTAACCCCTAACACTTCAATTTATTCAACATAATCAACATCTTAAAATCCACTAATTTTTAAGATTTCAACATAAATCAAGTAGTATTTTGTTCTATGACTCTAAAAACATCAAAAGTACAAGAAAACAAGCTAAATTGACTTACCAATTAAACTTCAAACCTTAAAACCCTAATTTTTCTTTTTCATTTTCTTTCTCCTTTTTTTCTCCCCCGTTTCGTTCCTTCCCTGTTCTTTTGTTTCTTTTTCTTTCTTTTATTTTATGTTTTAATTATAATAATAATATAATATAATATAATAATAAAATAACATTTACTTAAATAATAAGAAATACATGTATTATTATTTACATATGATTATTATTTTTACACATGTATTTTACAATTACCATACACTTGTCATTTATGGCTTAATTATTAATTTAGTCCCTTCACTATTCCTTTAATCTATAATTCAACTTTTACCTTATTTGCAATCTAATCCTTATACCTAATTACTCTTAATTTAGACAAATTCACCTATTCAAAACCTAATTAGTCACACAACTAACTTCGTAAATATTTTTAGTAAATATTTACGAATCCGTTTTGTGAAAACAGAGACCCAAAAATGCACTTTTCGATACCTGTTTTGTGCGTTGGAATTGTCTTTCGGGTGTGTATTCTTGAACCATTTGAATTAGGGGTGAAATTGTGGATGAATCTCAAGTTTTGTAGCGAGAATTGGGATGTTTTTGGACCACATGGGTGGCCACACGGACGTGTGTTACACACAGGTAGATCATACGGTCGTGTGACCCCTGTTAGGAAAATCGATAGTGAACTACACGGTTTGCTCACACAGCTGTGTATCTCAGCCACATGAGCTTGTGTCTTGGTCACACAAGCGTGTCTCCTCTACTTTTAAATTGTGTAATTTTGTTACACGGAGTTAGAAAGTTACACGATCTACCCATATAGTCGTGTATCTCAGTCACACGGGCGTGCCCCTCAGTTACACGACCATGTGCCTTGTCACACGGTCTGAAGCCCTCCACACGGCTTGGCATTCAATCATGTGGCCCTATTTTTGTGATTTTCCCACCTTTTTGCAAATTGATTCGTTTTAGTCCTAGAGTGATCCCAAATTCGTTTAAGCCTTTGTAAAAGTCGTTAGGAGATTATTTCTATGTGAAGAAGGTTATTTAAGGGTATTTTACTTTTCGATTGTGTAAAAGAATATGTATTCGTAATATTTAATTCGTTATTCGAATGAGTACCTAGTGATTTGGTAAACTAAGTTTGAAATGTGAGAATGATTGGATGCGATAATTGAAAGTGTGTGCATTGTTGTTCCGTCAATTTGTATCCGAATACGAATATGTCTGATTCTGACTCTAAATCTACTAAATTGAACTGATTACAAAATTTGCATCTATGTTTGGGATTTGAATATGAAATGAAGGAAGTTTGGTCTGGAAGTTTAATCGTATTATTTGATTTGGCAGTAAAACCGCAATAACTCAAGTGGAAAACGACCACATAACAGTGTGATTTGGTTAGATGGGTCCACCATAAACCAAAATTGGTGTGTAGAGGATGGAAGGGTCTAGTAAACCCTATTTGGTGTGATTGGGTGGACGAAGATGGTGTGTAACGGTTGGATAGGTGGGATCACATTTCATTTGTTTTGGCATTCAAGTGTATATTGCATATACATTTGATTGTATTATTTGCGTATTGATTCATTTATTCAACGTGTATGAACATCGTGTATTATTCAAGATTTTTGTTATGTTTGGACGGTTGTTGACATCGTTTGTTTACGTAAGTTTTGGAATCACACTGAGCTTTTGTAGCTCACTTCCTTAGTTTTCTCTCTTGCAGGTAAACCGAGTAGATTAGTCTTGGACTCAGCAGATCGGATGATCTCAGAGTATTTCATTCTAGTTTGATTAAAATAAGTTTTCTATCGTATTTTGATCTGGTTTAGTTGGTTTTGTAAATAAACTTAAGTAAATTGTGGTATGGGATTTTCGGTTTAAGTTAACTTAATTGTTTCCATGTGATGTGTCGTTGAAAGCACCAAAAATATCCTATTCCCTGTAAAATAGTAAAAATAACAGTAAATAGGAAGTAGGGTCGAATCATCGGGGACCTGGATTGTACTGAATGCTCGTTTCTTGAAATCTGGACAATTTTTGACCAAGAAAACTGCGTTCTCTAAAAATAAAAAATAGAATTAAGAATGCGGAAAAATAAAATGAAATTTAAAGTGAATTGAAATTGCGAAATTAAATAAATTGTAGAAATTAAAATGAGGAATATAAAAATAAATAGAGTTGGGAAAAGAGAAAGTTTCTTATGTGGCAAGATTTCAGCCTCTGGTTGTCTCGTTCCGCCTTGGGTTCAATCATTGGCTTTTAAGTAACCCTTCTCGAGCAGGATAAGCCAATTATAGTGGAAGAGGACGCCTACGACCACCAGCTCCAATGATTTGGACTTAAAATTTGGCGGAGCCTGACTCTAGCCAATAATCGCTTCTGTGGGACTAGCTTCTGTGGGATCACCTCTTCCCAACGGCGAATACCACGCTGTTTTGTCTCTTGGATTCACCAACCTCTGATGCAGAAAGAACCGACTGTGCAACCTTCTCAAAATGTATAAAGCGGTCGTTCCTTGCACAAGTTGAAAAGATCACCTATTAAGGGACATGGGCCAGGCGTCGACCCGTGTAATGCGGAGAAGCGATGAATACCATGTTGAGAAGGCTAAGCGCGGATTCTAAGCCTCATGAACCTTTTTGGGGAATTTTGACAACCTTCGACTAGATTAGTTTAGTGGCTCATGATTTTTGAGAAAGAAAGAAATAAAATAGATATGGGATTTTTATTGAAGAAAATATGGAGAGAACAGAAGAGTTTTTGGGAGAGGGAGTGTTTACAAGAAAAAGAGATGTCAAATATGTGCCACTCCATCTCCTATTTATAGTACTAGAAAACCTAGTCTATTCCTAATGAAATTATAAAAGATAAATAACAAATAAATAAAGATAAATAAAGATAAATAAAATTAAATCCTAAAATTAAATCTAAATAAAAATCCTTAATAATTATCCTAATATAATTGAAATTAAAATAGAGTCTTATGCTATAAAATCTCTTCTTTTGCATTTTAGTCCTTGGGTCTTCCATGTTTGCATTTTTAGCACCACTTCTCTCTTTCTTTGCATGTTGGCCCATTATATCTTCAAATTTGCACTTTTTGCCCTTAAATTTCCTCTTGCCTCCAATTTAGTCTCTAAAAGATAAAAGACTACAAAATAATCCAAATTAGTAGGATCATACTCAAAATAACCATGCAATTAACACATAAAATATGTTGTTCTAGAGTATTTTCAAATTCCCCCTACTTAGCCCATGCTTGCCCTCAAGTATGGTTCGTGTCCACTGTGAAAATTAAATCTTGCCATGAAAGAAATACTACTCCAAAGTTTTATAAAAATTAGAAAAAAAATACATACGAAAAATAAAGAGAACCCTTAGCTTGATTGAAATAAAATTGAAAAAGTGTTCCAATTAACACATACAAAAGTTAGGATCGACTTGGATTATTTCATGAAAATTAGGTAATTTACCAAACCTATCAAAACACCCTATTCGTTTCTACCTTTAGTCCTCACACTTTATTAATATGTCTCTTTTTTCCTTTCTTTTTCCCTTTTTAATATAATTTTAATATAATTTTTTTATTTTTACTTAAGAATATATTGAACCTTTTGTGAAGAGATGATGACCAAGCACCTCACCCCTAAGTTACTCATTAACATACTCCTAATTTTTATTTTTCTTAAGAACATATCGAACCTTTTGACGCGAAGAGAGATGATAGCTAAGCACCTCACCCTGTTACTCAGCCTAACACGTTCTTAAAAATTAATTCCGGTTAGCGGAGTTTTACCAAACACGTCACAACCTTTTGACGCGAAATAGGATGACAACCCAAGCACCCTACCTCGGTTACTCAGCTAGTCACGTCTTAGGCTGCACTCATAACTACGGAAACATTAATATTATTAAACGAAATTTTAATTTTGGAGGACTTAGGAAAAACAATCAAGTGTCAAAAATAAGTTTTAGTAACTACCTTAATAGTCATGAACATATTTTAAGCATGCAATTGTATTAAGTGTCCTCTTGTATTTAGACTTAATCAAATTTACCAAAATTAAGATAGGGTTAACTCTATTAATCATAATTATTTAAACTAAAACAAATAAAACAATAGAGATCAATCAAATAGGCAAAATCATAACTAATTCAGTAGACAAAAATCATGCATGTGGGTCAAACAGTGGGCAAGTCGTGTCAAATTCTTGGGTATGAAAAGAGGCAGAATAAAAAAAAAATTATATGGACAACAACGACCAAAGCAGCAGCAACAATAAAAAAAAAATCAGCATCTAAAACGACAGAAATAATGAGGAATGCCTCCCCCTACTTAAAACACATAGTCCTCGATGTGGAATAAATAAATAAATAGGTAGAGGAAAAGTTTAGAAGAACTCCCCGTATAGTTACTGTCGTTCGCGCATTATGGTAATGAGTTCTCCCTATTGTTGCTTCGGTTTACCTAGACAAAAGAAGAGAATTTTATTAATATCTGAAAATAATAAATAATAAAATAATAAGAAAAAATAAAATAAAATAAAATAAAAATTGGGTTACCTCCCAATAAGTGCTTGTTTAACATCGCTAGCTTGACGCCTCAACTAGTATTGGGGCTGTTCCAGTTGAATTTTTTCATTCGTATGGGTTTGGAAATTCTCCTTTTCTATCACATCCACCATATTTGGGTTTAATCGTCCTTGCATCTCTTTCCTTCGTTTCATATTTTCCTCCAAGGAGTTGATCCCTTTTAAGTCGGCAATGGTCTCATCATTCTCCAAAAATGTGAGTTTGAGATGCTCGGAAAGTGGTTTTAATTTCGGATCTGGTGCCTGCACAACAGAAGGTAGAAGTTTAGTATCCATAGGAGCCAATAATTTAATAACAGATTCAAAATCATCAAACATCATTTTAGATTTATCTCCATAAGATGACTCAAAAGTTTTTTCTACTGATGAGTCAATTATGTTGACACGGTTTACGTCCAAGACTTCACTTGGGTGACTAATGGTGCCATAAACGTTAAACTTCACGATCTCCCCATCAAACTCCATCGTGAGGGTTCCGCTTCGTACATTAATCTTAGTATTTACAGTATTAAGGAAAGGTCACCTCAACAAGATGTCTAAAGATCCATGAGCATTATCCTCCTCCATTTTTATCACATAGAAATCTGCAGGGAAGATAAGCCCATTGACTTTGACTAATACGTCCTCGAGGACTCCTTCTAATCGGAATCATGCACACTGCACACGCCAATGAATTATAACACATGTTTTCGTCAAGAAACCCGCGTTAAGTGATTCATAAATAGAATAAGGCATAAAATTTATGGAGGCCCCTAAATCACATATGGCCTTTTTGATCCCCAAATGGCCTATTTTGCATGGTATAGTGAACATACCCCTATCTTTGCATTTTGCCAGCATTTTTCGCTGTAGCATTGCGGATACATTCTCACCAACACTTACCTTTTCATTACCTGTTAGTTTCTGTTTGTTGGTGCAAAGCTCTTTGAGGAACTTGGCATTCCGCGGAATCAGTCTGCCTGATGGCATCCAACAGTGGTAAATTGATCTCGACATTCTTGAATGTTTCGAGGATTTCCTTGTCTTCTTTACTTTTTCGACGCTGATTTAATCGTCTTGGGAATGGAGGTTGGATTTTTGGCAGTCGGGGTTTCGCTCGGACCTGTTCGTCGTTTTTGGGTTTTTCCTAGGCGATTTCTTGGCCAATATTTCTGCCAGGAATTGGTTCTAGTACCTTTCTACTTCGCAGCTTCACTGCATTTGCGTTTTGCCTCGGGTTTGGTTTTGTTTGTGATGGTAGCTTCCCTTGAGATTTCAATCTCTCAATTGATATGATCAACTCCCTTATGGATGCCTCGGTTTTCTGTTGGAAATCCTTCGTCTCTCTTTGGAAATTAAGAGTTTGCTGTTGAAAATCAAGGACATTAGCTGCTAATTTATTGACCATGGTTTCTAGAAAATTACCTGAATCTCGAGGCTGTTGTGGAAATCGATTTTGGTTTGACTGCTTAAATCGTGGGTTGGCCCCATAACTTAAGTTAGGGTGATCCCTCCATCCTGGGTTGTAGGTATTAGGGTAAGGCGTATCGCCTTTGTGGTGGCCCAGGGAAATTTCCCACAGCATCTAAATGAGCTATAATATCATCATTCAAACTGGGACATGCATTGGTTGTATGTTCAGGAGTAGCACATATTCCGCACAGCCGGGCAGGTTTTGCTTTTTCTGCAACAAGAGAATTTAGAATATTAGCAATTCTATCAACCTTATCTTCTAAGGTCGAATTACTTAGCTGGTGAACCCTTCTAGAGGGTTCAGGATTGGCTCGAAATTGCTGAGAATTTACAGCCATCGTGGAGATTAAGTCTCTTGCTTGTTGTGGAGTCATGTTGACCAATGCTCCTCCACTCGCAGCATCTACCATATTCATCTCCATAAGTTTTAGGCCTTCATACAAGTACTGGAGCAAAGACTGTTCCGTTATACCGTGTTGTGGGCAAGTTGCACACAACTTTTTAAATCGCTCCCAATAGTCATACAAAGACTGTGCGTCTTTTTGCCTTATTCACACGATTTCTCTTCTTAACTCGACTGCACGCGACGTTGAGAAAAACCTGTTGAGAAATAAACGAGACAGGTCAGCCCAAATTGTTACGGATCCAAGAGGTAAATAAAATAACAATTCTCTAGCATAATCTGCTAAGGAAAAACGGAAAGCACGCAGTTTAATTTGATCCTCAGTTACCCCCTGAGGTTTCATACTAAGGCAAACCATATGGAATTCTTTCAAATGCTTGTGGGGATTTTCGTTTTGTAACCCCCGAAAAGTTAGCAGTAGCTGGATCAAGCCTGACTTTAATTCAAAATCAGTATCCATAGTAGGATACGCAATGTATAGTGGCGGTTGTTCTGCCGGCGCTTCAGCCAGTTGCCGAATTATCTAAGCCATAGGTTGAGGTGCTAAATTAGGGTTTATGTCAACCCTAGCGTTAAGCACTTCTTCTGGGAAATTGACTTCTACTTTTTCACCTTCAAAGTTTGAGTAGGGTTTTCATTAACCCTAGACCCTACTTCGTCGTCGATTCTGATTTCTGGCTGTGGATTACTTTGAGTCCCAACCACCGCTGACTACTTTTCCTTAGCTTTGTTTCCTTGCGATTAGCTCTCGCAGTTTTTTCAATTTCTGAATCAAACGCAAGAGTTCATGGAACAGATCTGGTCATAAGAAACAAAAAACAAGATTAGTAAGTTACCGATCCCCGGCAACGGCACCAAAATTTGATGTGTCGTTGAAAGCACCAAAAATATCCTATTCTCTGTAAAATAGTAAAAATAACAGTAAATAGGAAGTAGGGTCGAATCCTCAAGGACCGGATTGTACGAATGCTCGTTTCTTGAAATCCTAGACAATTTCTTGACCAAGAAAACCTACGTTCCTAAAAAATAAAAAATAGAATTAAGAATCTGGAAAAATAAAAACAGAATTTAAAGTGAATTGAAATTGCGAAATTAAATAAATTCAGAAATTACAATGAGGAATATAAAAATAAATAGAGTTGGGAAAATAGAAAGTTTCTTATGTGGCAAGATTCCAGCCTCCGATTGTCTCGTTCCGCCTTGGGTTCAATCCTTGGCTTTTAAGTAACCCTTCTCGAGTAGGATAAGCCAGTTATAGTGGAAGAGGATGCCTACGACTACCAGCTCTAAGAATTTGGACTTAAGATTTGGCGGAGCCTGACTCTAACCAATAATCGCTTTTGTGGGACTATCTTCTGCTAGATCACCTCTTCCCAACGGCGAATACCACGCCGTTTTGTCTCTTAGATTCGCCAACCTTTGACGCAGAAAGCCAACGAACCGACTGTGCAACCTTCCCAAAACGTACAAAGCAGCCGTTCCTTGCACAAGTTGAAAAGATCACCTATTAAGGGACATGAGCAGGCGTCGATCCGTGTCACGGAGAAGCGATGAATACCTGTTGTTGAGAAGGCTAAGCGCGGATTCTAAGCCTCATGAACCTTTTTGGGGAATTTTGACAACCTTCGGCTAGATTAGTTTAGTGGCTCATGATTTTTGGGAAAGAAAGAAATAAAATAGATATGGGATTCTTATTGAAGAAAATATAGAGAGAACAAAAGAATTTTTGGGAAAGGGAGTGTTTACAGGAAAAAGAGATGTCAAATATGTGCCACTCCATCCCCTATTTATATTACTAGAAAACCTAGTCTATTCCTAATGAAATTTTAAAAGATAAATTGTAACAGCCTAATTTCAATGGTGTCGGAACAGTGATTCGAGATCACTAAATCCGACAAATGAGTAGGAAATATTATTAATTTAGTAAGTATAAGTTAAATGTGAAGTTAGGAAAAATTTTGAAATAGTGAATAGTGTACAAAAATATATATATTAAAATAATTAGAATCGAAAACGAGGTATCGAGACCTCAAAAATTTTAAATCGAGCCATAAATATTTTTATAAATATTTATAGAGTATTAATAAGTCAGTATTAAATTTTCTTCAAGAAATTTTAAAGTACTGATAGCTAATTAAATAAAAAGGACTAAATTGAAAAATGTGTAAAAGTTGCTAAAATGATTAAATAGCTCAATTGACAAATGAGGAAGGACCTAACGTGCAAATAAGCCCAAAGGAGATATTTTGGGCGGCAATAGCTGAGAAAAATCAAAAAATGGGTGAAATAAGGGCAAAATTGGAAAATTACCAAAATTAATTAAATAAAAATGGGACTAAATTGGAATATCTAGAATTCTCTTCATTTCTCTTCATATTCATCAGCTGAAAAACAGCCATGGAAGAGGGTTCAAGCTGGTTTTCATACTCTAGCTTCATGTAAGTTTAATTCTTGCTTTCTCCTTGAAATTTTTATGTTTTTGGACTTTTACAATTGGGTCCAACTTACTATTTCATTAGTTTTTGATTCCATGGCTAATTTTTGAAGTTTTTATGGATGAGTACTGGAAGAATATGATGAGTAAACATATAATTGAAGCTTTAATTTTGATATATGGTGATTTTATCAAGTAAAATTGATGAAAATTGGTTTAGTACCTAATTGTGAAAGAGTTTGGAATTAAGGTCTAGTGTTAAAGTTCTGGTTTTCAAGGGTTATGAAGTAGTTTAAAATGATGGAATAAAGTATTAAATAAGAAAAATTATCTCAATTGAGGAGTTAATTGAGCAAGGATTGAATTGTATGAACTATGAAATTTGGGGCTAAATGGAAATTAATATTTTTCACTAAAACTGTTTTGGGCAGCAGCAGTAGTCTAACTTTGAAAAATCACCAAAAATTTTAGAAATTTAATTAGAGGATGAATAAAATATAAAATTAAAGCTTATTGAGTCTAGTTTCTTATAAAAGAAATTATGTAAGCAAAGAAGTTTTAAATCATGAGCTACAATAACTTTTGTGAGACAAGGTCAGAATGATTTCGGGTTCCCCTGTTCTGAATTTGGAAAAATCATAAAAAATTGGATAAAAATAATTAGGGGCTTAAATTTATATGTTTAGAATTATTAATGAGTCTATTTTCAATAAAAATAAGCGGGACTATCATCCGAACCTCGTACGATGAGATAATTAATTCTTAGTGAAGAAGGGTCGGAACTGTCAGACAGCAGAACAAGGGTAAATTTAAAGAATAAACTGTACTTATTGGCTAAACCAAAAATTCTTAAAATTTTATGGTAATAATATATGCAAGTCTAGTTTCAGGAAAAATTAGCAGATCTTGATTTCGAGTTCTGTATCTTAAGATATAAATAATTTAGTGACTATGACGCAAATAGACAGTTTTGAATATACATATAAGTAAATAGTGAAATTATTGATAATGTTACTTGTTGCATGTTATATAAATTAAGGATGTGGAATGGAGAGGAGGAGGAGGAAAATATGTATGAATATTCAGCTAGCATGGCTAATTTGCATGTTTTAGGCTCATGTACTAAATTGAATAAAAGTAAAAATTTTATGGGCAATTTTGTAAAAATTTTAGAAATGACCAATTTGCATGAAATAGATTATTTTATTATTTAAAATTACAAAATTGAATGAAATTATTAATTAAGCTCAAGATTAGGGAAAAACATGTTTTAAGGATCAAATTGAAAAGTGTTTAAATTATGGAAAATTCTGATATTTTATAAAATTCATGGGTTGTTATCAATTTGTTTGAGAATAACGACTGGAAATAAGGATTAAATTACAATAATTTTATTTTATTTTAACCTAAGGATGAAATCGTCATTAATTAAAAGTTTAGGGGTAAAATGATAATTTTGTTTAGAGTATTAATTGAATGTATTACAACATTAAATAAATGAAAACGATGATCAAATTTCTTTATAAAGATCCGGATAACTCGAATACGAGACTTGAACGTGGAAAAAAAAGATATCGGATTAATGAAATTATAAACATGTACAAGCAACGAGGTAAGTTATTGTAACTTGAATTGTATTTTTAAATGCATGAAATATCGATATAATGAATTACTTGATTTATGTTTATGAAGAAATGGCAAGAGAATGATATTTATCATGACATGTAAATAGGTGATTATTTTTGATACGTTAATACAAGGAAATTAATTAAATTGAGACGAGTAATAAATTCAAGTAAAACATATCGAGAAAAATAAGTACGTTAAGGACAATATGTTTGATTTTAATTGGTTCCAAATAAATGAAATATCTTATAAATAAATCCGTAACTCCGGTAATGCTCCGTAACTCTATTCCGGTGACGGATTCGGGTTAGGGGCGCTACATAAATAATAAATAATTAAAGATAAATTAAATTAAATCCTAAAATTAAATCTAAATAAAAATCCTTAATAATTATCCTAATATAATTGAAATTAAAATAGAGTCTTGTGCTATAAAATCTCTTCTTTTACATTTTAGTCCTTGGGTCTTCCATGTTTGCATTTTTGGCACCACTTCTCTCTTTCTTTGCATGTTGGTCCATTATATCTTCAAATTTACACTTTTTGCCCTTAAATTTCCTCTTGCCTCCAATTTAGTCCCTAAAAGATAAAAGACAACAAAATAATCCAAATTAGTAGGATCATACTCAAAATAACCATGCAGTTAGCACATAAAATATGTTGTTCTAGGGTATTATCACCATGCTTGACAGTTGATTAAAGTATCTTGGTTACTTGGAAAACTAGACTGTTTTAAGTGTTTGTTTGAAATTTTCAATTGACTTTAAAAGGGCCATGTAACACCCCTAACCCGAATCCGTCACCGGAATAGAGTTACGGAGCATTACCGAATTTACCGATTTATTTATCAGGTATTTCATTTTATCTAACATTCATATTTGGAACCAATTAAAATCAAACATATTGTCCCTTAACGTACTTATTTTTCTCGATATGTTTTACTTGAATTTATTACTCGTCTCAATTTAATTAATTTTCCTGTATCAACGTATCAAAAATAATCACCTATTTACATGTCATGATAAATATTATTCTCTTGCCATTTCTTCATAAACATAAATCAGGTAATTCATTATATCGATATTTCATGCATTTAAAAATACAATTCAAGTTACACTAACTTACCTCGTTGCTTGTACATGTTTATAATTTCATTAATCCGATATCTTTTCTTTTCCACGTTCAAGTCTCGTATTCGAGTTATTCAGATATTTATAAAGAAATTTGATCGTCGTTTTCATTTATTTCATGTTGTAATACGTTCAACTAATGCTCTAAACAAAATTACCATTTTACCCCTAAACTTTTAATTAATGACGATTTCATCCTTAGGTTAAAATGAAATAAATTTATTGCAATTTAATCCTTATTTGCAGCCGTTATTCTCAAACAAATTGATAACAACCCATGAATTTTATAAAATATCAGAATTTTCCATAATTTAAACACTTTTCAATTTGATCCTTAAAACATGTTTTTCCCTAATCTTGAGCTTAATTAATAATTTCATTCAATTTTGTAATTTTAAATAATAAAATAATCTATTTCATGCAAATTGGTCATTTCTAAAATTTTTACAAAATTGCCCATAAAATTTTTACTTTTATTCAATTTAGTCCATGAGCCTAAAACATGCAAATTAGCCATGCTAGCTGAATATTCATACATATTTTCCTCCTCCTCCTCTCCATTCCACATCCTTAATTTATATAACATGCAACAAGTAACATTATCAATAATTTCACTATTTACTTATATGTACATTCAAAACTGTCTATTTGCGTCATAGTCATTAAATTATTTATATCTTAAGCTACAGAACTCGAAATCAAGATCCGCTAATTTTTCCTGAAACTAGACTTGCATATATTATTACCATAAAATTTTAATAATTTTTGGCTTAGCCAATAAGTACAGTTTATTCTTTAAATTTACCCTTGTTCTGCTGTCTGACAGTTCCGACCCTTCTTCACTAAGAATTAATTATCTCATTGTACGAGATTCGGATGATGTTCCTGCTTATTTCTATTGAAAATAGACTCATTAATAATTCTAAACATATAAATTTAAGCCCCTAATTATTTTTATCCAATTTTTGATGATTTTTCCAAATTTAGAACAGGGGAACCCGAAATCATTCTGACCTTGTCTCACAAAAGTTATTGTAGCTCATGATTTACAATTTTATTGCTTACATAATTTCTTTTATAAGAAACTAGACTCAATAAGATTTAATTTCATATTTTATTCATCCTCTAATTCGATTTCTACAATTTTTGGTGATTTTTCAAAGTTAGACTACTGCTGCTGCCCAAAACAGTTTTAGTGAAAAATATTAATTTCCATTTAGCCCCAAATTTCATAGTTCATACAATTCAATCCTTGCTCAATTAACTCCTCAGTTGAGATAATTTTTCTCATTTAATACTTTATTCCATCATTTTAAACTACTTCATAACCCTTAAAAACCAGAACTTTAACACTAGACCTTAATTCCAAACTCTTTCACAATTAGGTACTAAACCAATTTTCATCAATTTTACTTGATAAAATCACCATATATCAAAATTAAAGCTTCAATTATATGTTTACTCATCATATTCTTCCAGTACTCATCCATAAAAACTTCAAAAATTAGCCATGGAATCAAAAACTAATGAAATAGTAAGTTGGACCCAATTGTAAAAGTCCAAAAACATAAAAATTTCAAGGAGAAAGCAAGAATTAAACTTACATGAAGCTAGAGTATGAAAACCAGCTTGAACCCTCCTCCATGGCAGTTTTTCATCTGATGAATATGAAGAGAAATGAAGAGAATTCTAGATATTCCAATTTAGTCCTATTTTTATTTAGTTAATTTTGCCAATTTTCCAATTTTGCCCTTATTTCACCCATTTTCTGATTTTTCTCAGCTATTGCCGCCCAAAATATCTCCTTTGGGCTTATTTGCACTTTAGGTCCTTCCTCATTTGACAATTGAGCTATTTAACCATTTTAGCAACTTTTACACCTTTTTCAATTTAGTCCTTTTTATTTAATTAGCTATCAGTACTTTATAATTTCTTGACGAAACTTTATAATTTCTTGACGAAACTTTAATACTAACTTATTAACACTCCATAAATATTTATAAAAATATTTATGGCTCGATTTAAAATTCTCGAGGTCTCGATACCTCATTTTTTATTTTAATTATTTTAATATATATATTTTTGTACACTATTCACTATTTCAAAATTTTTCCTAACTTCACATTTAACTTATACTTACTAAATTAATAATATTTCCTACTCATTTGTCGAATTTAGTGATCTCGAATCAACGTTAAGACACCACCTTGAAATTAGGTCATTACAACTCTCCCCTTTAGGATTTTTCGTCCCAGAAAATCTTACTGAGAAAAGTTACTTTCAACACTCATAAACACTTTTACTAACTTCTCGAATCACAATTTGATTTAAACTCGAATATCTTTTTCCTGTCACCTTTGAACTCTAGAACACAATGTTGGAACATCTTGTCAAAATTCTAAATTACCCTCTCGGGGACACATATACTCAAATGATCTCATGAAATGAAAAATGCAGACTCTTTGAAATGATCATACTGATCTTTCTTTGTCAAATGAACAACCATAAACTAAATAACATTTTCCTTTCAGATGTTAATGACAATCTCAATTCGAAATCTATAGTCATTCTATATCATAACACACTAGTATTATCACTAAGCTGTAATAATCCTAAATGTTCTTAATGTTAGAACACTTGCTAACAAATAGACATCTGAACATGAACTCAAAAATATTATGTAACGCTTCGTGCAATCACTATTACATCTAACTCACAAGAAGATAATAAAGATCTTGATAATTTTCTCAAAGAAAGCCAAAAGAAAAACACTTTGCCCGACTCTGGACTTCCATCATAACTTGAGAGATAATATATTTTCATGCAGTATAAAACAAAATCATAATCATTAGAAACATAAGAATAGTCTCACATAAATTTTTACCATTAACTTCATTTCCAACATATTAAAATAGAATTCCAAAAGATGAAGAAATGACGATCATAAACCGACCAGGACCAATAGGGCTTTCTCGTCTAACATCATAATTAACTAGCATTCTCAAAACATCGAAACTCTACCGGAGAATAACCACACACATATTTCTCGAGGATAAAAGAATATATAGAATACCCGGAAAAGATAATCATATTTGTTTCAAATCAGAACTATCACACACAAACATCTTTACTACTCAATTATCATTTTTCTCGACTAATTACATCATCATGAACCCCGCATCATTCCATTCACTAACGAAAACCAATTCGGAAAAATTTCAGCAAAACACATACTTCAGGACATCATATATCATCTATATTATCTTTAATCAATTCATGAACCTTTCCAAATCTCACATTTCATTTCAATTGAGAATTCAACTCATAATTTCTTTCTCATATATATATATATATATATATTTTAATAGTATGAGAAATGAAATTTATTTAATTTTCTCATTTTAGTTATTCACCCTATTAACAATCCGGACTTTGGCGGATACACGGATTCAACCCAAACACACCATGATTTGCACATAGTGCCTCATCGGCCGGCGGAACAGCGAACGATAACGATGGCGATGACGGTACACAGAGTACCTCATCGGAACAAATCCGAACGATGAATGATGAATAGTAAGGTACGAAATACCTCTTCTGAACGAATCCGAATAAGATAAAGATAAAGATGATGCGGTAACAATATCCGACACACAAAGTGTCGAATCGGTAATATTAATGATAACAATATTCGACACACAAAGTGCGAATCGTGCGATAACGATAGCGATGCGCGTAACATAACCATCACATAAGTGCCTGATCGGTAAAGCCGATAAATCCCATACTCTTCCAATCCTATGACATGCCAATTATATCCGACTAGCCCGATAAGTTAATAGGGAATTTAATTCTTATTTCAATTTTACTTAATATTCATATTTACCCCTATTAACAAGACTCGGACCTTGGCGGATACACGGAACCAACCAAACACACCAATATGGCACGCAGTGCCTCATCGGATAGTTCGAAGCAATATTTGACACCCAATGTCTCATCGGCTTAGCCGAAGTAAAGTTGGTACCCAGTACCTCATCGAATCTATCCGAAGAAATATAATGACACCCAGTGTCTCATCGACTCGAGGTCGAAGTATCCCTGAACACTTCCAATCCTATGGGATGCCAACTATATCCGACTCGATCCGACTAGTTAATAGGGTATTCAAATCATTTTTCTATTTCAAATTAAGCTTTCAATTTAATCACAATTTCTCATATTTCAATATCCAACCAATATACATTTCAATTAATCATAATTCCATTCCATTCAAATCAATTCAATTCAAATTCACTTTTCCATTTTCTAATCAGTATACAATTCAATACCAATACATATTTCAGATTTTCACATATAATTATACTTCGATTCAATTCCAACCACTTTTCAATCAATACACAATTCACATATTTATACATATTCATAATTCAATTTATTTTTATTCAATTCATATTTTTTTTTGTCCAATCAAATTTAAAATCACTAATTTCTTTTCAATCAATATACATTTCAAATAATCACATTCAATTCAATTTGATTCAATTCCAATCACTTTTCACATTTCAAATCCATTCATTTCCATATCATCGAATCAAAGCCATTCCAATATTAACTTCTCATGTATTCTATTTGTTTCACTTTTCCAATCAATTTACATTTTAATTTCAATTTCAATTTTAATTCAATAACAATTCACTTTAAAATTCACTTTCCAACAACATACTATCAAATATTTATCTCAATTTCATTCAATTTAATATTGGTACTTACCTTAAATTTTTTTACTTACTATACACATAAATTTAAATACAACATTTATTCATACCTTTATGAGTTCGGACTCATCATAATCATCTTTTATTCATATACTTGAGTATCGCTTTCAACATTATCAGAATTAACTCGGTTGGAAAACATCTCTATCTTTAAGTAAAACAAATCTCATCAGAGTCAGAAGATATCATACTATCACAGGTTATGTAATGTATTTATAGACTTCACATGTACTACATTCGGTCCGAGAACCGACTAAACCTTAGCTCTGATACCACTAAATGTAACACCCCTAACCCGAATCCGTCACCGGAATAGAGTTACGGAGCATTACCGGAGTTACCGATTTATTTATCAGGTATTTCATTTTATCTAACATTCATATTTGGAACCAATTAAAATCAAACATATTGTCCCTTAACGTACTTATTTTTCTCGATATGTTTTACTTGAATTTATTACTCGTCTCAATTTAATTAATTTTCTTGTATCAACGTATCAAAAATAATCACCTATTTACATGTCATGATAAATATTATTCTCTTTCCATTTCTTCATAAACATAAATCAGGTAATTCATTATATCGATATTTCATGCATTTAAAAATACAATTCAAGTTACACTAACTTACCTCGTTGCTTGTACATGTTTATAATTTCATTAATCCGATATCTTTTCTTTTCCACGTTCAAGTCTCGTATTCGAGTTATTCAGATCTTTATAAAGAAATTTGATCGTCGTTTTCATTTATTTCATGTTGTAATACGTTCAACTAATGCTCTAAACAAAATTACCATTTTACCCCCAAAACTTTTAATTAATGACGATTTCATCCTTAGGTTAAAATGAAATAAATTTATTGCAATTTAATCCTTATTTGCAGCCGTTATTCTCAAACAAATTGATAACAACCCATGAATTCTATAAAATATCAGAATTTTCCATAATTTCAACACTTTTCAATTTAATCCTTAAAACATGTTTTTCCCTGATTTTGAGCTAAATTAATAATTTCATTCAATTTTGTAATTTTTGTAATTTTAAATAATAAAATAATTCATTTCATGCAATTTGGTCATTTCTAACAGTTTTACAAAATTGCCCATAAATTTTTACTTTTATTCAATTTAGTCCATGAGCCTAAAACATGCAAATTAGCCATGCTAGCTGAATATTCATACATATTTTCCTCCTCCTCCTCTCCATTCCACATCCTTAATTTAAATAACATACAACAAGTAACATTATCAATAATTTCACTATTTACTTATATGTATATTCAAAACTGTCCATTTGCGTCATAGTCACTAAATTATTTATATCTTAAGATACAGAACTCGAAATTAAGATCCGTTAATTTTTCCTAAAACTAGACTTACATATCTTATTACCATAAAATTTTCAGAATTTTTGGTTTAGCCAATAAGTACAGTTTATTCTTTAAAGTTACCCCTTTTCTGTTGTCTGACAGTTCCGACCCTTCTTCACTAAGAATTAATTATCTCATCGTACGAGATTCGGATGATGTTTTTGCTTATTTCTATTGAAAATAGACTCATTAATAATTCTAAACATATAAATTTAAGCCCCTAATTATTTTTATCCAATTTTTGATGATTTTTCCAAATTCAGAACAGGGGAACCCGAAATCATTCTGACCTTGTCTCATAAAAGTTATTGTAGCTCATGATTTACAATTTCATTGCTTACATAATTTCTTTTATAAGAAACTAGACTCAATAAGCTTTAATTTTAATTTTATTCATCCTCTAATTCGATTTCTAAAATTTTTGGTGATTTTTCAAAGTTAGACTACTGCTGCTGCCCAAAACAGTTTTAGTGAAAAATATTAATTTCCATTTAGCCCCAAATTTCATAGTTCATACAATTCAATCCTTGCTCAATTAACTCCTCAATTGAGATAATTTTTCTTATTTAATACTTTATTCCATCATTTTAAACTACTTCATAACCCTTGAAAACCAGAACTTTAACACTAGACCTTAATTCCAAACTCTTTCACAATTAGTTACTAAACCAATTTTCATCAATTTTACTTGATAAAATCACCATATATCAAAATTAAAGCTTCAATTATATGTTTACTCATCATATTCTTCCAGTACTAATCCATAAAAACTTCAAAAATTAGCCATGGAATCAAAAACTAATGAAATAGTAAGTTGGACCCAATTGTAAAAGTCCAAAAACATAAAAATTTCAAGGAGAAAGCAAGAATTAAACTTACATGAAGCTAGAGTATGAAAACCAGCTTGAACCCTCCTCCATTTCTGTTTTTCAGCTGATGAATATGAAGAGAAATGAAGAGAATTCTAGATATTCCAATTTAGTCCTATTTTTATTTAGTTAATTTTGGCAACTTTCCAATTTTGCCCTTATTTCACCCATTTTCTGATTTTTCTCAGCTATTGCCGCCCAAAATATCTCCTTTGGGCTTATTTACACTTTAGGTCCTTCCTTATTTGACAATTGAGCTATTTAACCATTTTAGCAACTTTTACACCTTTTTCAATTTAGTCCCTTTTATTTAATTAGCTATCAGTACTTTAAAATTTCTTGACGAAACTTTAATACTAACTTATTAACACTCCATAAATATTTATAAAAATATTATGGCTCGATTTAAAATTCCCGAGGTCTCGATGCCTCGTTTTTTATTTTAATTACTTTAATATATATATATTTTTGTACACTATTCACTATCTCAAAATTTTTCCTAACTTCACATTTAACTTATACTCACTAAATTAATAATATTTCCTACTCATTTGTCGGATTTAGTGATCTTGAATCACTGTTCTGACACTACTGAAATTAGGCTGTTACAGGCCATGCTTTTACGTCGTATTACTTCAAAATTTAAGATTAATAAGTCCATTTTGGTTTCAAGGTTATTAAAAAAGTATTTTTATCTGGTTTTAAGGTATCTGAATGACAATTGGTTTTAAGCTATCTTGGTGGTCAATGTGACCCCCAGAATCTGGTCGAAACTTCTAGGCCGGGTTTTGGGGTGTTACAAGGTGAGTTTAACATATAATCAAATCATATAACATCTCAACCATATATCAATCTAATTTATTTTAAAGTCAACATTTCAAAACAATGCTCATGCTCAATTCAACATTTATCCATTTGAATATCAAACACATATAATTTCATTTCAATTTTTCATTTTACATTAACCACTTAGCCCGATGAACTCAAGTAAACGAACTCAAATACATAAGTAACTACATCACACAAATTGCTCGTCCGAGCTGAATATATATTCGTGTCAGGTTACTAGTCCAGGATAAACCTTTATAATAATACATCCAATTGTTTGTCCATGTTGAATATATATATATTTGTCAAGTTACCCATTCAGGCTAAACCTTTAAAATGATATTAGGTTATCAATCTAGGATAAACCTGTGTCACATGTATCTTCGAGTCTGCAACAAAGTTGAATCTCGGTAATATTTGTAACCAATAACGTACAAGTGTGCACAAAATCCTATTAACATGCCAATCGTATCCTAACATTTACTATGTTTACCTAGGAACCTTTTAACATATATACAAAAATCAAATACACAACAACATAAACACATTTATACCATATGAACTTACTTGGCAAAAACAACAAATAAGTGAAATCTTAAAGGACTAATCGACAATTTTGGCTTTTGCCCGATTATCTTTGGTTTGATCCAATTCTTGATCTAAGCAATCATTTTAGACAATTCATTAATACCAAACACTTATACATTGTATTATGATATGAATGAATGTACGAAACTTTATTTTTTAATATCCCTAAAAATTTGCATTTTATTCAATTCAGCTCTGAAACCGAAATAACTATTTCTTTCAATTTTGAGCTTCAATTTTGAAACCAATTTCAATTACATTCATTGCATACCCTCTAATATCTATTAATACCAAAATTTTACATCAATTGTACATTTTATTCACTTAAGTCCTTATGAACAAAACTAACAATTAAACTTTACAATCTAATCCTTTTTCACATCTAAGCTTAAAATCTATCAATTTAACACAAATTTCTTCAAGAAATCATCAATGAAAACTTTCAAAAACTTTAACAGTTTTATAAATTGGTACATGGGCTAGCTAAATCAAGCTCTCATGATCTCAAAAACATAAAAATTACAAGAAAAAGACTTGAATTACCTTAACAATTGAGGATCGAATGTTTGAAGCTCTCATAATGGTTTTTCTTTAGGTTTTCACAAGCTTAGACGGTTGAAGTGGTGAGAAAGATGACAAATTTCCACTATTATAACCTTTTATACTTAGTTTAACTTTAATTAATTAAGTTTAATTAATTTAATCTTATTTAAGCTTAATCTAATCACATATATACATCACATCCCACTAATTCATGTTGGTAACTGGTTTAATTGCCATTTTGGACCTTTGGCTAATTACAATTTAAGTCCTTAAGCCTTTGACCAATTAAAAACTTATATCAATAAGAATTTTACCTAAATTAAACAATTAATAGACAAAATTGATGGGTCAAACTTTAATAAACTTTTATACCAACCCTGTAAATATTCATATTTAATAATTATAGGCCTTAGTTTATGAAAATGGGGTTTCAAAACCGCCTTTTTTTGACACCACTAAAAATGAAGTTGTTACAACCTTACTTGAAACATTGGTTGCATATTATAAAACAAATAGAATCAATAAGCATACATATATACGATGCACCATCAGTACAAATTCAAAATTTACATTATTCTTCTGTCATTTGTGTACAAACTCATTTCCTACATGATTTTTTCCTTTTCCCCCAAGCCATCCCAAATTTGCTTCAAACGTTGAAGATTGAATTGATGAAGGACTAGGTAGAAGGGCAAAAGTGGCTGCTGAAAAGGCTATTAGGTCTTGTAGTCTAGATTGGCAAATAGTAAACATTTGATGACTCTACATAATATAAACAAATGTTAGCTAAATTTTTAAATAAATTATAAATATTTTCTTTATGTTGCAATTGACGTTGTAGCTAGCAATTATAACTAACACTAAAATGAAAAAATATATATTTGTTATATCATGTATGTATTTTGTGCAAACAACATGCACAAAGGCTACCAAATGGAGACATATATTGATTAGCATATAATCAAACAAACAAAAATCAAGATAAAAAAGATGAGATGAATTGGTGTAAGATGATTAACCAAATCCACTTTTAGCATTCACTTCCAAAGCTTTTACCAATGTTTTAGTTAACAATTAGTTAGCTTCAAGACATTTTGCACTTAAAAAGAACATCACCAGGCATATAAAGAGAAAAAAAAGAAGATAATATCAAGATTTTCCCCAAAAATAAGTGGGTGTCTGGCCTAGCTTATCAAAGGGATTTCTAATACAAAAGTAGAAGTAAGAGATTCGGCTCTCAAATTTTCAGTTTTAACTTATGCTATTGCAGCCCAAAAAGGATTCCTGACCTCTAAACAATCTCAGTCTATTATCTGGGTGTGTTGTCAAACAATATTAAAAGCAAATAGTCAGTTAATCAAACTAAACCATAACAACAAACCAAACCATCGACACAAAATGTCTCCAATATTAATCATTTTCGAAACCCACAATGAACAGACCAAATTTGAAAGTCCTATAATCAGCATCGTAAAACCCTCAAATCAATTTCGAAATTGATTAAAAAAGGCTCTTAAATAGTATTTCATTACGAAAAGGGACGGCAAATATAAAGCACAAGGAGCCAGTGTAAGTAGCATCACATGCTTAATACATTAGGAGCAAGACACCTATGATGACCCCACAAAAAAAACACAAAAGCAACAAAATATGGTTTCAAATAGGCAAAATAGTAAAATAAAAAAATAAAAAATTAAGAATCCCTTTTGAAAACTAATCAACTTTACAAATTACAAAATAAAATGAATGAACCAAGGAATTTACCGAAGATAAAAAGGATCACTCTTCTCTCCTCAATGATTAAGGATGTAGGTTTTCATTTGGATTTTCTTTTCTCCATAAAAAAAATGCTTATCTTTATGTTTGACTTTCAAAGAAATTTTTGAAATGATTTTTTGGTAAAATAAGTTAAATGAATGTAATTAAATTATATTATATTATTGATTTATAAATTTAAAAAATAAAAAAACATAGATAATATAAAATATTAATTCATAATTGATCAACTTTCTTTACCTTAATTTCTTTATAAGTCATATTATTTATCGGGTAGGGATTTGTGTTGAATCAAACCAATTTGATTAAATGAAATTAGTATTTTTAAAAATTAATATTTAATTTAATTATAAAATATATTTATTTTCTTTTGGGTTTTGACATCTAAATTAAAAATAAATTTATATATTATAAATTAGATTACTAATATATTGATTTTATCTTTATATATACTAGATTTTATCATAATCATGATGTTAGTGAACGAAAATATTTTATGTTGAAAAAATATTTATAAAAAAATATTAATAAATGATTGTTATTGGAGTGGTAAAGGTTTTTTTTATATATAAATTTGTTGATTTTGTGTTTGATTCTCAAATAATATATTTTTTAATTATTTTATTTGAAGATTATATAAAATTATGAAAAAAATGAAAATACCGTTATAATAATATTAATTACCCTTTAAAATAAGAGTATTTTTAATAATTTTACAGCTAAGTTGGTGTCGAGTTGACTTGTAACACCAACTTAATCAGTCACTTTATATATAGTATATATAATTTTTATTGATTATCATATTTAAAATAAAATCATACTATATATTAAAAATTATATTTATTCAATTATAAAAATTATATTTTTATTATTTTTAATTTACTCAATTATATTCAATGATTTTATAGATTTATAATTTTATTAATTAATAATATATTCACATTAATATACTATCATCTTAATTAATATTTAATTAAAATATTTTTATTATTATCACATAACAATACTAATAAATTGTAATTCCAATATCAATTTAGTAATACTATTAACAATAAATTATATTCTCTTTAGTTTAAACTGGTACTTTTATATATACTTGTCTCTAATGTTATATGTGTTGCATGTAATTTTACACGTTTAATTTTTAATTAATTTTTAAATGACGTATTTTTAATTTTTGTTACCTATGGTTGATAATGATAATTTATCTTAGTTTTTAAATACTACACAAATTTGGAAATATATAAGAACGTAAATTATAATATTAATTTGAAAAAATAAAAAAGGTAAAGCAACATGCACAATTATAATAATAGTTCATGATAAATAGGAAATATATTTAAACTAAATTAATAAATAAATTTAATAATAATTATTAAAAAATAATTGTTGAAATTTGACTTTCTTTTTAAAACAAACCCATAAAATATTTTTTTATCTACACCAAACAAATAACATATAGATAAAAAAAAATGACTTTAAAAGTACTTGCTTCACACAATATAAACTTATAAAAAAAATTTTAAAAAAATAATATCATAATATTATAATACCTAATTATCAATTAAAACAATCTTCGATCACTCTCCGATGTCGTTATTGTTCGAATATGATTTATTATTACCTCTTCAAAGAACCATTCCTTTAATTCTCCATTTTTTATATAATTTTAACTTATAATGTTGAAAATGTCCCATTTTTTTATTTGTATTTTTCTTAGATGCTACTTAATTGAATATGTCTAGTTATTGAATGCTATTTATAAAGCTAACCTTAAATTTTAATTAGTATATAGCTCTAATATTAATTAAGTGATAATTAAGATGCTTAGAGTTTTATTCAAATAATAACTCTGTTTTACATTAATAAAATTAACAAAATTTAAAAATACAATAAACACTTTTTTAGTCAATTTTTTAACTAATAATTGTAAATTAAATTATAATTATAGTTATAACAATTTTTTTTTCTATATCTTATACTTAGAGTTCTATTCAAATAATAACTCAATTTTAATATTAGCATAACTATTTTAATTAATAATTCTAAATTAAATTAAAATTATTTTTAAAATTAATTTAGTAATATGATGAAAAGAAAGAGTATTCGGTAAAAGAACCATGGAGGCTCTTGTATTAGAAGTCAAATTGCATTTGTCCCATCTACTCAAAAAATGGACAAACTAGTCTACGTACATTAGATTAAAGAGAAGATCGACCTTTTATGTTAAAAATTTTATCCATTTATACTATTAAAAATTGATATGGTTGACGAAATAACTAAATAATGACATGTGACGTGTCATATCTACCTGATACTGACATACAATGGTCAATTTATTGATAATTTTTTTAACAGGAAGACTGATTTATTTTTTGATTTAGTATGTAAAGATATTTTTCCGTAATACAATTGTTTTCCTCTATGATAGCTTTATGAGCATATTCTTATCAATTCAATTTTTTTTTTTCCAAATTCGTATGGACTATAGATCAATTGTATGTTATACGACAATAATTCAATAAAATAAATATATATATTAATTAAAGTATATAAAATTAAAATAAATTATATAATTTCAAATTTATAAAAGAATGTAAAGCAAATCAGCGCGTGGCGTTAGAAAAACTAGTGGGTAGATAAATCATATGGTGCGGAGAAGCGTGGAAACGGGGTCGACAGAGGATCTGACATAAATAAGTCATGTGCCACAGGTTTTCAATTTCTTCACGGAAGTCCTTTTTCTTTATAACTCAAAAACATTTTGTGGGGTAAATTGATAATACTCCAAATTAGATGTAGACAAATAAAGAATTCATGATATGGATTACACATCATAAATAAATTATTTTTTAATAATCAAACTCATGTTAAGTGAAATAATAGATTCAAAGAGATAACATAAATAGTAAACTGACCTGCATAGTATTAATAATGAATCCAGCTATTACACCGAGTAATAAGAAAGAAGCCACCTTTGTTGACCCATGACTCGTGATTGGATCCGCTTCTGTTTCTCACCTTTGCAAAGCGGCTGTATTGGTGCATATTTGAAGTCAACCATTCATTTACAAGTAGATTTCAATTAAAATTTTAAAGAAATCAATCATTCAACATCTGATGCTTAAAGTTTCCAAAATATCTCTATCCGCAGATTGAAACCATATTTCGGCACAAACACAATTATCCAGTCATAAAATAAAACATATATAATTGGTTTTGAGAAAACAGGTCACTTTACAACATTGAACCCAAAAAAGCACATCATCTTCTGACCATCTTTTCAAATGGTTTAATCCAGTACATAATAATGGGGTAAGCGAGATTAATTTATTAATCAAACTTTGACTCTACCTCACTCTATAAATTTTGAGTTTTAACAAGCAAACATCCAATCCAACAATTAAAACATGAAGATATATCCAGCGTTCCTCAGTTTCCTCTTCATAACCATCTTCATTTCACCTTCTGTCTCAGGCCACTGCAACGCTCAAGACAAGAAGGTTCTTCTCAAGATCAAAAAGGCCTTAGGCAACCCTTACCTCTTGGCCTCATGGGACCCCAAAACTGATTGCTGTGGTTGGTACTGTCTTGAATGCCATCCCAATACCCACCGTGTCGTTTCCCTCACCCTGTTCTCTGATGATCGTCTCACCGGCCAAATCCCCCCTGAAGTTGGCGACCTTCCGTACCTTGAAACCCTTCTTTTCAGACACCTCCCTAACCTCAATGGAACCATACAACCCGCCATTGCCAAGCTCAAGAACCTCAAGACGCTTCGCTTGAGCTGGACCAATCTGTCCGGTCCAGTCCCTAATTTTCTTAGCCAACTTAAGAACTTGACTTACTTGGACCTTTCATTTAATAACCTCTCGGGATCTATTCCAAGCTCCCTTTCAACACTCCCAAATCTCGAGGCTTTGCATTTGGATAGAAACAAGTTAACTGGTATCATACCAGAATCTTTTGGTATGTTTCCTAGCAAAAACCTGTATTTGTTCATCTTGTCTCACAATAAACTTTCTGGTACAATCCCTGCCTCTTTAGCCAACATGGACTTCAACACCATTGACCTGTCGAGGAACTTGCTTGAAGGTGATCCTTCAGTGTTGTTTGGCCCTAACAAAACGACATTCGAAATCGATCTTTCTAGGAACATGTTCCAATTCGATCTATCCAAAGTGCAGTTTCCCAAGAGTTTGGCAAGGCTGGATCTGAATCATAACAAGATTACGGGAAGTATTCCTGCGGGGTTGACGGATCTGGAGTTGCAGTTCATGAATGTGAGTTACAATAGGTTGTGCGGCCAAATCCCGGTGGGAGGGCGGTTGCAGAGTTTCGATTACTCCACGTATTTTCACAACCGCTGCTTGTGCGGTGCTCCGCTCGACACCTGCAAGTAAAGGTGCACTGCCGACATTATTAAGTTAGGGCTTTTATCATGCATCAAAGTGCAGCTTGGAGAGTTGTAATAAGCACGCACATGTTTTTATTTTGACTAAGCTATTCAGGGAAAATATCTTTTTATCAGCAATTTGAGAATAAACAACATTGTATTTCACCCAAGAATTAGTGAACTTTACAAACACCTAAAGAGGAAATAAATTACTGAGGGAGCGTCTATTTTTATCAGCTTATTGGTAATCCATCTCACTTATGAACCAACACAGAGTGCTTTGGCAGCATGTAACCTGCATCACTCTGGAACACATAATTGGGATTGAAGAGGAGATTAAATAACGAGAAGCTACTCTAACCAGATCATTACAAAGATAGCATTTAGCATTAGAAGAGATGATTTCAAGGTAGCATTATAGACGTTCTATAAAAAAAAATTCTAAAGCCCAATAATGGTAAATATATAGGCGTTGAATTCTATCTTGTGAGCTTATTTACAATATGTGGGAGTTCACATGGACAGGACAACCGCATCAACTAAGTTGTCTGCAATTTGAAAATTTAAATACAAGAGATATTGATTGTTGAATAGAAGACTAAAATATTGAAACTAAATTTTCAATGAAGCCATTGATATTTATATGTTAATAGACTTGAGTGTGATAAAATGTGTCATAATTGTTTGGGTCAAGACACCAGTAGACATGCTCAACTTTGAAATAATACTACTCTCCACATATCTCATACATTCAAACACTATAATAGGCTTGATTTCAGCAAATTCATTGGTAGGAACTTTAACAATTTATTATAAAAATATTACTTCTAAAAACTAGTTAGAAAAATATGGCATGTTATAGATTATTTAGAAAAAAATTACAATTTTCTCTCACATGATTTTTTTTTAAATTACCTCTTTACATGACGGTTTTATAATAATAAAAAAAAATACTTTTTTGTGATGGACATGTGTTAAATTTAGGTGAAACTTATGTGTCATTTGACAGTTTCACAATAAAATATATATTTTTGTGATAGTAGGACCCATATTGAAAACAGGTGAAACTTCCATGTCAAGTGGTAGATTCACCTAGTTTTAATACATGTCATTTGTAATATAATATATATATATATATATATATATTTCTTTTATTAATTTCAGGATAGAAAAAAGACAATTTCACTCGACTTTGACATGTCGTTTCTTAATTCTTATATAAAAAATATTTTTTAAAATTTCAAAAGGGTCCTTTACATGGCGATTTCAAGATATAAAAAAGGAAATTTCACCCTACTTCTACATGTTTCATTTATGATATACAAAAATAAAATAATTTTTTCTATTTTAAAAATGCCCCTTACATGGAGATTTCAATATTTAAAAAAATATATTTGTATCTAAAAGTGCCCCCTTAAACAATGGTTTCAAAATAACAATTTTTTTTCTATAATAGCCGATTTAAGGCGCGGTTTCAAACCCTTACCCTATAGTCAATTGAAGTATCCATTGAACAAAAAATTTAATTTTTTTTAAAAAATTATCTAGTCTACTCCTTTAAGTCTATAAAAACCCAAAGTCCCTGACAACATCTCGCCACATGGCGCTTTAATAAATTATTTTTTTCTAAAATAGCCATGTCAAGTGGTAGTTTTAGAGTATGGGATTCCAAAATTGAGAATAAAATTATGAAAACACCCAAATGCAGTCTATATAACTGCCTCTTCTATTTCCTCCCTAGAAATATTCTCACAAGTTCTTTTCTTTAAGCTACTCTTTATTTTGTTAAAGTAAGTTTTCTTTTCTTAGTTGTCTTTTTTAAAAATTATTTTTTAATTTGGTTAATTTGTAGTGTTGGAATTGATAATGTTATTTGTGTACAGTTATATTGTTCTATTATTTTTCTACACGTGCAGGTTGGTTTAAGAAGATAGACTGTAAATTTAATGTTGTAGTTCATTAAAACGGATAAGTTCATTATACTAAAAATAGTATTGTATTTGATTCGAGACTGTCGTTAAATATGATGTTCAATAAGAACATGAAAATAAAAGAATTGAAAGCAAGAATTAGTAGGAAAATCATCGCTCATTGTGAGAAGGTAGTGTCCACTCTATTTTATAGACTTATGACATCTTCAAACCTAGTTATTTATGCTCCAATTGAATCAGTTGAAGATGATGATGTTGAAGTGATGATCACAACAAATTCCTTATCCAGGAAAAAATGTAGCGGAGCTTTATGAACAGTTGGGGTGATGTTGAGTAGGGGAACGTGTTACCTAATGTTCCATCTTCATCCAATCCTGTGCAGAAATGTTTTGAGCACCATATCCTCAATGTGATCCTTTTAATAAATATCAGTATATCTCACTTGTTGGAGGACGATCTTCTATATACGGGTTAAGCTTTGATTTGAATTTAAGTCTAGAAGATCTATACCAGTTCGTTGCACCATCAACATATGCACCTCCTCTATATGAAAATCCATTTTCCTACAATGGAGTGAGAACTTTCACGCTGATACAACTTTCAACAAACATGTTTGTATTGAATTACAATGAAGAAAAGGAAAAGAGGAACAGGAAGAGGAGAGGGATGTTAACACGAACTTAACAAAATTTAATGATCCAGATTGTGATGAAGAAGTGGATGCTCCCGAATTAGAAGTGGATCTTCTACCATATGAACCTTCCTCTCATATACACCTGATCGATGAAGATGCAATGGATGCGTTAGAATTCCCTGAATATTTCAAAATATTACCGACTCATAAGCTTACAATTTTACATTCCGATAATATATCTATTAAGACACAATTTTCGTCGAATGAGGCTATATAAGCAGTCGTAAAGCATTACAATATTAAAGCATCCTACGATTATAGGACCGTGGAGTCGGCCTTAACCATATATGTAGGCAAGTACGTTAAAATTGGCGATGGGTGTAATTGGTGGATTAAGGCATCACTTATAAAGAAGAAGCAGATTTGGGAGATACGAAAGCATAATGGTCCATATACATGCATTGTTGGACAGTGAATGCAAGACCATCATAAATTAGATTCCAAAATCATATGTCAATGCATAAATTCGATGGTGCAATAATGTCAATGCATAAAGTCAATGCATAAATTGGATTCTAACCTTAATGCAAATCCCTGACATCCAAAGTAGATATAGCTACACTGTCTCGTATCACAAGGCATGGTACACAAAACAAAATGTGGTGGAAGAACTGCTTGGTGACTAGGATGAATCTTATGCTAAGTTACTAGCATATTTTATGGCAATGCAATAGTTCATTTTCGGTATCGTGGTGAAATTGGAACTGCTTCTTGCATACGATAATGTTGGACAACTAGTACAGGGTAAGTGTATATTCCATTAAGTATTTTGGACGTTTAAGCAATGCATTAAAAGGGTTTCCACATTGTAAGCCCATTGTCCAAATAGATGACACTTGGTTATATGGTAAGTATAAGCTTACGTTCTTGGTGGTTGCATAATATGGTAACCGAAATATTTTCCTAATTGCATTTGCCATTGTAGATAAAAAGACAACAGACTCCCTCTTTAATTTCATAAAAGCATCAAACTTTAAAAATGATGTACTGATTAAGGGTGTGCAATATTAAGTAATAGGAGACTATTAAAATGAATCTCTTTATTCACAGAAACTTTTGTTTATAGAACTAATAATGATTCACAAGTAGGATAAGGATAGCTAGATTATGACACACCGATGATGTTGATTAAAAAATTATGTGACAAGTCGATTGAGTCATAGCTCGATTGGCATGGCATTATTGCCAATGCAGGAGGATACGGGTTCGAGTGTGCTGAAGCGCATTATCTTCCTGTTTATGGGTTACGGAGGGGCTATGGGTAGTTCTAGGTATTGTATAAAATAAAAATTTTGTGACAAATATTATGAAAAATGTAGAGACCATTTTTAAATCGAGTTTTAGAAAATAGGAATCGACTTTAAAAACGAAAACGAGAGTCGCCACCAATCTTTTTAGGTGTGATTGGATCACCTTTAAAACATTTTGTTTTAAAATTATTAGTTTTGGTCTACGAAATAAAAAAGAACGGGTTTAGGAGTCGGTTACGTACGAGGAAGGATTAGCACCCTCGTATCGCCTAAAAATTGGTACCTAATTAATTATCAAATGTCTTTAAGGTCGGAAATTAAAAATTTTAAGATGCAATCTTCTTTTGATTTTTGAAAATTAGGGTTTACTTATATCAAATAAATCAAAATATTACGTCCAATAAGTTAGGACACAATATTTTTAAGATATTTGGCACTAAGTTAGCCTTTTTAGAAATTCCTATCTCAAAATGACAAAACGTCACATCCAGTAAGTTAGGACACAACGCTTTGAAGTTCCAAGATAGTTGCTTGTATTTTGAAAATTTTAAAAATTTAGAAGGGTACTTGACTATTCGAACTCAACGAGAAAAATTGCAACCCAATAATTAGGGCACTACTTTTCTCAAAGTTTCCAAACACCAAACATTGCCTTTTTATTTTTGAAGACTTTGAAGTCTCGTTTTTAAAACCGATACATGAAGGAGGATGTTAACATAACATACGAGATAACATGTCATAATAATAGGTAAATAAAAGCACAACAGTATAAGTGTTATATACTAACCAACATATATGACAAATTTTAAATAAGAAAAAAAGAATATATATAAAACGCAACATATATTTAAGAAGAACAGGTAAAAACCCATAAACATGTAATTCAACGTATATTCAAACATATAAATGATGCATGATATTCAATTTTGACACATAAAAATATGCATTTGAAAGTAAATTATAAAAGTCTAAGATATTGCATAACATATAAAACATAACATAGTAATTAATTCTAAAGTAAAAGCAAATATTGTATAAAACATAAGTTTTAAAAAAATATATGTATAATATAAACAATTGATAAATAGAATGAGCATATAAAAAAATGTGATATTTAATAATATAATATATAATAAAAAATATATTTATAAGAATAATAATTATATGAAAAATATAAAATATATTGGTATATAAAATATCAAATGTGTAAAAGAATTTATATTTAAAATAAAATAATTATATAATATATATATATATATAAATATAAGTTTTGAATAATATGAAATAAGTAATTAATGATAAAATATACGTATTATACAAATTATAATATTATAATATCTTCAAAATGTGTAATAATATAATATGAGTAAAGTAATTATTAACATATAAATAAAGGTACGTATATAATACAAGTTAAAACCAAGTTAAAACCTTTAATGATAATAATATATAGATAAAAATATATAATGGTATAAAAAAATGACATAATGTAAAATAATTATAATTTATAATATGAAAGTGTATATATGTAAAAATAATATATAATATATATAAATAATTAATAAATATATAATACAAGTAAAAATATAATAATAATATATAAGTAATAATGTAAAATAATAATAATAATTTGTGAAAAATAATATATTGTTAAAATGTAAAATAATATAATAGTATAAAGATATATAAACATTATGTGATAAAAAATATACTATAATAAATAATAAGTAATGATATATATGTTAAAATATATATTAATATGATAATAGAAAGATATAAAATAATATAACATAAGAAAATATAAGTAAATAATTATAAGATATATAATACGTATATTCATATTAAAATATAATAGTATATGTATAAAATTTAAAATAAAAAGGTTATAAATAGATTAAAAGGGATTAAATTGAACATAAATAAAAGTCAATGGCTAATTTAATAAGAGAATAACTGAGATCAGACCTAATTGAAATGGCCATTAAAACCCTAGGGACTCATCGGAAAATTTTCCCTTGTCCCTAAACGGCATCATTTTAATCCAGGACTTAAAACAGCTACTACAAGGACTAAATTAAAACTGAAACAAAATATCAGGGATAAATCATAAATAAAACAAAACAAAATTGTAAACATAAAAAATAGAGGGACTAATTGGGGAATTAACCCAATCCTCAAAAACACGCGGATCCTGGGGCCTTAAACGCGTCGTGTTTTAAGCTTATCGAACTAAGCTAAAACGGATTTATTTTGAAAGGGCTATAAAGCCAAATTTTAAGTTTAAAAATCATTTTTACACCTGTCTTTTTAAAAAAAAACTAAAACGCTCTGTAGAGGAAGAGAGAAAGTCACCCGACTACGGCCTCATTTCTGATCACGATGCTTGCACACGTGCCTCACGCGCCATCGTGAATGCTTGGTGATGCCAAGGTTCAAAACCTTTGTCCTTCCACGAGTAACCTCTTTTCTTTTAAATGTTCTTGTTTTTTTAAAAACAAGAACGATTCATATATTAAGTAAAAGAGAAAAGAAAATAAAGTATGGAAAAATAATCACCTTCAAAATCTTATTGCAAATGTTTGGTGTACAATGCTTTTGTGGTGTGTTTTCTCATCTCTATGTGTATTAGTGTCCTTTTTTACTGATTTGAGAAAGGCTTTATAGCCTTGATTTACTACCTATTTTGGAAAGAAATCGAAAGATTTCTTTCCAAACTCTTTCTAATCTATTTCTTTGCAATCTTGCTTTGATTTCTTTCCTTTCTTGCAGTGACCGCGAGGATCTCGGTGATTCAAGAAATCTTTGGCGTTAATGGAGTGCGGAAGTCTAGTGGTGAGGATTCGTAGTGACGGTGAGGCGCGATTACGAGGCGAGAGCCTTGAATGGTGGCCTCGATTTGGGAGCTGGGACGAGACACTCCTGAACCTTCTAGAATTAGTGGCGGCTCGAGGAGAAAGAAGGCGAAACCACAGGGTTTCCTGCCTTGGTATAATAGTTTGGGCCAGTTGGGCCACTTTAGTCCCGGGCTAGGTGGGGTATGGGTGTATTTGGGTACACGGGTAGTCTAAGCTATTGGGCTGTGTTTTGGGCTCTGGACTTTATATGGACTGTTAAGTAAATAAACATTTATTTTATTTGATTTTAAGGCCCGATTAAATTTGGGCTATTACAGCTGCCCCTCTTTGCTCATTGCTGTGTAATGGGAATCGAGCAAAGATTTAGAAAGACCAAATTTGACCGGTTCTATTAAATCATGCTCTTCAATCTTCTTGTAAACCTATGACTGTCATGTTGATATCTTCGATCTGCTCTCCGTCGAGCGCAGAGACGCCAAATCTACTTCTTCGATTCGTTTCAGAGATGCTAAGTTATCTTAGATTTGCTTCAGCGTAAACACGTGAAAGCCAAATCTGCCATGTCTTCGATTTGCTCGTTGTGAACACAAGGATGCCAAATCATTTTGGATCTGCTTCAGTATAAACATCTGAAGGCCAGATCTGCTATGTCTTCGCTCTCCGTCGAATATGGAGTCTCTAGACTTCGATTTGTTCTCTGACAATACAGAGATGCCAAATTATCTTAGATTTGCTTCATCGTAAACACGTGAAAACCAAATCAGCTATGTCTTTGATTTGTTCCTTGTAAGCACAAGGATGCCAAATCATCTTGGATTTATTTGAGAACATCTGAGAGTCAAATCTGCTATGTTCTCAATTTGTTCCTTGTAAACACAAGAATGCCAAATCATCTTGGATCTACTTCAGTATAAACATTTGAAGGTTAGATCTGCTATGTGCCTGCTCTCCGTCGAATATGGAGATGCCAGACTTTGATTTGTTCTCTGACAATACAGAGATGCCAAATCATCTTAGATTTGCTTCAACGTAAACACGTGAAAGCCAAATCAGCTATGTCTTCGGTTCGTTCCTTGTAAGCACAAGGATGCCAAACCATCTTGGATCTACTTCAGTATAAACATCTGAAGGTGAGATCTACTATGAATCTGCTCCCCGTCGAAGTGGAGATGCCAGACTTCGATTTGTTCTCTGACAATACAGAGATGCCAAATCATCTTAGATTTGCTTCAACGTAAACCCTTGAAATCCAAATCAGCTATATCTTCGGTTTGTTCCTTGTAAGCACAAGGATGCCAAACCATCTTGGATCTTGCTTCAGCCAGATCTGCTATGCTGCGGCCTATTACCCTACTGTTTAGGGGATTAAGGCGCGCCATCTTTGATAACCTGTAGAATGATTATGCCTAATAATTAGGATGCTATGATCGAAGTAAGTCGAATGTTTCTAATTAAACATGCTATGATGCAAAAATGTTATGAATATGACCCCTATCCTAGACGTTATCACTCATTCCTGCATTTGTTTTTTTCTTTTCTCAAAGTATTACTCTTGTTCAGCCTGTAGGCCTGTTCCATTCCTCAAATGCTATGATCTACTGAGAACGTCTACAAAATAATCTTCCATAGAATTGAATCGTTGGTTTTGTCCATTTTTCTTTTAGACTAGAAGAAAGAAATTCCTCGAGTTCCTTCATCCCTTACTTATATGAATTTCTCGAATAATTGTCCTGCTTTAGTTTCTTGCATTATCTAGAAATTCCCAAAGTAATGCACAAAACTTCGTTTGTGAAGATATTTTAGTTCATCTATCATTATTTCAATGTAACATACTTAAAGAATAATGGAAAATGAATAAATCTTTAAGAATAATTGGATTTGAATGAATTGTCAAAAATACAAAGGAGATAAATCTGATAGCATATCTTTGAGAAAAAATATAATCTAAAGATAGCAAAGCAGGATAAAAGTTAGATGCTCCAGAGATATCGCCGCTTGAGTGTATATACACCACTCCATGAAATCTTTCTTGAGTTCGACATGTGTTTAAAGGATCTAAAGTACTTTGTTGATGCCCCAATATGTGACGTGCTTCACTCTTTGATGGAGTCAGATATAGTAAGATTGTTGTATGCCCTTCAAAATTTGAGCTGCCCTTTCGGGTTTTCAACTCAAAACCCCTTTGGTCTTAAGGTGCCCTTTGCGGGTTTTCACCTTGGCCTCTCTATTTTTTTTAAAAAAAAATTCAAGGCGCCCTTTGCGGGTTTTCACCTTGGATTATCCTCTCCTTTAGACAAAGTACTTTTTGACTGAGTCTGAATTCACTAGATTGGGTAAACTTTTCCCATCCATTTCTGTCAAAATCAATACTCCTCTAGAGAAAGCCTTCTTCACGACATACGGCCCTTCCCAATTTGGCATCCATTTTCCTCCAAAGTCCTTCTGAATGGGAAGGATCTTTTTTAGCACGAGGTCCCCCTCATGGAATTCTCTTGGGCCTTATCATAACTCGCATTATGCGTTTCTGATACATCTGACCATGTCGGATGGCTCTTAACCTCTTTTCCTCAATCAAGTTTAACTGGTCAATCGGGATTGAACCCATTCAGCTTCATCTAACTTTATCTCCGTCAAAATTTGAAGAGAAGATATTTCTATTTCAATAGGTAACACTGCTTTCATTCCATAAACTAACGAGAATGTGGTTGCCCCAGTAGAGGTTCTGACAGATGTTCGATAGGCCAGGAGTACAAACGGTAACTTCTCATGCCAATCTCTATAGGTCTCAGTCATCTTTCCCACTATTTTCTTAATGTTCTTGTTAGCGGCCTCCACTGCCCTATTCATTTTTAGACGATAGGGAGAAGAATTGTAATGCTTGATCTTGAACTAGTCGCAAACCTCTGCTATCGTTTTGTTGTTCAAGTTCAATGCATTGTCAGATATGATCTTCTCAGGCATTCCATACCGACAAATGATCTCCTTCTTCAAGAATCGACTTACAGCAGACTTAGTAACATTCGTATAAGAAGCGGCCTCTACCCATTTTGTAAAGTAGTCAATAACCACGAAGATAAACCGATGTCCGTTCGAAGCTTTCGGTGATATTGGTCCAATGACATCTATGCCCAACATGGAGAAGGGCCATGGAGAAGTCATGACATGCAAAGGTGAATGAGGTATATGAATTTTGTCCCCATAAATCTGACACTTATGGCATTTCTTGGCATAGTTGATACAGTCCCCTTCCATAGTGCTCAATAATAGCCAAACCTCATGATTTGCCTTGCCATCGTGAACCCATTTGCATGCGTCCCACATACACCTTTATGAACTTCTTCTAAAATTAGCTTAGCTTCCACAGCATCGACACATTTTAAAAGTACTTGGTCTTTCCTTCTCTTATACAGGATATCCCCGTCCAAGACAGAGTCACAAACTAACCTTCTCAAAGTTCATTTGTCATTTTCGGTTGCTTGTTCTGGATATTTACGATCTCTTACATATCGCAATATATCCTGATACCAAGGGTTATCATCCTTTTCTTCCTCTTCAATGTTACAACAGCTAGCTGGAGCCTCGTAGACACTCATTTGAATTGGTATCACCTCTTCCTCTTTATTTACCTTAATTATTGAGGCCAAGGTTGCTAAAGCATCTGCCATCTGATTTTCTTATCGTGGGAGATAATTGAAGGTGATGTCATCAAACTCCTCAAGTAACCCCAAAACTACCTTTCGATAATTGATCAATTTAGGGTCTCTTGTCTCCCATTCACCTCTAAACTGATAAATTACCAACGCAGAATCTCCATATACTTCTAGGATTTTTATACCTCGCTCTATGGCTGCTTGAAGTCCCATGATGCATGATTTATACTTAGCCATATTATTCGTGCAATCAAAGTCCAACTTGCACGTGAATGGGTAATGATCACCATTGGGGGATACCAAGACTGCCCCAATTCCATTTCCAACTGCATTAGAAGCCCCATAAAAATTGAGCCTCCATGGAGAACCTTCGGTCATTGCTATATACATTAACTCCTCATTTGGAAAATCAAAGTTCAATGGCTCATAATCCTCTAGAGCTCTACTGGCCAAGAAGTCAGTACCGTACTTCCTTTTATAGCTTTCTGACTTACGTAGACTATATCAAACTCTGAAAGTAAAATTTTCCATCTAGCCATTCTCTCATTTAGAGCCGTTGGCTCCATCATGTACTTCAATGGATCACGCTTTGAGATGAGCTAAGTGGTATGGTATAGCATGTACTGTCTTAATCTTCGAGTTGTCCAAATTAGCGCACAACATAAATTTTCAATTGGGGAATATCTCATTTCACAGTTAGTGAATTTTTTACTGAGATAATAAATTGCCTTCTCCTTTTTCCCTGGCTCGTCATGCTGGCCGAGCACACATCCCATAGAATTACTAAATACTGACAAGTACAGTATTAATGGTTTATCTGGGTTAGGTGGAGATAATACTGGAGTATTCAACAAATATTGCTTGACTTTTTCAAAAGCATTCTGGCATTCCTCATCCCAGGTATCTTGATTATGCTTTCTGAGGAGGCGAAAGATAGGATCACATTTCTCGGTCAGTTGTGAAATGAACCGAGCGATGTAATTTAACCTTCCTAGGAATCCTCGAACTTCCTTTTGAGTTTGTGGTGGAGGCAATTCTCATATTGCTCTGACTTTATCTGAGTCAACTTCTATTCCCTTTTTACTGACTACGAAACCCAATAGTTTTCCCGATCTAGCTCCGAAAGTGCACTTTGCCGGATTGAGCCTTAACTGAAACTTTCTTAACCTCAAGAATAGTCTCCTCAAAATTTTAATATGCTCTTCCTCTGTTCGAGATTTAGGAATCATGTCATAAACATATACCTCAATGTCCCTATGCATTATGTCGTGGAACAAGTTCACCATGGCCCGCCGGTAGGTTGCCCCTGCGTTCTTCAGTCCAAACGGCATTACTTTGTAGCAAAAGGTGCCCCACAAGGTTATGAAGGTAGTTTTATCCATGTCCTCTGGATGCATCTTTATCTGATTGCACCCCGAGAAACCATCCATAAAGGAAAACAACGAATGTCCCGTCGTGTTATCTACCAAAGTGTCGATGTGCGGTAAAAGAAAGTTATCTTTTGGGCTAGCTTTATTTAGATCTCTGTAGTTAACGCACATTCGCACCTTTCCGTCCTTCTTAGGGACCGACACAATATTAGCTACCCATTCGGAGTACTTAACTTCTTGTAGGAATCCTGCATCGAACTGCTTCTTAACCTCATCCTTTATTTTTAGAACAATATCGCGCATTCTCATTAACCTCACAGGTGGTTTGCAATCCTGTCTTATCGGAAGACGATGTACTACAATGTCGGTACTCAATCAGGGTATATCCTGATAGGACCATGCGAAGATATCCTTGAACTCCCGAAGCAACTCAATTAAGCCACGCCTTGTGTCTTCAGAAATCAGTGTTCCAATTTTCAACTCCTTCCCTTCCTCTAGGGCTATATTTTCTATTGCTTCCTTCTCATGCGGCATAATTCGTTTCTCCTCCTGTTTCACCATTCTTAACAGATCAGGAGACACATCATAATCTTGAACATTTTCAAAATCCTGAGATTCCTCTAAACACATGTCTTGTTCCCAAGAGAAATCAGAAGTTGCAGTATCAGTGCTCATATCATTGATATTTAGAGTATGAAAGAATATACAAAGAATGAATAAATCAAAGAATGGTTGTTTATATGCTATAAAAAAAATTTAACGAAATATTGATTGATAAAAAGAAATCATATTCGTCCAAATTGATAATAAAGTTATGTTTTATTAAAAATAATAATAGATGATCAATAGCCTTTTTCAAAAACGTCATATTATTACTCCTAGGCCCTAGAGTAACAGACATGTTTCGAGAATTACTCTGAAAAATTCCTAAAGACTACAGGAAGGTCTTCCATAGTCCAATTGTTCAGAGAGCTCCCCGGTTCGTAAGGGCGAATGCCCTCAAGGTTTTCTTGCACCAATCTCTCATTGTGTACGGCATTGATTTGATGATTTTCCTCTATCAGTAACCCTCCTGACTTAAAGGATTTGGATATAGGTGGGAATGTCATCAGTTCCCACTCCACTTCTCCTCCATTCAAACCCGCCTTTCTTCTTGTTTGGCGTTTCTCAATCTCTTGCCTGTTGTGCTTATGGTCTGGCTTAAAAACCAAACCAAAGCGATCCTTTTTCTCAATCAGTTTTGGGATCTGAATCCCTCCTTGCAACTGTCTTCCTAATTCTTGTCCTAGCAATGCTCCTTTTCCCATCATCATTTGCAGGGCCATCCTTGTGGCTCTAGACATTTTGGGTATCGGTGCTTCACTTCCTTCCAGAATGAAGGTTGCGTTGATGATTCCTAAAGAGCGGAAAGAACACTCAATAGCCTCTTCATTTGCCTCAACATAAAGGGCCTTGCTAGTGACTGTTGTTATAATGTCCTCCTCCGCATTGATGGTTATTAACCGTCCATCTGTCACTAACTTCAATTTTTGGTGCAATGAGGAGGGCACTGCTCCTGCCAAATGTATCCATGGTCTCTTCAATAAATAATTATAAGAGGGTTTGATATCCATCACTAAGAAATCAACTTCATACGTATTTGGCCCAATTTCTAAAGGGATGTCAATTCGCCCCATTACTTTCCTTTCAGTTCCATCGAAGGCTCTTACCACATTGTGACATGTTTTCATATACGAGCTATCAATGGGTAGTCTGTTCAATGTGGATAATGGAAGGATGTTCAAAGCCAACCCGTTATCAATGAGTACACTTAGAAGCGTGTATCCTTTGCACCGAGTAGTGATGTGTAAAGCCTTGGTTGACCCTATTCCCCTATGTGGAATTTCATCATCATTGAAGTAGATGAAATTGTGAGCACTGATGTTATTCACCAACCGGTCCAACTTGTAAACAGATATGTCGTGGGTGACATATGTCTTGTTAAGTACTTTCAATAATGCATCCCGATGCACCTCAGAACTTCAAGTAGGGCTAATCTTGATATATACGCTATTGGTCGCTTACTTAACCCGCTGCTCGACCACACTATATTCACTATGCTTAAGGAAATTTAGAAATTTCTTAGCCTCCTCCTCCCTTACTGGTTCATTGATGGATACTTCAGTCTCTTTCTTCTTCTCAATGTTTTTTATTTTTGTGGGCTCCATTCTGATACCCCCTCATCATAACGCTTCCCACTTCGTGTATAGGAACCTTCATTTTGCACATCTTTAGATACATTGGCTATACTCTCCCCCTTTGGCAGTCGTAACTCCATAGCACCCTCCTGTCATTCTTGTAAGAGAAATAAGTGGGTTTATAGATGACGACCTTGGGCCTGGTTTGCGCTCGCACTTTATTATTCTCTGGCAGGGAAATAATAATCCTTAGCCGGCTAGTTCCTTTTTGCTCACCTTCCAGCGCACTTATTTCTCTTTTATAAGAGCTACCTTCAAAAATTTGTAGCTCTTTATTATCTATAAAGCCTTGTACCAAGGCTCTGAATTCTTCGCAATTTTGGGTCTCATGACCCTCTTTTCCATGGAACTCACAATAGTTCCCCGTTTTTCCTCCTTCTTTACCAGAGGTTATCACCCCTCTCTTCACCATCTTTTTCCAAATCACCTTCAAAGGCATCCTCACCTCAGTAATATTTTCCTTCATTCTTTTTTCACCAGCTTCGCCAATGGCATTCACTCCTTGATTGCCATGATCTGGTAATGGATTTTCAGCATTAGGGGTACTATCAAATTTCACAACCCCCATCTTGATAAGCCTCTCCACGGCCTTCTTAAATCCAGTACAATTTTTAATTGAATGCCCCAGTATTCCCGCATGATATTCGCATTTAGCGTTTGCATCATACCATTTGGGGTACGGTGGCTGTAACGGTTTCAAGTGAAATGGAGCAATGGCATGTGCATCGTATAAGCTTTGGTAAAGCTCACGATATGTCACAAAGATGGGCGTGAATTGCATCCTCTCCAAATTCTGTCTCATGCCCGATTTCTATCTTTGAGTATTTTGTTGCCCAACCGTAGCCACTTTGGACTGACTAACTGTGACTGCCCTCGAGTTGAAGCTACTTGTGTTGTTCACCTCATTGTCTTTTCTTCTTAGGGTCGATCTTTTGGCCACTTCCCCTTCAATTTTGCCACCCCTTATGGCATTCTCGATCATCTCTCCTGCCATAACTATGTCCGCAAAACTTTTGGTAGTGCTTCCAATCATGTAAGTAATGAATGGAGCTTTCAGAGTATTGATGAATAACATGGTAGTCTCCTTCTCTAGCAGTGGTGGTTGAACCTGCATTGCTACCTCTCTCCACCTCTGTGCATATTGCCTAAAATTCTCATTAGGCTTCTTCTCTATGTTTTGCAGAGTGATCCTATCAAGGGTCATGTCAGTCACATGATTGTACTGCTGCATGAAGGCTTGTGCAAGATCCCTCCATGAATTTATTCTAGTCTGGCTCAACTGATTGTACCACCTGGCTGCCGCTCCCACTAAACTGTCTTGAAAACAATGGATCAACAACTGATCATTGTTTACGTACCCAGTCATCCTTCTACAGAACATTGTGATGTGGGCCTCTAGGCAAGTAGTACCATTGTACTTCTCAAACTACGGCATCTTGAATTTGTGAGGCAACACTAAGTCTGGGACCAAACTTAAGTCTTTGGCATCAATCCCATAACTATTACCGGCGCCTTCCAAAGCCTTGAATTTTTCTTCAAGCCATCTGTAGCGTTCATCCAACTGCCTTACAGCTTCGGCTTTCAAATCTTCTTTTTTCACCATATCTAGATCAGGAATGAGAGGATTAGTAGGGTTATCACCCAAATTGAATCCCGAGCCATTTGGGTAATTCATATGGATCCCAGCATCAACTGGCCCATGTTGAGGCCTCACAGTGACAGATGGTCTTCTAGGAGGTGCTTCAGTTTGCAGTGGCACATAAGGCGGAGTAAAACCCGGAGGATGATCCTCACCCTCCTCACTAGTGATAACCATAGGGGCCTTCCCTTTGTCAGTGGCCCTTAGAAGCTGAGCCATTTTAGCCATCATATTCCTCTGAGCCTCTTGCATTTGCTCCCTCATGTCGTTCTACATTTTGGCCAACTGCTCCTGCAATTGGTCTTGCATATGCTTTTGCAATTGCTCGAACCTTTGATCCATACTCTTAGTTTTAGTGCGGGTGCCGTAAGGATGTTTGATTTCCAGATTTTCTTTTCTACCTTTAGAAGTAAAATTTAACTAATTAGGGTCTTTCTATAACCTTGAATGCATATGATGTGATGTAATGCAAATGCATGAATGCAAAAAGGTGTCGATCTCGATTCAATCTCATTTAGAAAAATTTATTTAGAAAAAGAATATCTTTACATATAAATGGATTACATATACGCCTTTGCCCTAATGCCCAAAGTTCTAACTTTATCTAATAAAAGGGCTAACTCTCGACCTTTATCAGATGCTGACTCATACATCATACTCAACACATCAGCTCGTACTACTAAGTCTCGAACATATACAGCATTCTCTCGGATCTGGGCTATAGCTTCGCCAATAATGTAATCCCTATCCATGACTTAACTTTTAACTTGATGGAGTTCTCCTTTTATACAATCTTTTTGCGCCTCGAGCTGCTCAATCCGAAGTTCACCATCATGCAATGCCACTTCCAAATCTTCAACCTTACTTTTTAGCTCTTCTCACTCGACCGTAGGATCATGGTTTCGGTGCCATCGAAGGGATCTTCCAAGCTCATTTACCTTAGTCTTCAACCCTTTATTCTTTTTCTCTAATGCCAAATTTTACGACCGCATCTCTTAGAACTTCTTCTCCCAATACTCGGCTCTAGCTTTTTCCTCTTGAACTTCTTTTCCCCTAATGCTCAAGACTTTCCTAACCCCACTCGCTTTAAAGATACTTGTGCTTTCTTATACTCCTCTTTTAAATCATCTCGGTCTTCCTCCACCTTCCTCTTTTCCTTCCTAACTTTTTCAACCTCCTTCTTTTGCAGGTCAACATCTAGACTCAGGTACATCTTCTCCTCCTCAAGCTTTTCTATCTTCTTTTCGAGTTCTAAATTCTTTCTCTTAAATTATTGCTTTATGATATCAATCTCCGAGGGTATCACTTATAAGTATTCCTCCATTGGTCGAGCTTCCTCTATTTTTGTCATAGGGACATTATCATTAATCCTTCGTCTCCTCCACTCGACATATTCCAAAGTCGTAACAAGACCAATGGCCACTCCCTTCAGCCGACAAGTCTTGTTCCAAGTGCTAGAAACCTTGCTAACCTTCCTCTTGTAATCGGCTCCTCTGTATACAAACTCGCTTTGAGCCAACCTGTAACGCCCCAAAAATTAGGCCTAGAAGAGTTGGGCTTTGAGTCTGGGATTTGGATAGAAGAAATCCTGAATATTGAGAAGTTTTAAATGTTACTAGTGTTTAAAAAATATATATATATTGATAAAATATTTCTGTTATTATTACTGATATTTTTATGAAAATTATAATTATTAGATACAAATATATTTATAAAATTATTGTTGTTAATTTAGTGTCTAAATTAAATTATTATTAGAAAATTTTATTGTATCTATTTTTTATTGATTTATGGAAATTATAATTATTATTATTAGGAAAATATATATATATATATATTATTGTATTTGAAATTTTTATTGTTATGGTTATTATTATTATTATTTAAAAATATAGAAAATATTATTATTAATGTGGTGTTTAAATTTAGTTTTTAAATAAATTTAGAAGTATTTAAAGTGTGGGAAAAATCTTGGTTCGATCCAAGACTTTAGCAAAGAAATTAGTTTTTTTTTCTTCTTCTTAGGGGAACTGGGCAATAAGGCTTTAATAATAAAGTAGGCTAAATTAGGCAAAAAGGGAAGCTTGGACCAGCAGCAGTGGCGCTAGGAGGTTGTAGGAGTGCCTGGGTTCAAGGCACGGTGCGTTCATAAGTTGTTTTTTATTTTAGAAGCCAGGTTAAGCTAAGGTAAAACTTAAGTATAGTTGCGACCGAGTTATGCCACTAAGAGGCTTGTGGCGCAGCAGTAGCAGTGCGTTAGGAGTCCCAGTGTGGCTCGGGTTCGAGTCCAGGCGCATGTATGTTCTGTTTTATTTTTAAAAGAACTCAGGACGTTAGCAGGTAAGGTTTAAATGTAAACGCGACGCTATTATATCAAAGGAGGAGACCCATCCCAGTGGTCAACAGTGTGTTGGGCACCCTGGAGGTCCCGTGTTCGAGCAGCATTGCGCGCAGGAGGGTGCTACTTTTTGATGTGCGCGCACGAAAAGGGCCGTACGGGATTGAAACTCCCCCCAGCAGCAAGGTGCAAGGTGAGTCAGCCAAGCGAAGGACTCCTGCTGTTGTTTGCGCAAGGAGAGTTTGAATTAAATTCAAACTATGTTGTTGGCTATAAAGGAGGAGATAGGCATGAGATTTAAATTGGGATTGTTTCTTTTTATTTTCAATTGATTTTTATTTTGCTCATTCACTTTTCACAAAATCTTCTCCCTTATTCTTAATTTATTTATTCCTTTGATTTTCTTTCCCAATTAGCCGAATCTTAATCTCTTCTCTTTTGATAACGTCTTCTATTTTCTATTTTTTTTCTATCCTTCTCTCATCTCTTCCCTCCTCTCTTTTCTTTCCCCATCTCTACTTACCTGTTTGAAATCTGCATGAAAGCTGTGGAGTCAAGGTGGTGCCGATTTTTGTTGACCAACAACCTTCTTCTTCTTCTTCTCACTTGTTGGTGATCAATTCTCTTATCTTCTAGGCATAGGCGGATTCAAGAAGAGGAGGCGTGGTAAGTGCTCAAACTTTAAGCGATCTCTTTTATGGTGTTGTGACAAGTCTTAAAAACCCTATGGTTTAGGGAGGTGGCGAATATGGGTATAGGCCTTATGGGGTTCTTCTTTTAATATTTTCATGGTTTATATAGTGAAGGAGTAGCAAGGCGTGGTATTGACTTGAATCGACTTGGATCTCAGGGTGGCTAGATTTAGTCAATCAATATCGGCAAGGTAAGGTTCATAGGGCCATTTTGAGTGGTGGCGAATGTGTAAGTACTAATATAAGATGGTTCTTGTTTTGGGATAATTAATGGAGGCTGATTTATTAACGGTGAAATATAGGAGAAATCGTGTAGGAGATCTCGTCGAGGAATATCGTAAAATAGGTGTGTAACGAACCTTTTTTTATAGCTTAACTCAATAAATGCCAAAATCTGCCAAATTACGGTGTTTGAGGACTTGTGAGCAAGCAAGCGCTCATCGGATAATTAGATCCTCTAAGGCGATGATCGTGAATGTTGGAAAAGGTAAGAGCATGATGTTTGGCATTTCACGGTAAGTTGGGCCTCGAGGGTTAAATCGGGCCCAATGGGCTTTCGAACCCATTTGAATAAATTCGGTAGAAGATGAAAACCTGTTAAATTACACGTTGAGACTGATAATACCATAATAGAGTATGAGATAAATGGGCCTAGATGACAAATCGGCTATGTGGGGCCCATTAGGGGTTTTTGGCCCAATAACTCGGTTTCGTTAAAATGGGCTAGAATCGCGGTATAAAACCTATGAATTGATAGTAACTATTAATGAACATGGAAAACCCTAATACTTGGTAAAATTGTGGAATTACCTTTATTTTATGAAAATGACTATTTTGCCTCTAGGTAAAAATGACCATTATACCCCTAGGGTTTAATTATGAATTCGATATATGAGATTTTGATATACATGATATGTATGATATGCACATGATATATATATGAAATGCACATGATAGGTATGATATGCACATGATGTATTCATAAATGCATTGGGTTGGGTTTTTATATGGATGGAGGAAGTGCAAAAAGGGCTTATGCCCCAGTTTACCGAAAAGGGCTTTTGCCCCAGTTACTAAAAGAGGCTAGGCCCCAGTATATGTTAAAGCAGCTATGCTGCCAGTGGAGAGTTTGGTTGGGTGGGTTGAGTTATTCCCCACATGGAGAGCTTGGTTGGTACGGATGGAGAGTAGCGCTTGGTGGGTTGAGTAGTCTCCCCAAATGGGCTTGCATTTATGCATTATTATCACATGTGATGTTTAAATATGGGCCACATCGTTTACAGTTAAAAGGCTTCGGCCCAGTGATATGAATAATGAAAAGGCTTCGGCCTAGTGATATGAATAATGAAAAGGCTTCGGCCCAGTAAATGAATGATTAAAGGCTTTGGCCCATAATAAGTGGTAACTAAATTTGGGCTTAGGCCCAGTAGACTGATATTGACTTGGGCTCTGAAGGGGGCTTGTTACACACTGAGTTTTCCAAACTCATCCCCCTTTCTTTCTTATCTTTGCAGGTGAGCCTTGATATGGAGACTTGGAGCCGGAGGGGATTTGGGGTGGCCATAATGATCACGTTTGGACTTACCAATAAATAAATGGTTTTTCTTTCAGTTTATCTGCATTTTTCTATACTATTTATATTTGGGTTGTAACAAGGCCATTGTAGCGACGTAAAATTTGAGCTTTCAGTCGCTAATTGTGGCGATCTATTGAAAACTTGAAAACTTAAATTTTATTTTGAAATAAAAAGGGGAGTCGCCACCGATCCTTTTATAGGTGTGATCGGACACCTAATAAATTTATTTAAAGACAAAAAGAAGGCCGAGTTTAGGTCTCGTCAAAATCGAGAGAAAAGTTAGGGTTAGAAGTCGGTTAAGCGCGAGGAAGGTATTAGCACCCTCGCGGCGCCCAAAATTGGTATCTTATAAACACGTGTTGTCTTGATTTTCAAAATACGAGTTCAATGTAACATTTAGTCGTGATCCAATCGAAACACGAGAATTTTTAAAATGTCAGTTTCTTTTGAAAAGGGCATTCCGTTTTTTACACGAGCCGATGATATTCACCCAACATAGCGATGAAATCAACGACTTGATATTAAATCGGCACGTTGCCTTATTTGTTGAAATTAATTAAAAAGTATGAGAAAAACATTATTATAATAAGAATTCGTAAATAATGCAAACAGTGATGCAATTAATAATAAAAATATTAAAAAACTAAGAATATTAAAACAACAATAACAATATTTATAAGAAAATAAAAATAATGTACTATTAATATAATAAGAAAAATAATGTATTTAACAATGATAGAAAATAACAATATATACATAAAAAATATATATATATATATATATATATACATATATATGTGTATAGACATGTTAATAATGATGAAAAAATAATAATTATACTAGTAATAGTGGCAATGGTCATGATCAAGGAGTAATGAAGTAAGCATAAGTATGTACAAAAAGATATATGTATACATAATAGTATTAAAATAGAATAATAAACAACAATAGTGAAAATAATAAGTGTAATAATAAATATAATGATATATAAAAATAATATTATATGTAAAAAGTATATATATACATGTATAATAAAATGTATACTCATGTTAATAATAAACATAATAAGGGTAAAAATAGATATAATAATAACATGTACGTAATACGGTATTAAAAATATATATATATATATAATATAGTATTTAAAAAAATGTATACGTAATATAAAAATATAATATTTAAAGGGTATACATATACGTAATATATATAAATACATATATAATATAACGTTAAAACATTTACATAATATATATATCATAATAATGTGGAAAAGGAATATTAATAATGTTACATAAATATATGCTTATTTATATATTAAAGATATATATAAACATATACTAATATCAATACAAATAATAAGGATAATATAAAAAAGAGTACATACATGAAATTATATATATAACAAAAATACATAACTAATAATAAAAATATGCATACAACAACATAAAAGTATATGAATAGTAAGAAATATACAATACATAACATTAAAAATATATATAATAATATACGTAAATATATAATATATATATATTAAAAATAATAATATGAAAAGAAAAGCATTGGTACATTACATAAATACATACATGTAGAAACATATATAAATACTAAGTGAAAATCAATAATATTAATAATGAATATAATAATAATAAATACATATATACATGTAATAGTAAAATGAGACATTTTAAAATAAATATACATATATATATGTAACTAAACATCATATAATAGTAATAACAAAATATTGATGATATTAATAAAATATAGTAATAAATATAATACAAATAATATCTAAAATACAACAATACAAAGAAGATAATATAAAACAACTTAAATTTTTCAAAAAGGACTAAATTCGAATTAAAAATGGAATTTGGGGTAATTCGAATAAAAAAGCAGAAGGGGACTAATTGAACGCACACTAAACATTGAGGGCCCAAACAATAATTTTCCCCAACTAGTAAAACATTGCGCGACATAAGGGACCGAATGAACTCAAGTAAAACTATTGGGGCTGAATTAAAATAAAATAACCTTGATTGTAAAGTACGAGAAAAAGTGGAAGGGCCAAACGCAGCAATTTGCCCTTCCGCTCAAAAGCGCGGACCACGACTGGGCGCGGGTCGGGTCGACCAACCGCACTAAAACGGCACGCCGTTTTACTTATTTTGGGGGGGGGACCAAAACGCACCGTTTTGGTCCCCTATATAAGTTAAAATTTTTTTTGTAAATTCATTTGGAGATGGCAGAAAGAAAAAGAAAAGAAAAGAAGGAGAGAGGGGAGAAAGGAGAGAGGGGAGAGGAGGGCTCGACCACGGGCGATCACCAGGACGGCCATCGAGTCTCGCCGGCGTAAGGCCACACAACCGTGCCTGCGATAGTAGAGGAGAGGTAAAATTTATATTTTTATTATTTTTTTGATTTCAATAATATATATATGTTTATGATATTTTAATATTTTTGTGTAAAAAACTCAAAGCAGAAAAGAAAAAAATGAAAAAGAAAGTTACCTTAGGTTTTAGATTTGTTTCTTCGATTTGATGTTAAAGCCCCTATTGTATATGTATTTTCGAATGGTTCTTGTATCCGATCTGTTAATTTTGAAAGAAAATCTTTGTATTCACAGCCAAATCTAACCTTTTACAGATTTTCAATCGGCTTTTTATAGCCATCTTTGTTACATTATTTTCCTCTATTTTCTACTGCTGTTGTGTGTCTCCTTGGTTTTGCAGGTGCGTTGGTGGCCGGTGGAGGTGACTGGTGGAGCAGGTAGTGCCAGGGGATGGTGCTGGTGGCTGGTGTCAAAGGCAAGTGGGGAGGGTTGCGGCTGAGTAGGCTAGGGCTTCTGAAACCCTAAGTCTGGAGTTTGGGCTTTTGGGCCTGGGTTAAGTGTTTGGGTTATGGGTAGATTTGGGTTTTAATGTGTGGGTTTAGTATTGTATCTGGATTTTTAATTTGTACATGAAGTTGGGCCGAAATTGGCCTTGTACAGCCATTATAACTATTTATTTGGGATTAACGTTAAATAACTCTATATTTTCTGACAATAATCAAAATGGGCTAGACTTAGGACGCGTTTTCAAAGTGATACCTGTTTTCAAAATAACACAACGACACACATAGTTGGGATAACAAGGATAACCACTTAAAGGAAATTTTTAACCCATTTACCAAAGTGTGGCAATGGTTGTGGGCATGTCTAGGATTGGATCCATTCGGGAGCTTGGTACTTAAGCAGCCTTCATGGCTCACCTCCTCTGATTCGGATACCTACCTGGTGCCTAGCCTCCATTCACTCTGGTTAGCCATCAATAGTTTAGGTAATAAAACGAAACATGGATTTTTAAACTGCGTGTGACACGTCAGATTCGGCCATAACGTCCAAGCCGGGTTTGGGGTGTTACACAACCCATGAGTCGCTAGTACAAACTGTCTCAATCCATGCTGCCTCAATATGAGCAAAGGGGCATAACCAATGGCACCCCAAATTCCCAACAGGGGAACCCAATCAAAGTTACCGCATTGATAAAGTATCTCACCAGGAACCATCCATGGAGCTCTCCACTCAACATCCCCCGACAGAAGGTTCCGAAGTAATGCTATCCAATTTTCTTCTGGCACATCCACTTTCCTAGATGATGCTACTATATCTTTCAATAGGGAGTAGTTCTCGAAGAAAACCCGACAAACAATCCCATCAATCAATCAGAAGCGACTGTAGAACTAAGCCATGAGTAACTGAGCACACCCTATAAACCTGCCTGCACCAGCCTTCCTACATGCACCTAAGGACCTGAATGTCTCCGCCAAAATTGCAGGGATGGAAGTGACCCTTTTACTGAGTCGATGAAAAAGATCCGTGGTCGCTTCGTCCACATATCCCAAAACCCTAGGGAAAACCATCAGTCTATACAAACTTAAGGCAAAAATGTCTACCTTCTTTGTCTCATCGGGGTGTGTCAAAATTAGATCTTTCAAAGCATCCCACGAAATGCACTTGCACTCACCCTTTTCTTTAATTACGCGTGATCCACTTTGCTCGCTCATCCCCGTAATGGTCAATAATTTCTTCCAAAAGGTAGGGACACAAGCAGCTCGAGAATAGATCCTGTCACTCTGAAACCTGGGACAACGAAGTAAGGAATTGTACTCCTCCACGGTTGGTACTAAGTCTACTTCCCCAAAAGTGAAACAACTGTACGCCGGATTCTAAAACTGGGCAAGGGCTCAGAACAAGTGCTCATTTACCTGCATATCAAGCAAGTAAGGTGGATCTCCATAATTATCGTAGAATAACTGCTTGGTCTCATTGCCCCACTGATCCCAAATTTCCTTAAGCTCTTAGAGATTATTCTGTGTGACACTAATACGAGTATAATCTGACAATTCTGACACGTATCCCATAGTTATGCTGTCTTCCTTTTCTAGATGAGTTTGCTCTAACCATCTATGAACATCAACGTTTTGCTCTAACCATATATGAACATCAACGTTACCCTCCACTCTATCAAGAAGCCCGTTCTCCATAACAAAACTTCCTAACTTAGAGACTAATCGTGAATCGATACCTTTGTAAATTGAAAAATGTCATGCAAACAAAAGAAAAGAAATAGTCAGCATCGTATAATATCAATAAATCCCAATGATAATTTATAAGGGTAATATCTAAGGTTTAACTCTAACTAAGTTGGGCTCTTACGGTTTTTCTATATGAGGTTGGTTCTAAAGTTTGAGAATACACAGAACAGTGATTCCACGATCCTCACCCATTATAGGCTCATTTGAATCGAATTCAGTTCGGGAATACATTTCCCTATGGCTGCATGCGAAGATGAAAATCTCACGAAACCATAGATGCGGATGTATCCGAAAGTGATCCACTATCACCGCACGGAGGCGAAAACCTCACGAAGCGTAGCTTCTCACTCCCACTTAAGGGTGTGACCACAACGTCATGCAAATGCAATGCGTATCGAAATATAGCAACACATGCAATAATACAAACACATGTAATGCAAAGAGGATTAAATTTTAAAATTTTTAATTTCCAACATTAAGACAAGAGATAATCAATTACATGGCTTGACTCTCTTATTAGTCCCCAGTGGAGTCGCCAAGCTGTCGAGACCATTTTTAAATCGAGTTTTGAAAAATGGGAATCGACTTTAAAAACGCAACGGAGTCGCCACCAATCTTTTAGGTGTGATTGGATCACCTTTAAAACATTTTGTTTTAAAATCATTAGTTTTGGTCTACGAAATAAAAAAGAACAGGCTCGAGAGTCGGTTACGTACGAGGAAGGATTAGCACCCTCATATCACCCAAAAATTGGTACCTAATTAATTATCAAATGTCTTTAAGGTCGGAAATTAAAAATTTTAAGATGCAATCTTCTTTTGATTTTTGAAAATTAGGGTTTACTTATATCAAATAAATCAAACTATTACGTCCAATAAGTTAGGACTACTTATATCAAATAAATCAAACTATTACGTCCAATAAGTTAGGACACAATATTTTTAAGATATTTGGCACTAAGTTAGCCTTTTTGGAAATTCCTATCTCGAAATGACAAAACACCATATCCAGTAAGTTAGGACACAACGCTTTGAAGTTCCAGTTGCTCGAATTTTGAAACTTTTAAAAATTTAGAAGGGTACTTGACTATTCGAACTCAACGAGAAAAATTGCAACCCAATAAGTTAGGGCACTACTTTTCTCAAAGTTTCCAAACACCAAGCATTGCCTTTTTATTTTTAAAGACTTTGAAGTCTCGTTTTTAAAACCGATACATGAAGGAGGATGTTAACATAACATGCGAGATAACATGTCATAATAATAGGTAAATAAAAGCACAACAGTATAAGTGTTATATACTAACCAACATATATGACAAATTTTAAATAAGAAAAAAAAATATATATATATAAATATATAAAACGCAACATATATTTAAAAAGAACATGTAAAAACCCATAAACATGTAATTCAACGTATATTCAAACATATAAATGATGCATGATATTCAATTTTGACTCATAAAAATATGCATTTGAAAGTAAATTATAAAAGTCTAAGATATTGCATAACATATAAAACATAACATAGTAATTAATTCTAAAGTAAAAGCAAATATTGTATAAAACATAAGTTTTAAAAAAATATATGTATAATATAAACAATTGATAAATAGAATGAGCATATAAAAAAATGTGATATTTAATAATATAATATATAATAAAAATATATTTATAAGAATAATAGTTATATGAAAAATATAAAATATATTGGTATATAAAATATCAAATGTGTAAAAGAATTTATATTTATAATAAAATAATTATATAATATATATATAAGTATAAGTTTTGAATAACATGAAATAAGTAATTAATGATAAAATATACGTATTATACAAATTATAATATTATAATATCTTCAAAATGTGTAATAATAGAATATAAGTATAGTAATTATTAACATATAAATAAAGGTACGTATATAATACAAGTTAAAACCTTTAATGATAATAATATATAGATAAAAATATATAATGGTATAAAAAATGACATAATGTAAAATAATTATAATTTATAATATGAAAGTGTATATATGTAAAAATAATATATAATATATATAAATAATTAATAAATATATAATACAAGTAAAAATATAATAATAATATATAAGTAATAATGTAAAATAATAATAATAATTTGTGAAAAATAATATATAATAAATAATAATAATATGAAATAATATATTGTTAAAATGTAAAATAATATAATAGTATAAAGATATATAAACATTATGTGATAAAAATATCTTGTAATAAATAATAAGTAATGATATATATGTTAAAATATATATTAATATGATAATAGAAAGATATAAAATAATATAACATAAGAAAATATAAGTAAATAATTATAAGATATATAATACGTATATTCATATTAAAATATAATAGTATATGTATAAAATTTAAAATAAAAAGTTATAAATAGATTAAAAGGGATAAAAGGGATTAAATTGAACATAAATAAAAGTCAATGGCTAATTTAATAAGAGAATAAGCTGAGATCGAGACCTAATTGAAACGACCATTAAAACCCTAGGGACTCATCGAAATTTTCCCTTGTCCTAAACGGCATCGTTTTAATCCAGGACTTAAAACAGTTACTACAAGGACTAAATTAAAACTGAAACAAAATATCAGGGCTAAATCATAAATAAAACAAAACAAAATTGTAAACATAAAAAATGGAGGGACTAATTGGGTAATTAACCCAATTCTCAAAAATACGCGGATCCTCCCCGGGTAATCGGGTCAACGCGCGGATCCTGGAACCTTAAAACGTCGTCGTTTTAAGCTTATCAGACTAAGCTAAAACGGGACCGTTTTGAAAGGGCTATAAAAGCCAAATTTTAAGTTTAAAAATTATTTTTACACCGGTCTTTTTAAAAAAAAAACTAAAACGCTCTGTAGAGGGGAAGAGAGAAGTCACCGGCTCGCCTCCGGCTACAGTGCAGTGCTTGTACACGTGCCTCACGCGCCACTGTACGCGGTGGTCTGAAGGTTCAAAAACTTTCGTCCTTCCACAGGTAACCTTTTTTCTTTTAAATGTTACTGTTTTTTTTAAAAAAAAGAACGATTCATATATTCGTAAAAAGAGAAAAGAAAATAAAGTATGGAAAAATAATCACCTTCTGAAATCTTATTGCAAATGTTTGGTGTACAATGCTTTTGTGGTGTGTTTTTTCTCTATCTCTATGTGTATTAGTGTCCTTTTTTACATATTTGAAAAAAGGCTTTATAGCCTTGATTTACTGCCTATTTTGGAAAGAAATCGAAAGATTTCTTTCCAAACTCTGTTCTAATCTATTTACTGCAATCTTGCTTTGATTTCTTTCCCTTTCTTGCAAGTGACCGCGAGGATCTCGGTGATTCAAGTGCTGCTGACGTTAATGGAGATCTGAAGTCTGGTGGTGAGGATTCGTAGTGACGGTAAGGCGCTGATTACGGAGGCAGAGCCTTGAATGATGGCCTCGATTCGAGAGCTGAACAGACACTCCCTGAACCTTCTAGAATTAGTGGCGGCTTGAGGAGAAAGAAGGCAGAAACCCTAGGGTTTCCTGCCTTGGTATAATAGTTTGGGCCAGTTGGGCCACTTTAGTCCCGGGCTAGGTGGGGTACGGGTGTATTTGGGTACACGGGTAGTCTAGGCTATTGGGCTGTGTTTTGGGCTCTGGACTTTATATGGACTGTTAAATAAATAAACAGTTATTTATTTATTTATTTCATTTGGTTTTAAGGCCCGGTTAAATTTGGGCTATTACAAAAAAATGATATAAAAATTCAATGTAATTTTGGTTGAAATGGAAAAAATTGAAATTGTAAAGAGCATGCTGTTTTAAGTTCAAATCCTATTATTCCCCTTCTGTGCATTTATTTTTCTAGATTTATCAAAATATAAAAAGACATAAATACTTTCAAAAAAAATTTGTTTCTTTGTAAAAAAAATCATGGGCTTTTTTGGTAAATTTCTAATTGGGTTGGACTTGAGACCTGATTGATTAGTGAAACCAACTCAACCATACCTTAAATATATAGTATAAATAGATAAAAAAATTTATTTGAATGTTTCAAATCATAAAACTATATTACAACCTTCAAAGATTGATGGTCGGTAGAGAAGCAATCTTGGATTGATGATGATAGAACTTAGTGAACAATTGATGGGGAAAAATGTGGACTTTGTGACTAAAAATGTTTTAATGATGAGCTCTTGTTGTGAGGTACAATAGCTAATAGCTAATTTGGGAAAATTATGATTTTGGAGATTATGATGTAGTATTATAAATTACAAAGTTGTTGGTTGTAACATCCCAAAAAATTGGCTTAAAAGAAATCACATTTTGAAACCAAAAGAGGTCATCCCTCGATTTGAGTTTAGACTTTGGAAATTCTTGACAAGTAAATTGATCTGGTTCAATGGTTAAATGTTTTGGGTATGTGTGTGAGATTCTGGGTTCAAATCCTGTTTTTGGAAATTGTCATTTTGCTTAAACTCTTACCTCTGAATGTTGGTTTATAAGTTAAACTCAGCCAATTGATGTCAAGAATGAGCCCGCTGGTTTGATAGTTAAACATTTGTCTATGTTTGTGGTCCTGTATTCAAATCTCGACCTGTGTTAGGGAATGTTTATTTTTTCATTTTGTTGTATGGTAGTTAGTTCGGTTGGTTATTTAAAACCTTTCAGAAACCTCTAGTGATGTTTCTCATCTTTTTGTTCTTTCTTTTTTCCTTCCTGTCATGTTTCTTTTGTCATTTCTTTCCTGATATTTAGTTTGTTCATTTTGGTTACTTTCTTTTAAAGTGACCTTTCTTTTTGTTACGTTGTGTTGATTCTGTATGGGATCCGACTTATCCTCCTTGTTTAATCCGTTGGTCAGTAAGTTTGATTTAAAGTTTTCGTGTCGAAAGTTCTTTAACACAACTTCAATTTTGGAATGTTAGTTTTTAGCGATTTGATTGCGAGTTAACCGTGTTTTAGATAATTCCTTGTCGTTTAGAGACTGGAAATCATCTTTGTTGTTTCTGCTTCGAATCTGTATCAGGTGCGCACTGAAAACTAATGTCTTTGTGAATTTCGGACGCCGAAAAATGTGGCTGTCGACGCCACAAGGCCAGGGACATGGGTATATGTCCAAGCCATGTAACTCACTGTTTATCAAATTTGAACCACACGGGCTAGGGACACAAGCGTATGTCAAGGGCGTATATGGCCATGTTAGTGCAATGTTCACATAGGCAAAGGACACCGGCGTGTGTCTAGGCTATGTAACTCACTGTTTATGATTTAAGACCACACGACGAGGGACATGGGTGTGTGCCCAGACCGTGTGAGCCACACGGGCAAGGACATGAACATGTGCTCAGGCCATGTGAGCCATACAGGAAAGGACATGGGCGTGTGTCCAGGCCGTGTAACTCACTGTTTGTAAATTAGGACCACACAGACAAGTGATACAAGCCAGTTCTCTAGGTCGTATGAAACTACACGAGCGTGTGAATCTATATTTGAAAATTTTCCCTGGGGCCACAAGCGTCGTTCGAAACGAGCGCAGGCCTACTGTAAGGTCTACACAATCTTAATTAGGCTATATAACTTGATATCTGATGATCTGATAATGAACAACTTGTGATCTATACGTATATCTATTATGCTTGAACCTAAGTGAGTAGGATCTGTCAGAATGTAATGTGTTATTGTCTATGTGTGCGAATTATCCATGTACGATTTGTATTCTATTAAGTTTGTTGGTATGCCTCTGCGTTACTCTGTTGATAAGGAATAGACGATATCTAAACATGTTAGATGGATTATTACTGATTCTGATTTATAACCGTGCATGTGACATCATGGCAAATCTGATATGGTCTGTTGAGGTTTGATAAGTCTGTTTTACAAAACATGGACTCCCATATTTACTGATTCTGTTATTAAGAGATAACATGACTTTCATGCTTATTACTTTGATTTTTCATAAGCATGCCATGACATATTGCATGGGACTTATGTTGATGTAAAAAGAGGAAGTTTCTGGCAGTTTAATGATATGCATTATCTAGTGGTTTATCCACACTTCTGTTCCTGTAGTTCGATTGTACTATAGTGGTTTGACCAAATGTATTCGATTTGGTAGTTTTAACTGTAAAATACTGGTGGCACTATCCACAGTTATCTATTGGTATGATCTGGCTGAACGAGTTCTGGGGAACTCTATTTCTGTGTGTAGCGGAGTTGGGTAAGATGTTTTTGATAAATCTACATTTTGATTTGTTTGAAAAATACTACATTTGCATAAATATTCATGCTCTGTTCTGTTCAACATTGCTCTGCTCTGTTCCATTATGTTCTGTTCTGCTCTATTCAGTTATGTTCTGTTTGAATTGTGTTGTTCTGCTCTGTTCTGTTTTGCTTTGTTCTATTGTACTACCTCTGTTGAAATCTCTGTGATACTCTAGATCTATTTCGTACTGGTTATACAACTGTTATCAAATGCTTGCGTTACAATGATCTATATATTATGTTCTGTTTATTTGTATTTGAGTTTGGTTATATGCGATGCTTAGTGACTCACCCTTTGTCTTATTTTTATCTGTCAGGAAGACATCTGATTTAGGATTGGACGACATGCAGGAGCTCGGATTATTTTGCACAGAGATAACTACAATTTAATCATTTGGATTTGTAATCTGTTTTGGACTTGTCTTATTTTTCTTTTTATAATCTCGTCAGTATCTGCCAAGTCTAAAATGAAGCTACAAATTATCTAAATCGCCTAAAATGAATTTCTGGTTTTCAAAGTTAAAAGTCTGAAAAGAAGTACGTTTTTATTACGTTGGTGTAACTCATCCAGATTCGGCTTAAACTTCTAGGCCGGGTTTGGGTTGTTACATTGGTATATCTAAGGTGTGGTTTAACATCCATTAGGCAAGACCCCTCTACTAACTATCAAGATAGTTAGGCATGAACTTTGCCACTTTGAATAGATATAGGAGCCAATGATTGGTTGGTGATAAGATAAAGTTGATTGGTTAACTTTGAAGAACAAGAATTAACATTGTTTCAATTGAAAAAGATAAATTGTTGTAGCCATATAAAGGTTCAAGAATATGTTCATTTGAACGAAAGGGTGAGAAAACGTGTATAGGCTAGGATTGAGAACCATGTTGTTAAACAAAAGGCTCTAATGCCATATTAAAATAATGTAAGATTGTTAATTTTGATTTTCAAAGGTTTTGATATAACAAAATAATTCCAAATTCCTTTAATCAAATGTTGCAATTTGATTTAATCATATTTAAAATATTTTCAAGTCTTATAAATACTACAACAATCTATCAATTAGTGATGAATTTCCTATGTGACACTTAAAATAATGTTAGAATATACTACAAATGTGATGAAAGCAAAAATCCTCACGTTTCATAATTGGTGGTATATCTTATATAATAATTTCTTAAAACGCCATAGGTTTATGTCTTTATATGTTTGGTATCAAAATTTACCTCTAAAAATTTTGATGGGAAATGTTTTTGTGATGTCTTGAAACCTTACAACGATTTTTTATTGTCACAATGTGTAAATTCTTATTAGTGACATATTCTAAAGATTTTTTTTTTCATTTTTATGTCACTATTATTAATAGGTTTTGTTTTTGACAATTTTATTCATTAATTTTTTATGATGTATAAACGGGAACGTGTTATTTTTGTCACAAAAAATAGGTTTAATGTGAAGTACATAATAATTTGTTTCTCCTAGTTATTCTTCTTATATTTTATATGATAATTTTAACAAATATTAAGATTATGTCACTTAACAATTAGCGTCAAGAACTAAAAAAAAATGTTAGGAAACTAATTGGGAGACATTTTTTTTTTGATGTTTCGTTTGTGTCGCTAATTCAAAAATTTTATTAGTGACAAATTATCTAATGCTTTCTTTATGAAAAAATTAATCTCACGTTACTATTGAGCAAAATAGTAGCATACATTTACATCACTAAAAGTTTAATATTAATTTACACCAAAAAAAAGTTTAATATTAATGACAATAAATTATAAAGAATTTACAAATTTTTAAAATTATAAAAATACAAAAAATAACATAAAAACTAAAAATGGTATATAAAATTATTAACCCTAAAACACTTATTTTCCAAGTTTCCGAGATCTACTGAAATAGCATGTAAAACTAAGAGAAAGGATTGTATGAAACAGTGACGCCACGTCATCTGTATCCCTTTCCAATAGTTTTATGCCACATCAGTATTCTTATCCTGAATTTCAGAATTTTATCCTGAATTTCAGTATTTTAATTTGGATTTAATTTTTTTCAGGTTAAAATCCTGAAATTCAGGATAAGAGTACTAATGTGGCATAAAACTATTGGAAAGGGATACAGATGACGTGACGTCACTGTTTCATACAATCGTTTTCCGTAAAACTAAAGCATAATCCATCCATCCATCATCCATGACCTTAAACATTTAATAATACTGTAAATTGTAAGTTAATATCCACAACTCTATCTAGAAGAGCATGGTATCAAGACTTGTTAGCCAAGTGTTATAAAACTCAAAAAATATATTTCTAAAATGTTGTGACCTTAGACATTTTAATCATGATGCAAATTGCAAGTCGATAGCCACAACTTTACCTAGAAAGCATGGTATCGAGATTTGTTCACCAGTCTTGAGACCTTCCGTTGAAATCAATTGGGTTTATGGAGTCCTACTCGAATTAAAACTCTCTCACAATTTAATTAATTAAGAATTCTAAATGAAAATTAAATTATTGTATAATTTCCTTTGTAAACACCCAAGGTTAATCAAAAATACATAGCAAAAAATTCTAAGAGGAAACTCTATAGAAATTTAGTGGTATTTTATTTTAGTAAAAGTTTTTGTACTTAAATAAATTCTAGTTTTCTTGACTTGAGATGGTGGATTAAGAGCAATCATAATTGCAATAATCCAGCAATTATAATTTAGATCTAGAAGTTAAAATTTCAGTTTTGGGTTTAACAAAGGTTTGCATAAAGCTATTCTTAGAGCTCACTCTTTAAGCAATTATAAGTTCGAAAAGAGTAAAGAAGATCGATTGGTTGAAAGTTTGAAGTATTCAGACTTTGGTTCAAGTTGATTGAAAAGCTCAAGCACCTTCCTAAAGGCGTTTTTGCTACAATGACCTATCCTCTAAATACTCGATACATAAGTAGTTATTAATTGAGTCTATTATTTTAGATATCACAACAAATGTTCGAATTAGAAAATTTTTAAATTTCTTCTGCAAACTCTAAAATTTTTTAACATAATAATAATAATCTATTATTATTATTATTATTATTATTATTATTATTATTATGCTTTTTCACATCATTGTCTACTTCTATGTGTGTTTGTTTTAGCATATATTTTAAATTTTATTTTGTTTGCCTTTTACTATAACTTGGATTTTAGATTTTATAATCCTTTTCTTACTTTTTTTTTTTAATAATTTGCAATGAGTTTTGGAGTTACAAGTAAATCTTATAATAACATTGGCTTTTACCATATGCATGCATGTATTTATGTTTCTTTTAAATCACGATTTTGGAGACTTTTTCATATAAGCTAGAAAATTTTGAATAAAATGCTCAATGTTTATGTGTGACAGTAACAATTGCAATTGTTTTTAACTTTTTAACATTTTTTTAGTTTTATTCTGCACCATTGATTTTTTAAGTGAATCGTTTAATATCTATTTGTATTTTTTGTTTATTTTGACTTAAAATTAATTTTGTTTAATTTGATGATTTTTTTATTCAAACTAAGAAAAAAAAGTATGAAGCACTTGTTAAATATATATATATATATATATAAGAACTTTAAAAAACCTATTTAGTTGAACATGCTAGATTGTTCGAGCACCTGGATGAAGAAATTGAGTGTATAGATAAACAAATCAAGAGTCTAAATAAGTAAATCAAGCTTCTCATAAGGAGGAATCGCATTGTTTATTATAAGGTTGGTATTCTTGCTTGTGCACCTTGATGACTTTTGGATTTTTGTCTTAGGGGAGGATGGGGAACTACTGCTAATGAGGAGTTTTTGCTCAGGGGAAGTTGGATTGGATGTTCTTGCTACTATTTTGCTTCTTGTTGTTTTTCTTGTTGATATTATGCTTTGGCTAACGGATATAGCTTGGTATGTTTTTATTGATTTTGATGATGAAACAAACTTCTTTTATTTTGCCTTGGGTCTATACTTAACTTGATGGGTGATGCTAATATTTTGTTGTCATGTCTAATGGTGAATTGATATTATTGTTCATAATTTGTGCTATAATATTTAAGGGGTTTAAATTTTAAGATTTTATGCTTTCCTTGATTGGGAAAATTTGCTGCAGAGTTTTTGGTCAAAATAAGCCTAAGGAGGAGAATGTTAATGCTAATAGTTGCATGCTCACTTTGCAACTGGACTGGTTGCAACTTGCCTATGTTATTGCCATATTTTGACTGTGTTATAATGATTAGTAATTTTATGCATATTTTAAGGGGATTCTGACCAGCAATTTTCATAGTTGTTTTTAGTGAAAGATATTTAGTCAAGCAAGGATATTTTGAATAATTTGAGTATGCTTTATTTACCTTATTTAGAAATATTTATTACAGAAAGAAGTTCAATTGGTGAAGATATATTTTTATCTCTTACCATATCAAGGATCTTATTTTGAGCGAAATTTTATGATCTAATGTAATCATATTAGTTAGGATTCACAAGTCTACACAGACTTATATATTGAAAAATTGTTTATTGATTTTTAATTTTTAAGTGTGAATTAGAGAACTCAAATAAGTTCTTTGTGAAGAATATTCATAAATATTTATGTGTTGTAAGCAATTTATTTTATCAGTTTAGTTTAAGCTTTCATAGGAGAAAGACTTAGTAAGAGAGTTGAATCTAGATAATTGAAAGGGAGTGAGGTTGCAACGAGTTTAGTGAGTTAAGCTTAAATCATCTCTTGTACTTTTGAATTATGGTAAGATTATTCTCTAAACAAGACCTTGAAGATGTATGAATAGGTTCTGAACCACGTAACCAATTATCGTGTTCCTTGCTTTATTTTTCTAGTTTAAATTGTTTCCTAACCAACAACTCAACACTAATAGTGTGAGCATCTTCTCAATAGTTTCTTGAATCACTCTCAAGACTTATACAAGGATTCAGAATTATATTGCATAAAGCTAGATAAGTCATTTCTCTACTTAGTATCCTTGATGGGTGGAAAATACTAAGACAACAATTGGGCAACTAGCTAGCTTATCCCATGTGTCTATATATCCTTGAGGTAATGAATCTTTGAGCATCATCGATGCCATGTCTGAACAATACAATGACTAGCAATAATTTAGAAATCACAACTTTGATCCACAGGGGTCTTATAATTGTAACTTGTAACTTCTTACGATATCCTTGTAATGCCTTACGTGTTTTATGAGCTTTATCTACATAAGTGCTAAATGCCATGTAATCAACATTTTACTTATAGATAAAGATAAAGAAAAAGATAAAGAAAGATTTCAATATTTATTATAAAATTGTAACAAAATCAATACAATCAAATATTGTTTAGTGCTTACATGATTTGATTTGCTTGTAAGGCTTACACTAATATTATTTTCACAAGTATTGATTCGATATCTACAAATATCTCTATACATATCAACCTATGAGATTGGTTGTACACATCATACATATCGATGCCTGAATTTGCCAGTCTTTAAGCATTATTGATGCACCGCCTCAACAATACGATAACAAAAAATAATTTTGAAATAAAAAATTTAATCTGCAAAGATCTAATGAATATAACTTACAATTACTTCACAAAATCTATCATGTTCTATAGGGGTGCGTATAATTGAATTAAAATTGAATTAATCGATTCTAGTAAAGTAGTTTGATTAATTTGTTCGCCATTAAAATTAATTTTGTTGGGATTGATTATTTTTTAAAATTTGATTATCAATTTGAAAGTGGTTAATTACCTCAAATGCCACTTCTAGAGGTGTGCATGGGCTGGCCTACCCAAAAAATGGGAGGGTTCGGGTAAAAATTTAGGCCCGAAATATGAGTTTGGGCAAAAAAAGTGGCCCGTTTAGAAAACGGGCCGGGCTCGGGTAAAACTTTTTTGGCCCGGGCCCGATTTTTTATTTTTAATCATATTTACATTTTATTTTTACTTTTAATATAATCACTTTTTATTATATTTTCAATTTGTGTATTGTTTTAAGAATTGTTTTAATATCATTTTTAATTTGTTTCTTGTTTTAATATTTATTTTAAATGTATTTAATGATTTATTATATTTTAAAATTTTTTATTTAATGAAATAACTTAAAAAAATTAATATGGGCCGGGCCGGGCCGGGCTCGGGCTTAACAATTTTATTTTGGGCCAAGCTTGGACAAATTTTTAGGCCCATATTTCGGGTCGGGCCCTGGCCGAGAAAAATGGGCGTAAAATTTTGTCTAGGCCCGGCCCGAACTCGGCCTGGCCCATGCACACCTCTAGCCACTTCACCCAAATTAATAATAAATATTAAATTTATACATATATATGTATATATATACAAGCGTATGGGCTAAAAAACATATATACAAGCCCAATAGAATGGCCTAAGAAGCTTAAATCCCAAATGCAAAGAGCTTGTAGAAGTGGGCCGAAGAAAAACAATTAAGAGTTTAACTTTAGATAAAACATAAAGAAAAAACCTCAAGAACCCTAAACTAATACATTGTCAGGCTTTTTTTCCCCCTTAACCCTATCAACTAATCACTCTCCCTCTTTTGAGGTTCGACGACTCCACTGTTGTAAGGTCGAAATCCTATCATTTTGTGCTTATTTTTAGTAATTTTTATTGTACTATATTGTTTTTAGTTTTCTCTAATTATGTATCTTTTGAAAAAAAATCATTTTAAGTAAGAAATAATATACTGATGAGTTTCAAATATTGCTCCAGAAACATGATAAATTTTTCAAAACATTAGAGAAATTAATTAAAGCACTGACCAGTTTCGAAGATTATAATTATTATGAAAATTATTAAAAGCATTGGTCAGTTTAAATTGAAAAAAAAAAATCCCATAAAAAGGAAAAAATTGTTATAAAAATAGAGAGAATTAACCAAAGTTAGATTGATTGGATTAATAATTTTCTCAAATAAAGAAATAACAATTAAACATTTTGAAATTTCTATTAATTCGATTAATAAGAACAATCCTAATGTTGCATTATATTAAACAAATAACATTGCAAGCGAATCATGATTGGCTTCTGGGCTTAGGCTTAACATTTTGGAACAAGGCAAGGAACAGTAATGAGAATATTCTTAGGGAGGGAAATGTAGAGAGCCTAACAGCTGGGTGACATACTAAGGGATGAGGTCTAAGAAGAGCTATTCCGGCTTTTTCCTCCATATTAACCCAGCTGTTTGCTCCATTCCAATCAAAATATTGTATCATATTTATGGCAAGGACTGTTGGGGACAACCTGTACTGCTAGTGAAGCTCCAGGGCAGCTTCTTCTTCCACTCCCAAATGGCAACAGGCTAAAGTGTTGTCCCCTCTCATCCAAAAACTGCTTCTTTCCTTGCCTCCACTCTCTGGTCTGAACTCAAGTGCGTTTTCCCATTGATTGGGATCCCTGCCAAGACCCCATACATTGACAAACACCCTGGTTCCTTTTGGGATTTCATAACCATCAATGCTGCAATCTTCTGTTGACTCCCTCACAAATAATGGTCCTGCAGGATGAAGCCTCAATCTTTCCTTTACTAAAACGTGGAAATGGAATTCTTGGACAAGTTAGAAGGCTACAAAAATAAGAGATATTACATTATCATTTTGATCATGATATATGTAAAATAAAAGCATTAGCTTGATGCTTACCTTTCTCCTACCTGTTTTCTTCATTATCTCAAATTTTATATCAATTAGATGATTGGAAATCAAGCCATCCAATATGTAAGCAATGGTGTCATATACCGGCCGGCATGCTTTCTCCTTTAATTTCTCAATAACCTATTGATTTAAATAGATGTATAATTATGATATTGATGCATAATGATATCTTTAAATACGGAGAAATTATTTTATAAATTCTTCTTATCATATTATTTATAGTTCCTACCAATTAAAAATAAACACATTTTTTTTACCTCCTTCATAATTTCTCCTTACCAACTGTACATATAAAGTGAAAAAAATAATGTGTTTATTTTTAATTGATAAGGACTTTAAACGATGCGGTAAGAAGTGTTCATAAAATAATTTTTTTTAAATATAAAATTGTTTCTTTTAGAATTAGTCGTTTATTTTATTGTTGTATAATGATATGGAAGGGAGTAAAGAAATCTACAGTTGTGGTGTGTGAAATGGAAAACTACATATGCAGAACCGTGGTTCAATTGAGTAGGCATTTCCCCACATCATTTTCCAGGCTTTATTTACAAGTATTTGATTAATAGTTGGAACTTGGAACTATTAAAGGAAGGCTCTATAATTTTTTTCCCTAATTTTTCTCGATAGGTCATTTCAGTGTAATAATTTGTCGACGTATTGTTTTCTTGCCTTGCTTCTACTGAAAGACGCATGAAGTACTAGTGGCGCAAAAATTATAATATAATAATTTCTTGATATAAAAAAAATCTAATTTGTTAGAATTTGATTTTTCATAAAAGTTAGTCCAACTATTAATAAATACATTAATTTATAATTTTTTATTAATTTGTTTCATATAAATTGTTGGACTGTTGTTACTAATTTGTTAGAATTTGATTCTCATATTTCATAAAAATCAATAAATTAGTCCAATTATTAATTTGTTTCATATAAAAATTAATAAGTTAGTAGATGGCTTTGCCTTTGACACTCACAGACTGAGGATAGTGCATCAATAGATTTTTATACATTGACAGTATTCTTTTGAAGGAAAAATTTTGATGCACTGCTGGTGTTTAAGTTTTATTTACCATCAGTAAATAATGATATGGCACCTCATCATTAAATAAAATAAAAATAGTGAAAGACTTATAAATAAATACTAATAATTTTTGTCGTAACCATTTTTTTTTTGTAAAAACAGTAGTCGACTTGGATTTTGAAAATGAAAACGAAAAACCGGAGTCGCCACCAATCTTTTTTGATGAGGTGTGATCGGATCACCTTTGTTAATCATTTTAATAAAAGTTAAGGTTTACTAAAATGATAATTTTTGGTCTACGAAAATCAGAAAATGAGTTCGGGAGTCGGTTACGCACGAGGAAGGGTTAGCATCCTCGATACGCCCAAAAAATTGGTACCTAGTTGATTAATTAGTGTCTAAGTGTCGAAAATTTGAAAACTTGAAATAATTTAAAATACGATCCTTTTTTATAAAAATGCTGATTTAAAAATGATCGAATGAATTAAAACGGCTGCTAAAGACCTTCTCATCTCGAGGTAATAAAATGCCATGCCCCGTAAGTTAGGACACGGCATATCGACTTCGAGACTGAGTTTGCCTTTTATGTAAAATTTGCATATTTTAACTTATTAAAAGGGTATTCGATCATTTAGAGCAAACGAGGAAAATCGAAACCCAGTAAGTTAGGGTACGTTTCTCGAATCTCCGAACACCGAATATTGCCTTTATTTACAAAAAGAATCTTATTCCGAAGTAACAAAGTATCATACCCGGTAAGCTAGGGCACAACGCTTCGTTCTTTCGAGAATAAGCATTTTTCAAAACTCATATAGATTTAAAAGAATATTCCGTTATTTAGGTAAAAATGAGAAAAAATCGAAACCCAGTAAGTTAGGGCACGATTATCTCGAATTACCTAGTTACTTTCATGAAAGAATCGTTTTGAATATATATTGAAAAAAAACACGATTTGTAGTAGAGCCAATGACGGAAGGGTTGATAATATGTAAACATAAACAAGTGTATGAGAAAAAATAAGACGATCGAATTCATGAGTAAATAAGAAAATGAATAAAACATAGCAAAATAACAACGATAACGGAAACAATAATAATAATGACATAAACAATAATAGCATAAAACGGTACATGCACATATGCATAGATGCATTAAAAAATATATATGTGACAATAGGGACAAAATTTATATGCGTAGTATTAAAAAGAATATGCGTAATATATACATGCTAGAAATAATAATGATAGAGAAAAACAAATATTACATAAATATGTACATATATATATTGAAAATTTATACAATGATATTAAAAGTATGTACAAAAATAAGAATAGTATAACATAAAGTGGAAAATAATGATAATAATATATGAATAAAGAAAAATATATATACACACATATGCTAAGAACATATTCATAATAATAGTATTGGGTATCAAAAAATATATAATATAGACAAGAATATATGTATAATGTAAAATTGAAAGTATTTACATGATATATATATACGTATTTGAAATAAAAATAACGTTGAAAACAACAATTGATAATAATTCCTAGATATATACATGTATAAGATAGATATAACAACACCATGATATTAAGAATATATATTTTATATATGAAAGTAAAAGGTACATACATAATATATATTAATGATAATGATAGCAAAAATAATACTACGTGTATATAGCAATACTTAATATAGTTAGTAAAAATATATACATAACATATTAAATATTAAATGTATACATAGTATTAGAAAGAAGAAATATGCGCACACGTATATATAAAAAGGTATACAAAATATAATATTATCATATTAATAATGATTTATAATATATATATATACACATAAGTATTAATTAAAATAATCATAATAAGCCATTAATAAAAATACAACCATAATAAAATATGGTACTATAAGTATTAAAAATAAATCATAATAATGAGGAAAAAGGACGAAATTGAATTAACAGTGGGATTTTGGGGCGAATTTAAAAGGAAGTATAAAAGGAGGGGGGACCTATTTGAATGCGCGTAAGACCACGAAGGGTCAATAGAATAAATATCCCGACCTCCCATAAACGGCGCCGTTCGCATAGGTATTAGATTAAAAAACGAAACAAATTATAGGGCCAAATTAGGGTTAAATAAAACTTAACTGCAAAATTCTGGAAAAGCGGAAGGACTGAGGGCGCAAATAGCCCTTCAGTCCCAAAACACGCGGACCCTGAGTACAGGCGGGTCGGGTCTGCGGGTCGCTGCGTGAAACGGCACCGTTTTGCGTTATGAAGGCTTAAGTGAAACGATGCCGTTTCACTAAGGCTATTTAAGCCAATTTTTTAACAAAAAAATCATTTCTTTCTCTCTTCAAAAAAAAAAACTGGGCTTTGAAATGCTCTCTCCTCTCTCTCGGTCTCGGCGACCGATCGTCGACCACTGCCGCTGCGTAATCTTGTACGCCACACCATACACGGTGGCCAAAATCGCGCCCGCGAGGTAAAAAAATTTCGTTTTATTATTATTTATTATTATTTTGTTTTCAATATGTGTAAATATGTGAATAGAGGGCGTAAAAAGAGTAATAAAAAAAGGAAAGAAAAATGAAACAGATCGAAAAAGAAAAAAATAAAGAATAAAATCACCTTTTTCCTCTGTTTCTTGATTCTATGTTTTTGTTTTTGCTTGTGTTTGAGTATGTTTTCTTTTATGTTAACATTGCTATTATATTCTGAAAATGAAACGAAAATCAGAGAAAAAAAAATCCCTTTTACATTGATGCGTTTGGGCTTATATAGCCATCTTTCTGTCCTATTTTTGCTTTTGTCTTGTCTTGTTTAATGTCTGCAGGTGTAGAGACGGCGGCACAGTGGCGGGGCTTTGCAGGCTACGGGCGGCGCTGGTCTTGGCGGCGCTAGGGGGTTAGGTAATTTAGGGTTTTAAATTCTGAAACCCTAAATCTAGGCTAGGTGGGTCAACAAATTTGGGCTGTGTAATTTGGGTTTTTTTCTTATTAGTTTTTTCTTGGGCTTTTGTTTTGTTGGTTTTGGGCTGGGGTTAGAGAAATAGCTCTGGGCTAGGGGGGAAGTCAAACGGGCTTGTACAGTTGCCCCTCTTTGCTTGTTGTCGTGTAACGAGAATAAAGCAAAGACTCTTGAGAAAGACCCGTTTGGCCCAGCCACGTCGAGTCTTGGCTTCTCTGGGCGTTTCTTTTCCTTCAAGTATCTTCAATATGCTCCACTGAAACTTCAAGGAGATCTGCTGTGGCCTCGAACCGCTCTAATGCCATTTAAAGGAGAAGATGTTTGATTTCGAGCCTATTACCCTACTGCTTAGGGGTCAAGGCTTAGTGGTTCGAATCTGCTTCACTACGACTTCAAGAGGGCAAGATTCGTCGTCTTTGATTTGCTCCATTGCGACTTGTGAAAGCAAGATCATGATTTTCAACCTATTACCCTACCTTTGCTGGGGATTTAAGGTTTGTAAATTCAGCTTGTTACCCTACCACTTAGGGGGTTAAAGCTTGTTATCTTTGATCTATTTCCCTACTGCTTAGGGGGTTAAGATCGGTAAATTCAACCTGTTACCCTACTGCTTAGGGGCTTAAGGTTCTTCTTCTTCGACCATCTCCACTAGTGCTCAGGGAGATAAGATCTAGAATTTTAGTCTGTCACCCTACTGCTTAGGGGTCTAAGATCCTTCGTCTTTGATCTCTTTCTCTACTGCTTAGAGGGTTAAAGCTCTATAAATCCAGCTTGTTACCCTACTGCTTAGGGGGCTAAAGCTCGGTGGCTTGAATCTGGTTCGCTGCAACTTCAGGAGGGCAAGATTCGCCGTCTTCGATCTGCTCCACTGCAACTTCAGGGAGACAAGATCTGTAATTCTCAGCCTATTACCGTACTGCTTAGGGAGTTAAGGCTTGGTGAATTTACTGATTCTAGGGATGTGACCTGTAGAACCAGCTCCATGTATCTATGCTCATGCCAAAGAATTAGGATGCTATGATCGAAATGAATCACATGTTCCTAATAAGATGCGCTATGAATGATTTATAGATGCATGAGTGCAGCATGTTGTGAGCATGAATCTCTTTTTAATATTTAGGTTGTCACTGTCCTTTGTGTATCAAGGTTCTTTCACTGAAACAGTACCCTTTCTTCTTGTTCAGTTTGGGTTTTTGAACAGAAGATCTGAAGAGGTTGTCCTAATTTAGACTCTTCCTTCTCAAAAGTTTCCAATCTTTAAGTTTGATTAGTTCTAAATAATAGTCCTGTTTCAGGTTCCTGTACTATTTAGAATCTTTCAGAGTAATATGCGAAACTCTTTTTGCAAAAATGGCTTTTAGTCCATTAATCATTATTTCAATGCAAAAATGCTTGAAAAAGATTATAACAATGATAAAATTGAAATTTGTCAAAAACAAGATTTAAAGGGGATAGCTTATTTACAGCCAACAAACATTGCTGGAATATAAGATGAATAAAAGGGAAATAGGTGCCCCAGATATCGCAGCGTGAGCTTCTTGGTATGAACTTCTTGAAGACTCCATTTTCGCCTACATGTGTTTAGGGGATCTAGAGTACTCTAGTAGATGCCCCAAGGAGTAAAATCTCTCTTCTTTGTTAATTTAGGTGTCGTAAGACTTGTCGTATGCCCCACCTTGCTCAAAATTTGAATCGCCCTTTACGGGTTTTCAATTCAAAGTCCCTTTGGTCTCAAGGTGCTCTTTGCGAGTTTTCACCCTGGCCTCTCCCTTTTTTTTTCTCTTTTTTTTTTTTTTTAGGCGAAGTATTTCTTGACCGAATCTAAATTCACCGGATTAGGTAAAGTTTTGCCATCCATTTCGGCCAATATCAGTGCTCCTCCAGAAAAGGCCTTCTTTACCACATAAGGTCCTTCCCAATTCGGCATCCATTTTCCTCTAAAGTCCTTTTGTATGGGCAGGATCTTTTTCAATACTAGGTCTCCCTCATGGAATTCCCTAGGACGGACCTTTTTGTTGTAAGCTCGCATCATTCGTTTCTGGTACATCTGACCATGACGGATGGCCCTTAGCCTCTTTTCTTCAATCAAATTCAGCTGATCATATCGGAACTGGATCCATTCTGCTTCATCCAATTTTACCTCGACAAAACTCGAGGAAGGAATCTCGACCTCGGCAGTAAAAGCGCCTCCATTCCATAGACCAATGAAAAAGCGTTGCCCGGTGGAAGTCCCGACAGGATGTCCGATAAGCATAGAGGCGCGAATGGTAGCTTTTCATGCCGATCTTTGTAAGTTTCGTCATTTTCCCCACAATCTTTTTAATGTTTTTATTAGTCATTTCCATTGCACTGCTCATCTTCTGGACGGTATGGTGATGAGTTGTGGTGTCTGATCTTGAATCGATCGCAGACATCCGCTATCGTCTTTGTTGTTCAAATTCAATGCATTGTCCGATATGATCCTTTCGGCATTCCATATCGACAAATGATCTCTCCTTTTAAGAATTTGCTAACACCGATTTAGTGACATTGGCATACGGCGGCTTCCACCCACTTGGTGAAATAGTCGATGACCACAAATATGAATCGATGCCCGTTTGAAGCTTTTGGCGAAATTGGCCCAATCACATCCATACCCCACATCGAGAAAGGCCATGATGAAGTCATAACATGCGAGAGGTGAAGGAGGCACGTTGATCTTGTCTCCATAGATTTGGCATTTATGACATCTTTTGCGCGTAGTTATCTGATCTCCTTCCATAGTGGACCAATAATAACCGAACCTCATAATTTGCCTGGCCATTGTAAAGCCATTAGCGTGTGTCCCACAGACGCCCTCATGGACTTCTTCTAAGATTTTCTTAGCCTCAATTGCGTCCACGCATCTTAACAGTACTTGATCCTTCCTTCTTTTATATAGGATCTCACCATCCAAGACATAGTCATTGGCCAATCTTCTCAACGTTTTCTTATGTCGTTTTTGTTAGCTTGGTCGGGATACTCACGATTCTTCACATACGCAGATATCGTGGTACCAGGGATGGTCGTCATTTTCAACTTCTTCTTCGAGGTTGCAACAATGAGCTGGAGCCTCGTAAATGCTCATTTGGATTGGTTTCACGTCCTCTTGTTTGTTCACCTTGATCATGGAAGCTAAGGTTGCTAGGGCGTCTGCCATCTGATTTTCTTCCCGAGGGAGGTAGCAGAAAACGATATCGTCAAACTCTTCGATTAATTCGAGGACCAGATTTCGATAATGGATCAACTTAGGATCTCTCGTCTCCCATTCTCCTTTAAGTTGATAAATCACTAATGCTTTGAATCTCCATATACTTCTAGCGCTTTAATTTTACGTTCGTAGTCGCGGATGCCCATGATGCATGCTTCGTATTCCGCCATATTGTTTGTACAAATCGAAATCTAATTTGCTAGTGAAAGGGTAATGATCTCCGTGCGGAGATACCAAGATCGCCCAATTCCATTTCCCACAACATTTGATGCTCCGTCAAGTTTAGCTTCCAAGGATGCCCTTCCGAGGGTTTTCTTGGTGGTTGCCACGTACATCGATCTTCGTTTGGGAAATCAAAGTTGAGAGGCTCGTAGTCTTCTAGAGCTCTCATCGCTAGAAAGTCCGCTATTGCACTCCCTTTTACAGACTTTTTGGTTTACATAGACAATATCAAATTCGAGAGTAGAATTTGCCATCGGGCCATTCTTCCATTTAAAGCGGTTGACTCCATCAAGTACTTCAAAGGATCCATTTAGAAATCAGCAGTCGTGTGATACAACATGTATTGTCTCGATCTTGGGTTGTCCAGATTAAGGCACAACACAACTTTTCAATTGGTGAGTATCTCGTTTCACACTCAGTGAACTTCTTACTGAGGTAATATATTGCTCTTTCTTTCCTTCCTGACTCATCATGTTGGCCAAGCACACATCCCATAGAATTTTCAAACACCGTTAAATACAGTATCAATGGTTTGTCTGGACTAGGTGGTGACAATACTGGAGCATTAGACAAATACTGCTTAACCTTGTCAAAAGTCTTCTGGCATTCCTCGTCCCAAACACCAGGATTGTGTTTCTTGAGGAGACGGAATATGGGGTCACATTTCTCGGTTAGTTGTGAAATAAACCGAGCGATGTAATTTAGTCTTCCTAAGAATCCCCGAACTTCTTTTTGGAGTGCGTGGTGGAGGTAGCTCTTGTATAGCTTTGACTTTGTCCGGGTCTATCTCAATCCCTTTTTCACTGACTATGAATCCTAGCAGTTTTTCCGGACTGGCCCCGAAGGTGCATTTCGCTGGAGTTGAGTTTCACCTGAATTTTCTCAACCTCAAAAATAATTTCCTCAAGACTTGCACATGCTCTTCTTCTGTCCGAGATTTGGCGATCATGTCGTCGACATAGACTTCAATTTCTTTATGCATCATATCATGGAACAAGGTTACCATGGCTCTCTGATATGTTGCACCCGCGTTTTTTAATCCGAACGGCATCACCTTATAGCAGAAGGTTCCCCACATGGTCACAAATGTGGTTTTATTCATGTCTTCAGGATGCATCTTGATCTGATTGTACCCTGAGAAACTATCCATGAAGGAGAAGAGTGAGTAACCTGCCGTGTTGTCCACTAGGGTGTCGATATGAGGCAACGGAAAATTATCTTTTGGGCTGGCCTTGTTCAAGTCTCTATAGTCTACACATATTCGGACTTTTCCATCTTTTTTAGGGACGGGGACTATATTAGCTACCCATTCCGAATACTTGACTACTTGTAAGAAACCAGCGTCAAATTGCTTCTTAACCTCCTCTTTTATTTTCAACAAAACATCCGCCTCATTCTTGAAGCTTCATTGAACCGGCTTGCAATCCTCTTTAATGGGAGTCTGTGTACCACAATGTCGATGATTTTAGCGGGCATATCTTGATATGACCATGCAAAAACATCCTTGAACTCTTGGAGTAACTTTCGATAAGGTTCTCGCTTTGTTTCTGCGGTTATGCAGGCTCCGATCTTCACTTCTTTCTTTTCTAGTTCATCTCCTAAGTTCACGACTTCTCCTGACTCTTTGTGGGGTAGAATTTGCTTCTCCTCTTGCTCTACCATCCTTAACAAATCGGGGATAAGTTCTGATCCTTGTCATCTTCAAAGTCCTGAGATCCCTCTAGACACATATCCCGCTCGAAAGGAGACTCTGAGCTAGTAGCAATGTCGCTCACATCGTTGATATCTGGAGACCTGTTATAGGCGCGAAAGAAGATACAAAGAATAAAAGAATCTAAGAACAATGGTATGTATGGTATGGTTATGAATGAAAGAATAAAAGAATACTTGCACGGAATAGGACAAAAGAATGCATTTCATTGAAATAACAATTTTAGGACATAAGCCTATTTCACAAAAAGACATCTATTACTCCTAGGCCTAGAGTAATAAACGTGTTTTGAGCATTACTCTGTATTAGTTCTAAAGACTACAGGAATCTCTTCCGCAGTCCAGTTATCTAGAACACTTTCCGGCTCATAAGGGCGAATGCCCGATAGATCTTCTATTCCAGTTCCTTCTTCGTATGTGGCGTTGATGTCTAAATTTTCTATCATTTCTTCCACAATTTCCTTTCCCGATGCCCTCTGCTCGGGGTGAATGACTCCTCCAGACACAAAGGTCTTCGATATATAGGGAAAGATCATTGGTTCCCATTCGATTTCTTCCCCACTTAATCGTGCTCTTCTTCTTTCTTGTTTCTTCTCTAGTTCCTTCTTCCTTTGCTTCGGGTCTGGCCTGAATCCTAACCCAAAACGATCCTGTTTTTCCTTCATCGTTGGTGCATTAATCTTTCCCTGGAGGTATCTCCCGAGTCCTTTTCCGGGTATGGCCCCTTTTCCAACAGTTAGCCGCAGTCCCATTCTCGTAGTTTCAGATAATCTAGGCATTGGAATCTTATTTCCTTCGATGATGAATGTCGTATTCACAAACTCTAAAGACCGAAAAGAACACTCGATTGCTTCGTCATCTGCCCCCACATACGGTGTGTTGCTGGTAATGGACGCAATGATATCCTCTTCAGCATTGATCATTACTAACCGGCCCTCGGTTACCAATTTCAACTTCTGGTGTAGTGATGAAGGGACTGCCCCTGCTGAGTGTATCCATGGTCTTCCCAATAGGCAGTTGTACGAAGGCTTAATGTCCATAACCAGGAAATCTACTTCGTACGTACTCGGTCCGATCAAGAGGGGTATTTCAATTCTTCCCATTACTTTCCTTTCCGTGCCATCAAATGCTCTTACTATATTTTGGCATGTTTTCATGTGGGAACTGCTCTCTGAAGCAACCTATTCAAATAGTAGACAGGGTAGGACATTCAGCGCAGAACCATTGTCAATCAATACCCCTGGTAATGTATGCCCTTTGCAGCGAGTTGTAATGTGCAAAGCTTTAGTCGATCCTCTGCCTCCCGGAGGTACTTCATCGTCATTGAAGAATATAAAGTTGTCGGCACTTATATTGTTGACTAGACGGTCCAAATTTGTTGACGAAATGTCATTAGCAACGAGGGGTTTCGTTCAAAGACCTTCATCAATGCAATCGCGATGGGCTTCGAGCTTAAGAGTAAGGCCAATACTGATATGCGAGCTGGCTGTTTGTGTAACTGTTCTACGACACTATACTCGCTGTGCTTTAGAAATTTCAAGAATTCCTTTGCTTCTTTTTCAGTCACTGATTCATTAACAGTTGGTTCAGGTCCTGCCGGTTTCTCCTTCCTTTGCTCAATTGCCAATGATTTTCCTTTAACCTGCTCGACTTTTGTAGATGGGGTATAACGCCTCCCGCTGCGTGTATAGAAACCCTCGTCTTGACCCTCCTCTAATGTGTTAGTCGGGATTTCCTCCCTCGGGATCGTCACGTTGCAGCTATAGTTCCATGGTACCCTTTTCCTATCCTTATAAGGGAAGGCAACGGGCTTCTGGATCACAACTTTTGGCGCAGCTTGTACTCTGGCTTCGTTAATTCTCGGACGTGATATGATAACCACTGGGTGGCTGGCTCTAGAGACATCCTTCATTGACCATATTCCGAGGCACACACTGCTTTCTTACGGGCTTTCGACATATTCGAAGAATTCTATCTCCTTGTTATCCATCAATCCTTGTACCAAAGCCCTGAATTCGCTACATTTCTGAATCTCATGATCTTCTTGATTGTGAAACTCGCAATAAGTTATCCCTTCTCGAGGTCTGACCCTTGAATTCTGTGGCATCAACCCCATTTCTACCATCTTCCTCCATACTTCTTTTAGTGAAGTATTCACTTCTGCGATATTTGTCTTAATTTCTTTCCCCGAACTCTCGATTATTGCATTTATCCCCTTATCCCCATGGTTTGGTAGTGGGTTGTCTGCACTAGGTGTATCATCAAATTTCACAACGCTCATGTTGATGAGCCTCTCAACCAATTTCTTAAAAGTAGTGCAGTTTTCTATCGAGTGTCCTGTGGCTCCCGCGTGATACTCGCATTGGGCATTCGCATCATACCACTTGGGGTATGGAGGCTGCATTGGTTTTAAATAGAAGGGAGATACGACATGTGCGTCAAACAAACTTTGGTATAACTCCTTGTATGTCATCGGAATGGGCGTGAATTGAAGTTTCTCCCTATTTGGCTTCGTGTTGGGCTCTTGTCTGGAAGGGCCCTGCTGACCAGTATTTGTCGCCCTTGGTTGGCTTACGGTGACCGCTTTTGAATACGCACTCACGTTATTTACCTCGTGCTCTTTCTTTCTTGGTGCTGACCTTTTGGTACTTTCTCCAGCCTCTATTTTCCCACACTTTATCGCGTTTTCAATCATTTCTCCAGACATTACTATGTCCGAGAAACTTTTGGTCGCACTACCCAGCATGTGGTTAATGAAAGGTGCCTTGAGAGTATTAATAAAGAGCATAGTAGTTTCTTTTTCCAACAGAGGGGGTTGGACTTGTGTGGCCACCTCTCTCCATCGTTGGGCATATTGCCTGAAGCTTTCATTGTGTTTCTTCTCCATGTTCTGCAAAGTGATCCTATCGGGGGCTATGTCCACTACATGACCGTACTGCTTCATAAAAGCTTGTGCGAGATCTTTCCATGAACCAATTTGGGCGCGACTCAATTGGTTGTACCATCTAGAAGCGGCCCCTACCAGACTTTCTTGGAAGCAATGAATCAAGAGTTGATCGTTATTAACATGGCCTACCATTCTTCTCGCGGAACATAGTAATGTGAGCTTGGGACAATCTGGTCCCATTGTACTTTTCAAATTCTGAGTTTTGAACTTGGGAGGGAGTACCAAATCTGGAACCAAGCTTAATTCTTTAGCATCAATTCCAGCACGATGGTCAGTGCTTTCCATTTCCTTAAATTTTTCTTCTAACCATCTATACTTCTCCTCAAACTCTTTCGGGAGTTCTACCCTTGTCTTTTCTGTTTCTATCACCTCATCGAGGTTGAGGACAACAGGGTTAGTCGGGTTATCCCCTGATGGGAGCCCTGAGCCACTTGATAGTTTATTGGTGCCGACACACACCAGCTTGAGATGGCTGGGTCTTATTGTAATTGATGGCCTTCTTGGGTATATTTCAGGCTGTGTCTGAACGTCTGTAGGGGTGAATCCTGGAGGGTAGACAGGATCTTCGTTATCATCTTCTGTGTTGACTACGGGACTTTTCCCTTTTTCTAATCCACCAGCCAATAGACGTGTTATTTGATCCATCATACTCTTTTGGGACTCCAACATCTGGTCCCTCATATCTTGCTGGACTTTGGCTAACTGTTCTTGCATACGTGCTTGTAACTGATCTTGCATCTCTTTTTGCATTTGTTCCAATCTCTCTAACCTTTGGTCCATGGCTTTTGTTTTTCCTCGTGTACCGTAACGATGTTCCAGGGTAACTGCCACGGTTTTAGGGTTTTTTGTGAGTTTTAGTGCACATGATACAATGCTGATGCAATGCTGATGCATGAATGCAATGAATGCAATGAACGCAAATGAATGCAATCAAAAGGCGTTGATTCTAATTCAATTTCATTAAGATAACTTTCTAGAAAGCAAGTTTCTTTACATAAAATAGATTACATATAAGGCTTGGCCCTGATACTTAGGGCCTTGACCTGCCTAAGGAGCCATGCTAATTCTCGTCCTTTATCCGATTCTAATTCGTACTTTAAACTCAGCACATCAGCCTGCACTGCTAACGTTTGTAAGTGCTCTGCCACGTCTCGTACTTGAATCAAAGCTTCGCCCATGACGTAATCCCTGTTCCTGACTTGTTCTTGGGATTGGTGAAGTTGTTCATTCAATCGATCGTTATTTATCTCAAGAAATTCAAGTTGGAGTTCGCGATCTTGCAATGCCACCTTGAGTTCTTCTATATTTCCTTTTAACTCTTCAATTTTGCTTTGACTGGCTTTTAACTCAATTACAGAGTTACGGGCACGTTGCTGGTACAAGGACTTTTCTAGTTCTATCACCCGCATTTTTAATCTTTCTTTCTCGTTCTGGCTTTCTACCAAACTCTCCTTTAGAGTTTCCTCTCGAGCTTGAGCCTCTCGAAATTTTTCTTCCCATTGGCTAGCTTTACTTTTCTCTTCTTTAACTTCTTGCCGCCATTGTTCAGACGTCTTCCCTAGCCCAGCGGTTCTTATAGACCTTCGCAGCTTCTTATAGTCAGTTTTCAAACTGTCCAAATCTTCCTCGGCTTTGTTCTTTCCTTTTCTGAGCCTTTCAGCTTCTAACTTCTGGACATCGACATCCAATCCCAGCTGCATTTTCTCCTCTTCTAACTGCTCGATCCTCTTTTCTAGTTCCAGGCTCTTTCTCTCGAAATCATGTCTCGACGATTTCTAGCTCGGAGGCGGGATTGGTCTCAAGCATTCTTCCATTGATCTAGGTCCTTCTTGATCCGGCGCGTGGGGATGTTATCGTTGATCCTCTGAATCCTCCACCGGTCGTACTCAAGGGTAGCCATGGGATTGGCAGCAAACTTTTTCATTCTACGAGTGCAGTTCCGGGCATTCGATATTTCACGGACTCTCCTTTTGTAGTTATTCCATGTGAACACAAATTCGCACTGAGCTAACCTGTGTGTTGGTGGTGTAAACTGTCTGGACCTGTACTGTCTTAACGCCAATAGAGGAGCATACCCTATGGCTCCCCATACTCCTAACAAGGGGACCCAATCGAAGTCTCCACATCGGTATAATATTTCATCAGGCACCATCTACGGGGCTCTCCATTCGACATCTTCGTCTTGTAAATTCTGAAGGATCGCCATCCAGTTTTCTTCTGTGATATCGTCTCTTCTCGGTGTAGCCGCTAACTCTTTCAGTGGAGAGTAGTTTTCGGAGAAGACGCGGTACGAGACCTTTTCTATTTTCCAAAAGTGGCTATGGAACCATGATAGCAGAAGCTGTGCGCATCCAATAAATCTTCCTTCACCCGCTCTTCGACAAGCATTCAATGATCTGAAGGTTTCAGCCAATATCGCAGGCACAGGTGTGGTCCCTTTACTAAGCCTATCAAAAAGATCGGAGACCGCCTCGTCTACGTGCCCCAAAGCTTTGGGAAAGACGACCAGTCCATAAATGCTCAAGGCGAAAACATCTACCCTCTTCTTCATGTCGGGATGTACCAGGATCAAATCTCTCAAATGCCTCCAAGGAATGCACCTACAATCTCCTTTTTGTTTGATGCGGGCTGTGACCCACTGTTCGCTCATTCCCGTGATGTTCATCAGCTTTTTCGAGAATGCTGGGCCATTGGCAGCTTTGGAGTAAATTCTGTCAACCTGAATCTTCGGGCATCGGATCAAGGCTGTATATTCCTCTATCGTAGGTACCAAATCTACATTCCCGAAGGTGAAGCAGCTGTAAGCAGAATTCCAATATTGAACGAGGGCTCGGAACAGGCGTTCGTCTATCTTGACGTCGAGTAGATAAGGTAAATCGCCATAATGACAGTAGAATAGCCGTTTGACCTCGTCATCCCACTGAGCCCAGATTTCTTTCATCTCTTGGAGATTGTTCTGAGTCACGCTAACCCGAGTAAAATCCGACAACTCTGACACGTACCCCTCGGTTAGGCTATCACCTTTCTCTTGCTGTGTTGTCTCAGCCCATATCCGGACAGCAGCATTGTCCTCTACTTTATCAAAAAACCCGTTTTCCATGATAAGCTATCTTCTTAGCAACTGAATGTAAATCAACACCTTTTATGATGAAAATGTCATGCAAATACAATCAAAATAAAACAAAACAAGTCAGTATTTCATACAAGATTTAAAGCAAACAAGGAATAATCAAATATGGCACTTGCTCGGGTAACCACTAGGGTTTCAAAGTGGCTCTACCTAGGGTAGGTTCCTTAAGGCTCGCTACATGGGGTTCGGTTCTAGAGTAAAGGTACCTGAACCGGCAGATTCCTCGATCTTCACCCATTCTAGGTTCATACAGACCGAGTTCAGTTCAGGGGAATACGTTTCCCTATGGCTGCACGGAGATGAAAATCTCACGAAGACATAGGTACGGACGTACTCCGAAAGTGATCCACTATCCTGCACGGAGGTGAAAACCTCACGAAGGAGTAGTTTATCACTTCCACTTAGAAGGGTGTGACCATAACGGTCATGCAATGCAATGTGTAAAATTATTTAAAGACTCAAACCAACACAACAGGTATCGTATTGCAAACAACAAATGAAATGTGATGAAAGGATCGTATTTCAAAATTAAATTTTCAATTTTCGATAAAAGACAAAAGTTAATCAACTTGTGGCTTGACTCTCTTATTTGGTTGTCCCGATGGAGTCGCTGTTACATCGTAACCATTTTTTTGTGTAAAAGCGATGAGTCGACTTGGATTTTGAAAATGAAAACGAAAAACCGGAGTCGCCACCAATCTTTTTGATGAGTGTGATCGGATCACCTTTGTTAATCATTTTAATAAAAGTTAAGGTTTACTAAAATGATAATTTTGGTCTACTGAAAATCGAAAATGAGTTCGAGAGTCGATTCTACATACGAGGAAGGGTTAGCATCCTCGATACGCCCAAAAAATGGTACCTAGTTGATTAATTAGTGTCTAAGTGTCAAAATTTGAAAACTTGAAATAATTTAAAATACGATCCTTTTTATAAAAATGCTGATTTAAAATGATCGAATGAATTAAAACGGTGCTAAAGACCTTCTCATCTCGAGGTAATAAAATGCCATGCCCCGTAAGTTAGGACACGGCATATCGACTTCGAGATCGAGTTTGCCTTTTATGTAAAATTTGCATATTTTAACTTATTAAAAGGGTATTCGATCATTTAGAGCAAACGAGGAAAATCGAAACCCAGTAAGTTAGGTACGTTTCTCGAATCTCCAACACCGAATATTGCCTTTATTTACAAAAAGAATCTTATTCAAGTAACAAAGTATCATACCCGTAAGTTAGGGCACAACGCCGTTCTTTCGAGAATAAGCATTTTTCAAAACTCATATAGATTTAAAAGAATATTCCGTTATTTAGGTAAAAATGAGAAAAAATCAAAACCCATAAAGTTAGGGCACGATTATCTCGAATTACCTAGTTACTTTCATGAAAGAATCGTTTTGAATATATATTGAAAAAAACACGATTTGTAGTAGAGCCAATGACGGAAGGGTTGATAATATGTAAACATAAACAAGTGTATGAGAAAAATAAGACGATCGAATTCATGAGTAAATAAGAAAATGAATAAAACATAGCAAAATAACGATTTATAACGGAAACAATAATAATAATGACATAAACAATAATAGCATAAAACGGTACATGCACATATGCATAGATGCATTAAAAATATATATGTGACAATAGGGACAAAATTTATATGCGTAGTATTAAAAAGAATATGCGTAATATATACATGCTAGAAATAATAATGATAGAGAAAAACAAATATTACATAAATATGTACATATATATATTGAAAATTTATACAATGATATTAAAAGTATGTACAAAAATAAGAATAGTATAACATAAAGTGGAAAATAATGATAATAATATATGAATAAAGAAAAATATATATACACACATATGCTAAGAACATATTCATAATAATAGTATTGGGTATCAAAAATATATAATATAGACAAGAATATACGTATTTGAAATAAAAATAACGTTGAAAACAACAATTGATAATAATTCCTAGATATATACAAGTATAAGATAGATATAACAACACCATGATATTAAGAATATATATTTTATATATGAAAGTAAAAGGTACATACATAATATATATTAATGATAATGATAGCAAAAATAATACTACGTGTATATAGCAATACTTAATATAGTTAGTAAAAATATATACATAACATATTAAATATTAAATGTATACATAGTATTAGAAAGAAGAAATATGCTTTACATTATATATATAAAAGGTATACAAAATATAATATTATCATATTAATAATGATTTATAATATATATATATACACATAAGTATTAATTAAAATAATCATAATAAGCCATTAATAAAAATACAACCATAATAAAATATGGTACTATAAGTATTAAAAATAAATCATAATAATGAGGAAAAGGACGAAATTGAATTAACAAAGGGATTTTGGGGCTAATTTAAAAGGAAGTATAAAAGGAGGGGGACCTATTTGAATGCGCGTAAGACCACGAAGGTCAATAGAATAAATATCCCGACCTCCCATAAACGGCGCCGTCAGCGCATGGTATTAGATTAAAAACGAAACAAATTATAGGGCCAAATTAGGGTTAAATAAAACTTAATCGCAAAATTCGAAAAGCGGAAGGATCGAGAGGCGCAAATAGCCCTTCAGGTCCCAAAACACGCGGACCACGAGTACAAAGCGGTCGGTCTCGGGTTCTTGTGCGTGAAACGGCACCGTTTTGCGTTATGAAGGCTTAAGTGAAACGATGCCGTTTCACTAAGGCTATTTAAGCCAATTTTTTAACAAAAAAATCATTTCTTTCTCTCTTCAGAAAAAAAAACTGGGCTTTGAAATGCTCTCTCCTCTCTCGCCTCGGCTGACCGGTCGTGCGACCACTCACTGCCGCCGTCACGCAGCCACTGCCATACCGTACACGGTGGCCGGAAATCGCCCGAGGTAAAAAAATTTCGTTTTTATTATTATTTATTATTATTTTGTTTTCAATATGTGTAAATATGTGAATAGAGGGCGTAAAAAAGAGTAATAGAAAAAGGAAAGAAAAATGAAACAGATCGAAAAAGAAAAAAATAAAGAATAAAATCACCTTTTTCCTCTGTTTCTTGATTCTATGTTTTCGTTTTTGCTTGTGTTTGAGTATGTTTTCTTTTATGTTAACATTGCTATTATATTCAAAAATGAAACAAAATCGGAGAAAAAAATCCCTTTACATTGATGCATTTGGGCTTATATAGCCATCTTTCTGTCCTATTTTGCTTTTGTCTTGTCTTGTTTAATGTCTGCAGGTGTAGAGAGACTAGGCACATGATGGCGGGCTTTGCAGAACTACACTCAGTACGCTGGTCTTGGCGGCGCTAGGGGTTAGGTAATTTAGGGTTTCGATTACTCAAACCCTAAATCTAAACTAGGTGGGTCAACAAATTTGGGCCATGTGTAATTTGGGTTTTTTTCTTATTAGTTTTTTCTTGGGCTTCTGTTTTGTTGGTTTTGGGTTGGGGTTAGAGAAATAGCTCTGGGCTAGGGGGGAAGTCAAACGGGCTTGTACAATTTTATTTAAACATAATTAAATAATAAACAATTATTAAAATCTTATGCTTAAGATCTTAGACCCTAAACGTAAGACCTTAAACTTTTAAATCCAAGATTCTAAATCTAAAAGTTGTTAATATTTATTTATAATAGTTGCAATTAATATTTAAACAAAATTATTATTATTTATTTACAAGTTCTCCATATTTTTTTGTTTAACTTAATGATTATGTGTCATGTTATTATTCACTAATGTGGATGAGACTTATACCCCTACAATCAATGTTTTTTAAAGTGGACTGGTGGTCAAACAAATTAGGCCACAATCCATGATCCCATCTTTGGTCTAATTAAAAATTATTAAAAATTTAAAAAAATTTAAAAAATTTCCAGCTCAACCATCGATTCAACTAGTTTTAACTGGTTCAATTGGGTTTTCAGTCTAGCCAGTTCAAAATTACCTTTCAAACCAGTACTCTAGTCGATTTCTAATCTAATCAACTCACCAACAGGTCTAATACATACAATACATTATTGACTACATACATGAAATATTATTCTATTTTTTTACTATTTACAATTAATTAATTATTTATTATTACAAAATATAGATAATTATTATATTTCATAATATCTTCAAGATTCATATGTTAATATCTATTTCGCACATTAAAATATATAATAGACACAAATAAAATTTTAAGAAAAATGACATGATTATATACTTTGAAGTCTTTTGTTAATCTTTTATAAATTTAATTTTCTTTTATAAATTTAATTTTATGTCGTATTATAATTATTCAGATGTATATTATTTATATTTGTAGTTGTGATGAATCTTATACTTGATAACGTAAGAAATCATATCACTCCTTCCCTGGGCTTTCCTCACTTCTTCCACCCAACTTATTAGAAACTTCCTTGAGCTTTTTTATTCCTTCCATGCAAACCCAGATTCTTACACAACCATTGAAACTTGGCAAAAGTTTTCTTCAAAAACTTCGTATACGGGTCTGTACGGAGCAATAAATCAACTTCTCAATAAGAGCCATGTATACGCGTCTGCATTTGGTTGGTTCTGCAAGTGGCAAACCAGAAATGAGAAACCTGATCAGCAATAGCTACTCTGTGTTGGTCAGACATTATGACAATATACCATGTTTATATACTTATCTTAATAGTTATGAGATGTTACTATTTAGATAGCTAGTAGTGTATATGGAAAGGCATGAAATTTTGCATAAATACAAATGATACACAAACATACGAGGAAACTCTAAAATCATTCTATTTTCCTTTTATCTTCCAGCGTTTATATTGTTATATAATTAATTACCGTAATCTCATTATACACTATTCGATGAATTATTTTCGTGAATACAAAATCGCAAATAATTATTGAAATTTATTTTATTTGTATGAGTAATCTTTAAATAAAAAAGGCAACAAAATTTGCAGAATGGATGAAATGGATGTAATTAGTTAAACTGGAAAGGAATAGTTTCATTCATCTTATTGGTTGTTCATTTTCTTTGGTTATACCCGATGGTCGGAGGAACATATGTGGCAGTTTGAGATACGAACATGCACATCGTAGACTCATAAGACAAAGGAATTTATTGACAGGGCGATTCGGCAATCGCAACAGAAGTACTTCTAAGAAGAAACGAGTTCCATACGAAGCCACACAACAATGGCAGAGCGCCTAGTCATCCCACATTTTACAACTTATAAGAATAGAAAATGTGGACACAATCGACGGTTTACATACATCCTTATTTATACTAATATTGCACTTTCTACTACATATTTAGATGTAGTCCAAGCATGTCTGCAAGGAGACAAGGGTGGGTATCGGAATACTCATAGTGCTGGAAATGGAGAAAGCCTTGTGACTGGGTGACAAACCAATGGATGAGCTCTAAGAAGAGTCATTCCAGCTTTTTCCTCCATATTAACAGTGCCATTTGCTCCATCTCTAACCTTCCAATCAAAGCATTGTATCATTATGCCAAGGACTGTTGGGATAACCTGTAGTGCCAGCGAAGCTCCAGGGCAGCTTCTTCTTCCACTCCCAAATGGCAACAGGCTGAAGTGTTGTCCCCTCACATCCAAAAATTGGTTCTTGCCTTGCCTCCACTCTTCACTAAGAAATCGCTCTGGTATGAACTCAAGGGGGTTCTCCCATTGATTGGGGTCCCTACCAAGAGCCCACACATTGACAAAGAGCCTGGTACCTTCCGGAATCTCATAACCACTAATGACACAATCTTCTGTTGACTCTCTCACAACTAATGGTCCACCAGGATGAAGCCTTAATGTTTCTTTTACTATAGCTTGCAGATATGGGAGGTTTGATATGTCAGATTCTTCCAGTATTCTGTTCCTTCCAACCACAGAGTCAATCTCCTTTTGTACTTTCTCCATCACATTTGGGTGATTAATAAGCTCTGCTATTCCCCATCCTATTGTAACCGAGGATGTATCTGTTCCAGCCCCAAAAAAATTCTGAAAAATTCACGTTATGTCAGTCTTCTATCCTCTACTACTAACAGTTGATAATAGCAAAATATAACTAGCTAGTATGTTTCTTGTCTTTAGGGTTAATAATTTTTCATGGTCAAACTAAAATATGGCTATGTTACGTGCATGTAAATGTTATTTGCACAAAATATGCATCTAAGTCTCATTACCATAACGAATGCTTTTACATTCTCTGCGGTCAATTTCATCTCAGCATTCTGGTCTTCTGATACTTCGATCAAAATATCAAGTACATCTTTCACAGTCTCAGCTGCAGTCGATTTATTCTTCTTTCTTGCTTCCTTGTGTTCCAATATGATTTTCTCCATCAGAATATCATATCTATCTCGAACATCCTTGAGCCTTTTCCTAAACCCTTGCAGATCTAAATTTTTACAAAACCAAAGTAAATCCGATAGATTAAACTTTGTGCCAAGTTTGTTCATCTCTTTCACTATTGTCTGCACTTCATTGGCTTCATCTTCTTTATCTGAACACCTCTTACTAAGTAGCATTCTTGATATAATGTTGTTGGTCAGCCTCATCAGTTCCACTCCAACATCAAGTGGTTCACCTGTCTCAGCTTTGTCTTGTATTAATCTTACAAATCTAGTCATCTCCTCAAGTCTGACGGGAAGGAGTTGGTCCAAGGTTCGAGTCCCCAAAAGTTCAGACATGCAAAGTTTCTTCATGTACTTCCAAAGGGGACCATAAGGTGCCATGGCCATATCAGCAGTACCATATGTAAGGTAATCAAGATTTGCCATTTTTGGGCGGTTTAAGAAAGTAGTTTCATGGTTTTTAAATACTTCTTTTGCGATTTCTTGGGAAGACACAAGCAGGCAAGGCTTTGATCCGATGTAGAAGTAGACCAAAGGTCCAAAGCGGTCTGAAAGTTTGTTAAGAGCTTGGTGAGGTATGGGGCCAAGGAGGTGCATGTGTCCAATAACTGGAAGGGCACGTGGGGTGGGTGGAAGATGGGGTTTTTTCCCTCGTGAGTTGCTAAGGAAGGCTCGGAGAAAGAAGATGGTTATGAACCAGATAAGGAAGAGAAGAATGTATTCTTGTGAATCAACCATGTTTGAACAGTAAGAAAAATATATGAGTTGCAAAAACTGGGGTTTCCTGCATATTCTTATATAAGGTCCAAATGCAGAGTTGTTCTATCAAAATCATTTTGCAGCAGGAGAGCAAGGGGACCACAATATATGAATTGTTCCATTGAATCTCTGATATTAAGTGAGCTCCCATTTGCAGTGTTTGAATATTTACTGAAGTTGATCAAACTAATTATATTCCCTATACTCATAATCACAACAAACATACAAACATGAAGCGACTCCACAAATTTAAGTTGATGGTCCCAATATTATGTTTGTATTTTATGGGAGGATGCATGTATATTTCTCCTACCATTTCTCTTGTTTTCTAATGGTCCCCATATTATGAGTTCTTCTTCCTCTCAGCCTAGCTTAATAATTATACTTATATCTTTAAGTTTTCATGAAGTCACAATGGAAAATGAACCAATATGTAAACTATGTGTCAAACATCGGCTGATGCTTTCTATCTTAATTTTTAAACGGTTTCCCGACGTAAACAGAGATGTTAAAAGTTGCCATTATTTGGTAAAATAGGTAAATTTCTCATTCACATTCACTTGTGGATATTTCTTTTACATTTACAATAATATTCATACCAATAAAACTAAGACTCAATCCGTTATTATGATAAAGTTTTAATTTCAAGAATTGCTTCCTCTTTACATTAGAGGAATTGATAATAAAAAGATATAATAATTTTTCTAATTATAGTTAAAAAAATTATATAACTTACTAATTAAGTATAAATTTCTATACTTCTTTTTATAAATATCATCATTTTAATATTACCTAATAAAAACATTTTTTTATATTAAAAATTACAATTTAAAAAAACATTAACTTACAATTAAATCATCAATTTTACGTTTATTAATTATTACATCAAATTAATCAATCAAAATTTATAATGAAATATTATAATATTTATATTTTAAATGATTTATGAGTAAATGCAAATAAAAAAAAACTAAAATAGTGAAAGATGATATATTTATACTCTAATGACATTACACTTTAATTTTTATATTAAATTTAAAATTTATGTTAATGTAGTATAATGAATGTATACAAAATTAAGATAAATCATTATATTATATAATTTAATAATATATATCAAGTATATAACTAGTGTAAATAAAATGTATACTTACTATGTATATAAAGATTTTGACTGAATATCAACTTAATTGTTAAATTATTAAAATAATTTTATTTTAGTAAAATACTAAATATTAAGTTAAAGGTATTTTTTTTATACAAAATCTAGAAAATATTCATACTTATTACTTGTTGTGCTAAGATTTGAACTAAAACATTAAACATAAAATCTCCCAACTTTACCACTTCAATTAAAATAATAATTAGTTTCATTTTAAATTCTTAATAAATATGTAATAGCTAATTTTAGCCTGGATAAATAAATCCCAAATAAACAAATTTAAAAGTCCAAATAATAAAAGTCCATTACAAAATTAAAACCAAATCCAAACTCAGACCCAATTACCAGGCCCAAAATAAACTAAACCCTAGCCCACTATCTCAAAAATTTTCAGCAGCTACCCTAGGGCTAGTCCCAAATTTTCAACCGCCGCTCCTCACCATTGGCCACCACGCACGCCGCCTCACCTCCTCACGAGCCAACCACTACTCACCCACTCCTCTGACACCTGTAAAACGAAGGTTCACACGCAAAATAGAGGCAAATAATGGAGAAAACGACAAAAAAATAGGATTTAATTGTTTTGTAAATGGCTTTAAAAGCCACAAGTTCATCTTTGTAGTTTTTTTACGAACATCAGAAAATAGAAATAACAAAAAAAGAAAACTCAGAAGGTGATTTTCATCTTTATTTTTGTTTTAGATTCTTGCTTTATTCCTTTTTATTTTATTTTTCTTCATTTTTGCAAAAATATTTAAGTAATAATAAAAGAGAGAAAAGGGGGGGCTTACCGGAGACACCTCGCGACCGCACCATCGGGGAGTTCTTCTCCGTCGCCGAGGTCGGGCTCAAAGGGGGGCTGAGAGTCTTTTCCCTTCGGCACATTCGGGTGTTGGTATTTTGGCCTTCGGAGGCGCTCCAAACGGGGCTAAGCGAGCCCATTTCCGCAACGCAGCCACTCAGCCACTACATGGTGAGGGGCGAGTCTCCAGGGAACCCAATCGACGGAAGGACAAAGAGGGGAGAGAGAGCAAAAAAGGCTCTTTGCTTTTTCTTTTTTCTTTTTTAAACTCTAGGGCTAAAATGAAATAAACAAAAAATTGGGCCTTTTATACATTTACAAAATGGCACTGTTTTTGGGTGGGGGTCTAGGTGCTGAAACGGCACCGTTTTGGAGTGCCCCTGTGCGGCCCGACCCGCTCCAGGGGGTCCGCGCGTTTCCTTTAAGTGGGAAAATATCCACTTTAGTCCCTCCGCCTTTTCTGTCCTTTTATTTGATCCCATGTTGCATTGTTTCCTTTTTAAAATCTCGCCCTATTATTTATTTCATTTGTGATTTGATCCCTGGCCTAGACAGTTGAAACGCAGCGCATTAGAACTTGGGATATTGTCCATTTTGTCCTCGTGAAGTTAAGCACGTTTTAATTTAGTCCCTGGTAACCCTTTTTTATTTGTAATTGGCACCCTGAATTCTAGTCCATTTTCAATCGCGTCCTAAGTCCTTTTAATTCATTCATTTATTTTAAAATATTTTATTATGTGTTATTTTAAATATTTTATATGTTGTTTACATTATATTGTTTATGTGTATTATTTATCTTAACTTGTTTTAATATATTGATTATTTAAAATTATATTATTATTTACTTTAAATTGTTTTTTTATATACATTATGTTTTCTAAACTATTTTGTATATATTATATATTTTGGCTCTTTTCACATATTATCTATATAGTTTATTTCTAATTGTTTTTATACATATTATTAAAAAACTATTTTGTACATTATTTCTTTAAATCTCTTTTTTTATTTTAAATTCTTATTTATTATTTTTAAATTGACTTATATATTACTTATTTTAAAATTATTTTGTATACCTTATTTTAAACCCTTTTTACTTATTTCAAATGATCAAATTATTATTTATTTTAGTTTTTTTATATATATTATTTATTTTACACTTTTATATATATATGTATTATCTATTTTAAAATTATTCGTATATTTCATTTCTTAATTTTCTTTGTGTATTATAGACTTTAAAATTCTTTTTTACATTAATTATTTTAAACTCATTTATTATCATTCTAAAATTTGTGTACATTTTATTTATTTTAATTTGCTTTATACATTTTTATCATTTAATTCATTGGCTTCTATTTATCGATGTTATTATTTGAATATTGTGAGATTATTGCCATTACATGTACGTTAATTCGCTTACTCATGTTCATATTATTGCCTTTCGCTTGTGGAATATTTTATGCATGTATCATCGTTTCATATCGCACTATACTTTTATTTCATATTATCGCCCCATGAATCAAGCCTCTTTACATTCATCCAATAAATCATTTTATCTTAATCCAAACAAACAACGCACGTCGTGTAAATATCGAATTCGCTATTATTCAAAAACAAAAATTTCAAAATAAGGTAATGTTTCGCGTTTTGGAACATCGAGGAATCGTGCCCTAACTTATGGGGTTTCGATTTTCTCGTTGATTCTAAATAAGCAAATATCCTATTGAGTTTTAGAAAAACACGGAACTCCAATTAAAATTAAAAACAAACTTACATTCGGGAGTTCATGGTATTGTGTCCTAACTTACGAGATGTGATACCCCGATATCTCGAGTCGAGGAAATCTTTAGCAATCATTTTGATCTAATTCAAGCATTTTTAAAATCGACGTTAATAAAAAAGGATCGTATTTTAAATCCGTTCCTGATTTTCAACTTTCGACATTAAGACACTAACTAATAATTCGGTACCAATTTTTGGGCGTGACGAGGGTGCTAATCCTTCCTCGCACGTAACCAACTCCCGAACCCGTTCTCTCAAGTTTCGTAGACCAAAATGTCGTTTTAGTAAACTAAAATGTTTTATTAAAACAAAGGTGATCTGATCACACCTAATAAAGATCGGTGGCGACTCCCGTTTTAATCTTCGCTTTCAAACAAAGTCGATTCCTGTTTTCAAAAAAATGGTTTCGATAGCTTGGCGACTCCGCTGGGGAGTTTGAAAGTCGAGCCATAAATTGATTAGTTTTTGGTCCTTTGTCGAAATTTGGAAATTCATTGTAAACTTACGATCATTTTATTGCACTTCATCTTTGTGGTTTTTGTCTTTGTATTTGATTGGCTTCTGGTTTGAGTCTCTTAGTATACTTTTGTGCATCATATTGCATTATTGGTCAATTTTACCCTTTTAAGTGGGAGCGGGAAACTATTCCTTCATGAGGTCTTCACCTCCGTATAGGATAGTGGATTGCTTTCGGGATACATCCGTACCTACGTCTTCGTGAGATTTTCATCTCCGTATAGCCGTAGGGAAATGTATTTCCCTGAACTGAACTCGATCCATATGAGCCTATAAAGGGTGAGGATCAAGGAATCTGCCGGTTCAGGTACCTTTACTTTAGAACCGAACCGCATATAATGAGCCCTAGGAGCCTACCTTAGGTAGAACCATACCGAACACTAGCGATTACCCGAATAGGTGCTTAATTATTTCCTGTCTATTTTGAATTCTATTTTGTACATAATACTGACTTGCTGTGTTTTGCTGTTATCGCATGGCATCTCATCATAAAAAGGTGTTGATTCACATTCGGTTGCTAGATAGAAAAGCTAAGCATAGAAAAAAGGGTTTCTTGATAGAGTGGAAGAAAATGTAGCCGTCCGAATATGGTTCGAAAAGACGTAGCAATAGAAAGGTAATAGTTTGACCGAGGGATATGAATCGAAATTGTAGGATTTCACTCGCATCAGTATAACCCAGAAGAATTAAAGGAGATATGAAATAGTTGGAACGACAAGGTCAAGCAACTCTTTTACTGTAACTATGGCGACCTACCCTATCTGCTCGATGTAAAGGTGGACAAATACTTGTTTCGAGCCCTCGCGCAGTTTTGAAATCCCGCTTACAGTTGCTTCATCTTCAGAGGAGTCGATTTGGTACCTACTGTGGAGGAATACATGGCGTTACTTAATTGCCCAAAGATTCAAGCCGACAGGGCCTATTCAAGACCTGTTAACGTCCGCCCTTTTTTGAAGAAATTGATGAATATCACGGGGATGAACGAACAATGGGTTACAGCCCGTATCAAGCAAAAAGGGGATAGTAAGTGTATTCCTTTGAGGAATTTGAGGGACTTAATCATTGTACACCCGGATTTGAAGAAGAGGGTTGACGTTTTCGCCTTGAGCCTCTACGGTTTGATCATATTTCCCAAGGCATTAGGATATGTAGATGAAATCGTCTCAGATTTATTCGATCGACTTGATAAAGGGACCATACCCGTCCCGGCAATCCTAGCAGAAACTTTCAAATCCTTGAATGCATGTCGGAGAACGGGCGAAGGAAGATTCGTAGGATGTGCGCAGTTATTATTGGCTTAGTTCCACAGCCACTTTTGGAAAGTAGAAAAGGTCTCCTATCGAGTTTTCTCCAATGATTATTCCCCATTAAGAGAATTAGTGGCTACACCAAGACGAGACTACATCTCAGAAGAGAAATGGATAGCTATTCTCTAGAGTTTACAAGGTGAAAATGTTGAATGGAGGGCTCCATAGTTGATCCCAGACGAGATCTTATATCGGTGCGGTGATTTTGACTGGGTCCTTCTAGCAGGAATATGGGGAGTCGTTGGATACGCTCCATTACTTGTGTTAAGGCAGTATCGGTCAAGGCAGTTTATACCGGCGACACAAGGGTTGGCTCAATGTGAGTTCTCCTATAGAGACAACAATTATAAGAAGAAGGCTCGTGGGATATCAGATGCTTGGAACCAAACCTGAAGAATGAAAGGATTCACCACAGGCCCGATAACGACCCCCAAGTATGAATGATGGTAGGGTAGGAGAGTCAACGACAACATCCTTAGGCCGAATCAAAAGAACAATCGACCAATAGAGGATCATTTACGAGTTATCTCGTCTGAGTTAGAGATCATCAAGCAAGACTTTGAGAAAAGGAGCTCAGAATTGGGGAAGAAGATAGAGCAGTTAGAAGAGGAGAAGATGAAGTTGGGATTAGACGTTGATATCCATAAGCTAGAGGCCGAGAAGTTGAGGAAGGGAAAAGACAAGGCCGATGAAGATTTGGATAGTTTGAAAACTGATTACAAGAAGCTACGTATGTCGATAAGAACTGCCGGTTTGGGTAAAACGTCGGAGCAATGGCATCAAGAGATTAAAGAGGAAAAGACTAGAGCCGATCATTGGGAGAAGAAGTTTCAAGATGTTCGAGTACGGGATGACACTCTGAAAAAAAATTTGTTGGAAAGCCAAAACAAAAAAGAGAAGTTACGAGCTAGGGTGGCTGAATTGGAAAGATCAATACATCAACATCGTAGCGGTAACTCCGTAATTGAGCTGAAGGCCAGTCTAAGCAGGATTGAGGAGTTGAAAGGGAAAGTAGAGGAATTCCATACTGCACTACGAGATAGTAAAATTCGAGTGGAGCTTCTTGAGGCAAACAACGACCATTGCAGGAAACAACTTCACCGCTCTGAACACCAGATCAGAGACAGAGATTATGTCATGGGTGAAGCTGTGGCTCAGGTTCGGGAGGTAGCCGATCATTTGCAAACCTTGGCAATTCAGGCTAATGTATTAAGCTTAAAGTATGAGTCGAAATTAGATTGAGGCCGAAACTTGGCTTGGCTTCTTAGAAAAATTAAGGCTTTGGGCATTAGGGCAAAGTCGTATATGTAATCATCCGCTCTATGTAAAGAAAATTTTCTTCTAGCGAAGTTATTCTAATGAAATTGAATCAGAATCAATGCCTCTTTTCCATTTTATTCATTTGCATTTTATCATATACATTAAGTTTCATAAAAAGACCCTGATTAAACAAAATTATTTCAGTTAATTTGGAAACCAACAAGAATCAACCGACCGAATACCATACCCGTCGCAAAACCAAAGTAATGGATCAGAGATTAGAAAGATTAGAACAAATGCAAATGGATATTCAAGAGCAATTACAAGCGCAGATGCAAGAGCAGTTAGCTAAAATCCAACAAGATATGAAGGAACAAATGCAAGAATCTCAAAATAATATGATAGGCCAGTTGGCACAGTTGCTGGCTAAAGAACGCGAAAAAAGGGAAAAGCACTATAGGAAACGATAATGAAGACCCTGTCTATCCTCCGATAAACACTCAAACACAACCAGAGGTGCACCCACGAGGAGTACCCGTTACTATCAAGCCCCAGCAATACCAGGCAGGTGCCTTGGCACAAATGGACTTTTTAACAGGCTCGAGCTCCAATCATGGGGATAATCCATCCAATCACATTGTCCCTGACCTTGATAACGTGACAGAAATGGAAAAGACAGGAGTAGATCTGCCAAAGTAACTTGAGGACCTATGAAAGTGGTTAGAGGAAAAATTCAAAGCAATGGAGACTGCTAATTACCGTTGCGGGATCAACGCTAATGATTTAAGCTTGGTCCTAGATCTGGTACTGCCACCAAAGTTTAAAACTCCGAATTTTAAAAAGTATAATGAGACTAGCTGCCCTGAAGCTCACATTACGATGTTCTGTCGAAGGATGACAGGATACATTAACAATGATCAACTGTTAATTTACTGTTTCCAAGACAGTTTGATCGGGTCTGCGGCCAAGTGGTATAACCAGCTAAGCTGTGCCCAAATTGGTTCATGAAAGGACTTGGCTCAAGCTTTCATGAAATAATACGGTCACGTGACGGACATAGCACTCGACAGAATTACTCTACAAAACATGGAAAAGAAGCCAAGTGAGAGCTTCAGGCAGTATGCCCAAAGATGGAGGGAGATAGCAATGCAAGTCCAACCACCCCTCTTAGAGAAGGAAATGACCATGCTCTTTATCAATACTCTAAAGGTCCCATTCATTAACCACATGTTGGGAAGCGCTACTAAGAGCTTCTCAGACATAGTAATGTTTGGAGAGATGATAGAAAAAGTTGTAAGATACGGGAAGATTGAAGCGGGGGAAAGTGCCAAGAAATGGACCCCAATAAGGAAAGAAAATAAGGTGAACAATGCGAGCGTGTACAATAAGGGTTATTCTAAGCCAGTCACCGTGAGCCAGCTGAGGGCAGTGACTACTAGCCATCAAGGCTCTGCAAGGCAAGATTCCAACCCAAGGCCTAACACAGAAAGAGTCCAGTTTACACCAATTCCGATGACATATAGGGAGTTGTACCAAAATTTGTTTGATGCGCATGTGGTATCCCCATTTTACCTAAAACACATGCAACATCCATTCCCTAAGTGGTATGACGCAAACGCTCAATACGAATACCATGCGGGAATCTTGGGACACACGATTGAGAACTATACTACTTTTAAAAAGATAATTGAAAGGTTCATAAAGATGGGCATTGTAAAGTTCGATGATCCCACAGGACCTAATGTGGCAGGGAATTCGTTGCCCAGTCATTTAGATAAAGGGGTAAACGCGATAACTGAAAATGGAGGGAAGAGAACCAAGATGGAGGTACCAGAGGTAAAAACCCCACTGAGTTGGGTTTGGAAACAAATGGTCAATGGAGGTTTAGTCAAGAGATATTCAGAGAAGAAGCCCAAAGGGGCAAGAAAATACTGCGAGTTTCATGCCAGGAGGGTCATAACATCCAAGAGTGCACTGAGTTCAGATCCATAGTGTAAGGTCTAATGGACAATAAAGAAATGGAATTTTACGAAGAAATCCAAGTATCAGAAGAAGGAGAGGTTTACGCCTCAGAGGAAGGATCAACAGAGAGGGTCCAAAAAGTTAATCACCCTGTGGTGATCATTTCGCGGCCAAAGAATAATGAAGCAGGAACACAAATGGTGCCAAGAGTCATAATCCGAAAACCTGTATGCTTTCCTTACAAGGATAGCAAAAGGGTTCCTTGAAATTACGACTGCAATGTGACAATCCCGGGGGAGGAAAACTCGACTAGCGCTTCAGAGGAAGGTTAAGACTAGGGTTTTTATATACGCAGTGGAAGGTGTTATACCCCAAACACAAAGGGAGAATCGGTTAAAGGAAAATTCGTGGTTGTTGAACAAAAAAGGGAGAAGACAACTAGACCTAAATCACCTGTCAATGAGCCTGTGACTGAAAAGGAGGCTAAGGAATTCTTAAAATTCCTAAAGCACAGCGAGTACAGCGTTATGGAACAGTTGTACAAACAGCTAGCTCACAAATCGGTACTAGCCTTACTCTTGAGCTCAGAGGCACACCGCAGTGTATTAATGAAAGTGTTAAATGAAACATATGTTGCAGATGATATCTCTGTCAACAAGCTCAATCGTCTGGTCAATAACATCAGCGCCAATAATTTTATTTTCTTTAATGATAATGAAATACCACCGTAAGGTATGGGATCTACAAAAGCCCTGCACATCACCACTCACTACAAGAGATACACATTGCCAGGGGTACTAATTGATAATGGATCGGCGTTGAATATCTTGCCCTTGTCCACGCTAAATAGGTTGCCAGTGGATAGCTCTCACATGAAGACATGTCAAAACATAGTGAGAGCATTCGACGGTACTGAAAGAAAAGTGATGGGAAGAATCGAGATACCTCTCTTGATTGGCCCAAACACATATGAGGTAGACTTCTTGGTGATGGACAACAAACCTTCGTACAACTACCTGTTGGGGAGGCCGTGGATTCACTCTGCGGGAGCAGTGCCGTCGTCACTACACCAAAAGTTAAAGTTGGTAACCGAGGGTAGACTGGGAACGATAAACGCGGAGGAAGATATTATTGCATCCATTACCAGTGATGCACCGTTCATAGGTACGGACGATGAGGCGATAGAATGTTCCTTTCGATTGTTAGAATTTGTCAATGCTACATTCATTATCAAAGAAAACAAGATCCCAACGCCTAAAGTATCCAAAACTACAAAGATGGGCTTGCAATTGACAGTCGAAAAAATAGTTTGGCCAGGAAGAAGATTTGGAAGATGCCCCCAGAGAAGGATCGAGGTACCGGTGCTAAAGAAAAAACGAGACCGCTTTGGCTTAGGATTTAAGCCACATGCGAGGTAAAAGAAAAAAGAGCTGGAAAAAAAGCAAAAGAGAAGAAAAACACGTCTGCGAGGTGAGGAGGTCAAATGGGAACCAATGACCTTTCCTCATTTATCCAGAACATTTGTGTCGGGAGGAATTATCAACCCCGAACAGAAGATGACAAAAAAGAAAATGGCAGAAGAAATGTTGGGAAGTTTAAGCATTAATGCCATATCTGAAGAAGGAACCGAAGAAAAGAATTTATCTAGAATTCGCCTTTACATCCCTGGAAGTGTTTTGAACAATTAGGCCACGGAGGAGATCCCTGTAACTTTTAGAATTAATTCAGAGTAATATTCAAAACAAGCTTATTGCTCTAAGCCCAGGGGCAATAAGAATCCTTTTATGAAATAGACATATGTCCAAATATTGTTATTTCAATAAAAATGTATTTTTTGCGTATCATCTTGAGCAAATATTCTTTTATTCTTTCTACTTCATTCATAATCATACCACACAAATAAATATTCTTAGATTCTTTTGTTCTTTGGACTTTCTTCATCCCTATAACAAGTCTCTAGATATCAATGATATGAGCAACGTTGCTACTAACTCAGAGTCTCCTTTTAAGCAAGAAATGTGTACGGAGGATCCTCAGGATTTTGAAAATGACCCAAAATTATAACCTATCTCCTGATTTGTTAAGGATGGTAGAACAAGATGAGAAACAAATCCTACCTCACAAGGAGACAGTGGAAATTGTGATTTTAAGAGAAGGAAAAGAGGTGAAGATTGGAGCTGGTATCACCGTAGAAACGAAGCGAGACCTCATTGAGTTATTACAAGAATTCAAGGATGTCTTCGCATGGTTATATCAAGACATGTTTGGTTGAATACAAATATCGTGGTACACCGACTCCCCATAAAGGAAGAATGCAAGCCAGTTCAACAGAAACTCCGAAGGATGAGACTTGATATTTTGTTGAAGATAAAAGAGGAGGTTAAGAAGCAATTCGATGCCTGTTTCTTACAAGTGGTTAAGTACTCAGAATGGATGGCCAATATAGTCCCAGTTCTTAAGAAAGATAAGAAAGTACGAATATGCGTGGACTATCGGGATCTGAACAAAGCTAGCCCAAAAGACAACTTCCCGTTACCTCACATTGATACATTAGTGGATAGCACGGCAGGCTACTCACTTTTCCCCTTCATGGATAGCTTCTCGGGATACAACCAGATAAAGATGCATCCTGAAGACATGGAAAAGACCACATTCGTAACCATGTAGGGAACTTTTTGTTATAAGGTAATGTCATTCGAACTGAAAAACGCAGGAGCGACATATTGGAGGGCCATGGTAACTCTGTTCCATGATATGATGCACAAGGAGATCAAAGTTTACGTCGACGATATGATTGCAAAATCTAGAACAGAAAAGGAGTACGTACAAGTCTTGAAGAAACTATTATTAAGGTTAAGGAAGTTCCAACTAAAACTCAATCCCGCAAAATGTACCTTCGGGCCAGGTCAAGAAAGCTATTGGGATTCGTAGTCAGTGAAAAGGGGATTGAGATTGACCTAGATAAAGTCAAGGCCATACAAGAATTACCTCCACCACGTATTCAAAAAGAAGTTCGAGGTTTCCTAAGAAGGCTAAATTATATCGCCTGGTTCATTTCACAACTAACGGAGAAATATGACCCAATATTCCGTCTCCTTAGGAAACACAACCCAGGTGTATGGGATAAGCAGTGCCAGAAAACTTTTGATAAGGTCAAGCATTACCTGTCCAATGCCCCAATACTAATGCCACATTGCCCGAATAAACCACTGATACTGTATTTGACAGTATTTGAAAACTCCATGGGTTGCGTGCTAGGCCAACATGACGAGTCAGGAAGAAAAGAAAAAGCGATATACTATCTCAGCAAGAAATTCACTGAATGTGAGACAAGTTATTCGTCGATCGAGAAGTTGTATTGTGCTTTGATTGGACAACTGAAGACTGAGACAGTACATGTTGTACCATACGACTTGGCTCATCTCAAAACTAGACCCTCTGAAGTACATGATGGAGTCAAATGCTTTGAACGGAAGAATGGTTCGTTGGCAAATTTTGCTTTCTGAGTTTGACATAGTCTACGTGAACCAAAAGGCTATAAAGGGGAGTGCAATAGCAGATTTTCTGGCCAGTAGGGCTCTAGAAAATTATGAGCCGTTGAGCTTTGATTTCCCGAATGAGGATTTAATGTATGTTGCAACCACTGAAAAAGACTCTCAAGAGCCATCCTTGAAGACTGAATTTTGACGGAGCTTCAAACGCTGTGGGTAACGGAATCGGGGCTGTTTTGGTATCCCCAAACAGAGATTGTATAGGCCCAAATCTGCCCGGGGCTCAACAACCAGAATCAAACCAAATGCTAGACCAAAAATAAATAAATAAATAAAAACCCAATTAATAGTCCATCAGTCCATTACAAGCCCAAAAGAAGTAACTCAAATTACAATGGCCCAGTAGCAAAATTAACCCAAAACAAACCAAAAAACTAAACCTACCTAAATTAACCCAATTACAGCCCAAATATTCAAGGCCCAAACGACCCAGAAAATGTTAGAAACAGAAACCCTAGGATTTCTGCCTACTTGCGCTGCAGCCAAGCCCGAGCCTTCAGCCCCGTACACTCCAGCGCTCCAGCAGCCACCACGCTCCATACGCTCCACGTTGAGTGCCACATACCCCCCACAGCTGGCCCCGTACCTCCGTACCTGTAAACCAAAGAAGACAAACACAACAGCAAATACGAAAATAATAGAAAAAATTGTATTTTTATTTTCTTTCTTTCCTTTCGACTATAAAGCCAAGAGATTTCATCATTTGTAAGGGTACGTACACTGAAAATCAAAAGAAATCAAGTCGAAAGTTATTGGAAGATGATTTCCAAATCTTTTTTTTTCTTTCTTTTTTCATTTCTTGCGATTGGCTTGCAAATTAGGCATGAATACATCAAGTGGATACCCGAATCGACGCCAATGAGAGCCCAAACATCTCAAAAATATATAGATGTGGGCGAGGGTCGAATGGTATCGAGATATTGTTTAAATCTTCAAAGTTTGTTTCGTTTTTTAAAGAATATCATAGGATTCGAAGTTTTTTAAAAAAAATAAAGAAAAAAAAGTAAAGTTACCAGATCTCCGTGGTCACGGCCTCGGTTGGCGAAATCTGGCCGTTGTTCACGCCATCGGCCATCGAATGGATGGTGGTTTGGTGGCTACATGCTGAACCAACCTTAACAGAGCAGATTAAGGGTTCTTTCTTTTTTTAAAAAAAAAAGGAGCTTAAAGATTATTAGCGTTTTGAAAGGTAAATAAATGGAAATGGGGGTTTTAATATCAAGTTTAGAAAACGGTGTCGTTCCAAGGGGTAAAGACTCGCATGTTGACCCGCTTAGCAGGCCAAATTCATGTGTCTTTGCTTAAATTGGGAGATTTGCACGCATGACCCCTCTCATTCACTCTGATGTTGAATTAGGCCCTATTTGTACATTAGTTGTTTTTAAATGGCATCTGGATTAAGAAATCATATCAATTTAGCCCACACTTCTATGCAGTATTTTGGGATCTGGAATATTTCTAGATTTGGTCCCTGAGCATTAGCGTTCGTGGTGTGCTAGTCTTTTTTTTATTTTAATGCTCTATTTTATTTACAAATTATCCCTTTAAATTTTATTCAGTTTTAATTGAGTTTTTATTGATATAAATTACTATTTTAAATCCGTTTAATATTTTTTAGGTGTTGATTTACTTTAATAATTTTGCTTTGTTTTTATTTGAATAATTATTTTGGAGTTCTTTTTATTATATTATTTATGCATTTAGTATAACATCTCATTTAAATATTTTGCGTATATTTGTACATGCATCGTTTTAATAGCTAAGCTATTATTTTAAAATTCATTTTTGTGATTATAAAATTATTGTTTGAATTTCTTCTTTACATCATATAATTTTAATATCTTTAAATACTTTTATACATATTTATACATATGTAGTAAAAATAATTTAATCTTGTGTGCATTGCCATGTTTTTACAAATAATTATTTCTAAAGTTATTTATGTACATATATATGATTTGTAAATTTATTATATTTCTAAGATTATATTTTATTATACATTTTTTTAATCTTTTCATATTTGGTACATAATTTAAATTTTTTTAATGTAAATTGTCAATTTTAAACTAATATTCTTCCATATTTTGTATGTTATTCGATTAAAAATATTTATTCCATAACATATATTTTAATAATTATGTATATATATCTAGTTTGTTTTTACAAATAGTTTTAAATTCATCGATTCACATATTGTATAAATTATGTGTTCATTTATTCGTCATTATTTTTTTAAAAAAAGTGTCTTATACAACATCGACTTCTAAATCCCATTTTCTTTTGTACATGTTTTGTTGATTGATTTATATGGTGCCATAAATTGTAGCTGCATACTATTTATTCATTGTTTTGTATTGTTATATTAATTATTCTCCATACATGCTTGAAAATTGGGTTATATTTTTTAGATTAATCATATTTAATTGTTTATTTTGTTAGTTGATTAAATAAGTTATATTATCTTCATGCATCAATTGTCGTATTTTATGCATACATGTGATCCTATGTTTTCTTTTTTTCCTCTTGGTTTACAAATGTCGCCTTATAATGTCCAACTTTTTTAAAACCAATTATCCCATTTTTATTTCAAGTCAAATTAATGCGTTTTAAGCTGGTTTTATAATTATTCATTTGAAAATCCCTTAAAATTAAGGCAATGTTCGATGTTTGGAAATTCGGGAAATCATGCCCTATCTTGCTGGGTTTCGATTTCCCGTTTGTTTAAATAATCGAATATTCTTTTAGAACTCCACTCGTGTTTTTCAAATTCTAAGACAAGGCAATGTTTAATGTTTGGGAATTTGGGGAATCGTGCCCTATCGTGCTGGGTTTCGATTTTCGGTTTATTCCAAATAATTGAATATTCCTTTAGTATTTCACTCGTGTTTTATAAATTCTAAGACAAGGCAATGCCCAATGTTTAGAAATTTGAGGGATCGTGCCCTATCGTACTGGGTTTCGGTTCTTTTGTTGGACTAAATAATTGGGCATCATTTTGTAATTTTCAACATACGAACATTTGGAAGTAAAAAATTAATCGGGTTTTCGAAGGTATAATGGATCGTGTCCAATCGTGCTGGATGTGATACTATATTCCTTTGAAACAAGACAATTTTGATGACCAACTTGTGCTATTCAAATGTTTTTAAAAGGAACCATATTTCAAAATATTTTTAAAATCTTAAATATAAGGACAGTACTTGATCAATTTGGTACCAATTTTGGGCGTAGTGAGGGTGCTAATCCTTCCTCATACGTAACCGGCTCCCGAACCCATTTTTCTTTTCGTAGACCAAAATCGGTTTAATAAAATGTTTTATTAGGTGATCCAATCACACCAAAACAAAAGATTGGTGGCGACTCTACATTTACTTTTAAAAGTCGATCCCCATTGTTTCCTAAATATAAAAAATGGTTTCGACAGCTTGGCGACTCCACTGGGGACCTTGAGAGTCGAGCCATAAAATTGATTATTTACTGTCCTTTTGTCAATGAGTTGAAAGTTTGTTTTGAAAATCATGATTTTTCTTATTGCATTCGATTGTATAATTGTTATGGTTCGGGTTTTGTAGAATAATATTGCATTGCATTGCATGACCGCTGTGGTCACACCTTCTAAGTATGAGTAAGAAACAATGATTTCGTGAGGTTTTCACCTCCGCATGGGCTAGTAGATTGCTTTCGGGATACATCCGTACCTATGATTTCGTGAGATTTTCATCTCTGCATGGTCATAGGGAAATGTATTCCCCTGAACCGAACTCGGTCCATATGAGCCTATAATGGGTGAGGATCGAGGAATCTGCTGGTTCAGGTACTTATCTCTAGAACCGAACCACATATAGTGAACCTTAAGAGCTATCATTGGGTAGAACCGCATCAAGCCTTAGTATTTGCCCATATGTGTGTTATAATTATCTTTGTTATGCTTGTATTTTATCACTTAATTTTGATATTAACTAGTGTTTTGTTTTGATTGTGTTTTGCATGACATTGCATACTAAAGGAGGTGTTGATTCGTATTCGAATACTAAGTTAGAAAGTTTGACATGAAAAATGAATTTTTTTATAAAGTTGAGAATAATGCAGCCGTTCGCGCATGGGGTTACAATCGAAGAAAAGGGATAGCTTGGCAGAAGGGTATACATCAGAGTTGCAGGAATTCACTCGCGTCAATGTAACACAGAATGAGTTGCAAGAGTTGAGAGATATATGAGCTCGTTGGGATGAAGGAACCAAACAGTTGTTTTATCAAAGCTATGGTGATATATCCTACTTGCTAGATATTAAGGTGGAGAAATCCTATATGAAAGAAGGAAGGATCAGGTGCTCCTAAGATGTGTAGAAGCTGTCGAGGCTAAGCAAATCTTGGAAGAGGTCCATGAGGGTGTATGCGGAACACAAGCTAATGGCTTCACAATGGCCAGACAAATCATGAGATTCAGATATTATTGGTCCACTATGGAAGGGGATTGCATTAACTATGCCAAGAAGTGCCATAAATGTCAAATTTATGGAGATAAGATTCATGTACCTCCCTCACCTCTTCATATCATGAATTCTCCAAGGCCGTTCTCCATGTGGGGCATGGATGTCATAGGGTCGATCTCCTCGAAGGCATATAATGGGCATCAATTCATCTTTGTGGTCATAGATTACTTCACCAAATGGGTAGAGGCCACCTCTTATGCCAACGTCACAAAGTCAGCAATCAGCAAGTTCTTAAAGAAATAAATCATATATCGATATAGAATGCCTGAGAGGATCATATCAGACAATGCACTGAACTTAAACAATAGCACGACAGTGGAGGTCTGTAGCCAATTCAAGATCAAACACCATAACTCGTCACTATATCGCCCAAAGATGAATGGTGCGGTGGAGGCGGCCAATAAGAACATCAAGAAGATTGTGGGGAAAATGACTGAGACTTACAAAGATTGGCACGAAAAATTACCATTTGCCCTCTATGCTTACCGAACATCAGTCAGAACTTCTATTGGGGCAACACATTTCTCTTTGGTTTACGGGATGAAGGCGGTTCTACCTATTGAGGTTGAGATTCCCTCTCTACGAGTGCTGTCAGAACTAAATTTAGATGAAATAGAATGGATCTAATCTCGATACGATCAGCTGAACTTAATTGAAGAAAAGAGACTAAAAGCTATTCGTCATAGTCATTTATACCAAAAGAGAATGATGCGGGCTTATAATAATAAGGTCCGCCCTAGAGAATTCCATGAAGGAGACCTCGTGTTGGAAAAGATCCTCCCCATACAAAAAGACTTTAGAGGAAAATGGATGCCAAACTGGAGGGACTTTATGTAGTGAAAAAGGCTTTCTCTGGAGGAGCTCTGATTTTAACCGAGATGGATGGTAAAAGCCTGCCTAATCCTGTGAATTCAGATTCAGTCAAGAAATACTTTACCTAAAAAAAAACGGAAAGGCCAAGGCGAAAACCCGCAAAAGGGCGCTTTGATACCAAAGGGGTTTTGAGTTGAAAACCTAGGAATGGGAAATTCAAATTTTGATCGAAGATGGGGCATACGGTGGTCTTGTTTTCTCTAAATTAACAAGGAGGGATGCTACGTCTTGGGGCATTAACAAAGTACTCTTGGTCCTCCAAACACATACCAAGTTCAAAGGGTCCTCAAGAAGTTTTATGCAGAGAAGCTCATACTGCGATATCTGGGGCACCTATTCTCATTTTATTCAATTTGTATCTTAGAAAATTTGCTATCTTGATTACCTTATTCATTTTAAGCTTTACTCTCAATAAAATTCCATCTTGTCTATTGCGGTAATCTTTTTCGAGCGTTTTTCATTGAAATAATGATTAATGGACTAATGACATTCAAAAAAGAGTTCTGCATATTACTCTGAAATGCTTCTAAACGATACAAGGACTTGAAACGGGACATATTAGTTTGAATTATCCAAATTCAAGGGTTGGAAACATTGGGGAAAAAATATCCCAAATTGTGATTATTTCTTCAGATTTCTACCAAAGATATCAGCTAAAGAAAAGGACAGAGTAATACGTCAATGATAAAACCTCGATAAACAACGAGTAATATCAAATTAAGCATTAAAAATGACATTTTTGCATTCATACGGACATCATTCATACACATCTAGCTAGGAGCATTTGATTCATTCTGATCATGACATTCTAATCATTTGGCATAAGTAGGCCCATGAAATAGATTCAACAGGTCATGTTCACCAAAGAATGGTGTAACAGACCAGAGAGATCAAAATTATACACCCTTGAAGATGCAGTAGGACGGATTGAAATCACCATGGCAAATCTTATCTCCCCGAAGTTGCAGTGGAGTAGATTAAAGCCAAACCTTATCTCCCTGAAGTTACAGTAGAGTAGGTTGAAGTTACAAGTCTTATCTCCCTGAAGTTGCAGCGGAGCAAACTGAAAATAGCGAATCTTATCTCTCTGAAGTTTCAGTAGAGCGGGTTAAAGCTATAAATCCTATACCTCTGAAGTTGCAGCAGGTCAGATCAAATCTACCATGACAAACCTTATCTCCCTGAAGTTGCAATGGAGCAGGTTGAAGTTACAATTCTTATCTCCCTAAAGTTGCAGTGGAATGGATTGAAGATAGCAAACCTTATCCCCCTGAAGTTGCATGGGGGCAGGTTGAAGTACAAGTCTTATCTCTCTGAAGTTGCAGTGGAGTAGACTGAAGATAGCAAATCTTATTTCTGTAAAGTTGCAGTGGAACAGATTGAGGCTACCAGTAGCAAATCTTATCTCTCTGAAGTTGCAGTAGAGAAGATTAAAGCTATAAATCCTATACCTCTGAAATTGCAGTAGGTCGGATCAAGTTACCATGGTGAACCTTATCTCTCTGAAGATGCAGTGGAGCAGGTTGAAATCACCAAGTCTTATCCCTTTGAAGTTCTAGCGGAGTAGATCGAAGCTACAAATCTTTTCTCCCTGAAATTATATGAGAGCAAATCGAGGCACTAATTCCTATACCCCTGAAGACGCAATGGGATGGAATAAGGCTACTCGAATAGCAGAAGTACCAAAGATGTCAAGATTCGACAAGACTAGGCAAAATTGGCTCTTTTAAGGTCTTTGCTCCATTATCGTTACACGACAATGAGCAAAGAGGGGCAGCTGTAATAGCCAATTTTGGCCCGGATAAATAAATCTCAAATAAACAAATTTAAAAGTCCAAATAATAAAAGTCCATTACAAAATTAAAACCAAATCCAAACTCAGACCCAAACTCAGACCCAATTACCAGGCCCAAAATAAACTAAACCCTAGCGCACTATCTTAAAATTTTTCAGTAGCTACCCTAGGGCTAGTCCCAAATTTTCAGCCGCCGCTCCTCACCATTGGCCACCACGCGCGCCACCTCGCCTCCTCGCGATCCAACCACTACTTACCCATGCCTCTGACACCTACAAAACGAAGGTTCACACGCAAAATAGAGGCAAATAATGGAGAAAATGACAAAAAAAATAGGATTTAATCGTTTTGTAAATGGCTTTAAAAGCCACAAGTTCATCTTTGTAATTTTTTTTACGAACATCAGAAAATAGAAATAACAAAAAAAAGAAAAATTCAGAAAGTGATTTTCATCTTTATTTTTGTTTTAGATTCTTGCTTTATTCCCTTTTTATTTTATTTTTCTTCATTTTTGCATAAATATTTAAGTAATAATAAAATAGAGAAAATGGGGGGCTTACCGGAGACACCTCGCGACCGCACCATCGGGGAGTTCTTCTCTGTCGCCGAGGTCAGGCTCAAAGGGTGGCTGAGAGTCTTTTCCCTTTGGCACCTTTGGGTGTTGGTATTTTGGCCTTCGGAGGCGCTCCAAACGGGGCTAAGCGAGCCCATTTCCCGCAACGCCGGCCACTGGCCACGGCGGCGATAGGGCAAGTCTCCGGGGAACCCAATAGACAGAAGGACAAAGAGGGGAGAGAGAGCAAAAAAGGCTATCTTTTTTTTAAAAAAAAAACTCTAGGGCTAAAATGAAATAAACAAAAAATTGGGTCTTTTATACATTTACAAAACGGCACCGTTTTTGGGTGAGGGTCTAGGTGCAAAAATGGCACCGTTTTGAAGTGCCCGTGTGCAAACCGACCCGCTCCGGGGGGTCCGCGCGTTTCCTTTAAGTGGGAAAATATCCGCTTTAGTCCCTCCGCCTTTTCTGTCCTCTTATTTGATCTCATGTTGCATTGTTTCCTTTTTAAAATCTCGCCCTATTATTTATTTCATTTGTGATTTGATCGCTGGCCTAGACAGTTGAAACGCAGCGCATTAGGACGGGATATTGTCCATTTTGTCCTTGCGAAGTTAATCACGTTTTAATTTAGTCCCTGGTAGCCCCTTTTTATTTGTAATTGGCACCCTGAATTCTAGTCCATTTTCAATCGCATCCTAAGTCCTTTTAATTTATTTATTTATTTTAAAATATTTTATTATGTGTTATTTTAAATATTTTATATGTTGTTTACATTATATTGTTTATGTGTATTATTTATCTTAACTTGTTTTAATATATTGATTATTTAAAATTATATTATTATTTACTTTAAATTGTTTTTTTATATACATTATGTATTCTAAACTATTTTGTATACATTATATATTTTGGCTCTTTTCACATATTATTTATATAGTTTATTTCTAATTGTTTTTATACATATTATTAAAAAACTGTTTTGTACATTATTTCTTTAAATCTCCTTTTTTATTTAAATTCTTATTTATTATTTTTAAATTGACTTATATATTACTTATTTTAAAATTATTTTGTATACCTTATTTTAAACCCTTTTTACTTATTTCAAATGATCAAATTATTATTTATTTTAGTTTTTTTATATATATTATTTATTTTACACTTTTATATATATATGTATTATCTATTTTAAAATTATTCGTATATTTCATTTCTTAATTTTCTTTGTGTATTATAGACTTTAAAATTCTTTTTTACATTAATGATTTTAAACTCATTTATTATCATTCTAAAATTTGTGTACATTTTATTTATTTTAATTTGCTTTATACATTTTTATCATTTAATTCATTGGCTTCTATTTATCGATGTTATTATTTGAATATTGTGAGATTATTGCCATTACATGTACGTTAATTCGCTTACTCATGTTCATATTATTGCCTTTCGCTTGTGGAATATTTTATGCATGTATCATCGTTTCATATCGCACTATACTTTTATTTCATATTATCGCCCCATGAATCAAGCCTCTTTACATTCATCCAATAAATCATTTTATCTTAATCCAAACAAACAACGCACGTCGTGTAAATATCGAATTCGCTATTATTCAAAAACAAAAATTTCAAAATAAGGTAATGTTTCGCGTTTTGGAACATCGAGGAATCGTGCCCTAACTTACGGGGTTTCGATTTTCTCGTTGATTCTAAATAGCTAAATATCCTATCGAGTTTTAGAAAAACACGGAACTCCAATTAAAATTAAAGACAAACTTGCATTCGGGAGTTCATGGTATTGTGTCCTAACTTACGGGATGTGATACCTCGATATCTCGAGTCGAGGAAATCTTTAGCAATCATTTTGATCTAATTCAAGCATTTTTAAAATCGACGTTAATAAAAAAGGATCGTATTTTAAATCCGTTCCTGATTTTTAACTTTCGACATTAAGACACTAACTAATCAATTCGGTACCAATTTTTGGGCGTGACGAGGGTGCTAATCCTTCCTCGCACGTAACCAACTCCCGAACCCGTTCTCTCAAGTTTCGTAGACCAAAATGTCGTTTTAGTAAACTAAAATGTTTTATTAAAACAAAGGTGATCCGATCACACCTAATAAAGATCGGTGGCGACTCCCGTTTTAATCTTCGCTTTCAAACAAAGTCGATTCCCATTTTCAAAAAAATAGTTTCCTGCATATTCTTATATAAGGTCCAAATATATGTGAGTTGCAAAAACTGGGGTTTCCTGCATATTCTTATATAAGGTCCAAATGCAGAGTTGTTCTATCAAAATCATTTTGCAGCAGGAGAGCAAGGGACCACAATATATGAATTGTTCCATTGAATCTCTGATATTAAGTGAGCTCCCATTTGCAGTGTTTGAATATTTACTGAAGTTGATCAAACTAATTGTATTGCCTATACTCATAATCACAACAAACATACAAACATGAAGCGACTCCACAAATTTAAGTTGATGGTCCCAATATTATGTTTGTATTTTATGGGAGGATGCATGTATATTTCTCCTACCATTTCTCTTGTTTTCTAATGGTCCCCATATTATGAGTTCTTCTTCCTCTCAGCCTAGCTTAATAATTATACTTATATCTTTAAGTTTTCATGAAGTCACAATGGAAAATGGACCAATATGTAAACTATGGTGTCAAACATCGGCTGATGCTTTCTATCTTAATTTTTAAACGGTTTCCCGACGTAAACAGAGATGTTAAAAGTTGCCATTATATGGTAAAATAGGTAAATTTCTCATTCACATTCACTTGTGGATATTTCTTTTACATTTATAATAATATTCATACCAATAAAACTAAGACTCAATCCGTTATTATGATAAAGGTTTAATTTCAAGAATTGCTTCCTCTTTACATTAGAGGAATTGATAATAAAAAGATATAATAATTTTTTTAATTATAGTTAAAAAAATTATATAACTTACTAATTAAGTATAAATTTCTATACTTCTTTTTATAAATATCATCATTTTAATATTACCTAATAAAAACATATTTTTATATTAAAAATTACAATTTAAAAAAACATTAACTTACAATTAAATCATCAATTTTACGTTTATTAATTATTACATCAAATTAATCAATCAAAATTTATAATGAAATATTATAATATTTATATTTTAAATGATTTATGAGTAAATGAAAATAAAAAAAAACTAAAATAGTGAAAGATGATATATTTATACTCTAATGATATTACACTTTAATTTTTATATTAAATTTAAAATTTAAAATTTATGTTAATGTAGTATAATGAATGTATACAAAATTAAGATAAATCATTAAATTGTATAATTTAATAATATATATCAAGTATATAGCTAGTGTAAATAAAATGTATACTTACTATGTATATAAAGATTTTGACTGAATATCAACTTAATTGTTAAATTATTAAAATAATTTTATTTTAATAAAATAATAAATATTAAGTTAAAGGTATTTTCTTTTATACAAAATCTAGAAAATATTCATACTTATTACTTGTTGTGTTGAGATTTGAACTAAAAACATTAAATATAAAATCTCTCAACTTTACCACTTCAATTAAAATAATAATTAGTTTCATTTTAAATTCTTAATAAATATATTACATAAATATTTTTAATTTAATATAATTTATATAGCTTTGGGTTATTATTTCTTTCGTCGTATCTATAAGTCATAATAAAAGTAGGAAACAATGCTAAAGCATTGCAGATGTGCTTTGTATTAAATTAATAATAAACAAATTATAAAAATACTTTTTGAAAACCCCCAGCATGGGAAAGGTTCTAGTATATAGATGATTGGAGGAGCTGGAGATCAAACCCGTAGCTTTCAGTGAATAATAGTATATTTGTATTTCCACGAGAAGTAGAAGTAATGCATTTTTTATTTTATTTTTATAATTTCTATGTTGATCGAGTTGGTCTTCCAACTTAATCAATATTAATGCAATTGAAAAAATTGAATTATAAAGACATATATCTTTCAATAATTTTGTAATTATTTAAACTAAAATCTTGAGAAACAAATAAAATAGGTAGACATAAAATTATTTGAATGTGGATTCGTTCATTAGTGTTAATTTATATAATTTTTTCCATTCACAACATAAATGTTACATAATCTAATAATATTAAATTCTCTCTGTTGGGTGGCAGTTGAGAATGATGCAAAATTGATTTCTTGCTGAATAATACTTCAATTTTCTTTTAAAGAAGATTTCAAATAAAAAATAGTTGTTCTATGAAAGAGGGCCAAAATTGATGTTTAATTATTTTTCTGTAGATGTTAATTAATTTTTGTGGTATGATAAAGTGGAGAATAATTTGAAGAAAGAGCTTTTGTTTGGATTCAATCATTGAATTATTAATTTCTTTAGGACGTCTTTTTCTATCTAAATCTTTCAACTTATTTTACCACTGGATTGTTTAAATCTTCTTTGAAATCAGCTTCTTAGATTCAAACTTTTAACAATAAAATTGATTTGGTCCACTTAATTTTCTCGTTAAATAAAAAAATATTATATATATATATATATTAATATTTATATATTTTAAAATTAAAATTAAATAATAATAAAAACATTTTCTATTGTATGATCTTGATTGACGTTAGGTTGAATTGGACATATTCAAATTTAAAAACTATAGTGGGTTCAATCCATGATGAGACCCATCAAGATGGTAGTAGGAAGCAAAGCAATCTACAGCAATGGTCAATGAGATCGAAAACAATATATCAAATTTCCTGGACATTTCATTGGTGAATCTAAGAAATTAGCTCAAACTAGTTTTTTTTTTTTTTTTTTTTACTCTGAATTAATTGTATATATATATATATATATATATTTACTGTTGCAGAAGTAAATTACTAAAACTAATAAAAAATTGTTGTTAATCTAAATATTTTTGTTCTGCCATGTATGTTCTTTAGCTAAATATCATATTGGTTGAGAAATAAATAAAAAAAAAAGAGGTGTTTGTGACAAAGTTGGTAAGAAGCCAAAACATTGTCATTCTTATATAAGATAATTTATTGATTAAAATCAAATTAAAGATAATGATAAATAGTAATGCAATTTGTTGAGTCTATCATAGCATTTACATAAGAATGTGGGCAGAAATTAATTCTATAAAAATAAATATTGAGAAATTTAGGCTATTAGTCAATTATATCAAATCATACTAATAATTTATGAAAAAGAAATATCAGTTGAAATATGAAACTGAATGTTTGGTTGATGAAGGCCAGTACAGGGCTAACTGAGGAATATAACAATACATAAATGAAAATCTTTAAAATTTGCATATTTCACTAAACATGCTTCCATGACCTTTAATTTTTTCTATTTGTCTCTAAATACCAACTATATTCATACTAAATAATTAATGCAGATTTATTTATAAGATCCGCATTTGTACGTCTATGCTTTTTTTTATTATTATTTCTGCCTCTACAATGTTTGGGTCCTTCTAATTATCGGCAAAGTGAATCAGGGTTAATCACTCCAACTCTATTATTTTGTCTAGATTATTACCATTTCAATTTTGGTAATTTAACGATTTTTTTCTACGTAATAATGTAAATATGTTACGAGGTTAAAATTTTAGTTTAGCAAACCTAGCAGCCATAAATGATTTTTTTACTTTAAATCTGCCCAAGTTAACCTAACACCCCGAAAAGTAAAAATTCTCTCGAAAATTCTCTAAAGAACCAAAAAAATATAACGAAAGCAAACTCAAAACGAAATAGCAACGAGAGAATTGAAAAAGTCATAATAAAACAATGCACACCAAGTGCTTAAGTAAATGCTCTCTATAGAAGCCCAATTCAATCTGGGCATAAACAAACCAAACCAAACCAAATAAAAAAATAGTCCATTACCTAAATTACAAAACCCAAAATTTAAAAAATCCTAACGGCCCAAATGGCCCAAACACCTAAACAATTTTCAGGAAAGAAAAAAGGGAACAAAAACCTTAGCCGCCGCACCCTAAATCACTAGCCTGCATTGTCGCCGCTCCTAACCTCTGCCACCACCAACTCTTCTGCCACCGTCATTGACTTCAGAGGCACCTGCAAAAAAGAGAAAGAAGAACAAACACGCAACAAGATCAATAGAAAATTAGAAAAAAATAATGTTGTAATCGACTATAAAAGCCATTGAACCGATTTTTAAAATAGATTTTTTTTTTCTAAATAGAAAAAAAAAGAGCAATTCAAAAATCAAACAAAATACAAAAAACCCGAATGTGACCTTTTTTTCTATTTTTTTTATCTGTATTATAAATATATATATAATCATAAAATAAAAAAGAAAGACTCACCTGACGTTCTACCTCAACTGCTGTCATCGGAGGACTACGTCGGAGAGGAGAGCGCGAGGAATCGAGAAGTTTTATTAGTCTTTTTGGTATTTTTTTTAATTTAGAGATTTTGGCTTCCAATTTGGGGTGAGGGAGGTAAAACGACCAAAAAGGGTTTTTTATTATGTGGGGGGTCTATTTATGCCTTTGGTCCTTCCGCTTTTATGGCTTGTTTTAATTTAGTCCTATTCTCTTTTAATTATTTTATTTTTTCCTGTAATCTTAATTTACTTACAAATTAGTCCCTTTGACTCAAAAATGACCCTAGGGAATGACGCGTGTCCAAGATTTTTTTGGTTAATTTCCCATTTAATCCCTGTTTCTTTTTTGCGCATTTTATTTTAATCTTATTTATTCATTTATTACAATTTAGGCTTTTCATTCCATCTTAATTCCGATTTAATCCCTTATTTTTTTAATTTTAGCTTTTCATTAAATTTATTTTTCATTTCATTATTATTTACTTATTTATTTATTTTCAACCTTTCTACAAACTGTTTTTTAATTTAATTTATTAATTAATTATTTCTTTATTTCTTTTTTAGTTATTATTATTATTATTTTTAAAATCATATTGTTTATATCCTTTTATTTGTGCATTTCTTTGTTTATTTATTATTGTTGTCATTATTATTTTATTTTTTATTTTTATTCTTGTTATTTTATTATTCCTTTATTATTTTTAGCACTCTCATGTCATGTTTATTTATATTCTTTTTCATCATGCATTTTCCATTTTATTTTATTTTAAGATTACCTTATTCATTTTATTATTATAATTTGATCATCAATATTATTATTAATTACATTAGTATTACTATAGTATTCCTTATTTACTTATTATATATTATTCTAATGTTCTACATATATAGCCGTTTTACATTATTTCAATATCATATCATACAATATAATTACCCATTTTTGTACAATGTCCAAATAAGTAAAATGCATATTGTTTTAAGCGTTACGTTCGTTTTTCGCACGATGCATAAAAAAGGAATTTTTTTTTTAAATCGAGGCAAGTGTTCATTGTTTTGAAATTAGAAAAGTCGTGTTCCTAACTTACATAATATGGCTTCCTTCTAAAACTGAGATAATCGAATATCTATTTTAAAATAAATATAAAAAAAATAAGATTTTAGCATTTGTTCTCATTTATGAGAATTTAAGGCATTGTGTCCTAACTTACGGGACATGATCATTTCTTCTCGATTAACTTGAAATAATCCTTTTTTTTGTGAAAATTAATTTAGTTAAGTAATGTAATAAAGGATCGTATTTTAAAATCTCTTCAAAATTTCAATTTTTGACACTAAAAACTAGAGGTGTTCATGGGTTGGGCTACCCAGCCCGGCCCGAAGGCCCGCCCGAAATGTGGGAGGGTTTGGGAAAAAATATAGGCCTGAAAAATGGGCTTGGAAAAAAAATAAGGCCCATTTAAAAAATGGACCTGGCCTCGGGTAAGGTATTTTTAGCCTGGGCCCGGCCTGGCCTGGCCTGGCCCGAATTCACTAAAGGACAAAAAAAATCTATATTATTTTTTAATTTTTGAATGTTATTTTCTTATTGTTTTCTCCCTATTTTGCTACCATTTTACTATTATGTTGCTACTATTTCGTTGTTATTGTTTGGATATTGTATAAAACTTATTTTATTGTTAATTTTCTTATTATTTTAAAGGCATTTGTTAATTTTTTTATTATTTTAGAGGCATTTGCTTGTTAAGTTGCATTTATCTTAGTGTTATTTAAGTCTACATATTTTTTAAAATTTATTTTCAATTTGTTGGAAAATATTTATTTTGATGTTTTTAGTATTTTTGATGTATTATATATATTTAAAAATAATATAAAAATAATCTAAAAAATTAATAAGGGCGGGTCGGGCCGGGCCTAGGTTTTAGTATTTTTATCCGAGTCGGGCTTGGGCAAAATTTTATGCCTATTTTTTGGGACCGGCCCGACCCGAGTCCAATTAATCTGCATGATTTTTTAGTTGAGCCCGACCCGAACCCGAACCTGGCCCGGCCCGGCCCATGAACACCTCTACTAAAGACATCAAATAATCAATTAGGTATCAATTTTGGGCGTAACAAGGGTGTCAATCCTTCCTCGTGCGTAACCGACTCCCAAACCCATTTTCTAGATTTTTGTAAGCCGAAAAATACTGTTTTGATAAATCGAACCTCTTATTAAAATAATCAAATTACGAGGTGACCGATCACGCCTCTTAAAAGTGATTGGTGGTGGCTCCCATTTTCATTTGTTTTAAAATCAAAAGTCGATTTAAAAAAAAAATGGTTTCGACACTCTCAAATATATTCTTTAACTATCAATAAGATTTAATGGGATGATTACAAATGAAGGGGGATGTTTCTATTTATAGTTGAGCTCCCCCAGATCCAACAATACAAATTGAATTACATCGACTGTAAATATTAGAGCCATTCTACAATTAAGAGTCCTAAGGAATTTAAACTCTATACATCTTTATCCTTTACGATTTACATTAATGACCCTAGCAACTTTAGCTTTAGACTGGGCCACCAAGACTTCAAATAGAAGAGCTTCTGTATGGGTTCCAAGAATAAGGTCAGTTCATGTGTGTCAAATGAGTCCCATTTAATAAGTTGGCATTTATAGGACGTCTTGTGTGTAATGGTCATAGGCTTTGATCCGTGGCCCGTGACATTCTCTCACGCCCATTCTTGTGATGCCTTCTTCGTGTCCTCGGGATGACACTAGTTTGGCTCGTCTCTCTATCGAGTAATTCCACCCCTCGAAACATTTGCCTTGACTTATGTCTCTACCATCACCTAACTCAAACTGTATTTCTCTCTTGTATATTTCAATCATAAGAGGCCAGTGCTCTTACTTGCCCCCATTGTAACTTGTCTCAATCAAAATCCTCTTGATCCACACAAAAAGGCTTTGGCACACTCACATTGAACACCAGGTTAACCTTGAGTATTGCCTTTAACTCTGGTTTGTAAGCCCCTCAACTTACCCTCTTTAGAACTCTGAAAGGGCCCATGTGTTTTTGTCAAGCCAACGGTAAGTCAAAATGTAAAACACTAGATAAGTGTTTGAGATGTACCTCACTCATAGTATTTACTCAATCTGACTGCTCAGTTTGCATCACTACTTTTACCATAAAGTCAGATTCACAACCCACCTCTCTCATAGGTGGTAACCCCATCGATGACTCAACAGGCTCCATATTGGTTTTCTATACCTCTAGCACTCCCAAGGGGATCTCCTTAGCACTCTGATCTACCAAGTCGATGCTCTTACAACAATGAATATCCTCAGCTAGCTGGATTGTCGGCAATACATTGGTCCCTCCTTTCTCATCACGACTCACCGACACCTGCTATTATCGTTGACGAATATCCAAGATACATATGCAATCGAAAAAAGGAACCGACAGAAAATTAATCTTTACTCTTTAAAAAATATTTTAACCCTAAACTCTAGACAATCAATTGAATTTCTCCTATTTTCTTCAGCAAATAAGTGATTATTTGTTCTATCATCTAAATTTCAAACCGAAAAGGCTCAATCCCTTAATCCCATAAATAGAAATTACATGATTCTTTTATAAAGGTAAATGGCTGTAAAAATTTCATGCTAAATAGTCGGACCAAAAGGATAAATAAAAACAATCCACGTCAGCCTTATATGTTGGATTGGTTAAAAAAAGTCCACAACACATACTTAACAGAACTTTCATCACCATTATCAATTTGGATTAATTCCTCAATTAATAACATTATTCACAGTTGTACGAAAAAATATCAATATTTTTAGTTGAAAATTGTTGTTCTATGGAAGGGGGACCAAAATTGATGTTTATGTATTAAATAGTGAATTTTTTTTTAAAAAAAATTGTTCTATTAAAGGGGACCAAAATTGATGATTTTGTATTCAATTTTGGTCCCCCTTTCATACAAAGGGTTTTTTTTAATTGCTAATGTGTTGACAATTAGAGCTTCATTGGGTTAGTGCTAAGCTAAAGTAATTTCAAATGTATAGGATAGATATTTGTAAACACTAGATTTCTTTGTAATTTTCATGAAGTAAATAAAAGCAAATTTATAAATAAATAAAAAAGAAAAAGACAGTCATGTTAATTATTTTTGTTGTACGATAAAGTCAAAAATTTTAGGGAAAAACTATTTGGTTGGCTTCAATAATTGAAAATTATAATATCTTTAGAATGTCCTACTCTTCCTAAATAAGATATTAAACTTATATTATTTTCTTTAAACTTTTCTTGATTGATATCCTACCTAATATGTATTCTATAAAGATTTGTGGTAAAATAATTTAAATATATATATTTTTATGACTAAGATATTCTTTAAGTTTGTTTAACTGAACATGAAAAATAATTTTTTCGAAATTTATTTTTCTCAACCATATTATCTTTAAAGTTCAAATATGAATTCTCTCTTTAAAAGTACAATACACTTTACTATTGCACTTGATACAAATTATATAAAATATTTTAAATATATGAAAGAACATTCGCAAGACTTAATATCTCGATTCTGGAAGAAGCTACATGGGACACTAGGTACTTGCTTGGATTTTAGTATTGTCTTCCATCCGCAAACTAATGGATAGTCCGAGCGAGTTATTCAAATCTTAGAAGATATGCTAAGGAGTTACATTATCAAATTCCGAAGTAGATGGGAGGAACATTTGCCTCTAGCTGAATTTGCCTATAATAATTGCTTCCAGTCGAGTATATAAATAGCACCTTATGAAGCTTTCTATGGTCGTAGTTGTCGAACACCACTATGTTAGATTGAACTAGGTGAAAGGAAAATATTGGGTCCCAAAGTGATATAGGAGTCTAAGGGGAAAATTAAATTAATCCAAGATAGGCTGAAAGTGGCTTCGGATAGGCAAAAGTCATATGTGGACCTAAGGAGAAAGGAGATTGAATACAATGCTGGAGACCAAGTCTTCTTGTAAGTGTCTTCATGGCGAAAAGTGTCGAGGTTCGGATGAAAGAGCAAGTTAAGCCATAGGTTCATTAGACCTTATCCTTAAAAGAGCCGGTCCAGTGGCGTACCAATTAGAATTACCTCATTAATTGGACCGCACCCATGACGTATTCCATGTCTCCATGATGAGACGATAATGATCTAACCATTCCCATATTGTACCAATTGAAGAGATTGAGGTGAGACCAGATTTGTCCTTGAGGAGGAACTCGTACAAATTCTAGATCATGAGGTAAATGTTCTGAGAAGGAAACAAATCTCATTCGTTAAGGTTCTGTGATGAAATCGTGGCACTGAAGAGGCCACATGGGAACCGAAAGAGACGTTTCGTCAACAATATCCTCATCTATTCAAAACAAGGAAATTTTGATGACGAAATTTCTTTAAGTAGGAGAGAGTTGTCACACCCAAAATATAAGGGGTTAGTTGAAAGGATTAACCAAGAAAATAAATAGGGTTGAATCAATTAAGTGTTTAATGTCCTTCCTAGAGATATTAGGTTAAAGCTTCCTTCCTCCTATTTTCTTTCATTTTATTTTTGGCAATCTAGATTGAAAGCCACAATTAAAATATATACTGTCATGGATTAAAACTAAACAAGAAATAGGGATTATATTTTAGTTTATGGAATATGTTGAGGTTAATTCTTAAAAAAAAAAATCTTATTTGATTCATCTCAAAAGTATTTAATTTATTTTAACTCAAATTATTACATAAATTTTCTATTTTATAAATTTAAGGCTTAACTCATTATTTGGTATTTTTGTCTATTTTAATACATGTATTTGACAAAAGTAATACATTTTGGTATTCAAAGGTAACGTACTCAAATGTAATGTTTAATTTTTTAGAGTTTAAGTTGGATTTTAGGATTCTAATGAAAATTAATTTCTAATATTGTTAAAATTCAACTTTCATGATTTTGTTAATAGAATAAACTTGGTGTTAATTGTAAATTCGTTTAATTTTGTTTTAAATACTTTGATGGTTATAATTTTTTCAAGATTTAGGGATAAAAATTAATTACTAATAATATTAATTAATTAATTATAATTTTTATTAAATTAATCCTAAAATTTAAATTAAATTAAACATAATATTATTTTTGTTAAATATCAAAATATAAAACTTTTCTCAAATTGAAAACCACATGACTTTAATATTTCTGTCAGTTCAAAGTTGAGGATTGCGAGAGGAAGTTATTTGGCAAAATAAAAATAAAAACTTTTGGACATTTAGATTAATTGCTAAAAAGATTTAAATAATTGGGTAAGGTCATTAATTCGTTAATCATATATTCATAATTTTTCAATTATGTTGTTTCTATATGAATGATGCCATCAAATTTTAAAAGAAATGCTATACTGCCGTAAGCTTTAACAGTGGTCCAGGGGATTAATCAAAGTTGCATTTTCTCATTTATGTAATTCCAAAATTGTGGATTATTAATAGTATATTTTACAAATCTATTGTCATACCCTCTCACAAATATTGGGTCAGGTTTTTTTAGATTTTTTAAATTATTTATCATAATTTGATTCAGTTTGATTTTCAATATTTTATATTAATTTTTTAGATTTTTGATAAAATGAGTTTTATTTTATGATTTTTGAATATTATTTAATAATATTTGGAGTCTTTTCATAAATGTTTCTAAAAAATAATAAATTTCAAAAACTTTTAAATTATTTTCATTAATTTTAAATATAAAATATTTATTTTTATATCATAAAAAATAAAAATATAATTTAATTCAATTTCAAAAAACCATAATTTTTAAAATGATATTTCATAAACCGTGTAAATACTTGAGTTGAAGTTAATTTTCGATTTGAATCTTTTTCTCAACCCACCCAAATACCACCCACTCTTAAAGAAATAACCTAGGCGGTTATAGAGATTCAATTATTCAATGGGCAATGTTGTAGCTTCTGTGTCATTATGTCATTAGTGATAATCATTACATCTAGTTTAATTTCGATTTAACTCTTTAGAATTATTAAATCTCAAAAAAGAAAAATCACATCCAACTCATTTTTCGAACTCGGTAACGTCATATTTAACCTACACTCTTAATCGAGCCTAGGATTCAACTATAATTTAAATTTAATTACAATTCTTGATTGTTCAAATCATGTCTATACCCATATCTGTATATAATATCCTATTGGGTGTTGGAGTTGATATCGACGATAGGGTTAAGATTTAAGATATTGGGGTTAAAGTTACAATTTAGGATTTTGATATCAGTCTAAAAATGTAGGGTTTAAGAATTTTTGTGGATTTGGGTAGATAGATTTTCTTTTTATGTTCAAAGAAGAAATTAGGTTTTAAGTTTGGTGGGGAAAGTATGAAGTGGAGTGATTATATATAATAGACAATGGAAATAGAATTCATTATTTGGCAAGGATGTGTCCATAATTACATTGAAAAGTCCAAGATACTTTGATCTAACGAAGAAAACACAAGTACATTGATTAATGTTAAATAAAAACAAGCTTCAAATCTTGGGCTCATTCCTGAAAAGGATCAAAACGGGTATTGGGATAGCACAGGAGAGGAACTGCAAATGCACCCGAATAACCAGTTCCTGCTGCTTCAGTATCAACTTTCTCCGCCTCTTTCACTTTCCAATCAAAGCATTGTGTAAGGGCTCCAATGGTGGCATGCATCACAGACATAGCATGAGATGCAGCAGGACAGGCTCTCCTTCCACTGCCAAAGGGAAGGTAATGAAAATCCTGGCCCTTCATTTCAGTACTGTTGCCTAAGAAGCGCTCAGGCATGAACTTTTCAGGTTCCTTATAGCAATTGGGATCCCTCATGATCATGTAGACGTTAATGAAAACTCTAGTCCCTTTCTTGAGATCGAAGCCGTTGATTTTGCTATCTTTGTTTGGAACCCGGCGGAGTATGGGCCCTGGAGGGTGTAGTCTTAGGGTTTCCTTCACTACTGCTTGCAAGTAAGGGAGTTTTGGCACATCAGATTCTTTGATTAGTCTGTTGTTCCCCACAACTGAGTCGAGCTCTTCTCTAAGGATTTTGAATATGTTGGGATGGTTGATCAGCTCCGCCATTGCCCATCGTATTGCCGCCGCTATTGTATCCACACCAGCCATAAACAATTCCTATATCAGCAGAGCAAACATTTTGTTTGATTTCAATATGATGCATATATAACAGACAATGTGATGGCTGGAGGGTGACTGTTTTTGTATGGAGTGAGAAATTAAGCAGAAGTTTAGTTACCATGAAAAAGTTCTTGATCTGATCCCTAGTCAACTTCACTTCAGCATTTGTGTCTTTGTAACTCTCCAACAAAATATCCATCACATCTTTTTCATCATCATTTTCACTAGTTTCCAGATCATTATCTTGATAATCCTTCATAATCTGCTCTATCATTTGATCATAACCCTTTAGAGTCAACTTAAGCCTCTTTCCATTACCGAATAGGTCGAATTTCTTCAAAGGCCCAAACACTTCTCCAAAATGAAACTTTGCCGCATATTTCATGGAATCTGTAATAAATCTTCTGATTTTCTCAGCTTGGTTAGGATAGTTTGAACATCTCCTTCCCATTGCCATTCTAAAAATCATGTTATTTGTCAGCTCAGTTACCTCTGCAGCCAAGTCACATGGCTCCCCTGCTTTAGACTTGTTCAGCAGCGATTTTAAGAGCTTGCTAGTCTCTTGCTCTCGAATACCGTTGAACCGATCGAGCTGCGAACCCGTAAACAGTTTAGTCATACATAATTTCTTCATGAACCTCCAATAAGCACCATAAGGAGCATTAACGAAAGAACTTTCTTCATATATGTGGTAATTAGTGGGACCGGGTTGGAACTTGGAGGCAAAATCAGCGTCAAACGTTCTCAAAATTTGTTGAGCTGATTTTGCATCCGAGGCCACAACGAAGTTAGCAGCTCCGACGCGTATCTGCATTAAGGGACCGTATATTCGGGCTAGAGATTGGAAAGATGTAGGCAATCCAGATTTTAAGAGATGGATGTGACCGATGATGGGTAAAGCTGGAGGGGTGGGTGGATACTTTGATTTGGACTTGAAATTTCTGAAAGACTTAACCAAGAAAAGTAGGAAAAGAGTAGAAATGACGAGGATTAAGAGGTGGTGGAAGTAGTCGGTGAGGCAAATAGAAAGAGTAGGCGCCATGAAATTTTGGTATGGTTCATGAAGAGATGTAATTCTGCGTATGTACTGCTAACTGACTTGCTTATATAATTGGACTTCGGTATCAACGCAAACTCTACTCTTCTAATGAATGAATGACAATCTGTCCTATTCGTGTGGTTAATTTATTAATTTCTTATGTTTGTACGAGTCCAGTAGAAGTCTACATTCAAAAAATATATACTTGGAAAGAAGATCAAAAGGAATATGTGTGCATTTCAAAAAACAAAAATCAGGATTTCGTGGCTGAATTTCCCTTTTTTATATATGGATCAAGTTTGAGTCTTGTAATTGATATTTTACTGTAAATAGTTATGCTAACATGAAAAAATAGTCGGACCAAAAAGATAATTAGAAAAAATCCATATGTTGGATTGGTTAAAAAGAATTCCAGAACACATACTTTAACACAGCTTTCAGCATCATTATCGATTTCGATTAAATCCCCAACTAATTACATTACTTCCAGTTAAAAGTTGTTGTTCTATGAAAGTGGACCAAATTTAATGTTTATGTACTAAACTATACTTTTTTTATTAAAAATTTTGTTCTTCTCTGGAAAGGGGACCAAATTTGATGTTTATGTATTATCAACTGAGTCATGTTAATTAAATATATATTTGATTCATTTCAAAGTTATTGAATGCTGTATAACTAATACATAAATTGATTAATTTTTGTTTAGTAATATTTTTCTCATATTGTATTACAGGAAACACAAGGGGTATTTATACATGTTCTTACTATATATTACTATTACAGCTCACAATAGGACCCACTATTTTGTCTCGGTCTTGGGGCCGATGATACTGACATTCCCTGTCCTTAGTGCTGGCGTTCTCTGAGCATCCCTTGACTTATTGGACACGTGTCTGCGAAGCACGCGGTTCTTTCTAATCCTGAGACTAACTCCCCCAGTAAGCCTCGTACCTGCTAGTCACGAGTAGGGATTCCTTGCAGGGCTCACAATCCCTTTTGCAAACATAGCTCGTGACCTCATTCCTACAAGGCTTACATGAGCTCTCCTTGCGAGCTATCTTTGCTAATATCTAACATTCCAATGGGGTCCCTAACGAACTATGTCTATAGGCGAATATTCTTTTTTCGGGTCAGGTCTATCCGAGTCGGAGATCTAGATCCTATTGAGTCATTGGGCTAGCGGTTCCCAAATCCTAACAATTTTAATAACCATAATATCTTTCTTTTCATTCCTTTTTGTTTTTTCAAAAAATAATTTAATATGAAAGTATATATTATTCAATTTTTTTCACCATAATATCTTAATAACCATAATTACACGGTGAAAAAAAAGAAGAAAAAGAGAAAGATCAAGTGTTATTGGTTTTATTTTAATAAAGTAAGATAAATACAAAATCCAAGGCTTAGAACTATTTATTTTGATTTAATGGCTAAGACAATTTTGGTTCTCATGGTTCGCATTTTAATAGTTTTCACTATAGTTGCCACTGTTGAATTTATATTAAAATATTATTTTGTTTCATAAAAGTAAATATTGACTTTTATAAGATTATTTATTTTTTATAGTTTTGGATAATCGATAAATATGGTATTTTAAATATGAGAAATTATTTGGTACATTGTGTGGAGTTTTTAGACTCCATAAGTAAGTTGACAAGTGTCTTATAGAGATAATAAAATATTAAAAGAATATATATTAAAAAAAAGAATTAGTTTTTTAAGGTTGCTTGTAGAATAAAAAAAAATACATTGCAATGTACCAAATACTCACCCTCCAAATATCTCAATTTTCAAAAAGAAAGATAATTTATTTCTAACTTTTTAATGAATCAAATGGCTCATAATAGACCAAAGACTATCTTCGATTGCTTGCTTCATAACCTTCTCTGAATCAAACAATTTCATGAATCAGATGGCTCATAAATAGAAATTACATGATTCTTTTATAAAGGTAATGATTGTAAAAAATTCATGCTAAATAGTCGGTCCAAAAGGATAAATAAAAACAATCCGCGTCAATCTTATATGTTGATTGATTAAAAAAAGTCCTCAACACATACTTAACAGAACTTTCATCACCATTATCAATTTGGATTAATTCCTCAATTAATAACATTATTCACAGTTGTACCAAAAAAACTAGTATTTGCATTTGAAAATTGTTGTTCAATGGAAGGGGGACCAAAATTGATGTTTATGTATTAAACCCAAAATTGATGTTTATGTATTAAATAGTGAATTTAAAAAAAAAAAGTTGTTGTTCTATTAAAGGGGACCAAAATTGATGATTTCGTATTCAATTTTGGTCCCCCTTTCATACAAACGATTTTTTTTATTGCTAATGTGTTGGGAATGAGAGCTTCATTGGGTTAGTGCTAAGCTAAAGGAATTTCAAATGTATAGGATAGATATTTGTAAACACTGGTTTTCTTTGTAATTTTCAATCAAAATTGCAAATGTATTCTCCGCAACTTCCCTTACACAAATCACTTGCTTCTGCTAGATACCACTCAAAATACTCACCATCCCTTTCCGATCAAGGGCTTTATCCGCAATGATCCTTCCCACTACCATAAGCTTCATCAATTGAAGACGTTGCACATTATCTCCTTCCAATTGAATTACTATTTAACAACTCCATCATAATTGAAAAAAAAAAAATACATTATCATCGTATTTCAAAAAAAAAAAAAAAAAAAAAAAGAAGAAGACAAGACAGACAAACTTAGATCAAACAAAGAAATGGCGATGAAGAGTTTTCCACCCCTTTGCAAACAAATGATAAATAAAATAAGACTCAAATCCTAACAATCAAAATGATTTAGACTCAAAATCCTAAAGCAAACTTATTTAAGATTCAAAATTAAAGAAAGCCTATATTGAGATTAAACTTAACCTAGAAAAGAAATCGACTTTTTTTAAAAAAGACAGAAAAACTCAGAGAGAAAACTTCCAAGTTGGTAGTTTCTACAAGAGTTTAATCTTCATTTAATCTTTACACAATTAAAACAAAAGAATCCTAGTCCATTTAGGGCAATAGTCGATAGGGAGCAAGAAAGCTTCTCATGCGCACTTTTCTAGGCCATATGACCTTGCTTGTGCAGCAAGGCTTAAGGCCTTATGCTTTTTAGGCTATCCTTCTTAATTAGATAAAACAAACAAGCTTAATTACTAATTAGGATTTCATATTCATTAATAATTAAATTTAATTTAATTTTATATAATTAAATATATCACATAACCTAATGTTAATTTCATTAAAATCAAATAAATTATACCGTATTCGAATATATGTATAAATATATTTAATTATGGATTACTTTGACTATGATGACATCTTAATTTTATTTTTACTTTGAACTCATTTTTTAATTTATTCATCAAAAAAAATTATATTAACCCTATGTCGTCTCTATACTCTTTCGAGAAAACGCAGTTACTTCAATTAGTAATGTATGCAATCTTTTTCTGATTTTATTATCTATAAGTGAAGTTATATTATGTATAAATCAAATACCCATCGTACCTCTCAATTGTATAGCATTATGAAAGTTATATTTGAAAACCCTAGGATGTGTTTGTTTTATGAAAAACAACTTTTGAAAAATAATTTCTGGAAAATTAATGGTTTAATTTTTTTTGAAAAAATTAATACTTCTTTTGTGCTTGGATGATTGTGTAAAATATTTTTCATTGTTTGAAAATTTTTCTTGAAATCTTTTTTTAAAACTTGTTTTCAGTGAAACAAATACAACATAAATCATATTTGTTACATAATATCATATTTTATAATAAATAACATCTTATATAAATTTTTTTTGAAGGAATCTTATATAAACTTAATAATAATCAATGCCTAATTAAAATTTAATTTGAAGTTACATAAAACACACACACACACACATATATATATATATATATACAAAAGTAGATAGTGATACATTAGAGATGAAAGAGATAAATGAAACTAAGTAGGATTTAAACAAATACTCATATTTATATTATTTAAATATTTATATTTTATACTATAAAACATTTATTACTAAATATTTATTATTAAAATATTAACAATGTTCAATAAAATATTATGAAGATTACTTAAAATCTAAAAAGTATTATTAATTTTAAATTTTATTTTTAAAATAAAATTTATATTAATAATTTTATTAAAATAATAATTTATATTAATTACATTAATAATTTATTTTATGATTAAATATAAATACGTATGTTTAATAATATTGAAATATGTAATATTTGATATTAATTTTTAAATATTTTTAAAAATTTAAAATTAAAATTTATTATTAATATAATAACATTTGTCTTTTTTCAAAATTAATTTTTATATAAAAAATCAAGTTACTAATAAAGGGCTCTTCTTCAAAAATCAACTTGTTTTTTTCAAAAGGGGGTCATTTTTCAAATGGTTTCTTTTTCGTTGACTAGTATGTCATTTTTCATTCGCTAAACTATGTTCCATGAAATAAGAATATAAGAAAATACATAAAACATTTTAGGTAAGTTATTTTTGTTTCATATGTGCTATCCGTATAGTATATTTGTGATCCGTTAAGGTTACATCCACTCACCTAGTTTGATCATCGTTATTTCAAAGTTTCATTGTATCTCCAATAAAAATAATGATCATAAGTCATACCAGTAAGAATTAAATCATTTGTCCCAAACAAATGAACCATGATCATGTTCAATTTCATAACACGTACAATGTGTTTGAGAAAATACTATTAATTCTTTATTCAAGTTATGATTTCACTATGTATAAAAATAATTATATCATCTATAAGTTATATATCTAACATATTGTCCTATTGCTTATTATTTCGAGACACATCAATTATCAACACACCAAAATATATATCATTCATTTATTAAATACTAATTAATCAAAATATTAATTTCAACCCATTCAATTAACATATGAAAAACTGAAAAATTAATGTCTTAGAACATCAAACTTAAGATGATGGAACTGAAATGAAATCCAAAAGCAATTTGGTTTTTCAACCACTAGCTAAAGAAAATTATGTCTTCCAAAGCCTCCAACCATAAAGGCATTAAACCCTAAACTAATGCAAAATTGTGGAATAAGGATGGAGGATATTAGAATGGAAAGCAACTTCTATTAAGGTCGTAAAGCTAAACAAGTGGATCATATTCTAGGCTGAATATAAACTAGAAAGTCTAATTTATCTACTGTCGAAAATTGTGCCGGACAAATTAAAATATTGCCATCACTGAATTGTCTTATTCAACATTCAAGTGCATTTTTCAATCAATACAGTTTTCTTTTACATAATTCAAAGGGTAATATAATCTGATCCAATGAAACAGGAACAGAAACAATTAGATTAATAAACGCAAATCAAACAAGTTTTCAGATCTTTGGGCTCATTCCTGAAATGGATCAAAACGGGTAATGGGATAGCACGGGAGAGGAGATGCAAATGCACCCGAATAACCTGTTCCCGTTGCTTCAGTATCAGCTTTCTCCCCATCTTTTACTTTCCAATCAAAGCATTGAACAAGGGCTCCAATCGTGGCATGCAATAGGGACGTAGCAAGGGATGCACCAGGGCAACCTCTCCTTCCACTGCCAAATGGAAGATAATGAAAATCCCGGCCCTTCATTTCAGTACAGTTGCCTAAGAACCGCTCAGGCATGAACTTTTCAGGTTCCTTATAGCAATTGGGATCCCTCATTAACATGTAGACGTTGATGAAAACTCTAGTCCCTTTCTGGATATCAAAGCCCTTGATCTTGCTATCTTTGTTTGAAAGTCGGCGGAGAAAGGGCGATGGAGGGTGTAGTCTTAGGATTTCCTTCGCTACCGCTTGCAGGTAAGGGAGTTTCGGCACATCAGATTCTTTGATAAGTCTGTTGTTCCCCACAATTGAGTCTATCTCTTCTCTAAGGATTTTGAATATGTTGGGATGGTTGATAAGCTCCTCCATAGCCCATCGAATTGCCGCTGCTGTTGTATCCACACCAGCCATAAATAATTCCTATATCAGCAGAGCAGGCATCAAATTGTCGTCAATGGTGGTCGACTGTTTTTGTATGGAGTGAAAATTTAAACAAAAGTATAATTACAATGAAAAAGTTCTTGATCTGATCCCTAGTCAACTTCACTTCAGCATCTGCGTCTTTGTAAGTCTCCAACAAAATATCCATCACATCTTTCTCATCATCATTTTCACAGTTGTACTTCAGATCATTATCTTGATAATCCTTCATAATCTGCTCGATCAACTGATCGTAACCCTTTAGGGTCAAATTAAGCCTCTTTCCTTTACCAAGGAGGTCAAATTTCTGCAAAGGACCAAACACTTCTGCTAAATGAAACTTTGCTGCATATTTCAAGGTAACTGTAATAATTTTTCTGATCTCTGCGGCTTGACTAGGATTGTTCGAATATCTCCTTCCCATTGCCATCTTATAAATCGTGCTATGTGTCACCTCTGTCAGCTCTGCTGTCAAGTCACATGGTTCCCCTGCTTTAGACCTGTTCAGCAGTGATTTTATGAGCTTGATTGTCTCTTGCTCTCCGATATTGGTGAATCGTTGGAGCTGTGAACCCGTAAGCAGCTTGGTCATGAATAATTTCTTCATGAACTTCCAATAAGCACCATAAGGAGCATTAACGAAAGAACTGTCTTCATAGATATGGTAATTAGTGGGACCGGGTTGGAACTTGGAGGAAAAATCAGTGTCAAATGTCCTCAATATTTCTTGAGCTGATTTTGCATCTGAGACCACAACGAATTTAGCAGCTCCCAAGCGTATCTGCATTAAGGGGCCATATTTTCTGGCTAGAGTTGCGAAAGATGTAGGTAATCCAGATTTCAAAAGATGGATGTGACCAATGATGGGTAGAGCTGGAGGACTGGGTGGATACTTGCCTTTGGACTGGGAGTTTCTCAAGGACTTAACCAACAAAACTAGCAAAAGAGTAGAAACTATCAGGAGTAAGAAGTCTGTGAGGACAAGAGTAGGCGCCATGAAATTTTGGTATGGCACATGATAAGTAGTTTTCTTTTGTTTTACATATGAGCTGATGACAGTCAGACTTTTATGATTGTACTTGTTTACATCAAGTGGCAAGCATTGTTATTCTAAGAAATGGTGACGATATTTACATTCATGTGATACTCGCCTCATTTATTATTTGTATGTTAGGTTTGTGCGGGGTCTAAAATTTGGAACGTAGAACAAAAGGATTATTTATGCTATTTAAAAGGAATCGGGTACCTACCATTTCATTGCATGTTGAGCTTAATGGATCTTGATTTCAAGTCTTGCAAGTTGAAAAATTAGACTCTGGAAACCAACTCGACTTCAAAATAGTCAGGGCTCAATATTGCTACGGGAAACTAGAGTCCAAAAAGAAAAGAAATTAACTTGAACAATTATTTCATAACCCAGAAATTTGCTAACCCAAAAGCCATACATACTACTCTGGGAGAGTTTTATTGAGAGTGCTTGGAACATTTATTCGACACAGCTTATTTTTCATTCCTGAAATGGATCAAAGCGTAAAATAGGGTAACATTCCATGGGAAGTGCCATCGCACCTGAAAATCCTGACCCAACAGTAATGTCAACCTTTGCCCCATCTTTAGTTTTCCAATCAAAGCATTGAACCAAGCTCCCAATTGTCCCATGCATAACTAGGTAAGCATGTAAGGAACCAGCGCATACTCTTCGACCACTCCCGAATGGAAGGAACCAAAAATCCTGATCCCTGTTTCCTCCCGAATTCTCCAAAAACCTCTCTGGCAAATACGTATCAGGGTCACTCCAGGCTTCAGGGTGTCGCATAATAGCATAGGCATTGATGAGGACTCTATCCTTCACCTGGAGGTCGAAGCCATTGATGTTGCAGTCTTTGATGCATTCCCTATGGAAAATAGGCACCGGAGAATGCAGCCTCAAGGTTTCCTTGACGATTGCTTGCAAGTAAGGGAGGTTTGGCACGTCTGATTCTTTGACTACCCTCTTGGTGTTGACTACTGAATCGATCTCTTCCCTTAGCCTCTTAAATACTTGTGGATGGTTCATCAGCTCTGCCATGCCCCATTGTATGGCTGCCGATGATGTATCAATGCTTGCAGTAAACAGTTCCTGTCACATATTTGTTGTTAAGTTAGTCAATGCAACTTTTGATTATGTATGCTACATGTAGTCCAGCATAAACTTTAGCTTTATTTTACAATTTGTACATTAAAAAGTAAAATGAACAGAACTCACAAAAATGAAATACTTGATCTGTTCTCTTGTTATCTTCAATCCAGCATTCTTGTCTCTATAAATTCCCAACAGAATATCCATCAGATCTTCATTTCCAGATCCATCATCCACCCCATAATTTTCTTCATAATCCTTTATAATCTGTTCCACTAATTTGTCATACCTTTCAAGTCCCTCTCTAAGCTTTTTCCCATTTCCAAAAAGGTCGAATTTCTTCAGTAGACCATGCACTTCATTCACTCCTAGCTTTGCCGCCAATCCCATTATCTCCGTCACCAATTTCCACATCTCATTGCCTTCACTATTATCTTTTGAAAACCTCTTGTTCATTGTCATCCTGAATATCAAGTTGTTGGTTAAGTTGGCTAACTCCGCACTTAAATCACACCACTTCCCTTCCCTGGATTTCTTAACCAATGATTTCAACAGCTTCACCATCTCCTCTTCCCGTATATGGTTGAACCGGTCGAGCTGTCGTCCTGTGAAGAGCCTTGTCATGCAAAGCTTTTTCATAAACCGCCAGTAGGAGCCATAAGGACCAGTGATGAAACCAGCATCTTTGTATATGTTGTACTGGGCTGGACCAAACTCGAACCTTGAAGCAAACTCAGCGTCATGGACTTTCAGTACCTCTTTCGCGACGACGGCATCTGAAACAACTATGAAGATGGATTGGGCTATATGAATGCGCATGAGGGGGCCATACCGCCGAGCTAGGGCTTGGAAAGACTTGGGCAAGGAGGAGCTTAGGAGGTAGAGATGGCCGATAATGGGGAGTGCCAGAGGGCCGGGTGGGTACCGGATGGACGATTTCAGTTTTGCCCACCTTTTTATGAGCAAATAAACGATGATAATTGAAAGGACGGAAACCAACAAGGGGTTTCTACAATGCAAGAACTTGCTGCTTGTCGCCATGGCAGCACTACTGTGGGTAATGTAAGAGAAAACCATATTTTCTTCTTATAAAAAAAAACATACACAATGATTCAAGTCCTGCTTATGCTATATTTATTAGCTACCATAAGCATATGGCTTGATTAAATGAGTATTTTTGTGTGTGGAAAAATAAAACATTAATCTCTATAATTATAATTTTGCATCCCATGCATTTATCGGATCATCGGTTTCATTAATTTTTTTTATTAACTACTACCTAGTCATTAATATAACCGAATGTCAACCGATTCTATGCATGTAGTCACATGGACTAAATTCATATAAAATTAAGCACGTGATTTACCACTGTAATGGTACTTTTTTTCGTTAATTAAAGCTTCTAATATGACTTTGCTTCGAGTCTAATTGCTTCGCTAGGACGACATGGGATTTCCAGTAAGCCAACATTATTTAGAATGGAGAATTCGATGATTGGCTTACAGGTTTGTTCAAACTTCAAATTGCCAACACTTTTGGTAATTCATTTGTTGGATTTCCCAGGATCCGACTCTAGCGGCTAAAACCATTGGTCCTACTATGTTAATATTTTAATTTTTTTATAGATTAAGCCATTATAACCAGAAACAAAAAACAGTACAAAATTTAAATTCAATAAAAGGAGATATTAATATACTCGAAACATAAAGTCATGTTACAAATTGGTCAACCATGCAACAGCTCAAACACATGATGAGCCGTAAGGTGACAAGCTGCGAAATGAATCTTGAAGTGACAAACTGCGACAAACTGCAAAATGAACTATGAAATGACACAGTCAAGTGGTGAACTACGAAATAGCAAAGTGCGAGATAACTTCGCAAGTGGCGAGATGCAGCTAATGTCTTGATGCATGCAAACTCAGCTCAAATGCATGCTCCATTGGTTTGGTTTTTGTTTAGTTCCTTTATTATATTACCTAGTTGAAAATGAACTTAGTTGTTAAGACTTGTTGTGCTTGGGTAATGAATGACATGTTTAGTTGATTTATTTTGGTGTATAAATAATGTTTTCAAGTTTCAAGATAGTTTAGTAGGATTAGTTGAGTATTTGGTGATGTATTTCACTTTAAATGTATTGTTTACTTGTTGAATGCTAGAGCCAATAGATACATGCTCCCTTGCTGCACGTTTTTGCTTATTGTTGTCTGTTCGTCTTTGATAATATCACCAATGAGCCTATTCTTCCGTCTCCTTAATCTCAAAACTTCATTATTACTTGGAATCAGTTTGACTTGGTTTGTCAATAGTTGTATGTCGAAAAGAACTCCCAACTCACCTGTGACTGACCAAGGATGATATTGGTCTAACCCTTTTCCTTGTTTATCAATCAACAAATTTTGATCTCTCTTTCTTTAAGTAGCGTAAAAGTGTTGGGATTTTTGACAGCAACAAAAACAGAAAACAGAGCAGAGGAAGAAATATAGTATAGAGAACAAGGAAGCAAGAAAAATTTACTTGCTCACAAACGTGCAACAAGGAAGCAATAACTGATATGCTTTGATATGCTTTGTTATGCTTAATTTTTCAATAAGAAAACCAATACATTTATAGCCAACTACATCACCTAACACTACCTAACAACATTAAGTAGCCTAGTAATAAACCGCAATATATACATATTTTTACCCCATGCTTGGCATATTTATGGATTATTTTTCCTTGGTTTTATTGAATCTGATGCTCCTAATCCTTTAAATTCATGTTTTATGCTCAGGAAAGCTTAGGATAGCAAAAAGAGCGAGAAACGGGCCAAAAACAGACAAATTGAGCCTAAATCAGTGTTTCACACGGCCTAAGTACGTCTACACGGGTGATCCACACTCCCTTGTGTGACACACAGGTAGACCACACGCCATGTGTCATGGCCGTGTCGATATTAAACCAAGCCAGAATTGCACACGGCCTAAGCACCTTCATACGGGCGTGGCACAAGGCCGTGTCCCTGTCGAGCCCAAGTCTAGTTCTACTAAAAAAAGTTAATTTTGAGGGTTTTGAAGTATTCCAAAGCCTATATAAACACCCTAGAAGAGGATTAAAAGGGGACACGCAGAGTAGAAGGTAGAATATACCTAAGGACAGCCATCAAAGAATCATATCGGAAGCAAGAACCTATATCAAGATTGAAGATTTCGATCCAATTTCCTAGAAGTTCTTTGGGTTTCTTTATGTTTTTTTATTTTCCAAACTTTGAGATGTTTTCCATTATTATTATGAACTAAACTCCCCAAATACCTAAGGGAGATGAAACCTAAGACGAATTTTATTATTCTTTGATTTATATGATAAATACTTGTTCTTATTATTAATTGTGAGTTTAACCATTGTTTTAATATTCCAGGATATCAATTCAGGTTCTTGATGTGCTTAATCAATGGAGGAAAAGTCCCTGTTTAATAGTAGATCATTCATAATTAAGCGGAGTTACATGCAATCCTAGAGATAGGACGACATAAATCTACCGGATTAGAGTCAAATCTAATAAGGGAATCCATAGATCGAGTTAATGTGACAATAGGGGCTTTAATTAGAAAGAGATTTCAATTAATCAACCTAGAGTTAGTTGTTCTTAGTCTCGAGAGAGATATTAACACAAAACAGAGATTTCTACAGAATAAGTCAAGTGAATAAATCGTCTAATTCAAAGGTAATAAATGAAGTCTAGGTGGATTCTTTCTTAGGTATTATCTTCTCTATTGGTTTTCCCTAAAGGATTTTCCTACTTTCATCTCTGTCGTAATCTTAGTTAATTAGATAATTAGTTTTAGTTTAAAAACACCTTTTAATTCTTAGGCTAGATAATAAAAAGATAGTAATTACTAGTACTTTTAGTTCTCGTGGATGCGATATTTCCTGTCTCACCAGAACTATACTATTATTCGATAGGTACGCTTGCCTTAGTCAAATTTTTAGTTAGTTTAGCGACCATCAAGTTTTTGGCGCCGTTGCCTAGGGACTAAGATATTAGGAACGCTTAATTTTTATTACTTTAGCCATTTTTTTATTTAATTTTGTTTTTATTTTTAATTACTAAATTTTATTTTATTTACTTCTGATAGGTTTTTATAGTTTATGACTAGAAGAAATCCGTCGGGACCATTACTTTTTAATAGTGAGATCGAAAGCACAGCTCGCAGAAACTGAAGAGAAATAAGGCGAAGTTTACAATATATAGAGGAAGAGCGAGAGGACGATATCCATACTACAACCGAGGAGATGGGCTGATAATCAGAATAATCCGCTACCCTCTGTGGTTGCTGCAAATCTAGTAAATCAGAATCATATTCCTCGCACTATGTATGATTATGCTAAACCTAATTTAACAAGAACTGAATCGAGTATAGTTAGGCCTGCTGTTGCTGTAAATAATTTTGAACTGAAACCTAACACGATTCAAATGATACAACCGTTTGTTCAGTTTGATGGTTTGTAGGACAAGGATCCAAACACTCATTTAGCGAATTTTCTAAAACTCTGCGACACCTTTAAAACTAATGGCGTTTCTGATGATGCCATTCGCCTTTGGTTGTTTCCCTTTTCATTGAGGAATAAGGCTAAACAGTAGTTGAACTCGTTACCACGAGAGTCAATCACCACTTGGGAACAAATGACCGAAAAAATTTTACTATAATATTTTTCGCTGGCTAAAACAGCTAAATTGAGGAATGATATCTCTTCTTTTGTGTAGATGGATCTAGAAACTCTTTATGATGCATGGAAGAGATACAAAGACTTATTAAGAAGGTACCCCCACCATGGGTTACCTTTATGGCTACAGGTTCAGACTTTTTACAATAGTGTGAACCCCTCAATAAGGCAACTTATCGACGCAGCCGCCGGTGGAACTTTAAACAACAAAACACCTGAAGAGGCTTACGAATTTATTGAAGAGATGTCACTGAATAACTATCAGTGGCAAGTCATGAGAACGAAGCCGACAAAAACAGCTGGTGTTTTCAACCTCGACGCGGTCACTATGCTATCTAATCAGGTAGAACTTTTAAATAAAAAGATTGATGGTTTGTATGGTTCTACTCAGGTATATCCAGTGATGAGGTGTGATTTAAATGGAGGAGTGCACAACCCAGATTATCCACCCTTCAACCCTAACACCAAGGAGGAACAAGCCCACTATATGGGTAATAATTCTATATCTCAAAATAACCCGTATAGTAACACTTATAATGCAGGTTGGAGGAACCATCCCAATCTCTCTTGGGGTGGTCAAGGAAATCAAAGGCCACAACATCCTCCAGGTTTTCAACAACCACCTTACCAGTAGGAAAAGAAGCCGAACCTTGAGGAGATGCTAACCAAAATTCATCGCAGTATCCGAAACATGTTTCCAAAACACCAAGACAGCTCTAAAAAATCAGCAAGCATCAATTCAAGGGCTCAAGAATCAAATAGGGCAGTTGGCAAAGATAATTTTCGAACGACCACAAGGTAGCTTGCTGAGTAATACTGAAACTAACCCAATGGAGCAGCTTAATGCGATTACTGTTCAAGATGAAGAAGGGTCAGTTGAACCTGAACCAGAACCAAGGTAATGATTTGTGGTAAGTAAAGGTAAGGATAAGGTGGACCACAGTGAGCAAAAACCGGTAGGTAGAGAATATAAACCTCGTGTGCCATACCCCAATGCGATAAGAAAAGACCACACGGACGAACAATTTGGTAAATTAATTAAGTTATTAGAGAAATTACATATTAACTTACCATTTATTGAAGCTCTTTCGTAGATGCCAAACGCAGTGAAATTTTTAAAGGAGCTCTTGGCTAATAAACGAAAGTTAGATGATGCGTCGCATGTGGAATTAAACGCAGTTTGCTCAGCCATTCTACAGAATAAGCTACCCAACAAGTTGAAAGATCCAGAGAGTTTTACGATTCCTTGTTTAATTGGTAGTTTAAATGTTAATAATGCATTGGCTGATTTAGGGGTAAGCATTAATGTCATGCACTATAAAATGTTTAAGAAACTAGGTCTTGGGAAACCCAAACAAATTAGGATGAGCATTCAGTTAGCAGATAAAACCATTAGATTTCCTAGGGGTGCCGTTGAAGACGTACTCGTCAAAATTGATAAATTTATATTCCCAATTGATTTTGTTGTTCTAGACATGGAAGAGGATAATGGCGTACCTTTAATTTTAGGACGACCTTTTTTAGCAACTGCTAGAACTATCATTGATGTTGGCACATGTGAATTGATACTTCGTGTAGGAGATGACACGACTAAACTCTAAGCTCGTGATTCTGCTAATATATCTAGTAATCGAGACGATTATTTAAGTTCTATTAACTTGAATAACGTTGCAGCTCAAACTCCTTTCCAGGACTCTCTTAGGAAGAACATGATGGAACCTCATTCTAATCCATGCAACAAAAACAGAGCGACTCACAAGGAACGAAGGCTTCAGATCGATGAACTAGACGAATGGTGAACACATGTCAAGGAGAAACCAAAAGCACACAATGAATCAAAGTGACACCATGGTAAGTGTAGCGATGAAACAAAGTAATACAGACAGAACGATTTCTTCATGGTACTGAATATCTTCCCACACGGTACAGTCGAGGTAACTCACACTGAATACGTAACTTTTAAGGTAAGTACTACTCGACTCAGACTTTATTTTGATAAAATTGATAGGAAAAGTGAGGAGTTTCAACTCCTCAATCCACCATGACCACGCAAATATGAGGTAAGTCGAGCTTGGACTTTAAATAAGTGCTTCTTGGAAGGCAACCCGAGCACTAACACCACTAATTTTAAACCGTAATTTATACATATTTTTATCCCATGCTTAACATGTTTATGAATAATTTCTCCTTAGATTTGGTAAATTTGGTGCTCCTAATCCTTTAATTTCATGTTTTATACTTAGGTGAGCATAGGAGAGCGAAAAGAACAAGAAACGGGCAAAAAACGAAGAAAATGGGCTGAAGTGGGAAAACAACACGGCCTGGACTTCCTCACACGGGTAGAACACACATCCGTGCCATTCTAACAGGCTCAACCATAGCCTAAAACAACCTCAGCACGAGCGTGTTGATCTCTCAGCCTCGACCACGGCCTGAAGTAATCGTACATGAGCGTGTCCCTGCCGAGCCCTAGTTAAGTTCTATTCAGAAAAGGGCAAGTTTGAAGGCTTTTAGGCATTCTAAAGCCTATTTAAACACCCTAGAGGAGGACTAAAGAGAGACGGGAGTAGAGAGCAAGGAATTACTCCAAGGAAGGTGATTGGTCCATCTCAGAAGTCGGTTTCACCATCAAGACTGAAAATCTCTCCTCAATTTCCCTTCAGGAGTTTTAGGTTTTCTTTATGTTTTGTATTCATTATTCTTCTGAGATGTTTTCTTATTTAGTTATGAACTAAAACCCTTAAATACCTAAGGGGAATGAAACCTAAGACGAATCTTGTTATTATTTTCTGAATTGTATGATAAATATTTGACTTATTCTTAATTTTGTGTTCTTAATTCTTGTTTCGGTATTTCAGGATATTGATTCAAGTTAATACTCTTAGTTGGAGGATGAATAGTCCCTGTCTAAGAGTGACTTTGTCATAATTAAGCGGAGTTGATTGCGCTCCTAGAGATAGGGTGACAAGATTTTGCCGGATTAGGGTAAAACCTAATAAGGGGATCTATAGATCAAGTTAATGCAACTCTAGTGCGTTAATTAGAAAGAAATTTCAATTATTCAATCTAAGGTTAGACGTTATTAGTCTTGAATAGGGATAATAACATAACTTAGGGATTTCTACGTAACAAGTTAAATGAATAAATCGTCCAATTCGGAGTCAAAATAACAAGTGAAGTCTAGGTGGATTTTTCCTTAGGTATTGTCTTAATTCAATCGTTTTTCCAAAAGTAATTCCCCAATTCTATTTTCTGTGATTTCTTAGTTTAGTTAATTAGTTAATTAAAACAAACCCCATTATTCTTAAGCTAGATAATAAAAAGACAGTTATTACTAGTACTTTTAGTTCCTTTGGGTTCGAAAATCCGGTCTTGCTAAAGCTATACTACTGTTCGATAGGTACACTTGCCTACATCATGATAATAGTTAGTTTCAAGAATGATTAATTATAAATTTATAAAACTTATTACGAAAAATCACGATCAAGTGTTTGGCACCGTTGCCGGGGAACTAGAATATTAGGAATACTCAATTTTTATTACTTTAGCCATTTACTTTTATTGCAATTTAATTTAATTTTTATTTTTATTTACTAAATTTTCTTTTTCTTTCTTTTGGCAGGTTTTTATATTTTATAACTAGAAGAAACCCGTCAGGACCACTACTTTTTGACAAAGAAATCGATCGCACAGCTTACTGAAACTGAAAAGAAATAAGGCGAAGTCTAAGATACATATAGGAAGAGCAAGAGGACGATATCTCAACTACAACCGAGGAGATGGCTAAAAATCAAGAAAATCCGCTACCTCCTGCGCTTGCTGCTGACCCAGTAAATCTGAATCAAGCTCTTCGTAATATGTATGATTATGCTAAACCTAAGTTAACAGGAACTGAGTCAAGTATAGTTAGGCCTGCTATTGCTGCAAATAATTTTGAACTAAAACCTAACACGATTCAAATGATACAACAATTTTTTCAGTTTGTTAGTTTGCAGGACGAGGACTCCAACACTCACTTGGCAAATTTTCTGGAGTTTTGCGACACATTTAAAATTAATGGCATTTCTGACGATGTCATTCATCTTCGGTTATTCCCCTTTTCATTGAAGAACAAAGCTAAATAGTGGTTGAACTCGTTACCACGAGGATCAATCACTACTTGGGAACAAATGACCGAAAAAATTTTATTAAAGTATTTTTCGCCGGCTAAAACGATGAAATTACGTAATGATATTTCCTCCTTTGTTCAGATGGATTTAGAAACACTTTGCGATGCATGGAAGAGATACAAGGACCTACTGCGAAAGTGCCCTCACCATGGGTTACCTCTATGGCTGCAAGTTCAAATATTTTACAATGGGGTGAACCCCTCGACAAGACAGATGATTGATGCAGCAGATGGTGGAACCATCAACAACAAAACACCTGAAGAGACTTGCGAATTTATTGAGGAGATGTCACTGAATAACTATTAGTGGCAAGTCATTAGGACTAAGCCAACTAAAACAGCAGGCGTTTATAACGTCGATTCGGTTACTATGCTGTCAAATCAGGTAGAACTTCTAAATAAAAAGATTGATGATTTACTTGGTTCTACATAGGTAAATCCAGTGATGAGGTGTGATTCAAGTGAAGGAGGCGTACATACAGAATATCAACCCTTCAATCCTACAACCGACGAAGAACAAGTCCACTATATGGGTAACAATAACTCTAGATCTCAAAATAACCCATACAGTAATACCTATAATATAGGTTGGAGGAACCACTCAAATTTCTCATTGGGTGGTCAAGGGAATCAAAGGCCACAAAATCTTTCGGGTTTTCAACAACCACCTTATCAACAAGACAAGAAACCGAACCTTGAAAATATGCTATCCAAATTTATCTCAGTATCAGAAACTCGTTTCTAGAATACTGAGACAACACTTAAAAATCAACAAGTGTCGATCCAAGGGCTTGAAATTTAGATAGGCCAGTTGTCTAAATTAATTTCTGAAAGACCATCAGGGAGTTTACTTAGTAACACCGAACCCAATCCAAAAGAGCATGTAAAGGCAGTTACACTAAGGAGTGAGAAAGTATTAGTTGAATCTGAAAAGAAGCTACCACAAAAGCCGTGATGAACAAAAGAGAGGAAGAAAAACTCGAAGATAATGACAAACTAGCGCTAAAGGAATATAAACCACCAGTTTCATACCCAACAAAGTTGAAAAAGGACCGCATGGATGTACAATTTGGTAAGTTTCTTGAACTTTTTAAGCAATTACATATCAACTTACCTTTTGTTGAAGCCATCTCGCAGATGCCTATATATGCAAAAAATTTTAAAGAGCTTCTAACAAATAAAAGGAAGTTTGAAGACTTATCTACAGTGGAACTCAACGAAGAGTGCTCGGCCATACTCTAAAATAAATTATCGACCAAACTAAAAGTCCTAGGAAGTTTCACTATCCTTGTTTAATTGGTAATCTAAATATTGAGAAAGCACTAGCTGACTTAGGCGCAAGCATTAATTTGATGCCATATAAAATGTTTAAACAACTTGGTCTTGGAGAACCTAAACCCACTAGGATGAGTATTCACTTAGCTGACAGATCTGTTAAATATCCTAGGGGTATCATAGAGGATGTACTTGTAAAAGTAGATAAATTTATATTCCCTATTGATTTTGTTGTACTTGACATGGATGAGGATGTTGAAGTACCTTTAATTTTAGGTCGTCCATTTTTAGCCACTGCTAAGGCTGTTATCGATGTGGGGAATGGTAAACTTGTACTTAGAGTAGGTGATGAAGAGATTATTTTTAAGATCTATGATGTCATGAGATTTTCTAGGGAGCAAGATGACTCATGTTACTTTATTGACTCTATTGACCATGCCACTCAAGATTCTTTTCAGGAGATCATACCTGAGGACATGTTAGAACTGTGTCTTGCCCAAAATGAGGAGGTAAATGATGATGATTCTGAGATAGGTGAGGTAACAACTGAATAGAACTCTGATAAACCAGTCTCAAGACAAATAGAACATGAGGGTATCAAGACAAATGATAAACTTAAGCAAAAACCCTCTATTGAAGAACCTCCTAAATTGGAACTTAAACAATTGCCAAATCACTTGGAATATGCATTCCCTGGAAATAATTCTACCTTACCAGTGATTATTGCTTCTAACTTGCAACCCAAGGAAAAAGAGGAATTACTTCAAGTATTAAGAGAACATACAAGGGTCATAGCTTGGAAAATTTTTGACATCAAAGGGATTAGCCCCTCTTTTTACACCCATAAAATTTTAATGGAAGATGAATATAAGCCATGTGTGCAAGCTCAAAGACGACTAAACCCCAACATGAAAGAAGTTGTTAAAGCTGAGGTAATTAAACTTCTAGATGCTGGAATTATTTATCCTATTTCTGACAGTTCTTAGGTAAGTCCAGTGCAAGTTGTTCCTAAGAAATGAGGCATGACGGTTATGACCAACGAGAAGAACGAATTAAACCCGACAAGAACAGTCACAGGTTAGAGAGTTTGTATTAACTACAAGAAGCTGAATGATGCCACAAGAAAATATCACTTTCCCTTGCCATTCATTGACCAAATATTGGAAAGATTATCTGGGAACATGTACTACTATTTTCTAGACGGACTCTCTGGCTATTTCCAAATCCCAATAGCTCTTGAAGATCAAGAAAAGACGACATTTACATGCCCATATGGAACGTTTGCTTATCGTAGAATGCCTTTTGGATTATGTAATGCTCCTGCCACTTTTCAGCGCTGTATGATGGCCATATTTGACGAACTCGTGGAAGACATCATGAAGGTATTTATGGATGACTTCTCAGTATTCGTTAACTCTTTCCATATTTGCCTCAAAAATTTAAAACGAGTTTTAATAAGATGTGAAGAAACGAACCTTGTGCTTAATTGGGAGAAATGCCATTTCATGGTTCAAGAAGGTATTCTATTAGGGCAGAAAATTTCTAGTAAAGGGATTGAAGTTGACAAATCTAAAATTGAGGCAATCGAAAAACTATCCCCTCTTAGTTCGGTCAAGGCTATTAGAAGCTTCTTAGGACATGCTGGTTTTTATAGAAGATTTATTAAAGATTTTTCTAAAATAGCTAAGCCTTTGACTAAATTACTAGAAAAAGATGTACCAGTTAATTTCGATCAGAAATGTTTAGAAGCATTTAATACCTTAAATGATAAATTAATTAATGCTCCAATCATAATTGCACCTGATTGGAATTTACCTTTTGAATTAATGTGTGATGCGAGTGATTTTGCAGTAGGTGCGGTTTTAGGATAGCGAAGAGACAAGCACTTTCAACCTATCTATTATGCTAGCAAGACTTTGACAGCCGCATAAGAAAACTACACCACCACGAAAAAAGAATTGCTAGCTGTGGTGTTTGTATTTGATAAATTTCGATCATATCTCATATTGTTTAAAGTTGTCGTTTACACTGACCATTCTGCCCTTCGCTACCTTTTAACTAAAACTGATGCAAAACATAGACTCATTCGATGGATTTTGTTGTTGCAGGAATTAAACTTAGAAATTCAGGAAAAGAAAGGAGCTGAAAATCTCGCGGCTGATAATCTTTCCAAGCTTGAGAACTCAAATACCAAAGAACTAGATGAAGCTGAAATAAATGATTCGTTTCCTAAAGAACAGTTCTTTGCTATATCTGATTCTGAGGTACCTTGGTTTACAGACATTGCGAATTTTTTAACCGCTAACATTATCCTAAAAGTGTTGACATACCAGCAAAAGAAGCAATTCTTTAATGATGGGAAAAACTACTTTGGGGACGACCCTTTTCTTTTCCGCATATGTGCAAATCAAGTCATTAGAAAATGCGTTACAAGGTCAGAAACATCAAAGATTTTGGAACATTGCCACTCAGGACCGACTGGAGGACACTACAGTGGAACTAAAACTGCACATAAAATACTTGAATCAGGTTTTTATTAGCCCTCATTATTTAAAGACGCTAGCAGGTACGTTACTTCTTGTGACAAATGCCAACGGACAGGTAACATCTCCACACGTGATGAAATGCCTCAAAACTATATGCTTTCATGTGAAATATTTGACATTTGGGGTATCGACTTCATGGGTCCATTTCCTAGTTCATTTGGGAATAAATACATCTTAGTAGCAGTTGATTATATGTCTAAATGGGTGGAGGCCCAAGCCTTACCTACTAATGATGCTAGAGTTGTAGTACGATCCCTGAAGAAACTTTTGAGGCCCAAGCCTTACCTACTAATGATGCTAGAGTTGTAGTACGATCCCTGAAGAAACTTTTCTCTAAATTTGGAACACCTAGAGCAATTATCAGTAATAGGGGTACACATTTTTGTAACATCCAATTTGTGAAAACCCTTAAGAAATACGGAGTCCATCACAAAATAGCCACCCCATACCATCCTCAAACTAGTGGACAAGTCGAAGTGGCAAACCGAGAAATCAAACGGATTCTTAAAAAGACATTAGAATCAAATAGGAAAGATTGGGCGATGAAAGTAGATGAAGCTTTATGGGCCTATAGAACTGCTTTTAAGACTCCCATAGAAACATCATACAGACTTGTTTATGGAAAGAGTTGTCATCTACCATTCGAACTAGAGCATAAAGCTTTTTGGGCTATTAAATTTCTAAACATTGATCCCGAACTTGCAAGTAAAAGTAGGTTGATGCAGTTGAATGAGCTAGATCAGTAGTGAGCCAATGCATATGAAAACTCACGCCTATACAAGGAAGCAACAAAGCGGCACCATGACGCTCGTTTAAAGCAACGAAAACAATTTACAGTTGGAGATTTTATCTTCCTATATAATTCGAGACTCAAATTATTTCTCGGGAAACTTAAATCCCGATGGTCAGGACCTTTCGTAGTTCAAACTATTCTTCCATATGGCACAGTAGAGGTAAGTCACCCATCACAAGGAACTTTCAAGGTAAATGGCCATCTTCTTAAACTTTATAACGGTGAGAATTTTAAGGACAATGGAGAGGAGCTACGACTCCACGAACCTCCCTGAATACACCGACAAGGTAAAGTCGAGCTTAGACTATAAACAAGCGCTTCTCGGGAGGCAACCCGAGTACTAACAGTTTTTATTTATTTAAATTTTATTCAAAATTTTAATAACTAGATCACTAACTGAGTCTTTGAACATAGGTTCACAAAATCCACACGACCATGCACACAGGCGTGCCTTAGCCCGTGCCCATAACACAAGAAGAGACATGGCCGTACAATACCACAGTATGAAAACAGAGCAAAATTTTTCCCAAAACACGGGATGCGATAAATTGCCAAGGCCATGTGAGCGGGCCGTGGGTAAATCTGCCAAAATGACACTGGTGTGCGACACGCCCGTGCCTAGCACCTGTGGTCGACACTGTCAAAATAACACGGCCGTATGCATAGGTACATGGGCGTGGGAGAAGTGAACCATATCCCACACGGTCGTGCGATACGATCATGCAACCACACGGCCTAGACACATAGGCGTGTCCTCAGGTCGTGTGACGATCTCTCGATTTGCGACAAACACGGGTTGAATACGAACTACACGGGCGTGTGATACGGCCGTGCCACTTGAAAAATTTAGATTATTTCTCTTATTTTATTTTTACTTTTATTTTTATTTATTTTTGAAAACTCATTTGTTTTTTAAAACACGGCTTACCTTTATGATTATTATCAGATTATTTCCTTAATTCTTCCTCAGAATCATGCCTTCCCTCCAGCTCTATTTTCAATTCTCGCTCTCGCTAATCTAGGGATTCCATCCATTTATAACTCAGGAAGTTTCACTTCTCTCCCTATCTTATGATCTTATATTTAGATTTTTCAGTATATTTATCTTTGTACATTGAGGGTAATGTTCATCTTAAGTGGGGGGTATTCATTTGATTATCAGAAAAATCCCTGAATATTGCCTTGTTCTCTTGCAAATCTATCATATCATTATTAGAATGAACTTTGATTAATTTATGATTTTTATTGATATATCTTGAATTAAAACATAGGCATCCATGCATTGATTATTTAAACTTTAAGACATTAGACATTAGAGAATTAAGCATGATAAGTTCATTTTTGAGAATTTAAAATTTTAGGTTGTTTTCCCCAAGTTTAGGTATTACCTTGAATTGAAATCCACAAGTTTAAACATCAAAAAGCCATAATTTTTGTGAGATCTTGAGCCTTTAAAAGCATCTATTATTTCTTTCATGCTCACTTTTATTGTTGCTTTGAGTGTGTCAATATCGAATTGTTATTCTAGAACTTGCTTGATTATGCATGTCAAGACCCACCATTTGATTTGATATGTCAAGATGATAGAGGCACTTAGGATTAACCCACTCATGCCATGAAAAGCCTACCTCCATGATTAACCCTTAGTAAACCCCTTTAAGCATAGCAAGCCATTCCTTGTATTACCTTTAATATTAACCCTTAACTCATTATTGTTGAAATCCCCTTAATTAATTTGATACCTATTTTTGTCGAGATTTGATTTAAATAAATTGCTTAGCTATGTCTTGTTCCTAATAGTTAGTCTATGTTATTTAGCTTGTTCTTAAAATATATATATATATAAATACATGTATACATATTAGTAGTAGGGATCTTTTATTTTTGAACTAAAGTTTTTAAATTCCATATTCTGAGAAGAAGATATGCTGTACGCAAGTGATGATTAAATAATTTTCTAGTTAAGTAATTTTTCAATTCAATCTCGATTCTAACCTTTTCGTTCAGCTTGTGACCACACCTCCTAACCGAGCCTCATTACAACCTTCTAAAGACCTCTTGATTGATGTATCATCTCAATTTATAGTGGTGGAGATTTGATTTTCATGCAAGCCTATGGTAATAACTTTTCATAATGACTGTTGAGTGCTACATTCATTATCCTTAAACACTTCGAGTGATTTGAGTGAATCTTTAGTGGGGATGTTAAACTCTGTGAGATTTTGAATCAAAGGTGATTATTTAAATAAAGGGAGATGCCTATATTTTTCATGATTAAATGTTCAACTTGAAATGTTTGAAACTTTAATGTTCTTCTAGTTGAATCATTAATGTATGATTACTTATGGATTAGCTTTAGATATTATTGATAAGAATTCTAAGTTGAGAAAAAAGAATTCGTAATTGTGAATTGAGGATTATGCTTGAGGACAAGAATGTGTGGGGGTATTTGATAAACCGTAATTTCTACATATTTTTATCCCATGCTTAACACGTTTATAAATGATTTCTCCTTAAATTTGATGAATTTGGTACTCCTAATCCTTTAATTTCATGTTTTATACTTAGGTGAGTATAGGAAAGTGAAAAGAACAAGAAACGGGCCAAAAACGAAGAAAATAGGTCGAAGTGAGAAAACAACATGACTTCCTTACACGGGCAGAACACACGCCCGTGCCATTCTAACAGGCTCAACCATGGCCTAAAATAGCCTCAACACGGGCGTGTTGATCTCTCAGCCTCGACCACGGCCTGAAGTAATCGCACACGGGCGTGTCCCTGCCGAGCCCTAGTTAAGTTCTATTCGGAAAAGGGCAAGTTTGAGGGCTTTTAGGCATTCTAAAGCCTATTTAAACACTCTAGAGGAGGACTAAAGGGAGACAGGAGAGTAGGGAGCAAGGAAATACTCCAAGGAAGCCGATTGATCCATCTTAAAAGCCGGTTTCACCATCAAGACTGAAGATCTCTCCTCAATTTCCCTTCAGGAGTTTTGGGTTTTCTTTATGTTTTGTATCCATTATTCTTCTGAGATGTTTTCCTATTTAGTTATGAACTAAAACCCCTAAATACCTAAGGGGAATGAAACCTAAGACGAATCTTGTTATTATTTACTGAATTGTATGATAAATATTTGACTTGTTCTTAATTATGTGTTCTTAATTCTTGTTTCGGTATTTCAAGATATTGATTCAAGTTAATACTCTTAGTTGGAGGATGAATAGTCCCTGTCTAAGAGTGACTTTGTCATAATTAAGCGGTGTTGATTACGCGCCTAGAGATAGGGTGACAAGATTTTGCCAGATTAGGGTGAAACCTAATAATGGGATCCATAGATCGAGTTAATGCAACCTTAGGGCGTTAATTAGAAAGAAACTTCAATTATTCAATTTAGGGTTAGACATTATTAGTCTTGAATAGGGATAATAACATAACTTAGGGATTTCTACGGAACAAGTTAAATGAATAAATCGTCCGACTCAGAGTCAAAATAACAAGTGAAGTCTAAGTGGATTTTTCCTTAGGTATTGTCTTAATTCAATCGTTTTTCTCTAAGTAATTCCCCAATTCTATTTTCTGTGATTTCTTAGTTTAGTTAATTAGTTAATTAAAACAAACCCCATTATTCTTAGGCTAGATAATAAAAAGACAGTCATTACCAATACTTTTAGTTCCTTTGGGTTCGGCAATCCAGTCTTGCTAAAGCTATACTACTGTTCGATAGGTACACTTGCCTACATCGTGATAATAGTTAGTTTCAAGAACGATTAATTCTAAATTTATAAAACTTATCACGGAAAATCACGATCAACTAACTAGTTTATTTTAGTTATTTTTAATGTTTTTGTGCAGGTACAATAGCCCACACAGCCTGGACACATGAGCGTGTCCTTGGTCGTATGGAAACAGGGTTACAAAATCCCCAAATATCGAGCTACACAGTCATTAGTTCAATCCACACGGCCGTGCGACACAACCGTGTGAAGCACACGGCCTGGATACACATGTCCTAGGTTGTGTGAAAACTAGAGCTAAATTTTCAAATTTAAAATAAGTCAGGGAGCCACACGGGCGTGTGCGATACCACACGGGCGTAGGAGAAGCAAACAACATCGCACACGGTCGGGACACATGGGCGTGTCCCTAGGCCATGTGACGATTAGGCATTCAATTTTCTCGATAAACACTAGCTTCACACGACCGTGTGCCTTTTTAAACCCCCCCAAACCTTAATTTTTTATCTTTTGTCTTCTTTCCCAGCTCTCCAAACCCTACCTGCCGCAGCCCCTTAACCTCTCCATTCCGGCCACCATCGCCACTTTATCTTCCGACCAGGCACCATCGCCCCTCCCCCTTCGACCTCCTTACCTTTCCAACACCCTTACCCCGCGCGCAACCCCCCTCCCAGTACACTTATCCCGCGTGTAACCCCCTTCCCACCTCCCTCACCCCCAGCTAGGGGTGTGCAAAATTCGGTTAACCGATCGAATTCGATTAATCGGTCGGTTAACAGAATTAATTCGGCCGGGGTCGGCTAATAATTTTTTGAATTTTCGGTTAACGGTTAATTCGGTTCGAAACCGGTCGGTTAACCGAAAAAATAACAAATAAAATTATAATATATTAATAGCCCACTATTCACTCAAACCCAATCCAACATAAACCCAAATACCCAATCTAATATATATTAACCCAAGTACTCAACCCAATCATAAAAATTACAAATAATTTAATAAATAAAAATAAAAATCTAAAACTAGAAATAAAAATTAAAAACATATAATTTTATACAAATAATTTGGTTAATTCAGTTAATTCTGTTACTTTGAATAATTCGGGTATTTCGGTTAATTCGATTAATTTGGTTAATTTTATACTTATTTTAACCAAAAATAGAAAAAATATAATTTTTGGTTAATTCGGTTAACTGACCGAATTAACCAAAAAAAATTCGGTTTGGTTAATTTTTTTGAAAAAATATTCAGTTTGGTTAATTTTTTTAAAAAAATTTCGGTTCGGTTAATTCTTTTGAAAAAATTTCGGTTCGGTTAACAGTTAAAAATTTTGAAGGGTCAGTTAATCCAGTTAATGTTATTTCGGGTCGGTTAACCGATTGAACACCCCTACCCCCTGCGCAACCCCCCTCCTAGCTCCTTCATCCCGCACTTTTGACCACCCTCTCCCGCCTTGCGACCCACGCCACCGTGGTAACCCCCATTGTTGGTTCCCATTTTACCCTTGACATTTTTTTTATTTAGTTAATTATTTATATTCGTTATTATTATTGTTATTCTTATTTCTCATTATATTTGTTAGTATGATTATTATTCTTAGTATTTTTATTATTTTACCTGCTTTCATTTTCTAATTATTTCATTTTTATTTCTGTTTGTTTTATCATATTTTACTATGCTTAGTATTAACACAATATGTTCCTATATTCCGTTTTAGATTCATTCCATGATCTTTTTCTTATTATTTTATCACTATTTTTAGTCCTTGTGCTATTATTATGTTCCTATATAGTTTTCTATTATTTTAGTCTTTTCCATGATTAGTGTTAAGGCATATTCTTTCTTTTTTCGACTTTTGTTTGACTATTCGGGGCTATTTTTGACTTCTATTATTTTCAGGAACAACATGACGAACATAGGAGGCAAGAAGATAGTCGTCCCCGCTTTGAAAAAAGCGAAAGGGGCCCGGTTCAACCTCCCACTCGAGCACATCTGCCGAAGCTCGCCACGCCTATCTCCGCTTCCCGGCAAGTCCCTATGAGGACTTATACCAGCTACACCGAGTTCGACCCCTCGGTTTGGGCTGATGCATTGACTGGGCCGCTTTGGAGCAGGTCCGAGTCGCCGATGACGTGCGTGCTATTATTGCCACGGCTCCATGGGACCTATTCTTCGATATCATCGAACTCATTTACACGGAGCTCACCTTGGAGTTTAGTGCTAACTTTTCAACCCAGTAGGTCATGGCGATCCATAACGAGCCCAACACTATTTCTTTTCGCCTCGGTAGCTTGATGCGACACATGAGCGTCCCAGAATTTGGAGTTGCTATGGGCCTTTATACAGAGGAGTTCATGTCTACTGAGCACTTCCTCCAGCTTCATCGACACATTCATCATTCCCCTTTGTGCTGTTGGACCGATCTCACAGGTGGCCAGACTAAATATGACGCGAGTCGCTCAAAGGTGACTTCTCTCCCTCCAGTCTTACGGTACATCCATTCCCTCCTAGCTCACACTTTGACCGGTCGGAGAGAGAGCACCGACATCATTAGCACTCACGACGCATACTTCCTTTGGAGCATGGCATACGGCCATATTATCGATTTGGCATACTTTATTGTACTATCATTCTGCCATCAGATTGAACGACATAAGAGGGGCCTTATCTGTCTGGGCCTTTACGTGACTCGCATCACTCGATACTTCGGTCTTCTCAATACACCGAAGCACTCATCGGCACTCACCCTAGCCGACCAAATGTCCCCTCAGGCCATCTCAAGCATGACAAATATGAGGATGATAGAGCGACGACGAGCAGTGGATCCTCCTTAGTACCGCTTGTTGTATACTGACGCCCAGGATGATGATAAGGACTTTGCTGATGATGTTCCTCCCTATTACGAGGATCCACCACAACCTCCATCATCGAGTCACTGCCACGCTCCTTCTACTGCCAGCTTTCGAGGAGTATCATTCGAGAAGTTTACTGATTTCCGTCAGTACTGTGCTCGGAGGTTCGACAGTCTAGATGAACGGTTCGATAGCATGGATTTCACTCTTCGACAAATTTGCCACCACCTCCAAATCTCTCCTTCGGCATGGTCGACCCACGAGGCTTTCGATGATGAGGACCTTTGAGTCCTTTTATTTTAGTATTATTTTTATTTTTATTTTTATTTTTATTTTTATTTTTCTTTTATTGAAGACTTATGTTTTCTATTTTAACTTTATTTATCTTTCTAATTATTATCAAGTACTCTCTTAATTCTCTTCCACAGTTGTGTTTATTTTCTTATTAGTAACTCAGAATCATGCCTCTTATTCAGCTTTCTCTACAATTCTTATTTTCGCTTTTCCAAGGTATTCATCCAAAAATTCAGGGCAGTTTCGCTTCTTCCCCTCTCTTCTAATATTATGCTTATATTGCTATTATCTATCTTTATACATTGATGAAAATGTATATCTTAAGTGTGGGGAGGTTATTTATTTAATTATCAGAAAATCACTGAATTTTTATCTTTTTCTCAAATAATTTTCTCATTTTATTATTAGAGTGAATTCTAATTGATTTCTGATTTTTATTGATATGTTTTGAAATTAAATCATAGGTAATTTGTACATTGATTGTTTAAACTTTAAGACACTAGAGAATCAAGCATGATAAGTTGACTTTTGAGAATTAAAATTGCTAGGTTATTTCCCTGAATTGAGGTATTATCTTGAAGTTTTGAATTTGCAGGATTGAAATCAAAAACCCATAATTTTCGTGAGATTTTGAGCCTTTTAGAGCATATATCTTTCTTGCTTACTTATTTTATTGGTCATGAGTGTGTCAATATTGAATTGTTATTGAGAACTTGCTTTGATTATACATGTCGAGACCACACTTTTGATCTGATATACTGAGATGATAAAGGCACTTAGGTTTTAACCCATTTTCCCCATAAAAAGCCTACCCACATAATTGACCCCTAGTGAACCCCTTTTGAGCCTTAACTATTATTTCTTAACTTTTCCCCTTAATATTAACCCACAAATTAACCCTTTTTGATTCGTTAAGAATTTTTCCCTTTTTTTTATCGAGATTTAATTTGATTAATTACCTAACTATGTTCAATCATTTTAGTTCCTGAATTATTTCTTATTATGTATTTTCCACACTTATTGTTATTCTTAAAAAAAAACCCCCGTATATTCATATTCATCCAATTACATATCGTTCTAAAGAGCTTGGATAAATTAAAGTTATTATATTGAGAGAAAAAGCTCACTTCATTTGTTTTGGATAATTTGATTTCTGGTATTTGTTTGTAATTCAGTAATTAGCTTTATTTTTCTAAATTTGGTTATTTATTAAGTTAATCTCGATTCTAACCCTCTTTTTCAGCTTTTTTCCACACCTTTAACCCAAGCCCCATTATAACCCTGTTAAAGACCTTTTGATTTGTGTATCATCTCATTTATAGCAGTGGAGATTTGATTTTCATGCAAGCCTATGGTAATAACTTTTCATGATTGGCTATTGAGTGCTTAATTATCGAACCTTAAACACTTTGAGTGATTTGAGTGAATCATTATTGAGGATGTCAACCCTGTCAATTTGAAATTAAAGGTAATTACTTAGATAAAGGGGGATACCTACGATTTTATGATTAAAATGCTCAACTTTGATTATTTGAAACTTTAATGTTCCTTTAGTTAAATTCTCAATGTATGATTGCTTATGGATTATTTTCAAACATTATTAATGAGAATTATAAGTTGAGAAGGATTTATTTCAGTTGTGAGTTGAGAATTTTGCTTGAGGACAAGCAAATGCTTAAGTGTGGGGATATTTGATAAACCGTAATATATACATATTTTTACATGCTTGGCATATTTATGGATGATTTTTCCTTGCTTTTATTGAATTCGATGCTCCTAATCCTTTAAATTCATGTTTTATACTCAAGAAAGCTTAGGATAGCAAAAAGAACGAGAAACGGGCCAAAAACAGACAAATTGGGCCTAAATTAGTGTTTCACACGGCCTAGGCACGTCCACACGGGTGATCCACACGCCCTTGTGTGACACACGGGTAGACCACACGCCTGTGTGTTATAGCCGTGTCGATATTAAACCAAGCCAGGATTGCACACGGCCTGAGCACCTTCACACGGGCGTGGCACATGGCCGTGTCCCTATCAAGCCCAAGTCTAGTTCTACTCGAAAAAGGCTAATTTTGAAGGTTTTGAAGCATTCCAAAGCTTGTATAAACACCCTAGAAGAGGATTAAAAGGGGACACGCAGAGTAGAAGGCAGAATATACCTAAGGATAGCCATCAAAGAATCATCTCGGAAGCAAGGATCTACATCAAGACTGAAGATTTCCATCCAATTTCCTAGAAGTTCTTTGGGTTTCTTTATGTTTTGTTGTTTTCCAAACTTTGAGATGTTTTTCATTATTATTATGAACTAAACTCCCTAAATACCTAAGGGAGATGAAACCTAAGACGAATCTTATTATTCTTTGATTTGTATGATAAATACTTGGTCTTATTCTTAATTGTGAGTTTAACCCTTGTGTTAAAATTTCAAGATATTAATTCAGGTTCTTGATGTGCTTAATCAGTGGAGGAAAAGTTCCTGTTTAAGAGTAGATCATTCATAATTAAGCGAAGTTGCATGCAATCCTAGAGATAGGACGACATAAATCTACCGGATTAGAGTCAAATCTAATAAGGGAATCCATAGATCGAGTTAATACAACAATAGGGGTTTTAATTAGAAAGAGATTTCAATTAATCAACTTAGAGTCAGTTGATTTTAGTCTCGAGAGAGATATTAACATAAAGCAAGGATTTCTACGGAATAAGTCAAGTGAATAAATAGTCTAATTCAAAGGTAATAAGTGAAGTCTAGGTGGATTTTTTCTTGGATATTGTCTTCTCTATTGGTTTTCCTTAAAGGATTTTCCCATTTTCATCTCTATCGTAATCTTAGTTAATTAGATAATTAGTTTTAGTTTAAAAACACCCTTTAATTATTAGGCTAGATAATAAAAAGATAGCAATTACTAGTACTTTTAGTCCTCGTGGATACGATATTTTTGGTCTCACCATAACTATACTATTGTTAGATAGGTGCGCTTGCCTTATTCGAATTTTTAGTTAGTTTAGCGACCATCACTTAGTAACCTAAAAAACATTGCTTGTATACACAAAGAAGCCACCTAAACTAGTCAGCATTGGGACTATAAAAAGTTAACTTGCACAAAAGCTGATTACATAATTAGCACCTAAAAATATCAAAACAATACTAACTTAGTTCATTTTGAATTAAGTAACTTAACAAAGTAACTAAACAACCTTGCTGTTATAGTAAGCATTCGTGCTGCAGGATGTACAATTGCTAGCACTTACTTCATCCGAAGATATTACAGCTAAACAACCTTGTAACATTTGTGCTGCAGCATGTTTACAAGCTGCATGCACTTCATCTGGAGATATTACAGTAGCTTCATATGCTGCATACACTTTAACCAAAAATATCACAGCAGCATGGTAGGCCAATTTTCAACACTCCTCTTTGGACTCCATGCTGAAAATTCAAATCATTCAACAAAATTTTTTTAAGTTTGGCAGTTCAAGCTGACCCTGCTCAAGTACTTCATTTTCAACCTTGGCAAATGGAGCCTTCTCCTTCTTCACAGCCTTGGTTGACAACACATCTTGCCTTGTTCCCTTGTTCATTATAGTCCTGCTTCTTCTTGCATAAACAGCTTGCAAGTGTAGTTTGCTTGCCTTCAATCTACCATTTTTGGCTTGCACCCTCTCGAGCTTGTATTTAGACCATCTGCCTCTTCGGCTTGCACCCACTCAGGCTTGCATTTAGACTGTCCGCCATTTCGACTTGTAATTTGGCAGGCTCTCACTTTGACAGGCTCGCACTTTGCTTACTGTCTTCAACAGGCTTGCAACTTTATAACTTGCATTGAGCTTCACCTTTGACAGGCTTGCACTTCGCATATTGTCTTCCTTGAAACTCCTCCTTCAGCTTATCCAAGCTTGTTTGGAAGTCTCATAGGAGTGAATTGTTGCTGTCTTCTCTACAAACAGCCCTTAAAGATGACAGGCTTTAACGGCTCATTGCCTTTCTAACAGTAGAAGCAAAAATTCCCCTCAAAGATCATAAAAGCTTTCGATACCATGTTGGGATTTTTGACAGCAACAAAAAAAGAAAACAGAGCAGAAGAAGAAATACAGGATAGAGAACAAGGAAGCAAGAAAAATTTACTTGCTCACAAACGTGCAGCAAGGAAGCAATAGCTGATATGCTTTGATATGCTTTGTTATGCTTAATTTTTCAATAATAAAGCCAATACATTTATAGCCAACTACATCACCTAACACTACCTAACAAGCCTAGTAACTTAAAAAACATTGCTTGTATACACAAACAAGCCACCTAAACTAGTCAGCATTGGGACTATAAAAAGTTAACTTGCACAAAAGTTGATTACATAATCAGCACTTAAAAATATCAAAACAATACTAACTTAGTTCATTTTGAACTAAGTAAGTTAACAAAGTAACTAAACAACCTTGTTGTTACAAAGAAGCATTCGTATACAAAGATGCACAATTGCTAGCCGTACTTCATCCGGAGATATTACAATTAAATGACCTTGTAACATTTGTCTTTGCAAACATGTTTACAAGCTCATGCACTTCGTCCAGAGATATTACAGCAGCTTCATGTGCTGCATGCACTTTAACCAAAAATATCACAGCAGCATGGTAGGCCAATTTTCAACAAAAAGCCTCCGTAAGTCATAAAGAAATTATCACAATAGTTTTTAGCTATCATTGCTTCTCTGAAATATATAGGTTTGTAAAATGTTGAAAATGTTTGTTAGTTGCTAGTGAAGTGGCAAATGGATCAACAATTAAAAGAATAAAAATAGAGATTGACACGAGAATTGATTACTAGTTCAAAGAGATTGACATGAGAGTTAATTACTAGTTCGGAAGATTTTATGGTTGTGGAACACTATCCAAAGAATAATCCATTATCAATCAATAGTAAAATATATAATTTAAGTTTAACTTACTTATCAATTTACAACATCACTCTTAAACATCAACTAAGATGACTTTTACCACTAAAACTTTCATCTGAAAGCTTAATTACAAACTGAAAATAAAAACAATTTATATACAAAGTAATTGCACTAAGATTAAGTTTTTAACGTTGAATGGGTAAGTGATCTCTCTCAATCAAACAAAATCAAGTAAACAAACTTCTTTAAATAGTCACTATAAGCTTGCAATTCTTAATTTAACTAGAGTGAACATGAAAACCCTAAAATTGTGCTTGAATAATGCTCAACTCATTTGCTTGTTACAGAGCTTAACAGGTCAACTATTTATCAACACAAGTTACTTCTTCATCTAGATACTCTATTAGCCTAGCCCAATCAACATTAGTTGTTCTGGTAGTTGCAAACCCAGTTACAACTGGTTCAACATCTCACACTTGGTTCTCATTAGCTTCATAGTCTTTAATATCAAGATTCGAGTCAACAATTGCATGTTTCCCTCTGCTCCACTTGTTTGAATACTTCAACTCAGGTTATGGTGGCTTAGTGACATCTCATTCCTAAACTAAGTCTTTCTTTCGTTACAACAAGATTTAGTAAATTAGTGAGAGAAACAGTAGCATGTGCCATTTCTTTCTAGGTCTACGTGTTTGACAATCTCATCAAAAATTAATTTGACAAGATCAATTGGAATAAAAGATGTTATCGTGTAAAGAATAGTTTCCATCTTTTTGTTAATTAACAACCATGCTTGACATGGTGATAGTCATTTCCTAGTTACAATGGATTGTAGTATAGCATAGGTTGGTTGAAGCTCTGAAGTTCTAGAATTAGCCCCTTTGGTGCCCGACACATCGATCTCTAGAGTCTCCACAGCTTCTCCTTCAACGTACTTTCATTTCTTGAAGGCTAAGAGGAGTCTGTAGGCCACCTATAAGGCATCATCGCCACCACATCAGGGCTCCTAGACCACATCACGCACCTAGGTAATGCCGGTCTCTCTTCCTCCCTCGACACTAACTTTGTTTGCCATCTCTTCCAACCAAGATCCCAGCATCACTCACTCCTGAATACAAAATGCTCTCCCCATTACAGTCCTAGAACTAATTTTATTTTTTAATATTATATTGTTTTATTTTTTTAATATTTTTTAATATTTTTTAGTTATTTGCTGGCATGACATATAATATAAAATAGTTGAAACATTTTTACATAAAATAAATAGTTAAAATATTTTAAATTACGACAAACTTGAAATGCATAGGAGCATAAAATATGATGGTTGAATTATTAAAATATTAATAATATAAAAAGTTACGGAATGATATAAAACCGTTTTAGTTTTACATCGAAATAAGTGAACTTCTTCTCTAAAATAAAACAGTGCAACATCAGCATCATTATACATGTGACATGCCACATCATTACAATAAACTGAATTAACAATCGTTACACATCATTATGGTTGTGAGGACTTAACAGGTAATGTAAAGTTTTGTCCATCGAAAGAGTTACTTGATGTATTTTCTTAGTTTGATTGCTTAATTGAGTGCAAAGTGTTCGTAAAGGCTTAACTATTTCTTTTGAAAAATTATATGATTTTTTGAATCCTAACCTAAATTTTCTTTTTAAGGTAAAATTGTTGCAATTCTTCTATGCACTAAAAAAAATTGTTACTTGAATTTTTTTTTATTTTATAAGAAATCTAGTTTCACATGAGTGAAAAATATTATGTAAAAAATATATTTATTAAAAACTTATGTAAGAACTGAAGTTTTAGTTGAAATACTAAAGTTAAATATTTGAAATTCATGATATCTTAGGTTTAAATCTCTAGTATTTTTTTATTTATTTTATATAAGAATATAAAAAAAGTAACTTCTAAATAATATGATTTAATTTATAAAAATATTGTATTTTTTAGCTGAGTTGGTGATTGAATAACTCGTGACACCAACTCAAGACGGGTTGTGAGGCTGAATTGCGGGATTTCTAGTTAGCATTATATACCTTTATGCACAAAGGTGTCCCAACAGCAGGTTTGCCCGAGAGGTTAAGGGGGAAGACTTAAGATCTTCTGTGCATAAGCACGCGTGGGTTCGAACCCCACAGCCTGCATTATACGGTTGTTTATGCCAATAGCAGATTCGGATTTTCGTATTTAGTTATATAACCTCTTAGCTATGATTTAACTATTTTACACAAATGTATGAAAAACATAATAAGCAATATTATTATTAAATATAATAATTAATAATTATTTTAAATATATTTATTTTTTATTAGAAAAAAAGATAACATCTTATTCTCTTAAATTATATATAATTTAAATCTTCCATGCATCTTGATTCCAAGAAAAATTTCAAGCTTAGCAACTTGTTTTACTGTTTAAAAATTATTAATATATTAAATATTAATATTTATAATTAAATTTAAATTTAAAAATATTTTTATTATTTAAATTGAATTTGAACCATAAAAAAAATATTGTCCAAGCTCAAGTCAAGTAAGGTCATGCCTATTGGGCCAATGGGTTACTTGACCCATGGATAGGTCTAATATAATTTCTCTTAAATTTTATTCTTCTGCGTCCGTAAACCGAATTAGACAATAGGATGAAATTATCGTAATCCTTAAATTTGTCACCACCTTTTTTTGTTATCAACTCAATTAGTTAAATTACTTTAAATAAAATTTTAATTAATATTTATATAATTAAAATAAATAATATTATTTTATTTTATTTTATAATTTGACATAATTATATTTAGTATATTATAAAAAAATATAGATTCAAATTTAAGGATATATAACATATCAATTGTTATATATAAGTAAATTATGAATGTATAATAAGTATTATAGAATTGTAATTTATAGCGTGCATTCTTTTATGAGTGACATAATCTAATATATACTATTAGCATATACATGTAATTAAGGTAGATTATTATGATATGTGATATTATATACAACTAATTTTATGGTATAAATATATACAACTAGTTTTTTACCCCGTACGAAGTACATGTTTGGTTGTATATATCAATTAAATGTCGTAACATCTCAACAATACTAATATTGTGAAAGTAATAGCAAACCAACATTGTTTTGTGTAATTTTTATTCTGATTTGAGTTATAAATGCCATTTATTTTTGTTAAGTATAGTGGTAAGACATATTATACTCTCATAGAAAAATGTAAGCCCAAACCTTGGAGATAACCTTGTTAGGAGGGGCAACCACATATCCCCTGAAAAAATTAATCTTCATGAACCATAAAACAAACATAGAAAATATTTTAATTGTAAAAAAAAAAAAAACAACATTGTTTTAAAACATCAATTCGTATTTTTATTATTTAAAAAATATATATACGTTAATTCTAAATATGAATTACTTGGTACTATATTATCATTTTAAAAATAAGTTGTCGACGAATATGATTTATGCTAAAATATTTTGCTTCTATATTTTAATTTAAAATTTAATTGTATATTGTAAATTGTGAAGAAGTAATCGAAGTGAAAAAATATATATTTTTAATGGAATATTAAAGTATTGAGTTTTTAATGTGAAATTTTGACTCATATTAAAATAATAAATTATTTTATTTAATTGTTTTCCAGATTTTATTTTCATTGAACTTTTACTGTAAATTAAACCAATTAGTAAATTTTTTTTAATTTATAAAATATATTATTTAATAAATTTAGAAATAAACACAGAAAATCGCATATGATAACCAGTTTATATTAAATTGGACTTTTTGTCTTTTTTAAAGAAAACAAAGTTCATGGCACTATATTTTTGAAAGGCTATCATATCTTTATTCTTCACAAAATTTTTGAAAGAATGATAGTACTTTTCCATTATAGATTTTAGGGTTTTCATACAGTGTAATGAAAGGCAAAATAATGTTTATATGCTCAACAATTTAGATGTTGGTAAATTAAGTGGGAATAAAACTACTAATTTTGTTAATTTGGAGTGGGAACGGTAATATTCTTATTAAGAGTTATATATTTAATCAATTTTAAAAAATTGGGTGGGTGCAATTGCCCCCATAAGCGCGTAGGTAGATGAATGACAAAACTGAACCTAAATTAACATTAGGATTATCCGCAGCAGCCACCTCTACTGTCTTTTTGCATCTCCTGATTGGGAACAATAATCCGGGTTCCCTTAAGAAGTGCTGCATTGCCATTAGGATCTAACTCATCATTAGCAGTAAGTGTTTTCTTGCTGATTATTCGATATATCTCTGTTAGAACCGTAAAAAAAGCTGTTTCAACATTGGTAGATTCTAGTGCTGATGTCTCCATGAAGAACAGGTTCTCTCTTTGTGCAAACTCTTGTGCATCTTCTGTTGGTACCGCTCTCAGGCTTCCCAAGTCACACTTGTTTCCCACAAGCATGATCACTAGATTCTGATCACCATGTCCCCTCAATTCCTCTAGCCACCTTGCCATGTTGTCAAACGATTGCCGCTTGGTCATATCATAAACCAACATCGCTCCTACTGCTCCTCGGTAGTATGCACTTGTCACAGCCCTGTACCTGATTTCATAAAGCAACAAGGGTACTTCAGCTGCACATCATACATTATGAAGGAAAGCAAAAGCTTGACGAAACAGCCGTTGCCATGCTTACTTTAGGGTCTTAATCACTGAGTTAAAATGATTAAGGACCAAATCTAAATCACTTAGTATGCCAAAGAAGATGGTTTGATTTTATATAGTTCCACATTGATGAATGGTTTGGTTTTATGTAGTTTCACATCAAAGCAGCCTGCACGAAGACTGTCAAATATAAATATTAGCAATCTCTGCTTGTTGCCACAGCAGGATGACTAGTTTTTTTTTAAAGCACAGTAATTGTCATCATCAATATTTAAGATGAACAACCGTAACAAACTGATAAATCAAATTTCTTCCTTTCATTTATGTAAATGCACTAATAAGTAGCATTTCAAGATTAGATTGGATGCAATGTGTATGACCAATAACACCCATTTTGCCAATATGCATACTGCATAAAGTAATCTATATCAGGGTTTATCTTATAGATTCAATCTAATTCTGGCAGAACTGTGGATCTCCCTAGACAACAAGTCACTGTCCTCTTTATAATCATATACACAAATCCCTTGATATGCTTGAGCTGCTCTAGAAATCGCAAAAATAAACTAAATATGTCCGTGAATGCACCAGCACATTCAGATAAACACATGCATACATGTATGCAAATAGGTAATGGTATATGCATCCATGTAATGAAAAAACAAGCATACTTATACATGATAGGCTCATCCATGTGCTTGTGCAAAAACACATACAAAAAAAATTGCAGAGAGCTACAATAGTAGTAGACAAGTGACCAAAAATGATTTTTCAGTAATTGAACTCGATAGGGAACAAAATATCTGGCAAAAATGTTGAGCAGCTTCATCTAAAATTTCAACACTTCTCTATGGCTTTTCAGTCAGGATAAGAAAAAGTAATCTTGAGGCAATAGAAAAAAAAGGATGCATGCACATTTTAGTTAAGACTTTCTAGATGCAAACAGAAAATTCATGTTTCCATCACAATTCAAGGATTATTTCAAGGTCCTTGAAGAATACCAAGCATATAGGTTTTTGTCGTATTGCAAGGCTGAAGTGTGTGTAGATATAGATATATATGTAAATAAAGATTTAAAGTAAATAAATTGTTGTGAAAATCTTATAAAATATATTTTATTTAAATTTTATTATAAAATAGATTTAAAATATTAAAAAAATAAAAGTTTAAATAAAAAAGTTTCAAAGGTCTTACAACCTAGATTGAGTTTTGAACAAGCTAAATTTTTTGTCATTCAAGCATGGCTTGATCCATAAATAAATAACTTAGCATGAACAGATTAAGTTTAAATATCACATATGACATTAATCTAGCAAACAATATATAAATTCCTTAAAATAAAATAAAATATCAATTTTTAAGTATCATAATTAGCATAGTTGCATATGTAAATTTTTTATGTTAAAAAGATATCCAGTCTAACTAAAATAATAAAAATCAATATAGAATTATTTCATATTACAAAAGAAAAAAAGGGTTGTATCAATAATAATAAAAAAAGTAAAATCCAAGTCGATCCAAATTTAGACAACTATTTGGACCAAGCCATCAAATTAGTCATTATATATATATGCATATATTTCAAACTAGCAATATTTTTAACTTTGCTCTTCGTATCTATTTCCCCAGCCTAACAATAATCTTGGCTTCGCCCCTGCTTATATCTATATGTAATTGTGTTCTCTCACTATGAAGGGTTAGGGTAAAGAATACGAGAAACAGTAACCATTCTGCAGAGGGTTCACCATTGAGTAAAATGATGCAGCAATAAGCTAAGAACCCAGGGCAGTGATATATGGACAAATCCAGCCCAAGAATAAACCATAACACAAACAATTCATCAGGGCTGAAAATCCTGAAGTCTAACTTTGATGTTTTACTAGTATGTATGATGTTGGCATTGCAACATATAAGAGTAGGAAACAATACAACAGCAGCCACGATCATTACATTTCACTTCTCATTTAAAAAATTAGCATCTTAACCAGCAGAAAATTACTCTACATTAGAGGACTAAAATTTTCCAATGAATTCCATCTAAAAGCATTCCTAGAGAACACAAACAATAAAAAAACCTGGTAAGTGGTTGTTGGCCAGATAGCTCAGCTTCTATGACATTGCGACTAACCATTTCAATCCAGCGTAATGATAGGATCAGAAATAGAATTTATAGGACTCAAGTTCCACATTAAACAACCTTGACTCCGGCACCACTCCTCCATATTATCATTACAGGATGTATGAAGGCATTGTCTTCGTATCTTATTCTTGGTCCATCCAATGAAACATTGATCCAATTGCACCTTCTAATTTATATCAAGTTTCCTAATTACCTAGCTAGAAATAATGATAGTGCCCTAATTTCCTAGCTTGAGATAATGAGACTTGGTCTGCCTAATACAAATATTCCGAGGATAGAAAGAAGGATGTAACATAACTGTTCCTTGACACTTTCTACTCCAATTCTTTATTTCCATCAAATATAACAATTATGCAAATTCAATAAAATAAAGTAAAATAACTAACTGAAAATTTCAGGGGAAAAAATCGCACCTTTCTTGGCCAGCAGTATCCCAAATCTGCGATTTAACAGTCTTGTTATCGATTACAAGGGTTTTAGTCTGGAATTCAACACCAATTGTGGCTTTTGAATCCACACTGAATTCGTTCCTGGCGAAACGAGCAAGCAGCTGAGATTTCCCAACTGCTGAATCCCCAATCAAAACCACTTTGAATACATAATCAATCCTTTGATTATAATCGCCATATAAGTTTGACATTGTCACCACCCAATCAGATGCCCACTGAGATGAAGCCGCCGCTCAAAATCCACGAATTTAACCCGATCATAAAATACAATGATAAATATTCAGATTATTCGTGTGGATCTGGCACAATATGCAAGAAATGAAGCTTCGCATGGCATAATTATAATCACAGTATGAAATGTGGAGAATGGCTAAAAGGGATGATGGAGAATGGGAGATTCGAACCGGCAATTAGGGTTAGGGTTAGGGTTATAGGAAGCCAGTTAACGAAGAAGAAGATCAAAAAAAGTTTGGATTCAGTGAAACAGTAAATTTTCCTTTATTTATTTATTTTTTTGGGTTAAAAGGTGAAGGAGAAAGACGATCACTTCCCCATCAACGGTTTTTAGCTTCTAACGTTCTACCTATGGCTGTTCTTTTGTTTATGGCTTAAATATTTAAATAAATAAATAAAACTCTTGATAAAATCATGTAAAAATCAATTAAGTTTTTAATTAAAAATAATATTCAATTAAATCCTTCCAATTATGAATTCAACTCAAACAACCTTTCGAAATACAATGGTTAAAATATGATATTAGTCCCTATACTCTAATCAAGTTTGAGATTTTATCCATGAACTTAAAATGGTAAAAATAATTAGAGGACTTAATTTAAATATATTAAAAAAGTTTTATTAAATATTTAAATTAATACAATGTTAATGATCTTTTTATCAAAATATTTAATAAAAAAATTCATGGATATTTAAATAAGTTTTACAATTATTTTAAAACTAATACAAAATGTTAGAATATTTAAATTAAAAGTATATGAAATGAAATTTAAATATATTAAAAAAGTTTTATTAGATCTTAATATTTTAAAATATAATTAGTTAAAAATAAAACTGTCATTGTACGTTCAATTAATTTTAATTTAGAAAACTGTAGACTATATGGAATGAATATTTTTCTTAAAAATATGTATATACATTTGTCCAATTTATTTCCCAATTATAAATGAATAATATTTTCCATAATCTTTAAATTTTCGTAATATTTAATTATTTTAGTACATACGCATAATTTTCACGATTAACTTTATATCACATAATGTTATTAATGATAAAAGGATTTTTTTTTATTTTTTATCAAAATAATATTTTTATATGAAAATAATAAATATATGTAATGGTGCAACAATAATTTATTAATAAAATTTTATTTTAATTTGAATGTGTGGGACTATGATTAAGTAGAGTTTGTAAAAATTAAGATTGAGTGGGTAATCCATATTTTAGAAATCAAGAATATACTTATTTGAGAAGGTTTCCTTATTCCAAAATTTTTGATACAATCATAAAGGTTGCCAAAAGCCATCTTTAGTCAGTAATTTGGATTCAGTAATGTGGTTTTGAATAATTAATTTGGAAGTGGATAAGGATTGTTTGAATGACCAAATCTTTATTTACTCTCCCCACTATGGGATGATAAACAAATAAAAGTTAGCCACCTACACTTCCGCTATTTTCAACTAACCAAAATTATAACCAAGAGTGCAACCCTCCTACGTCTGCTCTCCCCTAACTTTTCATCTAAATATGTTTGATTAAACTATTTAGTATGTTTAAGTTTTCATCACTTAATTTCAAATAAATACAATTATTATTGAAATATTCAAAAGCTTTTATTTGAGTCGTTGAAATATTAAAATTATTGTTGTACGACTTTCTTTGTTCACACTGCCTACACCAATCAAAAGCTCTCCTTCTTGTTCTCATCTACAATTCATATTCTTTTTCATGAAACAGCTTTGAATGTCACTAATTTGCGGACCAAAATCCAAACAGTTTTTTTTCTCAATCTCCGACACCGATCATCAAATCGACTTGAATCTAATGTATATTATTCTGCTTGCTGATGAGTACTGGTCCATCATACCAATCGTTGAGTCATCATTTAGAGCTCGCTAGTCAAAAGAAAAAACATTAATAGTTCACCGACTTGAATGAAAACTTTCGAATATCTCATGATCATTTTGTAACTTTTTGAAGTTGAGTGATCAAAACGTAAACTTACTAATAGTATAATGATCAAAATGTAAACTTATTAATAATTTAATGACGTTGAGTATAATTTACCTAATAAAAAAACAAAATACATTCATGTTTGATAAATACTAGAATCTATATAACATAGAAATGCAGTACCAAAAAAAATGAACAAACTGAGAAGAGATTGTAGAGTGAGAAATGGTAATATGAGGAATGCAATGCATAAACCTGTCCTATACAATTTTCTCTTTATTCCAATATTGCCATGAAGTGGGAAGCTTTTTTAGCTTACACGATTAAAAATTCTGTGATGAAAACGCAACCAACTTTTTACATCACAAAAAGGAAAATTTTTAAACAAAAGAGAAAAATCTGAAAAACAAAGTAAAATCATAAAACTTGATTAGGGATCGGCTTCTGAATATTTAAGCACTTGCAGTTTGCACGACGGTCGCTTAGCGTCTGAAAAACAGATAATGTTATTGCAAGTGTAAGATGAAAAAAAAAGCAAAGAGCACCAGAAAGAAATGTTGAATTGGAAATTGAGGTTCTCTTTCAGTTACCTTGAACTGTTTCTGAAGGTCCTTGATGTAGTCCACAGCCAAATCTAACATGTCTGCTGTGTTTGTTTGCTGCCAAAATGGAACCCCAAAACAATCAATTTCCAAATCTAGAACTGCTAAGGGGAAAAGAAACAAACGAAACCAAACCTTGTCCATGTTTGGGACAAGCTCTTGTAGCTTTCGCATTCGTTCACTAATTCGGGTTCTTCTCACCTGAAATTAATTTACCCTTTATGATCCTCTCTAATGCAACTCAAAGTTACAATGATGTGTTCATGCATGTACACTAGTATGGGATGAAGGTATTCTTTACCCTTTCGGCAATGCTTCGAGGATGTGTAGCGCACCCACGCTTAGCTCTAATCTTACAAGGGACTGAATCTTGAAAGCTTAGAAACTTCTCCATGGCAGGCGTTTCATTCGACGTCTTCGGCAGACTCAAATGGTGAGACAATACATGAAGACGACTTCCACTATCACTGTTCTATTGATAAAGAAACAGACATAAACGAAAATTGATTAAGACAGCTCTAATCTTCATTTATCGGAGGAATTTAGAAAATCAATAGTCGAAGTTATGCAACCTCGATCATACCTGGTTGGCGGAAAAGAAGTTGGGGTCGTTATCTTGTGTCGTTTTCGAGCCAGAAAAGTTCTCTGGGAAGTTTGCAGAATCGTTCCAAGAACCGTATTGGTATCCAGTTCCGAGTTTAGCATCATCGCCAACTTCGGAAATCTGTGACAAGATGCCCAAGGATGAAGGTAGTCTTGATGAGAAGCTAATCTGATTCTTCAATCTGTTTGAACTTGAAGATGGACTTAGCTCTCCATTTGTATAGCTTCCCAAGCCTGCAATTTCACTGAAGCCATTTTCAGTATATTTTAATTTGCAATAAGTTTAATGATTATCAGCTTGATAGATCTATAATCCAACACCATATCTATTCAGCACAATCAAAATATCAACTTTAAAGGGTATAGGTCGCTATCCAATGTTAAATGATAAGAGAAAAACAAATATCTTCTTTTTCTTTTTTTTTTTAAAGGGACTGGTCTGTAACAACTAATCAAAATGTTCCAAAGCATTCAAAACCACAAGAAAAGAAGTTGGCAATCATAAATGGGGACAAAGAACAATACCAGTTTGGACAGCTAAGTTGGTAAATAGCCCTGGGGGCGAGCTGCTTTGCCTCAATAGGCTGGATGTAACCGGTTTCCCACAACGTGGATCCATTCCCAATAAGAGATATGAGGTATCCATCGCAGAGGAGGTTTGTCTGGGATAATGAGGGGGTAATCCAGGAAATGTCTGCCGGGAATTCGCGTGGTCAATAGTCGCCTCTGTCCCAGATTTATCCTGGCTTGGGTTCATGAATCTGTATATCAATCTGTCGGAGTGGGGACCGCCTTTGCTAAGGCCGGTATCAAGGCTTTCGCTGAAAGTAGCGAGAAGAGAACTGGGAGCAGAAAGGAAACGCAACAACTCCGAATTGGGTTGGCTGTTTTGGTTTTGACAACTTGGAGGGGTACTTGAATCCATCGCCAACTTCCTCTAGTTTTGCCCCTGTTTTACTTGTGAGAAGTTTTAAGCTAGAGAGGCATTGTACGTAGCAGAAGACAGTGCGGAAGGGGGAATTTAAGCATAAAAATTGCAGGAAGCAAAATTTGAGCTTGATTTGTAAGCAGAGTGGGATAAGATCTTGAAGAAGAAGCAAAGCCCAAGAAGTTGACAAGGGAAGGAGAAAAAAGAAAATAGAAGAGCGTTCCAGGGAAAAGGTGGAACTTGAAAGTTATACAAAGAGATGGACTTTTTGGTTAAAGAAGGGATTTTATGAGCAGAGAAAAAGGGAAAGAAGAAGAGGATGAGAGAGATATGGAGAATGAGGGCCAAAAAAGCAAGGAAGAGAGGGGGCGCTGAAAGTAGAAAAGCGAAACACAGAAACAAAGGAGAAGGAAGAAAGGCTGCGATATTTATCTGCTTTGCTTTGGTTTTGTGTTGAAATGAAAGCAGTCAATGTCAAAGGGCAAAAGTACAAGGAGAGGGAGAGTCATCAATGTAATCCATGGCTTCATTTCATGTCTTCCCTTTTTACACCTATGCCCTTTCTATTTTCTAAATAAATATTACTCTTCTTCTTCCAATTACAGCACTTGGTTAACATTTCAATTGCACTCAAAACATTTGTTTTACTTTTTAAATTTTAATTCTTTAAATTTTTAAATTTTAAAATACACCTCCAAGTTTTAAAATCGTTAAACTTATTAGTTTAACATTTTGAAATAATAAAAATTTACTCATTTGGTTGTAATTTAACTAAAAAAATAACATTGTAATGAACATAAATTTAACAAAACAATTTTAGTAATATTAACAGTTGGACCTAAATTTTAAAATTCGTAAAGTAAAATGAGTAAATTCTAAATTTATGAAAAGTATAAGGACTTATAACTTATTTTAACCTAAGAAGTCAAAGTTATTCATCTTTTGATTTTTGGTTCATCTGGTTCAATTACTTTAAAAATCAAAACAAATAATTAAGAGAAAATATTTGATACACTGTTAGTGAAATTTTTAAAATTCACAACTGGCAGAGTGATGACAAGTATCTTATAGAGAGTATGATAAAATATATAAAAGAAATGAGACACATAATAAATTTTTAAATCTACTTGTAAAATTAAAAAATAACATTATTGGTGTACCAAATAAATATGAACTAGAAGATGATAAAATTTCAAAATTTTTGTTATACATCACCAATTCCACCGTCCGTTTTCAACTCAACTTAAGGTTTTTAAAATCGGATAGGTAGTTAAATGAGTTAGATTACCGATTTTTGGTCTAATTAATTTTATTTAATGAATTATTAAAAATCATAAAAAAATATTTAAAAATATAGGAAATCGGTTCAACATGTTCTTAGCCCAATTTGTAGGTCAATGATCCAACTCTTTATTTTGGACAAGTACATTAGATGGATATTGGTTTTATTGGCTAATTTGATCCAATTTTTAAAAACAATGATTCAACCAGCCAATCTAATCTACTTCTGTAACCATACCGTAAATATATGCATGAATTCTCTTTCAAATATATTTTATGTTTAATCCCTACCATAGGCATTACCCAAATTTATTTATCATAGTCAAAATATATTCAAATTTTCAATCCAATTATCCTTTACATTGATTTAATCCTAATTCTAATTATTTAAAAGATATACACTTATAAATTCCTAAAAAAAATTAATAAAAACTAATGAAAATGAAATTATATGTTTATATTAAGATTAAAAAAACTGTTAAGTATAGTTCTTAGTATAAGAAAATACTTTTGCAATAAAATAAAAAAAGTGAGTGAAAAGAATTATAATTGAATTTTTTAAATAAAATTAGAGGTGAAGATAGGGTAATTTAATTTGAATTTGTGCTAAACAGGTGTCTAACAAAAGTTTTAATCAACATCATACAAATCTATAATTTTTTAATTGAGATTTATATTATGCTTTATTTTAATAAAAAAAAGTAAAAAATAAACTTTTTAAGTAAGTAGTTAAATTTTTAAAATTAAAAGATGAAAAATAATAATTTTAGAATGATTAATTAAACGTTTAATTTTACTTTTAAATGAATTGATATTAAAAAAAAAAAGTGTATAATGATATATTCCAAATCAGCAATTTTTTAAAGAACCAATTCTCAGTGTAATTCCCACCGTTTTGTCTAGGAAAATAAAAACCGTGTAATGACGTTGTCTTTAAATGATTCAGTGACGTATCATTTTCTCTTGTCCACTAATTTATCAGCATATGCTGAAAAAGAAATTAACAATATATGTTTTTTTAATTTATCCATTTACATTATTTTTCACTTACAAAGCACACTTTTAACTACATCAATTAAATACGCATTTTACAATATGGTTTTTCCTGAAAATTGACACATCAATTTTTCTAGTTAGAGGGTTAAATGTTAGTAATTTTCTCTTTGAGGACTCAATGATGAAATTACAATTATCTAACTATCTAACGAAAAAAAATTAATCTGTCAAAGAAATTAATTTAAAAAAAACTTAAAACAACATGTTTTAATAAAAAATATAAATGCGAGTAAGAAATGAATCAAACTTAGGATTCCATTACAAAATCACTAGTATTTAACCATTTAATCAAAAAAATTAATTTGCCAATGTTCAATGAAAACATACTCTATAGGATGTGTTTTCTTTTTTTTCTCAAAAAAAAGGTAAATTAATAAATTTAAAAAAACATATTTTTTCAGCATATATTGATAAATTAGCCTCTCTTATTATACTTTTCAAATAATATATTATTAGATTTTCAAATTCATAATAAGGTAAAAAGGTTATTTTAAGTAAAATTATAAAATTTTGATTAAAGTTTTAAAATTTTTATAGAGATTAGAGTCATAAGTTGAAATATCAATATATATGAATTCTTATTAATGTTATTTAAAAAAAATTACTGTTACGATAATATAATATAATATGTTTTATATATATGTATAAATATCTAGTATTCGGAGAATTTAAAGTTATTAAAGAATCTACGGTATAAATGTTTGACATGATAATTAGGTAGTTACCAAAAATAGAGTTGCTCACGGGAGTAACTACTTATGCACTGCAAAGGCCACTGACTACAACAATATTATCTCTAATATTTTGGGTAAAGCTACAAAAATTAGTAGGTTGATATATTAAAAATCAATCTTCAAGCTCTAAGTGCGTGTTTTTCAAAGTAATACTACATTCACCACATGGAAAATGAAATGTTTGTGTCTCGAGTTTTTATTTTTTCACCAACGTGTTTATAAGTGTGGATCAAGTTTACACCCCCTATCCATAAACGCAACGTGCATAAATTTGGTATTTCTCGAGTAAGGTTTGATTAAGGATGATAGAAGAGCGGGTAGATTATAAATATAAGTTTCCAAAATTTGATCTTTCGCCTATATATAAAAAAAAGCATACAAAATATTAAATTTCAATATAACAAGAAAATATTTAAATTAGACTACATTAAATATAAAAAAAATTTCTTACCATTTGTAACTAATCGACCGAAATATGTTTTTCATCCAAACAGATTAGAGATTATGTCATTGTTAATTTCGAAAAACATGAAATAAATTGTGATAGAGAAAATAATTTACGAAAATCTTAAGACAATTTTAATAAAAAAAAAAAAGAAAAGAGTTGACAGAGAAATTAAGATGGAATTGAGAGAAATTTGAGAATGTGAGAGAGTTGAGATTGAATTGAAAAAAAAAAAAGAAATGAGAGGGTTTATATAAAAAATAAAAAGTGACCGTTTGGGGGGCTGTTGGTTCCCACGTAGACCTGATCATAGGTCGGGCCACCTGGCCTAGCCCGAAGGCTCGGCCGAAATGTAGGAGGGTTTGGGCAAAAATATTGGCCCAAAAAATGGGCTTGGACAAAAAAATAAGGCCCGTTTAAAAAACGGGCTGAGCCTCGGGTAAGGTATTTTTGGCCCGAACCTAGCCCAGCCCTAATTCACTAAAAGACAAAAAAAAAAATCAGCTTTTTTTTTGTTTTTGAATGTTATTTTCTCCCTATGTTGCTACTATTTTATTGTTATTGTTTGGATATTGTATAAAACTTATTTTATTGTTAATTTTGTTATTATTTTAAAAGCATTTATTAATTTTGTTATTAATTTAGAGGCATTTGCTTATTAAATTATATTTATCTTAGTATTATTTAAGTCTACATATTTTTTAAAATTTATTTTTAAGTTTTCGGGAAATATTTATTTTGATGTATTATATATATTTAAAAATTATATAAAAATAAATAAAAATTAATACGGGCGGGCTAGGTCGGGCTCGAGTTTTAACATTTTTATTCGGGTCGGGCTTTGGTAAAATTTTAAGTCCATTTTTTGGGTCGGGCCAGGCTAGGGCCTAGTAATGGACCTAAAATTTTAGTTGAGCTTGAATCTGGCCTGGCCTAGCCCATGAGCACCTCTATGGCTATTTAAGGGGGTGATCGTTAGGGGAAGCGTTTACGTTATTTTAATTTGATCCCGTCATTTTACAAAAAATCAACCTAATTCAATAAATATTTTTGAAAAAAGGACATTTTTTTATGTATTTCAATTAATTAATTCACTATAATTTATATTATGTAAAATATAAACTCTTGTATTAATACACTTTAAAGTTCATTTTTTTAAAATTGTAAGAATTTATTTTGACTTAAAATAATTACAATTGATTAAAATATTTAGAAAAACTTGAATGATGTGAAAATAAAGAGAAATAGGAGTAAATATGGAAACATGTATATTCTACTCAAATAAGCTTAAATTCTTACTTAAAATAATAATTGATGTTAAGAGTAATAAAAAATGAATGTCAACCATCTAAATATGAATCTGTGACTCAATTAACCTTTATGATTAAATGAAATTAATACAGAAAGAGAAGAAGGGGAATGAATAGTGGAACAGAAACCACGGGGATAAGGCGGAAACCACGCGAAAATTGAAACTTATTGGGTCCGTGATTAGGCCTCCACTCACGTCACCCGTGACATCACTTAATCTACCGCCTTCTTTCCATTCATCTCATCTCCCACCCTTTTTTCTTTTATTATTATTTCTTTTTCGTACTGTCTCCAACCTATTTTGTTTTTTTCTCTACTTCACCTACTTCTCCATTTCTTTTTTGAAGTTACTATAAATATAGTTTTTAATGTTTCTTCTTTTAGTTCTAAAAAGAGTTAAAAAGTAATTTTTTAAAAATATCTTACTAAGCATTATAAGAAGTAAGTGGGTTCATAATTCAGTTTAAATTTAATTAACCGATTTAATTCTATTACTCAGTCCGTGATTGAATTTATTAATGATTTTTTTTAATTTCAATTATCGATTAATTCGACTCGAAATTAAGTAATTAATCGAAATAAATAATATACATTATATATATTGTTAATTTCAATTATTAATGTATTTATTTCTTTAAAATTTTACGTTTATAATTACATCAAACTAAAATTTATGTGTACAATTACACACTAAATTAAAGTTAATGTATAATTTCAAAATTTATCCCAAAAATATATACATCAATTTAGTAGAAAAAACTGCGCGAATTATAATTACAATAATCTAATAAATTACAAGATAATCTAATTATAAGTATAATTTAAAAGTTGAATTTTCGTAAGAAATCTGGATGTATATATTATGTTAAAAGTTTTTTTGAGTTAAAACCCATTCTCTTGAGCATCCGAGAATTCAAGAAGATATTAGACTATAATTCTAATAAATAGAAAATTCAAACGCTTTGTCATAGATCAATTACAAAATTTCTTAATTTTAAAAACATCGTATCACACTCCAAGTTTCTCCAAATGTAAAGATTTATTTTCTTTATTTCTCTCATCTTTTGTTTTAAGATAATAATTACTTTTACTTTAGCTTTGAAATTTTTAAAATTTGATCATTTAATATATAGTATAATGAATATAAAAGATGCGATTAGCTAAAATTTTAAATGTTAAATACTGTTAATAAAAATAATTAATACAGATTTTAAAAATAAATTTTCATTTTCAATCTCACCACTAATTTTAATATAATAACTAAATTATCCAATATCATTACAATAAGTAAGATCAATATCACTATTTTCAATCTCATCCTACGCCCATTTACATCTTCAAATAGTGCTCGACTCCCAACTGCTGCTGAGTCACCTAATTTGATTTTCTTATAGTCATTTTTAAACCCACGAGATGTACTATAATCGCATTTTACCCATCAATCACAAAACCAAAACCAAAACCAAAACCAAACAAACAAAATATCCCACAAACTGTTCACTATTTCTCACCTCACTATCCCTACATAAATGTCATTTTACATCTCTTTTCGTGATAACATGAATATAATGTGTGTATTAAACGAGTTTTATGCTCACATCATGTACAAGGTCAAATGAAAAGGTAATTTATTACGTCAATAAAAAAATCATAAATAAGCTTTAATTTGCATACAAATAGTTACAAGTTATATGCCCTAGAAATTCAATGGTAATACTTATTAGCAGTCAGAATCTGAAGCTAAAGCTTTGATTTACCTGGTTTACTTCCAGGCATCTGCAGCGCATCATAATGACCAAAACCATGGTAGAGAACTCTGATTGGATTTTCAGTACCATATTCTTGGCCATACTCAGCAATGGCAATCAAGCCACCAGCATCCCTGTCATACATGTAGACCGTGATCGGCATCCTGCCAGATGCCATCATCAAGTTAACAGTACATTTATACATTATTTGATTTATAAAAGGAAAGAGGGAAAGAAGCCATGCTCAATAAAATACACAAAACAAAGACTTACTGGAGAACATGTGAAGCCATGAACAGTTCAGGTTCACCTCCCCACACATGTGGCTTCCTTATATGTGATACATAGGTATCGAAATCTCCTTCAACAAACCTGTTGGCATTATTAATCAGATACATGTTTAAAAGAAATGTTTTTTAACCCAAATCATGAAATGTCTTCTTCATAAAGGTGAATGTCGTATGTTTTTGCCCAAGGTGAATGACAAAGTATTTTTATTTTCATGTAGAGAACGAATTCTTGCATCCTCTTTAGTGGAACCTTCTTGGATACTATATTTAAATTTGGTAGGAAAAGTTGTAAAACTGAAAAAGAAAATCATTAAAACACTAGGGAGTTCTGACTTAAAAATGAACAAGTTGCCTACATGACTCCTCCATCGAAGTCTTTCTTTCCTTTCATAGAATTTAACAATAGGTGGAACTTTGGAAGTTTCTTCTGGCAAAAAAATAGCAGCCAGAAAAAGTGACAAAGAAATGAGTCTAAAAGCTGACAAAACCAAACAGGCTTACCATTCCGTTTCTTTTCTTCGTTTGATGAATTCATCTGCAACCTGAAAAATTACACATTGCAGAGAAGGCAACACTAGATTATGCATCAAATATCCATATATCAAACAAACCAGCATCGAATTTGATTCAGTAAATTTTTTTATAAGAAGGTCAGGAAAATCTGCAAACTTAGCAATCGCAAGTTATAAAAAGGGATATGCATAGTATATAATCAAGAAACCAATCAGAAGGAAAGATGCCTTTTTAATAAGAACAACACCAAAAAAAAGAGTTTATGGAAGCAGAGATTAAGAATGTACTTTAGCTCTTAAGTCATCTGCCAGTTCTCTCTGAACTTGCTCACTTGGAGCTGATTTCCCAGATCTTAAACAAGCTCCATGAGCCACAGACCGAAACATACATCTTCCATCTCCAGGTATTCCTGCATATGATTTAAGACTTAGGGAAGTGATTGAACTGATACCACCAGTTGAAATTTGATAACTGTGAGCAAGTACTTTCTGACCAGGCTGCATAACGACTAGGGTAAAATTTGCCACTCACCAATAACAGAATAATCGGTATAGACCTTTTTCCCATGAGAGAATTGAGCATGAGAAGGATCATGCTCATCTTCCTTTCCCTGCTTTGCCCCACCAGCTTCTGAATGTACTGGTTCAGAACTCGAATAACAAATTAACAAACCAAAAGCTAAGCCAGCAGATACAGAACCTGGAGGCCAGGATTGAGATCCTCCAATGCATTTGAATTTTTGAAATGTTCCACGTTTGGGCAGCAAAAGGCTCATTTTCATACTTTGACCGGGCCAAGAAATTTCAAGCTGTCTTTTCAGTTTTTCTTTATTACTAATTGATTCGTTAATTGTTAGAGACTGGAATTTGCCACTTCGCCTAGATGAGCGGAAGCAGCCTGCTTGGAATTCTTGGCAGCCAACAGACGTTGTATTGGAAACAGAAAGACCAGTATATTTCACCTTGGTTCCAGAGTATAAACAATAGCAGCAGGAACTGGATGGTCCGCAGGAAATGATGCCGCGGAGACTGGTGCTCATCCGTCCCCTCAAGTGGACAACATTCTTAACACATGTGCTGATGGGAGAACAAACCATCATGTTGGCGAAACCTGATACACAAGCACAGTACAGAGAGCTTAATGCACAATAACCCAAAGGAATAAATGTCAAAATTATGTAACCAAACAATTAGTCAACTTAAAAAACAATCATCAATTTGAAAAAATCAAGTTGCATTTTTTTCCCATTGTGTATAATTCAATTTACAGAGATTATACGCAAGTATCGGCCAAATTATGGAATAACCATACTCAAAACATCATGCATGAGTATAAGTAGGTTAAATACTACATTTCAGTACCTTGACTTGCAAATTTTATACTTTGCAGTTGGGCAAAATGGTTTTTTCAGTAGTAAATAGTATCATTGATACCCATTACTTCATGAAAAACAGTTTCTCAGAACTGGACCTATGGTGAGAAAGGCAATAGCATAATGCATGTCATACTACTCCAAATGGGGTCCCAAATGCTAATGTTTCCCACCTCGTACTTAACATATCACAAGAACATATATTCTTATGATGATACACATAAAGTCAGTATAAGAGTTATCTTATTACATACAGACAAAAAAAATTCTCTTGAATAAAATAATAAGTTTCAGATTTAGGTTAGCTCAATTGTTGATTCCTGACCTCATAATCGGCCATATTTTTCATGACAACCTGATCGGTCCAAGCCAAAGAACAAACTAGGTTGACTGCTGAATTAGGAATGTTCAATTCTCAAATTGAAACTCTGAACAAGGTTAGCTTTAAATTTCATGTCAACCTGAGAACCCTGGCCAAAAATCAGATTAGGTTCATTGTTTGTCAACTCAAGATTCATTTTGCACCATTCAATTCCATGAAAAATTGAATAAAGAAAATTCCCCCCCCGACACACACACACACACACACACAAAAAGATTACTAAGAAAAAGTTAAGATCTGAAGCAATTAGGAAAACATTAGAATGATCATGCCATTTTTTATCGAATCCCTAAAAACTTTGGAACCACTTCTGAATACTACTCATCCTTTTGCCATATTCATATACTAATGGGTTTCTTACTTAAAGCAATACTCTATAGCATCTTATTGAAACAAGAAGAAACTAGACCCTTATGATTCTATTATTATTACTAATGCTGATTCTGTATTGCAGATACAAAAGCAGTCATATCATCAGTTCATCACCAAACCAACTAACCCATCTGTTTTGGAAATTAGAACCCTCTTATCCAATGCTATAACTAAAAAGCCAATGTTAAAACTCATAAAGTTAATTGTAACAACAATAAAGAGCATAAATGTTCAAAAAACAAAAACAAAAAAAAACAGGGAGACAAAATTAAATAAATAAAAAGTGCCCTAATAATAAAAAACGAAAGAAAATTCTGAAAAAGAGAGAGAGAGATGAATATGAAAAGAGAAAGGGAGAAAGCAAACCTGATGGGATGAGAAAATGGAAAATGATAGTTTAAGAAAATGGAAGAAAATAGGGGCGAAAAAGGGAAGGATTAGAAGAGTAGATGAAAAGAAAGGGTTAAAGGGTTGGATTATGGAAAGAGAAAAGAATCATCAGGAAAGAAAGAATTACCTCGAAATCACACCAAAAAGGTTCAGTTGGGAGGACAAGCAATGGATTTTAGTTTCCCCTCTTTCTAAAACTTGTTCTAATAATTCATTAGCCCTTTTAGGCGTATCGGAGAAGTTAGCTTCTTGCTCCCTCTTCTCTTTCTTTGTGTTCTTACATAGAAAACAGTGTACTGTTTTTACTTCTGGAACAACCGTTTTCATCATGTTCCAAACCGGAGTCATCTGCACGGCGTCGTTCCGTATCGCTTTCGCTGCTTATTTTGAATAGAAACAGCTTGAAGTTTTATGAGGGTTAAAATATGTAATAGGTCTCTATACTCTAAAATTTTAAAATTTAGTCCCTATACTTTTATTTCCAGAGATTTAGTCTCTCTACCTTTTAGATTTCAAAATTTAAGTTCAATTGTTAATATTTTTAATTCTTTTTCTAATTTATTAGTGTGACATTTTAAAATTAAAAAAAAACCTCGTTTAGCAGCAATGTAACTAGAAAATAACATTAATAAACTTAAATTTAACAAAATTAATTTTAACAGAATTAACAGGTGGACCTGAATTTTGAAATTTGAAAAGTAGAATGACTAAATTCTTAAAAATAAAAGTACAATGGCTAAATTATAAATTTACAAAGAGTACAAGGACTTATGGAATATTTTAATCTTTTATTAATTGTTTAATAGTCGATGTAATTGCATAAATTATGAATTTAGCCATTATACTTTAATTTAATCAAATTTAGTGTTTTTACTTTAAAATTCTTGAAGTTTCAATTCCGATAACATTAATTATTAAATTCATTAAGTTAAATTTTACTATTTTAATTTTTTAAGTGATGTTTTTCACTTTAACTCCAATAGTTTCATGTCCTTTTTTGAAGTACTGATTACTTCTAGGTGGTGTTTTTCTGAATGGATTTGATTTTTTCATCCATGGGTAATTCATCTTTTGTCTGCCATAGCTTCATTGAAGTTTAGTAGCTCACTATCTATAAAAGGCAAAACAAATCATTCATAGCTTTAGTAGCAATACAAATCATAGACACCTCTCATTTTTCAAGGTCTTTCACTCTAGCTTTCTTCAACATGGATAGGAGAAGGTGAAGATAGAGGGATCAGGTCTTGCATTAATGTCATGGTCTTATGTTCTTCAAAATAAGTAAAGAAATCGTAATTATGTTTTTCTTATGCCTCTCAATTCCAACTTACTCATTTCTCGAACTCAACATATTCACATACACTAATTTTTTCATTATTTTAGTTAAGCTAACATCTCGTTACACTCTACTCTAGTTTATTCCTTAATTTATTTGTCACTTGAGTTAATTATGAATTAAAAAAAAGTTAGTTATGATTAGACCCGTTCATGGTTAGACCACCCAGTTTGGCCTGAAGGTATGTTCGAAAAGTAAGAGGTTTTTGGCAAAAATATAGGCACGAAAAATGAGTTTGGGTAAAAAACAAACGAAACGAGTCCCGTTTAAGGCTTTTTTGGCAGCAAACCCTGCCTAGCTCGAATTAGCAAAAAGAAAAAAATGCTATTTTATTATTTTTTTTTGTTGTTGTTTTGTTTCTATTTTTTTGTTGTTTTCTCACCGTTTTGCTACAATTTCACTATTATGTTATTACTATTTTGTTGTTATTGTTTGGATATTGTATAACTCTTATTTCAGTATTAATTTCGTTACTATTTTAGAGTGATTTGTTTATTAAGTTACAGGTTTCTTGACTGTTATTTAAATATAAATATTTTTTAAATTTATTTTCAATTTATTAGAAAACATTTATTTTAATCTTTTTAGTATTTTTGATGTATTATATATTTTTTAAAAAATATATATAAATAATTCAGGCGAGTAGAGCTGGGCCCGAGCCTAGCAAATAGGCTTAGAATTTTAATAATGTTCGACCTAAACTTAGCTCGACCCAGCTTATGGAGATATCTAATTATGATCTAAGCTCAATGAAGTTTAACTAGAAGTTTTGAATCCAACCTTGTAATTGAGGATCAAGCATGAAGATGAAAACTCCATTATTATATTTAGGGAGTTGTGATGTAGTTTTTGTTTTACATTTATTCAATTGGATTTGAAGCATGGATTTTATTGACGTGTAGATAAGAAATGATTGTTTATTCTAAATCTCCATTAATCTTTTGCTCATAATTTATATAGATACTCTATAGTTTATTTATACGTTTTAGATGTTATGACTGAAAAAGACCACTAGAGACAATGTTAGCGTCGGTACTGGCTAACCACTAGAGACAATATTAATGTCGATACTGGCTAAGGCTATGAAAAGGAGAAATGAGAAAAAGAAGTGGAAAAATAAGGAGATAAAGAAAAGAAAAAGAAAAAGAATTAAGACTAACTGTAAAATTAATATTAAAATTTTTATTTGAAATGATGATATTAATGTACCATATCAATTTAGTTTTACATCCTTAATACCTACATGGTCAACAGCTATAACATAGTAAATTGACAATATTAGTGACCTTAAAATAAATTTTAAAATTTTAATTATCAAAATATAAACTTACTTAAACATAAATTATCTATTTTGCAATTTATTCAGCAATTTATAATATTATCTCATTTTGAGGAAGCCGAAAAAGGAAAGGCACCCTCCCACGCTGAAAAGTGAAAATAAAAGACCATCCGTGTTCCATGATCCATTTATTCCACATTCACTCAGTTCAAATAAAGTAAAAAACCCTGTAAAACAAAGGGTTTTTCTTTTTCTTTTCTTTTTTTTTCTCTCTGAAGGAAAAAGAAGAAGAATAAAAGGCAGCTAATCAGAGCTTTAACATTGTTGGGGGAAAATGGCTTGGGATTTAATTTTCTGGGTTGTCTGTTTCTTCATCAACATTGCTCTTCTTGCTTCATCCTTTTATCAGGTAATAATACTCTTCTCTCCTCTTTTCTTTCTTTCTTTGTTTTTTAATCTTCTCTAATTTTGTTTTGGCACAGTTGTTATCATTATCAGATCTTGAGGCTGATCATCTGAATCCTTTCGAAGCTTCGACTCGGATTAATTCGATTGTTCTCCCGGAGTTCCTTTTGCAAGGATTTCTCTGCATTTCTTTCCTGCTCACCTGGCATTGGTTCATGTTTCTTTTCACTCTTCCTATTGCTGCTTATCATCTCATGTTGTAAGTTCCTTTACTTACTCCCTAAATAAACTATGCATTTAAGTTTACTCTGATTATTCTACAATGGCATCCCCCCCCCCCCCTTTTTCTTTGCTCTGTTAGGTTTGAATCAGGTCAAATATTTTAGACTTTATAGGTCGAGACCGATGATGGTGTAGATATACAAGAACAAGATTTGAATCTTGCTAGGAGCTTGGTTTTAAATTTTAATTTTGGACTTTGACTTGGATCTTTGCCCCGAGGTTTTCTGTGCTTTCAAAACTGTTAGTATTATATTTAGAAAGTTGTTCAAAAGATTCTATCACCATTTCAGAGAGACAGATGTGTATAGTTGTGTTAAAGGAAATTCTTCAAGCAAGAAATCTTTTAAGTTAAAAGTTTTGTTTTGAAATGCAAACTCTAGGCAATGCTTGCATCGTGGATCCTTATAATCGATTGAAAAATGAAGTCGACAATTGAATCAACTAACTTTCCTTTTAATAAAGTTACTTTTGAACTAATTTCTGCATTCAATTTGTGACAGCATAATGTTTTATTTATAATTGATGTTTCAGGTACTTGAATCGGAAGCATCTTCTTGATGTCACTGAGATTTTCAGAGATCTTAATACTGAGAAGAAATATCGTTTTATCAAGTTGGCCGTTTACTTATTGCTCTTCACTGTAGTTTTGTTCAGGTTATTTCGGAACTTAAGCAATACTTTGTTTTTGATTCACTCCTATATTTAGCACTATTATTTCTGCACTGCCATGTACTTATTGCATGATTCAGTCTTTCTAATTAAGCTTTTCCCTCTTTGTTGGGTGTAGACTCCTTTCTGCAAGCATATTCTTTTTCTTCGCATGGAAGTTTGAAGAATTAGACATTCGAACCTCTCTTTTCTACTAGTATTTTAGGAACCCTTTGGTTAGTCCTCTTGTCATAATTCAGCACATGCATGTACCGTTTCTCTGTTGTTGAAGTAGATTGCATGCATAACCTGGCTAGTTTACTGTTGTATTATGCAAAATAGCTTCCAATGTGTCCAAATTTTAATATTAACTTGCGTATTGGATTTGTGATATTTGATTTATTTTTCTTCAACTTTTGACTGTTTAAGATTCAAGAATTTCATTTTCAAAAACTGAAACTCCCTCACCAGGGATATGTTATTAGTTAAGTTATGGCATACTTGCAAACAAATCTATTTCTATATGTATTTGAATATTCTATTTCCATTAAGAGATTATAATTCTATATGTATGAAAGATTCAATTTCCATCAATAGGTGTTACGTGTCTTTGGACCCAACCTGTCTTTGTTAGCTATACATGATGTATCTTGTGAGAACTGCGAAGTATTCAAAAGTAATGCAAGCTTCATTTGTTTATATTTTCTCCTAGCGGAATTATCGTATTTTCTAGTGTAAACTAGTGGAATTAAGTAATTTCTTTCAGTACCCTACAGCTAGGAGGATGTCACAATTAAGCAGTGATAAAAATGCTGGTGTGTCTTTCATTCAGAGGTGTTTAGAGAGATGCATGCATGTTCATAATGGAGACAAGTTAGCTCTTTCTTTAATTGATGTGAAGATACTGTAGTTCTGTTGTTTGCTGCCTTGGAATATACACATCCTGGAAATTATATTTCTTTCTGTCTATATAGTTTTCTTTCGTAATTAGTTTCTTTTTGCCTTCTTGAAATTTCTATTCGATTTCTCTGTTTCCCTATGCATGTTATGCATGCTGAAAATAACCTCCAATTTGCAGGCTAGTGACGTCTGCGTTCAACTCTTTACACGATGAAGTTGATGTGCATGCATTTTGATTAATTGGCAGTGTGGTAGTTGGTATTTGGAAGTCTGTGTGTTGAAAGTGAAACCTAGCTAACTGGAGTAGATGTATCAAAAGTTGATAGTTTGATTAGTTTACTGAATGGGTTTTTACTGGGGCTGATTGATGCAAAGTGGAGGTTCCCTAGACAAAATTTCCAAGTTTTGAAGAATCAAGTGAAAGGAGTGTTATCTTCCTAAAGAAATGATTGAATCAAGTATGCTTTTTTTTCTTGAAGTTCCTTCTAATATATTGAACTGATTGATGATCCGTTTATATTTTTGCTGTCATGGGCACATGTATTTCCTTCCTCAACTTCTGTTTTTCTTTTCTAGATTAGACCTTAGGCTTGAATTTTTACAGCGCTGTTACCTTCAATTTCATTCAATTTTGGTATTTTCTGTAGCTTTTTAAAATATTCGTCTTTGAGCCAATTGAGCTTCTGTTGACACTGTTGTGGTTACAACAATAAGGAGGATGTAGGTACCGGCATACTGATTTTATCATAAAATATAAAAAAACAAAAATTATAAATTTCACAATTGAATTTTAAAAAAATTATTAGCTAAATTTTTATCTCACCCTGGGTGAGTTGGAATCCGAAAGAGGCCCTAGACAAATTCGCATGGCTTGGATCAGTACACTTGACCGTATCGAGTTTTAATAACAGATTTGGTTTAGAATTCGATTTAAATAATGATTTTTTAATTATAAAAATGTAAGTTGATATTTTTTATATTTTATTAATATATTAAAAATAAAATAACTAATGTCAACTGTCCCTTACTGTTAAATTTTATTATTGCTAAAGTGGTAATTAAGTTTTTCCCTTAAAAATGTACTCAATTTAAGTTTTTTTTATCTTTGATTGTTACAGTGTGGACGTGGCACTCCATGTCAGTCATGGTTATTAATGTAGTACTGTAAGGTTATTTGGCACATAAAAAAAAAAAGTAAAAAGAATTTTTATTTTATTTTATGTTTTATTGGAATCAACTTAGATAAGTTATTGTCCACATTGATTCATTTCAAAACTTAAATTTTTTTTAAAATTAAAAATTAATATATATTTTATTAAATTATAACTTTGTAAACACATTATTAAAATTTATAAAAATATTAAATAAAAATAAAATTTTCAAAATAATAAAAACTATTTAAAAATTAAATCCAAAATGAAACAGGATACGTGGTTGTCCACATTCATTATCATTATGGACATAATGAAGATAATTTTTCTAAATTATATAAAATTTCAAAAATATTAAAAGTTATTTTCTTTATAAATAGATACATTTTAAGAAATATAAAAAATAAAAAAATATATATATATAAATAAATTTTTTTTTTCAATCTTTATACAAGGACATATGGTCATGACAAATCCATCTCATGTTTACATTGATCTTGATCATGTGCTTTGATAAACATGTCAAATTGCATATTTTTTGTGCTTAATTTGGTTTATTGATGAACTGAACCCTGCTAATTAAGTGTTTTATGATTTAATTCTTGTCGTGGATGCAATTGATCAAAAGCAAGTTTGAAAAGGGCCAAATTAGAAGAAAATTATTGGAATAGGCCAAAGCGAAAAAATGGAGCAAGCCAAGGAATAGTCATAAATTTGACTTTGTAAAAAGCCAAAAATAGGAAATTCTATTTTAAGTTTATTTTAATTTTATTTAATTTTAATTATTATTATTTTAGATTTTATATTAATTTTCTTAAGCTATTTTTAGTAAACCCTATCTATATAAATGGGGGTTTTAGTTTTTAGGAAATCATCCATTATTCAATTGTCTTTACATTCCTATTTCACTTTGGAATTCCATTATCCACCTTGTTTTTCTTTTTCTTAATTCAATTGAGCATTAGATTATTCTGTCTTCTTTTTACAAAATTTGTCTAATTCTCTTTACAAATATTTTTCCTATCCATTTCCACTACCTTTTTCATATAATTTCTATCATTTCCATAACCTTCAAGCATGATTAAATTCATGTCACACTAAACCCCTTTCAGCTTTAAGCCGGTGTTAACCCCATAAAAGACTCGTGAGTTACGAACTCGAGCCGTTTAACTCTCAATTTTCGATATTTATTATTTCTCCGGATTAAGAGTATGACTTCGTCAACTCACAAAGTCGAGACAACGCTAAGTCAAAAAAGACGTCGTTTGAGTTAGTGTGGCTAGACGTACAGTTGGAATTCCGAAAGGATCGATTGTCTAATTGGTTTTCCGTGAACATATTGGCGTGCCAAGTGGGGATTGCTGTTTGGTTCCGTCAAGGGAAGTAGTGACCGGATTTAAATGTCCCAATGTTTGAGGGCATTGGTTCGAGCTAGGCTCTTCTAGAACGCAAAGTCACGAGTTCTAAATCACGCGAACGCTTTCGTAGGTTGTTCGATCAAGTAAGGGTTAGTTATAGGGCGCCCATAACTAATTTACACAAGGAAGAGTTGGTGTCCGAGGCGTCCTTGGTAGCTATAACTAGCTTATTGGAAAAGAGGAGTTCACCCAATTTCGAGGATAGGGTCAAAGACGGAAAAACCCGTGCTTGAAGCTGAGCTAAGTTTTATTGATTTTCCTTTAAATTATTTCGTTATTTATTTTTATTCCATCTTTACTTTTTACTTTTTACGTTTTCTTGTATTTATTTCGATTTCATATTTTATTCCCCAAACGTCGCGGGCACGACATAACCGCCTGATACTTAATCTGGTCAAGAAACAAACAATTTTCGCATCGATCTACGTGGGATCGACCCTACTCCCTATAACGCTTTAATTTACAAATTAGATGTAGGTTTATATTGGTGGAATCGACCCATCGCTTTTGGCGCCGCTGTCGGGACCGCAACACTTACAATTGTTTAAATCGCCTTCATGACCGATCTTCATCGGAGATCTCGAATACGACCCGAGATCGAGAAATCAGCCACGAGCACGCATTTAAAAGAGACGAAGCTCTTAAACGTGCAAATAAAGCAGAACTGAGCTAGGACAAGGGATCCTAGAGTCCGACGTTGAAAAGTTGAGCAAAGTAATTCGTGCAGAGGCAATTCGACGTGGGAAGCAAGTCAAAGAGGTTGAACCTGAGACCGAATAACTCTTTGAAACAAAAGGCAACCTCGGTGAACCAGAAAGGATGGCAAATCGAACTATTCGTCAACTAGCCGCTGCTCCCAACGAGCAAACACCGTTATGCATCAACTACCCAGCCAGAGGAACTCCTTTCGAATTGAAGTCGGGCTTGATTCACCTTTTGCCTACTTTTCGAGGCTTGAAGAACGAAAATCCACACATTCACTTGAGAGAATTTCATATGGTCTGCTCAAGCATGAAACCCCAGGGAGTACCCGAAGATGAAATTAAACTTCGGGCCTTTCCTTTTTCTTTAGTTGATACAGCAAAAGAATGGTTATTTTACTTACCCCCCGATTCTATCACAACATGGGATGACTTATCTCGTGTATTTCTTGACAAGTTCTTCCCAGCGTCATGAGCAGCTGAGCTTAGGAGGGACATAGTGGGAATTCGCCAAATGGAGAGTGAATCGCTCTACGACTATTGGGAGCGGTACAAAAAACTGTGTGCAAGTTGTCCTCAACATGGGTTGACCGAGCAATCACTTCTTCAATATTTCTACGAGGGTTTGCTCCCTATGGAAATGAGGATGATTGACGCTGCTAGTGGAGGGGCGCTTGTCAATATGACCCCTCAAAGGGCAAGAGAATTAATATCTACCATGGCGGTAAATTCTCAACAGTACCGGCCAAATTCGGAACCGAAAAGACGGGTTAATGGGTAAACGTTTCATCTTTAGAAGATAAATTGGATAAGCTTACGAATGTTGTTCAATCATTGCTTACAGAAAAGAAGAGCCTGACCCAACTATATGGAATTTGTACTACGTCTGAACACCCGACAGATTTGTACCCAATCCTTAACGATAATTCAATGGCACATGTTAATGCTGTCGGAGGTTTTCCTGGACCTTCGCAAAGACGCTATGATCCTTTCTCTAACACCTACAATCTCGGGTGGAAGGATCATCCCAACTTGAATTACGAAGCTAATCCCGGATATAATCCATCATACCAACCGAGACCTCTGCAACCACCACAACAACTACACAAGCCGACCACATCCCTAGAAGTCATGCTTGTGGAAAGACTTGCGCCGATCATCGCAAAAATATCAACAGAGGACAGACGCATCAATACAAGAGTTAACTAATCAAGTTAGTAAACTCTCGATGGCAGTTAATCGTTTGGAGTCTCAAGGTAAATTACCATCCCAAACTGAGCCAAATCCTCGACACAATGTAAGTGCTATAACGTTGAGGAGCGGGAAGGTTTTGGAGCCCATACTTGGCACTAGTCGCGCCCACAACGCTGGTCGAAATGAGAAGAAACTTGACACAAAAGCTCCAGCAGAGTCAGCACCACAAAAGTCGTTTGCAGTACCACCTCCGTTTCCCGGACGACTTGTCCAATGTAAGAAGGAGCAAGACGAGAAGGAGATCATTGACACCTTCCGAAAGGTAGAAATCAACATACCTCTTCTTGATGTATTAAGCAGATCCCACGATACGCAAAATTCCTAAAAGAGTTATGCACAAGCAAAAGGAAACTCCTGGGCAATGAAAAGATAAGTGTCGGAGAGAATGTCTCTGCCAAATGTAAGGACCAAGGTATGTTTTTCATATCTTGTAAAATAAGTAGTGTCGGTATTAAAAAAGCAATGTGTGACTTAGGCGCATCAATTAATTTTATGCCTTTGTCAGTTTAGAAACTACTTAACGCGGGTCCTTTAAAGGAAACAGGTGTGATTATTCAGCTTGCAGATAGATCCGTAGTGCATCCGGAAGGAGTGCTGGAGGATGTTCTTATTAAGGTAAACGAGCTGATATTTCCTGCAGACTTCTACATCATCGACATGAAGGATGACAACTCGGTCAATTCGTCTGAGATACTTCTTGGGAGACCGTTCTTAAGTACCGCACGAACAAAAATTGATGTTTGGAATGGAATACTTACCATGGAATTTGACAGTAAAGTGGTTAAGTTTAATGTTTATGAGGATATGGGACATCCCAATAATAAGTTACAAATTGTGCCTTGCAGGAATGTAGATCTCAATGTTAAGCAAGAGGAATTATCGATGATAAAAAAACCAATACGTGAAGCTGTCATGAAAGCCTCAGAATTAAAGATAAAACCGTTTCCAGAATATACAATGATTTCGATAGAGAAGAATGAAAACTTGGACGAAGAAGGTCAAAGACAGCTCAATTCCCTAATGATAAGGGAGTCTAGGAAGGGCTTCAAAGATAATGGGCAAAGGTCGAAACTTTTCTGTAAGAACATCCAAGTACACGAGATGGAAAAATTAAGTCTCAATGTGCCAAACGGATAACATTCATGGTCGTCAAGCTAACGACGTAAAAAAAGCGCTTTTTGGGAGGCAACCCAAATTTATTTTCATTTATTTTTAGTTTAAATAAATTAGGATGTAAATAAATAAATTATTTCCTATTTAACTTAGTCAATTTGATGCTTTCAGGAATAGTATGGAGTCATTAATTTTCAAAAAAACGAGTACTGATGGAGGCGTGGGCACGACTTGCTGATGGTAAAAAAAAAAAACCCATCATCCACTAAAATTCCTACCCAAACCCATTTACCACATACCCAAACACCAAACCCAATTTTCATTTTCTTCAAACCCAAATAAACCACCCCAACTACCCACCCAACAACCCACTATCCATCAACCCAATACCTATATAAACCCAATATCTATGATTGGCCCAATAACCAACACCATACCCAATTACCCCACCCAATCTAAAATTACCCAATTAAAAAAATAATAACAAAAATAAAAATTAAACACTCAAAATCCCTAATTTCCCAAATTCTTCTCATCTTCTTCATCTTCACTCAAACAAAACCCAACCCCAATCACCAACACCATACCCAATTACCCCACCCAATCTAAAATTACCCAATTAAAAAAACAATAACAAAAATAAAAATTAAACACTCAAAATCCCTAATTTCCCAAATTCTTCTCATCTTCTTCATCTTCACTCAAACAAAACCCAACCCCAATCACCCTAGCCACCGTCGACCACCGCCGTCACTCCTTTCCCAGCCAATCATCACCATCGTTGCACCTCTCCACACCCCACCTCGCGCCGCGCCACCGTCGACCTCGTTCCGCGCCACCGTCGACCACGCACCCACGCCACCTCCACCTCCACTTTCTTTTCTTTTCCTCTCCAACTTACCCATGTCGTCCGACGCTTTTTCCACCGCCGAACCATAGCAGCACCCGTCTTCAACGACCACGTCGCATTATCGTCGCCGACCAGATCCCCCACCGCCGTGCGCCGCCGCACATTGCCCCCTAACCCCTATTTTTTTCTTATTTTTCTTTTTCTTCTGTTTGAACACCCAACTATCACTCATCATCAAAATCGACACCCCCATCATCACCATCTAAAAAAATCAGCCAAAAACGCACCACCCGTCTTCGCCGCTACCGTCGCAGTTGTCCTCACTGCCGTGCGCCGTCGCAACCTTCTGAAACGTCAATTTTGGACACTACAACCGAGACCATAGTTCGCACTCGCAAACAAACGGCTGATAACATACCGGTTTTACTCAACCGAAATAGGCATCGTTTCTCCGCGCCTCCTGTCGTTGAGTTAGCTGACGACGAACCTCTCCCACCTCCTCCGCGACGAACGGCCGCGCAACCAAGAGCCCGCCGACAATGAAGTCTAACTCTGACTGACACAAGCACTTCGGGCAGTCTAGAGGAAATCGAAACTTCTAACGTCTATGTCGAGCCTATTCTGACCGTCGTTGAACAAGTCTCTTAACGCCAAACCCGAAGTCATCGACGATCGACACGTGAGCTATCGACGCCCCCGCACAGCAGTACTGAAGCTGCTGAACGAAATCCCCTACCCGACTCGCCTAACGAGCACGTTCGACCACCCCGAGCAAATCAACGCAACAGACGAAGTCGAGCAAATGTTATTCCTACAGATAGTCGTTTGTGAGGATTTCTAGAGTTTTCGACATCGGAACAGCAAACACGATACAACGCCATCCGACAACGCTTGCTTCCGGTCTGTAAGCAAATCGATTTTCCTACCGCTTGAACTTCTAGATATGCATGATGCAGTGCTCTATTATTTTGATGCTATTGGTTGGACTTTATTTGCTAATATTACTTGTGATGCATATTATGAATTAGTCTATGAGTTTTATACCACATTTAGCTTCAATATAAATGCATTGCAAACTGTTGAAACACAAAATATAGTGTGCTTTCGGTTGCTTGGAAAAGACTTTCGGATGTCTGTTTCAGAATTTAACATTGCCATGGGTTTCATCGACCCTAATGACATTCAATCCAATGCCTATCATTTTGCTCTTTTAGATGTTCCCAATGACTTCGATGCTCAGCATGCTTATCGTGTTTTAACTAATTCTGACCAACTTTATAATCCGAAGACCACAAAAGATTTATGGGTGCATGAGCTCGCTTTAAAATACATACACCGATTTTTAGCATTTTGTTTTTCGTAGAAATGACTCTCTCACTTTCTTTTGACTAAAACTCAATCGTTTCTTTTGTGATGCATGCATTCGGGTTTCAAAGTTAATTTAGGATATTGGTTTGCACGAAATTTTCATGCTGTTTTGAGTTACAATCGTCCACTTAGACTTGGATCATTTATTTCAAATTCATCTTCTCGACTTTTTGAGTATGAACTTGACTTCGCGACCTTCACATGTACATATCGTATGGACCACCTAGATAAACATTGTTTGGATTCTATAGGATTGCTTGCCGGTACCCCTACTTCGTGTTATTTTGTTCCTCCAGGTACACGGGCTGCTCGAGAAAATAGAGTTTTTCGCAAACATCCACACACTAATACAAGAGAGCAAGAGGAACACCCTTTAACTGTGGAGGCCCATTTAAGTCGAATCGAAGCTAGACTTGAAACAATGGAAGCTCAAGTCGCCACCATCCTCAATATCCTGCAAAGTCGCGACTCTCAACACCAATGATCTCATTACAATACACGGGGAGTGTTCTGAACTTTTTCATTTTTAATTTATTTTGAGCTGCTGACTTTATTTTACATGCTTGAGGACAAGCATAGTTTAAGTGGGGGGGTTGGATTGATATGTTAATTTTTGCTACATGTCTTTCTCTTTTGCATGTGTTCAATATTATGATAAATTCTTTCAACAATTTATTCAACATTTGAGCCTTAAAACCTCATACTTAGTCGATTTAAGCAATTGGGCAAATTTCGAATTAAATGTTTAAGTATATAGGTTGGTCGACATTTAGGTTTTAAAATTGGTATATGTAGCTAGAATTTTTTTCGCATGAATTGATTGATTGAATAAAATATGTTGGCTTGTGCATAAATAAATTAATAAAGGTTCAGGCTATGAATGAAGTTTCGAAAACGTGACCGAATTGAGTAACCGGGGCAGGGTGCTTGGGTTGTCATCTTGTCTCGCGTAAAAAGGTTCAAGTGACAAGTCGATAACTTACAGACATTCCGCTAGCTGAACATCCCATAAAAAAAAAAGGGAAAGAGAAAAAATAATACATAATAAGGACTGTTTGAACTGAGTAACCGGGATAAGGTGCTTGGGTTGTCATCCTAGTTCGCGTAAAAAGGTTTGATCTTGTCTATTAATTTTCTGATGCATAGTTAATTAATAATGCCATGCAAATTATGGGATTCAATCTCAATTTAGCGAAATTGTTTAGTTGACATATTTCAATTTTAATGATACTTGTTGATTAAAATGTATATTTTGAACATTTATTTCTTTTTGCCTATATTGTTTGCATTGATTGAGGATATGGAAAAAGGCTCGATTTTTAATAAATTGTGAAATTAATTCTAATGTTTGAAAGAACAACATGCTTGAGGGCAAGCATGAGCTAAGTAGGGGGGATTTGATAAACATGTCAAATTGCATATTTTTTGTGCTTAATTTGGTTTATTGATGAACTGAACCCTGCTAATTAAGTGTTTTTATGATTTAATTCTTGTCAGGGATGCAATTGATCAAAAGCAAGCTGAAAAGGGGCCAAATTAGAAGAAAATTATTGGAATAGGCCAAAGCGAAAAGATGGAGCAAGCCAAGGACTAGTCATAAATTTGACTTTGTAAAAAGCCAAAAATAGGAAATTCTATTTTAAGTTTATTTTAATTTTATTTAATTTTAATTATTATTATTTTAGATTTTATATTAATTTTCTTAAGCTATTTTTAGTAAACCCTATCTATATAAATAGGGGGTTTTAGTTCTTAGGAAATCATCCATTATTCAATTGTCTTTACATTCCTATTTCACTTTGGAATTCCATTATCCACCTTGTTTTTCTTTTTCTTAATTCAATTGAGCATTAGATTATTCTGTCTTCTTTTTACAAAATTTGTCTAATTCTCTTTACAAATATTTTTCCTATCCATTTCCACTACCTTTTCATATAATTTCTATCATTTCCATAACCTTCAAGCATGATTAAATTCATGTCACACTAAACCCTTTCACTTTAGGTCGGTGTGCTTAACCCTCAAAACTCGTGAGTTACTTAATCCGAGCCGTTTAACTCTCAATTTTTGATATTTATTATTTCTCCGATCAAGAGTATGACTTCGTCAATTCACAAAGTCGAGACAACGCTAAGTCAAAAAAGACGTCGTTTGAGTTAGTGTGGCTAGACGTACAGTTGGAATTCCGAAAGGATCGATTGTCTAATTGGTTTTCTGTGAACACATTGGCGTGCCAAGTGGGGATTGCTGTTTGGTTCCGTCAAGGGAAGTAGTAACCGATTTAAATGTCCCAACGCTTTGAGGGCATTGGTTCGAGCTAGGCTCTTCTAGAACGCAAAGTCACGAGAGTTCTAAATCACAAACGTTTCGTAGGTTGTTCGATCGGTAAGGGTTAGTTATAGGACGTTCCATAACTAATTTACACAAGGAAGAGTTGGTGTCCGAGGCGTCCTTGGTAGCTATAACTAGCTTATTGGAAAAGAGGAGTTCACCCAATTTCGAGGATAGGGTTAAAGACGGAAAAACCCGTGCTTGAAGCTGAGCTAAGTTTTATTGATTTTCCTTTAAATTATTTCGTTATTTATTTTTATTCCATCTTTACTTTTTACTTTTTACGTTTTTTTGTATTTATTTCAGGTTTCATATTTTATTCCCCCCCCAAACGTTGGGGGCACGACAACTGCCCAGACACTAATCTGGTCAAGAAACAAATAATTTTCAGTAATTCAGTCTCTGTGGGATCGACCCTACTCCCTATACTGCTTTAATTTACAAATTAAGTGTAGGTTTATATTGGTGGAATCGACAGCCATCATGCTTTGATCCATCTCATATTAATATATGAACAGTCAAGTTCATGAAAAATGACATCTAAAATTCACTTATTATTATTTTATTTAATTCATGGATTTATTGTCCAATAACGAAAATTCTTGGCAAGTGTTAAATTCCCCTTCCTTTCCTTATTGAAGAATAAATTTATTTATTTTCTAAAATGATTTTTTTATATATATCTAAAAAGGTATGAGAATTTAAAAATTGATACATATTTAAAAAATATATATATTTTTTAATATTTTAAAATTTTATATAATTTAGAAAAATTGTCTTCAATGAATCTAGATGATCATTGATTGGGTTACGCGTCCAAGCTAGAAAGTCTGCTCAAAAAGTGAGAGGATTTGGACAAAAATATAGGTCCGAAAAATGGGCTTGGACAAAAATAAGGTCTATTTTCTAAACGAGCCAAACATTGGGTAATATTTTGTGGCCTAGACCTGGCTCGAATTTGTCTATTTTTTTTTCCTTCTGTTGTTTTGCTATTACATTGCTACTATTTTATTGTTATTATTTGATTGTATAACTCTTTTTTTTTTACTATTTTAGAAGTATTTGCTTGCTAAATTTCAACTATCTTAGTTTTATTTAAGTATAAAGATTTATGAATGTATTTTTAATTTATTGTGAAACATTTATTTTAATGTTTTTAATGTATTTCATGGATTGTATTTATAAATTTATTTTTATACAAAAATAATATAAAAAATTTTAATACAGGTCAAGCTGGGCTCAAGTTTAACATTTTTTATCTAGGGCTAGCTTGTGCAAAATTTTAGGCTTATTTTTTAGCCAAATCTGGATCTAGAAAACATAATTAAAATTTTGTATTAGCTTGGCCCGGTCCGGCCCATAATTAAATCTACATATTTATAAAAAAATAAAAAATATTAATTTTAAACTTTTTTAAAAATAAGTTTTGAAATGAATGAACTTAGACAACTATTTGTTTAATTCATTGCAATAAAACATAAAAAATATTCCTTTTAATTTAAAAAAATTAAAATTTTTTATTTTTTTACTAAGGTGGCAGTTGACTTGGCACTGTCACATCAGCAACTATCACTGACACAAAACGTTACGTTAATGCAATAGCAGTCGAAGACGAAAAATGTTGATTGAAAATTTTAATTGATAGAACTTAAAATTTTAAAAAGTTTAATTGAATATATATTTAGTGAAGTTTTTTTTTTGAGAAAGGACGTTTATATGCCCTCAAATCTGATTCAAATATAGATAATTATTCCCCTACTACTTGCTGATAAAAAACACTAAAAACGATTCGGGAAACCGGATTGAGCCGAAATCCAAATTCAGCCCCAAACTTGTAAATATTGGAAGCTTATGGCAGTTATGGCAGCTCGAACTGACCCAAAAATCTAACCCAACCCAGCGAACTTGTTTTCTCCTGATCTCAACCAACTGTACAAGTTTAGTGCGTTTTCCTCGTCGCTTTCTATCCCTGCAGAAATAATAAAAATTTATGAAAGAAATTTCCTAATGTGTCTGCACTTTTCAGGGCGACAAACACTCTCTCCAACAACGTTTTACTCATTTTTCTAAGCTTGAGCTGACCGCCCTCCACGAATCGAACCCAACTTTCACGCTTCACTTCTTTAACCTGTTAACACTGCAATTTGGGTTGAACTAACCAAGTGGCTGCTTTTTATTTTCCTGAATTTTGAACGTGGGTATTTTTCACACTTCCCAAATTGCCTAGTCCCCCGGCCCTCTAATGGAGTCGAAGGCAGGGACGACGGAAACCAGATCCAACATAACGGCGTCGGACGGGGAGCAAGTTGCGGCACTCGAACCGCTACAATTTACAGACGAATTCCACCGTTTAATCTTGGCTCCGACATCTGACAATGCGACTTCTCTCACGGCTCTTCTTGAACTCCCGGCTTCACGAGCCCTTGAGCTTCTTCACTCTCCGTCTTCCGCTAAGCTTATCGCTGCTCCAGCTCCCAGCTTTGAAGCTTTAAAAGGAAACTTTCTTTTTCCTTCTAATACCACGTTGATTGATCAAGCTGCGAGGTCCTCTGTGTTTGCTGGAGGGGTTAACAACACCAATAACAAGAGCAACGCGCCTGAAACGACGTCGAACAATTCAACCTTGAATCTTGAGAAAGCAGTGAAGAGTGAGCCGGCGGAGACCGAGTCATCTCAGCCGTTGGTTTCTGATCCAGCGGTGGAGAAGCGGAATTTCAAGAGAAAGGATCGCGAAAAGAAGGTGGAAAACCAGACACAAAAGAAAATTTTGAACTAGCGTTTCTGGGATTTTCCATTTTCGGCATAATTTTAATTAATCAGCTTATTAATTCCTTTTTGAGGGTTTTTTTAGGCTAAAGGTTCAACGAAGAAAAGCAAAACTGCGGCGAATGATAGCTCAGATGGCCCTGAAAAGCTGCCCTATGTTCACGTTAGAGCTCGCCGGGGAGAAGCAACGGATAGCCATAGCTTAGCAGAGAGAGTAGTTCACTAACATCCTATGAAATCACGATTAACTCCTTAATTAATTTTCTTATTAGTATTTGCTAATTTATGTTGAAGCTAAATTTGGAGTTTAATACGGGGAATTATAGGCAAGGAGAGAGAAGATTAATGCACGAATGAAGCTGCTACAGGAGTTGGTACCTGGTTGCAATAAGGTGAGTTTCAATTGGATTAATCGGTTGGTTACTGATTTGATTGTTATTTTTTTGATCAAACTAGGATTATCTGTCTAAACGGGCAACAAGAAAGGTCTTTAGATTCTTTTTTGTTAGTAAATGTTGTCTTTGTCACCTTTTGCACAATACTTCCGTAACAATAAAAGTGATGATCTTGATGTCCTAATGGCAGTTTGGTGATTTTAATGTTTTAGCTACTTTTCTTCTGTGGTGAGAGTTTGTTCAAAGTCACTTTTCTTTTATTTCTTTCTTTCTTCTTCATTTTTTTTTTTTATAAAAAAGGGTTCATTTCATCTTTTTTCTAATAGCAAGTCCGGTTTTGTTGTCCTTTTAGCGATGTTAGTATAAATCGGAAAGCTAGATTTTCTAAGATCTTTCTACTTGGTGTTTTGGACTTTGAATCATCTATGGAAAGTATAGTTTTGGTCATGCCAAATGCTTGAGCTTGACATTACCATGAAGAGCTCTGTAGACATGTCTAGTGGCTTGTTAGATTAGATGTCTTTATGGGGTCCCATTTCATTGATATAGAATGGTTGCTAACTTCTGTTATAGGTTCGGTATCTGTCCTGTACAGGATAAGTAGAAAAAGGATGACAAAAGAAAATGCTTTTTACATTGCAAATATCGTGCCTAACTACATGTGGACATAATGTGGTAGTTCTTGGCTAATTAGTTTTAATTGTTCAGGACATTATCTTGATTTATTCCTTAACATTTCATAAGATCTTTTTAACAAATAAAAGGAGATCTGAGTCTTTTTCTGGTGCCTTTTCTTCATGAAGTGACCACAATTCAGCAGAGAGTAGATAAGCAAACCTGTGAATAACCTTCTTTTCCTGGACCACAAGTCATGATCTCCTTGAAATTTTAAAGGACAAGAGTTTTGGAATTGTTGAAAACAAATTGTTGATTTTAATTGCTTTCAGTCTGATGCCTTTCACATTACATTCTTCAGGAGATTGGAACTACAGGATTCTATCTAGCTTTAGATTTTTGTTTTGGAGGTAGTCAGGTTGGAACTTATTTTAGTATGAGGCCATGATTAAGCCATCTATCTGTGTGTCATGAAATTTTCAATTACCTCATGTCTTTTAATGGTTCCTGGTACGCAGCCTAAGATAAGCTTACATGGTTATTCCGAAAGTTGAAGCCATAATTTCCAAACAATCAAAATCTAGGTGGATTCTACTATACTAAACTGGAAACTTACCTGCTTCTGTTTGAGTTGACTTCCTGCTCTTTAGTCTGGTACTCGGGCCATTTCTTTCCAATATCTGAATCAGTGTTGTTAAACTGTGCACCTTAGCACCAGAAATCAAACGTGCACTTTTGATCAGGCGCACACTTGTGTGCCTAAGCCCACTTTTCTGTAAGGCAATAAGCACCCAAAAATAAAAGCCTAGAAGTTATTTTTAATTAATTGTACTTTTACTAGTAAGAAATGGGATTAATATTGAACTCGCTATTCTCAATATTTGAGTGTTCAACAACATATATGAGACTAAGGAAATCATGCATATTGGCCAATAAAAGAAAAATGGAAAATTTGTATTTTTGTTAAGATAAATTGGATTCCGTACGTGAGACTATAAGGAAATGATGCATATTGTCTAAGAACAGGAAAAGAAAATCTTGCATGTTTTGCAAGTTAAATTGAATTTACGGTTTAGAGTTTAGTATTATTATGGGTGTGGGTATATAATATATACACATATTGCACCTTCACTCAGACAAATGTCTGTTTTGTGACATGCTTTCCAGCAATATGTGGGTTCTAGCACGTATGTGTGCCTTGTGCCTTTGACAACACTGACAATATTTTCAATTAATGCTTTCATGTAGGCAAAGTATCCTTGTAGCCTATACAAATTGTTTCTGGTAGTTTCAAATAAGAACAATAAATTAAAGTTCAAATGGTAGTCCACCCTTCTTGTATGTTTATTATAAAAATATTCTATGAGGATCAAATATCAAGAGCTTTGTCAGCTATGATTTTGTTTCTTAAGGCATTAGGTTCAAGAAGTTGAATGTTGTCTGAAGCGCTTTTAGTTTGAATTTCTTTACAGAATGTCTACAAGACTACAAATTTAAATATATTCAACAAGTTTGTAATCTGTTCTGCAGATTTCTGGTACAGCTTTGGTGTTGGATGAAATCATCAATCATGTGCAGTCCCTACAAAATCAAGTGGAGGTGAGAATTGTTCATCTCAAGCATCATTTTTGTGTTGCAGTTCTTATCAATGAGACTTGCAATATCTTCCATTCCCATGGTCTGATTCTGGTATCATGTTTCTTTGGTTGCAGTTCTTATCAATGAGACTTGCTGCTGTGAACCCGAGAATTGATTTCAATCTCAACAGTATATTCACAACAGAAGTAAGTATCTGGCACCTTGTCTTATATGCCTAGTGTAACATTTGGAGTTGAAAGCTCAGCTCCTTTGGTAATTCTCCTAGTTCATTTGACTGGTAGTTCTGCAAAGTTTTCAGCCTTCTTTAGGTTCGATGGGAGCTAAGCTACGACCATATTCCTCCAGAGGACTTTAATGTCAGAGGTTTCTTGAAATTTTCTTATATTCATTCTAGAATTGTTGTTTATGAACTCAGACTATAGATTGGTAAAGCATAAGTGGGTGTACGCTTCGTTCTATGGCTTCTTCCACCAGATTCCTAGCTGGTATTTTAAAGGACTGCTTTGGAGGGCAGTTGGTCATGTCACGACCACCATCGTCATCTGCTCTTTATGCTTTCAACCATTGGTTAATGTGTAACTGGGAAAAATGGTTGTCAGTCAGCTGATGGTAATGTAGATTTCGATGGAAAATCAGAATAGTGCCAGCCATGATGGCCCAGTGTTGCTGGAAAATATTGAAATTCGTGGGTCTTCAAATGATTTATAATGCTGTTAGCAGAATGGTTTGAACAGAAAAAGCTGAAATGCTGGTTCTATATTACCCTTTTGTGGTGAAATCTGGTTATATAAATTGGTAATTAGACGAAGCCATAGAACGAAGCGTGCATATAAATTGGTGAAATCTGGTAATATAAATTGGTAATATAAACTGGCTTTATAATGGATAATGTCGGGTAGGAGCATATATATGATGCACGATTTACATGGTATACCATCAAGTTTCTCTTAGTCAAGACAATAGCTATTGATTTAATTACCTGAAAATTTCCACTAACTGGTGTAATCATCGTTTAATACTTGTAGAGTGGATCTCTACTGGACAATAACTTCCCCAGTATGGTTATGCCTCTAATATGGCCTGAGGTTCAAGTCACTGGCAACAAACAACAGCATCAGCAGCAATGGCAATTTGATGCACTTCAGCAGCCTGTTTGGGGGAGGGAAGTCTGCAATAATTACATCACTCCAGAGAACTCACTTTTAAGTTATGATTCCTCAGCAAATTCAGGTAGATAAGGAATGAGTTTAGTTGCTTTCTGAATTATCATAATTAGTAAATTTGCAAAACCACAACCTAACATTTTGAATCACTCCTAACTTTCAAGTTTCATCTTAAACAAGCAGTAGCAAAGCTTGAACTATTCTCTTCAAATGGTCAATGGACAACCAACAAGGTGGTTGTTGTCAAGTTTCCTCACAGATTGCATTGAATTGTGACATTTCCCTTTAATAAATTGAATAGAATTTTTTAGAAAGAACGGCATAGCAAATTATGGAGAGTCGGAGGAACTTTTTGAGGTTAAAAGTTTAAGGAGTCATGATTTAGTTATCCCTGTGGTTATCTGCACTGGCTATTATTGTACTACAATGCTGGATAAAACCAAGGGAAAAGCTAGGTGGGAAGGGTGTCAAATAATTGTATTTCTCAAGGTTTTAAAACTTATCCTACAATTACTTCATTCAGAGAACTTCATTTCTTTGTTGAAGAATTGATGAGAAAATGATGTCGTCAGCTTCCAGTTCCAGATGTTTGCTACTTAAAAACTTTTATCAAGTTTGATATTAGTCATACAATTTCGTTTCATACATGGGTTTTGTATGTTCCTTCTCATGCCAATGAAACAGAGAATGAGACTAACATCTATTGCAAACTTTGGTGCAGCAACGTTGCATGCAAATCAAACTGAAAATGGAGCTATGAAGTCTGAAGAAGTTCTGACGGTTAGACTTGTGGAAAGATTGTTGTAGTTGTATTTAGTATTGTATATATATATCAAATATTAGAAAATAGCAGGAAGTAAAGGAGAGACTCCTATCATTTATCTCTTGGTTTCCATGTCATATATTTACTCAGAGTTGGTTGGAAACCTTGGGATTTCTCAGGACCAGAGACAAGAAAGTCTCAGCATGCTGTTACTATTATTATATACATATATATTAATTACTATATATACTAAACTAAAAAGTTCTTCAAATTAATACTTCATTTGCGGGGTAGATTGATTCATATTGTAAAATCATAGAACGAACTATGGTTACTATTATGAAAGATAGTTTCTTTTGTTCAATATTATATATTTGCTTTAGTCCTTGACAGACTGAATTTGTGTATGAACTATGAAAAGGGTTTCAGTGGCGCCTGTTTTGTCCAATTCTGTTTGGTTGTATTTGGTCGGAATGACGAGGATGGCATTTACACATTTCATTCCCATGAATCAATTATGGTGACAATAACAAGGCATTCTGAAAAATGAAACCAATCCAGTGAAACCCCAACCCAAAAAGAAAAACGTAGTAGATTACTCGCCATAATGGTCCACTCTCCAATGGCCCAGAGCCCTTGTTTATTACGCAAATTCCCAATGATTGCTTTGTATCGTATTTAATATTTCTCTGTCGATAAGAAGAACACTACTTCATAACAAGTTTCCGCTTTACTAAACGCCAATTTCTTGGCTTGGCTTGGCCATTTCCATTTCCTAATCAGTTGACCAGATCCAAAAGAAATGGGTGGTGGAGCAGCAGCAGCTCCAATTCCCCGTCTAACAGCGATCACTTTCCTATTCCTCCTCCCCATCGTCATCCAATCACATACTCCCACCATCTCCGTCAGAGACTTCGGAGCCACCGGAGACGGCAAACACTACGACACAGCCGCCATCCAATCGGCCATCGACAGCTGCCGCACTAAACCATGCTACGTGACCTTCCCAACGGGCACATACCTAACGGCCACCATCTTCCTCAAATCCAATGTGATTTTGGACATCCCGAAAGGCTCCACCATCTTGGGTGGGACCAAATTGGAAGACTACCCGAAAGAGTTCGATAGGTGGTATGTGATATTGGCAGAGAATGCAAGGGATGTAGGGATAACAGGTGGAGGGGTGGTGGATGGGCAGGGGTTGGAGTTCGTGGTGAAGTTCGACGAAAGAAAAAACGTGATGGTGAGCTGGAACCAGACAGGGGCTTGCTCCGGCGATGAGTGTAGGCCAAGGTTGGTGGGTTTTCTTGACTCTACCAACGTCAGAGTTTGGAATGTTACCTTCAGGCAACCGGCCTATTGGTGGTAAGTCCCTTTTCTTTTTCTCTCTCTATCACGTTGTGATTGCAAATGTGTCAGAATCGTATTGGTTACGAACCTTATCCCTTTTCAGTTTGTCCCTCAGCATTCTATTTTATTCAATTTCAATACAGACTTGGCAGTCGTGGATGCCCCTATCCGTGGCTGACACATCGCATGTGAGGCTTTTACTGTTAAAGTTACATATTATTATAAATATAGTTTGATACTCCATGGTTTTTCAAGTAAGAGAGTGAGTTTTAGCATTCCATGCGTATGCATATATTAGCTGGTTATCCTCGCAATGATGATTCTATTCTGTAAGGATACTTGGATATGAATATAGAGGTCTAATTTTCCCAAGATATGAAGTAAACTTAGAAAAGAATTAAATATCGCACTCTTTCTTGGGTTGGGATAGCATAGCTGCTGTGAAGACAACCCCCTACTAGAGGATGGTCAATGCCGGCCAACTTCGTTTTAGACTCTCTGTTGACCCAAAGTTCCAATTTTGCTGGATGCCTCCTTACACAAGTTACACCCCTTTTTTTAGTATTACTTGTTTTGTTTTCTTTAAGTTGCTTTTGCTTCAAAGAATATAATATTATCTATCGGAATATAATTCATATAAGATTATGTAGTTATTAATTATTTAAATCATATTTCTTTTTCAATGGAAAGCATCTTGCAATTGAATATGTTTCAGGGACAATTCCAAGGTACAAATTCAAGGGATACCATGTTTCTACAGTTACTTTGGTTTGTTGTGATTTATGGATAGATTAGGATGGATGTAACACATTTGAATGTAAGGATGGATATAACGTAGGGAATATAAGATTTGATCATGTAGATTTGAAGTATAGAATGATTTTCATTAATTGCTAGGTACAATTTCCTGTTACTTGATATTCTTCTATTTCAAGAGAAACAAGTAAAACCTGAAAATTGCTATTAGAAAAGGGCTTAGATGATATAAACGAGAGATTTGGGTTATTCCATGTATCCTGATGAACAATTTGGATAAATTGCAGCTTGCACATAGTTCGATGTGAAAACACATCTATCCATGATGTTTCAATCTATGGAGATTTCAATACACCTAACAATGATGGAATAGACATTGAGGATTCAAATAATACAGTGATTACAAGATGCCACATTGATACAGGAGATGATGCTATATGCCCCAAGACATACACTTCCCCTCTATATAACTTAACTGCAACCAACTCTTGGATTCGAACCAAATCTTCTGCAATTAAACTTGGAAGTGCTAGCTGGTTTGAGTTAAACAATTTGGTCTTTGACAACATTACTATTGTAGATTCTCATAGAGGGCTCGCATTGCAGATACGTGATGGAGGTAACGCTATCTGGTTTTCGTTTTTTTTCTTCTTTGATCGTCAATGTTACCCGGTTTTACGCTAGCTTAGTGAACGATTTTTGGTTTGTGCAGGAAATGTAAGTGACATTACTTTCTCAAACATAAACATCAGCACGAGATACTATGATCCTTCATGGTGGGGGAGGGCAGAACCGATTTATGTCACGACTTGCCCGCGGCACTCAGATTCATCAGAGGGTTCAATCTCCAACTTGAACTTCGTAAACATCTCCGCAGTTTCTGAAAACGGTATCTTCTTATCAGGTTCTAAAGGTGGACTGCTAAGGAATTTGAGATTCATCAACATTAACTTAACATTCAAACGATGGACGAAATACATGGGAGGGTTGGTTGACTATCGGCCAGGATGTCAGGGACTTGTGAACCACAGCACAGCAGGGATTATAATGGAACATATTGATGGTTTGGATGTTGAGAATGTAAATATGAGATGGTTCGATGGACGAACGGTGCAATGGGATAATCCTTTGGACTTCAGGCCTTCTACTGTGAATAACATTTCCTTGCTTAATTTCCATTCTGGTGTCTACAAACAGAGAAGGGGGTCATCGGAGCAGATTTCCCTTGTTGGCTCAAATTGAATTCATCATTTTTACACGAATTGTAAGCGTGGACAAACCTTTGAAGGTGTAGTTTCACTTGTAAAACTCTTTATCAGCAAAGCAATTTAAAACAAATGATTGATTCACTCTTTCACTTTTTAGGAGTAATTAATCATGTTTGCTTTTTTTTCTTTTGGCCATGGATGCTAGTCTTCACCAATTGCCACGAAGTCATATTTTGAGCCTTTGAGGAATAGAGATAGATGATGGGGAATATTTATTTCAAATATTAACTTTTTTTTAAATGATGTATAAATTAATTAAATTTGAACCCCGAATCATTGATTAAGAGTGTTTATCACATCTTAAAATTACGAGATCAATTTACAAGTTTTGTCATGCGTATAGTTGTATAAATTTAAAATTGAACTGTATAAAATTTAATTAAATTCTATTTAAAAATCATTTTAAATATGGCTTTTTTAAGATGGGTTCAACAAGAATAATCTTTTTTCATATAATATGAATATGATCCCATAACAAAAAAGTTAATCTTTTCGGGTATAACTATTTCATTCACTGAGATAATACGTAGATTTTGTAACATTTTTTTTAGTGGCATAAAATATAAATGTCATTGAAGAGTTTAGAAAGATATAGTTTTTGAAGATGAATTTACTTCGAAAGCTGAACTGCCTTTTCCATTACTATCCCAAAAGTGCACCATTTTCATCTTTAATCAGCTCCTTTACCACTCACCAGCTAACTCTCACTACCTTCCCGCCAGACCCACAAATTGTTTTAACTACCTTATGCTCCAATGGTCAACTGAAAGAAGCTTTGATAGAAATGGCGGCTCGAGGCCTTGAAATGAAGTTTGAAAGCTATGATATGCTATTAAATGCTTGTATAAAGAAAAGGGCATTTAGAGAGGGCCAAAGGGTCCATGCCCATATGATCAAAACAAGATATTTAGCGCCTGTTTACCTTCGAAACAGGCTGATCATTTTTTACAGTAAATGTGATAGTTTGAGGGAGGCAAGGAATGTGCTTGATGAAATGCCTGAGAAGAATGTGGTTTCTTGGACTGCCATGATTTCTGCTTATTCTCAAAGAGGGTTTGCCACTGAAGCGTTGGATCTTTTTCTAGCGATGTTAAGATCAGGTATTTATCGCTAGCATGATTCTATACAATTTTTGCTACATGCATGTTAACGTGGATTCAGTTTGCTACGTTTCGAGTCTTTTATTTTAGAAAATGGGATGGCTTCTAAATTTCAATACGGAGCTATCGCTCTATAATCAGTTAAAACAATATGAGCTAAAAGAGATTGGTAATGTCTAATGTAAAATCACATTTTCAGTCTTGTAAGTCTTGTTGTGGTAGTTTACTAAAATCCCGTATTGTCAACGGATGATATAACTTATTCTTGGTGGTTTATGAATCGCCTTTTATTAAAATGGATTGGCACCTTACTTATTTTGATTTGGTTTCTTGTTACCCGTGGTGACATGACCTTGCTGCAGTTACTGAACCGAATGAATTCACCTTTGCCACTGTACTATCTTCTTGTACGGGGACTTTTGGTTTTGAGCTGGGAAGGCAAATCCACTCCCTTATAATCAAGAGAACTCTTGACACCCATATATTTGTTGGGAGCTCACTTCTTGACATGTATGCCAAAGCTCGTAGAATTCATGAAGCTAGAGAGGTTTTCAAAAGCCTGCCGGAAAGGGATGTTGTTTCATGCACTGCCATAATTTCAGGGTATGCTCAGTTAGGGTTAGATGCAGAGGCACTAGAATTATTCCGAAGATTGAATTTAGAAGGAATGAGTTCAAATTATGTTACTTATGCAAGTGTTCTAACTGCATTATCTGGGCTTGCAGCATTAGATCTTGGTAAGCAAGTTCACAACCATGTACTGCGATGTAAACTTCCCTTCTATGTGGTACTTCAGAACTCTTTGATCGATATGTACTCAAAGTGTGGGAACCTCATTTACTCGAGAAGGATATTTGATAACATGCCTGAGAGAACTGTTATTTCATGGAATGCAATGCTTGTGGGGTACAGCAAACATGGAATGGGAAGAGAGGTAGTGGAGCTATACAAATTGATGAGATATGAAAATAAAATAAAACCTGACAGTGTCACTCTGCTGGGTGTTTTATCTGGTTGCAGCCATGGAGGGATGGAAAATGTGGGATTGGAAATCTTTGAGGAAATGGTGAATGGGAAAGATGGGGTCGAGCCCGACATTGAGCACTACGGGTGCGTTGTAGATTTGCTTGGGCGTGCTGGTAGAGTAGAAGAGGCTTTTGAATTTATCAAAAAGATGCCTTTTGAACCAACTGCTGCTTTGTGGGGTTCACTTCTAGGTGCTTGTAGGGTTCACTCAAACATCGACATTGGTGAATTTGTAGGGCATCGACTGCTAGAAATTGAGCCCGAGAATGCAGGGAACTATGTTATTCTATCAAATTTATATGCTTCTACGGGGAGATGGGAAGATGTAAGAATGGTGAGAGATTTGATGTTGAAGAAAGCCGTGAAGAAAGAGCCAGGAAGAAGTTGGATTGAGCTTGACCAAACCCTTCATTCCTTCCATGCAAGTGATCGTTCGCATCCAAGAAGGGAAGAGGTGTTTACAAAGACGAAAGAGTTATCAATAAAATTCAAGGAAGCCGGATACGTTCCTGATTTAAGTTGTGTTTTACATGATGTGGATGAGGAGCAGAAGGAGAAGATACTCCTAGGCCACAGTGAGAAATTGGCATTGACTTTTGGGTTGATTTCAACCTCTGATAGAGCCCCACTCCGTGTGATTAAAAACCTTCGGATTTGTGTTGATTGCCATAACTTTGCTAAGTTTGTTTCAAAGATTTATATGAGAGAAGTGTACTTGAGGGACAAGAACCGGTTCCACCATATTTCCATGGGAGTTTGCTCCTGTGGAGACTACTGGTGATGTCTGAAGTTTTGAGACAGTTTTCTACAACTGATAGTTTACCAGAAGTAGTGTCCCTGCCTGCTAAGAAACCTTGCCAATGAAAGAGGTCATCATAATCATATTCAAAATAAAAGCAGAAAATGACTGCCAACTTCGTGGCACCTGGATAGATACTGTTTCAGCTATGGTAGTCAAAGAGCGGGGAGTGACTATTGTATGGGATGAAGCAGAGAAGATTACAGGATTGGAAACACCCTTTGGCTAACTCAGGTAATGTGGAGATCATCTGTTCTATAAACGGATATGGGTGAAATTAAGAAGTCTTTGTTTGACTACACTACTAAAACTGATTTGGGTGAAATTAGAAGTGGTACCTTCTTTGGCTTTGGGCAGCGATCATAAGATACATATGGCTATGGTTGTGATCAAAGGAAAGGGAATGGTAGGAAAGGGAATGGTAAATTAGTATAATTCAAAGGTTACTTCAACTCATTTCATTCCCTCTGTTGACCGTTGTTTTTTAAGATAGTTTTAGAGTGAAACAATGCTAAAACCAATTGTAGGAAATAGAATTTGTAGCTTTTCCATTTGGAAGATTTAACATTCCTTTTGTAATATTTATATTGGATATGCAATTATTTTTTTAAAATAACTTATTCCAAATATATAATATTGTATATTTGAATTTATGAAATTTCTCTTGGATAAATATGAGATGAAATACACAAAGTGTGACGATAGATGTCTTTGAAAAATTATGGCATTAGTGAGAAAGAAAACAAAATTACATTATTGGAGGTATTTCACAGGATCATGTAAATTTGAATTGTAATCTTATCTCTGATATTATATTACTTCGATGAAAACCAATTCTAAGATTCTCATGCCATTTTTTATGATTGGCGTCTGCCTCTTACAGTGGCTTTTTTACTTGTATGACCACTGATTGTGTAAAATCAACTTATTTCCCTAATTAATCTAAAACACAAAGCCTTTTCTTTTTTTACATTTTTGACTAATTTTACCTTCACTTTATGCATAATTAGTTTAAGAATAGTATAAAAAATATTTTTTTTAATATTACATTGGTATGAAAATTGGCTAATAAAGTTTTATGGTAAACTATCTAGGTGGTTATCCAATTTTTGGGTAGGTACTATTTTGGTCAACCAATTTTAAAAATTTTCAATTTCTATCACCAATGTTTTTAAATTTTAAATTTTAATAGAAAGCTAAGCTAGGCCTTCTTTTCATTAATCTAATAATAAATTTAGCCTTTCAATACTTACATATTTTAACAATTTGATTCGAAATCTAAAAACTCAACAAATTTAATTTTCAATTTTTACAAAATGTCATTTAATTCTACTTATAAAAAATTCAATAAATTTAGCTTGAATAGTTACAAAATTTGCCAATTTAATTCTAATTCTAAAAGTTAAAAAAATATTTTAAAAAATCATTTTTGGATAAAAATGATAAAAATAATTTAAAATTTTAAAAAGCTTAAATAAATTATAAATAGAAAGCCAAAACATACGTATTTAAAAATAAAAATGCAAAAAATACATATATAATAATTCAATAAGAAATGAACACAAAACGTATGTATTTAGAGATATGAAGTTAGATATCTCCATGGAATATTGAATCGACAAAATTATCTCTTTTAGTTTAATTCAATTCATATTTTCAATTCTTAAACTAGATTTTATGAGATTTTGATCGTTTAACTGATGTATTTGAAGTCTTGAACTATTTAAATTTGAAAATTATTAATAACACATCAAAAAAAAAAAAAGGCAAATTTTGTTTTTTAAGGTTTTTCGTTTTGTAAAATATTTGTTTTATTCTCTCCATTCAAAGATGTATATTTTGAAAATATAAAAAACCAAAGTAATTATTTTGTAATAATTTAAAAATTGTTAATTAAAAAACTGATTTTTAAAATATGAAAAAAAAAACCTGAGTTTTGTTATATAACTGAACATTTGTAATAAAATATCTTTAATTAAAAATATATAAATTTAATATTTAATTAACCCTTCCAAAGTCGAGTGTCAACATTCATCATTGAATGGGAGTTACCTAAAATTGAACTACTAGTAGAAAATTTTATCACAAATCACTCTCAGTATTTCGATCACTGCTCATTTAAATTATTAATTATATACTCTTGAACGTAATAATAAATTGAATTTGATGCAATTTGTAACCCAATGTTTTAATTTAATTGTCAAATAAATTGGAAAAAAAATAAATGTGGTTTTTTTTATAAAAATGATATTAAAAATTATTTATTTATAAAAATGATATAGAAAATAAATTAATTGAAAAAATGAAGTGTTTACCCTAATAACTTTAAATATTACTTGACATATTGATGGCATCAGTAAACTTTTTTTTTTTTTTTAATTTGACAGAACAAAAAGCTAAAAAAAGTGAAAAAAAAATTGTGATGCCACCCGATATTATCCGCAATACTAATGAATTTAAAAAAGAAGTCTGGTAAAAAAAAGTAAAAAATAAAAATTGGTTTGTGCTTCCGGTCTCCACATACATTTAATTCCTCAATATCTTTTCTTTGCATTTAATATTTTAATGTCTTTTCCATATATTAAAATTTTTTTCCTGCTTTTAATCTTTCAAACTACAGTTTCTTTTATTTAATCAAGAGAGTGTCCTGTGAGACATTGACGGCATTAATTAATTAAAAAATCTTTTTTGCTTTTTCAACTTTTTTTGTTATATAATTTTTAAAGTTTATTAAAAAATTACCGCGACAGACACTCTATTTTTTAATTAATTTATTTTCTAATTAATATTATTTATAGGGGTATAAATGGTATTGTATGGTGACGCAAGACACGATGTGAGAGGGAGGGTGGAATAAAGTCAAATCGATGAGCGTATGATTGAGAGGAAAACGTGTAACTGTCGGTGGTGGAATAAGATATGAAAATAATTTTTAAGAATAAAAACCAAAATTGATGGTAGGCCCAATCACCGCCTCTTCCGTTTGCAAATGTGACCTTTCCCATCCCATCATCACTTGGACCCGGTAGCTGAGAAGACCAATTCATCCAATTTCATCATCTTTTTATGGAAGAGTAGTGTAGTTTAGACATCACCATTCTTCATTTATCAAAACAGTAAATCCAATTTCTAAGTGAACTACATTTTAATTAAACTACATTTAATTGCAATAATGCTATTTTAATCAACTATGTATGTCTATGAGCTTACATAAAATTTTATTGTTCATTATATAATTGAATTTGTCGTTTTATATGTATTTAGGGTAAATTACTTAATTAGTCACTAAACTTTTCATGTGTTCTTATTTTAATTACTAAATTATAAAAAAAATTCAATTTAATCACTAAACTATCTGAATTCATTTTTTAATCTTTGTGCAATTTGCAACTGAATGTTTTAATTTAATTGTCAAGTTAAGCTTGAAATGGTTGGGTAGCGTTATTGTTATAAATTACGTAAATGGTCACTTAATTATAAGAGTATTTCTGTTTTAGTCACCCCAACTATAAATTTTTTTTATTTTATTATTAAAGTTTTTGAAATTAGATTTTTTTTAGTCACTATATAATTAAGTTGATAATGGAAGTTTGACTAAGTCTTTTTACTAGTTTAATAACAAATTTAACTCTTTAATATTTATATATTCTATCAGTTTAGTCCTAATTATAAAAAATCCAATAAAGTTACCCATCAACATTTACAAAATTTACCAATTTAATCCTAATTATTTGTCTTTTTTTAACTCTCTATCTATTATTTCATGCTCTTAGCTGATATTATTCAACGTAGAAAAACTTAAAGGTTTCCAATTTCCTATGCTAGAAAGATCATAAGTAGTTGATATTTTTATGTTAAAACAATGGTTCTCTAGTGCCAAAAAAAAAAAAAAACCCTCAAATCTTACAAGCATCAAATAAAAATTTGTTTAAAAAACTTTCTAGGTCCAAATTCTATTAAGAATGTTTATAATTTTTTTTATATAGTTGGGTGACAAAACAAAAATATTCTCATAGTTGAGTGACCATTCATGTAGTTTATAATGGGTACATTATCCAGTTGTTTTAGACTTAACAACACAGTGGCTAAAAGAAACAAATTTAGATAGTTTATGATCAAATTAGATTTTTCATAGTTCGATGACCAAAATAGAAACATGTGAAAAAGTTCAGTTCAGTGGCTAATTAGGCAGTTTATCTATTTTTTGTTATTATTTATAAGATCTATTACATTTATATATAAGACTTTTAATTTTACTAAAATAATTGGTTAAAAAAATTATTTAATAATGAAAAATTAAAATTTATATTTAAATCATTATGTTTCAATTAACCCAAAAAATAGTACTTTTGTTTTAAATAGGAAATTTTAATTATTTATATAATAAATAAGTTTATATTTCATATGTAAAATTTTATAAACAATGCATTTTATAATATAACATATTATATTAATATTAATTTTATATTTTGAACAAATTATTATAGCTAATTTATTGGCTATTAAGAAAAATATACATATATATATATATGTATATATATATATTTTATAGTTTTTACAAATGCTTTAAATTATATATACACGAAAAATATGGTATATAAGGAGTTCTTACCACCAAAAAAAATACATATAAAGCATTTAATTTCTAATTAAAAATAAAATTATTATTAAATACATTTATAATATAAATATGGATCTCTGGAATATATCACATATAATTTTTTTAATATTATACCATTACATTAATTATGTTATTTATTTTAAAATTGTAAAGTAGTTATATAGGGTTAATACGTAGTTTTCAAATTAAATCTCACATATTTCCCAACTAGAAGAAGAAATAGGTTATAAAGTAAAATATTTAAGAAAATCTAAATGAAGCAAATTAAAATTAGATTTGCCCAAAATTAAGCCATATGCTTGGTTTGGGTGTTGGGTGTCTGGTTGGGCAAAATGATGAGCAGAAAATCTCATATTTTTGGAAGGAAAGTGGATTTGAATAAACATTCTACCTACATAAATCAACAAATTCACATGTACACTGTGCCCATCTCTTTTTTATAATTAGCAAATTATCATCCCACCATGACTTCCTTAACACAACTTGCATTTAGTAGTTGGCAATGCCAGCCTGCATGCATCCTTCTTTAAATATTTCTTTTTTACTCCTTTCCCTCTCATTTTTTTTTTTTTTTTTACTTTCCGTTTCTATTCATTTCTGTATATTCTTATCTGAGTAAAATTAGTTTTAGATCGTAAAATAAAAAACAATCCTCAGTTTAGATTAGACATGATTAGTTTGTTTAATTAATAAATTAATACCTAATTTGGCAAACTAACTATTGATTAGTGACATTTCAGATCTTGAATTTTTTTAATAGGTAAAAAGGGGTGGAAATTGAGTTTCAATCTTTGGGGATGGACGAGAAATTGAGAAGGAAACTTCCAGAAACAACAGTTGAGTAAAGAAATTTTTCAAAAAGAGATGCATTAAACTTTTTAAGTGCTTGAGAAATGATTTTTTTTTTAATTTGAATCGATTTTTATTTAAATTTGCATCATTATTTAATAAATAAAAGTTTAAAGAATAATATTTGATGCACTATTCGTATATAAGTTTTGTGCATTATTAATGATTCATAGTATAATATTTCATCATTAAATTAAACAAAAATATATGAACTTTTAAATTTAAACATAATTAAATATAATTATAACTATTATAAGTAAATAAATATAAATAACTCTCGGATTTAAAATCTTGCGGTTAAGGTATTGGATTTAAAGGTTTAGGGTATTGAATTTTGAATACTGGATTTAGAGTTTAGGATTTAGAGTTATTTATAATTAATTATTATTTAATCATGTTTAAATAAAGTTATTAGTATTTATGTATAAGTCCTTCACTATTTTTTATTTTATTTAATAATGATGTGTGATTGTATTATTCACTGTGCATAAAAATTATGTGCCAACAATACATTAAATATTTTTCCGAAATTTAATTATAAAAATAGATGAAAAATTGATTTATAATTAAATCTACATTAATAATAATAAATAAAATGTTAACTATAAAAATAGGTGAATCTCAATTTAAAAATAACTTTTAAATGTTTTAAGATTTTTATACAGTAAAGAAGATTTGTTGAGCCTTATGAATTAGGTTGTATTTCTTTTTCTTATTTAGAAAACTTAACTTGATTCTACCATTGTAAATCTAATATTCATATATTATTAGTATAATTTTCATGTATGGTTGGTATTGGGTTAATTGTTTATTTATGGATTAAATTATATATTAAAAATTTAAATGTTATAATTTGTTTAAAGTTTTTTTTATATTTAGAATTTAATCTTTATACTTTTATTTTTAAAAATTTAGTCTCTTTACATTTTGAATTTAAAATTTTAGGTTCATTTGTTAACATTTTTTAAATTCTTTTGTTAAATTTGTTGGTGTGACATTTTGAAATAAAAAAAAAAAAAACCTCACTTTATATCCATGTAACAAAAAATTAATGTTGTAACAGACTTGAATTTAATAAAAAATTTCAAGTGTGCTAACAATCCTTAAAAATTCACATCATCGTCTTAATTAGAATAAAGTAGTTACACTAATTAATGACATTATAAAAATTGAGGTATCGAATTATGTCAAAGTTAAAGTATATAGATTAAATCTCAAATTTAAACAAAATATAAAGATCAAATTGAAAATTAACTATTCTTATAATCTAAAAAATACAGCGATTGAAATTGAAATTTTCCCATAATATTCTCATATCAAAAAATAAGAGAAAAACAAGGGACAAGTGGTCGTATAGGCTAAATTTAATCGCTTAGGTCTTGTCAAAATTGTCTTGGATTTTAAAAGCTCTTTTCCCTTTCTTTTTTAATTTAAATTTTTTATACAATTTATACTATTACTCACGGTCTCTCTTCATTCGTAAATTGAAAGATAAATACATGTTTAAATATGCTCAAACTTATATCCTCTTTATTGTTGCGTACCAATTGAATTTTTTAATTTAGACTTTAATTCCTTAATATATATATATATATATATATATATATGTGGAAGAGATGTGGATATTGAAAATCCCTTTACTTTTTTTGAAGTTTTCCTTTAATTGATATCAACCCTTTCAATCTTGAGTTTATGATTTTAAAAAGTAAAAACATGATAGATATTAAAAAAAAAAAAATGCGGGTGTATAGATATATAAATTCTATATAATAGAAACAGATGTGAAAATCGCCGGAAGTCCCATAATTTGAAGGTGTTAATACATAATAAATATGTCTATTTTCATGTATCAAAAGTTTTACTAAATATATATATATATATAAATATAAACCATTATTTAATTAATTTTGATCACCATGAGGTAAAAATTAGACAGAATTATTCAATTGGATAATCTTAAAATTGGCAACAATAATATGTCCCATTAGTGGGCAGGGTGACAAATTAGGTGCTACATTTACATCTTCGATTAGGTCAACCTCTAACCCTCAAAATCTAATCCTTTTCCTTTTTCAAGTATAATTATTTGCTTGTAAGAAACACAAATATAAAATTTATCAAAATTATCTAAACATTCTCTTTTTCTTTCAAAGTTTTATTCCAACCAATTTCTTAATTAAATAACCCATTAATATTTACATAACCTCTCATCTTTAAATAAATTATCCACACTTTTATTAAATAAACTTATTTTTCAAAATCTAAAATTTGTATAGAAAATATTATTTTCTCTATATAGTGTTGCATTTTGGTCTCATATTGAAGAAGGGTAAACTGGACTTTGTAAGATGAATTAGTCAAATAATTTATCCACTAAAATGGGTGGGGTTAAGTGCTTATTTTAGTTTTTCTTTTATATAAAAGAGAGAATAATAAATCTACTCCTTTAATTTGGGGTAAAGTGACCCTCAACTTTTTATCGCTAATATAATTTTATTTTATTTTATCATGTGAATAAATAATTTAAAAATTATAAGAAAATTAAATTTTTTCGAAAAGTTCAAAAATAAATCAAAATTATAATTTTAAAAAAAAAACTGTCAAAAGAATAACACTATAATTATTATAAAAATATATATAATTATTAAGTGGTAATCGCAATTTTTTATAATTAAAATTTTTTAACTCTCGATGGTAAATTGTATTTTTTTTATCATTATAGAAAAATAAAGATTAAAATTTAAAAATCATCGTATGAAGCATGAATTATTAAATTTTAAGAGCCATGATATAAACATATAAAGTATGAAAAGACCTAATCATAAACTTTAAAAATAAAGGTGATCTTAAAAAGAATTATTCCCAAAATAAAAACATTCAATTTATACTTATGAAACATGACAAGATTGGATTCAACTTTATTTACTTCTTGTTTTTTGTTATATTTTTATATTCAATAAAAACTAAATACTATTTTATTTTGGGTAAATTATACCATTAGTCATTAAATTATGAGTAAGTTTTTGTTTTGGCCACTTAACTAAAAAGTTACAATTTTGTCATTGACTATTCGAAAGTTTTCATTTAAGTCACGGAGCTGTTAAAATCGTTATTATCTGGCTTTCTCTGTTCGCACTGCCTACACCAATCAAAAGCTCTCTTTCTCATTCTCTTCTACAAATCAGATTTCTTTCATGAAATAACTTTGGAAGGCACGAATCTGCAAACCAAAATTCAAACAACTTTTTTTGTCAATCTCCGACATTGATCATCAGATTGACTTGGATCTAAGGTATGTTCTTTTACTCATTGATGGGTATTGATCTACCATATCAATCGTTGAATCGTCGCTTGCAACTCACTGGTGTAACTTAAAAAAAAAAAACTTAACAGGACAGTGACTTAAATAAAAAACTTTTGGATAGTTCAGTGACCAAATTATAATTTTTTATAACTAAATAACCAAATTAAAAACTTACTTATAGTTTTTTTTTAATGGGTTACCACATATTTTCCGAAATTTTATTTTACTTTTTGTTTCCAAAATCTAATGTGGTATGATATAGTGGAATGGTATTGCTTTTTTTTTTTTTTTTTTTTTTTACATTTAATTTCTAAATTAGATTATTTTTGGATATCATAGATCTCTTTACGAAAATGATTAAATGAGTTAAAAAAGTTTTTTTTTTTTTAAAAATTAATGGAATAGGTCGATTTCTGTGATATTAACTGGAATAAGCTGATTTTGGAAAGAGAATGTGAAAACGCATCCAGTTAGACGCGTTTTTACTTTTCGAGGCCACAAAACGCCTCTTGTTGGACGCGTTTTTCCCCAACAACCATAAAAATGACTAGTTTTATTGCTATATAAACTCAAGTCTTTTCCTCATTTTTTTCATTCAAATTCAATTCTCTCAAGATTTTAGTTCTAAAAATTTAATTAAAATTCTCTCAAGTTCATCTTGATTTAATACTGTATGTTGATTTTTATTTGTTTTAATTGAATTTTTTGATGACAAATACTATTATTCGTTTGGATGATAACCGTATTTCCGAGGTCGAATTACAAATGGTAATAAAATATTTCTAAATTTAATCTTTTTTTTTTGTTTTTATAATCAGGTCGAAGATCGAATTTTGGAGACATATATACACAATCTATCTTCGAGGCCATCACCTATTATTGAACCCTATTTGGAAGATGTGGGGTTCTTACGTGTGTCATGTATGCTCGGGGGTATAAATTAGACCCCACACTTATCAGCACATTGGACGAAAGATGGAGACCCAAGACACACATATTTCATCTCCCATGTGATGAGTGTACAATCACATTCGAATACGTTCAATTATAGCTCGGTTTATTAGTGGTTGAAATAGTCAGTTATGGGATCAGCAGTCGTTGGAGCTTGGAACAACATTTGCGAGCAACTGTTAGGCAATGTGCAAGACAAGTTTTTCGATAGCCAGATAGAGATGAAATGGTTGCAAGAAAATTTCCAATATATCCACGAGAGTTCAAGTCCCTTTAAAAGAGAACAATATACCCAAGCATACGTCCTGAGGTTAACCAGAGGTGTTCTAATGCCTAATAAATCTCAAACTCTTGTACATTTAAGGTGGTTGCTACAACTTGTCGACTTGAAAGAAGCTGGCCGACTTAATTGGGGATCAGTCATGTTGGCAACATTATACTGAGAGATGTGTCGGGCGACGCAATCACAAAACATTAAAATTGGTGGTTACGTACTCCTTCTGCAGTCTTAAGCATTGTTTCGAATACCATTTTTACGTCTCCAAGTCAACTACCTTTATACTTTCCCACTCATAATAAGGTAAAATTAATTCGATAATACAATTATCATAATATTATTTCATTTTTATGTCCCTGAGCCGGCATGGAAATATGTTTCTTTCACCACAGAGGTTACCGACAAATGACGTGTCCCTTCAATACAAAATTGATGCATTCCGCTAGGTTTGTTGTCATGTGTTCATATTGTAGACCCCCATTGTACAATTAAGTCCATTGGATTAGGGGTATGTTAGCGAGATACGCCGCACCACGATCGTTAATGACCTGCAATTTCTCCAACATTTCATGAAAACAATGTTGGACGAGCTTGTACATTGTCGAAAAAAATAAATAATTTATCTATGAATGCAAACACTGCAAAGCAGTTAAACCATGATAGTTGAAATAGTGGTGAATACATACCAATGTTAATGACTTGTGTCCACTAACTACAGAATGGTGTTGTCCGTAGTAGTTAGCAACTACATATCTTATACAATACCTATTGTGTATGATCCCAAAAGCTTCCATGTCATTCAATTGCGATCAATATCAGGGTCCCCTGTCGGAGATGACGCATATATCAGGTTACGGGACAACATGCATTCTCAAGTTAAATAGGAAGAAATCTCAATCATCTACCTTTTTTTCCCAGCATTACTGCAAAGGCTATTGGCAGAATTTTTTTATTACCATTCTGTGCAACAGTCAACAATAATTGATGCTCATATCTCTCGTATAGGAATGTGCCATTGATTTGTACCAATGGCTTATAGTATCAAAATGCTTCTTTGCATTGTTCAAAAGTCCAGAAGAAACGATGGAAAACTCTTTCCTCATGGACCAAATGATTGCGAAAGTATGTAGGCTCCGTTTATAGATCGGTTATGGAACCTGGTACGTATTAATGCAGTACCTGACACCATTGCCATAAATCATTATATGATTTATCTCACCCGTTATGCGTCTTTTCTATGGTCTTCTGTTTTACGATCAATACATTGTGGTACAATGGCGTGTAATCGAATTGACTATAGATATCAGTAATTATAATCGGCACGTGAATCCTAGAACTTATTTTCACCATAGATAATATAATGCCCGAGATCATGTCCGAATCTAACTTTGAATGATCTTGTGCCACGCCTGCAACAACATGAGTATTTCAAAATTAGGAGTTCAATATCATATATGAGGCCACCATACGTTTATATTGGACAATCTTGTCACTTACCTGTGACAACACAACTATGCAGAACATTATATTTCTTGATTATCCTGAGCCCTATATTCTTTCTCATAAATGTCATGATTTTCCATTGACATCTGTTGTCACGGATTGCGCACTTGGCCTCGAATTTCTTCGATCAAGATTTAACAAAGTAGAAGTTTACCCCTTGCCTTATGTCATATTGCTTCATTGTAGGGACAAAAGTATCTTTCGAGAAAAACTCCATCCCCACTTATAAATCGCCCAAATTTAACGAAGAACTCATATAATCCTGTTTTCTGTGAGGGAGTTTTGAAAACTCTAACCCACCTTCAATTGAGAGGTCCACATTATGCATATGGATCAGATGTAAGTATGCCTTGAAACGCGTATCAATTTTGTCAACATTGTCCAGACCTTCATTGCCGGAACCATCATTTTTTGGTTCAGTTGGAATTGGCTCTGGTATAGAAAATAATACAATTTTTGAACCATTTGACCTGGACTCTTGGATTGGATCGTTGTCGTATTTAGTGCCCTCTTCGATCTCAACCCTAGTTGCATGTCCAATGTTGGATGTCCTTTCGTTGATGCAAGTTGTAGGGAGTACATAATCCATTCTTATATACATGTTGTTACAACCAAAATCACTTGCAGATTGCCCACTGGTGTAACTTGATGGCATACTCATATAAATGTTTCCGACGTAGAACATTAGCATCTGGAAATTGAAATCAAAAGCACTAATAGAATATTGTGTCAGGGTATCGAAGTTTCGATTACCGAGAAACCTATTGGATGTACAGTGTGCCAAAATTGAAATATTGGGCTGAAACCGATGAATGTTTTCTCATTGATGATTCTGATATTTCATAATAGGAGCTTTGTAACAAAGCCGTGAACCAACCACACTTAGACTTTCAGCTTCCTATTTCATTCCGGCATTAACTGGAATAGTTTTCGACCCCCGACAACCTTCATCGATGTCGACAAACTTGGCATATAACTCAAGTATAGGTGATCCAATATGCATCTAGGTCATCGCCTCGATCACCATTGGCACCTAACATTAAATATTTAGTATTTCACGAGGTTCTCTAACGCTAAATATCTATACTTCAAGAATGACATTTTTGTAGTTCGGATTGCCCACTTTCCATCTAATTCTTCCCCGGAGCTCCGACAATTGAATGTTCGAGTTGAAAGCCAATTGCATTGTGTAGGCTGATGAAAAAACAACCCCAATGTCGGTGTCACGAATTTCACCATTGTAATAAACAACAACATTAACCCGTCCACTCATTTTCAACCAGATAACCTATTTCACATGTTTAAAACCAAAACATTATGTAGAAAAGTAAAGTACCAATTATCCATTAACAACAACAACGAAACTTACTTGATATAATTACGTGTATTTGGTCAATTTATGAAATTCAATTCTTTCACGTAAACAACCTTATTCTTATGCAAATATCCTCATAGAGACAGTTTGCTCGAAATTTTAGGTTAGAACATCTCAGCATAATGACCACTCGCTTTATAACAAATACTAGCTTTATATAGGCAATTGGGTAGGCAACGAGTGAAAAAGAAAACAAAAAATATGCCTCGATTAATCAAATAATACCCCGAGATTCCTGAGATATCTGAAAAATGAGGATAAAGATTCTCGAGTTTTGGAAACTTTTCAAGTGGGTTGAAATTGGGAGGGGAAAACGCCTCGCTAGGCACACGCTTTCTGTGCATCTTTGTACCACATAACTAAAAACGCGCCTTGAGTAAATCATTTTCCCTCTCTCATTTTTAACCCTTTGAAAAGTTTCCAGAACCTGAGAATCTTACATTAACGTCTGTCAACTAGGAGCCCTAGTTATATTACAATCGGTGACCGTATTAGTACTGTGGACTTGAAGCCTGAGTTGCAATGCGATGAGCTTCTAAGGCAATGGTTCCATCCCGACACGATAGTAGAAATGTATAGGTCTCCCAGCGTTATCACATCACCGTCAACTAAAATATACCTTTAAGCTTCCACAATGTCTAACTTAAACACGAACACAATTAAATCGGCCTCCTCATATTTTCAACCCTAAACCCGACCGAGTTGAGAGAAGATGAAAATGTATCCAGCAAGACGCGTTTTCCTACAAAGTCAATTGAAAACACGCCCAGCTGGACGTGTCTTCACCTTTTTCTCTCCAAAATCAGATTATTTCATTAATTTTTTTAACTAGCTTTTTTTTATTTTGACTAATTTAACCTATGAAAACATCTCACCCCAAGTATTAAGGTTTGTATATTAAAATAAAATTGTGCGGTACTGTAATTTTCAAACACAAAGTAAATTTGACTGAACTGAAACTGCAGATAATGATGGCAGTTTTGGTATTAATAATTTCTTTTTCAGAAAAAGCCTACTAAAAAATGGTAAATTTTGATTCGTTAAAAACCGTCAACCGGTGATTCCCGGTGACTGTCCCCCACCGACACCCAATTGGTCTCTTCTTTATCTTCTACTTCCGTACAGTTGAGACAAAGGGGACCCTCCTTCCTCACTCCATTTTAAATGCCCCTCTCTGCTTCCCGCACTTCAGCCTTTGCCCTCAGAGACACTAAAAAAAGAAACTTCATTGCACGACACTCGAAGCCAAAGGGAAAAAGAAATACATTTAGAGAAGGTTAGGATCCCCAAAGGTTATCGTTGTCTGAACTCTCTCTGGACCTTACTTTTTAACCCTTCTTCCAACACAAAGCTTTGGTAAGTTCAAACAAACAAATGTCTGCACCAGCTTTGTTCTTTTTTCCTTTTGCATTACAGCTTTTCTTTGGTTGGCGTTTTTCTTTTTTTATTTTACGTTTGCTGTTTTGTTTTATTATTACTTCTTGTTCTTCCATATATATATTTCTGTTACTAGCTTGAGATAAAATTACCGCATTTTTCTTTGCATCGAGAAATGGTTTGAATACTTCCATTTCGATCTGCTCTTTCTCTGTTTTGATTTTTTTTCATCATCCAGTGATTTTATCTTCTTTGATCTGTGATCTGCTGTGGGTTTTCAGTTTGCTCTCTTTGAGTTCCACTTTCGGTTTTGTTCTTCCTTGTATATATTTGAATTCTTTGTCCATCTTTAGATGCTTGAACCTTTTTCAAGTGGTTGCTAAGTTCCTATGATTATCATTTTCTTTCTCAAACTAATGAAAAGTATAAAAAGAAAAGTGGGAGGTGCTGAATTTCGATCGACATTCATGTGGTTTGGGTTCTATATTCGTTTATGATTAAGATCTGTAATGAGAGAAAACTATGTCGTTTTCAATAATAAAACTTGGCGCTTCTGATTGGTAGGGGGCAAAAAACTTGAAAGCTCCGCCGTGGGTCAGAAAAGAGAGATTGTGGCTAAAAAAGTAAAGTTAGCTTAGTTTCTCCGCTGCATATATGGGAAAAAAACGGTGTAAAACTAAATAAATTTTATACACGTTTTAAAAGTTTTATGTATTCAAACTGTCCTTTTGTGATTCTTTCTGCAGGCTATGTTTTCTTAGTTGATAATGCTATATATATATATACCCGAGGAAGTATCTTTTTTGAACTTCTTTTGGGTCATTTTCATTCGTGATTTTCATGATGAAAAGCATTTAACTTTGTTTCTAATACTGGAAATACATCTCTTGGCCTTTATTTTTACTTTGATCTGAGTTCTGGAAATGATTCGACATTAGCTTTGAATAGAAAGTGCATATCAAAGTAAACAGGAACCTGGAAATGCACAATTCGGTCTGGAGACACTGATCTAAGCATTTTTTAGTCAGAGCAGGGGATTTCACCTTTTTAGTGTATGAATTATGGACCAATGTTATTTATCCATTATTTCAACCCAATAGTTCTGTGGCGGTGAAATTTACTGTTAATTTTCTAGCTGCAGGTTTTTGTCATTGATATTAGCTGCAAAAAACCGCATTCTAGATAGCTTAAAGGTTTTAAATAGAAGATTTAAACAAATTTCTGGTTGTTTCAGGTTGCCAAATTTTTTAGCTTAGAATTTTACTGGTTGTTTAATTGGAAGTTATCGGTTGCCTCAAATTTACTGGTTGGACTCTACCGCCATTGTTTTGTCTTGGTTGTGACTTTAAGAAGGTGAGTTATTCTAGGGACATAAAAGTTTCTTTATTGCTATATTTGTTCCTGTCAATATTTTCAAGGTTCAGAAGATGCTTAATGCGTCTACGATTCAGGTCTGAGGTTTTTTTTAACCAAATCCTTGTTGCATTTGAATGGCAACCTGTTGTTTGTATTTTACAGAACCTATAGATATAGACCTCATATTGTTGAATGAATTGCATGTTTCTGCCCTTGTTATTTGTCCTTTCTTTTCTTTTGCTCGTTCTTTTTCCCTAGCACTTACTTCCTATGCTTTTAGCTTGAAGCTCTAATGTTCTTAGTATTATCCACTGCTTTCTGTATGCTCTCAGAGCATCGAGTTTTTGGTGTCCACCACCTTGATTAAATAAAGCTTTTGTATGTTTTTTGTTCTTGGTGAAGTGTAGGTGAACTTGGCTAATATCAAGTGATAGATAATTCTGTACTGATGATCCCACCTTCTTTCTTGTGCAGAAGCACTGAAGAGATGAAAGGGCCCAAAGAAGATTGCCTTGTTGTCGAATGGGGTGGTTTCTTCTAAATGGGTGCAGCTATGTGCCAATTTTCATCTGATGTTGACATTCAACTAATGGGTTTGGTAGGTCTCTCTCTCTTATCGTGGTTTCTTCCATAACCGTAGTTAAAAGGTGAATCAACATTAAATATGAAAGACACTGGGAACAAGAGGAGAAATTCAGCTAATGTCCAATCAAAGCACCCAGGAAGAACTGATAGGAGGAATAATAAACCTAATCAACAGAATGGTGGCAAAACTTTGAAGGCGAAAGAAGCTGAATCCAAAGCTTTAAAAGCTAGATCAGACCCTAATTCTAAAGTAAGTGATTCCAATGTGGGCTCTGAGACCATTGAAGTTTACGAGAATGTGATTGTACATTATGTGGATGATGTTAACAAGTCTGAAGAAACATCTCCTGATCCAAATGGTAATAAAATGGTCACTAAATTAAAAAATGCCGAAATTTTAGATGATTGCTCCAGTGATATAGAGGGAGAAACAACTCAGCAAAAGGAAGAAGAATCAGACTCTGAGACTATAAAAGATTCAGCATCATCTCTGGGAGATTCCTTGACAGCTGAGGATGAGAGAGAAGAGGGTGTTCTGAGAGCTTCTAATGGTGTTCACAATAACAACCTCAAAGATGGCTCTTCCCATGGTTCCAGAATGGGATCTGAACTTGAAACTAATAAATCACATTTAAAGGCATTGAATAATACTCCAAAGAAATCTGCAAAATCTAATGGAGCCCCCTATAAGAATGCTACCAAAAGTTCTGTAGAAGAAACCTTGAAAGTTTCTCCTAAATCTTCATCTGAGTCTTCAGAAGGATCTAATGGCAAGCATGCTGAAGAGTTAAAAGAAGTTGATGTCTTGGATGAGACATCAAACGGTAATAAAAGTTTTGCAAGTGACAATGAGCCTGTTGATGCTGAAGACAAATTTCAAGTTGAAAATGAGGCAGCTTTAAATGAAAAGATTAATGAGATGGAGACAAGAATTGAGAAACTTAAAGCAGAGCTGAGAGAAGTAGCTGCCCTGGAAATTTCTCTCTATTCTGTTGTTTCAGAGCATGGGAGCTCAGCACATAAGCTGCATACACCTGCTCGACGTCTTTCTAGACTCTATATACATGCTTGCAAGCATTGGGAACAAAACAAGCGAGCCACAATTGCTAAAAACACAGTGTCTGGGCTTATTTTGACTGCAAAATCTTGCGGTAATGATGTTTCAAGGTATGTATATTATAGTCAGATATTATTTCCGTGAGTGCTTTAAAATGTTCCCATGTACTGTTGACAGCTGAATAATGTTCTTTTGCATTTTAAGGTTAACCTTCTGGTTATCAAACACCATAGTGCTGAGGGAGATCATCTCTCAAGCATTTGGCAATTCACGCAACTCAAGCCCACTTGCATGGCTCCCCGAGTTAAATGGCAGTAACAAAAGGAGTGAAGTAAAGCCTTCAACTCTAAAATGGAAAGGTGGTGTTGGTAGTAAACAAGTATACAGTTTTATGCCGCTTGTTGATGATTGGCAAGAGACTGGAACCTTCACTAATGCACTAGAAAAAGTGGAATCTTGGATATTCTCTCGAATAGTTGAGTCAGTATGGTGGCAGGTAAATAGTTGAAGTTGTCGAATTTTTTTACATTAGGGGGACAGTGTTATTTAAAAGATGTAGTTCATCTAATTGTTGCACTACAGTTTTGGGGCTCTAAATTACAAATAAGAGAAGGAATTTTATGCCTGGTCCTTATTTCAGGCTCTTACTCCATATATGCAAACTCCTCTTGAGGGTTCACCTGTCAGCAAAACAATTGGAAAGTTGTTGGGGCCAGCCTTAGGAGACCAACAACAAGGAAGTTTCTCTATCAACTTATGGATAAATGCTTTCCAAGATGCTTTTCAACGACTTTGTCCTGTAAGAGCAGGTGGTCATGAGTGTGGTTGCTTGCCAGTTATTGCAAGATTGGTATGTACTTATAAATGTTTTCGTTCTGTAAATTTTAAGCAGTAATACGCTGTGTCTTTGTTTTGTTCTCATCTTTCTTTTATTTTCCTGGTGAACTAATTGTTATACCCTTTTTTATTAGGTTATGGAGCCGTGTGTTGCAAGGCTAGATGTAGCAATGTTCAATGCTATTTTGAGGGAGTCTGCCCATGAGATCCCAACAGATCCTATATCTGATCCTATTGTAGATTCAAGGGTTCTGCCTATTCCTGCTGGAGATCTTAGCTTCGGATCTGGTGCACAACTCAAAAATGCTGTATGTATTATATCAGCGGACTTCTGCTTTTGTTTTTTTTCCACTTTATATCTGTGGTATATTCAGTTGTGGCTAGTCCTTGCACTGTACTTCATCACAATAGGCAACTATTGTTCTGAATCTGAGTAAGTCTCGTGCTTGTTATATGAACTTATTCCGTAGTTCTCATGTTTTAATGAAACATTGCCTCTGAGGAATTTACATCACCCTATTGGTGGAGATCCTGTGATATACTGCTCTTGGTTGAAAAGAGTGGTTGTTGTGATGGAATATGCTTCATTATCTGGAAACTTATGATGCGGAAAATGTTGGATATTTTAGGTTTGATATTTAACCGGTTTAATTTTGAACCAAAGATCATATGGAGAATGTTTTACCTATGGAATGATCTTAGCAGCTGAGAAAATATATAGTTCATTTATGTATATTGAATAATATATTGCTAATGAAAAGATCTTGTATGCTGCATGACATGAATTTTCATATTCTTTATAGGAAGTCCTCAATTTGTGCTATCCATGATACTGCTTGAACTTTCTTGTGAAGTGAGAATAGCTGTTGGAATGATTTCCATCTGCTCCCTGATTGCCATATAGAGATGAATAAGATAATTGGGGGTTTCAATACCTTTCCCGTTCATAATACCTTTTACATGGAAAAACTATACGCAAATCCTTAAGGAGGGACACTTATTTTTCAGGTTGGTAATTGGTGTAGATGGCTGACTGATATGTTTGGCATGGATAGTGATGATAATTTAAATGAAGATCAACGTTCCAGTCAAGATGATTTCAGAAAAAATGGAGACGGAGAATCTAAATCTTTCCTTTTTCTTAATTCCCTGAGTGATCTTCTAATGCTTCCAAAGGACATGCTAATGGACCGTTCAATCAGAGAGGAGGTTGATTTCTATTTAAGACTGCATATTATGGACATACTAGTAGATTCGTTCTCTGATGTCTTTGTTGGTTCCTCTCTAACTCTTTTTGACTATTTTATTTTCATGGCTTTAGCTGTGCCCATCAATAGGTCTTCCGTTGGTTAAACGCATTCTCTGCAACTTCACTCCAGATGAATTTTGTCCAGATCCTGTTCCAGGAGCTGTATTGGAAGCCTTGAATGCTGAGGTATGACTAGTTCGGCGTTTCTCTCTTCTACACATTTGTTTGTTGAACTTTTTAATAACTCCTAATAAAATTCTTAAACTCGTCTTCCATATTTTATTTGTGTTTCATATTTCATTGGACTCAGTCTTGCCTTTAACCAGTATAAAGGCAGAAAAAAGTTGCCTGGTTTTTGATTTATGGTTCTTTCATTTGTTAGACTATTGTTGAGCGGAGGTTATCAGGGGGCCCGGCCAGAAGTTTCCCTTATACAGCTGCCCTCGTTGTCTATACTCTTCCATCCTCAGCAGATGTGGCTGAAAAAGTTACGGAGGCAGGAGGGAAGTCGCCACTGTCTAGGAATGCATCAGCGGTACAGAGGAAAGGGTATACCAGTGACGAGGAACTGGAGGAATTGAATTCTCCACTTTCATCAATAATTGAGAAATTGCCATTGTCACCAACAATTGTTACCAATGGAGGAGTGAATGGAAACCATGAACATGCAGGCTATTGTGGTATAAATGCAAGATACGAACTCCTTCGCGAGGTATGGTCCATGTGAGTGTTTATGTTAGATCGTTGTGTATATCTCTCATGTTTTTTAGCCATGGAAAAGTGAGGGTGAAGGTGAAAAAACTCAAGGTGAAAAGTTTAGATGATCAAAGTTACAGGAAATTCTCAAACATCGTTTATCGGCTTGATTGTACAGTTGGAAGAACTTTGCTTTCTTTTTGTTGAATGCGGAGAGCTTGAAATCAACTGCAATTATGTCTTCGATATATAGAATAAATTCATACTGTGTTTTTAAAGTGTGCTGAGTATACATTTTTTTTATGGCTAAGTAAATATATACGATTTTTAAGAAAGACTGAAAAAAGGGAAACATAAGAAGATTAAAATTTTAATAAGCATAACGAGCTGAAGTATCAGCCATACATGCACTGCTATTGCTTAAGATGAAGTCTGTTATTTCGAGTTCATTATTAGATTTAGAATAAAACTTTATAATCAAAGTAAAGCCCCCATTGATTTTCAGTTTTTGGTCAACCATAAGCCTTATCACGCTTAGAAACTCATAGGTCCCAGTTCATTCAGTGCTTGCAAACAACTGGAAAGGTCTGGTTCAGTCTTTAAAGAATTTCACTCCATTTCCAGTTTTTCCAGGGAGTGGCTTTTCCACCATGGCTGCTCCTTGGCCTGACTCATCGTTGCCTCCTGTAGAATCATTCTCATTCTCCTTTGTGCTTGGAACCTCCTTGAAAATCCCATAACTTGAAGCTTCTGCATTGTAGCTGCCGCTCAATGGATAGACCGGTACCCGATTTGTTTGAAAATTAATGGGGTTTTGAAGGAGGTTCTGGGTGGTAACATCTTCAGGCTGGTCCAAGTATTTGAGAGAATCTTGTCCTTGTAGAGTTAACAGGCCCTGAAGGCTACCTGTAAACTCCCTGTTAGTCCCCACACAATTTCCCAAGCCATTGCTGGCAAGATTTTCTGGAAACTCAACAGGGTTTTGATGATAAGGATGTAGAAAGGGGAAGCTTGAAATTTGATGCAGCTTCTCCAGGGCTGAGAAGTTGTGTGAGAACTCAAAAGGCTGCATTTCACCAAAGTAATTTTCAGCAGCCCCTGAAATTGTGAAGTTCCCATCCGAATTCACATTAAAAGGATACTCCACGTTGAAATTAAAGCTTGGATTTCCATCAGTGCTCATATAATTTCCAAAGCTGTTGAAGCCTTGAATTGGAGTAGGACTAGCCTGAAACTCATCAGGGTTCTGGAAGCCATAAAGAAGAGAGGAACTAATGATTCGGTTCATGTCCGGGTTGGAATTGGGGGTGCATGAATCATCTTCTTCATCATATACCAAGGAGTTTCTGTCACTGACACATCTTTTCTTTCTAATAACATCTTCGATAGAAGATTTCTGCAATAGCTTAGAAGTACCCTTGCCAATTGGTAGCTTCGAACTTTGAAGAATGTCATTCAGATCATACTCATTTATATCGAAATTTGTAATTGCATTTGCACCTTTCAACCTAATGGCAGCAACATCGTAAGCCCTAGCTGCTTCCTCTTCAGTATCTGATAATTGTTCCAAAAAAAAAGGGTCTAACTCATGTGAACCTTGAAAGTTGTAGCATTGTTTATCTTGTACACGTAATTTGATTCTAGAATTTAGGTTACCAGATCACATTTATACTAGAATAAGTTATAAAAGATTACTTGATTCTCAAGTTATCTTCAATGACAGTAACCGTTGTATATTAATTTCATCAACTAATGAAATAAGTTAGGATGTGTAGCTACCAAATGTTCCTAGGTAAATTCCTTTGATATCTTTCCCTTTCCCAATCCTTGCTTGCCATTTCTTGAAATCCGAGTTCCTACCATGTGATTTTTCATTTCATGATAGAAGTTGCAGAGAGAAGGAAGAAGAGAACAGGCAGGGAGAAGGAAGTAGTATTCAAATAAATTTAAGTTACCTAGAGACTCCACGATAAATGGATACACCCTTTGAGAATCCCCTACTTTTTCTGAAGTTGGTGAAGTTTTCAGAATACAATGAATCAATTCATTTGTATTAATGGATCATTGATTTAATCACTTGCAGTTGCAGGAATATAGTGCGAATAAGTCAATTTATAAATTACCTTCTAATGTTGCGAAAATATTCATGTTTGGTATAGAGCTTCATCTCAACCAAATCCGACTTATAGTTACTAATCTGGTGATACACCAAGTCAATTTAGCTGCTAATTAGCCACTGAATCTGATTGATACAAATTTGTAATATGCAGAGATAGAAAACATACTGGGAAATTCAGAGGCGCAAGTTCACCCCATAATTTCAGAGCAGCTAAATCGTAAGCCCTTGCTGCCGATACTTCATCATCATATCCACCTGCAAAACCACCAAGTTTTAAAAATCTGGTCTCTAAAATAATTTGTCCTCCACATGCATATAAGCCTTAGTGTTTGAGGAAAGGTGTAGATTGCTGCAATGTTACTTGGTTTGAGTGCGACTACGTGTCCAACACAGATATGTGTTAGTTTCTTCTAAATTTTACCTCAAGAAAACTTCAACATAAGTAAATTGTATGCAGAATTAAAGAAATAGAATTGATTGAGATCACTGGCCTATATAAACTGCAAAAATGCAGACAGAAGAAGAACAACAGGGTCAGTAATCAATAACAATGAAATTAATATATATAATAAAATGCAGAAAAGCAGAATAGAAAAAGTACAGACCAGTCTTTGGTTTTTGCGTTGGGTCAGTGTTATCCCATAAAAACGCCTCGTATCGACCACTGTATCTGCATGTCATGTTATGCTTACAATTTCAATCCTAAAATACATTACTTGGAACATTATTATGTATGTATGTATGTATGTAAGGTGCCTGAAATTAACCTGCTAACTCCTCGGTAACTTGAGCTTCTCGCACCGAAAATCCGCAGGGGCTCCTGCCTTGGCTGACGCCGTCTCTTACTTGTATTTTCTTTATTATTATTGCCCTTATCACTGTCACATAAATTAAATTTGTTCAGTTGAGGGTCAAATACACAGATCCATAGAATAATATATCTACAATCTTAACTGTGTTTCTTGTGCCTGTTTGTTCTTCCTTTGGACACTGCTGGACTCAATGTTATTGCTTCCGAGGATACTCATTTCCTCAACCTCAAGCTCCACGGGAAAGAGAGAACTTGTCATGTCTTGAGACAGCAAAGAGCAAGTTTGATGGTGTGGCATTGGGAATAGGTCAGGGTTTTGGAGGAATTCTGTATTAGAATCGTCATCTGTTGCCAAAGGATAGGAGACTATTGGACTGAGGGAATTATACAGGTTTTCATCAATGTTTTGTGAACTCATGTTCATAGACGACAGAGTTTATACCTACAGGATTAAAATGAATGTGAGAATCCCATTAATCTAACAAAATTTGCATTTCTCTAAAAAGTAAATCAAAATTTAACTAATAACATATGCATGCTCATTTAAGATATAAAAATAAGAAATATATATTTGTTTGATCAAGAGTCTGAAAACATTTGATTTTGTTTCAATAATAAGATGATCAGTGTAAGCAATTCGATCAATTTTACACACATTCAATTTTAAAAATAAAATTATAGAATAAAAAGACCACTCCAATTTAAATAAAAAAAAAAAGTCATTTCCCTCCATTTAATTTTTCGCCTCTTTTAGCTCTTCGACTTGTATTTTTTATCAAATCACCCCTAAATGGATGGAAAAATTAATGTTTGTTAACTTTACTAACGTGACATACATGTGGATTACCATGTAGATAAAATAAAATTAAAATTCTAGCATTTTTGTGGGCCAAATTATAATTTACCACATATTAATTTAAAATTTTATAATTTTTTAGGATTAAATAAATAATTTCCTATTTTAGATGGCCAAGGTCTCACCAGTCCCCCTCCCTTCACCCTTACTTCAGTGAATTTTAGGTTAATTGACGTGAGGTTTAGAGTTCAACCCCTGTATTTGTAAACCTCTTTCCCAGTATAATAGTACCTGTTCATTTGTGTAAAAAATAATAATACTCGAGGTTTTGAATTGTATTTTTATTTCTTTGCAGAATTTATGATATTTCCATTTTCATTTAAACTAAGACCTTAATCATAGCTTTTATTCCATGGGATATTTTAAATACTTGCACCTTATAATTTGCTAGTTGCAAGTGCACTTATTAGGAACACTTATGCCTAGTATACGAATGTATACGCTTTTTAATATTATAGCTAGTTTTCACACACCACATTGTGAATGCAAGGAAAAAAAAGGGGTTTTTTTTAAAGGAAATAGTTAGGCTTTTTTATTATTATATATATTAAGGTATTGAAATTTTTTAAAATACTTTTAAAAATTACTTAAAATATACCCTAGCTAATTTTAATTTCGTTATTAATTTTTTTATAATTTCACTGATTATATTAAATTGGGATTTTACGTTTAATTCATTACTTTATAATTAATGTAGAATATCTAAATATGTCACAACTTTAATTTTACTATTTGAATAAAAAAGTATGTTAATTTTTTATAAATATAAAATTTACATAATAACATAATCTAATCCTGAGATGGTTATTTACATTAGACTAGAATCCTACACTACAGAAAGAGACCAAATTTTATTAAATATAACATACTATATATTTATCTTTGACATTAAATCAAGATTTGAAAATATATCTAAATGCCATCATCTCTCTTTAAATGATCAAATATTGGAACTGGTATGACTTCACATAACCTATCTCCTTTTTCCTTTGGGATATAACAAAAATTAAAATTGCATGGCAAAACTGAGCTTAAATTAAAAAGAAAAGAAATGTGAATAGAACAACAAATTCTTAAATTGAAACTGACCTGATTATAATCGTAATGGAATAACTTTAAATCCAAAAATGTAATTTTGTTTTTCTTTTGAACATCATGTTGCTCCTTCAATATATATACTAGAGAAAAAGATAAAAGAAGGTAAAAATAGTAAATTTAAGTGTGGGTGTATAAGTGATAAATAATTTATATAATAAATGGAGCAATCATGGGAACGTAGTCACATGAATTTGAACTGTGGCTTCCACGCTCTCTTTCAACGTATATACGCTCTTTTCCTTTGAAATCTTTTTATACAAAAAGAAAGCAACGAATTTTGAGCGAATTTTTAAAATTAAATAAATGTAAAGTGAGGTAGGCAATGGGGTATGGAATAATTTCAATAATTGCTTCACTTACTCCACCTACTCATTATAAAATTACCATTTACCCTTCTGTATATATAATTATTATAAAGGTAAATTTGTAATAATTTTAATTAGTAGTAATTTTGTCTAGTTGCAACTGTATGAATACATAAGGAAAATTCTATGAATTTTCGATTGATTTCAAAGTTAGATTTTGACGCACTAAGTGAAAATCCTATCATTTGATATGCAATTGAGATGGGAGGTTTATTAATATATAGACCATTTATATTGGATGGTACGAACTATATATATTGGAAGGTAAGGATGATGGTTTTTATAAAGTCTATGGATGAAAAGGCATGACATTCAATCCTAACTGGATAAAAGCGTCCAGTATAAGGGCTGAGAAGAAAAACAACCAAACCGAAATTCGATCCGAATTGAGGTATTTGGACGGTTTATAAAATGCAAGTTAAAAAATCATAGTTACTCAAAACCAAACCGGATTCTTTTTTTTTATTATTATTTAATATATAATTGATTTTAAATTTTTATTCTATTAAAATAGTGAAAATAATTAAAAAGTTCTTGCAAGATTATTGTTTTTTAAAAATATTTATGAAAAAAACCTTGAAATTTGTCAAATAATATTCAAAAAGTCATAAAATAAATTTCATTTTATTAAAATAAGTCTAAAAAATCAAAACAAAAAATTAATATGGAAAAATTGAGAACCAAACTAAATGATGATGGTTCAAAAAATCTAAAAAATTAACCGAATCGAACCGATATCATCCTATCTAGTAGTGTTATCCAAGTTGTATAGAATCTAAAATTTGAAGTAACGTGTACCAATAATGAAGAAAAACAACTCTAGGATTTTCAATGTAATTTTTTGTTGAGTAAACCTTGAGGAATCCAAGTAGATCTCTAAATGCACCATTACTGAAGAAGCTTGGACAATCATTGAATCTGCTAATATGTAATGACAGTGGATAAAAAACAAATTCGTGGGACATGAAGCCCAAAATGGTTTCTTACCCAATTAACAGAGCTTATTTCTCAACAATATAGTCGTGTTCTTATTTTGGTTTTCCTAAAGAGAAAACAAATATCAGACATTAATTACCACTACTACTTGATAATGATTTAGTTACTACTGCAATAGTGTTTAATAATGATTGTCAACTAACTCCAACAAGTATTTTGATCTCAATTTTTGCTTGATTTATTTTTCAATTTTTATTGGAGCTAGTTTATCTTTGTTATTTGATTGTTTTTCAAAAGATATAAAATTGGTACTGAGCATTCCCAAACCAACAGTATTATCTTATTAGCAAAATGAAGATGAAGCACCTTTACAAGCAATACCAGATAAGTAGTAATACTTGCAATGCTGTGTGCACCAGTGATTAGAAATATACCTTGTAAAAACCTCATCATATTACTTTGAATGCACTTCCCAAACATCCCCTAGTAAAGCAATGGGCACACCATGCCCAAACCACAAGTCAGCAACGCATGATTTACATACAAAAACATGAACCAGATTGCATGGTGTCATCTTTTAATTTCAATTTTCAAACACCAACCGACTGCATTTGCTCCTCGGAATCCAAAGTAGACGGAACACATGAACCTGAGTTAAGAGACTCAAGTGTTTTCACCACTTCAATCATCGATGGCCTTTTTTCTGGCATAACAGCGGTGCAGTGCAGGGCGGTTTCAAGAGCTCTTAGCATTTCCTTCTGGGAAGAACTTGATGATATCTTAGGGTCAAGAATTTGTAATGCTCCATTGGTAATATTAACTTTTCTTCGAACCCACTTCACGATATCGAGTGAGTCCAAGGATTCAATGTCTTCAGCTTGTCGACCAGTTATGAGCTCTAGCAGCACCACCCCAAAGCTATAAACATCCATCTGTTCGGTAGCTTTCTTACTGTATCTACATTCTGCAATCAAACAACTAGCATAAGTTGGGAATTTTGACATTGATAGATGTATGAAAGCGTCAATTTGGGCTAATCTTGGACGGATGTGGGATTCCTTACCTGGTGCATTATAGCAGGAGTGTGCAAATTCTGAAGTAATGGTAGACTGAAATGGAGCTTCTCCAACTATCCTATCAATTGCAAAATCCGTAAGCTTCGGTTCATAATCCGCATCGAGAAGAATGTTTGTTGACTTGAGATTTCTATGAAGCAAATGTGGAACGTAACCCTTGTGAAGGTATGACAATCCTTGTGCCACCCCGGTTGCAATCCTCAATCTAGCACTCCATTGCAACTCAAAATCCGGTCTGCAAATCAAATCCCCTAAACTCCCCTTCTGCAGGAATTCATAAATGAGGAAAATCGATTCATCTGAATGGCAAAACCCCAGAATTTTAACAATGTTCTTATGCCTCATCTTGGCCAATACCTTCACTTGGGCCTTCAAAGCTTTGGAAGGTTGGGTCCCAAAATTGACCAGTTTCTTTATGGCAACTAGTTCACCACTGGGTAGACTTATGGTATAAACCCTACCAAAAGGACCACCATTTCCTAGTGCACTTTTCTCATCCATCCCCATTACTAAATCATGCTCGGTGAGTCTAAGAGGGTAGAAAAAAACTGATCTCCAAACGCCTGGCTGAGACTTCCTCTTGGAAAATCTATGAAACACAAACACGCCAGCAGCAACAATCAACATTGCCATGGCAAAAGCTATAGATATGAGGGCACATGTCAAGGTTGTCAAACCAGAAGAATGATGTTTCGGGTGCTCATCGGAGCAAGGATTTGGCAATCCAGGGCCGCAGAGTCCAGGATTTCCTTCCAAAAATGAAGCTGGTAGGCCTGATATTAGAGACGATGGGACCCTACCAGAGAGTTGGTTGAAGGATACGTTGAAGAGAGCCAGCTTTAAGTTCTGCAACCCTGGTGCAATGGAACCACTAAGTTGGTTATGAGATAGATCAAGGTAAGTTAGCACTGGTAGGTCAGCAAGGGAAGGTGGGATTTCTCCAGTAAGACTATTGTCTGCTAAAGACAAGGAAACCAGTTTCCTGCATTTCCTCAACTCTGGAATCTGACCTGACAGGGTATTGTGGGAAAGATTTATTATGCTCATAACAGGTGAATCACAAAAGTTTGGAGGTATTTCACCAGAGAAACCATTAAGAGAAGCTGAAAATCTGTATAAGCTCTTTACCAGGCCAAGACCCTGTGGTATTTTACCAGTAAAGCTGTTATTGTCTATCTGAACTTGCTCCAACTGAGCAGCCTTTGATATTGAATCTAACAATTCCCCAGAGAACCTATTGTTTTCTGCTCTGATCAGCATAATTTTTGGTAAGGACCATAATCCATTAGGGAAATCACCTGAGAATCCATTGTTTTGAACTTGAAAAATCTCAAGGTTCAAGCACTTAGAAATGGACTCAGGTATTGAACCATTGAAGAAATTTGTATGGAGACTGAGGAATTTAAGGCCTTTTCCATCACAAATACCACTTGGAAATGACCCCAAGAGCTTGTTCTCTGAGACGTCAAAAGACACCAAGTTCTTTAGAGAAGAGCCTAGTGTTTGTGGAAGCTTACCAGTCAGATTGTTCTGAGAAAGATCCAAAGTGATCAAATTACTTAAACCAACAAAAGATTCAGGGATTTCACCAAGAAAACCAGATCTTTGCAAAAACAGCTGCTCAAGCTTCTCAAGCTTTCCGATATCAGTAGGAACCGCACTCGCCAAGTAAGCATTTTGGGACAAATCAAGTACAGCAAGCTCAGTAAAATTGCCAAACACAAAAGGAACAGTACCTGAAAGCAAGTTGCTTCCCAAGTTGAGCACTTGAAGATGCACCAATGACCCAATGCTCTCAGGAATCTTCCCTTCAATATGATTTTTGCTCAAGTCAAGAACTTTCAAGGCATCAAACTGTGAAATCTGATCTGGGATAGTACCCCAAATGAGATTTTTACTAAGATTCAAGGTCTCCAAGGAACTGCACTCAGAGAGGTGCAGTGGAATAGGCTGATTAAAAAGGTTATCAGCAAGGTTAAGATGAGACAAATAGGGTAGTTCACATATTGAAGATGGTATTTCACCAGAAAGATTCAAGCTTTGAAGGTCAATGGAGGATACATAGAGTGAAGGAGTAGGAATGCAGGTAATACCAGTCCAGTTACAGTGATGAACACCCGAATTATTAGACCAACTGGAAAGAGAGTGGTTAGGGTCATCAATGAAAGCCTTGAAATTAAGAAGGGCATCAGCATCTTGAGTTGAAGCTGAGGAAAACATGAAGAATGTGAAGCAGAGGGAGAGAAGAAAAGGGTATTTGCAGAGTGTAGCCATTGGAAGGGACTGGAAGAAGAGCTTGGGTTTAGTTGTTTTCAGTGTTTCCTATCAAACTAATGTGTGAAGTGAGAGAGAGTGTCACTCAGAGAAACGTATTTGCTAAGATGTTGATAGGCTGGTGGATGTATCTATGCTAAAGTTGAAACAACTCTCCATCATAACCCATGGGATTTCTTGGTGTATATACAGTTGTTTCTTTTTCTTTTTGTTTTGATGTTACTGAAAAGGGAAAAATGAGACTTTCCTTTTCAAACTTTTCTCCTCTTATTTTTAATAATGTTTCTGAAAATGTGTTAACTATATGGAATGAATTTTCTGAAATAATCATGAATTTTAGGCTTTTTATTTTATCGTAGAGTAAAAATTTTTTCATGATGTAATTTATTTTAAGGTTGTAGTAAAATTATAATAAAACAAGTAATTTATCTCCCAGGGATTTTTTTTATACTTTACAAATTATTTTAAAGTATGATAAATAATTACTCATAAAATAATTTTAGAACAACACTTGACATTATTCTAAATTTACTGAAAATATTTTTACTCTATTCGCGATACATAAAATCATTATTACAATTATCTTTAATTCAGAATTTTTTTAATATTTAATTTTACAATTTTTTTATTTAAATAAACCCAGCAAACACAAAAGATACTCTCTTTCTTCGTTGAAATAAAAAATACTAACTGTTACCTGTAGTCTTTGTTACGTAGGATATTGTGCCATAATTGTTGACCTATTGCCAAAGTAGAACCAATTAAAAGTATTATACTTTTTATTTTTATTTTTAAACAGTATATAGAGGAAAACTATATTGTCTTTCTTCAAAGGAAACTCATATATTAATAAACAGAAAATCAAGAATAATTACCTTAAATATTCGAAAGATTTTTAAAATCTCAAACCAATTAGTTTATACAAAGCGATGTGGGAAGAGCTTCCCATATTTGACAACTATCATTGAACAAAGCTACCCAAGTAAATTCATGAGCCACCTTGTTGGCAAACCGTCTAGTCTACCAAATTCAGAAATATTTAAAGAAGACACATTAAGAGCCATAATGGTATCACTACAATCCAAGTCAAACATTAAATTATCCACTCCTAAATAGCAAGAAGTTCGACCATGATCCCAACACTCCTCACACAAAGAAGCCGTCGTAATCCCAAAGAACGGCTGCAAAGGAGGACACATTCTGGTGGATATTCAAATAGTGAAATGTATAAAACTAAAATTAAGATAAATATAAAATAATTATAAAGAGTTTATCATTTTAGGGTTTTGGTTATTCTCGGTAGTTGAAAATATAATGGATTTAAAGAAGTTTGAGGAAAAATAGAGCCGATTTGTCTGACTACCAACAAAAATAAAACACCCTTTTTCCAGTTTTGCTTTGGTTTTTTACTTTGTAAATTGCCCCCTAAGATTAAGAAAGAGAAAACCAGAGTTAATAGGATTTGACCTTTCACCAACCTCATTCAACCAAGTCTAATTTTTATTATTTTATGCTTGGTTCCGATTGCTTTAAAACTTTGGGCTTAATATATAGACTAGTCCTTCAACTTTATAAATTTTCTCAAATTGGCTCTTAAATTTTTTTGGATCCAATTGGTTTCTAAAGTTGATATCCGTCGTACAAATTGGTCCCTACATTAACACCGATTGTTTTTAACAATGGGATGAAGTGGCCAAATATTGAGGTGAACGTGGACAAATGGGGAAAATGACATGTGTCTTCTAATATAATTATTTTAAATTTTAAAAAAACTTTAAAATAAAAAGTAAATAATTTTAAAAAATATAAATTTAAACAATTTTAAAAATTTAGTTTAAATCTTATAAAATTATAAAAATTGCAAATATATAAACAATTAAAATATTTTAAAATTTTAAAAGCATAAAAAAATAAAAAAAAGTTTAAATTACAAAATTATAAAATTATAAGAATTAAAAAATGAGTGGGCATTAATTGGTGTTGATTGATGTTGACCGGATAATTTTTTGCTTTTTTATTTCTAATATATATTTTTTGAACTTTTTTATATTTTTTATTTTTCTAAAATTTTAACAATTTCTTCTTTTTTTTGAATTTTTCAAAAAAATTTGTGATTTTTCATTTAAAAATCTTCAAATTTTTGTAAATTTTGAAAAGTTTAACTAATTTTTATTTTTATTTTTAGTTTTAGTTTTTGATACATTCAATTTTTTATTTTTTTATAATAAATATATTTTGATCAGTGCAAAACGATTTATTTGTCCACGTGTCACTTCCATATGTGGCCACATCACCCCATTGTTTAAAAACTTCAACTATAAAAATTTCGTAAACTTTAATGTAAATAATTATGTTTGATCGAAACGTTTTGTTCTCATAGTAAATCTAAACAATAAATTCCATTCCAATGCAAATTTTGATCAATATTGGTTGTATTGATGTGTAGCGAGTGATTTTAATCGTACAATTGGAATATGGACGGTAAAAAAAAATGTAAAATATAAATTAAAAATATTATTATTTATTTTAGATTTATTAAATTATAATTTTTTATATTACGAGATGATTTTATTATTTAATATATTAAATATTTTTTATTAGTTATTTTGAATTTGTTTAATAAAGAATTGTATTTGTGAAATTTATTAGAAAATATTTTATATTTAAAAATATTTTAATCTTATTATTTAATATTTATAGATATTTTTCTAAACATTTATGAAATGCATTAAAAAAATAACGATAAACCGAAATAATATATCGATTGAGATAGTTAGATGTGATTTTTTAAGAACCGGATGGTATGAATTCAACTAAAGGGTGAACCAGAAGTTGAGTATGCGATTTACTTAAAAAAAAAAAAATTGCAGGAAGAGAAAAAAAGAATCAGTTGAACAAATTGAGATTTAATGGGTAGTCATTTCACTTGGAAATTCTTGAAAATCACATGTGGTTTTTCCTTTTATATCACATTTCGTAATTTATCCTGTAAATTGTAAAAGAGAAGGCGATTTACCTTTTAACTTCACTCGGGAAATATTCATCCCTTCTATCAATTCCTTAATCCTAAACCATTTATACCACTCCAAATTCAGACTCTCAAAACACTAATTTTAACTTTCAAACTAAATAAACATTTCTTCCTTCAAACTTTTTATTTGAGTAATTTCAGTGTATAATAGAATTTATTTGTAAACTGAAATCTTATTTTTATTTTAAAATATAATTTAAGTTTAGTTTATATTTCTTTGTTGATAATATTATTTATAATGCTAGTTATGTTTAATATTTTATATTTGATGCTAATTAAATATTCAAAATTTTATATGTTTCGCATTTTATTTGCTACTTATGGTTTTCTTTTTTGTTGTGGTGTACAATATAATTATAAATAATGTTAATCGATATTAAGCAACGTGAATAATTATTTTTTTTTTGCAAGTTTCGTATGCAAAATGAGTAACAATATTTTTTTCATGGATATTACAATGGATAAATTCATCAAACTAAAATTGGTATTGTATTTATATCGATGCATCAAATAAGTATGAAGTTCAATAAAAGTGTCAATATTTATGAACTAAAGTCAAATATTAAATCAAAAATTGCAACTCAATGTAAGATGATATTATCAAGAATTTTTTATTGATTTTCAATGTCTTCCAATTAGCGCATGTATAACTCCTTTGATCTTGTTGATAATGAAATCAACACATTACTTGACAAGGAATGTTGTAGTGGAGTTATATGTCGAGTTGGATGATGTTGAGCAAGGGTTTAGGGAAGCTGATATTTTAAGTTCATCTAAACTTGTCGTACATCTTTTTCCACCAACTTATCGTAGCATCCTATAACTCAGGCTCAACAATCAGACTAGATGAGGGGTGTTACAATGTAAGCTTTATTATATTACTTAAACTCTTTGTTGTTGACACCATCTACTGGCAAATGTTCAAGCAGATGAACTTCACTCACCTCTTCCCCCCTTGATGTTACTCTTATCGACTAGATAATGCCCACTTAACCTCATTACTAGATCAAAATCATATTGAGCCACACTAATTACAACATTACCTTCAATTGGAAGGCCCATGATTGGGGCGATAACTTCCATGGTGATTATTGTTGCACCAGAAAAAAGTGAAAGATAAGAGTCTTTTAAGTCTCCACATTTTCACCATGGCTAGAAGCAATGGCTCTACATTGGAGTAAGAGGTAATCCAATGACCTTTAAAAAGCTCGCTACCTCTATAAATGTTTTCAATCAAGGTTGCTTTTCATTCAGCATGAAAAAATATACATTTTGTCAAATTTGAATATTGTGTTCCCTAGCAAGTAAACGAAAATAAAAATAATTAATATATTATGTTTAACATAATAAAAAATTAATACTAAGATTAAATAGTAACAATGAATAAATAGTAACTTAAAAAATTACAAAAATGATCATATCGATAGCTATTAAAGCAATATGATTATTGTAGGACCAAATTTATGCCCGGGACCAATAAGCAGAGCCCAGAACAACAACCATCCAATTAGCACCCACTAGACTAACCACTAACTCCTAAACTACCCCACTAACTCCATCACCTCACTAAGTTACCCCACTAACTCCATTACCCTACTTGCCACCATGGAAGGAGACAATCAGTTGTAAAATTTGGCTATAAAAGCCATTCAAAACTATTGTAGAAAGGGAGGTTGGTTTTTGGAGATTAATCAAATATCAAAGCAAAAGAGGTTTTTTTGTCTATTCTCATTTTAAGTTCTTTGTTTGTCTATTTTTTCATTTCAATTTTATTTTATTTTTTTATACTAAAGTAAAAATAAAGGGAAGAAGCTTACCCATTTTAAAATTACCGAAAAAAGTTTTTTTTGAGGTTCGGCTGCCGTGTACGGTGGCGTCGACAGCGGCTCATGGGGGTCTGGTGACCGGAGCAAGGTCGGACTGATGGCCGGATTTAGATGGGAGGGGGAGAGTGTTGTTGTTATTATTATTATTATTATTATTATTATTTTATTTATTTTATTTCTGTTACTATTATTTTATATATATTTATTACCATTATTTATTTATTATTATTATTAGTAACATATTGTTATTTTTATTATTATAATGGCACTATATTAACTAGTTTTGTACTGTCATTACTACTATTATTATATTTTCATTCTATTTATTTATTTACCTAAAAACCTTATATACCTTTATTTTATTTTATCATTTATTTATAACTTCTTATACAATATTTTTTCCCTATATTAGTATTATTTTTATATTATTTTTATTAATACATTATTATTATTGTCTTCTATTTTGTTGTTTTATTATTTTAATTGTTATTACTATGTTTATGGTTACGGTTAGCATTATTCTCATATTATTATTTTCATGTTGTCTATTATCATCATTTTTGAAAAAATCTATGTCCTTAATTCATTTATCTATTGATCTTCTCTCAAAATTTTTCAAAATAAAGGCAATGTTCGGTATTTAAAGAATTTGAAGAATCGTGCCCTAACGTACTGGGTTTCGCTTTCTTTGTTTGTTTTGAATATTCGAATATCCTCTTAAGGCTAAAACGCACGTTTTAAAGGCAAGCTCACAATTGAGGGTAAAAAATGTTGTGTCCTAACATACTGGATGTAATGTTTTACCTTGAGGTGAGATAGTCTTTAATACACATTTGACTTACCTAAATGTTTTAAAAGCCAATAAAAGGAGGATCGCGTTTTGAACTCTGTCCAAATCTTTAATTTTCGACATTAAGACACTAAATAATCAATCAAGTACCAATTTTGGGCGTGTTGAGGGTGCTAATCCTTCCTCGTATGTAACTGACTCCCGAACCAGTTTTCTATTTTCGCAGATCAAAATCGTCGTTTTGAAAATTTTATTTATTTATTAAAAACGACCGTGTTTTGAAGTGATCCAATCACACCCTATTAAAAACGATTGGTGGCGACTCCCAACTTTTCGTTTTCAAAAGTCGATTTCCGTTTTCAAAAAATGGTTTCGATGACTTGGCATCTCACTGGGGACATCGAGAGTCGAGTACAGAAATTGATTATTTTCTGTCTTCTTGTCAAAATTTAGAAATTTGGTCTTTCTAAAAATACACGATCCTCGCTTTGCATTTCCTGTGTCATTGTTGAGTTTGTTTTTTCGTTGAATTTCTCTATGTACTCTCACATCATATCTCATGACCGTTATGGTCACACCTCTTAAGTGGGAGTGAGAAACTATGCTTTCGTGAGGTTTTCACCTCCGCATGGGCTAGGGGATCGCTTCCGGAATACATCCGTACTTATGTCTTCGTGAGGTTTTCACCTCCGTATGGGCATAGGAAAATGTATTCCCCTAAACCGAACTTGATCCATATGAGCCTATAATGGGTGAGGGTTGAGGAATCTGCTGGTTCAAGTACCCTTTTCTTATAACCGAGCCACATATAGTGAACTCTAGGATCCTGCCCTAGGTAGAGCTATGTTGAACCCTAACGATTACCCAGTTAGGTGTTTGATTATCTTCTATTTGCTTTGATTTTTATCTTTCGATACTAACTTGTTTTGTTTTGTTTATAACCGCATTGCATTACATCACCATAGAAATGAGGTGTTGATTCATATTCGATTGTTAAATAGAACAGTTTGTCATGAGAAAATAGATTTCTTGATAAAGTGAATTATAATACGATTGTCTGAATATGGTCCAAGTAAGCACAACGAAAGAAAGCTGATAATTCGTGGAGGAAAACAAGACTTTACCTGAGGATTCAAGCTGATAAAGATTGTTCGAGAGCCGAAGCATCCCGACTTTCTTAAAGGAGCTAATCAACATCGCGATGATAATAATTCGTGGTCTGGATCAAGCAAAAATGAGCTAGTGGAGGCATCTATTGGAAGTTTGGGAGATTTGACTTTTACGAAGAAAGAAAATTGGTGTCTTCACCTAGAACATGAGGGCAGGGCCGCATATGTAATCTGTTTTATGTAAAGAAATTTATTTTCTAGAAAAGTTGTTCCAATAGAATTGAATTTAGAATCAACTCCTGTCTTTCTTTTGCATTCATTCCATGCATTTGCATTCCATACATTTGTATTACATTGCATCATTACATCATGTGCATTAGATTTTCACAAAAGGCCCCTAATTAATTGAAATCATTTCAGTTAATCTGAAAACTGATAAAAACTTACCAACCAAGCATCGCTACTATACCCGTGCTATGACAAAAGATATGTACCAAAGATTGAAAAGACTTAAACAACTTCAAAGAGAGATGCATGACTAGTTACAAATGCAATTGCAAGAGCAACTGATGAGGATACGGCAGGATATGAGAGACCAAATGCTAGAGTCTCAAAGGAATATGATGAACCAATTGTCCTAATTGCAGACTAAGGGGCTAGAAAAGAGGGAAAGCTCCATGATTAGTGCTGGGATGGATAATGAGGAGCCTCTCTATCCTCTGGGTTTCACTCCGACAAATGCACAGGCACGTTTGCAAGGTCTACCAATTATCAGAGCTCAGCAAAATCAAAGCGAAGACCTCAAAGACTAGTGAATTATTTGATAGGCACAGACTCTCAATCCGGGGCAATCCAGCTACCTTTGTAGTTCCTAATTTGAATAAAATAGGAAAAGCAAAGATGGAATTGCCAAAACAACTCGAGGTCGGTATCGGTGGTTGGAGGAAAAATTCAAGGTGATGAAAAATACTGATGATTATCACGGAAATTGACGCTTGTGGACTCGAGCTTGGTTCCGACTTAATACTTCCTACAAGTTCAAAATGCCCGAATTTGAAAAGCATAACGGGACTAGTTGTCCAAAAGCTCACATCACCATGTTTTGTAGATTTAATGACTGGGTATGTCAATAATGACCAATTATTGATTCACTTTGTTTCAAGAGAGTCCGGTTGGGGCGGATCCATATGGTACAACCAATTGAGCCGCACTCAGATCAATTCATTGGAAGATCTAGCACAAGCTTTCATGAAACAAAGATATAGTCATGTGACGGATATGACTCTCGATAGGATTACTTTACAGAGCCTGGAAAAGAAATCGAATGCGAGTTTCCGACAATACGCCCAAAAGTGGAGGAAAGTTGTCATACAAGTTCAGCCACCTCTCCTAGAAAAAGAGACTACCATGCTTTTCATCAATACTCTTAAAGCCCCGCTTATTAACCATATGTTGGGAAGCACTACTCCAGCTTTTCAGATATGGTAATGTCCGTGAATTGATTGAAAATGCAATAAGGAGCGGGAAGATAGATGCGGGAGAAAGCGCCAAGAGGTCAACCCAAAAGAGAAATAAAAATGAAGTGAACATCGTGAGCATGCCTTCCAAATTGGTCAATGTAGGCCAACCGAGATTGTAACCACTAGCTATCTATCCCAATGACATATCGCTGGATCTGAGTGATATTTCTCAAGAGGGAACCGGAAAATGAAAATTTCCAAACCCTTATGTACTTGGAAGTGTTTTGAATAATGGGATTGTGGAAGAGATCCCTGTATTTTTAGAGCTAATCTAAAGTAATGTTCAAAATACGCTTATTGCTTTAAGCCTAGGGGCAATAAGAACCCTTTTGTGAAATAAGCTTGTGTTTAAAGTCTTTATTTCAATCAAAATGTATCTTTTTGAGTAAATATTCTTTCATTCGTGACATATTATTTTATTCTTTGGACTCTCTTTTGAATATGTTTTATTTTTCATTCATGATCATGCCATATCTATAACATCCTTAGAATCATTTATTGTTTGGAAATATGCTTTTGTACCTACAATAGGTCCCCAGATATTAACGACAGGAGCAACGCTGTAACTGACTCCCTTTTGGGGTGAGATATGTGTTTAAGTGGATCTCAGGACTTTAAAGATGACAGAGATTGCAGCTTATCTTTTGATTTGTTAAGGATTGTAGAACAAGATGAAAAATAGATCCTGCTCTACAAAGGGTCAGTGGGCATTATAAGCAAGGAGGCAAAGATCGGAGTCTGAGTCACCGTAAAGACAAAGTGAATCGTCATTGAGTTATTTCAAGAATTCAAAGATATTTTCTCATAACCATATCAAAATATACCTGGAGATGCAGAAAATGTTTATATGGGTGTTAGAAGGACATATGTTAATGGCTTCACGGTAGCCACACTAATCATGAGGTTTGGGTACTATTGAGACAAGATCCATGTGCCTTATTTATTTCTTCACAGCCTTTCTCTATGTGGGGCATGGATGTTATCAGGTCATTCTCGACTAATATACATTGATTCATCTTAACAGTCGTCGATTACTTCAAGAGGAGGGTAAAGGTTACTTCATATGCCAATGTTACAAAGTCATCAAACCCCCCCCAAAAGTGAAATGCAACCGAAACTTATAAAAATTAGTGTAAAGAAGTTATAATTTACCCTCTTTGTTTATCGAACATCAACCAGGACTCGTTGGGGCAACATATTGCTCATTGATTTATGGGATAAAAATAATATTGAAATAGAGATTCCTTCTCCCCAAGCTTTGATTGAGTCGAGAACTGGATGAAGCAGATGGATTCAATGAACTTAATTGAATAGAAGAGGGTGAAAGTTACCCGTCATGCGAGCTTACGACAGAAAGGTTCGTCCTAGAGAACTCTGCGAGGGGTACCTGACATTAAATATTTCTATACAAAAGGACTTCAGACGAAAGTGGATCCCAAATTGGGAAGGACCTTATGTAGTAAAGAAAGCATTTCCTAGATGAGCATTGATATTGACCGAGACGAATGGCAAAAAACTTGTCAAATCTGGTGAATTCAGATTTAGTCATAGTTAGCAGTTTCAAAAAAGAAAAAACACAAAAAAAAATAGAAAAGAAAAAGAAACAAGAGAGGCCAAGGTGAAAACCCGCAAAGGGAGCCTTAAGACCAAAGGGGATTTGAGTTGAAAACCCGAAAAGGGCGACTCAAATTTGGATCAAAGTGGGGTATACAGTAGTCTTGCTATGCCTAAATTAACAATAAAGAAGTATGCTACATCTGGGGGCATTAACAAAGTACTCTAGATTCTCTGAACATAGATTGAGCTCAAAATGATCCTCAAGAAGTTGGTACAGAGAAGCTTAAGCTGTGATATCTGGGGCACCTAGTTTTCTATTTTACCTATTTTTGGATTTGATATCTTTGAATATCTTATTCTTTTCAAGATACATCCCAATAAGTTTCCTTCTTAATTGTATTTTGCCATCATTGGTTAACTTACTTGCTTCGAGCTATGTTTCTAGTCCATTGTTATGATATTTTTCAAGCATTTTGCATTGAAATAATGATTAATAGACTAGTAACACTTTCATAAAACGAGTTTTGCATATTACTCTAGAAGTTTCTAAATAATACAGGAGCCTAAAACGTGACTATTTTTTAAAACTCACCAAGCTGAAGGGTTGGAAATATTTAAGCCCAAATTGAAATTATCTCCTTAGGTTTCCTATCAAAGACATTGGTTGACCAAAAAGAAAATTACATTGGTGTCGTAATCCTGGCAAAGAACGAGTAATGGGATTATTCTCAAGAAAAAGAAAATGCTATTCTGTATTCATGCAGATATCAGGCATATATATCTTTCCATTACACCCGGAGAATGGTGTAACAGATCAAATTGATTGAAGATAATGTAAATCCTGTACCTTTGAGTTGCAAAAGGGACGGATAGAAGAAATCAAATGATTATTCCTTTGAAGTTGCGGTGGAAGTATAAACTTTATGTCCTAAAAATACAAAGGAAGAGACTTTGAAATCGCAATGGGCAAAGCCAGTTGAGCAAAATGAGTTGTTTCTCCGGGTTTTCGTTGGAAATGCTAATGAGCAAGAAGGCAAAGATAATACGATAGTGATAAAACTCGATGAATAACGAGTGATGTCACTTTAAAGCGTTAAAAGGAATCATTCTCATGACATTTCTACATTCAACATTCATACAAATGTCATTCATAATACATCTAGTTAGGAGTATTTGATTCATTTTAATCATAGCATCCTAATTATTTGGCATAAACATAGACATGAAACCGAGTCTACAGGCATATTCCCAGAGAGGACAATGTAGCAACATCGGTGAAATTACGTATCTTATCTCCATGTATCTCATGCTATGGAGCGGATCGAAGATGGCGAGTCTTATCTTCATGTATCGGCTATGGAGCAGATTTTAGCCACCAACCTTATCTCTCTGAAGTTGCAAAGAGCAGGTTGAAGATACAAGCTTTATCTTTCTGAAGTTGCAGGAAGCAGATTATAAATTATAGATCTTATCTCCATGTATCGGCTATGGAGCAGATCGAAGATGGCGAGTCTTATCTCCATGTATCGGCTATGGAGCAGATTTTAGCCACCAACCTTATCTCTTTGAAGTTGTAGAGAGTAAGTTGAAGATACAAATCTTATCTTCACTGAGCAGGAGTAGAGCAGGCTATATACTAGATCATATCTTCGCTGAGTAGGAGTGAAGCATATCAAATTTTGGCAAGTCTTATCTCCATGTATCGGCAATGGAACAGATTTCAGCCATCAGCCTTATCTTCACTGAGTAGGAGTGGAGGAAGCTATATATTAGATCTTATCTTCACTGAACAGGAGTAAAGCAAATCACATTTTGGCAAGTCTTATCTCCATGTATCGGCAATAGAGCAGATTTTCACCACCACCTTTATCTTTACTGAAAGGTGGAGTGGAGCGGGTTATATACTAGATCTTATCTTCAACAGAAAGAGAGGAAACAGATCAAATTTTGGCAAGTCTTATCTCCATATATCGACAATGGAGCAGATTTCATCCACCAGCCTTATCTTCATCGAGCGAGAGTGGAGCAGGCTATATACTAGATCTTATCTTTACTGAGCAGAGAGAAGCGAGATCACATTTTGGCAAGTCTTATCTCCATGTATCGGTAATGGAGCAGATTTCACCCACCACTTATCTTTATCGAGCGAGAGTGGAGTAGGTTATATACTAGATCTTATCTTCACCGAAAGCGGAGTGAAGCGGATCAAATTTTGGCAAGTCTTATCTTCATGTATCGGTAATGGAGCGATTTCACCACCACCTTATCTTCACTGAGCGAGAGTGGAGCGGGCTATATACTAGATCTTATCTTCACTGAGCAGAGTGAAGCGATCAAATTTTGGCAAGTCTTATCTCCATGTATCGGCAATGGAGCAGATTTCAGCCACCAACCTTATCTTCACTGAGCAGTAGTGGAGCAGGCTAAACATACCAAGTCTTATCTTTATTGAGCAGGAGTAAAGTAGATCAAATTACAGCAGATCACATCTCCGTGAAGCAAAGAACGGAGCGTTTTGAAGCAATAAGGTGCGGTGGGTTGCGACAAAGAAGACAAGACTCACCCCACGGCCAGCAAAATTTGGCAATTCTTATCTTCACGAAAGCAGAGGAAGCGGATCAAATTTTGGCAAGTTTTATCTCCATGTATCGGCAATGGAGTAGATTTCACCACTAGCCTTATCTTTATCGAAAGAAGTAGAGCGGGCTAAACATACTGATCTTATCTTATCTTCAGCGAGGCAGGAGTGAAGCGGATCAAATTTTAGCAAGTCTTATCTCCATGTATCGGCAATGGAGCGATTTCACCACACCACCTTTTATCTTCATTGAGCATGAGTGGAGCAGGCTATATACTAGATCTTATCTTCACTGAGCAGTATGAAGCGAGATCAAATTTTGGCAAGTCTTATCTCTATGTATCGGAATGAAGCAGATTTCAAACCACCAAATTATCTTCTTCACCGAAAGCAGGAGTGGGCGAGCTAAACATACTGTGTTTTATCTTTATTGAGCGAGAGTAAAGCGGATCAAATTACAACAGATCACATCTCCGCAAGCAAAGAATGGTGAGCGTTTTGAAGCGATGAGAGTGCGGTGAGTTGCGACAAAGAAGACAAGACTCGGCCACCAGCAAATTTGTCCTTTCTAAAATCTTTGCTCTATTCTCAAGTTACGACAATGAGCAAAGAGGGGCAGCTGTAGGACCAAATTTATGCCCGAGACCAATAAGCAGAGCCCAGAACACCAACTATCCAATTAGCACCCACTAAACTGACCATTAACTCCAAAACTACCCCATTAACTCCATCACCCACTAACTCCAGCACCCCACTAAGTTACCCCACTAACTCTATTACCCTACTTGCCACCATGGAAGGAGACAATCAGTTGTAAAATTTGGCTATAAAAGCCATTCAAAACTATTGTAGAGAGGGAGGTTGGTTTTTGAAGATTAATCAAAGATCAAAACAAAAGAGGTTTTTTTGTCTATTCTCGTTTTAAGTTCTTTGTTTGTCTATTTTTTCATTTCAATTTTATTTTATTTTTTTTATATGAAAGTAAAAATAAAGGGAAGAAGCTTACCCATTTTAAAATTACCGAAAAAAGGTTTTTTTCCCAGTCCCACATGTATGTACTGTGTGGCGCAGACATAACTCATGGGGTCCGTGACCGAGCAAGGTCGATCTGATGGCGATTTAGATGGGAGGGGGAGAGTGTTGTTGTTGTTATTATTATTATTATTTTTTATTATTTCAGTTACTATTATTTTATATATATTTATTATCATTATTTATTTATTATTATTATTAGTAACATATTGTTATTTTTATTATTATTATTTTTATTATTATAATGGCACTATATTAACTAGTTTTGTACTGTCATTACTACTATTGTTATATTTTCATTCTATTTATTTATTTACCTAAAAACCTTATATACCTTTATTTTATTTTATCATTTATTTATAACTTCTTATACAATATTTTTTCCCTATATTAGTATTATTTTTATATTATTTTTATTAATATATTATTATTATTGTCTTCTATTTTGTTGTTGTTATATTATTTTAATTGTTATTACTATGTTTATGGTTACGGTTAGCATTATTCTCATATTATTATTTTCATGTTGTCTATTATCATCATTTTTGAAAAAATCTATGTCCTTAATTCATTTATCTATTGATCTTCTCTCAAAATTTTTCAAAATAAAGGCAATGTTCGGTATTTAAAGAATTCGAAGAATCGTGCCCTAACGTACTGGGTTTCGCTTTCTTTGTTTGTTTTGAATATTCGAATATCCTCTTAAGGCTAAAACGCATGTTTTAAAGGCAAGCTCACAATTGAGGGTCAAAAATGTTATGTCCTAACGTACTGGATGTAATGTTTTACCTTGAGGTGAGATGGTCTTTAATACACATTTGACTTACCTAAATGTTTTAAAAGTCAATAAAAGGAGGATCGAGTTTTGAACTCTGTCCAAATCTTTAATTTTTGACATTAAGACACTAAATAATCAACCAAGTACCAATTTTGGGCGTGTCGAGGGTGCTAATCCTTCCTCGTACGTAACTGACCCTCGAACCGGTTTTTCTATTTTCGCAGACCAAAATCGTCGTTTTGAAAAATTTATTTACTTATTAAAAATGACCGTGTTTTGAGGTGATCCAATCACACCTTATTAAAAACGATTGGTGACGACTCCCAACTTTTCGTTTTCAAAAGTCGATTTCCCGTTTTTGAAAAAATGGTTTCGACAATTATTTTTTTAAAAATTAAAATTAAGATAATAAAACCCACTTTGAGGACTTAAAAACATAACAAAGCTTTACTCAACCAAGTCTAAAAGATAAAAACAGTAAAGTAGACGAGGAGTGAAGGTCAAACCGTGAATAACAAAAATGCAATGAAAAAAAAAAAAAAATCTTAGGATATATAAGTTCTCGTGAATAGCATAGAATAGAGTGAAGACAACCGAAGACTGAGAAGACAACAGACAAAAGTCGTAGATTGGACATCGATGTTTACATATATTGTTATTAATTAATTAATTATAATTAAAAACCATTTAAAAAAAAAAGAAAGAGGAAAGCTCTAATGTGTTGTCACCGTCAATGAAGAACTTTGCATGCCATAAAAAAAACTTAATTTTGAAAGAAAATTAAATTAAAAAAAAATAAAATGGTATTGAAGAGTGTAAGCAAGGTATCAAGATTAGAGCCATTGTTGAGGAAAGTGACACCCGGTTTTGCCGCTGACATATTCTTAATCGTTTACCATTTTATTAGATTCATTTCAGGGAATAATTTTTCTTTGGATTATTGTATTTATGGATATATTTCTATCCTTTTTTAAATTTATTTATTAATTCTTCAATATCCCAATAATGTTCAGATTTTTAACTCACTCTCTCCAATCCATTTTTCTCTCTTTTTTTTTTTTGGGTAAAATAATCTGTTGTCTCCTGCCTCTCAGCTGCACTCATATTTATTATTGTTTATAAGATTATCCAATTTCAGTTTAAAAACATTTTATGAGCATATTCATGAATGATAAAATAAATATTTTAATTTTTAGATATAAAATAAGTACATAAATAATTAAAATAATTTTATTAATATATAATGATTGGACAATAAACAAATTTTAAAGGAATTTTAAATAATTTATTAAACGAGCTTATTCATTAACATAATGAACCAAACAAGTTTTGATCGCTGAAAATTTTGTTCATCTAATTTTGATTTAACTTGATAAACAAATAAAAAACAAACTATTTAATACCTGTTCATTAAGCGCTGTATTTATTTATAACCTTAGCCTCCTCTTTGGATAAAGTTTTGACTTTCCATTATAGTTACTGTTACAGTCATTCTTGTGCTTTTTTTTATTTTTTATTTTTTTAAGATGCATCAAGATTGATTTGAACTAAATCTTTTTTCTTTTTCATATGTTGTTTGAAGCCTACACACCTGGACTGAGACTCTTTCGCATTAAGGTGGCCATACTCGCCTTATAGTTTTGCAACCAAAGTAATCGGCATGAGTCTCCCTTGATTCTATTTAGTCAACCGTAGAAGTCTGATTGAAGTGAAGAACGCTTTTATTATCTTTTGGACTTACAAGCTTTTATGTTGTACGAGATTGTAGTTGTTAATTGTTTGTAATCCTTTTTCTTTAATATAAAACAACAAGCGTGTTTAAGTAATTAAACAAATAACGTGTTTTGTTTTATGTAAAGGGTGTTAAGATCTTTAATCATTTTTTAGTCAAGTTTAAAATACTTTGCTTAGATTGTATTGCTAAGAAGCCACGTCTGTGTGTTGTCTGCATTAGAAATTTAGCAAGCCCCAGTCTGATTTTGGGGAAGTGCTGCACAAGAGTCAAAAACCTTAACCCGTTCTATTGCCTACTCACACTTCCTCTAAAATAGTAAGCTATACATATTTGACGAGGAAAGGAATTACAAGTTATACATACGTGATAGGAAAAGATTATATGAAATAGAGACGTCACATTATTTTATATCCCTTATTAATTATTTAGTTTCATTTTAATATTTTTTTCATATCATTGATACATCTATAATTTTTTTAATTTAAACCTCGTACCCTAAACTTTAAACCCAAAACTCTAGATTCAACATTTCAAGGTTATACAACGATAATCTCGAGTGGTGCTACAACGATGCCTCAAGGCATCCTTAATTATACTATTGACTTTATGTTACACTAACAATGTTTAGAGCTATATCGAACTAAATCTTAAGCTCAATAATTCTAATATCTAAAATTATCTAATCCATACCAGAAATATGGAAACTACTAACTAAAGTATCAATGCTTAACATTGGGAGGATATATATAAATAAATTTTGGGTTATATTCCTCATATTATATATATATATATATATAGTAAGAAGGCAATTATTCGAGGGAGGGTTATTTTTCACAAATTAATATGCAAGTATCCTCTATGAGTGAGGAAAATGAACTTTTTTAGGTTGGCGAACACAATGTGGATACTCAAATTATTTTAATTGCGGTATGCAGTTGTTAATTTATAAATTAATGAGTGGTGAAACTGTGAAAAGAGTAGGTGAGACCAAATTGCCATATAATTTAATTATTCTATAGCTTTTCTCTTTTAAAAGTTGACTTTTGATTAAAAAAGTTTTGACTCTTTTAAGCAAAAGTGTAAAGTTAAAAAGGACAGTAATTATGGTGTCCCTGAGTCAGGTCAGCCCAAAAAGCATCCAGGATACTTGGTTACCAGCCTGGCACAAACTCATTTTTACTTCAAATTAAACTATTTGTACAGTTCTATTTAGCTGTTTGAAAATAACAATTTTTAAATATGTTGATATCACACAATTACTGTTTTTGTTAATATTCTCGCAATTATTGTTAGGGGTTCATTGCTTATTCCACACTAAAAACATTTTATTTGGATTCAAAATATAAATTCATATAAAATATTATTTTTCTTTTATCAGAAAAAAAAATCAGTATTTTTTGTTCTTATAATTAAGATATAGAATAAAGGGAGAGGGTAAATAATTTGGGAAAGCAAAAGAGTAGTGTTTTTCCTTTTTAACCTCATCCGAAACCCATGTCATCCAATAATTTCATGTTTTCCATATCATAGTATAAATTCCAATCAATTGCAATGCTAACTTCTTCACGCATAATCATTTCTCAATATCAAAAATTAAAATTTTTAATAAAACTATACATATAAGATTATTATTTTTTCCCAAGTAAAAACATTTATCAATGAATTTAGGTTGATGTCATGTGTCTAAAATGAATTTTAATGTTTGGCCTATTGATTACGAGTGTTTGCATCATTATCAATATTGCAAATTCTAAACTGCATGAATTGTCTGTTCTTGCTGTACACGTAATAATGATTTGTTCATATTTAGAAAGAATTTAGAAAAATATAATATTTGGTAGCTAGTCTATTATTACTGACTGCTGAATTGATGAAAAAATTATGTAAGCCTTTTAGTGAATACAAACATTGATTATCAAATCCACGTTGTTTAGTTAAGACTTGACCATTCAGAAATGTGGATGCCAATTGAAAGATGTTTTCACTCAACCTAATTTAAATTATTTATGCTCTCAAACTTCATGAGTCAAACCCTGTAAGTAGGAAACTGGGTAAATAAAAGAAAAACACAAAAAGCATCCAAGACTGACTCCCAAACTGAGAATCCAATGGGAAAATTCTATTGTATTTTTTTTTGGGAATTTATAATAATATTAAAAAAAAAATGAGGAGGGAGATAGACATGGGTGTTTGTGCTTTGGTTGGGTTGCAAGCAATATTCCCTAGATAAAAGAGTCTTCCAAGTCCCAACAAAAGATTTTAAGTGAGCCCTTTTCTTTTGACTTTGATGGAAAACAAATCAAACACATTAGTATTATTATTATGGTGGTGAGTGAAAGTTGGTGTATTATCAAATTTCACTTATTGCATTGAAGAAAGCTATGAGCACAATAATGTATACACTTTGAATACCAACATTGCTTTCAGCTGAAGTTGGAGGCTAGTGTGTGTGGGTCATTCATTTCTTTTTTCCATCTTAATTTCTTTTGTCCCCATGCTTCATTTGTTTTATTTCCTTCATATCCTATTGCCTTGCATAATTTAGCTGCAACTTTGATGAGAGTAAACCAGCCTCAACCAAGCTATGCATTTTTACATTGATAGAGCATTAATTTAATACGGGCGCCAACAGCATAATCTTCAAGCAAGCCATTTGAAGTTTGACATCAAGATAGAAATTGAAAACCATTTGAGGTGAAATTAAAAGAAGACTCAACTCCAGGGACATCAACTTCTTTTTTCCCCGAAAAAGAAAAAAAATGGTTGCACTGATTTCAACCCATGATTACTGAGCAAGACTGCAATAGTGTGGGGCAGGGAGAGCATCCAATGAAACAATTGTTTAGGGCTTACTTTTAGTTATTCAACCTAATTTAATCCAACAAAAATAGAGTTCCGATAATCCCAAGTAATTTACATTTTATAAAGTATACAACCTCAATTGATTGGCATTCTGGTAATACAATCAAAATTGTGAATAATTTTGTAGCTAAAAGTAAATTGAGGGATGAATGACTATAAATGTTTATAGCATATGAAATCATTTTAAATTTGGTTTTGTGCTTATTTTATATAAATTTCTATTCATTCATTTATGTTCATATTACACTATTTTATTTCTTATTATGTTCTATTTTCGGGTTTTCTTTCATTCCAACAAAGATGGATTATTACAAACAATATGATAATGAAATTGAAAGAGATCCAGTACAGACTACCAAAGAAGGCACATAGGCCGAGTGCCACCTCTGAAGACAAACTGGCATGCCCACCTTCCACCAGGACAGGCCAAGCCATCACAAAGGCCTCAAAGGCAAGCACCAGCAGCCACCACAAGGGGTTCGACAGAAACGGGCACCAATCTCACAAGAGAAGTTAGCCACTGGATCTTAGGGTTATCACTACCATACCGCTGAATGTATTATTTTTGTTTTAACATTGGAACAAACCAATATCAATGTGTTTTAGTGTACCGTTTCGAATTTATTAATATTTTTTTAAAATATTTTCATATATTATGTATATCACCATATATATTACAAGGTCTAAAACACAAAGTTGACGTGAACAATTTACTTAATTGACATGTGAATAATTATTATTTATAAAAATTTTAAATAAATAAAATTTAAAATCTCGAGTAAGTTTTAAAATACCACCAACTAGTACAGGTTAGTATGCACCGATGCAAATTGAAACGGATCCAAACGCACCAATATGACTGGTATCCATTGAAATTTACACTGAGACGAAAATTAAAATATGTTATTCCAGTTTACTAATGGAGCATGGCGTTTGGCTAGTGAGGGCGGTAGTGGTTCAAAATTGACTTCTTGGTGTTAATAACACTAAGGGCTAGTCTGGCAATGCTTTTGAAAAGTGCTGTGGAAAAGTGTTATTGAGAAGTCCTTTTGAAAAGTTTGGTTTAAAATTTGAGTGTTTAGCATTGCTGTCAAAAAGTGCTTTTGAGAAATAAGTGTCCATTTTAAACATGTTATTATCAAATAACAAATATGCATTTAAATAATATTTAAATTAGTTAATATTATTTTATTTTAGTAAGAATATAAAAAAATTATTATAACTTCTTGTTAATATTTTAATATATAAAATATAAATTTTAAATATTTTTAAGCAATAAATATTAATTATTTATAAAATTTAATTAGAACATATAAACTATATGTTAAATATTTAAATATAACTATTAAATATTTGTAATTAGTATTTTAAAAAATATTTTTTTTATTTTTAATTAATGATTTTAACACATTTGTAATTAAGTACCAAGAAAAAAAAGGAGAAGTATTATGTTATTGAAGGGGTGAAAAAATAATTAAGCACTAAAAGTGTTTTTGAAAAATACTTCTGAAAAGCTAAAAATTTTAACTTCTCATTTTCAAAAAGTACTTCTGAAAAGCTAAAAATTTCAGCCAAAAACAACTTATTCTGCACAGCTTTTCTTCCAAAAGTACTTTTGGAGCCAGAAGTGCTTTTGAAAAGCAATGCAGAACTTGCCCTAACTCCTTTCTATTTCTTTCTATACAGCAGCAAATGGAGCCCTAAATAGCACGAAACAAACCAGGAGGCCCTTCTAGAGCTTCCCTAACTAAAGAAACCTCTCTACCAACCACCAACCCAAAGCAGCGAACCTTGAACGAACCACCAAAATCAGCCACTCATATCAATTCTCGAGATCTAGAGCACACTATCCATAGAGAAGCCACATGAGTCTAAAATGGCTCGAGCAAAACCCTTGATCACGAGGGGCTGGGGGGTGGGAGGGAGGGAGGATATTGTGAATATTGATAAAAATGAAATATAGTTAGTGAATATTAAAATTCACTATACGATCTCATTTAAATAGCTCCTTTTAATCTTTTCATTCTTTTTGCAATTCAATCCCTCAGTTTTCTATCAAACATAGATCAACATGATATTAGTGATTGGACTAATTCATTTCGGTATCTTAATAACTTATGAAGGTAAAAAGAAAATGAAATGTTCGGCAAATAAAAAAAAAAATCTAAAATGGAAAGCATTTTCAAAGTAAAAAGTTTAGAAAAGGAGACTCAAGTAACAAAACACACTTCACATGATATAGCTGCGCTACTAGTATAAAGAAATGTGTATACCACAAAGAAGCATTACCATGGTGTTCAATCGTATCGTTGCCCATCAAACCAGCACAAACAAAGTCTTACAAACATGAGCCATTGTAATGCCAACCGATTGACATGGAATATAAGACTTACACTGCAACCGTGTCTTCCCTATCATGGGGAGACAAGCACCCAACTTATAAACCTTCACTACAATGGGCCCAATAGACAAGGAATAGAGGGAGAATCATCATATTTGACTACACAAATCTTCACCTTCATCCAGGACTCTTAGATTTTATCCAGTTTCTCAGCTCTGACTACAGGGTTGGCTTTAGAAATAGCATTACGAGCAGCGGCCTGGTAATCGAAAGGGCACTCGTGTTTGTCTGAGTAACGATGAGCTGCACAGAAGAGGTTTCCACACCTGCAGTTAAATCCTGTCAAACCAACACGCTTATGGCATGTTGAGCACCTATTGGGACCCTTTTTTGTCTCCAACTCACTGACGGTTGTTCTAGAAGGATCAATGGATGGCTCTGCTGACACAATCTTTGACTCAATATTTACAGGTTGTACATCCAAAGCAGCAGCCACAGCTGGTTCCTTACTGCTACCACTAGAGCAGCCATTAACAATGCTTCCAATGGATGCTGCTGCAAGTTGCACCTGTTCCTGCTTCAGAATCATTGCCTTGTGACACTTGGAGCACATATTCATGGTAGCAGCACTTCCAAAGAAGCCGCAGCTGTTGACGCACAGGATGGGACCTTCTGGAGCTTGGCACCCAGTTTCATCATGAGACTCCATCTTCTCCGATCACCTAAGGAAACCACCATACTATCAATAACCCAAAACGAAGGAGGCCCAAACAAATAAAAGATAAAAACTGGCAGGGCCCCTACCAGTGATTTGGACTCCTTCATAACCAAAGTATTTTTCCTTAAAAGCAATCTTGAGAACTTATTAAACTAACTTTATTGAAGTCCAGATTATTAGATATAATACAAAAAATTTTCTTATATATTACTTGGATGAGGTGAGCACTTTTATTCCACCTTACACTTAGGGTGATATCAGCTTTCTAGCATCTAGATTTCACCTTGGCACTTGTCAACATCGGCCAATACAAATAACAGGTACATATATCTAATATCACCACCATCCTTAAGCACATCAGTTTAGCATGATAACATGGTGGTGTTGCTTGGAACACCGGCCTCCTATTGACTCCACAACCCACATGCCCAACGACACTGGATTAATCTTAATTCACACTAAAACTTCTTAACAAGCCAAAAGCAGCAGCACCCAAAATTCAGAATCATCCTTAAAATTTTTTAAACAAAAGAAAAATAATGCCTTCATAATATTTAACAAAGACCCTAAACACCCAAAAAGACTTTCACAGCACAAATCAAATTACAGACTAAACGAAAGTTAAGAAACCTATACAAACAAAATAGGAAGAAAATAATCGAAGAAATTAATTTCAAAATAGAGACTGAGAGAAAGAACAGGGAGAAAATCCTTACTCAAGAAAACCCCCCTTAGCTCTTACCTGAAATTTTAATTTGGCCGATCTTGATGACAAAATCGAACCCCAGCAGTTCCTGTCTCATGCAAATTAAGTACACATATAAAATTCAAATTTAATAGAAAACTTAATTAAGAAAAAAATAGTCCCCTTTCTTCATATCTAATTTCAACCAAAAAAGTAAGAAAAAATTAATATATCATCAAAAGAGACAAAAACTGTAAGAAGCAAAACGCAGAGACAATTACCTAAGCCGAAGAGATTTATGTAAACCGAGACGCGAAGAGAAGAGAGAAAATTTTGGGTGGTATGATTTATTTTTTTGGGATTTAAAAGAATTACCGTTTTTCTTTTTCCTGTTATTTAAAAGACGACTACTTTTCCGCTGCAAAAGGAGCGCTTTCCACAGACTCTATAAAGCTTGATTCATTGCACTTGGGAAAGCTTATATTTACGCTTCTACCATTCACAGTATGTTACGTGGCTAATGCTTATAGGTTTAGGAAGCAAGAGACGTAACGGGAGTTTTTAAGATTAATTCGGCTGTTGGGCCTATCTTAGCCCATATGGCAGATAGCTGTTGGGCCTATTTTTCATTTAAGTCTCTTTTTTCACTTTTCTTCAAATTATATCTCACTAGTGTTAATTCCCCGCGATTTATAATTCCTTTCAATAATTTATTTGATTAAATGATTATTAATTTTAAATTAAAAATATTATTACTTTAAGTAATTAATTAATTAATTATTTTGTAATTATATTATTAATATATCATGATTTTCTTAATTATATATAAAAAAGTTTAATTTAAATTTTATTTTTATAAGGATTTATATCATTTTTTTTATTTTACTTGTGGAATTTAAAAGTTTAAGTAGAAATTGATAGGATAATAATTCTATAAATAAATAAAACCATTTGCAAGCAAGTCAAAATATAAACTTAAATTGACTCGGAAGTAGTTGTACGGATAAAATCATTTAAATACATAATTCAAAATAAATTTTAAAATAATTATTTAAATAATTTTTTTATTTTAAACATTTTATCATAAATTAATCTTAAATCAATCCATGAGTCAACACTCAAGCTAATCACTTTAAAAATATTAATTAACAATAAAAAATACTTTTTATATAAATTTATAATAAATATATAACATTTTAGAAAAAAAAAACCACGAATATACAAATTTCTCTTTTAAAACATTTTTCTTTCTCTCGCTTTTTGGTTAATTATGTCCCCGATCCCTGCACTCTTCAAATTTTAGTAATCCAATCTCTTTATTTGACTAACTAAAAATTAAAATTCAATTGGTCTATGGCATTTAATATTCAAATATTTTATTTAAAAACTAAGTTCAATTGATAATGTATATTCAAATTCCATTTAACAATGTTATCAATGGAATTTTAATTTCTACTGAGAAACTAAATTCTTGAAATTAAAAATAAAGAGACTAAATTTTAAAAGTTGAAAACATATAGGGGTTAAGAGACAATTAGAACTTCCCACCCAAATGGAAAAAAAAAAAGGTAAACGTGTCATGAGATAAAACCCAATCTTCTACAGTACTTATTATGTAATTTATATATATATATATATATATATATATATAGTTTGTACATTTCCTATTTAATCTAAATATATACCTTCTTTTTTATGTTTAAATTGATTTTTTTTCAAGAATACTGCTTAAACAAAATTGAAATATTTCATTTTACCGAAATCACAATACTGATTAATAAAAACTTGACACACATGGGATGCCTCCTACTTTTTAAATAAAATAAAAAAATTGATAATTTAGGTATTGCTTTTAATAAATAAAAAAAAATTTAAATACTTGAGAGTAGAAAAATCGGTATAGTTTGTGGACCAATTTTCTATAAAAGTATTATCTATTTTATTTATTGAATATATTTGATTGAGTTGTTCTCACCGATCGATTAGATTCTAACTTGAAAAATAATTAAAATATTTTATAATTTTTATTTACAAAAGTAAGTTATATTAAGAAGAAAATTTTTTATTTATATTTTTTAATAAAAAATAAACATCATATGCTTTTGGGATTTTTTTAGTGAAACCAATTTATTAATAAAGCAATTTAAATTTAATTAAATTCGCATAACCTGCTGACATTGTTTTTTAAGTGATTACATAATCCTATCATTATCTTTACTCAACTCAAAATTGAAATAAGTGAACATATATATATATATATATATATAAATTTGCATTGAAGTTTTACGTCCTTCATTGAATCGAAATTGAAATTTGATGCACAATTACATGAAATTGTTATTAAATTAATGATGGAGAGTGCAAGACTAGAATTGCTAACAGATGATGACAAATATTTTTCCTGAATGTTGAACAGTTAAAATTCATCACTGTCATTTTTTGGTCTGGAGATTCAGTTTTAGGTTGATGGCCAGTTGCTTACGTAGCATATATATATCAGTGCAGAAGTGAGGAGGAAAGACCGGTCTGATTCCATGTTTTCGCCAGTGGTAATGCGGATTCTGAAACCCACTGTTAGAGAGGATAGTTGAAACCCCAAAGGCTCACAAGAAATCAAAACCATGACATTGGGTCTTACCTAGATTCTTTTCTAGGATTCTTTTTTTTTTTTTTTTTTTATGTAAAAATTAAAGCGTCTAAAGTTGCCATTGTTCTAATTACTTAAAACATGAAACTGTTTTAGATTTTTCTTTTTGTCTTGAATTATCCACCTTTTGATGAAATGTTTTGGAAGCAATCATAAATATTATGCCTGCTTAGACTATAAAAACACAGCTCAGTTGTTAAGTAACCTAACTGCTATCCAAAAAGCCTATTCCCTACCATCAACATCAACATCATCATGTCCAATGACTGGTTGGGTGGTAATGCTTAATAAGTAGCAATTTGAAGAAAGCAAGTGGTTAGGAAATGTCTTTTTGCAGGATGAAGCAGCTTGAGCTTATCAAACGGAAAGGATATGTTTATATCACCTTCACTTTTGCTTACCATGGTTTCATTCTGTTAATCTTAAAATACAACAAATTGTTAGAACATTGCGTCCAGACATGGGCACCCTGATCTGCATGCTGCCCCAAGTTGAATAGGTTTTGAAAAAGGGCTTCAAAATTGGTCCAAACTTGGTTTAAAGGAGCATGGAATGGGGCTTATGGCAATGTTGATTGATGCATATAGTAAGACAAAAGTTTTTTGAATGATAGCATAGGGTGCTTGGGAAAGTGCTTAGCTTAGAATGGCAAATATGCTTCATTGGAAGTAGCAGAGAGATGGGTCATTTTGTCTCCTCTTTCCCCAAAGATTTTGTAGGTTTCCAGGAGTGGATTAAGTGACCACTTTAGAGTCCTTTTCATGCATCTCAAATTTAGGGTCCTAATCCCAAATTTTGCATTTGGTGCTCAATTTGGATTTCTGGACAGTATAGTGTTTTATCTCATTTGATCAAATGTTTATTATTCTATTGGAACTTTCAAGCATATATTTTTACCAGGACAAGATACCTTACTGTTTCTACAGAAAAGCTAAGTTAAGCATAGGCATTTGTTTATTTGGGTGTGTGCTGTCTCTTAAATGAAAGCAACAAAATAACTGCTCTGTAAGCTCCAAACAAGGAGAAGCTTTTACTAGATTGATGAATCCATTGGCACCCAAACTTTTTTGGCTTTTAAATTTTTTTTTTTTATTATACTACCATCAAAAGATTCATAAACAAAATGATTACACCCCATTAGTGACTAATATTTCATATTGTTAAAGGTGCACATTATGAAATTCTTTTTTAAAAGAAAGTTTAAGCTAATCCATCAATGTACCTAAAGCCAACCGAAAAAACCAAAAATCAAGTGGTGTATGTCACACATACACAAAAACCCAAAAAAACCCCAGAAAGGGAAAAAAACACACACCCCTTGATTGAAATATTCTGGCATATTCAAAAATTCTAAATAGGATTTTGCTTCTTTTTTTTTTTTTGTAAATGGGGTTTATATATTTTTTTCTAAAGATAGTGACATCACAACTACAAGCTAGGATACATTCTTCTGGCTTTATTATTGTATGTATGTATATGTAAGTGATCTCCCATGAATCTGCAAATGCAAGCAAAGGCTTTGCTTTTTTTACTTTGTTCTTGCCTGAACCTCACCCTGTCTATTTCAACTTACTATTCTTTTTCTATGTTCTTTTGTTTTGGTTTACTTCTAATTAATTAACTTTCCAATTATGTTATTACAAGTATTATTTGGTTACCTGTATTAGCTGCTTGACTTTGTCCTTCCATTTTTTTTTTTTTTTTTTTTGGGGGAGGGGGGGGGGGGAGGGGGGGTTCATTGTCCTTCCACCTCTTTAGGCTTTTTCTTCCCCACTTATATTAATTAATTTGGTATGTTAGTCATCAACTATTAATTTCTTTTAATTATCTTGTAACTGTTGGATGTTGCTTTTTCTTAAGTTTGTCCATCCACTTCTATCTTTTTCTCTTTCCCCTTATTTTCCACTGTAATATCATCATTGTCAAATTTAGCTTTACTCAACTTTCTATGTTTCTCTTTTACCTATAAGATCATCACATTTTTTCAGAGAGCTTCAATAATCATCAAAGGTTTAAGCTTTTTCAATAATTTGGCTCTGTATTTAACTTCTCACACCCTCAATTTTGTCTTTTTCCTTCAAATATTCCTTCCTCTCCCTTCTTTGCGTTTGCATCAAATTTTGGAACTTGGGGGAGGGGGTTTCTTTCTTATGAACTTGTTTTGGCTGAGATTCCTGAAATGGGTTTTTATTTTTGTTGATGAATAATAGATTGAATCTTTATGTTTGGTGTTTTCAAGGTCTCCATGGAGAGTGATAATGGTGATGGCAAGTCCAAAATGGACTATGAAGTTATAGAACAGATTGGAAGAGGAGCTTTCGGAGCTGCTTATCTTGTTCTTCATAAACTTGAGAAAAAGAAGTAAGTATGTTCTCCTTATTCTCTTCCCTCTCCATAAATTCTGATATAATCAAAAGCTATAAATTTCATGCGATTGTTAATGTTTTGTTATATTAGTAATGAATTTCTGTGATTGGTTAAGCAACAAAGACTCTATTCTCAACATGTGGCCTTGAATTCATTACTGTGGTAGCTGTCGGCACGGTTCTTCGTCCTTTAGCAATTATTGACTTTAGCCTATAACTTTGTATGATTTTCTTTAATTTTTTCATATTATGTTAGGTATGTGTTGAAGAAGATTCGCCTGGCCAAACAAACAGAGAAGTTCAAACGTACAGCTCACCAAGAGGTCACTTTCCTATAACCAAAATTCCATTTCCTGGTGCTTGCTTTAATAAATTTACATTTGAATTGTGACTTGTGAAAATTGCATAGTCAATTAGGATGTCTATGTTTTCTTCAATAATCAAACCTTTTATTTATGATGGCTGCTAGGTTTCACATCTTTTTCTACCCCCAGGGATGCTTTTGCCTCTTTTGCCATTTTCCATCCTTCATTGCCTATCTGGAAGCTGTGATTTTTATTTATTTTTACTGCAGGCTATTCTTTTATTTACTAAAACTATATAGATATATTTTGCATATTCTAGTGTTAGATGTAATATTTTTGGCATTTCTGGTAACAAATAATGCTCGCGTACATAGCCAGACCTGCTTACATCACACTTGAAAACTGAATACTCGGAAACAGTTTGAAAGGATGTACATTATGCTATTTATGTTACTTGGACTACTTATTTTTCCTAAAGTACTAATTTTCGATCGACAGATATTTAGTTGAGTATGAGGTATGATTCTCCAAATAGATGAAAAAGCTATTAAAAAAATGAGTATACCCGTGTTGGGCACATAGCCTTATCCAACATTCACCGCGAGTTCAGATAACATAGGCTGCTATGATCATCCATTTGTTCCATTTCATTGAGTATCTTCTATGGTAATATCATATATATAAAATTGATGGCAAATAAGATATAAAAGTTGTCTAGATAGCTTTTTCTCTGATACCTACCAAAATCTTCATATCTCAAACCAAGAATACACGATAATTCATCTATAGTCAATGCATGTTTGAGAATGTGTCTCATATGTGCTTTTGCTGTATTGCAGATGGAATTGATTGCAAAACTAAATAATCCGTATATTGTTGAGTACAAAGATGCTTGGGTTGATAAGGTGAAAGGGTTATACCACTATTTTGGATTTACATTCGAGTTGCTGTGCAATATTATGAATTTAGGTTGTTAAGACCCTGACTGACTCTTCAGTAATTTGTTACTTCATGCTTTGAAGGGAAACAGCATTTGCATTGTAACCAGCTACTGTGAAGGAGGTGACATGTAAGTTACCACAAAAAGAGTTGTTGATCTTTTTATTCTCAGATTACAATGAAATACTCAAATTCGTTAATTGTCTTAAGCACATTCTGGGGAATTTTTACACTTTTAGATTGTTTTAGTAAAGTTCTGATACGAGTAGGAAACCTTCCATAATTTCACGTAGCTAAAGTTAATTTTTAGGATTTATGGTCAGATTATATATGAAAGTAACATAATTTATCTTGCCTGATTGGTTAGAAGTTATAAAGAAAAACAACATATTCTTATCATCCACATTTTTATAATTTCAATGCAAACAGTCGATGATGAAAAGAATAAATTTCTCACCAATAAAGTTGATGAGTGGGACTTTATGGTCAGCTATGTTGTATGCATTACTAGTCATTAGCTTGAATTGGATTACAATGTAACTAAATAGTGATTTCTCGATAAAAGAAGATGGTAGATGCTTTCTGATTTTTAGGATACATGAATGAGTAATTGGGGCACTTACAATTTTTGTTGGTATTAGGGCTGAGCTTATTAAGAAGGCCCGAGGTATGCACTTCCCTGAGGAGGTAATGCAATATTTTCGCAATTGAACTACTTATATGCACATGCTAGAGATGATATTTACCCTCTTGTTGTTCTCTTTTGGCTCCCTAGAAAATCTGCAAATGGATGACTCAATTACTGTTAGCCGTGGACTACCTACACTCGAACCGCGTTCTTCATAGGGATCTGAAAGTACTGCTTCTATCTTTGTCACTTTTGTGGAGAAAAGCTCTTAAATGAGGATGCTATGTTCTAACTTGTACTTTGATCTCAGTGTTCAAATATATTCCTTACAAAGGACAATGACATCCGGCTTGGTATGAAGGGAAAAGGATTATTGTAAAAGAACCCCTGTTCTTTGTCAGGTTTGTCTCCCTTTTTGATGTCGTCTAAGATATGTATGTCTTATATGGACTGTACAGGTGACTTTGGACTTGCGAAATTACTTAACACGGAAGACCTAGCTTCCTCGGTATGTTGTTGGTCTTATCTTTTATTTTATTAAGAAAAAAACTCGGACTGTCTTAGAATTCCTTCAATGCAACAGGCTTTTCTCTGCAAGTTCTTCTAATGTATCTTTGGTTGGAATAAAAACATTTTCTTGTTAATTACTTCTGGTTATGGAATTTGTCAAAACCAGTTTTTAAGGGATTCACTTGAATTCTTTTCTACACTTTGCATATTCTCAATAGGTTGTCGGCACACCCAACTATATGTGTCCAGAGCTGCTGGCAGATATACCTTATGGATATAAATCTGATATATGGTCACTTGGTAAGAAGTTCAAAGCATAATTCTGAGATGCAATATACGCTATCCTTTTAACTAGTACTGACATAAACTTATTATTCCAGGTTGCTGTATGTTTGAGATTGCTGCACATCACCCAGCATTTCGAGCTCCTGTGAGTTTTTTTTAACACGAGCAATTTGACATTGCCTTAGTATTGTTTAACTACTATCAAGTTATCCTTAATCTTCTTTGCCATAAATTCTATCTTGAACTAAAGTCATAAACTCTACAGGATATGGCCGGACTCATTAACAAGATCAACAGATCCTCCATTTCTCCTCTCCCAATTTTGTATTCTTCCTCACTGTAAGCAACTTTTTCCAACTCATTATAAATATCATCTGTTTCTTGGTGACCAGTCTAATCCACTTAATTGTTCTCATATGTATTTACTTAACATCGACACTGCTATTTCATTTCTTTTTATAGACTCTTAAATGACTACATGTTTCAGGAAACAAATAATCAAGAGCATGCTAAGGAAGAACCCGGAACACAGACCAAATGTGAGTGCAATTCATCCTGTCTTTTGCTTTCTAACTTTAATCGCTAATATCGATACTGATCCGAGCATTGTGATATTTTAGGCTGCTGAACTCTTAAGGCACCCCCACTTGCAGCCGCATCTCCTTCGCTGCAGAAACCTATCTTCTGTCTATCTTCCTATCAAGCCCACAAACAGTCCAAAGGAGAAGACACCTAAAAAATCATTGTCCAGAAAACATGGCATTGGAAAAGATAGGGAGGTTAAAGATGTGGGGGTATCAAATGGACAAGAAAATACACATACATTTCGGAGAATGGCTGATGTGCTCTTAAGCAGTTCTAGTTGCGAGCAGCCAGCATCCACAGCTAGTATGGAAGACAACCTTGTCACTAAGAGGGTAGATCCTACTAGCTGTGCTGTTGAAATGTTGAACTCTATTAGTGATTCCAAAGAAATGTCCACTGATTCTGAAGTAAGTGTTAGCAATGTCGACAAACAGGCTGAGTTTAACAGCATTCCTCAAAAGGATGCTCATGTGGTGTCAACTTCAGAGATGGCATTTGATTCTCATCGTAATGACCAAGAAGAGCTCACTTCTGAGCCCACTCGAAACTTACCAGAAGCTGATATGATGACTGTAAGTAAAAAAGATGCGGAGACACTTTGTGACATGCAGGTTCTTGAAGCAGCAAAAGATGTTCTGGATCTGCCGGTTCTTGGTAGATCAGAGGATTCCAGTAAATTGACAATTTCCAGCATAAGCTATGATGATAAAAATGGGTTCCTGGATGATGGAAGTTCATCAACTGTTTATGAGACTGATGTAGAGCAAAGATGCTCTTCAAATAAAACCAGTAGTCCTAATGCAAAAACAGAAGGAGCTGACACGAGTTACTTGTCATCGGAAAGCAATGCTGCACCTCCGTGTGAAGATGAAGTAGGAGCAACATCAGAGACGAACACTTGCTCCATTCTAACAGAGAAAGATGGTGGCCGACCAGTTCAGTTGACAGCAAGTGATGTGTCACTGCTGAGTACACTAACAGCGTTGAGTAGTGATGAAATTAAGAGTGCGTGGGAGAATCCAAGTCAGAAGAGAGCCGATGCATTGGAATCTCTGCTTGAGCTATGTGCCCGGCTTCTTAAGCAAGACAAAATAGATGAGCTTGCTGGTATTCTACGACCGTTTGGGGATGAAGTTGCCTCATCTAGAGAAACAGCAATTTGGTTAACAAAGAGCCTCATGTCTGCCCAAAAACTCAACGGAGGAACCTGATTCAAATGATGCAAGTGGCCTTAATTTATTCATTAATGTGTTTTTTTTTTTTTCATTTTTGGTTACAAAATGTGTTGATATGAAGTGTTTATTTTGAGTGATATGCTTTGCTTGAACAGAAGAAACTCTGGAAACAGAACATATATTGCAGCTTGTTAGACTAACGGGTGGTTTTGATGGAAATAATGAAAGACGTACTTCTTAATAATTGTCAGTGTTCCACGTCGACTAATTTTTTTTTTTTTTTTTTGGTTACGATTAAAGCTGCCTGTCAAATTTCCTTGATTGATATGAACAAAGGAAGACCCAGTAGGAGTGTAGCAGCTCATGAAAATTGGAAAGCTCAAGGGTCCCATAAAAGATGCAAATTTCACAACTCAAGAGTTCATATGGTAATTGGTCACATAGGAGTTCTAATGAAATACAACCAAAGGATGATCACAATAAGACTTCTCCATGGCCAGCTATATAGTAGTAATTTAGGAATTAAGTATTTTTATTGTATTGTATACATTATTTCTTAATTCTTATGGGTGAGAATATATTACTTTGGATGCTTCAAGTTGTCTATTGGATAGCAATGGTTATAATTAGATTTTTATTAGATAAATATTAAGAGCATATTTTTAATTTAGATGTAAATTGTCTATAAATAGATATCTTTGCCTCTCACTTCAATCACTTCAATGAAAAGTGTTGAGCCAAGATGTGGAGAATGAAGTTGAGTAGCACTCGGTAATGTTCATTGTAGAGCGTCACCGAGGCAATTTATTAGTTGTCTTATTTGGTTTGACAATTTAATGAAAAAAATCTTTGGACATGTTAATTTGTTGTTATATTGAATATGTTATGGTCTATCAATAGAAACCAATCATTGACTTTTGAAGATTAGATTGGATCCGAGTATAGTGTTGCTGATTTTGGAGAACATTTCTTTGATTGATTGTGCTTTGAATGTTTATGATGTAATAACTATTTATAGGGAGTTACTTTGTATTCACCTAAATTCTATGTTAAAAAGTCAAAATAGATATATGATTTGACGCTTGTCTAGGTTTTGTATGAAAGTTTATTAAAAGCATTTTAATCCGTTCATTGAAGAATTGTTTTTGTGAAAAAGTGCAAAGCTGAATTGTAAACATTGTTGAGTGTTTATTGCTCAAGTTCTCAGGGAAAGGATTTGGAGGTGAGTGTTGTAGCCTTTAACTACAAATGTGAGATCTTTATACTCAGGATATGATCGAGTGTGAATAACCTGTTGTATTTGTGAACAAAGGTAGTGAAATTACTCACTGAGTTAGGCTCCGCAAACATAGGGAAACGGATTACATAAACAAATCATTGGTGTTATTTAGTTTTGTTTGCATAGTTTATCACAATGTCAAGTCGTAGTTGTCGTTGCAATCTAACACTTCCCTTATTGTTTTCATATTAAGCAAACAAACAACTTCTCTTCTTATTTGCCATCGTGCAATTTCTTGAGAATTTGGAGTGATTCCATTCTTGTTATTTTGGAGTTTTGTTTTTTTTTTAGTTTTTTTTTCAAGACATTTTTAGTGGTTATTCTACTAAGCGTTTTGTAGTGAGATTTTGTTTGATCATTAACTCTCTTTTTTTAATACAAGTTATCTAAGAGTTTCATTGAACTATTTCATCCTTAAACGATTGATAGTTTGAAAAGTTATTTAGGTAAATCCTTGTTAACTTTATTGTTAGCTTTAATTTTCAAATGTTTTTATATAACAAAATAATTATTAAAATCCCCTTGATCAAATTTGCAAAAATTAATTTGACCACGCTTGAATTATTTTTAAGTGTCACAAAACTCAAAAACATATCTCTGAATGCCTTAGACCAATTACAAAAGTTTTTGAGTACTCAAAAGACCTTTAAAGAGTGTTGCCAAGCTTATTTAAATAGCTAAACTTCTATTTAAATGAGCCTGGTCTTGAGACCTGGCATCCAAGTCTTGAGACCGAAAAGTTAGTAGCCAAAGTTTCATTCAGGGGAGTAAGGTATCAAGACTTGTTCATTAAGTCTCAAGACATGTTCTAGAGGTCTCAATACTAGCATCCAAGTATCGATATTACCTTTAATGTGCAAAATAAATGCTCCAAGCACCCTCAAATGATAACAAGAAACAAGCTTACAAAGTTTATTGAGAAAAAATACAAATCTTTTCATTGTCATATTCATTTTATTGTATAAACACTTGTTGTAATGCTGTAATAGCCCAAATTTCAGTGATATCGGAATAGTAATTTGAGATCACTAAATCCGACATGTGAGTTTAGATATTAGTAAGTAAAAGTTAAGTGTGGTTTTAGAAATATTTTTTTTAGTGAAATTATGAATTAAAGGAAATTTGTAGATAAAATAAGATAAAAATGAGGTATCGAGACCTCAAATTTGTAAAACGAGCCATAAATATTTTTAAAAATATTTATGGAGTGTTAATAAGTTAGCATTAAAGTTTCGTTAGGAAATTTTACCATTTTGATAGTTAATTAAAGAAAAAAAACTAAATTGAATAAGATGTAAAATTGTGGGAAGTGATTAAATAGCTTAAATAATTAATAAGAGGAATTCAAAGGGCAAATTGGCCCAAAATAAAATGGGCTGGATGGTTAGGTGTGTATTATTGAGAAATGGTGTGAACTAAGGGTAAATTGGTAATTTAGTTAAAAGTTAATAGTTAAAAATTGAATTAAATTGTGAAATCTAGAGTTTTCTTTATTTTTCATCATCCTATCCAGCAAAAACACCATTGAAGGGTTTTCTTAAGTTGGTCTCTCATATTTTTACTACATGTAAGCTCAATTCTTGATTATTTCTTGTAATTTTTGTGATTTTGAGACTTATACAACTAGGTCCTATTATCTAATCCATTAGTTTTTGCTTTTATGAATGATTTAGAAAGTTGCCATGAGTAAGAGCTGAAAGTTCATGATGATTTAGTATGGAATTGGGGTTCTAATTTTATTATATAATGATTTTAGGAAGAGATTTTTATAGGAATTTATTTTTAGGACCTAATTGTGAAAGTTATTGTAATTAGGATTTTATGTTAAAAATTTGAGTGTCAAAGACTGTGAATAGATTATGATGTTTAAATAAAGTGTTATTTGAGAGAAATTAGTTCAATTGATGAATAGATTGAGCATGGACTAAATTGTAACAATTTAGAAAGTTTGGGGTAAAAGTGTAATTTCAAAAATTAAAGGGCATAAATTGTGAAATAGAATTGAATTGAATTTGATGCTCATGAGGGAATGATTTTATAATTATAGATCAAGAAAATGAAGTGAATTGTGAAAAGGAAAAATTACAAGAATAGTCCCTGAAAATTCTACGACTTTTGCAAATCAACCCAGGTAAGTTCATATGACAAAGTTAAATGTTTTATTATGAAAATCTTATGATTTCTAAGGTATCTTATTCTAGATGAACACTATCAAAATGTATTAATTACCAAATGATATTTAACAAAAAGTGCAAATTAGTCGGAACAATGGTTTTGAGTGCTTTCATTCAATGAACATGATAAATTGACGGAATAGATGTGATATGTGTGCCCGTATAAGACCATAGCTGGGCTATGGCATTGGTGCATTGTGATATACTCCCGTATAAGACCATGGCTGGGCTATGGCATCGGTATGATATGATAATGTGCCTCCGTATAAGACCATATCTGGGATATGGCATCGGTATGATATGTGATCCGTGTAAGACCATGGTAGGGCTATGGCTTCGGTGTATGGTATGTGACTATGTGCAAGTCCATGGTTTACTATGGCAATGTGATAATGAAGCACTCAATTTTATTATTGTTCCTTAATTTGACTATGGAAGTAAATGAGAAATGGGCCCAAAGGAGTTAAATTCGTGAATAGCAACATGGAAATTATTCAAATGAGCTTATTAATAATTTTGTAAATTACATGAAGAATTAGTTAAATTAAAAGAGATATGATTGTGTACAATGTCCGGTAAGATTTATGTTTTTATGCCTATGAGCTTATTAAGCTTCTATAAGCTTACTTGTGTATGTTATTTGTTTTGTAGATTGACTTATATACATACGGAGGATTGGATCTACATCAAGGATCACACTATCCAGATTTATTCCGGTAGATTTTGTTAAATAACTTTTTGATTTATATGGCATGTATAGGGGTTGATTTGATAATATAATTGTATGAATGATTAAGTATATAAGTAAGTTGAATATGATGTTTGTGTTTGAAAAGGAAATATACATGTTTTGTCTCGAAATAATTGATTGGTTGGACACTATTAGTGTATAAATGTGATTTTGTGTAGGTGATATCAAAAAGGGTGAGAAATGTGGCCTTAAATGGCTTATTTTTGTCCACACGAGCGTGTGTAGCACACGGCTTACCACATAGGCATGTGATAAGGCCGTGTGTCCTCTGCAGCTTAAAAATGAGAAACAGAATGTCCAGGTTTAGGCACACGGCCTAGCACACGGGCGTGTGACTCATACGGGTTCCAACATGGCCGTGTGATGCGGCCGTGTGAAGTCTGCACCTTAAATGTGGAATTTAATTATCAGACGGCCTAGCAACACAAGTGCGTGCTCAGGTCGTGTGACTCGAGTTTCTTCTTGAATGTAAGTCAGAGAGCTCCACGGGCTTGGGATATGGGCGTGTGTGACCACACGGCCTACCCACACAGGTGTGTCCCTATTCACACGGGCGTGTGGCCCTGTTTCAAGATAAAATTTTCTTAAGTTATCTCAGAACTCTTAAACTTTTCGATTTGGACCCGGATTATCTCTAACAAATATTTTAGGCCTCGTAGGCCTGTATAAGGGACTTTAAGCATGCGTTTGGATAATATTTAATTTAGAATGAAGTTTTATGATCACGATTTGTGTTTAAGTCTGGTAATGCCTCGTACCCTGTTCCGACATTGAATACGGGTAAGGGGTGTTACAAATGCCCTCAACCTGACCCGAATCGTCGGGTCTGGATTTCAGGTGTTACTACTCACAATACTTAATAATTTAACAAAATAGATTACAATTTCTTATTTCTTTAAATATCTTATTTATTAATTTAAGTGAAAATCTTAACATCTAAAAACAAATGAGGTATTTAAAATAATTTATTACATCATTCTTGATACAAATCATTACAATATAGAAGTTTATTTTAAATTAGACACATAGGGAGTAAGCTTAACTACGCCAATTTCCACTGAATTCATAATACTCCACTTCATCGCCACTTTGGCGTACTCCTGGCATCATCCCTCCTAGTGTCACGGGGCTAGATCTTCCGTCTCGTGATCCATGCAGCCCTAGGCAATCTGTTCATCCAAATTCGCGTAAGTCAGCCTTTACTGAAATGAGGATTCCTTTAGAAGTCCTCAAAGGCACTAATTTGTATAGCGGAAGCGATTTATGCCAAAAGAAGCAACAAAAGAACAACAGAAAGAGCGCACACAAGATGTTTGTGTAAATGCTCTCAATGTTCTCTTATTCACAAAGAATAATAAAACAATAAATGGAGTGAGTACAAATGAGGGGGAGACTCTCTATTTATAATTGAGCTCTCCCAAAACGGACAGTCAAGATACATTTATATCGACGGACAGGATTAACTATGTAACGCCCCCACGCCCGAAACCGTCACCGGAGTCAAGCTTGAGGTGTTACTAAACTTATCTTACCTTTTAAACAACTCTAAACCACTGATTTTAATTTTCGGAATAAACTGTTTTTCTGCATCATGGTTGCTTAAAAATTCATTTCTCGAGTTTCAAAACTCGAAATTAAGATCCGTAAATTTTTCCTAAAACTAGACTCATATATATATCTACTAATTTTTTTTTATAGAATTTTTGACTTAGCCAATTAGTACAGTTTATTAGTTAAATTTACCCCTGTTTCAGAATTCGACTGCACTGAACTCTACTTACTTCGAACAACCTTTCTCCCTATAAAAAATTTATATGACTATGCCGTTTGTTTCTATTAAAACTAGATTCAATAAGGATTCTAACCATATAAATTACACCACCTAATTATTTTTGTAAAATTTATGGTGAATTTCTAAAGTTGAAATAGGGGATCCAAAAATTGCTCTTGCCCTATTTCACTAAAACTCAGATATCTTATAAAATACAAAACCTTTACCTGTTTTGCTTATTCCATATGAAAATAGACACAATGAGTTTTAATTTCATATATTATTCACCATCAAACCATGTCTATACGATTTTTAGTGATTTTTTAAAATCACATTATTTCTGATATTTGAATCCGTTTTTAAGTTACTTTCACATTTTTCATAGTTTTCATGTGATAGTTACTGCTTAATCATACATACTATTAAACATGTATATCATCAGCCATTCTATTAGCTAATCACTAGCAAGTATTTACACATCATTCATTGACCATATCATATCAAAAGAAACCAAGTTCCTATACATGCCATACACAAAACGAAACGTCTAACTATACCAATGTGATTCCTTCGATAGTGTGATCGGGTCTCCGACGTTTCCTTCGATCCCCGAGTGGCATGATAAAAACTATAAGAAAAAGAAAATAAAGAGAGTAAGCACTAGGCTTAGTAAGCTTACAAGCAAATAAATTATAACATTCAGCATAATGAATAATTATACATAATGTCACCTAACCTCATAAACTTTCTTTACTTCTCATTTTCTACCTTCTTCTTTACTCACTTACCTTCTTTATTACTCCGACCTTTCACTATTCATAAATATAATCTACCTTCCATTTTGCTGATAATTCACTGTAATTTAACGTGTACAATGTCTCGTTGAACCACTCGGAATACTAAGGATACTAGAGTCGTTCCTGTCTATCAATATCCTGCCAATGCCATGTCTTCGACATGGACTTACATAATTTTCATGTCTCCAATGCCATATATATATCTAATATGGGCTTACATGGCTCATTCCTGTCTCCAAAGCCATATATCTGATATGGACTTACATGGCTCATTTCTCATCTGTCTGTCTCGTCTCTCACAACCCCAATATCCTAACATTCCTAAGGTTCAAACGGGGCTTCTTCGCTTTAATTCGACTTCAAATATTCTCATAAAATAAGTATATAAATGCTGGAAATTTACAATAATAATGTAAAATAAAAGAATATTGCATTTATTTCTTCAGAAACTTACCTCGATACAAAATGTGACTAAACTTTACAATTTAGTCCTTTACTTTTTCTTTTCCTCGATCTACTCCTGAATTTCGCTCTTCTTGATCTATAATAGCAAATTTAATTTATTTAATATTCACATTTATCAAAACAGTCCTTTACTCAAACTTTGGAAAAATTACATTTTTGCCCCTAAACTTTTGCATATTTACACTTTTACCCCAAATCTCGTAAATTAAACTTCAGCCTATTTTCTTATGTTTTATGACATGCTGATCTTTTTTCCCTTCTATAGCAAAATCAAATTCTCACTCTAACATATACTTATGACTATTAGGTATTTTTACCGATTAAGCCCTTTTACTCGTTTTTACCTAAAACCGAGTAGCACAAGTTGTCTAACATAATCTAAGACCTCATATTATATCATAAAACATCAAAATAAACACTTTTCACCTATGGGTATTTTTCCAAATATGAACCCTAACTTAAATTATTGCTAGCATAAGCTTTATCGAGCTACCGGGACTCCGAAAACGTAAAGAACATTAAAACGGGGCTTGGAATCACTTCTTCGTGGAGCTTGAAAGCTTGAAACAAACCCTAGCTATGGAGAACCCTTGAAATTTCGTGCTAATGAAGAAGATGATGAATTTTGTGTTATTTTTTCCCTTTTTATTTCATTTAATATCCAAATGACCAAAATGCCCTTATTAAACTTTCAAAAATTCCATCCATGTCCTATTTTGTCCATGAACTTAGAAATTGGTCAAATTGTTATTTAGACCCTCCTAATTAATATTCCAAAGCAATTTCATACTAAAAACTTCTAGAATGTAAGTTTTGCAAATTATTCGATTTAGTCCCTAATCTCAACTTAAGCACTTTATGCATAGAATTTCATCACGAAATTTTCACACAATCATGAAATCATATCATGAACCTCAAAATAATAATAAAATAAATTTTTCTACCTCGGATTTATGGTTTCGCAACCACTGTTCCGTTTAGGCCCTATTTCGGGATGTTACAAACTATATCCCTTGATTTTAGGTATTTACAAGATATGCTTTATCAAATCTAATCTAATCTTTACAAGATATGGTTCTATTAATTTTTTAAGATTAGTTACCAAAATAGCTTAAGTTGTCAAATCTTCGTTATCGGGTCAACCAGGCTTCTCCAACAGCTTACCGAATTGGGCCAGTTCTTGCAGGCCAAATGACCCCTATCTACACAATAGACTTCAATTAGATAGATTTGGTGCGATGGTCACGGGCTTTGAACTGCTGCCCGTGACATTCTCCCCTACCCATTCTCGCAACGCTTTCGTTGCCACTTCCGAATGACACTGACTTGATTTGCCTTGGTTTTGTCTCGACAACTTAGGTTTTCCCTTTTTTCAAGACTTTTGCCTTGGCTTACGTAGCTTTTTAACTTGAACCGTCCTACTCATTGCATTTACTTTGGTCAACTGTTCAACTTGCATAACTTCTTTTTCCTTAAAGTCTGATGTACCACCCACCTCTCCCATAGGTAGAAGCCTTGTCGATGACTCGACCAACTCCCGACGCTTCACTCTAATTGAGCTTCATTGGTCCCAGCTTCACTATTTTCATCGTAATTTTTTCCTCTAAGTTCGATGACAAACTCACCTCTTCCTTGGGTGGAAGCCCCTCTGATGACTCACCAAGCTCAGACATTGTCTTTCCTTTGACTACGACTTGCTTTGGACAATTTCGCAACTCATGCGGACCATGGCACAGGAAGCACTTTACTCACTTCTTTTTGCTCCTCTTTACCCTCTTGGCTTCGAATTTTCCCTTGCTCGAACCAAGCTTCTTGGGCTCATTGTCTGGTCCATCGTCCCCTTCGATGACAGATTTCTTTGGACACTTCCACAACCTATGTGGACCATGACATAAAAAGCACTCCACTGGCTTCTTCTCACTTTTGGCCTTCTTGGTTTCGACATCCCTTGCGCTTGAACCAAGTACTAAGGCCTTACCTACCGCCTTCTCCTTAAGCGCAGATTTCTTTGGACATTTCTTCAACATGTGTAGATCGTCGCAAAGAAAGTATTTCAACTTGTCCCTTTTCCTGTTGGGTTTCTTCTTCCCAACTCATGGTTTCCCATTACTATCATTGTCGTCGTCACCATTGCCATCAACATCTTCCTTGTGATCTTTTTCACATACGCCCCTTTCCTCGGACTTGGAAGACCCAAGCTTGTCTTTCTCTAAACCAAGCTTGACCACAGACTCCGCTACCATCATGGCTTCCGACAGCTTTTGGACACCTCTTTGTTCCACCCTTTGTCTGACCCATGGCTTCAATCTATTCTGGAAAGCAAGCAATGCTTCTTTCTCAGTCACCTTTGAAACTTGTTGATGATCGTTTTATGAACCACTAAACTAGACTACGATCACGACTAAGGCAAGTGCACCTATCGAATGGTAGTATAGTCACGATGAGTTCAGAGTATCATATCCACAAGGACTAAAAGTACTAGTATTAACTTACTTTCTATTATTTAACCTAAAATATAAGGGATTTGTTTTAATCTAAAATTAACTACTAAACGCGACAGAGAGTGAAGAAAATAATCGAATAAACTAATATTAAAGACAATACCCAAGGAAGAATCCACCTAGACTTCACTTATTATTTTGATTCTAAATCTAACGATTTATTCACTTGTCTTGATCCGTAGAAATCCCTAAATTATGTTAATATCTCTTTCGAGACTAAAAACAACTGACTCTAGGTTGATTAATTGAAATCTCTTTCTAATTAAAACCCCTATTGTCGCATTAACTCGATCTATGGATTCCCTTATTAGATTTGACTCTAATCCGGCAGATTTATGTCACCCTATTTCTAGGGTTGCATGCAACTCCGCTTAATTATGTGCAATCTACTCTTAAACAGTGACTTCTGCTCCACTGAATAAGTACATCAATTTGAATTAATATCCTGAAAATATTAAAAACAAGAATTAAGAAGATATAATTAAGAACAAGAATAAGTATTTATCATTCAATTCAGAATATTAAACAATAAGATCCGTCTTAGGTTTCATCCTCTCTAGGTATTTAGGGAGTTTAGTTCATAATGTGGTAGGAAAACATCTCAAAAATAGGAAACAAAACATAAATAAACCCAAAAACTTTGAGAGAAATTGAAGGGAAATCTTCAGTCTTGAAGGAGATCCTGCTTTCAAGCTGAATCCGTTGGTGATCTTCGAGTAATTCCTGTGTTCTACTCTGCGTGTCCCCCTTAGGTCTTCCTCTGGTATGTATTTATAGACTTTATACTGCTCAAAATAGCCCAAAATTAGCCTTTTTCGAGTAGAATTAAAATAGGTCTCGATAGGGACACGGCCGTGTGACGGTGCTCAGGCCGTGTGCAATTCTGATGTGGTTTTAAGTCGACACGGCCATGACACATTGGCATGTGGTCTACCCGTGTGTCTCACATGGACGTGTAGGTTACTCGTGGGGAAGTGTCTGGGCCGTGTGTAGCACTAAAATAAACCTATTTTGTCCGTTTTTGGCCTTTTTTCTTGAACTTTTCGCTTTCCTATGCTCATCTAGATATGAAACATGAAATTAAAGGATGAGGAGCATCAAATTCACTAGATCTTATGATAAATCATCCAAAAAAATGCCAAGATGGGATTAAAATATGTTACTTTTGAGGTTTACCAAATATCCCCACACTTAAGGATTTGCTTGTCCTCAAACAAAATCCTCAACTCACAATTAAAATTCATTCTTCTCAACTTATAATTCTTATCAATAATGTTTCAAAATAATTCACAAATAATTATACATTGAGAATTCAACTAAAAGAACATCAAAGTTTCAAACAATCCAAGTTGAGCATTTTAATCATAAAATCATAGGTATTTCCCTTTATCTAAATAATTACCTTTAATTCTAAATCTGACAAGAATTGACATCCTCACTAAAGGATCACTCAAATCACTCAAAGTGTTTAAGGTTCAAAAATTAAGCACTCAAGAGTCAAGCATGAAAAGTTATTACCATGGGCTTGCATGAAAATCACATCTCTACCACTGTAAATGAGATGATACACAAATCAAAAGGTCTTTACAGGGTTGTAATGGAGCTTGGGTTAAAGGTGTGGAAAAAGGCTGAAAAAGAAGGTTAGAATCGAGATCGAATTGATAAATTACCTAACTAGAAAAATAAACTAACACTAAATAATTACATCAATTGTATTTATTAAAGATAAACATAAGCTTCTTTTCAGAATATGGAATTAAATACTTAACCTCAAAACAAAGAACTAATAATAATCAACATATATGTATACTCTTTTTTTTTTTTGAATGAATGAATAATGGGAGAAAATTATACAACTAAAATAAAATAACATAGTTAGGCAACTAACCAAATCAAATCTCGACAAAAAGGGAATCAATAAAGTAGGAAAAATTTTCAACGAATCAAAAAGTATGATGTAGGGGTTAAAATTTAGGGTAAATTAAAAAATAGTTTGTTAAGCTCAAAGGGGTTCTTTAAGGGTTAATTATGAAGGTAGGCTTTTTGTGGGGTAAGTGGGTTAAAACCTAGGTGCCTTTATCATCTCAGTATATCAAATCAAAAGTGTGGTCTCGGCATGTATAATCGATGCAAGTTCTAGAATAACAAATCAGTATTGACTCACTTATAACTATCAATAAAAGTGAGCAAGAAAAATGCATGCTCTAAAGGCTCAAAATCTCACAAAAATTATAGGTTTTTGATGTCAATCCTGTAAACTTAAAATTTCAAGATAATACCTCAATTCAGGGAAACAACCTAGCAATTTTAATTCTCAAAAGTCACTTATCATGCTTGATTCTCTAATGTCTTAAAGTTTAAACAATCAATGCACAATTACCTATGATTTAATCCAAACCATATCAACAAAAATCATAAATCAATCAAAATTCACTCTAATAGTAATATGAGAAAATTATTTGATGACAAGATATAATTCAAGGATTTTCAAATAATAATACGATTAACCTCCCAATACTTAAGATGTACATTGTCCTCAATGTACAAAGATAGATAATAACAATATAAACAGGATATCATAAGAGAGGGAGAAAATTGAAACTGCCCTGAAAGTTGGATGAAAATCCTAGAATAGTGAAGAGCTGAGATGTAGGTAAAGTGAATTTTAGTGCATGATTTTGAGCAACTAAAGAAAATGAAACACAGCTGTTGAAGAAGATTAGAGGGTTACTCGATAAAAGCTATAAACATAAAATTAGTTCAAAATAAAAAAAAAGAGTCTCTAAAAGCAACATAATAAAAATAAAAATAAAAATAACAAAAGTGGACTCAAAGGTCCTCATCATCAGATGCATCGCGAGGTGGGGGTGCCGGAGGCGACAGCGTCTCCCTCAAAGATTTTTTGACCCATATTTGTTCGAACTCTTCTTTTAACATCCCAACGGTGTCTTCGAACCAATAGTTCGAATACCACTTGTCACGAGACTAGATCTTTGTCTCGTGATTCGTGCGGCCCTAAGTGATCCGTTCGTCCAAACTTGCCTAAGTCAGCCTTTACTCAAGTAAGGATTCCTTTAGAAGTCCTCCAAGGCACCAATTTGCATAGCGGAAACGATTTATGCTAAAAGAAGCAACAAAAGAACAACAGAAAGAACGTACACAAGGTGTTTGAGTAAATGCTCTCAATATTCTCTTATTCACAAAGAATAATGAAACAATAAATGGAGTAAGTACAAATGAGGAGGAGTCTATCTATTTATAGTTGAGCTCTCCCATAACCGACGGTCAAGATACATTTACATCGACGGATAAGATTAACTATATCCCTTGATTTTAGGGATTTACAAGATATGTCTTATCAAATCTAATATAATCTTTACAATATATGACTATCAATATTTTAAGATTAGTTACCAAAATAGACTAAGTTGCCAAATCTTCGTTATCGGGCCAACCAGGTTTCAATCTGACAGGCTTCTCCAACAGCTTACCAAATTGGGCCAGTTCTTGAGGGCCAAATGATCCCCATATAAACAATTTACCTTTATCGAATGTATTTGGTACGATGGTCATGGGTTTTGAACTACGGCCCGTGATACTAGCGGAACCTTGACCCAAATACCTGAAAACAAATAACAAACCTTATAAGTACGAGAGTACTTAGTGATCTTTATTTCATTGAACTTTGGCGGATATTTTACATTCTTTGATTAACATTTATATGCCAACCAACCTTATGAACCACTTATACCAGGTAGATAACACTACAGTTTTGATACACACACACACACCATATCATACTCTTAATATACCAATTCTTTCTTATCTGACTAATTGAAGATTCTTTCAGATATTTCTAAGTTCTCTTTGTCACATATGTACTTCTCAATAGAACATACTTTTAGAATCCGTTTCATACAGACCATGTATATCCTAATACTTGCACTTGTCTCAAAACAGTTGTTCACAAACATTATCACGGACAGATACATTCACATTTGGCGAATACTTATAAAGATATGAGTACCATCAAACTATTAAACAAATCATACACAGATTCGATACCGCACAACTTATACTGATAATGTACTATGTAAAAACTTATTATCTCGGTAAGGTAGAAGCTTAGATGTTGCAGTTAAGGAATTTAATAAATTGACTAATAAGTTCAAAGTTGTTTTTGAACCTAAAGTGAATGTGGTTTATACTTTAGTTAGTGACATTAATAATTTTGAGCATAATGATACTTTGTCACATCCTAAAAACCGGGTTAGTAGAAATCGAGTTAGTTAGACCAAAAGTGGTCACGTCCTGTTTTTGAGTTAAGATTGTGAAAATTTTGACAAGTAATTTGATTTAGTGCAGTGGTTAAGTGTTTTGATTGAGTGTATGAGAAATTGTGTTCGAATCGCTTCCCTTGAATTTTGTTATTTTTGCTAACCCTTATATTTGAACATCTAATTTATAAATTATTTTTGCTCAATTTGTTAGTAAGAATAAGCTTGTTGGTTCAGTGGTAAGGTCTTAGCTTACCTAAAGGTTCTGTGTTTGAATCATGTGTGTGCAAAGTGAAGTTTATTTTTGTTTCTTTGTTTCTTCTTCTTTTGTTGCAAGTGATAACTTTAGTTCTTTACTATTTCCTTTTCCTATTTTATTTAACTGATTTCATATTCTTTTGTTAATGGTGTCATTGTTGCTCTTTTCTGTTTCAAGAAAGGTATGTGAGTAATTATTGTTTTGGTTTTTGATAGAAGAATAATGTGAAGTGTGCAACAATTCTCCAATGGTTTAATTAAGATTTGGAGCTGGTGGTGGTGCAAGGGTAAGTAATTATTCGCTATGGTAGAGGTTGGTTTTCAGTAATTAGGTTCGTTTGATGATGATTATGTTGTATTAGTGAGTCAAATTTGGTAAAATCGTGCTAATTAGTCTATTTTGAACGACGATCTAGGTTTTAGAATTGCGAGTGTTGAATCGGCATAAAAAACTGATCAGGTGTGTGACTTTAATTCGTAAAAACAACGAATGACAGAAAGCCAAAAAACTCACTGTTGACGTCACACGACTGTGTGATAGATCGTGTGTGATACACAGGCTAGGTCAATTGGGTTGTGTGGACCACAAGACCCATTTTCTGGAAATTTTCACCTAGACTATTTGACTCTGAAATTTGTAATTAGACCTTCTGTGGGATCCGTTTGGCTTAAATAAGACTTCAAATGTGACATCTATTGATATGTATTTGTATGTGATACAGATAAGGTATGTGAAAAATATATGTACGATTTGTGTTCTGATAACTCCAAAAGCATGATTACGTATGAAAAGTATGCATGACATTTGTTTATGGAATACATGTGTTAGTTTATTTATGCATGTGCATCGAGATGGGTTTGATATGTGATAGAAGAAGTGTGTTCTGGCAGTTTTACTGCAATTTTGGCAGTTAAACCGCAATATTTGTCTGGCAGCTCAGCTGCACCTTTATGAGTGGCATACCACCACGACCTAGTGCAATTGGATAGATGGACTCTTGTAGTCCTAATTGGTGTGATTGGTTGGACGAAGTTGGTGTGTAGCGGATGGAGGCAGGATCTGCGTCTGCATTTGTATATGAATCTATGTCTGCATTTGTATCTGAATCTGAAATATATTTGTATTTGACTATGAAAATACATCTGATTTTGTATATGAGAATATGTTTGAATATGTATTTGAAAATGTATCTGTTTATTTATGTATATTGGATTTGTTGCTTGGGATGTGTTACACACTGAGCTCGTAAGCTCAATCTTTATTTGTTTTTTTTCCTTTCAGGTAATCAACAAGTTTACGACCGGACGGCGTGCGGGAGTTCAGATTGGCTTCTCACTTAAGATGGTTTGAATTATCATTAATTAAATTTTTTGGACTTTTTGATTTTTGGACTAAGTTTTCGGATTTAATTTTGGTTTTGGGTTTCGTTCATTGGCTTAAGTTTTTTGCATGTTTCCTGTTAAGTGGAAGGAATGTATGGTTTTGTAAAATTAAACAAAGTATGGATTTTCTGCTGCAAATTTGAAATAAGTTTTATGTAAGATAACAATGGAAGTTTTAGAATATGCACAGACAGTAAACATACGTTTTCTCAAATCTAATTCATAGTTTTCGACTTTTGCTACTCTAGAATTTCCGTTGTAAGAAATTAAGTAATCACTTAAGTGTTTTTTCTATAAATAAATAAATAGTTTATAACAAATGTTTGCCTTAGAATGGAAATGATTTTTCAAAATTAATACTTTCAAAACACACTATTTTGAATTCAAATTCTGGGTTTAAGATAAGTGTTTCTGGGCTTAATTTTTTCTAAACATTTGTGAGAGTTTTGCCAAATTTCATACTTTCGAAATGCATACTGAGTTTGATTAAATTTTTTTTTTAAACAAGTTAATGTAATTCCTCGAAATCCAGTCATAACGTTTAGGTCAGGTTTAGAGTGTTACATACTTACCAACAACAAGAATGCATTTCATAAGATATAGATAATGAAACCTATACTCTCATACTTATAACCCTAGGTGGAGGAATAACCCAAACCTTAGTTAAAGAGGGATTCAAAGTTATTATTTTTGTCAATCGCTTTAAAACTTTTCAAATAATAAACTAATACAATGAAAAAGTTATAATTTGAGCCTTTTAAAAATTTATAATTCAAATTTATTCCAAAATAAATTTTAAGCTTCGTCCCTCAACATACAAAACTCTTTACTACAAAGTATCGGTTGAAGTTCAAATAGAAGAAATGAAGAGAAAATGATTTTTGCTTCAAAAATTTTTGTGTTTTCCATTAAAATGTAAAATTAATTTTAAAATAATAAATTAAAATTTAAAAAAAGGTTTTTTAATATAATAAAAAATAAAGGATTTTAACAGTAACTTAATCCCTTGAGGAAATAGTTATAAAAGTTTTCATTGAAGAAGTCAAACAAATAATGCAAGGGGACATATTAACCTCTCTTGAATTAGTTAATAAATCAAAATCCACGACTAGGTAGCTTAAGCATAGCTACGGGTTGGTAGTTGTCTAAAATAGAAAATGTTTTATTTAGTTTTTTTCTTAAAATATTTTAAAATTTTAAATGATTAAAGATAAAATTTTATTTTAATCTTTCCAAAAAGATAAAAATTTAATTTAATCAATTAAAAATTATAAAGATATAGGCTATTTAAATAGTAAAATTATATTTTTACTATTATAAAAATTTAAATTTAATTCCGACTCTCAAAAAAAATTTGTACCTTCATTCCTATTTAACCAGCTAGTAATTTTTTAGCTTACTTTTGAACAGGAACATAAATATACAATAATAATAATAATAATAATAATAATAATTTGACTAAAGATACTTTATAATCTGTGTCACCGTAGATAACTGCATTTCCTTAATTATAAACATATGCTTATAAAATCTGTGAAAAAAATGAGTTGCTAATTTCATCATATTGTTAAAAGAATAAGAAAAGTAAAAAAAAAAAAAAAAATCGTTGACAATTAGTGGATGGCCATGTTTCCTTTGAATAGTAGTTCATCAAGCTTGGGCAAGAAAAATGAAGAATAAATACTACATGGTCCACAAAAACTTACAGCTTTTCTAACTTGGAAGCAAAGCGGAGGGAACTCAACGTCTAATCTTCCCAACCCATTAATTGCTCTTCAACAATGGCAGCTCACCTTCTTTTTTCTTGGGTACACAGACACACACACACACACACCTAATTTCATAATTATTAACCCAATTAAAGCAAAGACATCCCACCTTACTAATTATTTGCCAACAATTGTTAATCACTATTATCATTGGATGCCTGTGATTATTATGAACTGAAGGCACCATTATGAACACAACATGTTATATTGATGTGATCTAAAGGAAACTTAACTCACCTTTTCTCATTACTTTATTTAAGGATCTGTTTGTAGTATTTATTATTTCAAGTTTAATAATTATTTTTCACAAATTTTATCATTCTACAAGTACCGGATTTATTTTTTAATATTTTTAATTATCATATAGGTTAAATAAAAATATTATAAACTAATTTCATAGTATTATCATAAAGTAGTTTAATATTATAGAAATATAAATATTACATAAATGCTTAAAGTTAAATTAAATATAGTTTTTTTTTCAAATTGAACACATGTAATTAAATGTTAATATAAAAATTTATAAATAAAATTATTAAAAAGAAAAAGAAACGATATGCTTAAGTAATAGAAAAAGTAGAGGTGACTCTACAAACCTAATTTTGTTCTTTCTTACAAATTATAGAGCCTTTTATATAAAATTCAAAGGTGTAACAGTAAGACATTCAAACCTATAATTATCAATACATTTAAAATATTAAAATACTTTAATAACAAAATTAATAAATTTACTTGTAACATTTCTGTAATTAGAAACCACCAATTCTAATTAAAAAGAAAAAACAAAACGTAAAGGAAAAAAATGTTTAGACGATGAAAACATTAGAATATGTATGTGTGTGTCCAAATATCAAAATAGGACTATAAACCATAAGACTATCCATGAGGATTTTTCAAAGTTAAAACTTTAGTTATTCTAAGAAAAAAAATATAAAAAAATTTATGTAAATTGATTCTAACCTCAAACTTTAATTACATGCATGTTGTGGAGAGTAATTGAGACATTAATGATATTAAGTAGTGATTTACTATTAATTCAAAAGTAAAATATAACAATAAAAGGTCCATTTTCATGATATTTATTTCATAATTCTTCCTAAGAGTTAGAAATAATATAGATAATGTTGTGAGTTAGAAATTAAGAATAAATAAATAAATAATGGTAAAACATTACAAATATTTAACGACATTTAATTGGATATAATGGATAGAATAGAAAAGCAAAAGATAAATTTGATCTAAGAAATTTATTAATTATCATTATTATAATATAATAATGTTAAATTTGTCCATCAAAATTTACTATAAAATTAATATTGTAAACACTTAAATATTAATTGGATTCTAATTCTAAATAATTCAATAAATTCAACCTTTCTTATTTATAAATTCTATCAATTTGATTCTTAAACTTCCTAACCAAAGCTTTTAGCTTTTAAAATAGAGGCATTTCACATCCATAAATTTGTAAAATTCAAAAAATAAAAATAAAATTGATAGAATTTGTAAATAAGAAAGGTTAAATTTATTGAACTATTTAGAATTAAGATCAAATTGATAGAATATGTAAGTATTGAAGACTAAATAGAACTACACTTCTTCTATTTGACATTGATTAAAATAGGATTTTTTATTATTTAAATAGATGATGTAGTCTTATATTATTCAGTTTTTAACATTAGTAAATTCCTCTTCTCCTACTCATGGTTTTTTTACCGAAAAGGTTTCCATATAAAAATATGTGTGTTTTATTTTTCCTTTTTCTTATTGTTTTCGTTTTACTACCATTATTGACGTCTATTATAACAATTATATCTATAAATTATTCAAAATATAAATTGAATGCTAAATTTTAAATAAGAATTACAAAAATAGAGTGACAGAATTCACTATTAATTTAAAGTATAATGTAAATTTACCTTTAATAATTAAGTACAAACCCTTTAAGCCATTGAAATATCATTTACATGTGATTCTAAATTTGAAATCGACACAATGCAATTGACCTTTTAGATATAAAAGTGGAGTTCGATTTAGCAAAACTTTATTTGATATTATTTTAATTTCCCATAAGTACGAAAAATATTGTCTTCAGAATCGATTAGATTTATTAGATTATACTGATCTGAAATAAAGAGTTGAACGGTTGAATTATTTTTAACTATTTTTAAATTTTTTATTCAATAAAATAAAAAGAATATTAAATTAAAAATTACTAATCTAATTGATCCGACCAAAAGGAAAAAGGAAATCCAAAAACCTGAATTGTGGCCCACCGCCCACGTATCAAAGTGAAAGCTCAGCAAATTTTATCACCCCACGTCCTCGACAAATTTAGCTGGCTAACAGGGAATTCTTACCAGTAATAAAAGAAAAACCTATAGAAAAAAAGAGTGCCCAAGGCACACACTACAATCCTGTATTCCTTTCCGTCAAGTCTAAAAAAAGTTGAAGCAGAGAAGGGTCCAATATTAAAATGGATTAAGTTGAAGAGTCAAATGAAAGGTAATGTGGGTGTCCACAAACCGTAACCCAGAAGGCATGGAAATGGAAAATTGCTACTCTAACTAAGTTTTCACATCACAACTCTGAAAGCAAACCCAACTCACCTATAAATTCTAACATTGCACCATTCATACAACAAACAACCTTTCTATTCTCAATTTCCCCATCTCTCTCGTCTCTGGGTCTCGTAAGTTGGTGAATAGTGTTGTAATTAGTGCCAATGGCTCGGATTGGGACCTCTGCAGCTCACATTGTGTTGGTAATATTTGCTGTGGCCATGTTTGTTGTGTCCGGGACCATGGCACAGGATATTGCTCCTTCTCCTGCAATGGCTACCGGAGCAGGCTCTGCTTTGCCGGTTTCCGCTGTCTTCTTATGCTCTTCCATGTTGGTCTCTTTAATTGCTCTCTTGGTGCATTGAATTCAAAGCTTTTCAAGACTATATGACATTGGCTACCCTTAATTTCATTCTCACTGGTGATGAGGGGAGTAGCCTCTAATCTTCTCCGAGATAATATTTGGGTGTTATCAATTTTCAATCTCTCTTTTCCTAAAGTTTTAGATATCTCTATATATGTCGTGTTACATTAGTGACATAAATTTGATTTTGTAATGTAATTGGTGTGATTTTCTTATATATCATATATATATATATAAGGGTATTGATCCTATTTCTTTTGTATTCATATTATGCAGTTTGCTTTGCTTTGCTTTTTGTAATAATAATATTTTTTTTGGCTGGTTGAATAAGTTGGTTGAGATTAAAGGTGGTAATATTGTTACGCCATTGTTTTAGTTTTTTTTTAAGTAATATTAGAATTACAAGCTATATATACATTTGAATAAATTATAATTAGAATTAAATAATATAAAACACAATTAAATTAATAACGTGAATATATGGAACTAATATAGCTATGGAGAGAGCATATATAAGGTGGGATTTGAGCAAAAATAAATTTAGAGATAATTCGCATACGGTTTAAATAGGATAAGAATTGGTCACTTCAAGGGATCTCTCTCATTTTTTTGGGAGCACCTCTCGTCTCTCTCTCTCTCTCTTTGGAGAGGTTCTTTCTCATTTTTATTGGAGAACTGGTTTTGAGTAAAAAATGTGGTTTAGAGTCTTTTTTTGTTTTTCTTTTGGATTTCTTGATTTGTTTAAGTTTTTAAGTATTTTATAATAATAAAAGAGTCTGATCTTTTGGTTTTGAGTCATAAGGCACCCTGTACGTGTCGATTGAGTCTTGATTGAGTTATTATTGTTGTTTTTTTAGGGCTTGCTTTGGTGTTTCTTCTTTTGTATGATTTGATTGTGGGGATTTCCATTAACATGGGATAGAGTAGTGTTACTCTTTAATCTGATTAATTTCTTTGTATTGAACTGCGAGTTTATTATGATGGAAAAGGAGAGGGGCTTTGGTGATCTTGAGATACAGTTGGAATCAGCTAAAGGGGATCTGAATAGGGCTATTAGATTTACACTGGTTGGGAAAATTCATACGAATAAAACTCTTAATAGGAGAGGGTTAAAGGGGTTTTGCAGAGCATCTGGTCAAAGGCAGAACTAGAAGAGGTGTAGGAGCTTGAAAGTAATATGGGTGCTCTTTCATTTGCTAATCTTAAGGTGATGGAGGCGATTTTGGAGAATGGCCCATGGATGGTGATGGGTTTTTGCTTGAACTTGAATAGGTGGGTAGTGGATCGAATGATCCAAGAGCTGGACTTTACTAAGGTGAGTATCTGGATCCAAATATCTAATTTACCCTTATAAAAGATCACAATTAGGAATGTTGAATTGATAGGTAGTAGTTTAGGTAAGCTAATGAAGGTGGATGATAAAGTTTGGGAGAGGGGATGGAGTAGAAGTTATCTGAGGGTTAGAATTGAGATTGATTTGAAAAAACCTTTAGTCCCTAAATTTTGGGTAACAAGGGAAGGTAATGACAAGGTGTGGGCCGAGATAAAATATGATAAGATTGTGGATTTTTGTTTTAGATGTGGTAGGGTGGGTCACTTAGTAAGAACATGTAGATTTGATAAGGTGTGGTGAGGTGATGAAGGTTAGGTTAGGAGGTATGGTGGATGGATGAAATCTGTTGGGGGTAGGGATAATATTGTACTTGGGATAAAAGAGGGGAGGGATGTGGGATTGGGTAAGAATTATGGATAATGAAAGGGGAATGTGGGAGAAGGGTCTAAGCAAAATGTACAAAGGGTGGGATACTAGAAGGAAGGGGTGAGAGTGAGGGAGAAAGGGAGATGGGTTCATGGTGGAGTAGGTCTGGAGGAATTGTGGAGGATATATGTGGGAGTGGGGAAAGTAAGAAAGGGGAGGGCAAAATTTGTGTGAAAGAAGGGATAGTAGATGTTGGAGTTGAGGGAATTAATAGGGAAGATATTTCTTTACATAAGGGAAAAAAGGGTCGAGCGGGGAGGAGATTGAAGGTGTTGAATCTTATTTGTGTCTTGAAGAAAGGTTATTAGGTAAGATGGTTGGAAAAGATGGGGGAAAGGTAGTAACAGTTGGATGGAGTCCTTATTTTGTTGAGCTTTCTTCTGATAAAGGTTAGAAATGTGGGAAGGAGAGTGTGGAAACAAATGTGCATAAGGATAAATAAATTGTTGTTGCTGAAGAGTTTTTGGTTGAAAAGGTGCAATGTATGTCTTTGAAAAGAAGCTTAAAGGATGAAGATCAAGAAAATAATTGGGGAAGAAAGAAACATAAAATTGAGTGTTGGTTAATAAGAAAAAGTGGGAATAAGAGAGTGAATGAGTATGCTATTAGTAGGAAGGAATATGGTGGTACTAAGGGGCTGCAGAGAAGAGGGAGGGTGAAGAAGTATAAAGAGATTGGAATGTGTAAAAGAAAAATTGAGGGTGAGGGAAATACCAAGGTGGATTTTTTTGAAGTATTGGTTGAGGTCACTATTCAAAGGTGGGTTGATGCTAAAGGTTACGATGGTTGTCCTACAACAGCCACCTAAGGGCCATGAGGTTTTTATCTTGGAATTGTTAAGGAGTGGGTCTTCCTTGACAATTCAGAATTTGAAAGAGCTTTGAAGGAGCTATGACCTCATATGTATCTTCTTGATAGAAACACAAAATAGTAAAGATAAGTTGGAGGGTTTCAAAAGGAAGTACAGGACGAAGAGGGTTGTTTATATGGATCCAAAAAGTTTAAGTAGGGGTTTGACAGTATGGTGGCAAGAGGAGTTAAAGTGATTGTACTGGATAAAAATAAGAGTTTAATTGATACTAATATGGAGGATAATGATAGTGGGCATTATGTTAGGGTTTCTTGGGTGTATGGACCTACTGATTTTGAAAAAAGAAAAGTGGTTTGGGAAAGCATTAAAAAGAATGTTTGATTTATTAAAAGGCCTTGGCTATGTGTTGGAGATTTCAATGCTATCTTGTATCATTATGAGAAAGAAGGTGGTAAGCTTAGGGATGAAAGGAAAATTCAATGTTTTAGGAGTATGATAGAGGAGACTAAGCTTATTGATTTGCATTTTAAGGGGCTAAAATTTACTTTGGATGACTGTTATAAGACAGTATAAGAAAGAAAGCCTAAAAGAAAAGAATCCTTATTATGTTATGCCTTGCATATGTCTAGGTATCTGTTTTGTAATTGAAATGGTGAGTCAATATCAAGTGAATCTTGGATTTGGGCATTAGTAAGCGATAAAACATATACTTGAGTATTTACGGGGAATAAGAGATTATGTACTAGTATATTGTAGTAGGAACGTAACACTCCTTGGATATATTGACTTAGACTTCTAGACTTGTAAGTATCTTAAAAAATCAACATTGAGTTGTATATTTATTCTAAGTAGTAGGGCTATAGTTTGAAAAAGTATCAAGTAGTCTTGTACTACTAACTCCGCCATGAAGGTGGAATATGTGGTTGCTTCTGAAGCAACCAAAGAAGCTACTTGTCTTGAGAAGTTCTTAATTGGTCTCAAAGTAATTCTTGTTGTGGGAAAATAACTATAACAATTTATTTGCGATAACAGTGCAACTATATCTAATACTAGGGAGACCATGCATCATAAAAAGGACAAATCATATTGATCATAGATATCATATCATAAGTGAGATAGTAGTTGATGGAATAGTAGGTGTAGTCAAAATCACATATGAGGATAACCTTGCAGATCCATTTACCAAGACCCCGATGTCTAGGAGTTTTGAGAAACATGTTAAGGGTATAGGAATTCAAAATATGACTCATTTACTTTACTAGGGAAAGTGGGAGATTGTTAGGATTGTGCCTTTGTGCAATGATTTTGTCATAGTCTACTTGTAATGTTTCAAACTAATTGAATAAATAAATATTTCTACATGATTATATAACATTCTTTGTATGGTTGTCCTGAACTATTTTTGCATGTAAAGCAGAATGTATAAGAAAATATTGGCTAATTGGTTACCTAGGTTTTACCTAATATTAAGTTGCATTACATAGTCGGATTGTAATGTGAAAGAAAACTTATATTAGTAGGTAATCTAAAATATCCATAAATCATGGGATCATATTAAGGCAAATGACTCATGTTAAGAATATTATGTCGTCTATAAATACAATTAGAGACATTGTTTATCTTGACTATTAGGATAGGATTGACTTAAAAAATTAATACAGACATAGATGTGACTTTTTAGACTAACAATTTATTGGACAAGACCCTAGTTGAATTAGTCGTAGCTTCATTTATGGCTTAATTTACTTGTGATGTTTATAGTGTGACATACCTAAATCTTGAGTAAGTGAAAGATTGTGTGTATTGATCTATCATAATTTGATATGTCAAATTAGGCTCTACTTAACACTTGAAGAGCTTATTCTTAAGTAATTTACGAGTCTTTTACATACTTTTGTTAACTTTTAGTTTTCATAATTAATAAACATTGTTTTTAACTTTACTCCTTTTGAGACCAATTAGCAAAATGGTGCCATGGGGAACCTACTGATGTGTTTGAGTTAGTGTAAGGATACGACAAGGGCTCGACCTTGAGGAAAACAACATTCAATGTGGATACCGTGACATTGATACTATAAAAGTCGCGACATTGAATCCCTTTGCCTCGAGGGTGGAAGACTTCATTAAGAAATCAAACTAGAGTCATCTGTCGAGAGAGTTGCGATATTAAGGGTGTAGTGTTGCGACATTGAGTCCAAAGTCACAACAACAAACTTCCAAGTCGCGATATCACTGAAGGTGTTGAAGTAGAGAAATTGTGAGCACCAACAGGGATGTTGTGACACTGACCAATGGATGTTGAGATATTGATAACCCCTAGAGCGACACTGTGCTACTGTCTAAGGTGTCACAACACTGAAGCTTGGATGTTGTGACACCGCTACCTGACGAGAGAAAATCGTTTCAGGGGTAGTCTTTTGTCCAACACCAACCCAAGTCAACACATACATTTTAAGGACAATTTTTTCAATGTTAGGGTTGATTTTCTCAGCTGTTTAAAGACTCTTTTTAGTTGTCAACTAAAGGAACCAACTTTTTTTTTCATCTTTTTAGCTTAGTTGTTAGTTGTCTTCTCCATTGTTAGGTCTAGGTCATTAATTTTTTTGAGTTTAATTGGTTTAGTTGGTAGTTTAGTTAGTTTTTACTGTAGTTTTTTTTCATTTCCTTTGCAAATTAATACTCAAACTTAGTGAGAGTTAATACATAATATCTTGGTGGATATGTTTATAATATTGAATGACTATCTGTGTGCCAGTTACCATTCTTAACATCTTACTTCTATCTCGCCAAATGCTTTCAAAATTTTTAGGCTTACTCTTACACGCCAACTACCATACTTTTAGCATACCAATTCTCTCTTATCTACTTGACTGATTTAATATTCTTCCAGACATTACATTAATCTCTTCTTCCTCTTAAAACCACAAAAGTACTTTTCATAAGAATACACCTTCAGAGTCTACTTCATACAGACCATCCTATCACATACACTTGTTCCAGAATGGTTGTTCACAGATACTGTTTACTGGTGGATTCTTACACATTTGACGGATTCCTACAATGAATTGGATACCATCAATTTACTAAATCAGATCATTTTCTAGTTGAACTAATACATGCTTATACTGATAATGAATTATCTAGATCATTCAGAATAATTACCCACCTCTTTGTTACAAAACACAAATCTACCTAAGATAACAAACATCTTAGACTCCATAAGACTCCAGCGTAAGACATTATACTATTAAGATATGACAGATACCGGATACTCAGAGTTTAACACTATATAACGTATACAAATTCAATTTGACAATTTATTATGTCTCTCATAACTACTAATATGCCTATATTCACAAGTAACAGATTACCATGACTTATACCCTTTTTGAATATACAGATACACACTTCTTTTTAAGAACTTCCCTTAAAACTTATTCGACCACACCACAGATCTAATTCAACCAAATTGACTTCGGACGTATCATAACCTTATCATAGCAATATCTATCACTGAATACTTAGAACTTATCCAAATTTTACCACAAAGGCACAGATTTAGCAAAGTACGCTATAAGGGCCAAACAGAATACACCACAAGGGCATCATACAGAACCACGTGTTTATTGTCCCAACGGACTTTCACAGAATGTGCCATAAGTTTCTCCCTCATAGACTTATGCATAAATTTCATGTATCGTAGTCTACCAGTTCAATCTACACATTATCGAAGGCTACACCATGTACATTCATACAGTCATATCTTGCCATGGGGTCTCAACCACATGGACTTACACACTTTAATGTATCGTGATTTGCCAATCCAATTCTTTCTAGAGGCTACACTATGAGTGTTTTTATATCATACGATGCCATGGGTTTTAACCTCATGATCTTACACTTATTTTCATATTGTGATATGTAATCTGGTTAGCAATGTAACTGCCCTACTAGAGGCATCACAGAAGGACATTTACTCAGCATTCACTTACCCAGATTTGTTCGCATTCCTGATTGATTCATACGTTTCACATCAAACTTTACCTGCTTACTTATTACCAACATTCTATTCAAATAGAACCTCGCATATAACATCATAATGTGTATATCGTTTTTACTAAGCTTTACACATTTACCCTTTTTATCTGAGATGTTATCATTATGCATATCTCTTTGCCTGAGCCATTAACATGTAAGAGTCAAAATAGAGACTCACCTAAATTATAACTCAAAGTTCCAGACTCAAACATCCATCTCCACCCAGCAGCAACCATTACTTAAAAAACACAAATTCACCATTAAAAACTCATTTTCATAAAATTTGCTAAAATCTCATTCATAGATAACCTCCATGCAAGACCTTGCATTCATAATTTACTGTTTATAAGCTTCTTAACAGTTTTATTCTTTCAAAAACTTAACATGTAGAGCTCTTAGACTTACCAGGAGATAAAACAACCACTGATTAAATCAAAAACCTTAGCTTCTAGCTTAATGAGAAAAAGATAACATCTAAATTTAAGAAAAACGAAGCAGAGAGTAATACTGAAGGAAGAAGAAAACTTCCTCACAAACACTTCTCACCCATATATATAACCAACTTCTCTTATTGGAACTTAACAAGTGTCGCTTGAATCCAAAATTTATCCTTCTTAATGGCCTACAAGTTCTGAGAGAAACATAAATAAGCACACTATATAATTGATATTTGACTAGTCAACCTAGTCGACTCTTAACCCGATCTCATTATAAAACCCAACTAACACAGTACTCAGACAAACTAGATGCACCATGCACATGACGGTAACTCAATCGGCTTATATTTCACTTGATGTACCCTCCTCTAATAAAACAAGAATAACATAAAACATTTATTCACATCTACGGCGGTTACTATGCACCACATTCTTATTCGCCAGAAGACTATAACATGGCGGATTACACTATGCCAAACAAATAACTTCATAGCTCTACGTCTTAAACTTGAATCTGCCAGATTTTGGGTGTGACAATTCTTTCTCAATTTTTACCCATGCTTCTTTAATGCACTATTTTTTTTCTTCAGTTTTTGAAACCTAGACAAATAAGTTATTACCTAAAAACTTAAATCTAATAATGAGTCTATTGAGTTGAAATTTTCTTGTGTTCTTGGTTCGAGAATTTTAACATTGGTTTTTATAGATCTTTTGGAGGCATTGTTGATAAATAAGTCTATCACTTTTAATTTGTTATTTCCTTATAAGCCAACGCTTCTTTTGAGGAGCCCATTTCATTATCAAGCCACCATTTGTAGCTTTTATATCCAATTCTAATTAACTATCAAAAGCAATTGGAACAATAGCATAGTCCATGGAGAAGGCCTATAGAAAGACATGAACTATCTATTGGTGTTGTAATTGTGCCAATGATAACCATTTAAGGCAGGCTAGTATGTTGCAAACCAAAAGATTTGCTTAAGGATCACAAAAGCAAACCGATTTTCAATTGTAGTGGAAATCATATCAAAGAACCTAAATTAATCAAATTTGGTATAACACTGCAAGAGCTAAAAGAAAGATGAAAAAAGCCAACAAGAATCGAAGATTTTTTTTTTCAACAAGAATAAAAAATATTGACAAAATTAGTAACTAAATTCCCAAAATCAAGCAAATTGTGTGATCCAATTAAAGAGTTGAAAGAATGATAGATTAGCCAAGCAAGAATCAAAGAAATTCCACTTAAAAAATAAAAAATTTAATTAAACAACCAAAAAATCTATAAAAATCAATGTTAAAATTCCTAGACCAAGAACACATTTGTCTAGGTTTCAAAAACTGAAAGAAAAAAACAGTGCATTAAAGAAGCATAGGCAAAAATTGAGGAAGAATGAAGGAAATATGAGTTGGAATAGAGGCTAATAGAGAGGTGGAAAATTTTGTAATCACATGTAAATATATTTTTACTTTAATTTTTTTATTTATTAGGGATCATCATTAATGTGGTAGGAAGAACCTATTTAATTATTTCTCCAATTTTATTGTTGAAAAAATAAAATTGAATAAAAAATTTATAGTTTTCTCCAATTTAAAATATATCATTCAACTAATAATCTATTAAATCTATTTAAGAACCTATTAAATTGATAAAAACAAAATCTATTAAAAATGAAAAAGAAAACATTGGAAAATAGGTTTTAAAACTATTTTTATGACAAAGTAATTAAAGATGATGAGATTTAACCCTTTAAATATATATTAAAATTGATCTAATTTGGTAAAAATACATATTTTTATTGAATATTTAAACACTTACTTTTATTAAATATTTGATTCATTTATTCGATATTATGTTTAAATTGCCTTTTTAATACAGTAATCAAGGAATTCATCTGTTCGATTATAAAAAATCTAACCAGTTTGAGCTCCAGCCGATTTTTAATTACGTTGGCGAATCTTAGGTGGCACACGGCAGGGGGGAGAGTGGTTGGCCAAACTTTCTCATATTTGAAAGTTTCTTACAAGAGAACGTGCCAAACTGGCCATTGCTAAATCGACCAGAGCTTCAACAACTTGAAAGAACAGCCAACTTTCGCAACGCGTGCTGCCCCAACCATTAGTGGACCAATTCAACACCAACCCATACTTCAATTTGAACTGTTCAAAGCTGTTCCACTTCATTGTAAGGTCCACATATACCCTGCCCTTATAAAACACTCCAACCTCCTATCATCTTCACTATTCGGACTTCAGTTCTTCCACAGGTTTTCACTTTCCTTTCCTTTCCAAAGTTTGTACTACTTGACATTCATTATGGCACAAGTTTGCATCTCCATTTTTGTTGCCTTTGTCCTTTCGATATTTGTGACTGTGTCAGCCCAGGGTGGTGCCATGGCGCCGGCCCCGTCGATGGACACTGGAGCGTCTTTCTCTTTGCCTGTTTCACCGGTGGTCGTTGCATTCTCTCTTATCATTTCGTGTCTTGCTCTTTGGAAGCATTGAAGTTTTGAGACAATTGCGTTGTTTTATTTATTCTACTACACATGGATCGTATTGAAAACCATTATTTTGTATTCTTTGCGTCGATTTATGGTAAATAAAAGTTATTCATATCATATGTACATTTACTTGTTGAATGCCTTGAAAACAAACTTATTTTCTTTCTCTTTTCCTGCTATACAACAGTTTTAAATTCCAAAACACCAATTACTTTTATCAATTAAATAATATCTCAAATTATTAGGCCAAAACACCAAATCCTCCCCATTCTATCATTAAAGCAAAATATTTTAAATATTGTTATTCCAGTTGAGTTTTTTTAACTTTACAATTAGAATTAAAAATTCTTCATATCTACCCGTGATTAGAAAGATTTGGGTAAAAATATTAGACTCAAAAAATGGGTTTTCGTAAAAAATTAAGTTCATTTAAAATTTTGGATTAGGCTTAGGCTTGAATATTCAAGGTTCGAGCCCGGTATGGTCTTTTTTTTTTCAAATTTGTAATGTTTTATAGTATATTATTTTTATATATCTTATATAATTTATAACACATAAAAATTACATCTATAGTAATATATAATAGTACTATAAGGTAAACATTAAAAAATAAAGATAATTATATATAAAATTAGGAAAAATATTTCCACAAGCAAAGTTGGGTTGATAACAAGTGTATACAGGGCATAGTAAAAAATTTTAAAAGAAGAGAGAAATATTAAATATATAAGAGAAATAGGACACATGGCAAATTTATAACTCTACTTGTGGACTTAAAAAAATTCATTGTCAGTGTACCAAATACTTACCTATAAAATCATAATAAATACAAAATTATATAAAATTATTAAATATTAAATATTAAATTAAAATAAATATACATATATATTTTTTTAAAAAAATATGGGCGGGCTTAAAATGGGTTTAAGTTAACCATTTACAAATATAGATGGGTTTGGGTAAAATTTTAGGTTCATATTTTGAGATGGGTTGAACTTGGGAAAGCCTAAAATTTGTTAATATTTTAAATGTGTTTGATAATTATTTTAATCTTTTACTTTATATAATTTATAAGTCGGTAGATAACTACTTACCACTTAATGTAGAAATTATTAAGTTGGTTTTGTTTTATTAAAAAATTGAAATAAATTATCCCTTTTTTTTAATTTTTTTAAAAAAGTGAGATATTCAAATTATCATATTTATTTTTCATCCAAAACTATCTAAAATAATATAAAAATATATACTAATAAGATGAAAATTAAAAATAAATATTCTTTTCAAAATCAATATTTACTTTTATAAAAAACATAATGATATTCTATACTTGTATTTACAAACATACCAAACAATTTTCTAATATATAAATTCAACACTTGTAAATTTAGCAGTAAAAATTTAATAATTAAATTTTCAGTTTATCAAACATACCTTAGTACAATAAAATATGGAATAATATTTGATGCACGGTAAGTGCATGAATCTTATGCACCATCAATACACCATAATTCGTCAAGTCATTAAAGAGCAAAATATTAAAAAATTAAAGAGCATTTTAGTAAATACGTAAAAATTTATTTAAATGTAATTAAAATCAATTATAATTTCTCATATTCATCTCTTAATAACAATATTAAACTTTTAATTTAGGGTCCTAAAAATGTTGAGAAAAACCTATATCGAACAAAGACGGATCTTTTTCTTGTTCTTAATGGTGGCAATTCAATTTTTTTGGAAGAATAAATTTAAAGTTATGATTTTATTATACTATTTCAAACTCATGATTGTTGAAACCATTTTTTTGAAAACGGGAAATCGACTTTTGAAAACGAAAAGTTGGGAGTCGCCACCAATCGTTTTTAATAGGGTGTGATTGGATCACCTCAAAACATGGTCGTTTTTAATAAATAAATAAATTTTTCAAAGCGAGCGATTTTGGTTTGCGAAAATAGAAAATCGGTTGGGAGTCGATTCACGTCATGAGGAAGGATTAGCACCCTCGACACGCCCAAAATTGGTACTTGATTGATTATTTAGTGTCTTAATGTCGAAAATTAAATATTTGGGCGAGTTCAAAACGTGATCCTCCTTTTATTGGCTTTTAAAACATTTAGGTAAGTCAAATGTGTATTAAAGACCATCTCACCTCAAGGTAAAACATTACATCCAAAGATGCGTTAGGACACAACATTTTTGACCCTCAATTGTGAGCTTGCCTTTAAAATGCGTGCGTTTTAGCCTTAAGAGGATATTCGAATATTCAAAACAAACAAAGAAAGCGAAACCAAAGATGCGTTAGGGCACGATTCTTGAATTCTTTAAATACCGAACATTGCCTTTATTTTGAAAAATTTTGAGAGAAGATCAATAGATAAATGAATTAAGGACATAGATTTTTTTAAAAATGATAATAATATGAGAATAATGCTAACCATATATAAATAATAAAAATAATAATAGTAATTAATAGAAATAATTAATAAAACAATAGTAATAATAAATACAATAATGTAATAAACATTGTGCTAATAGTATTAACAATAATATTAAAAACATGATGATAATAACAAAAATATGTTGTGATAACATTAAATATGGGGATAATAGTAAAAAAAAAAAAATTGGAATAACAATGTTAAATTAGTAATAGTGAGAAATAGTAAATAATAATAATTTGATATAAAAATGGTAACCCGATAATAAACAATGGTATAAAAAATATAATAAGTCTATGTATAATAGAAATTTATATTTAAAATAATTAACTTAAACTTAAAAATATATATATTTACATAATAAATATATAATAATAAATAAATAATATAATAATATGAAACATAACTCAAATTAATTAAATTAATAGAAAATGATAAAAATAACAAATATAAAAATAATGATAATAAAGCTCAAATTAATTAATTTAACAGTAAAATAACAAAAATAAAAAAAAGGGGTTAAATTGAATTAAAAATGAAAACTTTGCGGCCAAATCAGAAAGGAAATAAAATCAGAGGTAAACTCCCTCTCTTTTCCTTTCTTTCGTTTGTGTAAAGAAAAATGTGAACATAAAGTAAACAAAATTGAATAATATAAAAAGCTACCTTAAAAATCTGATTTGTATTCTCTTTGATTTCATATGTGTATTCTCTAAAAAAAAAAATTCCCTCTTACAATAGTTTTTCCATGGCTTTTATAGCCAAATTTTACAACTTATAACAAGTAGGGTGATGGAGTTAGTGGGGGTGATGGAGGTAGTGGATGGTTTAGTAGGGTGTGGGGGTGATGGATGGTAGTGGATGGTTTAGTAAGGTGATGGAGGTGATGGAGGTAGTGGATGGTTTAGTAGGATGATGGAGTTAGTGGTCGGTTTAGTGGGGTGTTTAATTTGGACTGGTTTGATTGGGCCCGGGCAGAAATTTGGTCCTACAATGATTATGGATTAAACAAATAATATTTTATCATATGTACATGTGATGAGGGCTAATTAGTATTCTTTGAAAGTGTTATAATTAATTTTAATTAATTTTTTAAATATATATTAAATATTTTATTTTTTTCTAATATTGTATTCATTAATTATGTGACGAATTGTGGTGTATTGATGATGCATAAGGCATAATCCATTAAGTATTATCCCGTAATATATATTTTTGTCAATAAATTTAATTAATTTTTTTAAAAAAAATCAAAATTTTAAATACTAAACTGTACGCCTCCAACTTTTAATAACTGAACCAATTTTTTAAAATAAATAAATGAATGGTGGAAAATATTATGTGATTCCTTTATGGAATCAGGGACTATTACATTTTAGTGTTCCACAAATGATGTAATTCTACTCGTATGCTGTTACGTGGACATTCTCTAAGTCCTGGCATTTTTTCTTTGAAATGGCTAATGAATTCAATCATAATTATATTCTAAAATAATTTGAAGAAGTAATGTTTAAATCCATCATTGATCCCTTTATTTTTATTTTTTTAGGATTTATCAACACTTAAAAAGTATCAAATATATAGATTTTTTGAAATATTAGTTATATATCTCTTAAAAGATATAATTATTATATTTACTTTTTTTTTAATTGGATTTATTTTTTAATGATATTATATGGAATATAAAATTGCACATGGGGAAGGGGGTTGGCTAAACTTTCCCATTCTTACGTTTCTTACATGAGAACGTTGATTACAAAAAGATTCAAACCTTTGAAAGAAGAGCCAAACATTGGCAACGTGTGGACCCATCCGACACCAACCCATACGAGCTGTTCAAAGCTGTTCCAATTCATTGCAAGGTTCACACCACATGTTTACATGTATGATCTACCTATATAAACATACAAACCTGACTTCTTGTCTCACCATTTTCATTATCAGGGTTTCGATTCTTGGACAGGTTCATTTTATTTCCCGATGTTATTGTAGTACTTCACAGTTATGGCTCAAGCGTGCATCTCCAACCCCATCATCGCCAGTTTTGTTGCATTGGTCCTATCGATAGCTGCAACGGTTTCAGCCCAGGGTGGTGCCATGGCACCTGCCCCCACCATGGACACTGGAGCCGCCTTCTCTTTGCCGGCTTCAGGGATGGTGGTTGCATTCTCTGTTATCATTTCTCTTCTTGTTTTTAACAAGCATTGATGTTCTGAAGCAATTTACGCGTTGTTTCATTGTTTTGAGGGTGACTACATTTATGGATCATATTGAAAATACCATTCCTTTGTATTGATTGTTGGATTTATGATAAATAAAACTATTCATAATTCATGTATTGATGCATACTTGTTAAAGTTCTTCTTTCCATTTCGTGAATATATAGGAAGGTTAATGGCATTCAAATATGAATGAAAGTAGTTCTTACCGGGAAGTAAAATAATGTATTAAAAATCTTAGTATTTCATCCACTAGTAAAATATTTTAAATATAACCATAAGTCCAATTTTTTAATATACTTAATTTTTTTATAACACTTTAAATAAAACTCATATCACCCTTTAAATAATATTTTTAGAATTTAAAAACTCCATAGATCAAATAATTAAAAAACAATATATATTTTTTTTACAATTAAAACTTATTATAAATAGGCTAGCTTTATATAATTAGGTTCATGATTAAGTTTTATATTTTTAAATTCCTTTTTATATTTAATTGGATAAATGATTGGGCTGGAGTCAAATTATCAAAAAGAGGCGAGCGAAGTATGAGAAAGGGACAATTAATTTTTTATTAATGATTATTCAATTTTCACGTGCGACTGATTTATATTCTAGATACAATATTTGATTGAGTTGGTGCATAAGTTAACTTGATATCAACTCGCTTTAATTTAGTTGTGTAATAATAAAAGTACTTTAACTTTACTAAGTAAATTGTATTATTTTGAGGATTTTTCATCCTTTTATATCTTTTATTTAGAAAAATACATGCACATAATAACAAGATTTAAACTTAATTCTTTATAGTTTTGAACATTTATACTTTATCATTTAGCCAAAGCATCATTTGCTATTTATATCAAAATTTTAAAACATATTTATATAATTCTATTTATCACTTATATCGTGAATGTGTAATAATTTCTTAACTTAATATTAGGGGTAAGGATAAGGATAACAAAAGTTGAACCTATGTCATTCGTTGCTCTATACAAGTTAAGATTGAACGTGTCTTAATTTAACATGTCATTATCTACGTGGTATATATTATCTTACTTTTATTACTACACACATAAAGAAAAATAGGGTAAACAATATAGATACTCACTTAACTATAAAAAAAAAAAAATTCATTTTAATCACTCAAAATAAAAACGTTTGTAATTTAGACAATCACGTGTGACCCTTAAAATCTGAAAAGAAAATATGACATAACCTTCTATTTTAATATTTGATTTTCCACCACTATATTATTTTCGTTCTTTTATTCTTTTTCTTTCTTTCTTTCCGATTTCCTTTTTTCTTTTTCATTTTCTTTTTTTAATCTCTACTTCCTTTTTCTTCTCCTTCTTCTTTTAAATTTAGAGCTCTTCAAACTATTTCTCCACAACCATAGACTTGGTGGGAACCAATTACCATCTTCACCATCCTTGCATCACCATTTTTCAAGAACTTAGACAGCTTCTCTTGTTGATGAATAAGGCAAAGTAAAAATAAAAACAAAGAAAAAATTACAGGAAAAAAAATTCCTATCTTCTTCAGGATGGGAGATCAAATTAAAAGAGTGAGAGAGAACTCTTATCTTGAGAACAAACTTTAATCCGTTTTCAAGAAATTTAAACGAAATGCCATGTCATAACGCGTTAAATAATTAACAGGACAATGGCTAGAAATCAGTTTCTTCAAGGTTGGTGATTAAATTGAAAATTTTCATGATCTGGTTGTAGGACCAAATTTATGCCCGGGACCAATAAGCAGAGCCCAGAACACCAACCATCCAATTAGTACCCACTAAACTGACCACGAACTCCTAAACTACCCCACTAACTCCATCACCCCACTAAGCCACCCCACTAACTCCATCACCCCACTAAGCTACCCCACTAACTCTATTACCTTACTTGCCACCATGGAAGGAGGCAATCAGTTGTAAAATTTGGCTATAAAAGCCATTCAAAACTATTGTACAGGGAGAGGTTGGTTTTTGGAGATTAATCAAAGATCAAAGCAAAAGAGGTTTTTTTGTCTATTCTCGTTTTAAGTTCTTTGTTTGTCTATTTTTTAATTTCAATTTTATTTTATTTTTTTATACGAAAGTAAAAATAAAGGGAAGAAGCTTACCCATTTTAAAATTACGAAAAAGGGTTTTTTAAGGTTAACTGCATGCGTACTGGTGGCGCAAGTGGTGACTCATGGGGTCCGGTGGCCAGGAGCAAGGTCGGACTGATGGCCGGATTTAGATGGGAGGGGGAGAGTGTTATTATTATTATTATTATTATTATTATTATTATTATTATTATTATTTTTATTTATTTTATTTCATTACTATTATTTTATATATATTTATTACCATTATTTATTTATTATTATTATTAGTAACATATTGTTATTTTTATTATTATAATGGCACTATATTAACTAGTTTTGTCTTTATTATTATTACTATTATTATATTTTCATTCTATTTATTTATTTACCTAAAAACCTTATATACCTTTATTTTATTTTATCATTTATTTATAACTTCTTATACAATATTTTTTCCCTATATTAGTATTATTTTTATATTATTTTTATTAATATATTATTATTGTCTTCAATTTTGTTGGTGTTATATTATTTTAATTGTTATTACTATGTTTATGGTTACGGTTAGCATTATTCTCATATTATTATTTTCATGTTGTCTATTATCATCATTTTTGAAAAAATCTATGTCCTTAATTCATTTATCTATTGATCTTCTCTAAAAATTTTTCAAAATAAAGGCAATGTTAGGTATTTAAAGAATTTGAAGAATCGTACCCCTAACGTCTTTGAGTTTCGCTTTCTTTGTTTGTTTTGAATATTCGAATATCCTCTTAAGGCTAAAGCGCACGCGTTTTAAAGGCAAGCTCAAAATTGAGGGTAAAAATGTTGTGTCCTAACGTCTTTGGATGTAATGTTTTACCTTGAGGTGAGATGGTCTTTAATACACATTTGACTTACATAAATGTTTTAAAAGCCAATAAAAGGAGGATCGCGTTTTGAACTCTGTCCAAATCTTTAATTTTCGACATTAAGACATTAAATAATCAATCAAGTACCAATTTTGGGCGTGTCGAGGTGCTAATCCTTCCTAAATGAATAGAATCGACTCCCAGAACCGGTTTTCTATTTTCGCAGACCAAAATCATCGTTTTGAAAAATTATTTATTTATTAAAAGCAGGCCGTGTTTTGAGGTGATCCAATCACACCCTATTAAAAGCGATTGGTGGCGACTCCCAACTTTTCGTTTTCAAAAGTCGATTTTGTTTTCAAAAAATGGTTTCGATGACTTGGCGACTCCAATCGGGACATCGGAGAGTCGAGCTATAAATTGATTGTTTACGTCTTCTTGTCAAAATTTATAAATTTGGTCTTTCTAAAAATACACGATCCTCGCTTTGCATTTCTGTGTCTTTGTTGAGTTTGTTTTTTCGTTGAATTTCTCTATGTACTCTCGCATCATATCTCATGACCGTTGTGGTCACACCTCTTAAGTGGGAGTGAGAAACTATGCTTTCGTGAGGTTTTCACCTCCGCATGGGCTAGGGGATCGCTTAGGAGAAATACATCCGTACTTATGTCTTCGTGAGGTTTTCACCTCAGTATGGGCATAGGGAAATGTATTCCACAGAACCGAACTTGATCCATATGAGCCTATAATGGGTGAGGGTTGAGGAATCTACTGGTTCAGGTACCCTTTTCTTAGAACCGAGCCACATATAGTGAACTTTAGGATCCCGCCCTAGGTAGAGCTATGTTGAACCCTAACGATTACCCAGTTAGGTGTTTGATTATTTTCTATTTGCTTTGATTTTTATTTTTACGATACTAACTTGTTTTGTTTTGTTTATAACGCATTGCATTACATCATCATAGAAATAAGGTGTTGATTCATATTCGATTGCTATATAGAAACGGTTTGTTATGAGAAAATGGATTTCTTGATAAAGTGAATTATAATACGGTTGTCTCGAATATGGTCCAAGTAAGCTGTTGAAAGAAAGCGATAGTCGTGGAGGAAAACAAGACTTTACCCAAGGATTCAAGGCGATAAAGATTATTCGAGAGCCGTCGCGTCCCGGCTTTCTTAAAGGAGCTAATCAACATCGCGAGGATAATAAGTCGCGATGCGGATCAAGCAAAAAGGAGCTAGTGGAGGCATCTATTGGAAGTTTGGGAGATTTGACTTTTACGAAGAAAGAAAATTGGTGTCTTCACCTAGAAAATGAGGTAGGGCATATGTAATCCGTTTTATGTAAAGGAATTTATTTTCTAGAAAAGTTGTTCCAATAGAATTGAATTGAAATCAACGCCTTTCTTTCTTTTACATTCATTCCATGCATTTGCATTCTATGCATTTGCATTACATTGCATCATTGCATCATGTGCATTAGATTTTCACAAAGGCCCCTAATTAATTGAAATCATTTGATTAATCCGAAGCTGATAAAACTTACCAACCAAGCATCGCTCTTCAGTACACGTGCTATGACAAAAGATATAGACCAAAGATTGGAAAGACTTAAACAACTTCAAAGAGAGATGCATGACCAGTTACAAATGCAATTGCAAAGCAATCAGATGAAGATATGGCAAGATATGAGAGACCAAGTGCTAGAGTCTCAAAGGAATATGATGAACCAGTTGTCCCAATTCATGACTAAGGAATTTAGAAAAGAGGGAAAGCTCCATGATTAGTGCTGGGGTGGATAATGAGGAGCCTCTCTATTCTCTGGGTTTCACTCTGACAAATGCACAGGCATGTTTGCAAGGTCTACCAATTATCAAAGCTCAGCAAAATCAGGCTAGTACCTCAGCACCAGTGAATTATTTGAGCGGCTCAGACTCTAATCCGGGGGGCAATCCAACTACCTTTGTTGTTCTGATTTAAACAAAATAGGAAAAGCAAAGATGGAATTGCCAAAACAACTCGAGATCGATATCGGTGGTTGGAGGAAAAATTCAAAGGCGATGAAAAATCTTTGATGATTATCGCAGAATTGGCGTTAGGGACTGAGCTTGGTTTGGACTTAATAATTCCCTACAAGTTCAAAATGCACTGAATTTGAAAAGCATAACGGGACTAGTTTGTCCAAAAGCTCACATCAACATGTTTTGTAGGCGAATGATGGGTATGTCAATAATGACCAATTATTGATTCAACATGTTTCCAAGAAAGTCCGGTTGGGGCGACATCCAAATGGTACAACCAATTGGCGCACTGGATCAATTCATGGAAAGATCTAGCACAAGCTTTCATGAAACAGTATAGTCATGTAACGGATATGGCTCTGAGCGGGATCACTTTACAAAGCATGGAAAAGAAACCGAATGAGAGTTTGAGGCAATCGCCCAAAGATGGAGAGAGATAGCAACACAAGTCCAACCGCCTCTTTTGGAAAAGGAGACCTCAATACTTTTCATCTATACCACAGAAAGCCCCGTTCATTGACTATATGTTGGGAAGCACTTTGCTCTGAGTTTTTGAGATATAATAATGTCCTAGTGAGATGATTGAAAATGCAATAAGGAGTGGGAAGATAGATCGGGAGAAAGCGCCAAGAGGTCAACCCAAAGAAAATGAAAATGAAGTGAGCATCGTGAGTATGCCTTCTAAATTGGTTAATGTAGGCCAGTAGAGGTTGTAACTACTAGCTATCTATCCCAATGACATATCATTGGATCTGAATGATATTTCTCAAGAGGGAACAGGAAATGAAAATTTCCAAACCCTTATGTACTTGGGAGTGTTTTGAATAATGGGATTGTGGAAGAAATCCTGTATTTTTAGAGCTAATCTAAAGTAATGTTCAAAATACGCTTATTGCTTTAAAGCCTTAGGGGCAATAAGAACCCTTTTGTGAAATAGGCTTGTGTTTAAAGTCTTTATTTCAATCAAATCTTTTTGAGTAAATGTTCTTTCATTCGTGACATATTATTTTATTCTTTGGACTCTCTTTTGAATATGTTTTATTTTTCATTCATGATCATGCCATATCCATAACATCCTTAGAATCATTTGTTCTTTGGAAATATGCCTTTGTACCTACAATAGGTCCCCAGGATATCAACGACAGAACAACGGCATGGCGACTCCCTTTTGGGTGAGATATGTGTTTAAGCGGATCTCGGGACTTTAAAGATGATGAGAGATTGTAGCTTATCTTTTGATTTGTTAAGGATGGTAGAATAAGATGAAAAATAGATCCTGCTCTACAAAGGGTCGAGTGAGCATTATAAGCAATGAGGCAAATATCGGATGCGAGTCACCGTAAAGACAAGCGAATCGTCATTGAGTTATTTCAAGAATTCAAAGATATTTTCTCATAACCATATCAAGATATACCCGGAGATGCGAGAAAAATGTCTATATGGGTGTTAGAAGAACATATGTTAATGGCTTCATGGTAGCCATACTAATCATGATGTTTGGATACTATTGAGACAAGATCCATGTGCCTCATTTATTTCTTCACGACCTTTCTCTATGTGGGGCATGGATGTTATCGAGTCATTCTCGACTAATATACATTGACTCATCTTGGCGTTATCGATTACGTCAAGAGGAGGGTAAATGTTACTTCATATGCCAATGTTACAAAGTCATCAAACCCCCAAAAAGTGAAAGGCGATGAAACTTATAAAGATTGGTGTAAAGAAGTTATAATTTACCCTCTTTGTTTATCGAACATCAACCGAGGACTCGTTGGGGCAACATATTGCTCATTGATTTATGGGATAAAATGATATTGAAATCGAGATTCCTTCTCCCCAAGCTTTGATTGAGTCGAGAAGCTGGATGAAGCGAAGGATTCAATGAACTTAATTGAAGAGAAGAGGGTGAAAGTTACACGTCATGGCCAAAATATACAAAAAGAACAAATGATGCGAGCTTACGACAGAAAGGTTCGTCCTAGAGAACTCTGCGAGGAGGACCTCACATTGAAGATTTTTATACAAAAGGACTTCAAAGGAAAGTGGATCCCAAATTGGGAAGGACCTTATGTAGTAAAGAAAGCCTTTCCTAGAGGAGCATTGATATTGACCAAGACGGATGGAAAAAACTTGTCCAATCTAGTGAATTCAGATTTAGTCACGATTAGCGAGTTTCAAAAGGAAAAACACAAAAAAAAAAAAAGAAAAAAAGCAGGAGAGGCCAAGGCGAAAACCCACAAAGGCGCCTTGAGACCAAAGGGATTTGAGTTGAAAACCCGAAAAGGGCGACTCAAATTTGGATCAAAGTGGGGTTATCTGATAGTCTTGCTATGCCTAAATTAACAATGAAGAAGTATGCTATGTCTGGGGGCATTGACAAAGTACTCTGGATTCTCTAAACATAGATTGAGCTCAAAATGATCCTCAAGAAGTTGGTACAGAGAAGCTCAAGCTGCGATATCTGGGGCACCTAGTTTTCTATTCTACCCATTTTTGGATTTGATATCTTTGAATATCTTATTCTTTTCAAGATACATCCCAATAAATTTCCTTCTTAATTGCATTTTCCCATCATTGGTTAACTTACTTGCTTCGAGCTATGTTTCTAATCCGTTGTTATGATATTTTTCAAGCATTTTGCATTGAAATAATGATTAATGGACTAGTAACACTTTCATAAAAGGAGTTTTGCATATTACTCTGGAAGTTTCTAAATAATACAGGAGCCTAAAACGGGACTATTGTTTAAAACTCACCAAGCTTAAGGGTTGGAAATATTTAAGCCCAAATTGAAATTATCTCCTTAGGTTTCCTATCAAAGACATTGGTTGACCAAAAGAAAATTACATTGGTGTCGTAATCACGGCAAAGAAAGCAGTAATGGGATTATTCTCAAGAAAAAGAAAATGGTATTACGTATTCATGCAAATATCGAGCATATAGATCTTTTCATTACACAGGGAATAGTATAGCAGATCAAATTGATTGAAGATGATGTAAATCTGTACCTCGATTTACAAAGAGGATGGATAGAAGAAATCAAATGATTATTTCTTTGAAGTTGCGATGGGAAGTATAAACTTTATGTCTCGAAGAAATGCAGATGGAAGAGACTTTGAAACGGCAGTGGGGCAAGCCAGTTGAGCAAAATGAGTTGTTTCTCTGGGTTTTCGTTGGAAATGCTAGCCGAGCAAGAAGGCAGCATAATATGATAGTGATAAAACTCGGATGAATAACGAGTGATTTCACTTTAAGCATTTAAAAGGAATCATTCTCATGACATTTCTACATTCAGCATTTATACAAATGTCATTCATAATACATCTAGTTAGGAGCATTTGATTTTGATCATAGCATCCTAATTAATTGGCATAAACATAGATATGAAACCGAGTCTACAGGGCATATTCCCCAGAAGACAATGTAGCAACATCGGTGAAATTACAGATCTTATCTCCGGGAGCAATAGTGGGGCGGATAAAAATAACAGAGCTTTAACTCCTAGCGGTAGGGTAACAATTTGAAGATGGCGAGCTTTAACTCCCTAGCGGTAGAGGGTAACAGTTAAAATTTATAAATCCTGGCTCTCCGAAAGCGGTGTTAGAAGCGAGATCAAGGATACAAGCCTTAACCCCTAAGCGGTAGGGTAACAGCTAAAATTTACATTACTGGCTCTCCGGCGATGTGGTAGAAGCGGTCGAAGACCCGCCTTAACCCCTGCGGTAGGGGTAACAGCTAAAATTTTACAGATCCCGGCTCTTGACGATGGTAGAGCGAGTTGAAGACTCGCCTTAACCCCTGCGGTAGGGGTAACAGGCTAAAATTTACAGATCCTGGCTCCGACAGTGGTAGAGCGGTCGGAGACCCGCCTAACCCCTGCGGTAGGGTAACAGGCTAAAATTTACAGATCCACGGCTCTCGAGTAGTGGTAGAAGCGGGTTGAAGACTTCGCCTTAACCCCTGGCAGTAGGGTAACAGGCTAAAATTCTGAGATCCACGGCTCTCCGAACAATGGTGGAGCGCGGTAGAAGACCCGCCTAAACCCTAAGCGGTAGGGTAACAGGCCAAAATTTACAGATCCTAACTCTCCGAACAATGGTGGAGCAGTCAAGACTCGCCTTAACCCCTAAGCGGTAGGGTAACGGGCTATATACTAGATCTTATCTTGGCGAGCGGAGGCGGAGCAAATCAAATTTTGGTGAATCTTATCTCCATGTATCGGCAATGGAGTAGATTTTAGCCACTGTGTCTTATCTTCACTTTGAGCAGAGTGGAGCGGGCTATATATTAGATCTTATCTTCACTGAGCAGGAGTGAAGCAGATCAAATTTTGGCAAGTCTTATCTCCACGTACCGGCGATGGAGCAGATTCCAATCATCAGCCTTATCTTCACTGAGTAGGAGTGGAGCAGGCTAAATACCAGGTCTTATCTTGGCGGCGAGCGGAGCGAGCGAGATCAAATTTTGGTGAGTCTTATCTCCACGTACCGGCGATGGAGTAGATTCCAATCATCAACCTTATCTTCACTGAACAGGAGTGGAGTAGGCTAAATACCAGATCTTATCTTCACTGAGCAGGAGTGAAACAGATCAAATTTTGATGAATCTTATCTCCAAGTACCGACGATGGAGCAGATTCCAATCATCAGCCTTACCTTCACTGAGCAGGAGTGGAGCAGACTAAATACCAAGTCTTATCTTGGCACTGGCGAGGCGGAGAGCGAGATCAAGTTTTAGTGAATCTTATCTCCACGTCATGGCGATGGAGCGATTCCAATCATCGACCTTATCTTCACCGAGGCGGGAGTGGAGTAGGCTAAATACCGTGTCTTATCTTGGCGCAGGAGGCGGAGCGAGATCAAATTTTGGTGAGTCTTATCTCCACATACCGGCGATGGAGCGATTCCAATCATCACCTTATCTTCACCGAGGCGAGAGTGGAGCAGCTAAATACGAGATCTTATCTTCACTGAGCGGAGTGAAGCGGATCAATTTTGGAGAGTCTTATCTCCATGTATCGGTAATGGAGTAGATTTCACCACTAGCCTTATCTTCACTGAAAGGCGAGAGGGAGCAGGGCTAAACATACAGATCTTATCTTCACTGGCGGGGTGGAAGCGGATCAAATTTTGGCAAGTCTTATCTGCATGTATCGGCAATGGAGCAGATTTCACCCACCACCTTATCTTCACCGGCGAGGAGTGGAGCGGGCTATATACTAGATCTTATCTTCATGCTAGCGAGTGAAGCGGATCAAATTTTGGCAAGTCTTATCTCCATGTATTGGCAATGGAGCAGATTTCAACCACCAGCCTTATCTTCACTGAGCAGGAGTGGAGCAGGCTAAACATAACAGGTCTTATCTTTCTGGCGGGAGTAAAGCGAGATCAAATTACAGCGAGATCACATCTCCGTGAAGCGACAGAACGGGCGTTTTGAAGCAATAAGGTGCGGTGGGTTGCGACAAAGAAGACAAGACTCAGCCAGCCTAGGCAAATTTGGCCCTTCTAAAATCTTTGCTCTATTCTCGTTACATGATAATGAGCAAAGAGGGGCAGCTGTAGGACCAAATTTATGCCCGAGACCAATAAGCAGAGCCCAGAACACCAACCATCCAATTAGTACCCACTAAACTGACCACTAACTCCTAAACTACCCCACTAACTTCATCACCCCACTAAGCCACCCCACTAACTCCATCACCCCACTAAGCTATCCCACTAACTCCATTACCTTACTTGCCACCATGGAAGGAGGCAATCAGTTGTAAAATTTGGCTATAAAAGCCATTCAAAAGTATTGTACAGGGAGAGGTTGGTTTTTGGAGATTAATCAAAGATCAAAGCAAAAGAGGTTTTTTTGTCTATTCTCGTTTTAAGTTCTTTGTTTGTCTATTTTTTAATTTCAATTTTATTTTATTTTTTTATACGAAAGTAAAAATAAAGGGAAGAAGCTTACCCATTTTAAAATTACCAAAAAGGTTTTTTGAGGTTCATTTGCAGTGTGTGCGGTGGCGCCCGTACAATGACTCATGGGGTCCGGTGACCGGAGCAAGGTTGGATGATGGCGGATTTAGATGGGAGGGGGAGAGTGTTATTATTATTATTATTATTATTATTTTATTTATTTTATTTCTGTTACTATTATTTTATATATATTTATTACCATTATTTATTTATTATTATTATTAGTAACATATTGTTATTTTTATTATTATTTTTATTATTATAATGGCACTATATTAACTAGTTTTGTCTTTGTTATTACTACTATTATTATATTTTCATTCTATTTATTTATTTACCTAAAACCTTATATACCTTTATTTTATTTTATCATTTATTTATAACTTCTTATACAATATTTTTCCCTATATTAGTATTATTTTTATATTATTTTTATTAATATATTATTATTGTCTTCAATTTTGTTTGTGTTATATTATTTTAATTGTTATTACTATGTTTATGGTTACTGTTAGCATTATTCTCATATTATTATTTTCATGTTGTCTATTATCATCATTTTTGAAAAATCTATGTCCTTAATTCATTTATCTATTGATCTTCTCTAAAAATTTTTCAAAATAAAGGCAATGTTCGGTATTTAAAGAATTCAAGAATCGTGCCCTAACGTCTTGGGTTTCGCTTTCTTTGTTTGTTTTGAATATTCGAATATCCTCTTAAGGCTAAAACGCACGCTTTATATAGGCAAGCTCAAAATTGAGGGTAAAAATGTTGTGTCCTAACGTCTTTGGATGTAATGTTTTACCTTGAGGTGAGATGGCCTTTAATACACATTTGACTTACCTAAATGTTTTAAAAGCCAATAAAAGGAGGATCGCGTTTTGAACTCTATCCAAATCTTTAATTTTCGACATTAAGACATTAAATAATAAATCAAGTACCAATTTTGGGGCGTGTCGAGGTGCTAATCCTTCCTCGAATGCATCGACTCCGGCCCGGTTTTCTATTTTCATGAGACCAAAATCATCGTTTTGAAAAATTTATTTATTTATTAAAAACGACCGTGTTTTGAGGTGATCCAATCACACCCTATTAAAAACGATTAGTGGCGACTCCCAATTTTTCGTTTTCAAAAGTCGATTTCTCATTTTCAAAAAAATGGTTTCGACACTGGTGACCAAAATAGAAACACATTAAAAGTTTTGCGACTAATAGATAGTTTACCATTTTTTTCTATTTTTACAACCCAGCATAAGCCATTGAAGAAATGTATAACATCTGTAATACAGTTGGAGTGAGGTGGACGGTAATGATTGAGGTCGAATTCGATTGATAAAGCTTGCGGCCTACTTTCATTTAGCCCATCCACAACCTTCTTTTCATTTAAAAGAAATTTCAACTTTCAGACCAACTTCAACTTCGCAGTATAGATGGTTGTTTGAAGATTTTCTTTCAAGTGGAGGTCCTTATGGAATTATGGTGGGTACAGCAATTTTTGGAATTTTGTTGTGGGGTTCTACCTTATTTGGTGATTCTGATTTGGCCGAGCAGCAATTCAGTTGGTATGGCTTGGCATGTTTTTATATTTGTAGAACTTTTTTAGGAGTTACGATAGTTTTTGGTGATTAATTACGTGAAGCCATATATTTTTTCGTTTGTTAGATGTCCAAAGGTGTCTTATTAGCTTATGCTAATTTTGTAACCTTTCATTTGATCATGCAACCTGATCGTTTCTTAACGTTGATGCTACAAATGCTAAGTTGATAGTAAATTGGTTTTCTTAATGTTTTTACCTCTATTGTGCTCTTGGAAAATATGAGTATTTTCTCAACTCTAAGCTTATATCTTTTGTTTTCCTCAATTGGAGTTCTAACTGGCATTTACATATAATAGGTTTGCTGAAGCTATTGACCTGAACATGTAGGATCTTGTTGCTCAGAAACACATATCGTTAGTTGTCATCCTTGTGAAGATCGCCGATGAGTGGAAGACAAGCCATGGAGGTACTCTACCATCTACTAGGGAAGGAAAAAAGAATTCAAGGTTCACAAATTTCTGTATATTTAATCTGTTAGATCTTATTTCTTCTGGTTTACGTCTGTGAGATTAAGTTTAGTCGTTGGACACATTTTAGGAACTTCTCAAAGCCAGGATGGCTGCAATGGATGGAAACATCTATAAAGAAGCTATTGATGCCTCCTTTAATTGAGGAATCAATAAGTTTGTCTTAGCAATGAATATTTGAGGCACCTTGCCCTTTGTTCACGGTAATTCATTACTTCCTACATATTTGGCAAAGAACTTTGATTGATGTGAAACGAAGAGTTGGGAAAGTATCCTTTGAATGATTTGGTAGACAGATGTTTTATATTGTAGTTAACATAAGTTACTTATGTAAGTTATTTATATAATCTCGGTCCGTGGAGGTCTGGCTGTCTATAACTAAAGCTAGCACTGTTTGAGAGTGACTTCTAAAAACATCTTCTGCAAATTTTACTTGGTCAAGTGTACAGTTTTTAATGTTTTGTTTTGTTATAATTTTGGACTTTCGTTGTAAATTGAAGACACAATCCAGAGGATAGTTCCAGTATTACATTAAATTTTAGTAGAATGTAAATTTTATATTTTATTGATTTTATCTTATGTTTATTGCTTTTATTTTAATTCGTATTATTAGATTTAAATTTATAATAATACATTAATAAATAAAAATTAATATTTTGGGATGAAATGTGACTATAAAGAAGGCTCATTTAGAGATTTAAAGACAAAAACCTCATTAAAGATAACTATTGATTTTTGTTATAAACTTTGTGACGATATTCGTCTCCAAAATTTTGAGGATGAAATTCGTCCCTAATTATTTCCTAATATTTCATGAATTTGGGGACAATATTCGTCCTTAAAGTTTGGGGGACCAAAAACGTCCTTGACTATGAGGACAATTTTTCATAATCGTCCTTAAAACTTTTCGGAATTAAAGAATGCATGTTGGGATGACTTAAGTGGTCTTTAAATCATTTGGGGACAATTTTCAGACTATTTTATATTCCAGTTTAAAAATTAAAAGGTATATATTTAAGCTTAAAATAAATAAATAATAATAATAGAAGATTAAATAAAAATAACGTACGAATCTGAACAGAATTTAAAGTAAAATTTTTTATAATGAATTTCAACAAATATATAATACCAATACAGCAGATTTGTTCAATAATAATGTAATACTAGGAAATTTTCCATTTCGAGAAACTGCAAACATCTCCGTTTTTCACCATATGTAAATGACGTATTTCCCTACATTTCATATGACACTCACTAATCAAAATTCAGCTGAAATTTAGGCTATAATTGGTACAAAGGATGAAAAAAAAGTGAGGACGAAAATTTTCTGAACTTGATGGTTAAGGCTTAAGCTAGGATGTTGGAATATTCTCATTTGACCGTACGAAAGAGAATGTGCAAACAATTGTCTAAAGAGAGGTTGTTGATATACCTATTATGGTGAAGAGTGAAAGGTAGAATATGAGTAGACCTAATCATGGATCGGATTACTCGTCCAAGTTTAAAAGTTTGCCCAAAAAGTGAGAGAGTTTGAACAAAAATATAGATTCGAAATATGAGTTTAGACAAAAAAATAAGGCCCATTTTCGAAACAAGGCAGGCCTTGGGTTAGTTTTTTGGCCTAAGTCCTGCTCGACCCTAATTTGCCTAAATTTTTTTCTTTGCTGTCATTTTGTTGTTGTTTTGCTACTATTTTACTATTATATTGTTATTATATTGTTGTTTTTGTTTAGATATTATATAACTTTTATTTTATTGTTAATTTTGCTACTATCTTAGAGACATTTGCTGACTAAGTTGGAACTATATTAGTGTTATTTAAATATAAATACTATTTTTAATATATTTTCAATCTGTTAAGAAATATTTATTTAATGTTTTAGTGTATTTACTTTATTATATATTTTTTAATTTACTTTTATATAAAAAATTAATATGGTTAGGTTAAGCTTGAGTTTAGCATTTTTTTTTTATCTGAGTCGGATTTGAACAAAATTATAAACCCATTTTTCAAGACGAGCTAGATCTAAACTTAAAAAATAGACTATAAAATTTTACATCAACTCGATCTGAATCCAGCCCATCATCTAATTTAAACATGAGCCTCTACTATATTCTAGAATTAAAAATAAATATTTATAGAGAAGACTAACTTTTTCAAACATGTGAGTTCTAAAATTAAAATTGAGTATTTATAGATGAGAATAAATTTTTCGGACGTGTAAATTCCGGTATGTCATTTATAAGCTATTTTAACCCTTCAATAAGTTGCGATGTGACATGAGTAATGCTTGGAGTGATACGTGTGTCATGAAAAGAGGGACACACACCTATCTCTAACGACGTTGGTTGAGCAAGGTCATGTGACTCCATCTAGTCAACTATCGAGCACAATATAGGTAATGGTAACGAGGTAGTGGTTGTAAATACTGTTGTGCTGAGGTACCTATTACAAATATAGTATACTAGGATCCTCTATTCAACTAAACCCTTCAAAAAAAATTATTTAGAATTAGACCCTTTGCTTTACTTATCTGATAAAAATAGTACTTTTTTTGTTTTCAAGTTAAAACCCTGATTTCATTTTCATCTTGGTTTGAATGGCATGAAGCAACGTTAACCTTACATTTGATCTTCAGACCTTGGTTGGCAGAAATGGAGAGCCTTGATAGGCCTTTTTCTTTCTCTTTCTTGCTTTGTATACAATTAAACGTATAGCTACCTTAATGCAAATTACCTACAACTTGGAGAATCTCTCCCAGCACACCCAAAGCACCACAAAATATATGGGATCAAATAAAGCAATTTGGTCATGGATAATGATCATGGCAACAAGAGATCCGATATATCTAGCTTTTAGTATAGTCCATAAAAAGGACTTTTCAAAGGTGTTATTCCTCTTATCCTAAGGTTTGTTTTCCCATTTTATAATTTTATCTCATCTTATTTTGCCTTTTTTCAAAGGTGAATGTGATTACGAGTCATGATCATTTCTACCTTTTTTTTCCCTCTTTTCTTTTTGCTTTTTGGGCCTCCCAAACAAAGTTGCCTCAAATACTTTTTGAGGGTCAGGCCTCCCTCAAAGTTCCTTTTTTTTTTTGCAATTTAGTCCATACATTTTTTAGGGTCATATCGTTTTATTTTATGGGGTACCTTGCTTATCATTTCACTGGAAAGCAAGTGAATTTAAGCTCTTTGGTGTCTAATAAATTATAATAACATGTGTCACCTTTCATGATTCGCCCTGATTTATACTGGCACTAGATTAGAATAATAATTGTAAAAAAGAAAAAGGACCTTGGTTTTGTTTATATCCCTTTCAAGATTTTGTTTTAGGTTAAAAGTAGTGATAAAATAATCATATCTGTGCTTTATTTCAGCAATAGTATTGATATTAAATGCCTTTTATGATAACAAACGAATTAATGCATTTTTAACTTTAAACAAAATAATGCTGCTTAAAAATGTAGATCTATATAATTATGAAAATTTTACTCGACTTCAATAATATAAGAAAACATGGTACATCTTTCTAAGATATTGGGAGGAGACTCGTGCTCCTATTAAATTAGAATTTGCAGGGGAAAATGTAGTGTAATTGGAGCTCAAGGGACACAAAGCTGTCTCATTTGTGTATTGGAATATGAATACAAGCAAAATATAAAAAATATTTTATACATACATATATTACGTAATTGTAGAATGCTTGGTCTCCTTGACAAGCTCACGGGAAAATGTGCCGTATAAATTACAAAAGTGATGTTGAAAAGACAATATAGATATTGGAAAATATCAAAAATAAAAATATTAAAATAAAGTGGGCTGCCTAGGGATTTTAAGCAGTAAAGGCTGAGTTGAACTTTTAGGGAAAGCAAAACAGATAATAATAAGCTTCTGTTAGCTTGCAGGTTGCATTGCATGTGATGTGTGTAACATTTATAAATATAACCCCCTATCTTTATTACAGAAATTCAAAGATCTTGAAGAATTATCTTGGGGGTTAGAATATAAAACTTTAGATTTTCAAATTAAGAGGATTCTTGACAATTCCTGCACGTACATGCATGCATGAGTAAACACGTATGCAAGTGCTTAGGTGCTTTTTTTGCTTAAAAGATAATCCCTTGCAAATAAGAACCGATATGTAGAGAGATAGCCAAAAAAACTAGTTGGCCAATGGGGAGAAGTATGGTCCCAAGGGGAGGGAGCTGTCAATTTTTGGTATGGGACTGGCCTTCCCAGCAAAAGGGTGAGTCATTAAACGTGAATAAAGGCGAACTGCAATCTGATATTCGTATTAAGTTAATACTGTTGGTGGATCTAGAGAGTGATCTAGAACAGTAGAGTGAGGAATTTTTAAGCCAACTTTGTGCTGTTTCTTCCTTGGAGGGGTTATTTTGTAGAGATCAGAAAAGGAAAATCACTAAATCTTGTCCCCCTCTCTCATATTCTTTTTTTGTCATTATTGCTATTGGGGACACTTGCAAATATTTGCATATACATTCATTCATCTGAATTCTTGAAGACCTATTTTTGTGAGAGGAGAATGAGAGAGATGGTCAATCACTGATTGAAATGTCGTTTCATGCTACAGTTCATCCATCAGAGATGAGGGGCCGTGTATGCACTGTAGGTGGCATCAGTGTGTGCTGCAGATTTCCCCTACCGACGCTGCTTGGACTCCACCCTGTCCCTGGCTTAACCCTTTCTCTCTCCAAAGAAAGCTGCAACTAGATCCATTCCCAACTACTTTTTCCCTTTAGTACGAATAACCCTAGTCACATTTATTTTTGTAGATAAATCGATCGAACCTGATTTTAAACGAGAAGAAAATTCTCCCAAGAAGACTTTAAACTTCTTCTTATTTGATCCCTCACTCTTATAATTAGCATCTTGTATAAATTAGTTGTATTACTATTATTCCTCTATACCTATATATCTTTTCTACTGCAGGATACATCCCATTCCCATATCCTTACCATCTTATATGAACTAGTTGTACTATTGTTGTCCCATACCTATCTTTCCTGTAGGAACAATCATCCCATTCCCACAATCATAATTTTAGTTTTTTTTTTTTTACCCTTTTATCTCTCTTCCTCTGCTAAAGGTAAATAATTTGCTTTGAATTTTCAAAGTAATACTGAATTTCTTCATATGACATGTTCCATCCATCGACAAACACCTCTCTACTCACCAAAGCAAAAGGGCATCATATATATGCACCCCAAAAATCTTATTTGTTTGCAGGATGAAAACCTATCTCATTATCAACTACATTTAGAACATCTGGCAAAAAAAACATTACAATTGGAATAAAATAAACCCACCGGTTTTGTTATCCAGTGATGATCAGCTTCCTTTATGTTCATCATTATATATTAAAAGAACATAGATTTTCCATTCCTTCTTTTCAAAGTGTAAGTCATAATTATCGTCTAATGCATCAATATACAATAAAGGTTTATAAGTAGAGGATTAATTGGCCACCCCTTCATTAACCTTTTAATTATTTTATTTCCCCAATTATTCATCATTGCATGGAGTCATTATCTTGTTCGACTTCAGATGCGGGGTCATCATCTTCATCCAAGCCGCTGATAGTGATGTCATAAGCCGCATGGCCATTCCCAAAAGCCTTAATGTGGTCTTTAAGAGATCTCTTGTGTTTGAAATCGGAGCCGCAAGTGCAGTACCACAACTTCCCACAGTTCTTCTCATGGGTTCTCCAGTCGCCTCTCACAGCAAATGCCTTGCCACATTTTCTGCACATAAATGGCTTGATCCCATGCTTCCTCTTGTAATGCGTTTGCAAAGTTCTGAAATCTTTGAGCGGCTTTGCTCTTGGGTGATCAATATTGTTCCGACACCCTGGTGCACAACAATAGCAAGGAAGCCTCAGCATGCCTGTTGGTTGGCTTCCCTTCAGTGATTCAGGCCCTTTCCTATACTCAGATCCATGCCCCCACATATGCATCTGCCACATTTCAGTCAAAAAAGGCAGCAGACTTGAAAATTGTTTTTTAGTGTAGAAAAAGCTTAATTATAACATAAATATTTGCTGAAATTAAGTTATTGCTAGAAAAATAATATTACTACCAAACCAATGTTCTATATCAACGTTTAAGACCAAATCATTTTAATGAGAAAAATATACCCCTGAACTGAAATAATCAGAAATTGCACCTAATGAAAACAAATTGAAGTTTATTTCCCTAATATAAGTTTTTGGTGTATTTGGAAGAGTGTTTTTCCCCCATTATATGAATGATATTTTAATTTTTCAGCAAAAATCAAAATCGCATAAAATGGAATAAGTTTTGCTCATGAAGAATCAAAAGTCTTCACTTAACTCCAATTGTGAGATACATTGCTATGTTGAGAAGCGAAATTGAGTTGGCTGAGTTAACCGATTGGATGCTAATTAACTACTAGATATATATTTTTTATTTTTAGAACAACTCGATATGGGTAATAATGCAAATTCAAACGAATTGATAGACCCCTTATATAAAGCAATAAGAACTCTCTTCTCAAAAGAATAAAAAAAAAAAAACTGACCTGGACTCAATTATATATCTAAAATGAAAAAAATAATTGGATCGTGGTTCATCCAATTACCACTTAGATTGTATACACCAAAACAGGGTTAGAATTTCTTTTATATATTTATTTTTTTAATGTTTTACTAATCTTTCTTTAAATAATGTAATAAATATTACTAAAAGTTGTATAATAGTACAAAATTGGGAAGAAAATACGAAGCCGTTCTTCGGTTAGGAGAGTCAATATATCCTAGGTATTGGATTTTGACAAAGCCTGTAATATGCTTTCTTATAAACTGAAGTTTGAAAAGCAGTTGCTTTGCTAAGAACATCCAAGTTCCCAAAAAGAAACTGACTTGTACACTGCCTTCCAACTAGTAAAGCACAAAATTTGAAGTACCAAACACACGAGGAAGATTTCTTGTGTTGTTCAATCAAATAAACAAAACAGAAGGAACTCATCTCTGACTCAGTTTGCTTCAGACAATTTATTCAAACCACAAATCCTACAACCCATGCACACCACACGACGCAACAAGGCAAAATAGAAAACACAGAAGATATCAACAAAAAATATACCCATTGGAAAGATCTGCTGCTATTTCTTCTTCAAAATTCAAGCACGAGAAAAAAAAATATTAAGATTCCCAGCAGGCAAGAAACCATAACAAGAAAAGACTGAATGTTTTCGGGGTTTTTTTATTATTTAATTTTTTTGTTGTACTAATTTTTTTTTTAAAAAGAAAGAAAGAAAGGAGACAAAAGAAAAGAGATGAGGGCGAACTTGAAGGAGACATTCAATAATTCAAGTAATAGAAAATTGCTTACTTGCATGTTGTTGTATCTATTGAATGTCTTGCAACAAACAGGACAAGAGAACTGTGTAGGGCCAATAAGGATCTGAGAAGCGGTAGGGATCCAATATTGTCCCTTGTTGAGAGTGTTAACTGGGTACTCATCCCCATCTTTGTCTCTCATCTCCGAGAATGATGATGATGATGATAAAACTGAAGCCAACTCTGAAGCGGTAGGGCTCGGTAACCCTATATGCAGTGCAACCGTAGCAGTTTCATCTTCATCCTCATCCTCCGCTGCACCACTACTCAAAACCAGCCCCCCTCCCTCTTTCCCTTTGCTCATCCCATTGGAAATATACAGATCCTGATCTTGGTCTTCAACACCGTCATCATTTTCCTCCTCTTCTTTCTCACACCTTGTGGGAGTGGGAGTCAAGCTCAATAGTGGCAACTCTTTTCTAACAGGTGGGGAGGGAGGTGATGAGGAGCAGCTAGTTTGGTAGTGAAAAAATGAGTTAGTATTGGTGGGGTCATTTCTCATGAAGATGGTGGTGTTGTTATACAAGTTTTGGGTGAAGAAATTAGGGTTGTGTTGAGGGGGTGGGTTTGGAGATGGGTAATTTTGAAGAGGGTTGAACTTGTACCAACCTGAGAAGAAACTGGAATAAGGGTGGTCTGCCATGATTCTAAAAAAAAAGAGTGTTTGAAGGAATGGAAATTAACAACTGTTTGGGGGCTTAATTGATTTGCTTCTATAGATTTTAGATCGAAACAGAAAAGATGAGAGAGAAGCGAAGAGAGTACGATATACCTGAAGGGTGTGACCGGTGGAGGATAGATGAATCGCTTATAAAAATTAGAATTAATATTTAACATTGATATAAATAGTGCAAATGCTCCTACCGACCTACGTTTGGATAACATGTAATAATTATACTCTTTTATGATTACAAAAAATTTTAATATTCTAATCTATATTTGATTAATAGAATATAATTATATGGTGATTTTTAATCTCTTTTTTAGTATTATAATTATAATGTTTTATTCAAGATTTATATAAAATAGATGTTGTAACTAAAATTCTTGTCGGACACTTAGATAATACGAGTTCAAACTCTATTATCTTCTTTCTTCTTTCTTAATTTTGTAATGATAAAAGTATATATACACTTATACGAATGAAATAATGATATATATAAAAAATATTTAAAAATAAATTCAAGTAATTTAATTTTTAATTAACATATCATTGTCAAGCACGTTAATATTGTATAAAATTATACAATATCCATGCATCAAATACAAATTCAATTAAAAATATTAAAAATTATTCTCAAATATTAATTGTTGGGCTTTTTTACATTGATACTATAATTTTTTATTATTTATTGAAATAGTAGAAAGAAAACTTAATTCTCAAAACTTAAAGTTCCCAGCTCCTAATGATCATGTCAAGTAATGCTTGAATGATGTCGGTTTGTTTGAGGCATCTAAAATGGAAAATTTTAATATCATTCATGAATCGGTTGATTCCTTGGTTGAAAGGTCGAGACTAGAAACTTTTACCTTTCATTTTCCTTGCAAAGAAGCAACCATCACTTTGGAAGATGTCACATTAATAATTGAGCTTATGATCAACGAGATGGCAGTGATCGAACCTAGTGCCATTGACATAGAATGATATTGTGGGATGTTGCTAGGTGTCGTGTCCTCGAGGGAGAATCTGAAGGAATCAAATGGGGAACAGTTGTAGTGCATGTGGTTGAAACACCTTATCAGGATGATCCCTCCACTGCATGTCGCTGAATTGGAGTTGGATCGATATGCTAGTGTAACACCCTTAACCCATATCCATCATCGAAACAGGGTTACGGAGCATTACTGAAGTTTACAGATCAATTATAATTATTTCATATCATTTACTATTCATATCCGAAATCAAACATATTCAATCATAGTGTCCCTTATATGGGCCCTGAGACCCAATTTATGCATTAGAAACAATTTGAGACTAAATTGGGAACTAAGTGAATTTTTCGCAAAAATTCAAAAATTTTCTTAGGTGCAGGGGACACACCTGTGTGGTTAGGCTGTATGGCTCACACGGCTAAGTGACACGCTCGTGTCCTAAGCCATGTGGGCATTTAATATGAGGCACACGGCCGTGTCCCAGCCCGTGTCCATACCTGTGTAACTTTCTGACTTGGGTCACACAGCTAACCACATGCCCGTGTGCTAGGCCGTATGAATAATTTAATTTCCAAAAATTAGGTGCAGGGGACACACAGCCAAACCACACACGGCCGTGTCTCTACCCGTGTAGACGAAAAATAGGCCATTTTTAGGCCACTTTTCTCACCCAATTTGCCTTCACCTACAACATCATCCAAGCACATTCATAACCTTCAAAGCAATGCCAATACCAAGTTTTATGCATGACATATTATCTCATATGTTCAAGTGTTTAAACTTGCCAAAGACACATTTATGCTTATAGGCATGCTTTATCAATTATGCTAATTCAAAACCATTCATCAATAGGTTTGTATACTTCCCATCATATCACCATTTTATCACACATCAAACTTACTAAGGCTTACACTTGCCATTCCACTAGCCATTCCAATGGCTAGTTACAACCAAAATATTTCATCATTATGCCTAACTTAGCTTATACATGCCATTATACCAAAAGTTAGCTTGTTTTATATACCGAGAAGTCCGAGGGATAGTGTGATGTGTCTCCAACCAAGTTCCAACCTTCACAAGCTTCCGAGCACTATAAAACAAAGAAAAGAAAAAACGAGTAAGCATTTAATGCTTAATAAGTTCGTATAACGAAATTTAACTTACCATTCATATTCATTTAAAATAACATAGATAGCACATCCAATTCAATGTAATCAATAACCTAAACACACAAATATCCTCACCAAACATGTTAGTTACATAATTCATATTAATACCAAGAAATATAGATGAGCTCATCAATGTCTCATTTCCACATACATGTGTTTTCTCATCTCAAGTTTCCAAGGAACATGTACATATCATTTTTTTTTTACATAACAAGTATTCTCATAGTATTTCATCTTGAATTCATATTATCCTTTATCGGAACATTACCAATTGAATCATTTAAAATATCGATGGATACATGGGCAGTACACATAATGTGTAAAATACGGTGAAATCCGTCAATTCATATTTAGAAGTGCTTATAGAAGCACATAAACGGGAAGCTCATAAGAGCAATATTTAGGACGCTTAAGTGAGCCAATAATGGGTAGCTCTGAAGAGCCATTTATCAAGGAGCTCCGGATAGCCATATATCGGGAAGTTCAAGCAAGTCATATCGGGAAGCTCAGAAGAGCCAATTAACAGGAAGCTCACTAAGAGCCTATAATCGAAAAGCTTGTAAGAGCTAGTTGTGTCCACAACACATTGAGGATCACAACCAATCGGGATGCTCTGAAGAGATATAACAGAAAGCTCGCAATAACCATGTAACAGGAAGCTTATAGGAGCTAATAACAGGACGCTCTTTCGAGCTATGGTGTGTCTGCAACATATGCAAGACCACAACCAATACAAGAGCCCTATATCTAATCGATTTTCATGTATTCAAACGAGATTTCATATTTATCAAGCATTATCATATTTATAATTAATTTCATAAACATATCAATTATACAACTCACATATACAACATTTCTTTCAAACATGTAAATTTAAACAATTTAGTTACACGAACTTACCTCGACACCTGTTCGTATACAAGAATCTACTAATCCGATACTTTTTGTTTTCCTTGATCCAATTCCGTACTAGGTCTATCTGGATCTATACGAGTAAATTAAACTCAATTTAATGAAATTCATATTCAATTCAATCAAATTCACATTTTAGGCAAAAGTACCATTTTGCCCCTATACTTTTAATTAATTCCAATTTCATCCATAGGCTTGGAAAATGAAATTCATGCAATTTAATCCTTATTCCAAGCCTAGCAAAATTTTTTACATAACAATAACAGTCCATGTATTTTAAAAAAATAAAAAATTTTCCATGAATTTTACATCTTTTCAATTTAGTCCCTAAATTACAATTTCATGAAAATTTCATTTACAAAAGTTGTTTATCTATCAACAACCTTTCATTTTCTACCATAAATTTCAAAATTTCAGCATACACATCCATGGAAAAATTTTAATACTTTGATAACTTTGGAAATTGATCCCCAAAATAGATAGATTAGGTTATTACGATCTCGAAAATGTAAAAAATACTAAAAACGGGACATGATTACTTACCTAATTAAGCTTGCTTGAATTTCTCTCTCTTAGCTAGGGTTTCCATAGAAAAATTTGGGGAAGATGACAAAATAAGATGATATTTTTATCTTTTAATTAATTATCATCTTTTATTTTTCCCCTTTTCCAATTTAGTCCTTTTCTTTTCTTAAATTTTCATGGATGAATCATCATAAATATCTACTAACTTCTCTTAATGGTCTATTTGCCTTATAAGGACCTCAAATTTTGAATTTCATAGCTATTTAATCCTTTTAGCTACTAGAATTCAACTTTTGCACTTTATGCAATTTGGTCCTTACTAACAATTAAACATGAAACCGGTAAAATTTTCTTATTGAAAATTTCATACGCCTTTTCTATCATAATGAAGACCATACAATATATTAAAATAAATTTTCTTTTTGACTCAGATTTGCAGTCCCGAAACCACTGTTCCGATTTCACTGAAAACGGGCTATTACAGCTAGAGCTTGGATGCTCTAAATGATTAGAAGAATGCTCTTCCCATACATGTTTGATAACAAGGTCCATATGATGTTTATTCCGTTATTGATGAATTTTAAAGAGGTAAAGTTGGGGGTCTGCAACTCTAACGTATCTCTATTGAGTGATGACCAAGACTGTTTGAAAAGCAACCGACCAGGTCAATGATTGCATGCTCCTTGTAATACCCCGAAATTTTTACAGTAAAATATTATCAATAATATAGTAACATAAGGAAATAAAGTGACAAAAAGAGAAATTTTGAGTTATGTCAATATTGAGAAGTATATTATGATATATTAATTTAAGAAAGGACTAAATTGTAAAAGTGAGAAAAGTTTTGTGGCCCAAGAGCAAATACTCAAAATTTAAAGGATTAAAGTGTAAATATGAAAAATTTGAAGGACCAATAGTGTAAATATTTTAGGAGTGGAATGATCTAGAAACTAAGGAAAATGGATGAATTAGGACCAAATTGAATAGATGAAGAACTATGAGGGACTAAATTGCAATTTTACCAAATTAAATGATGACTCAAGGATGGAATTTTAAAAGATAATGATGGGCAAAATGGTCAATTGGAAGAGAGAGAAATCTAGAAAGTAATAATGATGCTAGAGATATTTTGATATTTTATAATTATTTAATTAGACAAATATTATTTTATTAATATTTTAATAAGATATTTTATTATTATTTTATTAGTATATAAAGAAAGAAAGATGAGAAATTCTCATCCATATTTTCCCATGCACTAACGTGAGAGAAAGAGGGGAAGAAAGAAAGTTTTACTTTCTTTACAATTTGGTCCTTTTACTCAAAAATTCACCATTTTCACCCAAAAATCAAATGAATTTCCATAGCTACCAAGAGAGAAAATGTTAAGGAGAGCATGGGGAGTTAGAATATCAAGTTGGATTCAAGAAATAGAAGCTGGAGGAGAGAGAAAATCAAGTTAAAGATTGGTATCAAGAGAACAAGGTAAGTACATCAAGATTTCAATATGTTTTTAAGTTTGTTATTGTTGATAAAGCATGGAAATAATGTTATAGTAGAGTTTTCTTACATGAGGTCCTATGTTCTTGATATGTTAGTGAAGAGAAAATAAGAGAAAGTGATGAGAAATGGTGTAGAAAAAGAAAATAAGGGTGTTATAACATGGTAATTAATATCTTGCACTAAAAAAGTTATGGACAGCAGCAGTAGTCTAACTTTGAAAAATCACCATAAATTGTAGAAATCGATTTAGAATATTAAAAAAACATGGAATTAAATCTTATTGAGTCTAGTTTCTCATAGAAGAAACAGTGTAAGCAATGGATTTTTAAATTTTGAGATATAATGAATTTTATTAAATAAGGTCAGAATGAATTCGGGTTCCCCTGTTAAGATTTTGAAAAATCATAAAAAAATTAAGAAAAAGAATTAGGGGCTTAAATTTATATTTATAGAATCCTGAATGAGTCTAGTTTTAATATAAATAAACTAGAACATCATTTGAATTCTGTACAAGGAGATAATAAATTTTTAGTGAAGAAGGGTCAGAACTGTCAGACAGCAGAACAGGGGTGACTTTAATGAATAAACTGTACTAATTGGCTAAACCAAAAATTCTGAAAATTTTATGGTAAGAATATATGTGAGTCTAGTTTCAGGTAAAATTTAAATATATTAATTTGGAGTTCTGTAACTCAAGAAATAAATAATTTAGTGACTATGACTCAAATGGACAGCTTTGAATATACATATAAGTAAATAGTGAAATTATTGATAATGTTACTTATAAGCATATTATATAAATTTAAGGATGTGGAATGGAGAGGAGGAGGAGGAAAATATGTATGAATATTCATCTAGCATGGCTAATTTGTATGTTTTAGGCTCAGGGACTAAATTGAATAAAAGTAAAACTTTATGGGCAATTTTGTAAAAATGTCAAAAAAGACTAAATTGCATGAAATAGATTATTTTATTATTTAAATTACAAAATTTAACGAAATTATCAATTTAGTTCAAGATCGGGGGAAAACATGTTTTAGGGATTAAATTGAAAAGTGCTGAAATTATGGAAAATTTTGATATTTTATAGAATTCATGGACTGTTATCAATATATATGAGAATAATAGTTGGAAATAAGGATTAAATTGCAAGAATTTTATTTTCCTGACCCCAAGGATGAAATCGTCATTAATTAAAAGTTTAGGGGCAAAATGGTAATTTTGCTTAGAGCATTAATTAAATGCATTAGAATATGAAATGAATGAAAATGATGATCAAATTTATTTAAAAGAGATCCGGGCGACTCAAATATGAGACTCGATCATGAAAAAGAAAAGATATCGGATTAATGAAATTATAAACACAAACAAGCAATGAGGTAAGTTCGTGTAACTTGAATTATATTCTTAAATGCTTGAGATTGTATGTAATTGATGTGAATATGATTTGAATGTTAATTGTATGAAAATTGATAAAACATTGATATATTTGATAAAAGAGGAAGAAATCACGGTTGAATGAAAGGAAAATTTCGATGGATCTCTGAAAAGGAATTGACTGTAAAAATGATCTAGCCCGGACGGGTGATCCTATCCTGATATAGCCCTCCCGAAGAATATGTGGAAAATGGATTTAGGCCCCGACGGGTAATCCAATTAGGGTTTGAATTTAGCTCGGACTGGTAATTGTGATCCAAGCTCATTAGAGTAATTGTCGCTGCGGGATTTAGCTCGACCGGTAATCCCGACAATACTCTATGAGTTTATATTACATGTGATTTAGCCCGGACCGGTAATCCCACTTTGTAAGGATGAGGTTCGCGAGTGTGCTCTCTGATATGAAATGTGTAAGACCATGGTTGAAAGATACCATGACAACTCCTCCGATATGAAATGTGTAAGACCATGGTTGAAAGATACCATGGCAACTTTGATATGAAATATGTAAGACCATGGTTGAAAGATACCATGGCAACCTGATATGAAATGTGTAAGACCATGGTTGAAAGATACCATGGCAACGTGACATGAAATGTGTAAGACCATGGTTGAAAGATACCATGGCAACCTGATATGAAATGTGTAACCTGATATGAAATATGTAAGACCATGGTTGAAAGATACCATGGCAACTTTGATATGAAATGTGTAAGACCATGGTTGAAAGATACCATGGCAACGTGACATGAAATGTGTAAGACCATGGTTGAAAGATACCATGGCAACGCGACGGGGAAATGAATAAGACCATGGTTGAATGATACCATGGCAACATGACAGAAAATGAGTAAGACCATAGTTGAAAGACACTATGGCATCATGTCGAAGATAAATAAGATCGTGGAAGAGAAACGCCAAGATATCTCATTGAACAACTAATATTCGTAATATAACAAATGGTTAAATGAATTGGTTATACAAAATGGTAATGTGAAATGTTTACAAGAATTGGTCATATGGAAATAAATGTACAAAATAGTTGTATGAAATATTTAATAAGATAGATAAATGAAATAAGTATAGGTACATGGAATTTAAATTATGTTAAGTTTAATACTTAACTATTACTTTGAAATAAATATACCTAAGATATAAGGAAATGATGGTGCATGAAATGTTGATATAATAAAATAAATGATATATGTTATTAAAGAAACGGTAAGAGAATGATATATATATCATGACATGTACATATGAGATTATCTTTTATATGTTAACATAAGGAAAATATGTAAGTTAAGACGAGTATTAAATTCAAATATGACATATTGAGAAAATAAGAATTTATATGAAATATGTGTAAGTACACTAACAAGTGTTGTTGATGATGCTTAGGCAAGTGCCAAGCCATTGATTGAATGGTAATATATTTATTGATGCATTGAATTGGTAAGTATTTAAGTGAATTTTTTTTAGTGATCTGCAAATGGTAGTAATGCTCTGAAACCCTATTCTGGCAGCGGATACGGGTTAGGGGTGTTACACTCCTGTAGAATGGGGATGGATACGCATGTTATGGCTAGCACCCATCACTTTCCAGGCATGGTTCCCTCTTAATCAAAGATAAGAATATTATTTTTTTTAATACATCATTACATGTCTTTAGGGTCTATCACTTAATAATTTGGGTAAAGTATACTAGTAGTCACCCAACTATTAGTAAATTTCTTTTTTCTCTTCCAGCTATGAAAAGTTACAAAATGGTCATCCAAGTATTCAATTTTATCTTTTTTTTCACCCACTAGCTAACAGTGATTGTCACACTCGGATTTCTTTAAGGACTTTAATTTAAAAGAACTTTGGTAGCTAATTGAGCAAAATAGTGAGTTGGCGGACTCTACTGGGAATTATTGTAACACCCTATACCCAATCCGATCACGGGACTCGGGTACCAGATGATACAAAAACCCAACGACCTTAATTATATTCTTGAATTAAATCTTGCTACATTCTCAAACGTTTAGATTACACATTAAACTAATTATCATACACATCTTCCAAAAGTCATTGTCTTACAACTTATTTAAAAAATTGAAGTTAAACCTTCAAAATTTCGTAGCTTTGACTAAACCCCCAAGGTGTAACCTTTAGGAGTTTCCCTCTATATGCATGTTACGACTATCGTTCCCTTTTTTCTCTCAAATTGAGGAAGTTTGGCTCAGCCCTCCACTCAATTCTCGGGTGAAAATTTTATCCTACAATTAGGCAAACCATTTGTAAGTTCAATAGAATTTAGTGAGATTCTGCATAATGACCATATAACAAAATTCAAAACTTTAAGGAACAAAATTTAAAAAAAAAAAATTCAACTCCCTGGTCATTCTTAGCCATGAACAGATTTTACCGATAAGATCTATGTCTCCCCCTTTTTCTCGCAACTCACTGTTGATTGATTTATTCTCTGCCTAAAGTTTACACGTATTTTTTTAGGGTAAGTGTTACACCCCAAACCCGTTTCCATCGCTAGATTAAAGTTACGGAGTGTTATTTCATAAAACAGAACCTTTGAATTCAAAACAAAACAAATAATTCAACTTAAGCATAAACTCTAATATTTTAATTCAATCATAGAAAACACATATATTTGGGCCTTAAATTGAGCTTTCGGGATCCTAAAAACAATGTAGGGACCAAATCAAAACAAATCAGAAAGTTCAGGTAAAACATGAAAAGTGGTGAAACAGGGGTTACACGATCGTGTGGCCAGGCCGTGTGACACAGCTTAGACCGTGTGGATATTCGAAGTAGGGACACACAGTTATGTCCCCTCCTATGTGTCCGCACATGTGTGCATTCGAAATAGGGCCACACGGCCGTGTCGCAGACCATGTGCTAGCCCCGTGTGGCTATTCAAAGTCGGGTCACACGGCCGTGTCACCAAGTCATGTAACTTTCTGATGCCATGTGGTTCAACTTGCACTTAAAATTTAAAAGACACACGGCTGTGTAGGTTGGTCGTGTGGCAGCCCATATCCCAGCCATGTGTAGCACAATTTGCCCCTAAAACAAGCCACCTCAAACACCATTTGTTAACTTTCAAACCATACCATCTATAGCTACTTTAACATGCTTAAAATAACATTCAAAACACCAACAACATGATAAACATTCATCCATCCTAAGTCTACCCAACATGCCATTCAAAGGCACCACATTTCACACACCAACTTAGTTCCATTCACCATCTCAAAGTCCTAATTTGAACCTATGCCAACCATACCAAATAACCATTCCAAAACATGTCATCATCTATCATCATTAACCACAACAGGCTTGGCACCACTCAAAACAAGCCAAATCACTTGAATAACTTTTAACCTATTACATGCCATTTATAACTATTACTAATTTAACCAAAGATTACTAAAAGGATTGAGGGATAGTGTGATTGTGCTCTGACGTAATTCCAACTGATTGAGCTTTCTAATGACCTACAAAACATAGAAAACAACTACGTAAGCAACTAGTGCCTTAGTAAGCTCATATTTGGAACTTAAACTTACTGAACATAAATGATTAAACATCAAAACATTGCTCATTTAGAATTATGCATACTTTTCCTTCCAATTCACAACACGTCACAAGGTTAGTAGGTGTATTAAAAAGCTTATCCAATCAATTAAACATGATACTTATCAATATAAATTTCAATACCTAATTCCTCAATCTTTTACTCAATTTGTTCCTTTTTCATTTCATATTCATATACCATCATTTTCTATTCCATGTTTCCATAACACAGTTCTTTCGTATATGCATCCATTTATTAAAACTTAAACCGTCCGTTGAATCAAATGAAATAACATCAAATACTTGGAAAATACTCATATAACCATTTAATTCTTTAAACACCACAAACATTACTAGTTAACATATTTATAGACAAATGAAACATATAATCACACCAAGGCATAATATTCATTTCAAACTATACTAGTTTAAACATTCATCTATCAAAATATATCACAAATCCCACATGGTGAGTATTAATCCCTTTTTTATTCTCATCAACTTCCTCGCATTTCATAACATTTACATTTCGTACTATCATAATGCATAATCTTCTTAACATATTATGATAACACAACATTTACCTCTTTTACACATATATACTATTACGAACCACTTACCGTTTTAAACATCACATTTAGATCCTCATTTGTTTCCATCCGATGAATACTGTAAAGATGATTGAAACCTCGGTACATGTTTCATATTGTGCCATAGTCTAACTATGGTCTTGAATGTGTATTGCCATGGCCTTGCCATGGTTTTACGTTCATAGTGTCATAACCCGGTTATGGTCTTATCATCAGAATTCCATTGCCCAGCTATGGTCTTACATATATATATATACACACACTGACATGGTCCAACCATGGTCTTACGTCTGAACAACTGTCATAGCCACGCTATGGTCTTATGTAAACATTGTCATGGTTTAACCATGGTTTTGTACATTTTTATGTCGAGTTGTTATAGTGTCTTTCAACCATGGTCTTATTCGTTTCCTTCAAGCTGACAAATTTGATTCACATATATACACAAATAGAAAATAATTTATCAAAATAGTAATTAATTGAATTATCCAAGTTACGAACTTACATGAACTTATAAATTATCCTAGTTGTTTCTTGATCTAGATAAATATTTTTATTCAATTAATATCGTTCCAGCAATTAAAACAGTAAATTTAGCTTATAACCCTTAATAATGGAAATTTATGAAATTGCCCTTAAAGTTTACCTTTTATTCAATTTAGTCCCTAAACTTGCAATTTCACCATTTTTAATCATAAATCATGCTAGCCAATTTTTAATTAATCTTATAACAGCCCATATTTATAAAAAAATTTACAATATTTTCTCTTTAATTTTACATTTTCATAAATAAGTCCCTAAACCTTAAAATCATAAAAAATTACTTAACAAAATATGTTTATTTAACAACCAAGCTTAATAATCTATCAATTAAATTCACAAACACACTTAAACAATTCATGGTAAGTCCCTATAATTTTAACAATTTTACGAATTGACCCCCGGGTTAGCTAGATTAAGCTAAAACGACTTTAAAAACATAAAAATCATTAAAAACATTATGAAAATCACTTACCATGCATGGGAATAGGCTTAGCAGAACCTTGAGGAATTGAAGTTTTTATTTCTCTTAAAAATGGTGGAAAGTTCGGTGCAAGAAGATAAGTGAATAGGTGATAACATTTTTTTTCTTTTGTTTTATTATATTTTACTTAACATTTTAACATTAAAAATATTATAATTTAACTTAAAAGTCATACCAAACTGTCCACTCACATTAACTATGACATATTTTCCATTTAAAACCCCTCAAATAATCCATGAACACATTTATTCCATATAAACTCATAGTGATTAATTTTTGTAACTTTTACGATTTAGTCCTTTTTACTTAATTAGCTATTTAAATGTCAAAATTTCTTAATCAAATTTTAATATGACCCTAATAACACTTTGAAAATATTTTATCATATTTACGAGCTCGGTTTATAAAAATTAGGTCTCGATACCTCGTTTTCTAAAACCACTTGGCTTTAGGGATATACCACTTGAACCTAATTATTCGTTCAAATAACATAAATTATCAACTCAAAATTTATTATAATACTATACTTGACTCATAAATATTAAATAATAATATTTACAAATTCCCTCGTCGGATTTGTGTCCCCAAAACTACTACTTTTGACAACACTAAAAAAACAGGTTGTTACAGTAAGGGTCCTCTAAGAATACAGACCTGATTACACCTCAACCTAACATTCCTTTCTCTCGCAACATTGAATGTGAAGCCCAATGTCTGCCATTGGTTATCTTACATTTACTACCTTGGGTTTCAAATTATTATCCTCCCTTGTTCCTGGTGGATTGCCAGTCTCAAGTCAGTCCTGGTGGACTCCTTCTTCTTTTAATCCGAGTGACTTAGCCTCTATGTAGGCCTCAACGAACTAAACCACCTCTAACTATCCTTATCCGTAGATCCTTAAGTTCTGTTCAACCATCTAGTATAACCTTCGTTTTAGGGTTATTCGCCAAAAATCTGCGACCTCATAACTACGAGTTCTTTATAACTTGACATGGTAAATCCTCTTAAAAATATTTACTTTGTTCTATCAACCTTTAAGTTCGTCCCATTTAGTGATATTTACCTATCAACATCGTTGAGCTATGATCTTACTTAGTATAGTCTCTTATTGAATGTCTTGGTAGACTATAACGGTTTCTATAGCGAAGCTTGTAACACCCCTTACTAGTATTAGATGTCGGAACAGGGTACGAGGCATTACTGAACTCACATCACAAGCAATCATACAATTCTGAGTCATAAATTTGCGTCCAAATTAAAACCATTTGTAATTAATCATAAAGTCCATAATACGAGCCTACGAGGCCCAAAACATGTTTTGGAAGTGGTTCGGGACTAAACCGAGAACTTTAGAAATTTTTACAAAACTTAGAAAATTTTTCACTAAACAGGGGTCACACGCCTGTGTGGGCAGGCCGTGTGGTCACACACGCCCGTGTCCCAACCTCAGGTAACTCTCAGACTTGTAACTCATGAACAAATTGAGATCACACGGCCAAGTCACACGCCCGTGTGCTAGGCCGTGTGGAAAATTAATTTTTATAAATTAGATGCAGACTTCACAAGGCCAGGACACACACCCGTGTTCGAGGCAGTGCCGTCCACACGGCTGAGACATACGCCCGTGTTGCTGCCCATGTGCTCAATCCTGAGCATTCTGTTTCTCAAAATTAAGGTGCAGGGGGCACACAGCCAAAGAAATGCAATGGGACAAGCCGCGTGTCACACATGGCCTAGACAAACGCCCGTGTGTCTACCCGTGTGGAAAAAATAAAGGCTATTTACCAAGCCATTTTCCACCCTTGTTCACACATACACTTACATCAATTCAAAGGTACAAAATATAATATATTTAGGTAATCAAAACATCCACAATTAAGACCAACACATGTCAATGCAATACCAACATCCATGTTTTGCCAAACCAAATCATAACTAACTCACATTCTACAAATTTCAATATGGCAACCACTTACATGCATAATTTTACTTGGTTATCTTAGCATGCCAAAGAGCCAATCTCAACCATCCATCAAGCATCCATAGACCACAACACACAAAAGATGATTGCACATGCATGCATACATAAATATATATATATATATGCTTACAACCATTTCAATCAAAATGAGCCAAGTTACATGGCCAATTACCACATCAACCTGTGACAATTAGAAGCCAAGACTTTTGGCCAAAACACAATGACACATATAACAAAATGACCAAGTCCCTATACATGTCATACATTCAAAATGCTAAGACCATTAATACCCAAAATGAGAGTTTGATAGTGTGATCCTAATCTCAGATGATCTCCAATTCCGAGTTAGCTTGGCGACACTATAAAAACATAAGAAATAAACGGAGTAAGCTATATAGCTTAGTAAGCTCGTATGCAAGAAATAAGCAACCTTACCATGCACATAACATTCCAAAAATATAACATGATTAAATGTAAACCTACCATAGTTTCATAATCATAATCTATTCCATCATACAACTTACCTCATATTCATCATTTCTCACATTTAATAAGCATGAATGTTATGTACATACATGAGCCATCTCGAAATGGATTTACATATATTCTCATCTTCGACATACCCGTGAACCACTAGGAATAACAATGTCGGATATGCGGGAAAATTTGCACACTAAGTGCCACATATGTAGCCAAAGCTATCTAAGTCTCATATAACATAATCGCTCGCTCTCGAGCTATCGACGGGTCTGCTCACACAAGCTGTCAGTCAAGATGTAGCTTCACGGTGCTACTCATACAAGCTGTCAAATATCCGCAACATATGCTGGTATACTCAGCCACCGGTAGGACGTATGAGACCAGCACGCGGTTTACATAATCACATAACACATAATGACCATCTCACTTGCATCCTAACCTATTCCTAAGGTTCAAACAGGATTTCTTGCTTGTCAATTTGCTTTCGGACTCGTTCATAGAATTAAGCTCACCCACAAATTCAAACATACAATTCATGAAATATTAAAGCATTTAAATATAATTATTTTGATAAACCGTAATATATACTTATTTTTACCCCATGCTTGGCATATTTATGGATGATTTTTACTTGGTTTTATTGAATTCGATGCTCCTAATCCTTTAAATTCGTGTTTTATACTCAGGAAAGCTTAGGATAGCAAAAAGAGCGAGAAACGGGCCAAAAACGGACCAAATGTGCCTAAAACAGTGTTTCACACGGCCTAAGCACTTCCACACGAGTGATCCACACGCCCGTGTGTGATGTACGGGTAGACCACACGCCCGTACGTCATAGCCGTGTCGACATTAATCCAAGTCAGAATTGCACACGGCTTGAGCACATTCACACTGGCGTGGCACACGGCCGTGTCCCTGTTGAGCCCAAGTCTAGTTCTATTCGAAAAAGGCTAATTTTGGGCTATTTTGGGCATTCCAAAGTCTATATAAACACCTTAGAAGAGGATTAAAAGGGACACACAGAGAAGAACGCAGAAAATACTCGAAGAAATCCATTAGAATCAGCTCGGAAGTAGGATTACATCAAGACTAAAGATCTCCATTCAATTTCTACCGAAGTTTCTGGGTTTCTTTATGTTTTGTTGTTTCCTCAATTTTGAGATGTTTTTCCCCATTATTATGAACTAAACTCTCTAAATACCTAAGAAAGATGAAACCTAAGATGAATCTTATTAATATCTGAATTATATGATAAGTACTTTCTCTTATTCTTCATTATGTGTTCTTGATTCTTATTTTAAATATTTTAGGGTATTAATCCAAGTTTGATGTGCTTATTCAGTAGAGCAAAAATTCATGTTTAAGAGTAGATCTAGCATAATTAAGCGGAGTTGAATGCAATCCTAGACATAGGACGACGTAAATCTACCGGATTAGAGTCAAATCTAATAGGGAAATAGATCGAGTTAATGTGATGATAGGGGTTTTAATTAGAAAGAGATTTCAATTAATCAACCTAGAGTCAGTTGTTTTTAGTCTCGACGGAGATATTAACATAAATCAGGGATTTCTACGGAATAAGTCAAGTGAATAAATCGTCTAATTCAGAAGTAATAAGTGAAGTCTAGGTGGAATCTACCATGGGTATTGTCTTCTCAATTGATTTTCCTAAAGTATTTTCCAATTTTCATCTCTGTCATAATCTTAGTTAATTAAATAATTAGTTTTAGTTTAAAAATACTCTTAAATTCTTAGGCTAGATAATAAAAAGATAGCAATTACCAGTACTTTTAGTCCTCGTGGATACGATATTTCTAGTCTCACCAGAACTATACTACTGTTCGATAGGTGCGCTTGCCTTAGTCGAATTTTTAGTTAGTTTAGCGAACATCAAGTTTTTGGCGCCGTTGCCGAGGACTAAGATACTAGGAACACTTAATTTTTATTACTTTAGCCATTATTTTTTTTATTTCTTATTTAATTTTGTTTTTATTTTTATTTACTAAATTCTCTTTTATTTTTTTCTGATAGGTTTCATAGTTTATAACTAGAAGAAACCCGTCAGGACCTTTACTTTTTGATAGTGAGATCAAAAGCACAGTTCGCAGAAATCGAAGAGAAATAAGGCGAAGCCTACAATACATAGAGGAAGGGTAAGAGGATGATATCCATACTATAAACAGAATCCTGCTCCTCGTACTATGTATGATTATGCTAAACCTACTTTAACAGGAACTGAATCGAGTATAGTTAAACCTGCTGTTGCTGCAAATAATTTTGAACTGAAACCTAATACGATTCAAATGATTCAACAGTTTGTTCAGTTTTAATGGTTTGCAGGACGAGGATCCAAACACTCATTTAGCGAATTTTCTGGAACTCTACGACACTTTTAAAATCAATGGCATTTCTGATGATGCCATTCGCCTTCGGTTATTTCCCTTTTCATTGAGGAATAAGGCTAAACAGTGGTTGAACTCGTTACCACGAGGGTCAATCACTACTTGGGAACAAATGACCTAAACAATTTTACTTACATATTTTTCGCCGGCTAAAACGGCTAAATTGAGGAATGATATCTCTTCTTTTGTGCAAATGGATTTAGAAACACTTTATGATGCATGGGAGAAATATAAGGACTTATTGAGAAGGTGCTCTCACCATGGGTTACCTCTATGGCTATAGGTTCAGACTTTTTACAACGGTGTGAATCCCTCAACAAGGTAACTTATTGACGCTGCCGCCAGTGGAACTTTAAACTACAAAACACCTGAAGAGGCTTACGAATTTATTGAAGAGATGTCACTGAATAACTATCAGTGGCAAGTTATGAGAACAAAGCCGACAAAAGCAGCTGGTGTTTTCAACCTCGATGCGGTCACTATGCTATCTAACCAGGTAGAACTTTTAAATAAAAAGATTGATGGTTTGTATGGTTCTACTCAGGTACATCTAGTGATGAGGTGTGATTTAAATGGATGAGGAGTACACAACACAGATTATCTATCCTTCAACCCTGGCACCGAGGAGGAACAAGTCCACTATATGGGTAATAATTCTAGACCTCAAAATAACCCGTATAGTAACACTTATAATGCAGGTTGGAGGAACCATCCCAATTTTTCTTGGGCTGGTCAAGGAAATCAAAGAGCACAACATCCTCCCGGTTTTCAACAACCACCTTACCAGTAAGAAAAGAAACTGAACCTTGAGGAGATGCTAACGAAATTCATCGCGGTATCCAAAACACGTTTCCAAAACACCGAGACAGCTCTCAAAAATTAGCAAGCATCAATTCATGGGCTCGAGAATCAAATAGGCCAGTTGGCAAAGATGATCTCCAAACGACCACAAGGTGGCTTACCGAGTAATACTGAAACTAACCCGACGAAGCAACTTAATACAATTACTGTTTGAGATGAAGAAGGGTTGGTTGAACCTGAACCAGAATCGAGGCAAACATTTGTGGTAAGTAAAGGTAAAGATGAGGTGGACCACAATGAGCAAAAACTGGTAAGTAGAGAATATAAACCTTATGTGCCATACCCCAGTGCGACAAGGAAAGACCACACAGACGAACAATTTGGTAAATTCCTTAAGTTATTAAAGAAATTACATATTAACTTACCGTTTATTGAAGCTCTCTCACAGATGCCAAACACAGTTAAATTTTTAAAGGAGCTTTTAGCAAATAAGTGAAAGTTGGATGAGGCGTCGCATGTGGAGTTGAACGCAGTAAAGTACCCAGCAAATTAAAAGATCTAGGGAGTTTTATGATTCCTTATTTAATTGGTAGCCTAAATGTTAACAATGCATTGGCTGATTTAGGGGCAAACATTAATGTCATGCCCTATAAAATGTTTAAACAATTAGGTCTTGGGAAACCCAAACAAACTAGAATGAGCATTCAGTTAGCAGATAAAATCATTAGATTTCCTAGGGGTATCGTTGAAGACGTACTTGTCAAAATCGATAAATTTATATTCCCAATTGATTTTGTTGTTCTAGACATGGAAGAGGATAGTGACGTGCCTTTAATTTTAGGAAGGCCCTTTTTAGAAACTGCTAGAACTATCATTGACGTTGGCACAGGTGAATTGATACTTTGTGTAGGCGATGATGTGATTACTCTCCAAGCTCATGATTCTACTAAAATATCTAGTAATCGAGATGATTGTTTAAGCTCGGTTAATTTAAATAATGTTACAACTCAAACTTCTTTGCAGGAATCCCCTAGAAAGAACGTGATGGAGCATCATTCTAATCCATGCCACAAAAACAGAGCAACTCACGAAGAACAAAGGCTTCAGATCGATGAACTAGATGAATGGCGAACACATGTCAAGGAGAAACCAAAAGCACACGAAAAATCAAAACGACACCACGATGAGCACAGGGATGAAACAAAGCAAATTAAAATTGGGGATAATGTATTGTTAGATGAAAAAGACCCCCGAATTGCTACTTCAGAGCTTAATACAAATGGAGCAATCCCTTTTACGGTATTTAACATTTTCCTATACGGTACAGTCGAGGTAACTCATTCCAAATTCAGCACTTTTAAGGTAAAAAGTACTCGTCTAAAACCTTATTTTGATAAGATTGATAGCAGGAATGAGGAGTTTGAACTCCTCGAACCACCATGACCATGTGAATGAGAGGTAAGTCAAGCTTAGACTCTAAATAAACGCTTCTCGGAAGGCAACCCGAGCACTAACACCACTAACTAGTCTATTTTAGTGTTTTTGTGCAGGAACAGTGGCCCATACGGCCTAGACACACGAGCGTGTCCTTGGCCATGTGAAAACAGGGGTACAAAATCCCCAAATATCGAGCCACACGGTCATTAATTCAATTCACACGGCCGTGTGCTTCACATACGAGCGTGTTTTAGGCCGTGTGAAAAAGAGAGCTAAACTTTCAAATTTAAAACAAGTCAAGGAGCCACACGGGCATAGCACACGACCGTGTGTTCAGACACACGGGCGTGCGGGATACCATACGGACGTGGGAGAAGCAAACCACATCGTACATGGTCGTGTGATACGACCGTGTGAACCACATGGCCGGGACATACGAGCGTGCCCCTAAACCGTGTGACGACTGGGCATTAAAATTTCACGATAAACACGGGCTAAATTCAAGTCACACGGCTGTGCCCCTTTAAAACCCCCAACCCTAACTTTATTTTTGTCATCTTCTTCTTCAATTTTTCCCCCCAAACCCTAGCCGCCGACCTTCACACCGACTAGCCACCATCGCTCGCCCCACAGATCGCCCCCCGCACCCAAAATCCTCTCCTTCACCACCACCCTCGCCCTAATTGCCCCCTCTTTTCCTCGTACAAAACACCAACCCCTCAACCAACACTCAAAACCTTATTTTTTCGCCACCTCTAGCCACCGACCACGCCAACAGCCCCCTCTCCCTCACAAGGATCCACTACAGCCTCCACCATCGAGTCACGCTACGCTCCTTCTGCTGCCAGCTTTCGAGGAGTTTACTGATTTTCGTTAGTACTGTGCTCAGAGGTTTAACAGTCTTGATGCGAGGTTCGACAATATCAAGGAGACTTTGCAGCAGATTCGCAAGCACCTCCATATCGCTCCTCCAGTGCCACTTATGTTTTTATATTTTGAACTTTAAGTCCATTTATTTTTTTTGTTTTTTTATTTTTATTTTTGAAGACTTATGTTTTTATATTTTGAACTATGTTTATCTTAATGGTTATTATCGAGTACGCCCTTAATTCTCTTCCACAGTTGTGTTTATTTTCTTATTAGTAATTCAGAATCATGCATTTCGTTGGTCATATCTACAACTCCAGCCTTCGCTATTCCAAGGATTTCATCCAAAAATTCAGGGCAGTTTCACTTCTCCCCCTCTCTTTTGATATTATGCTTATATTGTTATTATATATCTTTGTACATTGAGGACAATGTACATCTTAAGTGTGGGGAGGTTATTTATGTGATTATAAGAAAATCCCTGAAATTTGTATCTCGTTCTCAAACAATTTTCTCATATTCCTATTAGAATGAATTTTAATTGATTTATGATTTTTATTGATCTGCTTTGAATTAAATCATAGGTAATTGTGCATTGATTGTTTAAACTTGAAGACATTAGAGAATCAAGCATGATAAGTTGAAATTTTTGAGAACTAAAATTTCTAGGTTATTTTCCTGAATTGAGGTATTATCTTGAAGTTCTGAATTTACAAGATTGACATCAAATACCCATAATTTTTGTGAGATTTTGAGCCTCTTAGAGCATATATCTTTCTTGCTCACTAATTTTATTGGTTATGAGTGAGTCAACATTGATTTGTTATTCTAAAACTTGCTTCGATTATGCATGTCAAGACCACACCTTTGATTTGATATACAAAAATGATAAAGGCACTTAGGTTTTAACCCATTTACCCTATAAAAAGCCTACCCACATAATTGACCCCTAGTGAACCCTTTGGGCCTTAACTTTTATTTCTTGATTTTTCCCCTAATAATAACCCACTACTTAACCTTTTTTGATTCATTAAGAATTTTTCCCTTTTGATTGACTCCTTTTTATCGGGATTTGATTTAATTAGTTACCTAACTATTTTCGTTCATTGCAGTTGCTGAATTTTTCCTTACGATGTATTCTCCATAATTGTTCTTATTCTTAAAAAAAAAACACGTATAGTTACTATTATTTATTATTATAAAGAGCTTGCTTAAGTAAAGTTATATTATTGAGAAAAAGCTCACATCATTTGCTTTATATAGTTCGAATTTTGGCACTTTCTTGTAATTCAACAATTAGCTTCATTCTTCTAAGTTTGGTAATTTATTTACATTAATCTCGATTCTAACCCTCTTTTTCAGCCTCTATCCTCACCTTTAACCCAAGCCCCATTACAACCCTATTAAAGACCTTTTGATTTGTGTATCATCTCATTTATAGTGGTGGAGATTTGATTTTCATGCAAGCCTATGGTAATAACTTTTCATGCTTGAATAATGAGTGCTTAATCATTGAACCTTAAACACATTGAGTGACTTGAGTGAATCTTTAGTGAGGATGTCAACCATTGTCAATTTGGAATTAAAGATAATTACTTAGATAAAGAGGGATGCCTATAATTTTATGATTAAAATGCTCAACTTTAACTATTTGAAACTTTAATGTTCTTTTAGTTAAACTTTTAATGTATGATTGCTTCTGGATTATTTTGAAACATTATTGATGAGAATTATAAATTTAGAAGGATTTATTTTAATTGTGAGTTGGGGATTTTGCTTGAGGACAAGCAAATGCTTAAGTGTGGGGATATTTGATAAACCATAATATATACATATTTTTACCCCATGCTTGGCATATCTATGGATGATTTTTCCTTGGTTTTATTGAATTCGATGCTCCTAATCCTTTAAATCCGTGTTTTATACTCAAGAAAGCTTAGGATAGAAAAAAGAGCGAGAAACGGGCCAAAAATGGACCAAATGGGCCTAAAATAGTGTTTCACACGGCCTAAGCACTTCCACACAGGTGATCCACACGCCCGTGTGTCATGGCCGTGTCGACATTAATCCAAGTCAAAATTGCACACGGCCGTGTCCCTGTTGAACCCAAGTCTAATTCTATTCGGAAAAGGCTAATTTTGGGCTATTTGGGCATTCCAAAGTCTATATAAACACCCTAGAAGAGGATTAAAAGGGACACGCAGAAAATACTCGAAGAAAGCCATTGGAATCAGCTCGGAAGCAGGATTATATCAAGAATGAAGATCTCCATTCAATTTCTACCGAAGTTTCTGGGTTTCTTTATGTTTTGTTGTTTCATCAATTTTGAGATGTTTTTTCCTATTATCATGAACTAAACTCCCTAAATACCTAAGGGAGATGAAACCTAAGACGAATCTTATTAATATCTGAATTATATGATAAATACTTGCTCTTATTCTTAATTATGTGTTCTTAATTCTTGTTTTAAACATTTCAGGGTATTAATCCAAGTTTGATGTGCTTATTCAGTGGAGAAAAAGTCCATGTTTAAGAGTAGATCTAGCATAATTAAGCGGAGTTGAATGCAATCCTAAACATATGACGACGTAAATCTAGCAGATTAGAGTCAAATCTAATAAGGAAATCCATAGATCGAGTTAATGCGACGATAGGGGTTTTAATTAGAAAGAGATTTCAATTAATCAACCTAGAGTCAGTTGTTTTTAGTCTTGACGAAGATATTAACATAAATCAGGGATTTCTACAGAATAAGTCAAGTGAATAAATCGTTTAATTCAGAAGTAATAAGTGAAGTCTATGTGGATTCTTCCTTGGGTATTGTCTTCTCAATTGGTTTTCCTAAAGTATTTTCCAATTTTCATCTCTGTCATAATCTTAATTAATTAAATAACTAGTTTTAGTTTAAAAAACTCTTAAATTCTTAGGCTAGATAGTAAAAAGATAGTAATTACTAGTACTTTTAGTCCTCGTGGATACGATATTTCTGGTCTCACCAGAACTATACTACTGTTCGATAGGTGCAGTTGCCTTAGTCGAATTTTTAGTTAGTTTAGTGACCATCATATTTTAAAGCTTATTTTTAACATACGAACTTACCTCGGTACAAAATGGCTATTTGTTCGATTTAGTCCACAACTTTGTTCTTTCCCCTATCTAGGTCAGAACCTCGTCTTTCTTGATCTATAATATTAAATTTAACTTATTCATTTATCACATTATTCAATTTAATCCCAAAAACGCCTTATGGCAAAAATTATATTTTTGCCCCTAACTTTTCAACTTTTTACATTTTAGTCCCTAGGCTCGTAAAATGATTTTTATTCAAGTTCATCACACCCAAGCCTAGTCGAACCTATTCCTTGCTCATAACAGCCCACATCTTTCATTTATTCAAATTTTTACAACATTTTATAACTTTTACAAATAGGTCCCTATTTGACATTTTCATAAAAAAATCACTTAGTAAATGTTGTTTATCTAACACCAAACATACATTTTCTACCATTAAACATCAAAATACACAAATTTTCTACATGGTTAAAATTTTAAACTTTGGTTTTCTTTCAAATTAGTCCTTAAAATAGCTAGATTAGGTTACTCTGATCTCAAAAATATAAAAATCATTAAAACGGGACAAGAACGGACTTATAATCGAGCTTGAAAGCTTGGTAAAAACCCTAGCTATGGTGACTCTTCAAATTCGGCATAAGGGGGACTAAATTGGAGAAGATGACATCTTTTTATTAGTTTTATTTGTCTTTATTTACCATTTTACCAAAATACCCTTAGTGCCAAACTTTGAAATTTCACCTAATCATGTCCATTTTTGTCCAATTTAAATTATAATGGTCTAATTACAATTTAAGGACCTCTAATTTAAAATTTCATAGCAATTAGACACCTTTAGCTTCTAGAACATACATTTTGCACCTATTACAATTTAGTCCTATTAGTCAAATTAGACACTCTATCGATAAAATTTCTTAATGAAATTTTTACACAATCATTCAATCATACTATAAACCTTGAATAAATAATAAAATTAACATTTCTACTTCGAATTTGTGGTCCTGAAACCACTGTTTTGATTTGACCCTAAAACGGGCTGTTACAAAGCTAGGGTCTTACACCTTATAATTCTCGTGCTCACTGTACCAACGGATTCTTTATGATTTCATAGTCGAGCTATGGTCCTACACTCTTTCACCTCATGTTAAATGTCCTGGCAGACTACCATGTGTTTATTGTCTCGGCGAATTACCCTTTATTGGCCTCCATAGTCGAGCTATGGTCTTACATGTTAGACCTCTTTTGAGGTGTTATCCTATAGGACCTTACCACCGTCGCAGCGTCGCCCAATAGAGTCTGCTAATCGCTGTTACCGTGTTGCTCTACAGAACTTAATAATAGTCGTCACGGTGTTTCCCCGAAGGACCTGTTTCAAATTCTACCTTGATGCTAAAACGCCGAAGTGTCCTCCCCCTGGCAAGGTCCAAAGCTTCGTACATCACAGTTTGCACTCAATAACATCGTATGATAGTATATAATAAGAAATCTATTTTCCCTATTCCTCTACCCATTCCTCCATTTCATCATTCCTAACCTTGATGCTAGAACACCATAGTGTCCCCTCCGCAAGGCTCAAAGTTTCACACATCACGGTTTGCACACAATAGCACCGTATAGCGGTATCTAACAGAATCACCCTTTTCCCATCCTAGCTTCATTTATCCCCTCAATAATTTTCTCTCTACAGCGCACATATATTACTCAAACATTTCACATGATTTATCATTATACATACATCACGCCAGTTAACCAAACACTTATTGTCTACCATTAAACAATCAGTACATAACTGGCAAGTCCACATAGAACTGTACACATATACAACCTTAGGCAATCACTGTACATAGAAAACGTGATAGATACAACTCATAAGACATCATCCATCATCTAGAAGGCATGGTATAGAGACTTACCTTACTACCTTATTATTAACAGCTTAGCTTGTCCCACTATGAATTTCGATGTATAGGATCTCACTAAGTTCTCCCAAACTTATAAAATTTAGTACTTGTATGTAAGGTAGGTGAAGACTCGAGGACCGAGTGGTGGGACCAAGTCAGACACTGCCAGATTCTAGAGATGGCGCGGTTGTAATGACCCAAAATTTACGGGCATCAGAAAAGTACATTATCAGGCCATCGTCTTAGTGAAACGGGTTCGTAAATAATTATTAGGAATAATTATAAGTCTAGTAGTGTGTTTAATTGGGTCTTAATTAGGTGAATTTGGTTTAATTTAGAGTAATTAAAAAAAGGGAGGATTAGATTGAATAAATGGTAAAAGTTTAATTATAGATTGATAAAAAATAAAAAGGGCCAAAAGGGCAATTAAGCCACATTTGGAATTTGAGGCGGCATAAAGGAAATAAAATCTAACAATATGTTAATTTATAGTATTATTAATTTATAACTTAAATAAGTAAATAAACCAAAACATGCCAATTGTATGGTTATAATTAAATACATGTGTAAAATACAAAAAAATACAACTGTAATATATTTGTATATTTTCTTAAATAATAAGTAAAATATATTTATTGATTATTATTATTTAATTGATATTATATTAGTGAATAAATTAATAAGTTGACAAATGTAGGATAATGAGATGATACATGTGTAATAATATGTATAATATAATTGTAATACAAGTATTATTTATTAAGTAGATATTTATTATTTATTATTAATAAGTAAAAGATATTTATTAGATAAACAATTAAAATTATAAGATTTTTGGTATGAAAAATAAATTAGATAATGACATTTGTAATAATATGAATATATACATTTGTATTATAATTATGTATTTACTTAAATTTTAAGTTAAAGATATTTATTAATTAGATATTGATATTATAAGATTTTTATTTGTTAAATAAATAAAAGAAAGACAAATGGATGGTAATGATGGTGTACAAATGTACAAAGATACATGTATACAAATGTATTAATTAATTGTTATTAAATAGATATTTTATAATTATTAAATTAACTTAAATATAAAATAAAGTAAACAAAATAAAAAGGTACGAAAGCATAAAATAAATAAAGAAACAAAACAAAAGAAACAGAGAGCAATTCGAATAGGGAGAAAGAAAGAAGGAAAGAAAAATAAAAGGAAAAACTAAGGTTTGGGAGCTTTAAGCTTTAATAGGTAAGTCAATCAAGCCCTTTTATTTTAATTTTGATGTTTTAGAAGTCTTAAAACAAGATTTTGATAGAATTAAGTTGATAGTTTGGAAGTTCATAAGTTTTTAAGTATAGTTTATGTTGAACAAAAAGATAAATTAAGGATTTAATTGAATGAATTCTAAGTTAGAATTAGTAAAAGGATTAAATTGTAAAGTAAGCTATAAGTTTTGTGTTAGAAGGACTAAATTGAAAGAAATTTTAAATTAGGGTTTTGCTATGAATATTAGATAATTAAGTTGAATATGGAAGGAATTTGAATAGAAACAAAGTATGAATTGAGTTAAGAAAATAAGTAAGTTTAGTTAGAATTAAATTGAAAATAGGATATAAATTGAATAGAATTTAATTATTTATTTTAAACTAGTGTTGTAATTAATAGTGTAAATTATTTTAATTTTTGGTAGCTAATAAAGAATCCGAGACGTCAACGCAAAAGGGGAAGGAAAAGATAGTCGAGGAGTAGCTCGAGAAAATTTACGGTTTGTATTACTATAACTCAAACTATTATTTATTAAATGTTATATTTAAATTTATATGTAAGGTAAGTACATTATAGGGTAAGTATTAATATTTGAAATGAAGTATGGAAAAGTATGAGTATTGAATTACATGTGGATTGAGATTGAAAGTATATTGAATTGATTGTATATTGAAATGGAATTGAAATTGATATAGAAATAAAATTGAAAAAAAAATGTGAAAGAATACCCTATTAACTAGTCGGACTGTGTCAGATATAATTGGCATGCCATAGGATTTTGAGAAAGGATTTGGAGATGTGATTTGGAGATGCTGATGTTTATATCTTTCGGATTTATCCGAAGAGGCATTCTGTGCTATTCTGGTGTGTTTTGGATGGATTATATTATTCTGGTGTGTTTGGGAGGATTATATGATACTGGTGTGTTTTGGTTGGACATTTCTGGTGTGTTTGGATGGAATCCGTGTATCTGTCAAAGCCTGATTTATGTTAATAGGGTGACAAATGAAATGAGTAAATTGAATGAATTTGATTATTTGAATGATTGAAAATATGAGAATGAGGTATAAGTTGATTTATGAATTATTATGATATATGTGATATGATAATATGTAATTAAAACTTATGAATTGATGGAAGAACAGATTGTAAAAATGTAAAATTGTTGATGAAATGATATAATTGTTATATGATATGAAATGGAAATTAATCTTTATGATTTATAATGTTTATGATAAATACAATTTAAATTATTTGAATTATATAGTTTGAGTTATGGTAATACCACTGAGTATAAAATACTTAGCGTACGGTTGTTTCCGTGCGTAGGTTAATAGAAGTCTAGAGTCTCGGTTCAGCATCCAAACGGTCCCGGCTTCAACGTAAAATTTTTGGTGATGTTTTCTTCCTTAAATGAAAGTGGCATGTACATAGGTGTTATAATGGTTATTTTGGTATTTTATATAATTATGTTGTAAATAAAAGTATTTTGTGTTTTGATGTTTTCAAGTAGTGAAATGGTAGAAAATTGTTTATGGTATTGGTATGAATTAAAATGGTTTGAATGATTTTATGAATTAATTAGAAATGGTAATTAAGTTATCAAGTCAATATGCTAAGTATAATTTAGATATTTATAAAGAGGATATATTGAGTTTTTTTCTAAAAAAAATTACAGAAAAATTTCGGAGTACTTACTATGCGATTTGGGCCTCGAGGGTCCATTAAGGGACTTTATGATTTAATTTCAATATGTTTGTTATTTATTTATGAATTGTACATAAATTGATCGATATGTTCAATAATGTCTCGTAACCCTGTTTCGGCGACGGTTTGGGGTTAAAAGGTGTTACAGCGATAGCTTTTTCATGTATATAGAGGGATACCCTTAGAGGTCACGCCTCAGGGATTAAGTTGGGTATATTTATTTGTGTCAAAGTCTTAATTTAAAATTTTGTAATTTACTGCTAGGTTAATCAAGGTATTAAAGTTGTAAGAATTTATCACTCGTTTGATAAGAGGTTTAGTAGTGTTTTAAATTTTGAAATTTGATATTTGTCCAAGTATATAATTAAATCAGATTATAAACTTCTTAAGATATTTAAGTTGATTGTGACATTCCGTACTCGGACTTTGGCGATCGGTCAGGTATGGGATGTTACAATGGTAGCTTTTAATTTGTCATAATAGCAAATTTAACCCTCAACATTTATAAATTATTCTCAATTTAGTCTTGAATCTAAAAAATTTTAACCCTCAACATTTACATATTGTGTAATTTAGTTTTTTTTCAGAGTTTTGCTTTTCGTTGTGACATTGAGGGTTTGTTTTAAAAGAATAAGAAAATATCAAAATTATTATCTTGGACTTTTAGGTGTTTCCATTTTTGTATATTTTCAATAAAATTTAGCCAATAAATTTATTTTTTTAGCTGTTTAGATGAAATGGCACAAAAAAGAAAAGCAAAACTACGAAAAAGGCCAAATTACTTAATGCGTAAATGTTGAGTGTTAGATTTATTAGAATCAAGATTAAATTGACACAATATACAAATGTTGAGGGCTAAAGTTATTATTATGTTAATTTTAAAAGTTAACGTCGTTAGCCAATTGGTGACCAAAAAAGACAAAATTGAATAGCTGGTTGATCATTTTGTAACTTTTTATAGTTGGATGACTAAAAAAGAAATTTATTAATAGTTTGGTGACTATTAATGTAGTTTACCCTAATAATTCTAATTTGAATTGAATTTTGCAATAGATTTAAAGGTCGGTTAGACCATACATGCTATACGAGGGACTTCACTTAAATACGTTGAGAGATTAATCGACGAGCCGATATAGAGGTATGTTTAAGTTTGATTAATGCTCAATAAGATTGATTGGTTGTGTGAACTAATATAAAACTATTTTTTTCTATTTGTGCAGTCTCGATGATGTCATACTTAAAAGGAAGATTCATTTGCATATATCTTGGAGAATGCGTTTGAAGAGTATCAGTTATTTAGGGCATTGGTGCCCGTTATATGCTTTCACATCGTGGAGTACCAACAAACTGATCAAGTGACACGATAATTCGGGTTCATGCAAGAAATCCTGAGGGAGATCCAAGACCTTGGTCGTATGTAGGGTATAGATCTAAGGGGGCAACATGATAGGTTTGGCCGACTGAGCATGCACAGTGGGTAAAAATATGGAACATATGAGCTCAATGGAGCATATTTGGGGAAGTTATCCAAAATGGTAATTTCCAAGGCTCAAAGTCCTCTATGCAATTGTTTAGTGGACGATTCTATCCAACAGAGTAGTATCTGATAGTATGAGAACGGCACATACCATCAAGCCAGCGACGATCACATCAGCAACGTCGTTCCTGTGCATCCCAACCAGTCAAAACGTATGTGGAGCCACCTATGCGGCATTTCAGCGCTTCTGCCTCATCTAGGTATCATCTTGCTACATCATTGTAACACATAGGTGATGGAGCAGGTCATGCATACGTCCCTTTGTCATCGATTGTGACTCTATCGATGGAAATGACTTTGGCAAATCCAAAGTTTCACATAGCTTTTCGATCAAATTAGTCTGAGCATAACTCAGCCCCTAATCCCTTATCATTTCTCTCCATTAGGGTAGCTGAGTGTGCAGATAGATTACTTTCGATTGACAATTAAATTCAATAACGGGGGACAATTATGCATAGAACCAAGGTCAACTGCATAGTAATCCACCTCAAAATATGCATCCACCGGATTGTAAGACACATCCATCGCATCAGCGTCACTGATTATGGGGGTTTTTTTCATTATTAAAAATTTTAGTCAGTTTTAATTGTGTATACTTGCCGACTATTGAGAAAGCCAATAAGGACGCAAAACCGGTATGAATACAATTCCAAAAAAATTATAAGAGTTTAGGGTTATATATTTGCATTTAAGAACTATCCAATACATAAGTTGTATACCGCCACATAAGTGTACTCTTATTCATTTTCAAAGTAGAATTACGGTTCTTATACATTGCAACTAAGGATGATTGAAGATGAAAATGACTAATACATTATGCACAAAATACCTCAACCTTAATCAAGGGACATATTTGCAGAATAGATGCATACCATCTATTCTTGATACGACAATCTGGTAGAGTCCATGAAGCTATCAATGATATTGTAACTTGAAAATAATAGTTGATACAAAATATAAACATAAAATGATACTATACCGGTAATTATTTTTATAATTTGTGAGAATTAGATAAAATCAAGTTTAAATGTATAAAATCGAACAAAATTAAAGTTCTTACATAAAATTACACATTAAACTGAAGTTCATATGTAGTTTTGAGATTTATCTGTACAAATTTCGATAAATTATTTATTATATTGTATTGATTTTTTTTTTAACTTTTTGAGGTAGTTCAAAAAATTTTAAAAAGTTTTAAAAATGCATGCAAAAATTTTATTTTAATCATTTTTAAAACAATTTAGATTTAATATTATTGATAAAGTGATTTGTCAATTTTAATTTTTTTTAAATATTTTTCAACATTTTAGATTTAAAAATATTATATGTTTGCAAATGCGTTTGAAAATTAAGTACACGTCCATGTAAAATTTTGGAGAAAAAAAAAACTTCAAAATTGTTTGAAAATAATGAATAATGGGGGGAAAAAAAGTTACATTTCAAGATTTATAGTAAATGTGGAGAGAAAGGGAGTTATTGGGCAAATAATCAAGCCATGATTTCAAAATTCTAAAGCATTTAAAACCTTGGAGGACTAAACTTATAAATTTTGAAAAAGAAAACCCTTGAAAATTATCTTAAAAAACATGTAGAGGCAAATGTTTTAATTAATTATGCTGAAATTTCGTAATTTCAAATAAAGATAAAATAAGAGGGACCTAAGACAGGCGGAAGGCCTTACAAAAATAATAAGAAAACACGTAGGGACTTATATTGACTGTATCCATTAGGTCCAATTACAAAAGCCAAACTTTCATTCCTTTGATCATTTTCACTTCTTCTTTTCTCTATTTTTGTCGTGAGATCAAACAGATAACCTCTATGCCATAAAAATTATATATATTTTTTCGATTTCCAGCATCAAATAGTTCAAGCATTACTAGAATATAAAAAAAAAAAAATCAAATTTTACTTTTTTATAAAAATATTTGAAGAACTTCATTAGTAGATCTAAACTTGTTGCTTTCAGGAATAAAATTATTGGTGATTAGGGTCACTGGAAATCTTACCAACCACTTCTCTCTGTTTTGAAATGATTTTTATCACACATCAAAACTTCAATAAGAAAATAACTTAAAAATAGAAAAAATGTTGGTATCCGTTTTATGAAAGCATATTTCAAAGTTTTTAAATCAAATAAAACTTCTAAAATTATCTATATATTTAGCCTTTTAAGAATTATTAGGAAAACAGGAATCATTAGGAATACTTAACTTGTATATTTCATTATTTTATTTGGTGTGAATAAAATCCTGACATTTCTCTCTGATTCTTCATCTCTCCATTTGGATCTGTTAATATAATTTCCTGTGGTTCTACGGCCCTCAATAACAATTACGCACAAAAGCCTCTACTTTTTATTATGCCATCACTCAATCATCTTTTTTCTTATTTAAATATATATATATATATATATAATTACTATAATCAAAATTAATTCCTAAACTATATAAAAAAATTCACAGTTTTTTTTATAATTATAATATATATCTGAATATGATTCATATATTTTGACACTTAAAACTAAAATAGATCTAGATGATTTATATAAAGTGAGACTCAAATTTAAATTTTTCAACTCAATATCCCACTTGATTTCTTCTTTAATTTTAAAGTTTTGATGCTAAACTTATTGTTTTAAGAGTTAATAGTATTAAATTTAAGATTTATTGATTTGTATTTTTTTTTTCTTTTTTACAAAGCTTCAACTTTTTGAGTTACTGAATATCTTCGAAATAAAATTTAAGCAAAAATAAATTTGAAGAAAACTTAACACATAATTTACGATATTTAAACTTGAGGTAAAATGCACAGTGCTAGGAGCTTCAACTTTATGATTAAATAAAATCCTGGTGGGTGGTTTGGTTTTAATATTAAGGATGCAGCCATGGAATTAGTTAAAATCTGAGTTTGTTTGTACATAACAATATACACCATATAATATGCTTATAATCTGAGTTTCATGGTTATTCAGATGAAAAGCAAGTTTACGATCTCTAATCCATTCTTTAATAGCAGGATGTCAGATTAGATGAGAGGTGCAAAAATCAGAGTTAAGAAAAATGATGATCATAATCCTCCTGCCTTGATTTACAAAATAACCAATCCATTCTCTTTTTAATAACATGGCATGTAGGGAAGGGAGTGAAGATATCATATGTTTAAAAGCCGTTGGAATCTTCCAAAGCTCATCAATTCTATTACTAATACGAAAGCATGACATATAGAATAGGAGGATAAACTAGAATGAGTAGATTTCAGAAGATTTAGAGTCAGTTTAGTATTATTTTTTAAAAGTATTTTTGGGTCAAAAAGTATTTTTAAGTAGAAGTCAAACTTTTCTGTTTCTGCTTTTGACCAAAAAAGAAAACACTTTTGAAAATCTCGATAATACCTTTTTTTCCTAAAATTACTTCTGAGAAATAATCTCCCGATCACACACGCTTCTTCTGCCCCATAATTTACAAGAGATTTCTTACAATAGATCAACTTTTTATAGCTTTCGTTTTTTGTCAGTTTTGAACATTGAAAAGCTTATATAGCATATTTGACTATTTAATCCAGGCTGACACAATATTTTGGAGCATTTAAGCAAAAATATAACTCTTAAAAGCTTGACCAAAATACAAAATCGTTTAAAATGATTCTTGCCACCCTTTTTTCAATTATCAGTGTACTGTATAAATATTATAACATATTTTATCTTCAATCATATAAAATTTTCTCCCTTTTTTGAAAGTAATATTTTCTTATTTTTATGTATTATGTACTTATATTTTATAACACTTACATATGTTTATCATAATATATCCATGTTTAAGAACTTAATAAGGAACAGTATAAATTGCTAAAGTTGAAATAAGAAACAAAATTTCTGAAGAAATAAGAAAACGTAATTAAGCAAACCCTGAATTATCCATGTATTGCATAAAGAAAACGATTTTAAAATATGAAATTGCAAACTCATTTCATAATCTGTGTCCAACGAAGGAAAAGTTTAAAAAAAAAAAAAAAAACTTAAATGTCTTCTACAAATAGCATTTAAAAAACCATTCTATGAAAATAAAAAAGAAATTTCCAGAACAGAACAGTAGCCTAAGCCCCTACACTGTAGCGATTATAACTTCGAAACACTGTCGAGGCAATCAAACCCCCCATTTACCAAAAAAAAAAAAAAAAAAACAACAAAGAATTGATAATATGCTTACAAGCTAGTTCCACTTGAATCCTTGATGATGACCAAAAGGCATGCAGATAGGATTGAAACTTGATAGTATGTCTAAAACGAAAACATACTGATTGCTAAGTGAAAGTGATACAGACAGTACACGTTTTAGGGTTATGAAAATATGGCTGCAGACCAACTTTCCTGTGAGGAAAAGCTCAACCTACTGCTGCTTGTCTCGTCTTGCCTCTGAACTCTCACTGTTGTTCTTGGGCTTCCCAGGTGCAACCTTAGCAGGAGTTGAACGCTCAGACTGTGAGAAGAGGATCATGATTTGCATGAGTATGGTAACAACAGCCAACCCAACTGCTGACAATGCAAGTCCTTTCCATGATGATAAAAGTGAAGACCATTGCAGAAAATTATAAGCTCCATAAGCCACAAGACATGCCCAAGAAGCAACAACCTGATTCATAAATAAGAATATTATTATCATATGTAGTTCCAGAACCAAAAACCAAGAGAAATACCACAGCAGCAGATTGGTTAATTTTGCATCAACAATCTCACCAGAAGAGATTTAATAGGCCGACCGATATCCTGCAATGGTTGGTCACTGAAAGTGTCCTCAGCTATATGCTTGTCCAACAACTTGTCCTACATTAGAAATCAAATAGAAACAAAACCATTAGTAGGAAATTTATGCATGCACAAGAACAAACCTTGTTAAACATTAAGCCAAGAAATAAATAAAAGACAAAGATACACAACTGTTTCAAGGTTAATCCTTCTTTTCATTTTCAATCATAAGATCATCTGACATGCAAGCCAGAACACCTAGTGTAGCACCATCCTACAGCACTAGATGAATAATACTCACTTTCTCCACAAAAAGATCTTTACACCATTGTGCAACAGTCTCATCCGTTTCAGGAAGTTCCTTCATAAGACGCCGCTTGACATGCACATGCACCTGCAAGCAACCGTTTATTTTCATCAATAGAATGAACCTAATAGAACAATGAGTCATTAAGTTATCAACCAAGACAGATGAGATTAATGGCATATAAAGGTTTAATCATCACAACTTCAAAATGACATGTTCCAACCATGGGAAAAGAAAAGGGAAAAACAAATACTTTTTAAGAATGAACCTAAGACTATATCCTCAGTTGCTACACATAAACCTAGCAACTTCTGGAGTCAAAAGACACAAACTTTTGGTTTTCACTCCATGGATTCTGAAGATCAGACAAAAGACAAATTATGAAGCCGTTGAGCAAATTCTCCTAGGACATATCAATATGAAACAAAGCGAAAGCAATTTTCACATTCATATTGACACATAATCATGCAAAGATGATTAACTTGCTTCACACAGTTAACTTGAAATCCGACTTACCACAGAAGATTGTCCCTTGAAAAGTCTAAGCATTGTAGGTGAAGGTGAGCTTTTAGGAATAGCCACTGTCATATCATAAATGGCTGGAACAAATGAACGCATATGACTTACGGCTGAAACAAAACCCTGAAGCAACAGAGATAATGTTTTTATTTTCCATATAGAATTACAGTTAGTAAGGCAGGTGAGATGAGTGGTCATGACTCATGAGCAAAAAAATAAACTTCGGCATTACATGTGAGAATAGTAACACATAGTCTAACATGATTGACTCTCAAGTATAAGACTGAGTAATATGTGAAAGTGCACAGATTTTTCATGGTTCAGGCTGGCTAGCATTGAATAAGTGTGCCGAAACAGCAAAAAACTTGCATTGGAAGATACCGTTGGCATAGGGTTCCAACACAATCTACCTAGCTTAAACAGAATACTATTAGGTGATAGAAATATTGCAACTCTTGCACAAAAAGAAAGCTACAAACTTGAATAACAAAATCTAAATTCAGAGACCTACATATCCCTAAAAAAGGCGACTAGAAAAAAAGGTAAGAAGGAATTCAAGAAAACAGACGCAGCAAGAATCAGACCTTTGTACGAGGAATAAAAAATTTCTAGGAATAGGCAATCCTTGAGAGGTTGCATATTCTTAAGCTAAGAAGGAATTCAAGAAAACAGGAGCAGCAATAATCTAACCTTAGTTCGAGGAATTAAAACATTTCTAGGTACAGGCAATCCTTGTGAGGTTGCATATTCTTGAGCTGCAAGAAGCTTTGCTTGTGTAAACCGAGTTCCTTCTACAAAAAGTGCCAACCAAAATGGCCGTGGGAAGTCCTTTAAACGTTGAAGACCTGCCTGCAAATACAATTTCCACAAGATTTGAAATTGAGAACAGTATGGGTAGATTAAAAACAAGCAAGCACAAATACACAAGTAATAAAGCAAAAGTTATGGTCATGTATATGTGTATAAATATGTGATTGTGACACGTGCACCCAAAACTGAAAGCAAACTTTTACCTTTAATGTGTTTTCATCCTTGGCCCAGCTTCGTTCCAAAAACAGATACTCAGAAAACCACATTGACCAACCTATGACCTGCACATATCAATCATGAGTTTATTCTTCATAAGTACACAAAAACATAACCCAATTTGCTTCTCTATTAAAAAATGTTAAAAGATAAAAATTGACAATCACAAGTATGCAATAAAAACACAACATAGTGGGTTGCCCAAAGGGTAAAGACAAAAAAACTAGACTTCAATTACCATACTGCAAACCCTACTCCAAATTTAAAAGTAGAAGCTATTCTAACACAAGATAGAACTGATGAGGTTTGACCAAAATTTTCTTTTTACATTCAGAAAATAATAGCATTTATGTTTGCTTGCTGCAGATTAATATAATTACTGCCTTATCACACCTCACACATGAACAAGCATGAACTTGTGCACCGGAGGTCTGCAGCATATGCAAATGAGTTGAAAATAACATTTACACGGTAAGGCCTCAAAGACCAAGCTTAAATATCAGCTGAAACAAAAAGAATTTGTCATGAATTCAAATCTTAAACTTCAAAAGTATAACACCAACACATACCGGCAGGAATTTTGATGATTTCTTCATTACAGCTAATGTACTGCCAAGACAACCTGACCTCTGCAAAAGAAAATTCAATTGTATCTTAGCCATACAGCATTTTAAGAGACAAAGAACATGACGTTAGAACCCAAAATAGCAAATTTCCAACCAGTGCAAAGGAAAAAAACAATTTAATGTGTATCTCAGATAAACAGTATGCAAAATATTCTGAATTGGAATACAACAATTACAGACCTGTGCTAAAACCCATCCAACTAACCAATCAATATCACTTCTGTGATTGCATATGACAAGGGCATGTTCCTTACCTGAAAATTTTTAAAATATTAGATGATAAATACACCACTACAAGAAAAGTTCAAAATCCAACAATGCCAATTCTCCACTTAGCTTGAATATTGAGAATAAGTTTCCTAGAAAAAAAAAAAGACTGACATACCCATTAAATTGAAGCTTTCATGATCTGCGAACACTTCAATCTGCAAATAAAATGTCTCAAAGATCAAAAGCTTATTTTTAGGAGATCACTTATAACATCCATGATACCAATATTTGGACATTTATAGAAGTTGGCTCGCTAACAGCCCATAATTAACACCTCAACCAATGTCCAGAAACACCTATCACTCCTTAGAGAAGACAAAAGTTACAAAACTTCACAATAATAGTTCAACTCATATTAGCATAATTATCTAGACGAACTGAAACTGCCCAATCTTCAAGCCTATAGACATCAAAGATACTAGTCGGCCATAAGACTTCAACCAACTAAAGTCTAACAGTAAATAGAATTATCAGTCACCGGAGGCATGAACATCTGAACACTGCACAAAAATCTCATTTTCTAGCACCTTTGTCTAAGTAACATCCTATTTCAAGTTGAAATGGCAAACTCTTTAGTCATACTTATTGAACATTCAGAGTCCAAGGATGCAGCGAAAACCTTAGCGGCTTCTATGTGTTAGTGCTTACCAATAAGATCATTTTTTTAGACAAGCTTCTTACTAGTATAGTTGGAAATGGAAGCACAAAGCATTTAGGCATTTGATTATCATAAACTGCTATATCAGAAATGCTTTCAGCATCTATAACATCTCAGAAAGGATTTCAGAATTAGACTATACTAGCTTCAAAAATGCCAAAAAATGCAATATCCAGTTCATTAAAATGAATGATTTAAATAACGAAATAAAGGAGCTCATTAGCACCTTAACGCCTGCCCACCAATCAACCAGCCAAACCAGCTGCAGCCACAACAACTCTGCCAATACCCTATTGATCTTTCTATATGTGTTCTTGGACAGTGGTCGAATAAGAACAAAGCATACTGCCTGAAAGAAGAAAAATCACATTGCGTAACATTAAAAATGGTCATTGACAAAGAGATGAAAAGAAAGGAAGGAAGAAGGATTTACACATCGGCCAACTAATAAAATTGAACCAACTTTGTCTAACAAAGTGGATTATGGTTTCTTAAAAAAAAGAACCAACAAAAAAATGAACTTTTTTTTCTCATTTTTAGCATTAAATGGTATCGTGAGAAAAGGTAAGTACGCATGGTAAAAAAAAAAAATTAAAAAGCCGAAGGTTTCATCAAGCTGAAAACTAAAGATTCTGATTTAATTTTCGTTTTAGTAAATTTTATTAGCTAAGAAGTAAAGTAGATTCAAAATCCAGATTACTAGATTACATGCAAGCTCATTAATAATCTCAAGAAATATCGAATAAAAAAGAAACACAGAAAACCATTTACTGCCATTTTCTTTAATGCAACCACAGCTAATATGAAAAGAAAAAAAAATTAGAAAAATCCACTCAATCAAATCAAAATATGAGGCAGATTCCCTAAGAAGTTAGAACAAAAGCAAATATACCAAATTAAAAAAAAAAAACCCTAATAAGAACCTGAATGAGATTCACAGCGAGGCCGGAGATGAAGAAAAGAAGGCCCAATGGGACGATAACAGCTGCCGCTGCAATCGCCATGGACAGAACAGCCAAAGGAGCGACCGAGATTCGCAGAAAAGGGAGGGTTAGCAGTGAAATTTTAGATTTAATTTACAAATAAAAGAGAGGATTATGGTAAATATTACCCCTTTTTTATATTGTGAGAACAGATTCCACAATACTGTTTTATGTATTTAAATATAGAAAATTAAAAAATGGAGTAATAACAATATTTGTGAAAGTGTGTGAAGAGATAGAATAATAGAAAATGACGTACTGAAATGAAGATAGAAAAATGCTTTAAAGGCGTTGTTCCCGTTTCATGGAAAAAATTAATTTGGGAAGTTGGGAGACCTTTGCAATCATTTGTTTTCCACATTTCTTATATATTAGGAATTTGAGATTTTGATTTTTTTTTATACTCTTAATTAAGAAAAAGAAAACAAAAAGGAGGCCAATAATGTAAATTTAATTTATTATTATATATTTTTGTTTAATGATTGTAACATTATTTAAAGGCATATCGAGTTGGGTTATTTTAATTCGGATTTTAACTCAACTGAAATTAAGTTTTTAACCAGATTTTAAATTAGTTAAGCAATTATCAAAAACAGTTATAAAATAATAAATATTATCAGGGGATATTTTTGTGACATCCAGAAACATAGTTTGATAGGATTCGAATTCAAAACGTCCTAATTTTCAATAACGTTAATATTTCAATTAAGGTCATTTAATCTTTAAATCAATTTTTAATAAAAGAAATATATTTGATACAATGTTAATAGGGTTTTTGTAACAGTCTAATTTTTAGTGGTGTCGAAACAGTGATTCGAGATCACTAAATCCTACAAATGAATAGGAAATATTATTAATTTAATGAGTATAAGTTAAATGTGAAGTTAGGAAAATTTTTGAAATAGTGAATAGTGTACTAAAAATAAATATTAAAATAATTAGAATAAAAAACGAGGTGTCGAGACCTCGGGAATTTTAAATCGAGCCATAAATATTTTTATAAATATTTATGGAGTTTTAATAAGTTAGTATTAAAGTTTCGTCAAGAAATTTTAAAGTACTGATAGTTAATTGAACAAAAAGGACTAAATTGTATCAAATGTAAAATTGTAGAAAATGATTAAATAGTTTAAATGATAAAAGAAAGAGGGTTTAAAAGGCAAGGTCTATTTGGGCTGGACGGCAAGGGCATGAAATCAGCAAAAAAATAAGGAGAATTAAGGGAAAAATTAGAAAATTACAAAATTTACTTAATAAAGCTAGGACTAAAGTGGAATTATCTAGATTTCTCTTTATTTTTCTGCATTCTCATCAGAAAAAATGCCATGGAAGAGTTCCCTTAAGCTGGTTTTTCATATTTTTACTGCAAGTAAGTTCAATTCTTGATTATTTCTTAAAATTTTTGTGTTTTTGTGACTTTTACAACTAGGTCCACTTGTTGAATTCATTAGTTTTTGATTCTATGAAAGAAATTGAAAGTTTCTATGAATATGTGCTGGAAGTATATGATGATTTGGCATGGAATTAGAACTTTAAATTGTTTATATGCTGATTTTATTGAAAGAATTGAATAGAAAATGAATGTTTGGGACCTAATTGTAAAAGAGTTTGAAGTTAGAGTTTTATGTGAAAATTATGAATTTAAATATTTATGAAATAACTTATAATGTCTAGGAAAAGTATTAATTGAGAAAATTAGCTTGATTGAGGGGTTAATTGAGCAATGACTGAATTGTATGAATTGTGAAATTTGGGGCAAAATGAAAATCAACATTTTACACTAAAACAGTTTTGGACAGCAGCAATAGTCTAACTTTGAAAAATCACCAAAAATTTCAAAAATCAAATTAGAGGATGAATAAAATATGAAATTAAATCTTATTGAGTCTAGTTTATTATAGAAGAAACGGTGTAAGTAATGAAATTGTAAATCATGAGATATAATAAGTTTTGTGAGACAATGTCACACTACAGGAAAAAAGGGCTTTAGCGGCGTTTTGCAACAGAGCAATAGCGGCGCTTTTGGCAAAACGCCGCTAAAAACCAGAGCAATAGCGGCGCTTTTGGCAAAACGCAGCTAAAAACCAGAGCAATAGCGGCGCTTTTGGCAAAACGCCGCTAAAAACCAGAGCAATAGCGGCGCTTTTGGCAAAACGCCGCTAAAAACCAGAGCATTAGCGGCGCTTTTGGCAAAACGCCGCTAAAAACCAGAGCATTAGTGGCGCTTTTGGAAAAACGCCGCTAAAAACCATATAACTTTTAAACCCAAAAAAAATCATAAACACTAATCTATAACCCCTAAAACAATAATTATTAAAATTTATGGTAATATAATATATTAAATATTTTCTTATATAATCGTAAAAGAGATAGTATTGAATTTAAAATATCGAATTAATTTTGAATTTAAAATATCGAATTAATTATCATTATAGTTTAAGGTTTATGGTTTAAGATATATGGTTTAGGGTTTAAGGTTTATGAGTTAACTATGGTTTAAGACATATAGTTTAGGGTTTAAGGTTTAGAAGTTAACTAGTATTTGAAGGTTTATGATGAATTATGGGTTTAGGGGTTACGGTTGGAGTTTAAGGTGTAAGGGGTTGGGATTAAGGGTTTAAGGGTTAGTGTTTATGAGATAGGGGTTAAGAGGTTTAGGGTTTAGATTAATTAGTATTTTTTTAATTTATATATTAAACGATTTCTTATATAATTGTAAAAGAGATAATATTAATTTGAATATATTAAACTTATGATTATAGTTTAAATTATTTAAGAGATAATACTACAATTTCAAAATTTCAAAATTACAATGACTAAAAAAAAAACAAAATTAAAGTAAAATAACTAAATCCACAACTTACATATAATTCAATGACTAATAGAAAAATAATAATAATTAAAAATATTTAACTTGTTTATATTTAAAAAATTAATAAGTATCAAATGAAAATAAAATGTATATATTTATAAAAAAAATTAAAACAATATCATTAGGTTTAAGTAAATTTACGTTAAGTATTTGTAAATATGATGTGTTTTAAATAAAATTTAATTAGAGATTTAAGGGGTTAGTGGCGTTTTTTCAAAAAACGCCACAAAAAAATAAAATAATTTCACGTCATTTTAATTGAAGATTTAGGGGATTAGTGGCGTTTTAAAAAAAAAGCCACAAAAAAACATAATTGTTTAGCCATTCAACCCAACCCAAAACAGATTTCCTCAATTCTCTAATTTCTCCTAATCCCTAAATTTCCCCCAAAAGAATCAGCAGACACGGTGAAGACTCATTGTTTTCCTGTCATTTTTTTTTAGCTTTGGTTATCCACCGGCCAAAAAAACATACGCTATAGAAGGGAGAGAGTTTTCGTGAGAGAGAAACCCTAAGTTTTCTCAAGGCGTTTACAGTTTTGTGATTTTGAACTCTCCATTTTGAACCCTTCTCTCTTGTATATATGTTCCAGATATTCTTTCTCAACATAAGTTATTAGTTTACATTACGGTCTCTCTTATTCATTTTATTCTCTCCATTCTTTCTTCCTCTTTATGTGTTTTTACTTTTAATGTTATAACCAGAAAGTAGAGTAGCAAATACCTAATCAGTTCTTTTTTTGGTCGGTAAAGACATTGGATTGACAGAACGAAGCTTGGCTGCGGTGAAGGTGGTTGTGGGGCTTGTACTATGATTTATTTCTTATTGCGATAGAAAGACAAAGAAATGCATGTGAGTCTTTCTATCCGCCTTCTTTCTTCCAAATTTTTATGATGATGTAACTAAATGATTTCCTCCATTTCTCGTAATCTATATAAGATAAATGCTTTGAAAACTTATTTCGTGCATTATGTCACAATGCACTCGCTTGGCTTCTCTTTATTCTCAGAGAAGGAATGCATGTTATTACAAGTGGAGGAGTTGGGAACCACAAAACGTGGCTTGCACCCCATACAAGTAATATATGTTCTTTCTTCTATTGGCCTCGCTCTTAATGGTGCTTCCTTTTAATTCTATTTATAGAAATTGGCTTAAATCTTGTGTGGAACTCTATTTTATTTGTATGGCATATAGATTATGGTTGAAGAGTCAAGGGTATTTTTTGATTGCTTGTGGTATATGTGAGAGAATATCTTGTATTCTTCTCATTGTTTTGGGTACACTATACAATTCTTCATCAAGTTTAACTTTTCTTTTGTAATCAAGATTCTTGATTGCATAACATGAGCGTATGTAAAACTTCCATGTTCCTAATTCATCTAGTGTCTAATTAGATGTAATATATGGCAATGATGCTTCTAAATTCTGTTTTTCCTAAAACTTAGCTCGATGAAAATATTGTTAATGTCATGGGAAAGATAAGAGGAATTAAAGTATGTCCGGTTCAAATTATTGGAACTTAAGAGATGTGCTTTAAAAACCAACTAGAATCCTTAAAGGAAAGAATGTTCAGCTATTTCATTGTGACTTTCATGGATTTCTGCAGGAATCATTGGCACGCTCTCACGGCTCCCAATGTGGATTTTGCACCTGGATTTATCATGTCATTGTATGCATTATTGCGGTCTAGTGAAACACCTCCTACTCAAGAGCAAATTGAAGAATCTCTTCTTTGAAACTTATGTCGTTGTAATCGTTACTGAGATCGATTGTTGATGCATTTCAGTTTTTTCCAAAACCAATAATGCATTATATGCTGATATATCTTCACTTAGCCTTCGGGAAGGTGAGTTTATTTGCCCTTCAACAGTAAGCCATGTTCATGTGGGTCAAAAGTCAGACATGATATAGGCACCAATGAACAACCTACTTGTAGTACTAGATATAAACCTATCTCTTACAGTGAGGTAGATGGAAGCGCATATACAGACAAGGAATTTATTTTTCCTCCTGAGCTGTTACGAAGGAAATTAACTCCTTTAAATTTGAGTGGACTGGGAGGGCTTAAATGGTACCGTCCCTTAACGGTGAAAGATGTGCTTGAGTTGAAGGAGGAATACCCGAATGCTAAATTGCCATTGTCAAAGAATTTAAACATGCACATAGAAGGGATGATGATATTACCATTGTGAATGTTGGAATGTGTGTCTGTCTGCAGGAGAAAAGTGAAGAATGGGTTATTTCAGATTATGTGCAATTAAAACAGTATGTGAAGGTTCTATTTTTGCATTTACACTATTGTACCTACTGTTTCCTTAAAGATAGGGCTTTTGTGCCTTATCACTCTTCTAGGAAATGTCTCATGGTCTTTTCATAAAAATGTAGCCTTTCTTTTAAATACTTATGCTTTGGAATTTATTCTCACATATGCTCATTTTTATAAATTGGAAAATAATTTCAAACCGTTGGTATTTAAAATAAAGGCTATATTTTTATAAAAGTGACAAGTCTCTTTTTATTAGAATTTCTGAAATAATACAATGAGATGGATTCACATTTTTCTTCCAGGAATAGACACGAACATAATATTACTGTTTCATTTGTTCCCTCTTCTGCGAACCCCCCTACCCAATGAACTCAAGAACTCAAGCGGGCAACTTGGCCTTGGAAAAAGTAATAGCTAAATGAGCTCATTTTTATTTGAATGCTTATAATATTTAAGTTAAATTATTAAGTTGCCTATTTGTCAATGCTTTGTTTTCTTATTATTAGCTTTATTGTGTAATCAATCGTGATATTCTCACTTGTTTGGGATGAATGGCTTATTGTGCATATAGAGGCTGCAAAGCAGCTTCATAAGCCAACCAAAGTGGAATGCTTGAGCGGGCTTACAATTAAATTGGTCGCTTTGGGTTGAGAGCACACATTCTTTCATTCTCGTATGAAACTGGAAATGCTTCACAAGATATAGATTCTATTTTCTTGCAGTACTATTTTGGATATGCTTTTGATATGTATGCTTGGATGTAATGTTTGTATTTCCTTTTCTATGTACTTCACCAGATGGAGGTGAGGCTTTAAGTTGGGGAGCCGTTGCATCTGAAAGACTTGGTCATGGCCTTGAGTCGAGCATTTTTGGTTTTTAACAAGCAACAAAGTTACATTTTATGTTTACTTAATTATTGGTCGATATAAGAGAGCCTTGACTTTATCCTTTCCTTCTCTTTTCTTTTGGTAATGCTTGAGGCAGGATTATTATTTCATAAGAGAAATAAATATTAATACCTATTGGATTATGCACAAGCACTGTGCTGTGTGCCCCAAAAATCCAGTGTGAAAGTACATCATTGTGTCATAGCTCAGCAGGGGGTAGGATTTAATGACTATTTACAAGGATTAGATTTTGTCGGTTCGAGTGTTATTTTGTCCCCGTTGATTGAGACTGAATCAAGTGTAATGTTTTTCCTTAGCTTAACAATTTTAATGCATTGTTATTAACCTATACCAGCATTTTCATCATAATTGAAGTTGATTTTGACCTTGTTTGCTTATTGTTTTTAACACTATCCAATTACTTTAACATCATTCCAAAATCCTGCCAGTCTAAAAGACTTGGATTCCTGTTTCCTGCTCCATGCTTCCATCTTAAGCAGATACCTGTTGTTGACTAGTTTTCATATCAACTAATTGTTTAATTGGAAAATGACATAAACTTTGAAATTTCTTCCTAAAACATGCTTGATATATGTAACTCCAACATCAATGCTTATTCATATGAGTGAACTTTTTTCTATTGCTATTTTAGCATCATTGGTAAGCTTTTTCTAAAAATTAATCATAATCGTGATATATGCTTAAGTCTCATACTCGTTGGTTTCTGAAGGACATTATCATCTTATGTTCCAAAGAGTGTTATCACTAGAGGTGACATCCATCCTTTATTCTCTGTGTTCACTTTTTGTGCTCTATATGAAAATGAATTTTAGAATTAAATCCAAGTTAATGTTGTTCTTGTGACTCCAAATGAAACCTTTGTTACTTCTTATTTAAGGTAGGAAAATTACAAGAAAAGAGAAAACTTTGCTACTTCTCAACTCTTGAATTTTTTTAGTATCCTTTTATGCTATAGTTGTAACTTTATTGTGGGGATCTTGTGCTGCAAAGATCCTGTTTTATTTCGCTTTTAAGAATGATGAAATTGATAATTTGTCTTGGCGGATATCAAGAAGAATGATGCGATTGGTCAACACCACTCTGCAACTACTAGAGGGTCGGTTCATAGTTTTTGGCTTAAAATTGATACTACATATCCAATTGTTGTATAAGGATGCTCGTTTGATGTCGGGAATAGATCTAGCTCGAATCATTACTGCTTTTCAACGAGGATAAAATATTTTACCTGCTTTTCTTGTTTTATTTCTCAAAATATTGTTGAATTATCATTTTCCAGTTGAGGCCCAAATAAGCGCTTCACTTATTTTATTCATTTACATTTCTACTTTAATCTTACACCAAGATCAAGATCAAAGTACTTCACTAAGTTATATATGTAGGCATTGCAATGAGAGGTGATGATGATTTGGCATTATATTCTCAGCAGGATGAATTTTGTTTTAGAAATTGTAATACTTTGTGTGTCTCTGTGTGTGTGTGTTTTTTTATGTATTAAATTACATATTGAATCAATGTTTATGTATTAAATTTAAATTCATTAATTTTTATATTTAGTTTTGAAGTTTAAATTTTAATGGAAAATTTAATTTAATTAATATTTTTTATTTATGCTTAAAAATATATAGTTTAAAGTTCAAATTTCAAAAATTAAACATAATATAATATTTAACATAAAAATAAATATTATTTAATTAAAATAAAATATTTTTTTAAAGTTCATGATTTCTAGTGGCGTTTATGAGAAAAGCGCCGCTAAAGGTCATGATTTTTAGCGGCGTTTTTTAGAGAAGCGCCGCTAAAGGTCATGGTCTTTAGCGGCGTTTTTGGAAAAGTGCCGCTAAAGGTCATGATCTTTAGTGGCGTTTTTGTAGAAGCGCGCGCTAAAAGGTCATGGTCTTTAGCGGCGCTTTTTCCAAAAACGCCGCTAAAAGTCATGGTTTTTAGCGGCGTTTGTAAAAAAAGCGCCGCTAAAAGTCATGATCTTTAGCGGCGTTTTTTTTAAATAAACGCCACAAATTCTTGCGGCACCTGCTATAGAGGCGTTTTTTGCGGCGCTTGTGAAAACGCCGCTAATAGTTATAGCGGCGCTTAAAAACGCTGCTAAAGGCAAAAAAACGCCGCTAAAAGTCCATTTCTCCAGTAGTGTCGAAATGATTTGGGTTCCCTGCTTGACGACTTTAGAAAATCATCAAAAATTAGAGAAAAATAATTATAGGCTTAAATTTATATGTTTAGAATCCTGAATGAGTATATTTTCAAGAAAAACAAACTAGAATATCATTCGAATCTTGCACGAGGAGATAATTAATTTTTAGTGAAGAAGGGTCGGAGCTGTCAGACAGCAAAACAGGGGTGACTTTAAAGAATAAACTATACTTATTGGTTAAACCAAAAATTTTAAAAATTTTATGGTAAGAAGATATGTGAGTCTAGTTTCAGGAAAAATTAGCGGATCTTAATTTGGAGTTCTGTAGCTCAAGATAAAAATAATTTAGTGACTATGACACCGATGTATAGCTTGAATATTCATATAAGTAAATAGTGAAAATTATGGATAATTTTACTTACAAATGTGTTATTTATACTAAGGATGTGGATGGGGAGGAGGAGGAGGAAAAATAAATATACATATGAATGACTTGTGTATAAATTGATCACATGCCCGATTATAATCGATAAATGTTGAATTAGAAATGATATAATGTTTTATTTGAAATATTTATTATGAAATTATGATTATCGTTATAATACAAAAATTGAACTTGTGAGTTTGTATAACTAAATTTTAGTGACCATTTGTTAATTTTATGAATTTCATGATGTGTTATTTCATATGTCTTGATGATAATATCGTGAATAATGTAAAAGCATGAAAATTGAATAAATGATCAAATTGAGCACTTCAGTTCAGTGACAAGATGAATTGACGGAAAAGACAATGGTTGGTCCATGGTAAAGTGTGAAACGTAGATATGGTATCATCCATACCGAGTTGTGAAATGTAGGTATGGTATCATCCATACCGAGTTGTGAAACGTAGGTATGGTATTATCCATACTGAGTTAAGAAATATAGGTATGGCATTTCCCATACCGAGTTGTGAAATGTAGGTATGGTATCTTAATAAGGAAAACCATACTAAGTTGTGAATCGTGGCACTGAGTAACGACGTACTTAATTTCGTAAAACGCATCCTAATTTGATAATAAGCAATCTGATCAGTGAGAAGTTGTAGCTCCAGCTACTTGATCAGTGAGAAGTGGTAGCTTCGGCTACCTGATCAGTTAATAGTAGTAGCTTCGGCTACAAATGACAATCGATTTCCGTGTAAGACCATATCTGCGATATGGCATCGGTGTGATATGTGTTTAAGATGTAAGACCATAGCTGAGTTATGACATTTTAGTGAAAAGACCATAGTTATGCTACGACATCAGTGATTATCAGTGAAATTCAGTGTATATCGGTGCAGACCAATGAACGTAAGACGTTCTCCAATTTGACAAAGTTTTGGTAATTATTATTTGAATTTATATGGCAGATTTTAGTAAACGTTGAAATTTTATATGATTTCATCATTCAGAGATTGTGTTTGACAGGTTATGTTAGTAAATTATGAGTATGTGGATCAAAGTGACATAATTTAAATAGCTAATGAGGTTGAGCTCATTCACATGAATTTGTCATTTGAAATTGTGATTGATAAAAAGAAACAGTGAATTGCATGCTTATGAATGGTTACACATACTTATCTGTAAAACAATAAAAATGACGGTTATTGATACATGGAGACATGAGACATTGATATATGAATATGGAATATGTTTGACAAATGTGTTCATTTATAATTATGGAATTATGTACCTCATGTGTGCTACTTGCATAAGGATGATATTTCAAATACTTTGGTAAGTAAAGCTTAAATATGAAATAGTATGAAATCGAGACAAGTTGTTATGAAAATATATTTAAATTATCTATAAGTGTTTCGTACTCCTCAGTAATGCCTCGTACTCTATTTCGGCGACAGATACGGGTAGGGAGTGTTACAGTTTTTTAACTCCACAAGTAGGACAGGGGGTTGACAAGTATCTTATAAGCTATAGTAAATTATTTAAAAATATATATATTTAAAAAAAAAAAGACACATGTCAATTTTTTAATATTGCTTGTTAAATAAAAAAATACACTAACAGCGTACCAAATACTCACCCTTTAATAAATATAACTGTTACATATATTTTTCAACCACATAGTATTTTATTAAACACTTGACTGAGTTGGTGCACAGTGAGTTGATATTACGAGTCAACTCTGCACCAAATCAATTGGTTAAATACAAAATAGTTTTACTTTACAAAGCAAATTGTATTTTTAGGTTGTTTTTGTCATTTTATATTTTTTATATGGTAAATATACATACATAATAATATTTGAACTTGTGTAACTTTTAACATCTATACTTTACCATTCAAACAAAATCTCATTTGTTAAAAGGGCAAATGCTAAGATTGAGATACACTGAAAACTTTTGGCATAATGATTTATTTGACCTCTAGATTGCAAGCTCGAAATTATTCCCTAACTTGAATCCCTAACTTTTCTCCTCATTCTAGTCCGTAGCTCACGCAATTGAATGGTACGGTTGAAAGCCAACTCCGTGGGCTGAGCCCCTATAAAAATGACCCCGATTTCTGCATTGAAAATTTTACCGTCGTAGTAAATGATGGATTTCACTCGTCAACTCATTTGAATTTAAAACGAATTAGATCATTAGAACAAAAAAATCTTTAAATGGTTATACAAAGAAATGCAAACGACACTCGCAGTGCAACTCTTCAATATTTGATATGAATTTGCTTTGTGTCTAAGTTCTGAATACTTTGACCCTTTAATAGCAAAATAGAACAAGGAGAGAAGGAAGGAATGCTTCAAAATGCGCTCCAGAAGACGCTCTTTCATCGAATAATAATAATGAAATGTTCTTCTGTACTCAAAAAAGCGTTTCAAAGATCAACTAATTTCATTAGACGCGTGCTTAAAAAGGTATCCAATGCTTCAAAATACGCTTCAACTCTTACTCGGGATTTCTGAGGTCAAGGCACTTTTAGTGCTTCAAATCTTTCCACTAAAAGTCTACCAAAAGTGCCCTAACCCCGTGAATCCCAAGTAAGATCTGAAGCACGTTTTTTAGATATTCGATGAAAACGCCTCTCATGCGACGTGTTTTTAACCACGAATCAACCACAAGGTTTTTTTCGTTTGCAATCTCACCCCTCCCTCACGTCTATAAAAGGGGGGCTCTCCCTCCATACTCCATTTGTAAACCCATCATTTACAATATTTCTCTCTCAATTTTCTTCCCTGCTTCAGTGTTAAAAAATTTCGTCGCTAATAAAATTTTAGATTTGAAGTATTCTTGAGTCGTCGATGATGCGATATCTCTCTAAGATCTACACATTTCATAAATCCTGCCGAGATTAGACCATTACCTCGAAAACCTATCTTGTGGAAGTCAGGTTCCGGGGTGATTTTACTTTATACGGTCACGGGTGAAAGTCTACGTAAAGGCCTCAATTGACGACCATTATAAGTTCATAGATCAAAGTATAATAGGGGAGCTAGTTGATGGTCGTTATGTAGGCACGAGCTCAAACTTTTTGAGTACCTGAAGATATTGCCTTATAAATACCATACAGAAGTTTAAGGACATAATCATAGGGAAAAACTATAGGGCTTCCCACTATAATCGGCGTAATTTTTTTCTCCGTTTTCACGCAGTCAATATCTTTAACCTTTCTTCTTATCCGAAGGTCAACATCGTCGTAGATCCAGGAGGACTTTCAGGCGAGTAGCGCCTATTGTAGTGTAGTAAGGTGATGCTTATTTCAGGGTGACAACGATTGCCATTATTAAACCACTCATTAATAACTACAATCGCTGTCACACCAATTCAAATTTAACCTCTACTGTGCCGGAACATCCGCTCTTCACCTAAGAGCCCTTTTGTGTCCACCTCGGTGTCAGCCTACGGATAAGAATGAAAGGTTAAAGATATCGGCTGCTTGGAAATAGAGAAAAAAAATTATGTTGATTACACCGGAAAGCCGTTTGTTTTTCCCTATGATTATGACCTTAATCTTATGTATGGTATATATAAGGCATCATTTACGAGTATCAAAAAATCTTGAACCCTGACTGCATAATGACCGTCAACTGGCCCCCAGTTATACTTGAACTCGTGACCGCATCACGACAGTTGACTAGGACCTCCACTTCAACTTCAACCCATGGTTGTATCAAGCATTGTCACCCTGAAACCTAACTTCCATAGGATGGATTTATGAGGTAATGGTCCTATCCCAACATGACATATGAAATGTATGTATTCTGAGACACGTTATCGCATCCCCTACCCCTCAAATCTACCAATAAACTTTCACGATTTCACTCCTAAAACCTTAAACCTAAAAAAACCTTAACCTTAACCCTAAGCTTAACAAAAAGTCGAGATTGGAAGCGTTTTCACATTCTCTTTTCAAAATCAATCTATTTCCCTAAATTATAAAAAACTACTTAGACTAATTTAGCCCAACTTTCGAACCTTGATGAGGTTAGTGTGTAAAAACAACCTAACTAACAAATTAATATTTAAGGTTAGGTATTCATTTTTAAAGACTAATCTTGTTACTAGTTAATGTAAGAAACTCAACACCACATCCTTTCTGCTGCTATAAATTGATGAATTTTATAACTCCAAAACTTCACGATCAAATGTTTAATTTCGATTGTAAATTGTCTATTTTTAATATATTTGATGTAATTATATTTTTTAAATATAAAAAATAATCTAAAAAATAATATAAGTGGGCAGGTGAGTTTAAATTTAACATTTTTAATTTAAGTTAGACTTGGATAGAATTTTAAAACTATTTTTCGGATCAAATCAAGTCTAAACCTAAAAAACGAGCTTGAACCTGACCTAGTCCATAATAAAGATAGCATAAATTGGATAATGATTATTTATACAACAATTTATTCAATTTAAAAATAAAAATAAAATCAATAACCACATCATAGGCTTAATCATTCTAACAAGTTTCTCTTCAACATCGACAACGGCAATGCCGTGAAGGAACTGAACAATTTGTTGGCAACTTGGGCATATAAAAGTGAATATATTTAATAATTGGGATAACTTAGATTAAAATATCCTAAATTATAAACACAAATAATATTATTATATATTTATTTATATATACGATATCTTCTTTAATTTAATTTTACTTTAACCAATCTGTTTAAAAATAAGTAATCTAAAAAACAAAGCAAACATGTTGAAAGTTGAAACTATATGCAGGTAAAAACATATAAAAAAAATGAAATTTGGAAATCCAGAAATCAAAATAAAAAATTTTAAAAAATCATAAGCCAACAACTAAAAAATTGAAAAACTGAAATCAATAATTAGAAATTAAAAAATCTAAAGCAACCATTAGCATAAAATTGAAAATAAAGAAATTACAATCACCATTTGCGGTGTTATCCAACTTCGTATTTGATTACAAATTTAAAATAGAAATAGAAAAATTAACAGAATTAAAAAAATTACTACAATAAAAGATAATTAAAATTTAAAAAGTAAAAATGATATAAAGTAAGAAAATATCTTTTTTTAAATTAATTAAAATTAAATTAGAAGGTATTAAATAGACATGTTTAATGCCAAAAACTAAAAACTTTAAGAAATAATTTATGTAAGTTTATAATTTTCTTTTCTTTTTTTACATAAATCTATAGTTATAAACCATGTGTTAATATACATACAGTATAATGTATTAAATATGTAGTGTTAATCATATCACATTATATTTATATATTACTTTTGGTATTATTTATCATTTTATAAATAAAAATTAGTATGATCATAAATTGCAGTGGAATTTAACATTTGTCCTTTTCTTCTTGTGGTTCTTGTTTTTCTTTTTCTTGTCAAAGCATTTCAATTGGTTGGTGACCATATCCTTTGCAAGAATCAATTATTTGTTCTATCAAACAAAGTCGCTTGCATTATGTTGAGTTTTCCAATTCGAATTAATTTGATTTTGTTTAATTTAATATTTTATTAATAAAATGTTTTTATTTAAATTAAATAAATAAATATAAATTTTTAACATCTCTATAATATATAAACCCAAATTTAAAGAAACTTCTATAATTTAATTTGTAATTATTAAATTAACATTTAAAAGCATTTATATTTATTTTATAATTATTAATTAAATAACTGACATAAAATAGAAATTACGATAATTCTACATTTAATTTAGAAACCAAGCACATCCATTTCTCTTAAAGAAAAATTCATACACTAATAATCATACAATCATACTTTCATATACATATAAAATTACACATGGAATTTATTAGATAAAACACACGTTAGAAAACATTTAATTAAATATAAATAAACACATATGAAATAAAATGTGAATAGAATTATTTATAAATAATTTATCAAATATGAAAATCAAGTAAAATCATAATAAAAAGTTGAAATAAAGAAGAATCGAGATTTTACGAAACGTTGAGGCCTGTGAAACACAGTTTCCTTAAGATAGATTCGGTCGCTCCTACAGTACTTGGAGAAAAGTTGGTCGAATGTCTCTCAGGATACAACAACAAAAGTAATCAAAGTAGTAGCACCTTTACAACAATCAATGAACGAACTTTGCCTTTTTCTATCACCGAAATATTGTAAAAATACGGAGAGGCAAAAGCAGAGTTTTGAAATGAACAGAATTTTAGTATAAGAAATTAATCGAATGTGTGTCTCATCCTACATAATACACAACCTTTTATAGGCATTTAGGATAGTGGAAAATTTAGAAATAACCATAAAATTTGCCATTAAAGAGCCAAAAAATCAATTTGATTTAAAAATTATATCAAATCAGATATTGTCCATATATAAGCAGATTATGTAGGAAAAATTAAAATATCCACAGGATGGCGCACCAGCCCGGACATTTCGCGTCGCCCTCGTCGTGTGGGTGCACCCCAACCCTGCCAACCCCGTCAAGTTTGAAAATACACCCCCTACACACAAAATAAGATTATAAGCTTTGTCATTCAATTACTCTTCAAGAGAGTTCATATATGTAAACACATCTCACACTTAGTATTTAAACAATGTGAGATCTAAGCTTTTACTTTTCCTTAACAATATTTCCAAGTAGCTTATTTTGATTATCAATTTCTCATTCATCACTCAACCATTTTGAGCACATGATATACCGTTGTAAAGGTCTCATGGAGTAGAATATGAAACCATAATTTTATGATTCAACTCTCCACCTTTACCTATTGATAATATGCCTCAAAGTTTCCATAAAAATGTAACACATAAAAAAATATATAAAAAATTATGAAAAATATGCATAATAATGTAAATAAAAATATCCATAAAATACACATGGAAATATCCACAAGAAAATACACAAAATTTTTTACGTGAATTTATCTATAAAAAATTGCCCATGAAAATACACATAAAATCCTACATAAAAATATACAGAAAATTACTATGCTTATTATTCTAAAAAACAATTATCGTAATCATAAATAATTGTTTATCATGCATTACATAAATAAGAGTCATACATATCAAACATAATTCCAATATATCATGTTTATTTCATGCATATAAATAAACCATGCATATTAATCATACAAATCATACATCAATCATAAAAATAATATACATCGAATCAATGAAAAATAAAATAAAATTGACTTTATCAAGATAAGAAAAAATAATGTTTAAACCATGGGAAAGTCTATATGTAAATTTTAAATTTTTATTCAAAAAAATTCATAGTTTTTTATTCTCTATTTTCCTTTTTTATACCGGCATATCTCATCGTCGAAGAATCCAAAACACTTGGATTGCGGGTAACAAAAATTTTAAAAGATTATCGAATAATAATGAAAACTTCCCAACAAACTAAACCAGCATAAAACCATTTAATTGAATATCCTAAAGCATGAGTAATTGTTAATCTAATAAACAAACTTTAGATTATTCTAATAAGTTAATCTCACATGAATATTAATTCATAAAACATTCAATCAAGACTAAATTTAATGTAAGCCGACAGACACCAATTTTGAAGTAATTGAATCAACAAGAAGACGGATGGGTAGCAATTATAGCATCAAATGGTGTTGTAATTCTTTAAAAGTACTTCAACTTTTAACCCTAACTACTAAACAGTTTGGATTTGAATTTTTTAAGGAGGAGTTGTTGTTGAGAAGGATAATCGTGTTTTAGAGATAAATTTCTTTAAACTTTCAAATCGTCTTTGTAGTTATTTTGGGTTTAGTTGAGTACGATAGTTAAGTCGAGAGGAGGTGGTCATTATGGTCAGGGTAACCGTGGTAGTACAGAAAACGAGCCTTCACAACGCTGTGAAGTAAATGCTCCTGTGGAGGCGAAAGCGTATGCTTGCACTACTAAGCATGAAGAAATGAGTCGTCATTTGGTTGCTCGAGGGATTCAACTACCCAACTTTGCCTATGACTTCTCTATTGTTGAAGGGTTGAGGTGGTTCCCTTACACGTACTAGAAGTAGGTTTTCATCTTCCACTCCACTCCTTCTTTTGCCATCTTCTGGACGAGTATGGAATAGTTTTGGGGCAACTATCCAGCTTCTCATGGTGGGTCGCAGTGGCTTATTTCATTGAATGTGATCGACGAGAAGAGATGCCATTGATTTTTATTTTCCAGAATCTATACCAACTCAAGGCTTGTAATCAAGATGGTTCTTTGAGCCTGTTTTATTTTACTCATTGAGAGGGATTGGGATCGATTATTTCCAACTAATCTTCGACTGAATCGCTATAAATACATATGGGTAAAGAATAAATTTGGAGCCAATTTTGATTTTCCAATTGAGTGGTCCATACCTAGTAAGAGTGTATGCTTGCGAAGACAAGAAATTTCATTGGAAGTGGGGTGAGCTTAATTTTATAGGCCTCGTCGAGGTCGTGTATTAAAATTGGAGAGGTGTTAACTGTCAGAAATGTGTTTCACCACTGCCTCATAGATCTGACCCCTAATGGTTGGCAGCCAATTGATGATAAAAATGGTGAGGACACTATGACAGTTTTGCTTATATTTTTTTTACAATCCAAACCAATCAATAGCTAATTGCAGTGCAATCATTCATCTTTAGTAGAAATAATGATTATTTAAGTAAGAAAATATAAAATGCTATATATATCTAGTAAAATAATTAAGAAATACTCTTGGCTTTGCAAATCAAAATATTTAAAGAATACCTTGAATTTCTTTTTCTTCTTCTTTGGTGATAATATCTTCTTCTTTCTCTTATAATTTGTTAATTACTTTCTTCTATTATTCCTCTTTTTCTTTTTGTTTGTTTGTTGTAGGCTGTTTTTTTTTTCCAGATTTATGGGTAAAAGTTTTTTTTCTTTAATTTTTATATATATATTTTAAAATTGATGATTTATTTATTTTATTGTAGCTTCCTTTAAAAGCTTTAAAAAACTGAAACTTCTAAATGAAGTTATTTATAAGAGATAAATATATATTTATATATTTTTTAAAATTTTAAAAGGGGTTGGTGTTTTTTTTTGGGTTTGGGGTAGAATTTAAATTGTTAAGGAGTTTAATATAATAAAATTCATCTTAAGGGGATGCTATGTAAATTTCTAAAAAGCTAGGGGGTAGTGGCCCCACTTGCCCCCTCTTATACCCGCCAATGGCTATGTATCTTTTTTCTCTTTTATAGTCCTTCAGAAATCACAGCCCTAAAATTTTCCCTTTTAATTACTCCGCTCTAGCGAGCAATAGTTTGTTGGAGTAGAAAGTTGGCTAGTAAAATGCTTACTTCAGGCGCACTCTTCAGCGAAGGTAAGATCCCCTAGGGTGGAAAAACACTTTATTTGTACAAATTAAGCTTTCCTTTTTCAAAACTTTGTCAGACCTATAATGGATAAAAGAACACTTGAAAATGAGTTCAAACTAACACAAATAATACATAGAATAATCAAAATATAAATTAAACATAAAAAAGGTAAAAATATTATGGAGACCCATGTATTAGGAGTTGAATTACATTTTTCTCCTTCTACTAAAAAAAGGGCAAATTAGTCCTTGTATGTTGGACCAAAGAGCAAATTGGTCCTTTTGTTAAAAATTTCATCCATTTTTGTTGTTAGAAATTGGTCATATACGTTAGCATGAGGTACACATGGCACGTTACATGTCACTATCTAGTTATTCTTTTAGTTATGCCAATTCTTAAGAGGACAAAGAAAGGACCAATTTACTCTTTGATCTAATGTAGAGGGACTAATCTGCCCATTTTTTGAGTAAATGGGGCACAATACAATTTGGCTCTTAGTACAAGGACCTTTATAATAATTTTACCAAAAAATAAATATTATGTAATTTACTAAAAACTAAACTTAAAATCCTAAAATCTAATAAAATAAAATATAATAAATTTTAAGTTATTAGAGTTATTACTTTGTTGAAAATTTGAAAATTTCATGAAGGATTTAAATTTAACAACACCTTTCATATATGCACAACTACATAGGCTATGAAATTTGTAATTTAGTGCGGAGTAGTTTTCTTTTGTATAAGTGAACAATTATATTATAGTGAGAGAAGAAGAAAATACATTGATCAAATTTTGGACCTCATCCTAATCAATTTAAAACTCACACAAAATTGTTATTGAGTCAGTGACATGATTCACTATTGTGAAGTAGTTGTCACAATAGTTTATAAATTTATAATAATTCAATAGTTGACTAGAAAACAAAGTATTTTTTTTAATTAAAGTGACATATAGCGGTGAAAGTATCACAAAATATTTTTAGTATATCTTGAATTGCATTTTAGTCTCTCTACTAAAAAAGTGGACAAATTAGCCCCTGCATGTTAAGATAAGTGAGTAAAATAAAAGATAAAAATTTGGCTTAGTAACAAATTAAAAAATAATAAATTAAGCGCTTTTAAAATTTAAAAAATTATTGAAAATCATAAAAAAAAAGTTATAAAAATTTTAAAATTGAAAAATATCAATACCGACCCAATAAAAGAGTAGGGGTTAATTTTTTTTTAATAAATCTTATAACCATTAGATTTTAAAGGGTTATTATTGTTATTTTTAATAAAAATTTTAAAATTTTTATAACCTTTTAAATAAGTTTTGTTTATAATTTTTAAAATTTAAAAGGACTTAATTGATTTGTTATTTGTTACTAAGATTTTTTTGACTCTTTAGCCTTATTAGTTTCAAAATGAACTCTAATTTACTTCCAATAAAAGAGCAAGTGTCAAATTGAATAAATGTGTAAATATTGAGGGGTATTATACCTTATATATAAACACTAATTTTTAATGAATGAACTGTTTTACTCGCTTATATAATATATACAAAATAATTTATCTATTTTCTAAAAAAAATAAAATATAATAGATGAGGTAGTTGATATGAAATGATGTATAGGTTGATGTATTATTTTAGCATCGCCCTATAACGTTTAGGGAGCAAGCAAATATAAGTGGGAGTATTGCCAAGTAATAGCCTTACATGGCATGTGGTATTAAAGCCTAATTTTGGTTGCTGATGTCTTTGTTCATTTGCTTCATCTCGTAAGAGAGCATTTGGAATGATTATTTTTCATTTTTATAGATTCAAAGTATTAATTACTTGATTCTTTAAATTATTATAATATATAGTTACGAAAACTAATGTTTTCTAAGTTGAATTCCAACCGACATTACTTCAATTCCTTTGTCCTTTTCATCACTACAAGACAGCCTTTTGATTTTCATTGCATGCCTAATTTCCAGTTTATTTCATTGTTATTATTAGATAGTTTTTAAGGAAATACACAACAGAGTTTATATCAAATAATTATGAAATGCACAATTACATAGTATAGAGTTAACATACAAGTTTTTTTTTTTTTAATTTTACTTTTAATTAGTTAAATTTTAATTAGACTAGTATTGATATTATTGTCTGAATAGGAGAATGTGAGTTCGAATGCGTTAAAACATATCATCCTCTTATAATAAAATTAATATTTTAACTTGTTAGAATATCTTTTAATACAAATCTTAATAATTTATTTCTAACCTTAAACCCTAATTAATTATAGGCGTTTGCGCCTTTTATTGTTACTTGTTTTATTTATTTATTTATTCATCGAGAGCCTTTTATTATGACTTCAAAAAAGTAAAAAACTAGAACGTGCGGGTCAGCAAATTGCTATGTTTCCAGCTGTTGCCCCATCTATTCAAAAGGTAGAAAGAATAAAAAACTTTACTAAATTAATATATTAGGTTATGAAAATGATGACAAATTATGGATTTTTTGTATCTCTAATTTAATGCCAAGATCCAAAATATTGTTTTCTTTTTGTAGTTAACTGTCTCACTATCACACACCATGTGCTTTCCTTCGTTTACAGCCCATAAATTTCAAAAGCTTTCTCTAAGGTGAAAAAAAGTGATTTTATTTTTTTTTTAAAAGTTTAATTTAAGATTTGAGTCAAATTAAAAATGTGATTTTTAAAGAATAAAATGTTTATTTTAAATATAGTGTTATAAAATAAAAAAATATATGTTTAAATAATATTCAAATTAGTTAATGTTAAAATATTTTAGTAAAAGTATAAAAAATAATTTATTGTTAAAATTTTAATATATGAAATATAATTTTTAAATATTTTTAAATAATTATGATAATTATTTATAAAATTTAATTCAAATATATAATTAAAATATAACCAATAAAAAATTAAATATATAATAGTATATATTTAAAATAAATTTTAATAGAAAAATAATTATATACTCAAAATAAATATTATATTAAATACCGGTTAATATTGTCTTTTTCTTAGATGTATTTTTGTCCAAAGTAGAAACTAAAAAGTTTGCTTTTACTTTAAGGTTTAAAAGCGCTTTTCAAAAGCGGGTGAAATGACAAATTTGGCCTTGAGTTGCTATCGGCATTCTGTTCCGGGTAACCCGTCATTGGATGAGGACTGGGTATTTACAGCAATTTTAACTGTCAGCATTTTCCAACGTCTTCGACCAAAGCCATAGTGGCTTTTGTAATAAGAGCATCGACTCTTCCCACGTCAGCTGCAAAATTATTATTTCCTTTTAATTATTCTTTTAAAATATATGTATATATATACACACTCCGGCTTTGCTTGGAATCCGCAGAACAAGCGCCAAATGGTGAGCACTGTTTTAAATAATCATTAATTTATAAATACAATTAACTATTGCAGTATTACATTCTCGTTCTCATGTGTTGATACCATTTCCTGTTAAGTTATTGGTTTTTGGTCAAACTTCGCAAACCCAGATCTGTTTAAAGGTTAGGCATTGCTTTTTGATCATCAAAATTCAATCTTTTATTGAAAAGAATTTAACTTTTCTCCTATCCTATCTATTATAGTGAATTTATTGCCCTGACTTTTCTCCTATCCTATCTATTATAGTGAATTTATTGCCCTGTTCTCAGTTAAGGTGAGAAGTTAAATGGTTTTAATTCCATAAATTGTTAGTCACTGCTTGTTTTGAGTTTTAGATTTTAAGGTGTTCTTTTTGGAGGTTGTCTGATTTATAAATTGCTACTTGCTTTTATCATTAAACATTGCAGTAGGGTTTTGGGGGTTTTAAACTGTAATTTTGAAAATATTTTAAGGTTGCCGTTGAGAACTTATTTCCAAAGGATTTGGATGTCAACTGCAGTATGAATTTTATGGTAATACTCCTTCAATATTGGATGTTTATGATTACTTTCTAATTCATGGCGTTTTTGCATTTCTATTGAGCAGTGAATTGGTAAATGACAAAGTGAATTCCTATACATTTGAGAATACAATCATCCTCATGATCTGTAAAATGATCAAATCTAAATCTACTCTCTAAAATTTGTTTCCAACGAAGCATATGCTTGTTTCGCTTATTTTCTAAAACTGCTTTCTGATTGATGTTATAGATGCTTGGAAAGAGTGAGGCGTGAGGATAGAGCAGATTTTTCATGTGAAAGTCAAGGTTTTTTATTTGGTTCTCGCCTGTAGTTCTAAGAGGTACTTGAGATGATGTTTTCTGTTCAGAAGTGGAAATGCTCATGGTCTATGGTGGCTACAGTTGCTTCTATTATACTGCTAGTTTCAGTAGTTCATCTATTCCTGTTTCCTGTCGTCCCATCTCTTGATTACTTCAGTGCTCGGCAAGTCCAGTACAAATGTGTTCCAATTAATTCATCACTTGAACAGAGTACTGATCATGTTTGGGAAACTAAACCACAGGGTCTTAATTTAGATCACAGGTTTCCAAACGACTTGCATAATGGAGTTGTTTATCGTAATGCACCGTGGAAGGCAGAGATAGGCCGCTGGCTTTCTGGTTGTGATGCTATTGCTACAGAAGTCAACATTGTTGAGGTAATTATATTGATTTTTAATCTTCATTCATCCTTCTTGTCTTCTTGAGCAGCCCCTTACTCCATCCTGGATCACTCTCTCTTCTGTGTGAGTGACAACTTTAATTCCAGCCTGCTACTCTTAGGAAGTTTATATTTGTTATGCATGGTCAAGTGGATGTATGTTGCTTAATTTCATGGACCTAGACTTATTAATGTTACATCAGCATCATCTTGACTTGCACATCATAAATATGTTCTTTTGGGCAGACACTAGGTGGTAGGCGCTGCAAATCTGACTGCAGTGGTCAAGGTGTTTGCAATCATGAGTTGGGCCAATGTAGATGCTTTCATGGATTTAGTGGTCAGTACTTCTTTCATTGGCTTTGTTTCAATTGAAGTTCTATAAGAACCGTCATTGGAAGCAAAGCCTTATCCATTGCAAACATTTTTTGCATATAAACTTGATAAATATTCAATCAACTATTACAGACTTGATAAAAATGCAGTTGACTATTAGTTAACAGCTTACTGCTCCTAGCTTCTACAAAAAATTGGACATAAGACACTGTCTAATACTTGGACAAGTTGAGCTGTATGGTTTGTCCATCTCTAGGATGGTCAATTAAAGACGATGAAATTTGAAATATAACCAATTTAAATGGTAATAGCAAATTAAGATTGATTATGGAGCAATAAAGAATGTAATTGTTGTTACAAATTGACGGCAGTTTACTCTTTAAGTCTTAAAATTGAAATCCTAAAATAATATGATAATTTAATCATGACACTGGCTAAATGGCATATCTGATGGAACAGGAGAAGCATGCTCCGAGAGGCTAAATTTGAGTTGCAATTACCCTGGGACACCAGAGCTACCATATGGGAGATGGGTTGTCTCGATATGTTCTGCTCATTGTGACACTACTCGAGCTATGTGCTTTTGTGGAGAAGGCACAAAATATCCAAATCGTCCTGTGGCTGAGGCATGTGGGTTTCAAATGAAGTAAGCTATAGTCAGTCTCCTAATCCATGCTTCTCGGTATTTCTTTTCTATCATGAACTTCACAAGCCACACTCGTTGTGCTGTCTCTATTTCAGCTTACCTTCTGAACCTGAAGGTGCCAAACTGACTGATTGGGCAAAAGCCGACCTGGATAATATTTTTACAACAAATGGGAGCGAACCAGGATGGTGTAACGTAGACCCAGCTGCTGCATATGATTCAAAAGTGCTGTTTAAAGAGGAATGTGATTGCAAATATGATGGACTTTGGGGGCGTTTCTGTGAAGTGCCTGTTGAAAGTGTTTGTATCAATCAATGTTCTGGAAATGGCCATTGCCGTGGTGGGTTTTGTCAGGTAATGGCTTTATCCTTCTGCATGTTTATATTAACTGTGGAACTTGATTTTCTTTTGAAAGGAAAATTTCTCTCAACAGTCTTCTTTCTACCTAGATTCATTATAGGCAAGGATATACACATGTGTGTGTGTGTGTATGATGAGCAGTAATTGATAAGGATAAAAGAATCACTGCCAACTTTTGGGGTAGCAAAAAATTAATGGACTACTTGATTGGGAAGGATAAAAGCTTATAATAACAACAATTTTCGTAAGTGTCCTTTGAATAATGTGCAAACTCTAGGAGCAGATTAAATGGTAAATTATGTTGGAACCTTTTCAAAACATTACTAATTTGATTTTAAAAATCTTTCATGTTCCTTCAAACATTTGATTTGTGTTAATCACCCTTTACACTGGTGAATGTTTGCTTAACTTGTGCCTTTCTTGGATTTATTCAAAACTAAATCATGGTTTCTTTTCTTTTTCCAGTGCTATAATGGATGGTACGGGACAGACTGCAGTATTCCTTCAGTTGTATCTCCAATTGGAGAGTGGCCTAAGTGGCTCAAACCTGCTCATCTTGATATTCCTAGTAATGAAGTCACAGGCAGACTTGTCAATCTCAATGCTGCAGTTGAAAAGAAAAGGCCCCTTATATATGTATATGATTTACCTCCTGAGTTCAATAGCTTGCTTCTTGAGGTAAGATTGAGCAGTATTTTTGTACCCAATACCACCAAGAGCAATATTCTTATATTTTTGCTTGATTGACAACTCTAGGGACGGCATTTTAAGTTCGAGTGTGTGAACAGAATCTATGATGAAAGGAATGCAACATTGTGGACAGAGCAGTTGTATGGCTCCCAGGTATTTTTCAAAGCTCAAACTAGTATTAACATTTAACGCAAAGCACCTTATAACCTAGAATTTGCTTTGATTCTATATATTTCCAGATGGCAATGTATGAGAGTATTCTAGCGAGTCCACATCGAACATTAAATGGTGAAGAAGCAGATTTTTTCTTTGTTCCTGTTCTGGATGCTTGCATCATAACACGTGCTGATGATGCACCCCATTTGAGCTTGGAGGTAAACTTCATAAGTTGCTATATTTTAGTCCATGTCTACCGTGTTAAAATTAAGTTATTGGATTGTGGATAAGTATAATGTCCATTGCTTTCTATTTTGGGGGCTTTATTCAATGTCTTTCACAATTAAAACCATAGACTATGATGTGATTGCTCTTGTGAGGAACTCTCCGGATATAACAATAGCATATTAGCAAGTTCGCTTTTTTTAATGAATGAACCTTTACGAATTGAGACAGAACTTTCTTAGTCTATCAGGCAGCACTGCTGATGATTTGTAGCTTTTATTTTATTCTAACAAAAATGTTGCCTCATTGATAGATGGTATTCTTATTATGCTTTAATTTTTCCTATTTTGTCCTCCCTTGCAGTGACCATCAACAAGGCTTTATTAACTTTTCATTTGAGCCCAGGTTCCATGTATTTATGTCCTTATTACTCTGTGATTTCAGAACCATACTGGTTTGAGGAGCTCTCTCACTCTGGAATTTTATAAGAAGGCATATGAGCATATTATTGAGAAATATCCATACTGGAACCGCTCAGCAGGAAAAGACCATATTTGGGTATGATATGAAATGTTTCATTTGATGATAATATAGAAATTTGAAGAGAATGGTAGCTGATTCTCTGTGTGTGCATGTTTATTTCTATCTATATGTCGGCATTTTCTGTTTAGAACTTTGCTCTATGTATGCTAATCATATCACCTCTACATTTGAAGGCAGTCCTTTTCATGGGATGAAGGTGCTTGCTATGCCCCCAAGGAGATATGGAATAGCATGATGTTGGTTCACTGGGGTAATACAAATTCTAAGCACAACCACTCAACAACAGCCTATTGGGCTGACAACTGGGACAAGATTCCATCTGATAGAAGAGGCAACCATTCTTGTTTTGATCCTGCAAAAGATCTTGTACTTCCTGCTTGGAAACGCCCTGATGTTGCTTCTTTAAGTGCAAAACTATGGTCTAGGTACTCGTCCTGTTGATTGCAGTAATACATGTCCTATTGTTTGTCTTTATATAAAATACTTATGTTTCTCAATTTCAGGCCTCGTGAGAACAGGAAGACACTTTTTTACTTCAATGGAAATCTAGGACCAGCTTACACGAGTGGAAGACCAGAAGCTACGTAAGTAGACTACATGTTAATACGGAAAATTTTGATTAAGGAAGTTATATTTAAAGGAAATATAGACGAAATGCTCAGAGGATCCCAAAATCAGCGCCTTCTTTTTCATTTCTTTGCCATGCTTTCTTCCATTTCATAAATTTTCATTATCTAAAATGGGCTATTTTCTGATTTTTAAGAATCGTGTTTAATAAACTTATGAGCCATCACTTTTGAACCTTTGGTATCAATATTCAGAAACATATTTATCTGGACGCTAAATCATTTAATGGTTTGATTTTACTTATTAAAGGGCATCTACATGCATTTAATAAATTTAAAATCTTGGAAATTATCTGATGATGGTTCTTTGGCGTTCATGCAGGTATAGCATGGGGATCAGACAGAAACTGGCCGATGAATTTGGATCAACCCCTAACAAGGAAGGAAAACTAGGGAAACAGTATGCGGAAGATGTGGTTGTGACTCCACTTCGTTCTGAAAACTATCACGAGGATATAGCCAATTCTACTTTCTGTGGGGTGCTGCCTGGAGATGGCTGGAGTGGTCGTATGGAAGATAGTATTTTGCAAGGATGCATTCCTGTGGTTATTCAGGTACAGTATTAATTCATGTTTCGTACCTTATAAAAACATGATCTGTTTAGATAAGCAATTTATAGCTTGAAGCATTTAGCTTATTGGTATCTCAATTAGACTTGGATTACTTCCTATGTCGGAGTGGAAAATGACATTCTGCATTCGTTTGAAGCGGTTGTCATGTTTCGGTGAATTATGGCTTCTCCTCTTTGCATTACACCTCAAGCTATTTGGCAATAAAAAATATAAAACTTTGAAGAATTTGCCCTGGCAAACTAAGGTGTTCTATGGAGGACAGTAAGCACATTTAGCTCCCTTAATATTTAGAGAACTGAACTTTATTCTAAATGAGCTTTATTAGATTTTGGGCTGTCTAGTTCTTGTTGAAGGCGGCATAAATGAAGTATTTTCAGATTTTAGTGGTTAGCTTGTTCACCAAGTAGCTGCTCAAATGCTTTTAGTGGATGTCCTGTCAATCGAACAGACAAATATGCAACATGAAAACTCATGAATAAATAAATTAATGTGCTGAGATCAATGATTTTACTGTTTGATTGACTATGGTAATTAAAAATTGACATTAATTATCAAGAAACAGTAATTTGCATAATCCACATGTGCATCTGGTAGGCTTCCTTCTCCCCACCCTAATTTCAAGTGTGAAAAGTGCATGGTGCTGAAAAAATTGGCCATGATTTGCTATGAGCTAAATTGCTCAAGTTGTTCGAGAGGAAATTTTCATTCTTTCCCCCTGAATTCTTATAGCATATCTTACTATTGCTCTTCAAGTACGCATCAACTATGAGTTCCTGGAATATGCTCTATTGATCATTGTTGCAAATACACATAAATGGTTCTCCTCAAGCCCTAGGGTTCTTCTACATCTCGGATGTCTAACTTCTATATTTTCATGCATGTTTCATCAGCCTTTTTCTGCGTTTTCCCTTATTTGACTTGTTATCTGCTCATGTATAGGATGGTATATTCCTACCTTACGAGAATGTGCTCAACTATGAAAGCTTTGCTATTAGAATACGTGAAGATGAAATTCCAAATTTGATAAAGATTCTTCGGGTATTGTGTCTCTTTAGGCTTTTCTTATAAACTTAAAAAGAGAGAGTTGAAACTTTGCTTTTAGCTGATCATTTGGCGGCCTTTACATTCGCTGCAGAACATAAATGAAACTGAAATAGAGTTCAAGTTGACCAATGTACAGAAAATATGGCAGCGGTTCCTTTATCGCGATTCTATTTTGCTAGAAGCTGAGAGGCAACAAATTGGTTTTGACCGAGTGGAGGATTGGGCAGTTGAATTCTTGCAACAATCCGACGATGATGTCTTCACAACATTTTTACAGGTATTCATCGTTCAATAATACATATAAAGCTCTTGTATCTATTACTTTTTCATACAGTAGAATGTTCTAGCAGTTTTCCAACATATAAAGCTTAAACATACAATTGGACCACCAAAGAACCAATGAAGCAATTTTTGTTTTTCATGCATGTTTTGAAGTGTTAAATATGCTCCCAATTTGCACATCATGACCTCAGGACTAAACAGCCTTCAGATTATATGATCTAATACCCTTCATGTTTTCTTGTGTATGCACTATGCATATTAACCCTTTCTTTTTTTTTTTTGGTCTGTAAACAGGTTTTGCACTACAAGTTACATAATGACCCTTGGAGGCTGGAACTTGCTAACCTTAAAAAAGACTACGGATTACCACCAGAATGTTTGATAAGAATCAAGTGAAGAGCTTTTAAATTAAAGTAATATAACAATGCGGCAATCCAAAGTGACCAAAACCAAATATACATTAATCAACATTCATTCTTCGCTTTATACCAAAGATTTGGAAAGCGGCCAAAATCTAAAAGTGTCAAATTGATGCAAGATTCAGTGACCCGACAAATGTAGCACAAGAATACAGGCTTAGTTACTTTTCCATTTTTTTATGGATTTCACAATTTTTCTAAGTGTTCAAAGGAAGAGGAAAATAAATAGAAATTGTTCGGGGGAAGTGAGGGTGGAATAAGCAAAGTGCAGTTTAGCAGAAGAGTCAATGTGTGGAAGTTGAAACCCTCTTTTTTGTTTGTTTTTTTTATTCTTTTCTATGTTGTTTGTAAGTCTACTTCTTCATCATTGCCTTCACAAATACGAATTGCGTTATATTACAGTGCCAACAAATTTATACAAAAAGCATAGATCTTCTTTCAGTTTTGTTATCCTTTGAGCTTAGGGATATTTTATCTGGCAATTTTCTTATGAGTAGTTTGGAGCCTTAAAATCTTAAAACCTCAGCGTTAGGATAAACTGTACTTATAGTTACTCAATCATTAGTCACTAATTATAAAAAGTTACAAAATAGTTATGAATTATTCTATTTTATCTTTTTTAGCCATCAGCTATTGATTGATTAATGAGAATATAATAGCACTTTTAACTCTCAATATTTATATATTTTATCAATTTAGTCTTAATTTTAAAATTTTTTATTTTTTTCATTGTTTTAAAATTAACCCTTAAAAGTCATAAAGAAAAATAATATATAAAAAATATTATATTTCACAATATGTAAATATTGATGCCTAAAATTATTAAATTAATACAATATATGAAGATTAAAATTGTTATTATATCAATTTTAAAAGTTATCAAATTTACTCCTGAAGTAGATTACCCTATTTTCTAAAATGAATGAGTTTTTAAAATTGTAAGACTGAATTACCACAGTCACTGATGATAAATTACATTGAACTCTGAAGAGTGTAAACGACCTTAGCAAGCATCTCCACTCAAGGAACGTTCATAGTTGTCCCTCAACGGTGCTCGTAGCAGTGAGAGAAGTGGGGATGGCGATGGAGGGAGAAAAGAAGAAAAAATCATCTCCCGTTTCTCTTCAACAATTCATCTCCAATATCACCCCTTTAATTGATTTGGAAAAGGTTCTTTCTTTTATCTTTCCCTCTCTCTCTGTATATTTGATTATTACTTTTTAATTATCAAATAGCACCAAACTGGAGAAAATATGTATATATTGTTCCAACATTCTTGAATTCTGAAACTTTAGTGATGATTTGACGTAAATGATACTATTCTTCTATGTCTCTATTGATTGGTTTTCTGTTTTTACAAAGTTTTGAAAAGAAAAAAAAAAAATCTGTTTCTGTGTTTCAGGAAGCTGAGATATCAGCTTCACTAAGTTCAGGAACAACAAGAAATTTGGATACTGCTCAAAAGAGGGGCTCCACGATTCTAAATTTGAAGTGTGTTGACGCTCAGGTTATATTATTTTCTTAGCTTTTTGTTTGTTGTTGTGCTACTTTTAGTTTGCTTCCTTTGGTGGCTCTAAAAAATAGAAGGCAAGGGAAAAATGGGGATAATACGTTTTCAGTTTTGTTAAAAGGAACATGCTCCAAATTATGTATCAGAAATGGCTTGGGTTTCTTATTGTTTATTCTTTTTTTTTTTTTTTTTGCAAACAGACTGGGTTTATGGGGAAAACTCTGCTTGAGTTCCAATCGACCAAAGGAGATGTTCTTCCTGCTCACAAGGTGAGGATTCTTAAGTGGTGGAGCTGGAAAGTTTTGGGGATTTTTGGTGCTTTTTCCATGATATTGATCTACTATAGAATCATTTTAAATTATTCTTTTGCAACAGTTATTCTATAATTGCATGAAGAAAGCATATTTCGCATTTAATTATTCTTTTGCTTTTGGTGAATTATTTTTTAGTCTTTTCTATAATTGCAACAACTGCTAATTTTTTTTTATTTAAAATGAACATTTCCATTAGTTCTAGTTGAAAACAGGTTTTTTATTTGTATATGACACTTTGTCTTTTCTTTCAATGTGATGCAATGCTGGATTTCAACAGTTATCAGACTTACTTTGGGATTGGAACGATATTGCTTGAAGACATGATTTGGGGTCAAAATGTTCTAATTTATTTTCTTGGAAACAATGAATAACTGATTGATGTAATAGGAAATGGCATTGGTTCACTTGCATTTGGTAATAATTGATTAATCTTCCAGCAGAAAGTAAAAATATAAATTAATTTCTTGTTCCAGTATGAGAAACCTGCATAAATTATCTGTTAACTACTGTTACTGCAAAATGAGTAGTAATATGTCCCATCCAATGGCAATGAAGGGAATTTTTTCTTTTTTCTTTTGTTTTGAAATGCATGTTCCCTTCCTTTTATCAGTTTATGTTTTCCTCTGCTTGCAATGCAGTTTGGAACCCATGATGTAGTTGTCCTAAAACCGAACAAGGCTGATTTAGGTTCTCCTGCTCTTGGACAAGGTGTAGTTTACCGGTTGAAGGTAATTTTGACTTTATTACAGGAGCATTGGTGTTGGGTTATTTCTTTATTGGTTTTGTTGCTTCATATCATGTATGGTCTTTCTCTGAAATTCTTATGCCACTGATCCATGTGCAATATTGAACAGGATTCCTCAATCACAGTTGCTTTTGATGATGTACCTGAAGATGGTTTAAATAATCCTTTGCGTCTTGAAAAAGTGGCAAATGAGGTCTGCTATTCGGAATTTGTTTTGCTTCCAGGTTTTTCATATTGGCTTCTTCAGTTACACTGTGTCATGATAGTTTTCTTTTATTTTAAGTATTCATGTGGACTTAAACTTTCCCCAGTGCATTTCAAATCAAATTTCAGTTATTTATTTTATGTTTGTTGAAAATTTTGTTCTGGTTGACCTGGGAATCATATGAGAAGTCAAATGTAATAGTGTAGAGTTCATTTTTCCTATTAACATCTAATCATCTATACAAAGTTAAAACTAGATTGAAAACTGTGGAATTAATATTAAGTACTTGGTTTATAAATTACTATCAATGTTTTGTAGACTTAAAGTTATAAGAAAAAGCACATAAAATATTTAATGACCTTTGCAGGTGACATATCGTAGGATGAAGGATGCCCTGATACAACTGAGTAAAGGTGTGTTGAAGGGTCCAGCTGCAGATCTAGTTCCTGTATTGTTTGGAGAGAGACAGCCAACAGTCTCAAAGAAGGGCACTGTCACATTCACCCCATTTAACAAAAACCTTGATCACTCTCAGGTGCATTGTATGGATTCTGGTTTTTACCTCTGCAAATGCTTTTCATTTTTCTTTTCACTGTGTTTCTTTTGTTTTCATCTATTCTTCTCACTCAGAGCGGTGATGATATTATGGTTAAAAACTCTATTCTATTTGCACCATGAACATGTTGGCCTCAAAACATATTTACAATGTGAAATATTTGATGTTATCTTTGTTTCCTCTCTCATGCCCTTTTCTCCATTATTTTTGGGTAATTGATATTTTATTCTAGGTCAGATACTCAGATTGCAATAAGATGAATTGAGTGAAGTAAAGAAATGGTTATTGCCTTGGTTTTCTGAATAGTAACTTTGATTCCTTTGCTGTTGATCTAAAATTTTAATTGACTGGCTACTATATGTGTTATGGTCATCAGTCATCACTGCTTGTTGATTCATGCACTAACATTCTCATTCAATATGTCTAGTAGTATATCCAATTTATAGGCTTTATGTGTGCTACATATGTTACAAATTAAGGATCCTCCTCCCTGGCCTAATTTATTCATTAACCTTCTTTTTTGGGTCAAGAGAGATGCCATTTTAAAGGCACTGTCATCAAAGGATGTATTTTTGCTGCATGGACCTCCTGGAACCGGAAAAACTACAACAGTCGTGGAAATTGTACTACAAGAAGTGAAGCGAGGATCAAAGATACTTGCTTGTGCTGCTTCAAATATTGCTGTTGACAACATTGTTGAGCGACTTGCCACTCACAGGTACAATGGCCCAATAATTGGGAAATATTCTTCAGCCTCAGCTAGTAAAGAAATCTTTCCTGATTTACTTTTGTCTCTGATCCTCACAGTTTCTATTTTGGGAACCTTACACATGCGAAAGGACTAACGATTTTTTGAGCAGATAAGAGCCAAAGGCTTTAAACGACTGCCTTTTTAATGCTTCCTGTGATTCTGTTGAAGTTTGCAGTTTTTAGCATCTTTCTTTTTCGATAAAATTTTCAGTTATCTTTTATTATTCATTGTTGGGCCACTACGCCTTAGTAATTTCCTCTGTTAAATGTTCCTTTCATATGATTGCTACTGAGACTTGAAAGGTTAGAAGTATTTTTAGAAGTAAGACAACGTATAATTACTCAATTTTATCTTTGTTGCTTTCATCAGAGTAAAGATGGTCAGATTGGGGCATCCTGCTCGATTATTACCTCAAGTTTTGGACAGTGCTCTTGATGCAAAGGTAAACCTTTGTTTTCAAAAGGAAATAATTGACAATGAAATTTTAAAATAGAAAGACAAGAAAATTTTTGTTTTCATGATGTTGGTTTCTGTTTCAGGCACATACTTGATGGTTACCCCAGTCAAGTGTTTCACATATTCTGTTAATGCTCTTATTATGCTTATATGCCTTTGCTTGTCTTTTATCATTTTGTTATCCATAGTTTTCCTAGGAAAGATATACATCTCCTACCCATGTTCTCTTTACAGAGAAATTAACACCTGATCTTGTATTTTCACTTTCTTTTACGAAGTGCATAAACTTTCCTTTTATGTCATCTATTTGTGAATATCGTAGCAATAACAACTGTTTCCTATGCTTTCTTCTGAAGTAGATGCAACTTTTGTTTTCTTGTCTGTGTTCTTATATTAAGTTTATCTCTTGTCTAAATCTTAGTGTGCTTATATATTTGGTTCTTTTGCTGTTAGGTACTACGAGGAGATAATAGCTCTCTTGCAAATGACATTAGAAAGGAAATGAAGGTATATGCTTATGCTATAATTTAATGTCTCAATTGTACAGTACCCAAAAGAACATAGAGTGAGAGTGAAGTTTCAGTTTTCAATATTGAAGCTACTATACTAAAGCTTGATCTATTCTTGTAGCCTTAGTTTAGATATTAAGCCTCCATTTGGTTTCAAGAAACAAAGACCAATTTTGTTTTAATTTCCTTGAAAAATGGAAAACAATAAAGAAAATGTATTTGGTTGAAAATTTTAAAAATGATTTCTGGAAAACTAAAATGAAAATTAGAAACCAACAAAAAGTTCTTTTCATTGTTCTGAAAATGTTTTGTAAAACTGAAAAAATTGGAAACAAGGGATTCTAACTTAAATGAATCGACCTTGGTTCAAACCAATATAAATGTAAAAGTATTTGTTTCAACAATTTTTGAATATTAATATCTTACCCTCCAAATCCATATAATTGTAGCATTTTAAAAAAAATATATTTCTAATGTTTCTGTTATAGAAAAATAGATAGCAAACATGTTTTTTATATTTTCCTTATTGAAAGCAATTAACTTTTATTTACCAAATGTTTTTTTTTTCAATTTTTAAATAGAAAATGTAAATTAATTTTTTAAAAATGAAAATAGAAAATAAAAACAGGAAATATTTCTTAGAGCCAACTGGAGCCTAACTTCATCCTGAAATGGTCTCTAGTGAAATATTTGAGTCAGTGACCAAGTATTAACATTGGCATTCTTTTATAAAAAAAATATATTTGCATGCTGAATTCATTTATACATTTTGTATATAGAGAGGAATTTTAGTTTTGCCTGTTCTTCAGCGTACTCTACTTCATTGCTTCAGGCACTAAATGGGAAATTATTGAAAACCAAAGACAGAAATACAAGGAGAGAGATCCAGAAGGAGCTTAGAACTCTTTCAAAAGAAGAGCGTAAAAGGCAGCAGCTTGCTGTTACTGATGTAATTAAGGATGCAGATGTCATATTGACAACTTTGACTGGTGCATTTTCTCGCAAACTGGACAACACTACATTTGATTTGATTATTATTGATGAAGCTGCACAGGCTCTTGAAATAGCATGCTGGATGGCTCTACTAAAGGTAATTATGTGGTGAATGTAGATGCGTGCATTAATAAAAAAGGGATAACAAATATGAAGTAACTTTTTGTACAGTTTAGAGACAAAATTGTTTTTAGGAATTGGATCACCCAACCCCCTCTCATTTACATGGTTATTCTGATATCTAGTAGGTATGGTTCTTCAAGATTTATGAATGTGAAACCTGCCTTTTTCTAGGTTTTATGGTGTATGCATATTCTTTAATATATGTAAAATGTAAATTGATATTTTACTTGTAAGATTCTTTGGCTGAGCATAAACCTAGCATGTAACAGTGCAATCCCACCTAATCATCCACTGTCATTATTTCAGGGTTCAAGATGTATACTTGCAGGGGACCATCTGCAGCTTCCTCCGACTATCCAAAGTGTTGAAGCTGAGAGGAAAGGGTTAGGAAGAACCCTTTTTGAACGCCTTGCAGATCTGTATGGAGATGAGGTCATGTCCATGCTCACTGTCCAGTACCGCATGCATGAGCTTATTATGAACTGGTCATCTAAAGAGCTTTACAGCAGCAAGGTACTGAGATTTGAGCGTGTATGCTTGCTTACATATTTAGATTGCAGGTTAAAAGAACATTTTGTTTTGCTACGTTGTGCTCATGGCAGTTATATCGTTATTGCAGATCAAAGCCCATTCTAGTGTTGCTACGCACATGCTTTTTGATCTCGAGAATGTTAAGAAGTCAACTTCAACAGAACCAACCCTTCTTATCATAGACACAACTGGGTAAGCTCTTATTATTGAATTTTGATAACCAGCATGCATGTTTTTTTATTTGGCCTCTATTCTTAGCTGCTTTGGAGGGAACACATGAAATGGATTTCACTCCCTTTTATTTTTATTGTTATTTAACTTAGCTTTGCTTTAAAAAAAAAAAAACTTAACATTTAGTGAAATACTTTGACTATATGGTTTCTTAAAAGGAAAATTGATACCAATGTTGGTAGAAGTTGGAAGATAAATGTGTGAAAATGAAGATCCAATTTGAATCTACCACAAGAAAGATCTCAAATGTGATAGGAGGCACATATGACTTTGATTTTAATTTGCTATAGGTGTGATATGGAAGAGAAGAAGGATGAGGAAGAGAGCACATTGAATGAAGGTGAAGCTGAGGTAGCTATTTCACATGCAAAGAGACTCATTCATGCTGGAGTCCATGCTTCTGATATTGGAATTATTACCCCTTATGCTGCACAGGTAAGAAGATTTTATTAAGGACCGGTTGATCTCTCATTTCTATGAATTTTCACAACTTTGATTAAAACATTGCAAGACTGAAATACTCTATTGAACCTATACCCTTTGTTTATATGCATAAACTCATAGATCCATGGATGATGTCGCAGGTGGTCTTATTGAAGATGTTGAAAAGCAATGAAGATAAGCTAAAGAATGTTGAAATCTCAACTGTTGATGGTTTCCAAGGTCGAGAGAAGGAAGCGATTATCATTTCAATGGTTCGGTCAAACTCAAAGAAAGAGGTATTAGCATCTCTTCTGTTGTTACTGGATTCCTTAGAATATATTGTACAATTCACGGTGTTAAATTATGATCAACTACATGCTTGGGCTTATAATTTTCAAACCATTCAGGTTGGGTTTTTAAGTGACCGAAGGCGAATGAATGTGGCTGTGACACGAGCAAGAAGACAGTGTTGTCTTGTATGTGACACTGAAACAGTTAGTAGCGATGAGTTCTTAAAGCGATTGGTTGAGTATTTTGAGGTGCATGGTGAGTATTTAAGTGCCTCTGAGTATTGTAATGAATAAGTGAAGATCCATGGGGAACAACTTTATCACATTATGAGAGGTACTATAATCTGTTGGCTTTGTGGTGTGATTCCTCGGATTTCTTGCTACTTGTTTTTGGAGCAGAAGAAACTTAATATTCTTACGTTCTATACATCTTTCTTTGTTATTTTCGACTTGATAAAAAATCCAGATCATATGTGTTTGATCTTATATTGATATCAGAACAAGTAAAGCTTAGGTTTACGACTGTTATACTAACAAATTAACTTTAAAGCATGGTTAGAATTGTGGCATTTTACGTTATAGATTGGAATGTAAGATTGTCATAAGATTACCATATGCTTGGATGTATTTCGATGGGCGAAGAAGGGTCTTTGGAAAATGAAATCACGGAGGAAGAACTTCGATTGTGCATCGAATGCATTGGGCATGAAATTAGGGCAGTCTTGGTTTCACTTGAAGGGGATGATTACCCCTTCATTGCAGATTAGATTTTGACCATATCATTTTTCTTTTGAAAACCCTCGCTGGAGGTTCACCAGAGGGTCATTGGAAGTTGGCTGGAGCACTGTCAAGAACTTAACGGGGGATGGGTGCTCCGGTGATGGGGGCAGGGTGAGGGTGCTATGTGATAGGCGTGAGCAGGCTCTAGTGAGTGGCATCCCCAACCTCTGTGCCCCCTTCAAGGGCCCTCAAGATTTCTTCCCCCTAAAGAGAGAGAGAGTCTTGCAACCAGTAGACATTGGAATGCTCAAAACGAGGACACTTTTTGTTAGACATGTTCCACAACAATAAATACAAATAACATGCAATTTGAATTTGGAACCAAAAAAACCCAACCAAAAAAATTAGGAAATTTATGGACCGATAAATATTGAAAAAATCGATAAAATTAGGAAATAAGCCGGTTGACCATGAAATTGTTTGAAGCATCCTCCTACATTACTATAAATTTAAAATCTATAAAATTTGTATTAACAGAACAAAAAATTGAATATGTGCCTAAACTCATCTGATGGTATGTAGCTCCCACACCAGTAAAGGCCTTGCTAGTGCCGATTGTTTGCAGGCCTCTCGCACCCAAGGGCTTACAAGTGTCGTTGTTGTGCGAGGCTCCTACACAACCAATGCCATGAATTGTCGAGGGTTATTGTGCCAATGGTGTGCAAGGCTCTTGCACCAATAAGGCCCAATGGTGCCTGAGGCTCCTACCCCAACAAGACCTCATGGTGCTTATGGTGTGCAGTGCTCTTGCATATCCAAGGCCTCATTGTGTCGATAGTGTGCAAGCACATCCAAGGGCTAATGATGCCGATGATGTTTGAGGCTCTTGCACATTCAATGGCCAATAGTGTTGATGGTGTTTGAGACTCTTGCATGTGCAAGGGCTAATGATGTTGATGATGTCTGAGCCTCTCATACATCTAAAGCCCAAAGTTGCTAATGATGTGTGTGGCTCTCGCAACACCAAGACCCTATGGTGTCGATGTCATCTAAGACTCCTACACCAACAAGGTTCATGATGCCAATAGTATACAAGGCTCTTATGCCACCAAGGCCTGATGGTGTCAGAGGTGTGTGAGGCTCCAGCACATCCAAAGGCCAATGATGTCGATGGTGTTCAAGGCTCTTGCACACCCAAGCGCCAATGGTGTCCGAGGCTCTTGCACATTCATGCCCTATAGTGTTGATAGTGTTTAAGGCTCCTGCACATCCAAGACCCCGAATTGCCAATAGTGTGCGTGGCTCCCATACCACCAAGGCCACATCGATGGTACTTGATGCCTAAAATGTGAATTTTTTAAGATTGTTCTAAGCTCAATCTCAATTCTATTGATTTAAATAATGTATATCAAAATTTAAAAATTCTCTTTTTTCTCCAAGTCGTTTGTTTTTTATCTTTTGTTTTGCTCAGCAGCGACGCCAGCTTCCAGGCTGGCTATCGCCATTTTTTTCCCCTTCCACCAACTCTTTCTTTCCTCTTTTCATTCACTTCACATGTCTTCTCTATTTTTCAGTTTGTAGATCTATTTTGTGAGTATCTTTGTTGTCTTCACAAGTTGTAATGGATAGATGACGATGCCTGTCATTCGCTAAAACTCTACCGGCCACCGGTAGTTTTTCTTGGAAAGTGAGTGGCTCTTCGTCGGCTTCTTAATCTGTTTCTATTTTGAGAATATTTCAAAAAAATAAATGATTTCACGAGTCGATTTGGACCCATGTTGTCTTAAGTTTTATATTTTTTTTTGTTTGTTTTTTCATTGTTTTAATAAGTCTTCAGTTTTAGAAATTTTTGTCTACTCTTATAGCGTGGTTTTTAGTCTTACTTATGCATCTCATCTTAGATTTACAAGTGATTTTAGGGATGATTTTGTTGTAGTCCTCTATAGTTTGGTGAATGCTCGATTCTTTTATTGATTTTTTCTCGCCGCTTTGGACCATCCTGAGCTGATTTCCTTATCGTGTTAAGTACTTGCAATTATTCCAGATATGTCGTACTTGAATTGTGACAAAGCCAATTGTCAATGTGTCATAATGTTCTATTAATGCTAAGGTTAAAGCCTTTGTTGTGTTGATGAAGCTTGTCCTTCCCCATCTACAACAAGTGTTTGTTATTTTTTTTCCTGAATTATATGGTTCTATTCATTAAATGAATTTACCTTTAAAAAAATGTACATCAAAATTTGAATAAATTAAAAAAACTATTTATTGAATAAAAAACTTTTAAATATTAAATATTAAAAAATTATTCTTAATTAATATGATAGAGTTATTAGTTTGATTTGTATTGTTAAACTTTTAATTTGTAATTTAATTTCACACTAGTATAAGTAGATATGTTATATATATATATATATATATATACACACATACAAATCAAGTTACTAGCATAATAACAAAGACTTCAAGTTCAACGTTGACATTAAGACTTGTTCAAACTTTATAGAACTCTTGGATATACTAAAACATGTGTATATTGTGTAAGAAAAAATCTAACTAATGTAGTCTCATTTTGCATGACCAAATATGATCTTAGCATTCATAACCTCCCCTTTGCATTAATAGTGTTGGTCATATCTTTGACAATGAAATACGGTCCTCCAGAAACACATATTCCATCCCCTCCCCCTTGAATAGGGGACTAGCGCTGAGAAAAAGAAGTCCCATATCTAAAAGCCAAGAGTAGAACTGTGCACCAGTTTCACAATTTTTTCAATTTCAAGCCCAAATTCAGTTAGGCTTAGCTCAATGACCCGTATTATTATTTTTTATAAATCAATAAAGAATCTATTTTTATATTAATAATTTTATAATTAAATTTAAATAGATTCTTTTTATTATTTAAATCCAATCTGAGCCATCCTGGCATGGAAAAACTCATGTCCGGATCAGCCGGCTTCTAGCCCAGAATTAGGGAGTGCTTTTATAAAGTAAGATGCCACCTTAACCTACTTGTTTCTCAAACGACAGAACTGTGAGAGGAAGCCCTTGAGCTTTTATAACTACCAGACAGAGTCCCAACAATACACCAGTCCACACCCTCAATCAGCAGCTCGTGTTGCAAGGAAATAAATTCACACCTAATAGTTAAGGATTAAAGTTCAACTAAAATCTTGCAAGCAAGGGTGAGTTTCCCTATTCTATCAACACTCTTGTTCTCAAAGAATAGAATTGTGAAGGTGATTTCCCGCACCCCTACAATATATAACTTCTTATACAGTCCCATCAAATGCATGTAAAACATCAAATTTGGAGATAGCTAGGATTAAACTATTTAAGTAAACTAGCCATACCTTAGCATTAGAGATGACCAAAGGTACATAGATCATATATACTAACATCATTCAAAATACTGGCTTCCAATTCCATCAAAGCCAAATAAGTATTTCATTTCACAAAAGACAAAAAGGGGGGGAAAACCCATTTCCAACTTCCTATTACTTATGCTGTAGCCCTGAATACAGTAAATCATAACAGAGCTATTGAACTCACCTACTTCCTTTAAAACAAAAAGAGATGACTTAACCGAGATATATAAATCACATGATCTTATATGCAAAATCACAAGGCTGTGACATCATATCATTTGCATCCCGGGTTATCCTTGCACATACTTCTCCATTTATTCTTGAGGTCTGTTGCAGTCCTATCCATAAGAAACACATTGGTACCAAACTCCAAAATTCTCTTCCATGGAACTGTCCCATCCTTATTTGCAAGCTCCTGCACTCCCTTCTGCAAGCACAAAATAGCCAGTAAAAATTTTACAAGAAAGCTTGACATGTATTACAAGCCACGTGCTTGGTAAATAAACATTTCAGAAAGTTCACTCTTGTAACACCAGGAGTATACAAGTATATGAACTTCAAAACTATCAACTATAACTTCTACGACCTATGAAAGAAAGTAATTACCCCGAGCATCTCTTCTTCGTCATTCGTCCATGGAGCTTTCTTTCTCCTCAATCGTCGAGTTGGCGAGAATGATCTACAAATAAGAATCTTGTTAAGATTTAATCATCAATAAAATCAAAGGCTAACTCATTTCTTCCCACAAAAATAATAAAATTGATTGCAGAAGCATGTTAAAAATTAAAAAAGAACATGCGTTAGAAATGGTGTATATGTGTGTGTGTGTGTGCGTTTGCGTGTGTAAGCTTGAAGATGCATGAATGTTATCAATTTACGCAAAGGGAACTTACTGCCTTGTCTCACTTTTTTTGGACCTTGTAGAATGACTAGATATTATATACTTATCATCTGCACTGGTAGATGATTCCTCTCCATCACTATTGACAAGTTTCTGACTTGCATCAGTAATCTGAGGCCCTACAACTTCCTTTAGTATGTCATCTCCTTCAACTTCTACCTGATTTATGGGGAAAGTTTCAGTGTTTTCAGTGGTTGGATTATCATCAGAGGTTTTAAGCTTGGCTGGTAGTTCTTCCTGCTTGTGTTCATGCTCTCTCCCTAGATGCCCACTCTCCTGAATTCCAGCAAGGTTTTCATTGCCATTTAATTTTGAATGATTCCAAGACCTCCCCTGCTCTTGAATAAGTTTTCCCATAAGCCCCATAAATGCAACTAGTTTCTTCCTTGCCAAGATGATCTTGTTCTTAGCTTCTAGGTAATTTGAGATGGAAACAGAGCATGCACAGAAAGGGCAAAGAAAGTGGCCCTTATCATCAAATCTTGCAGGGCAATCCAAGCAGCTCTCATGAACCGCAAGCAGGCAACCACTAGAAGTACAGACCAACAACCGACCATTTTGATTACACTTGACACAAGAATTTTGTTCTGTCCAGTCAGCATTTTGCACAGGATCTTGACTTGCCATGCGCTGTGAACTCAAGAAAAGGTTCTTCTTTAAGGAAATGTTAAAGATCTCATCTTCATCTTCGCATATTTGTTCCACACAAGGATGATCCATGTCAGCTTTTTCCCCATTCAGATCAATATTTTCTTGTAACCCATCAGCGGAGGTAGAATTTTGGGAACTTGATGTAAAATCTTGATCAATATTTCCACCCACATCACCACTAGATTCCTTTACCGGTGCACCATTTTCAACAGGACTGGATTCGTTAATCACAACATTTGGGCAAATTATATCTCCATGCTTTTGCTCGACCATCATGTCAGTATTATCATTTTGAACATTTTCCATCTGATTGTCCAACAATTCCACACGACCAACAGCATCAATCAGCCCAGGGGTCCTTGAGGCAACACATAAATCTTGATCACCCTCACCTATCTGAGAAACCTTTCCCAAGTTATTAGTCTCTATTTCAGTAACCTTCATAATCCTTTGAGATTCATCTTCCAACTGCTCATCATCATCATGCAGGTGAATTGGAAGCTCCGCAACAGCCTGAATAGTACAAGCGGGCTTTGCAACTAGCTTTGACTTCTTTGCATTCAAATGAAGATCACATTGCATACTACCGTGGTTAACACTGACTACTCCCTTTGAATTTCCAGCAACCAACTCATCTCTAGACCTCTTCGACGGAATTGGATTTCTTCCAAGCAACTCTTCATTTTTTTTAATTTGTGGAATCAAGTTACCCTCTTGATTACCATTTTCATCATTGCTGTCATCAGACCGTGATGGAGGCCCATTTTCATTGCCATCAAGGTAAGGATCGTCCAGCAAAATAACATCTTTCAACTGTTACAGAAAAGGTCAATAAGAAACGATAAACAAATTTAGAAAGAAAAAAAAAAGAACTTGGATGAGAGAAAACAAAAGGAGTGAAGCTTGACGCCATTATCGCATCATAGCAGCAGGAAGCCAGGAACAAAGAAACTTAAAAGAAGAAGAATCCAGTTTTACCTGTTCTAATGCACATTTAGGTAGGGTGGCTCTTTTATGCTCGATAAAGGAGTGACCATCCCATCTCAAAAGCTCTGGTCCAGCATTTTTCAGATCAGATAATGGGACCTGATAAAGAAAGATACTTGTAACTGACAGTGCATGCATTTCAGCTAGCAAGATCTTACGAGTGACACAAAAAAAGTTGTTCTTTCAAGACAACCAAATTTATAGTGCAATGCTGAAACTAGACTGTATTTTATATTTGACCTTTTGTAGTATGTGATACAGTATGTGATCAAGAACATCATCGCAGCTTGCAGAAGGATTCAAAACAGCTTTTGAAACAGGAGCAACACTTCCATGACTGTTTTGAGGACCAAATAACTCCTCCAAGCATCTTAAAGCAACCCTTTCACTTGTATTTTCTTCTAGGTCCTCTGGTAAAATTGGAGCTGTTTCAATCAAACCTGAAAGAAGAAAGAAAAAGGTAAAAGACCCAAAATAGTCAACAAACACCAAGAGATTAGTTTTTGTCCGTACCGGATATAATGGAAATATCTAGCTGGGGAAAGCTTGATACGTACTCAATGATCCAAAGCCATGCAGCTCTTGGACCATAAGAGTAAGGGCGAAACATCGGACCTAGTCAAGAGCAAGCACTCGATTTACCTGTTACAAACACGAGTTTCGTAAGTTTGAACCCCTATAAGAATTCAGACCAAAAAAATACGTTTTAAGAATGAAAAATTATACATATGAAAACCAATAAATAAACATTATTTTTCTTAAAGATGACATCATTCAAGAACGAGAAGATCATTGTGTTTAACCACATTTGGCTAAATTTACAAACTCATGCGCGGAAATGCGCAATGAAAATTAAATTTAGCGACAAACGGAACATAATAAACCTGATTAATGGAGAGAAAATTATCTCAGGTATGAACTACTTGGACAGATTTCAAGAAAAATCCTTCATTAACCTAATGCTAGAGTAATAGTTTACCGTGGTGGATAAATGAACTAAAAAGTCCGAAAAATCAAAGTCAAACCCAAACTTTAGAAAAATAAGCACCCTAGTCCCTTGAACTAAGAAATGCTAGAAAAAAAAACAACCGAGAAAATACAGCATCCAAAAAAATAAAATAACTAGGCGAAAACTTAAATCAAAGTTAAATTAACTGAAAAGAATGAAAAACCAAACTCAAAGCCATATCTAAAAAAAAAAAAAACTAAGTCCCTTGAACTAAGAATGTACAAAACCCTAGAAAGTACAGCATCCGGAAAATAAATGAAATCTTATATCGAAAGAAACAAACAAAAAAAAAAAAGAAAGAAAGAAAGAAGAATACCAAACAGAAAGAGGAACACAGGAAGTAATTATTATCAGCCGATACACATAAATTTAGGAATTTCTTTATTCTTAACAGATATTGCCAAATTAAAAAAGAAAAGAAAAAAGAATCAAAAGGTACGATTGTGAATGCTTAGCTAACAATCATGCTGCTGATGAATACAAAATTTAGAACCTTAAGAATCCATTGAAATATTTCAAAGAGAAGAGTATCACTTGAGTGCCGGGAAACAATGTGTTCTTTCTCGTGGTGGTTTTTTTCCTTTTTAAAAATTTAAAATAATCTATATATTTGCTTTTTAAATTTTAATTTCAAATAGAGGAAAATGAGGCGAGCTTGCTTATATTTGGGCTTATTGAGTTGATCTAATTAGGACATAATTTTTAGACCCCAAAACTATTGGGCTTCTATTCATAATCCCTTTTGCTTCCATTATTATAAAATAATAATAGGTTATTAAATCCTTTATTCGTATTTCAAAAATTAGGTTGAATTTGGTTTATAAAAATATTATTTATTTTCATTTTTAAAAATTAATTATATTTTTTTATTTTTTAAATTGAAAAATGTTATGAAATAAAGAGAAAAAAGAGAGTAAAGAACAACAAATAAAAAAAATTATATATTTATTTATCAATAGGGATATTTAAAGTGTTTCTCCAAAGTCTATATTTATAGACAAAAGAAGTATATATGGTATAAAAGTTTACTGCTAATAAACATTAAAGTCATAATGTATATCAAACTTATCTTGACCTTAATAAACATCTACTTAATAATAAAATAATCATAACGCTCATCCTTGAATGTTCATTGGTAGATAATATGTCTCATTAAAACCTTATTAAGATAAAAACCTTGTGGAAAAATAGCACTTATAATTATAATACGCATAACATGCTATTTGGTTAAAAACTTTACCTGAAAAATCCAATGGAACAAAATTTTGGTTTAGAGAAAAAGAGTGCGACACGTATTCACTCCATCTCATTACAACATCACATAATATATCATATTCTACGTATTCAAATCTTGAATATTAGCTTTCCAAATGATCATTTGAACATATTTGCTAAGATTTATATCACCAATTTTTTGAAAGTCATGAGTGAAGAAATTTTATGGGAAAATATATTTTGATCATTTTAGGAGTTTTCAACAACAAACATAACAAAACTTTGGTAATGACAATTCTATAATAATACATATGTTCAAAACAAATTATATAAATATTTACACAATTGTTCTGAACAGTATTCTAGGAATTTCTGTATGCTTATAGCATTCTATATCCTTCAAAAATTTTAATATAAACTTCTACTATATAGTGATTTATATAAAGATTGTAACAACAATCATAAGGTGCTTGTCAAATATTTCATGAATTGTCATACTAATAAGTTATCTAAAGGTTATTGCATCCACCATAAAAGAATATTATACCTTCTCATACAATGTCAAAACTTAGCGAAAAACTTCATTTTTCTTCTTTTTTTTCGCAAAACTACTCATTGGCAGATGTCTGGACTATTGGTTCAAAAACTTCACAAATGTAATTCTACTTGAATTGCATCTTTCCACTTTGGCCAATTACTCTATGTTTATATTTTTTGATAATTTTATTTAAGATTCTCGTTTTCTTTCATTATTTCAATAATAATATTGCATGCAAAATTGTTGTTGATAACTTTCTATTTTCACATTTCCATATTTTATCGTATTGACATAACTTATCGAAATCTCTTTATTTTCACTATTTCATCTTCAGATTCAAGTATCTGAATCTCTTCTAGAGTTTTAATAATTAGTTATGTATTGAGTCTCTTCAAGAACACCCGTCTCCACAATATGACTATTTATATTTATTATTTTCTTTTACGAAAATTTTCATCTTTGGAACGAATTGATCTACCATGCTTCAGGTATGCATTATTTTCATTTTATTCTAACAAGTTGTTCTAATGAGACTTCAATTTAAATCAAAACATTAGTTGGTATATAATACTTGTTATTCTCATTAGATCAATAAGTGCATTTAGTAGTTAACTTGTAATAAAATGAATTATGTTTTTGAACTTCAAGTTCAAATCACTTTCTACAAAGATCTAAATAATGATAGTTCATTCCAAGTAATTTATTTATCCAACTATTATTTTTCTCCTCCTAATGTTGGGAAAACTATCAAATAGTGATCACAAATCATGTCATGATTAAATCTCCAATTCATTTAAAACATCTAATAATAGAATGAGACTCATAATTAATATACATTCCCAAATTTATTTGAATACTCATTTTGTGCATTGTGGTAGAGCAATTTGAACATATATCACACATTCAGAAATTCTAAAATGAGTTGAATTTAACTCTTGACTAAAAGCTAATTGTAATAAGAAGTATTTATTACAACTTATTGTCATGATGCGTACAAGTATTAATTCATGTAAAATATAATATTATTGTATATATACAAAAAACTTTTGTTCTCAAAACATATGGTTTAACTATTAACCGGAGGCGCGTACTTTATAAATTTTGTTAAACCATTTTATACTTGTAAATAATAGGCTTTTGCGATAGTTACTCCTACTGACAATCTAGCATTCAATAATAATTAAAAGTTACTAACATTAGCAAGAATCAAGAATTGTCTCAATTGCATAATTTGAAAATTTTATTCTTAAACAAATCATTAAACAAGTAATCTTGCAAACTACAGGTTGTGCAATAATTAGATTTATTATAATTTTAAAAGTTATAATAAAATTTTAAAATCATTATTGCAATAAAAACTTACCAGATAAATAACCCAACTTAAAATATAAAATTTTAAAAATTTATTTTTAACCCAATAAAACATTTATTATATTTATAATAGCATTTTTTATATAAATAATTTTTAATATATTTTTAACGTGTTACAAAACTTTTATTTTAGCATTTCTTAGTGCATTTAGTGTATTATATTTTTTTTAAAAATATTTTTAAATAAAAATTAATTCAAAAAAATAAAATATGGATGGGTCAAGTTGGGCCTGAATTTATCTTTCTTAAATTAGGTCGGGCTTAGACAAAAAAGTAAAACCACTTTTTGGGCCGGGCCAAACCTAGACTTGAAAATTAATTTAGATACCTTACATGAGCTTAACCCAAAGTTTGCTGAGCGCAACTCATGAGCACCCGTATTTATAGCCCCCTTGAAAAATTAAAACTTTTGTTAGGGTTATATTTATGTTAAAATGTGGTTAAGTTTATATATTTTTAGCACATTTAGAATTTAGATTTTTTACTTTTATTTTAAAGAATTTAGTCATTTTATGAAAGTTTAATTATTAATATTGTTAAAATTCTTTTATTAAATTCGAGTTCATTAAAAATGTCTTTTTTTTTAGTTAAATAGCTAATTTTTTTTATTTTTTTAAATATCACCCCAATAAATATAGTGTAAAAATTAATAATATTAACAAATTAACCTAAAATTTGAAATGTAAATAATAAAAATATTCCTAAAAATAAAAATATATGAACTATATTTGGAATTTACAAAAAATAAAAAAATTTGTAACATATTTTAACCCTCGTTTTATCCTTATTCGATGTTCTAACTCTTTAAGGTCTCACTTTGTCTTCCACCTCCATTGTTCTCTCTTTCTCTTCAAGTTTTAGTTCCTGCTCTTTTCATTCTTTCTTTCTTCTTCAAGAGTAATTTGATTGTTTTTTCTCTCTTTTTTTATTACTTACTTTGATGGGATTAATTTATGAATTCAGCCATGCAAATTATGTTGAAATAAATTCAAAATTCAGGTTGTAAAAGTAAAGAAATCGTAGCTTTTAGGGTTTAGGGTTGGAAAGACTGAACAAAGGGTGCCAGATTCTCAAAAAATCAAAACCGTTTCTACTTCAAACGTGTTTTTCATTCATGCAATTTTGATTCCTTGCCTAAAAAATAGAAAACGCCGAAAGCTAAATAAAAATGGAAAAGGAAAATCACACTAAAAAACATTTCTAAACAAATAAAATGGTTCTACAATAATTAAAGATGTTCATGAGTCGGTTTAAAATATTTATAAAAGATTAATTCAAACTTATTTTAAGCCCGCCTATATTATTTTTTAAAATTTTTAAATTTTTTAAATTTATTATTTAGTACTTTTATATATTTTTGTATTTATTGAAATTTTTTATATAATCTTAATATTATTTTAGTGTTTATATTATAATAGTATTATATATATAGTATATGTTTTATTTTTTTTTAATGTATTATGAATTACATAATATATAGAAATAATATAATATAAAGTATTATAAACTTAAAACGAGTTGGACCGGACTTGAGCCTTAAATGTTCATTCTCGACCCATATTTTAAACAGGTCTAAATTTTTTGCCCAAACTAATTTTTCGAATCTAACATTTTTACTCAACTCTTATTAATTTTCAAGTGGATCTTCGAGTCTGAATAAATAAACCGACCCATAAACGAGTATAAACATAACATATATATATATATATCCGATCGCAAAAGCCATATAAAAACTATCAAAATAAAGTATTAATCTCTGTTAAAATCTATATAAATATAAAGAACATTAAATTATGATTATGTAATAAAAAAAGACACAAATTTTTAGGTCTAACAAATATTAAGCCATATATATCAAAAGAGAATTTATTGGTAAATGGCAAACGCCAAAGGTAGATGCAAACAAAAATTAGTTGAGTAAGGTTAGAGTGCTATTTTCAATCTTTTACTAAAAATATCAGTTCCTTGAATATGCTACCAACCTAAAATGCTTCTATCTGAACTTGGGAATTAGGAAGCCTTCCCTTCCCTCTTGAAATAGATTTAATTATCTGTTATTTAGAACAAATAAATAAATAGTTGGGCTCCATCCAAATATTTTGGGCACAACAAAAATCAACATATCAAACTGAATGTACAATACTTACAAAGGGTTATAATACAAATAAAAACCTATATATGCAAGCCACCAATCTTTTCTATCTTTCCCTTCTTTTCATAATGGGTAAATTATCGAAATAATCACTTTTATTTGCCTCAGGTTACATTTTAGTCACTTATGTTTGAAATGTTACGTTTTAGTTACTTACATTATCGCATTGTAACATTTTAGTCACTAAGCCGTTAATTGCCATTAACAATGTAACATTTTAGTCACTAAGCCGTTAATTGCCATTAACAGTGTAATGGCAAGCTGATGTAGCACGTTAAATCATCATTTCAAACTAAAAATTTAGGTTAAATTCTACAATTGGTTCGTATATTTTTTTATTTTGAATAATTTAATTTTTTCTTTTTATGTTCTTTTAACTTTCATTTTTTTTCCATTCTCTTCTGCTTCTCCCTCTATTTTCCTCCCTTCCTCATTTCTTTTAACGTAGTTTTTTTTATGTTTTTCATTTGTTGAAACCAGTCCACAAGCTTGCCTCACTCAAAAAAATTAAATTGTTCAAAAAAATAAAAGTATAGGGACTAGTTTTAACAAATGAAAAATATAGAAAAACTACGTTAAAAGAAATGGAGAAAGGAGGAAAACAGAAGGAGAAACAAAAGATAATGGAAAATAAAGAAAAAAAGGTAAAGTTAAAAAAAATAAAAGAAAAAAAAATTAAATTGCTCAAAATGAACAAATAAGGGGACCATTTGTATAAATAAACCTAAAATTTTTGTGTGAAATAATTATTTAATGTGTCACGTCAGCTTACCGTTATAACAATAACGGCAGTTAATGACTCAGTGACTAAAATGATACAACACGATAACGTAAGTGACTAAAATATAACATTTTAAACATAAGTGACTAAAATGTAACCTGAGTCAAATAAAAGTGACTATTTTAATAGTTTACCTTTTCATAATTGAGTATGAGGCCAACTCTTGCATATATTTTTGGCCTATGTCCCTTTTGCTAATGTAAGAATGAAACAGGCATTCCTCGTATAAAATGGCTACATATTTGATATATTCATTTTACTAGAGATTCCTAAACTCATAGAATCAATTATATGGAAAAAGAATAGATATAATACATAGATGGATTTACATTATATGGCAAAGAATGTATAGATATATAAAATAATATTTACGCTTTTTTTTCACAACTTAGATTTTATAACGATAAATTTGTTCAGTTGGCACCATTAATATTAAAATCTCTTAAAAATTATGGGTTCAAATGTATTCAAGCATGTAACATCATTTTCAAATTCAAGCATGTAACATCATTTTCAAATGAGTATAATTAATAAAAAAATTATATTCAAGTGATGAGTTACTCAAGTATCGATGATCCACAGTTTAGTGGGTACAATAAAAGATGAAGTGTAATTGATCGTCGATAAATAGTCTTAATCAGTATAACGGTTAGATTTGAGATTCATACTTTTTTTTTTTTAGGTGTGTCTCAACCTTGAAAATTACAACAAATGAGTTTGGAAGGTTCAATATGGGGGAAGATGAGCATCCACAAGTTGAACAACATCCACAACCAAAATTAGATTAATAGCCCCCACATGTATTTCCACGGCCTTTGCCTCGTGTGCCACCAGTAGTGCTTTGGCGAGTACTATAGTGAACAATGATAGGAAGATTAAGAGTCATTTGAATTTTTTAACCACATTTCTTCATAAAGGAGTAAGCCAAATAAATCGTCAAAGGAAATATAAGTTAACCTTGATTTAGTATTAAGTGTGATGGGTTTGTAATATAGGTGAAGACCACCCACAATATGATCAATAAGATCATCTTCGGAGATGGAAACATCAAGTGCAATGAGCTAATCAACCAATTTCTTGGCACAACCCATGTAAGTGGCAATGGATTCATTGTCCCAAGATAAAAGTATAAAGACTATTTCTTTAGAGTGTGAATTTGAACTCTAAAACTTGAAGCATAAGTGACTTGTAGTCAAGACCAAGCAACGGTAATGGCACCAATAACTTAATAAAGAATATATGCAAAAAGACAATCAAGGATTTAACATAACACGATTTGACCTTTAATATACTATGTTGTGTATTAGGGTTGGGAGAATTGTTAAATTCATGAGGTGGAAGAGGCCCGGAGTCATTAATGTGATAAATCGTTGGTTGCCTGCAAATGAGTGGAATAATTTAAGTTTTCCAAAGAAGATAATTAGAGTAAGCGAGCTTGATTATTATTTGATTGTGAACTGAAGGGAAAAGACATTATAAAGCAGGAGGAAGAGGAGGCCATGGTGAGGAGGGAAATAAATTGTGTTTAAACCTTAGTCAGTAAATATGATACCATAAAAAATTCACAAATGATTGTTAATGGAGCAGACACCCTTGATTACCCTTGTCAAAGATATATTTTATAATTTTAATGATAATTTTGCAAAGAATAAATTCAAATTTACAACAGAATCCTTCTAAATTGAGATGGTATATTTGAGTTAAATGATTATTAGCTAGGATGGTGTTTATCTGTTTTCCATTATATGTGTAAGTTATTTTATTAACATTTAATTTTTATAAAATGAACTAATGCAAAAGGGAATCCAATTAAGAAAATGATAATTATTCTTAAGAAAGAGACTTTTTTTTTTTTAGAAGAATGTTAACTGATTCATTAAAAAGAAGTGGGAAAAGTAACTTGGGAACATAAATGAAAACAAAACCTTTGGGCTGAACAACCATCCACCAAAACCAAAAGAAGAGAAACAAAAAACCCCCAACTACCCCTACCAAGGCTATCCTTTGCTCCCAGCTTAGCCAAAACCTATTTCCACTGTTAGAACACCAAAACAGAGAGGAAAATAGGCAAAGAAACAACATGCAACCAGATTTCTTAGCTAACCACCATGCCAATTGCGAGTGAAACTTCAATCGCAACACCTATCCAACTTACCAAGGCTGATACCTACGTCTATCAACATTTACAACATCCATCACAGCCAGTAAATCAACCTGTCTAATTTGAGACCTTCACGAGCAAGTTGGTGTGCTACAGTATTTGCCTCTCTTGGAACATGCAAGAACTTACAATGTAAGGATTGATTCCCAATATCTTTCCTATATTTGACAAATGCACTGATTGTTGAGCAATCCACCCCTGATGTTAGGAATTTCTTGATAGCAGTTAAAGAATCCCCCTCAATCTCTATATGAAGAAAACCCAACTCCTCTGAAAAACTCAATGCGCTAACACTGGCCATAGCCTCAGCCATGAAAACATCGGGTGTTTTTGCTCACATGAGGCCATTCCCAAGTTTGCACCTTCCATTCATGAACCAATTCGTTTGTGATATTTATAGCAATAAACCTTAGACCGAAATTGTACCTGTGTTTTCCCATAAGTGAATCATTTATGTTTTTCGGCTTTCAACCAAATGATCTTATCCACTATTCTCATACCACATATTGCTCTGAGCATGGGGTCGAACCAATTGAATCGGAACATAGAACTAAAAAAAGTTCTTTACTTCTGAGGTAAAAACGAAAATTCTCTATTCTTAATAAAAATTGGTAGAATTGTTATTTCAGAAAAATATATGTAAATTATCTATATTTTTAGAATAACAGTCTCTCAAAGTTGTGTTCATATTGAATGAGAGAGAAAATCAAGCTAAAACTTGAAATTAAGAAAACAAGGTAATAATATCAAAGTTCTATCATGTTTTTAAGTTCAATCTTGTTAGAAAAGTAAGGAAGTGATGTTAAAGTAGAGAATTCTCATGAAAAGTTTTATGCTCTTGACATGTTATTGAAGAGAGAGACAAATGAAGTGATTCAAGTGCCAAAGAAAAGAAAAGAAAAACAAGTGATTCAAGGATGAAGAGAAGTAAGTACACTTGAACTCTCTTGTTATCTAAGGATTAAAAAGTAAACTTTGTGAAAGTTGTGGTAAATTAGTAAAATAAAGTGTAAAATAATTTGATATGTGAAATACAATATTTTAAAAGAAGGTTTAATTGAAGTGAAATATGTTAATGAAATAGACATAAAGTGATGTTGAAGTGTGATTATAGTAAATATTGTATGTGTTATAGCCCAAATTTTGCCCCATTTACAATTTTGACCCACCTACCCAATACAGAAGACCCATTAAACACAAACCAACAAACCAAATCCCCTAACCCAAATACCACCAGCCCAATACTCAACTAGCCCAACATAAAAAAAAAAAGAAAAAGAAGAGAAACAGACAACAAGAAACCCTAGCCACCTCCCCACTTTCCTCTGACACCAACCACCATCACCTGCTCCACCAATCACCCCCATACCTTGCAAAAACAGAGCAAACAAGCAAGACAGGAAAATATGGCAAAAGTAATAAAAAACTTGTAAAAGATGGCTATAAAAAGCCATTCAAAAATGATGTAAGGGGGGGATTTTTTAAAGGAAGCAATACAAGCAATTAAACTCATTTTTCAGCACAAAATAGTTTAAAAACAAGAAAAATACAGCAAGCATTGAAGGAAATAAATTGATTCAAAAGGCTAAGGTCCCATTTCTTTCCCTTTTTATTTTTTTTCAATATTCGACTACACATACATATATTTTCTTTTTTTTTTAAAAAAAGTGTATATATATTTACATAAAAAGAAAAAATATAAAAAAATAAAAAATTTTACCTTTTTCGGCCGGCGGTGCTCGGCGGCGGCCGGCGGTGGTCGGCGGCGGCGGCCCGGTGACCGGACGGTGACCGGCCTTGTGGCCGGAAATCACCTCACCCCTCTCCCTCTCTCTCTTTTTTTTTTCTTTTCAAGTGCAAGAATGAATTTTTTTTGAAGAAAAAGGGCCTTTTATAGCCCCTCAAAACGACGTCATTTTGGGGTTGGCCATTAAACCCCGAAACGACGTCGTTTTGACTTGGACCGGTTCGACCCGACTCGACCCGCCTAGGATCCGCGTGTTTTTTAAAGGTAGCCCTTCCGCTTTTTATTACTTTGCAATTAAGTCATTCTTTATTTTTTAATTTGGCCTCAAAATTTATCGCGATTTTCAATTTAGTCCCCAATGATGTGCTGCGTTTTGATGGGAAGGAATATTTACTGTTTTGGTCCCTCGCTGTTTTCGCGCGTGTTCAATATAGTCCTTTCCTTTTATTTTTATTTCAATTTTGCCCCAAATATTTTGTTTTTAGCTCAATTTAATCCTTTTTAGTTATTTTACTATTTAAATTAATTATTTTAGTATTATTATTATATTTTATTCACTTATGTAGTGTGTTAATATTTTTTATCATTTCTAATATGTATATATATTATATGTATTTTATATATATTATGTATATATTTTTAATGCCATTAGTTATATATTTCTTATACTATTCCATGTATGTATTTTATATCATCTTATGTATATATTCTTAAATACTATTATATATATATATTTTAATACCATATTGTGTATATATTATTATTATTATTAATTATTATTATTATTGCTATTATTATTATTATTATTATTATTATTATTATTATTATTATATTAGTGTATATTTTATGTACGAATATATATATATATGTGTAGCAATGTTTTTATTACTTTATTTTAACATTTTTATTATAGTAACTTTTGTATTTTAATATTGTTATTATTATAACATTATTATTTATTATTATTTTTTGTATATATTATTCATACTATCATTATTATATTATTATCACTATTACATTTATTATATTAGTATTATTATTGCTATCATTATCAATATTGGTATTATTGTGTGTTTTCATTATATGTATGTCGTTTATATCTATAGTATTATTTTAATATTGTGTTTACTATATATATTTACCCTTTTACTATTATTACCTATTATTTTATTTTAAATATTATTAAGTTATATTTTTATATTCTTTTATTATTATCATTATCATTATTAACTTATATATACATATATATATATTCTGTATATATCATTGTTTCATATTATTGTTGTAAATATTTATATATATATATATTTTTTTTTATGTACGTTCCCTAATATTTTCTTTTATTGTAGATATTATTATTATTATTATTATTACATACTCTTATTATATGCATATATATGAGTATTTTTTATGTACATATTATTTTATATTATTATTACCAAATATATCATTTTTTCTTATTATTAGTACATGATTTGTTTTTATTTTCTTTTTTTTGCAAATATCATTATTATTGTTATAATAATTTCTAGTATTCCATGTTAAAATTTTTCATTAATGATATCATTATTTGCGTCGTTTATCTGTTTTTAAATTCTCACTTTAGAAATATTTTTTCTTATGTTTTAATTAATTTCAATAAATAAAGCAACGCGCCGGTTTAACATTAAGTCGTAGATTTCATCGCTATGTTGGGTGGAATTTGTCGGCTTGTGCTAAAGACGGAACACCCTTCTAGAAAACCAAAAAAACTAAAAACTAAAATTTTTCGTCTTTTCAATCAGATCACGACTAAATATTACATTGAACTCGCATTTTTGAAAATCAAGACAACAAGTGTTTATAAGATACCAATTTTGGGCGTCGCGAGGGTGCTAATACCTTCCCCGCGCGTAACCGACTCCCGAACCTTATTTTTCTCTGGACTTTTGACGTAGACCTAAACTCGGCCTTCCTTTTGTTTTAAAAAATAAATCTAATAGGTGTCCGATCACACCTAGGAAAAAGGATCGGTGGCGACTCCCTATTTATTTTAAAATCAAACTTCAGTTTTCAAGTTTTCAATAAATCGCCACAATTAGCGACCAAAGCTAAACATTTTTACGTCGCTACAGTATGTTTATGATGTTAAGGACTAACTCGTGAACTTTGTAAAATTTATGATTGAAATAAGAAAAGTGAAGAGCATATAAATTATACATGTGAAATAAGATATTATGATGAATTAATAGATTAAGGTGCTATCTGATAGTGAATATTGAATTTCGTGATAAAAAGGACTAAATTGAAAAGTATGTGAAAGTTTTACATGTTATTATTTGATAAGTGAAAATGATGTAGAGAACACGAAATATAAGGTGTATTGTGAATTAATAATTTACTAAATAAAGTTTTGTGATTACTGTAAATGAAATTACAATTGTTCTTTAAATCGTGGAAAAGTGAGGAGTAAATTGAAAAAGTGAAAAAGTGTAGCTAAATTGTGAAAATTGTGAAATAAATACTAGTATGAATAAATAACGTAGTTAGTCATGGAATGAAAGTGTAAAGAAAATGTTCTTGAAAATTTTAATGTTCGAAATTATATGTTCGTGTAATATTAAATAGTAAACTAGAATGAAAGAAACGTGAAATTGTAATGAAATTGTGGAACAAAGTATTCATGATTAATTATTGTAAATTTAGTTATATTCAAGTGCCTATGTGGACTAGCATTGTAACACCCCTATTTCGAATGCCCACATGGCCTAAGACACGAGCGTATCTCTTGACCGTGTGAGCCACACAGCCTGGCCACATGGGTGTGTGTCCCTTGCACCTTGAAAAAATTTTGATATTTTGCGAAAAATTTTATGAGTTCCTGGTTTAGTCCCAACTTGATTCTAACTTGTATTATAGGCCTCGAGAGCTCATATAAGAGACAGTATGATTGGTTTCATGTATATGAATGTGAAGTGATATGAAATGTCTGCATTTGATTTGTAAACTCTAGTAATGCTCTGTAACCCCTGTTCCGACGACGGATATGGGTTAGGGGAGTTACAAGCGTTGAATTTTGTGGATATAGTTGGTATGCCATAGGAACCCGAGTGCTCTCGTGTTATTCATGATATTGCACTTCGATGCCTCATGTTATGTTATGCATTTTGGTGTCGAGTTTCCAATACTTTTGTGCTTTTGTGTATCGTGTTATGTTTCTTGTATCCATCTTGTTCAAACAAGTCTAGCATAGCTAAAAAGTCGTGGTAAGGGATTTAGGATAAAAGTTTCGTTCATGTTAATTCTTGAAATGATAAAATTAGTGAATTTTGTAAATATGAAATAACCTATTGATTATTAAGATACATTCATGAATTATAATAGTAATAATGTTTATGGTAAATAAAAATCAAAGAAATGATAAGATATGAATTCCATGGTACTTACTAAGCTTTCACGAGCTTAACGCATTACTTTTCAATGCATAGGTGAAAGATCGGATTAAAGTTCTCATTTGAAATGGCGACCTCGACACATCTCATCATATCATCAAGGCTTAGGAAAAATGGGGTATGAAATAAATTCCACGGTATAGAGTATGACATGTACATAGGTGGATTAATGAAGTAAGAAAGAAAGTGTTTAGTTATTCTTATATTTGAGTTTAATGTGTTTTGAACGATAAATATGAGGTATTACATAGTTTATGAGCTTTGATTATTGTTTGGAATGATCATGGACAGTTTTGGTATAGCTTGGAGGTGTTTGAAAACAGGATTTTCAGGCCCCCTATCCCTCCCAGGTTTTAAGACATAAGAACTTCAAAGCTAAAAAGTTATAGTATCAGTGCCATGTCTCAGTCTTGAGACAAGACAACTTTAAAGATAAAGTTCTACAATAGCATGACATTGTCTTGAGACATTCAAGCCTTTTTCTCGAGACATATAGACCTAGAATTGATTTTTTTTAATTGGGCCAAAAGAGACCTTAAATGAGTTTGGAATAGAATTAAACTTTATTGTTAGTCAATTATGTTCTAAAAAGTGTAATATGACCTTGGTAAATGTTCAAATTATAAGTATTTGATATTGTAAATAATGTTTAGTGCCAAATGTAACATTCATTACTCGAGTTTCTTGGGTAAGGGGTGTTATAAAATTTCTCCCCCCTTGAACCATTAAAAATAACTAATAGGTAACTGATTTTACACAGTATAGGATAAGGTCAACCAGAGGCTCATTAAAACCCAACCGAACCATCATCTCCTCCAAAAGACCCCACTCCAATGTGTCATATGTTTTGCTTATGTCCAATTTCAAAGCAAAATATCCATGATTAAGTCGGCGCTTTTTTCTTGAATGAGTGTAACATTTCATGGGCAATTAGTAAGCAACATTTCCTGGAACAAAAACATTTTGCGCTTCATCAATACAAACATTTAACACCTTCTGCAATTTATTTATAATCACATTCGATATGATTTTGTATAGCACGTTAAAAGACTAACGGGATGAAACTGTCTCATATTCTTTGGATTCAAAATTTTAGGAATAAACACAATATTCGTTTTATTAATCTCAATCAATTCAACCTCTGAGTTCAAAATAGACTAACAATAACTACACACATCATGTACCCAAATATGCCAATATCTTTGAAAAAGGAAAGCCGAGAAACCATGGAAACCTGATGCTTTCGTTGTATGCATGCCTTTCAACGCCGCTAAGACTTCTTCCTCTCTATATGCTGCTCCTAACTCCTCATTCATGGCTGCCATACATGTGTGAACTCCAGATAGTAAGTGACTCGTATCCCCCCTCCCTTGCGTCTGAAAAAGTTTGGTAGAAATAATTCCTTGTGCATGCTGCCTATTCATCCTAGAGGTGTGCATGGACCGGGCCGGGCTGGGTTCGGGCAGAGCCCACAAAAAATTTAGGCCTATTTTCCAGGCCCGGGCCCGGCCGACCTGAAATATGGGCCTGGAAATTTGTCCAAGCCCGGCCTGGGAAAAAATGGTAGGCTGAGTCTACCCAACCCTACCATATTAATTTTTTTTACATTTTTTATTAAATAAAAAACTTTAAAATATAATAAATCAAATACATTTAAAAACAAATATTAAAAATAAATAAATAAAAAATAAGACTAAAACAATTCTTAAAATAATACATAAATTGAAAATATAATAAAAAGTAGTTATATTAAAATTGAAACAAATTAGAACTAAAATAATAACCAAATTAATAACAAAACAAAAGTTTTACAATATCAAAATAATATTAAAAACGACAATAGATAACATGATAAATAGCTGCAAAAGAACAATAAAACACGACAAAAGCAAAGAAAGAAACAACACCAAACAAAGACAAAGAAACAAAGACCCAAACAAAGAACAAAACAAAGACAAAAATTAAAAATAAAAAAAGAATAAAAATAATTTAATATTAAAATCGGGAAGGCCCGGGCCAAAAAAATCTTACCCGAGGCCCTGCCCATTTTCTAAACGGGCCTCGTTTTGTCCAAGCCCATTTTTCGGGCCTATATTTTTACCCAAACCCTCCCATTTTTTGGGCGGACCTTCGGGCCGGGCCGCACACCTCTAATTCATCCTCACCTTGAACTAAGTTATTAGCCGACCGCTTTCTAAACGTGGCAAATTGATGAAAGAAAAATGTGTTACGGTGAAAGGGACATATTTATAAATTAGTAAAATTAAGCAGTATATAGGATCATATTGTTTGATTAGTAATATAGTAATTTTAATCTTCTTAATATAATATTTTGTATTATTTTAAATAATTTTGAATAAAGTTTAATAATAATAATTTGAAATTTTCATTTAAAAAATATATTTCAAAAATATATTTTTTTAAAAATAAAATAAACTTAATATTTTCAACATTAAGTGATAGGCAAATCTACTTGCCTTCAAACATATTAAAATATTCAATACTTTTTTGGCTAAAAATTTTTTATTAAGTAAAAAATTCATATGGTTATCAAACATATTAAAATATTGAGAAGTTTCATTTTTAATAGAACAAAAATTCTCAATATTTTATCAAACACACCCTTCTTATTTTTGTGCTTATTTCTAAGATTTTGTTTTTGCCTATTTTCAAGGCTATATACTCAAATTAGGTTCAACTTTTTATTAGTTGCTCACATAAGGGCCAAAGGTTTCAAAATAGTCAAATGGGGATTAAACATTTTTTAAAAATGCCCAAATGAGGCTAAACCTGTTAAAAGGACAAAGAAGGCCAAAGCTTTTCAAAAGTGCTCAAATAAGGGATTTTTAAATGTCGTATATCATGTTTCAATTTATATTTTCATTTTTTTCCCTTTCTTTTCGAGTAATATTTAATTTAATTATCATGTATTCTATTCTAAAGACGCTAGGGGTGAAGTGTGTGAAAAGCCCTTAACACTTTCATAGAGGTTTGACCCTTATATGATCATTTTGAAATATTTGGCAATATGAGCAACTCCTGAAATATTAGGCCCTAATTTGAAATTTTAGTCCTATTTGTAATTGAAAACCATTGGTTTAGTTTTTGTTTGGTTTAAGACCTATTTTGGCCCCTGTATTATAGTGAAATTCTCAATTTGACCCTTTTACTATTTTTTCAGCCATTTTACCCCTTTTACTTTCATTTCATCCATCATTTTAGCCCATAAGCCATTTTTGTTAAAAATATTCTCATGTAACCATTTAAGCCAATCAAATGTGAACATGTGGAGGGTCGAAGTGAGAATTTCACTATCATCCACGGGCCAAACTAAGAATTTCACAACAAGTGGGATTTTTTTTACCTAAACGATCAAAAAGCTAACATGATGGACGGAATGAAGATAGAAGAGATAAAATTATTAAAAAAATAATAAAAATGTAAGTATTATTTGATTAAGTGGGAGAAAAAAGAAAGAAAATAACAAGAGAATACTTTAAGATGGCATGGTATCATCAACTTTCGGCAATTCTCTTCAACTTTTTTATATAGTTAGTTATTAATTTGATAGGAAGGAAATCAAATTGCAATTTTTTAAAAGAATTTTTTTTTATTTCTTTTTTATCTTTGTTGATTTTAATCTTTGAGTGTCCAAATCAATCCTTTTAAACAACCAAATAACAGCTTGTTATGATTCTCCTCCAATATTAAAAAAAAAATATATTCACTATCAGAACCTAAACTATTTAGTTGGTGCTCATATTCCCATTGGAAGATCATTATGGCCACTAATTAATCTGATTGCAAATTGCCTTCTCCATTATATATTTCTTTCATTTTTACTTATCACTTCCATCTCTTTTAAGATTGACTTTTTGCATGCTTAGTGAAGATTATCAATAAACAAATTTCTAACTAATGGCACCCAAAGGAGGGAGGGACAGCAATCTCCACTCAACTTTTTCTTAAATCTAATTAGTCTACCAATATCACATTTTTAATAAAGCACCAAAATAATATAATAAATTCAATAAGAGTAGCACAATACATTTAATATGTTTTATCGTAAAATTACGTTAGTAGCCATTTAAATTTTTTTTTTTTAGTCACTCAATTATGAAAAGTTACAAAACGGTAACTCAATTATTCAAAAAAATTTTTGCCACCATCTGACTAACATAAAAATGGAAGCATCCAAAAATCTAAAATAGTTGGGTGGCAAATTTGTAACTTTTCATAGTTGAATAATAATAAAAAAAAACATAATTAGGTGACTACTAATATAGTTTAGTCTAAATTTTAACAAATTTAGTAATTATTTATATTGTATTTATATTATAGAGAATTTTCTACCGTACTACTTTCTTTTTCGTCTGTTGTTCTATTATTTAAAATATTTTTAAAACAATTAAATTGTAGAATACCATTTTTAATTAGTATTTTTGTACACATTAAATCTAATCTTTAAGACAAAAAGATCATCACCTATGTAACTTTACAAGACAGCTGATGGCGCACCGTAGAGAAGGTAAAAGGTTACTAATATCAAAGTAAGATATGACAATATACTTGCTCCAACGAGTTTTCTTGGTGGGCTAAAGGTACTAATATCGACGCCTCAAGATTTTGATTTGATGCCATTGAAAGAGCAACACACGAAACACAAGATTTAACTACGTCACGTTTAATACTGGTTGCTGAAAGTAATATGTAACAATGAAGATATTGCAATAGGAATTAAGCAATAAACTATAGTTGAATGTTACATCATCATCATCACCGTCATCATCAAAGGATCAGAAATCTCAGAAAATATTGCATGTAAAAAACACCCCAAGTTTGGGCATCATTTCTTTCAACATATAGCCAAAGGTTATCCTCAACCCTTCTTTGTTTTTTCCTTAACTGTTTCTTTGTAATAATAAATGGTGAAAAATGAATGTTTTCCCCCCTTTCCTTCACCACTAGCTGTTACTGTTTAGCTTCCCTTCCACATTCATCACCAACAAAATCCAAAAAAAAAAAAGAGTACAAATGTTATATACCAAAACCTTTTTATGTTATCTCTTACCTCAGGGCTCAGTGAAATCGGTTTTCAGTTTTACTGAGCCACGAGCTCATCAAGCTTCATTTGCTTGATCCATGCTCCCAACGCTTCTGTATTGACCGGATCAATTCGAGAGTTCATGCTTGAACCTATACCTGTAGAAGCATTAACTGTTACACCTGAAACAGGCACACCTGTTTTCTCTTTGACCTCAGCGGGAGATTCTTTTACAAGGGATTGAACCCATGATAAATCGGGCTCGTCTCCATTGCTAAGCTCAAATGAAGATGACCTGCGAAGCTTGCCTGAGCCATCTGCATCGACTGCCCAGTCCGGTTTCCCATTGGAGGATCCCCACCAAGAATTTACCGGGGAACCAACGGTGGCAGAGGAGCCAGAACCAAGCTCCCTAGAGCTTAGGCTGCGGAACTGTTGCTGCTTCTCGCGTTGAACTAACATTGAAACCCGAGAGCTCATTGGCGAGATAGGTTCTACGTTTCGTGGAGACATCCTACCAGATAGAGAAGCCTGCAACAAAGGATGTTCAATATTTTTAGGAGAAAAATTTGTGTTCATAGGTGATAACATGCTTTGCTGCTGCTGGAATTGATTTAAAACAGCAGACTTATGGGTGGGAGAGTAAACTGCCGCAGCCAATGCTTGATCGGAGTACTGCAGAGATGAGTTCTCAGCAGAAAATAGATCATCAAGATTCGATGGAGTCAGAGTCTTCAATCGACCAGATCGATTTAAAGAATTAGAACTCATAGAGGGCTGAGAGAGGCTAGATATCTCATTTATCAGCTGTTGTTGCTGCACATCAAAATCCGGCAGCAAGCTGAAGCCTTCAGTTGGAATGTCTCTTGCATTAAGAGAAGATCTGAGGCGACTAGATTGAAGATTGCTTCCAGCAAGATGCAGGGCCGGAACATTGGGTTGTGGCCAGGCAACATTAGAATGAGACATGCCATTAGCAGATGGAGACATGGGAGGTGTGAAAGGTGACAGAGACATTACGGATACAGAAGAAGGCGATCCGGGTAACAGACTCAAGGCTGCAGCAAAATCCATAGCTGTAGCACCAGTAGTACTTGAACGAGGAGATAGAACAGCAGAACCAGTGGAGACATATAGAGGCCGGAGTTCCTCAGCAGTATGAGCAAAGAAACACACTCTCCTTGCACAACTAGTACTGTCCTTGCACAGCCGGGTTCGGTATTGAGCAGGGTGTAGCCAGCATTCGAAAACACCATGTGCATATTCACACATATCTCCACGTCTACATGCCCCCTTGCAGAAATCGGGACAAGGAACACAACTGTAATGGAACTTCCTAGGATCCCTTCTTCGAGCATTCTCACCTGGATGAACAAATGGACACTCAGTCCAATCATGGGAGTAGGCGCGAGAACAAGGGCGCACCTTAAACGAATACATTCGGAACTCATCAGTTGAATAGATGCTGTTCTTGATATCTGGAAGAGATGGGTCGATTGGGTATTCTTTCTTCTCTGATGTGGAAGAAAAAGGAGCACTAGTTGACTTCAGCTTCTGAGGGGAACCAAAACCAGATGTAGGTGACCCATTTTCTCGAGAGGGCAAAGGAGGATTCGAGCCCGAATTCGTGACAGCTGTTGACACCCTTAAATTCTGCTCTAGAACAGAACTCTCGGTCGCGAGGAGTTGTTCAAGAGTTAATTTTACAAGTTGAAGCTTTGGTGGAACAACAATAACATCAATAGGAAGATGACCATTTGTATCAACCAAATTGGCATCGGCACCAGCTGCTAAAAGCAGCTTCACAACATCAATAGCATTTGAAGCCCCACCAGAGGCCGCACAGTGGAGTGCAGTGCTTTTGTCATGGCCGCACACACGATTAATATCAGCATCTGATGAAGATAGGATCAGCTTAATAACATCGATGCTACCATATGTAGCAGCAACCATCAAAGGTGTTCTTTCATTGTTAACCATCTGCTTTGAGCCCTTGGGACGACCGTACCACAGCCCTACTTCATCTACACCAGAAGGGTCACGTTGGATGGATCGTTTAAAGCCCTCGACATCATTATTAGCGGCAAGCTCAAGCAAGCTTGCAAAAGTATCTTCAGTTTCTAGAGTCAAGTGATTCATTTCTCAGCTATCTTAAAAAGAAATATTAGATGTTGTTGGAGGTGGCCTGCAATTTAACCGCGCTAATCCACGGCACATGCTTTCATTTGAAAAGAATCCAACTCAAGTTTACAAACAGCACCCATTGGAATCAACCTGTGGAAAATGATCAAATATGCTGTAAGATATTATTGGAATTAAAAAAGAAGAAAAAACAACAACTAGAAAATCAGCCCCACTTGGGATTTCAAGAAGATTTCAACCAAAAATAATAGTGGTGGATCATTAAATTAAATTTAAAACAAAAGTCGGATAACTTGACGGATCATCAGTGGGGGGACGATATAGAGAAAATTACAAAATATTGTAGTTTGAACATAAATAAATTACAACATATATTCCATGACTTTGTGACATGATTGTCTACAACTACACACAGCCTTAGTAGAAGAACACTAAAATAAATTTTGATGGTCATGCTATTATTATCACTAAAAGAAACTACAGTTATAAGAATATATATATATATATATATATATATATAGGGTTTAGCTGAAGGCCTGAACTAATAAGAAAGAAAACGAAAATACAATGGTATTTTTGGAGAAGCAAAAAAAAAATAATAATAATAATAAACCTAGCTTTATTAAACTGAAAATCAAACAAAATAAGATTGCTTTTCTTCCATTTTCTTTAAATCAATTTTTCCCAGTACAACCATAAATAAATACAAAAAATAGTAGAAATATTTTTAAACAAAACTTCAAAACAGCATCTGTATTATCATTGAAGGATCTTGAAATAAATCATTCAATGCTCATCACTAAACATTTTTTTTTTCAAAAAAAATAGCAAAGGTTCAGTGACAGAAAAGAAGTAATAAAAGATCTAACTGAGAAGCAATCAAAATAAAAGTGCAGAGAAAAACCAAGACAGCCAAACCCCGTGACCAAGATCTTTGTCACAAGGGGAAAACTGAAGCAAAAGAAAACCTTACCAGTTTAAGAATCCATCTCTGTTGTCAGAAACCAATAGAAAGGAGAAGCTTTTACAGATCTACTGGGTCTTTGAAATATTAGCCTCAAAAAGGGAGGAAATCAATTTGATCATGGATTAGATTTGTTTTAGGGTTAAGTCACAGAGTTCTTAAGAAAAGGAACAGCAGCTACTTCTTTTTCTCCTCCTCCTTTCCATCTCTATTTCCTAAGTCAGTGCCGCTTTTTCTTTCATGAAAAATTGAAAATGAAACTACAAATCAAAATCCCAAAACAATTAAAAAACGATTAATTTCTTTAATTCCTTTAGATAAAATCGCCCATGAGAAATAAAAAATGAAAAAGGCAAACTCAGTCTGAGATGACGTTAAATGAGTGTAGCGTTGAATATTCTCCTTACCAATCATATAGTAACGCGCCACTTCCATCAGGGAGGCGTTAAGTTTATTTTTGTCAATTTGTGATAGAATCCAATTTTTGTATTTTTACGTGGCGTGAATTGATTCGTTTTTGGTGTTTTAACGAGGACAACTCCCGGCAGACAAACTATGTTGCCTTGTAATAAATTTAACCGTATCCTTATGTCAAATTCCTTAAAAATTCAACCTAAATTCACTTTACATGATGGTTAAATTTTCTAGTGTTTTTAAAGAGGTTGAAATATGTCATAGATACTTTCTTGAATTTAGTTTTTATGCTTTTAATTTTAGAAATTTAATCTTTTTATTTTTTTATTTTAAAATTTAGGTCTAATTATTAATACTATCAATTTTTTTATTAAATTTGTTGACATGACACTTTGAAATAAAAATTTCTTACTCGACTAAAAAAATAGTGTTGTAATAAACTTGAATTAAACAAAATAATTTTAACATTGTTAACAATTGAGCTTGGATTTTGAAATCTAAAAAGTAAAGGGACTAAATTTCTAAAAATAAAAATATAGGAACTAAATTCTAAATTTACAATGAGTACAAAAACTTATGACACATTTTAACCTTTTAAATAAATAATAATGTAAAGGGTTAAATATAATATTGGTATCCGACTTTGTCCACTTTTTCCAGATTAGTACCTATGATTTTTTTTTCAGATTGGTACTCGAACTTTTTTTCGTCCACTATATTGGTACCTGACATTAACGGCGTTAAATTTTTTTGCTGACGTGGCAGCGCTGGCCAATCATGCGCCGCCAGTAGCATCCTCATGCCCGTTCTTTTTCTTTTCTATTTCCCTCCTTTTCTTTTCTTATTTTTCTTTTTCTGGCTTCATCTTTCTTTTTTCTTTCTTCTGTCAGGAACCCCAAAAAATATCCCTCACTTTTTCACCAACCAATCAATTCTAAGTTGAAAAGCTTTGTTAATTTATCAAATTGTTGAACTAATACCAAAAAAAAAAAATTGCAATCAATTCATTTCCCTTGAACAATTTCTACTATGTTTATTTTTCAAAAACTAAGAGAAAAAGCAATTAAACATATGAACTACAAAAATTAAACTCATTGGAAGTGTTACAGTACATTGATGGTACCGGTATATAGAAAAAAATACTAACATTCGATTACATAACAATGCTGGATTACACAACTCTAGTTATTTATGGAGGGATGTACAATTATGCATAGCTCAGATCTGCAACATCAAGAAAGCAGTGTTTTTTTTTCATGGTTTGCTAGTGCATACCTACAATCCTAAAGTGAGAGAATCTGTATTTGGTTTTTCACAAGTTAAAAAAAAAAAGAAAAAAAGAAGCTTGGGTCTCTTATGCAACCATTGATGTTCCAAATGCTTCAAACAATAGGCCAATTTAGTGGGATGCCTATTGAAAATCCACATCTTCATCTTTGTTTATTCATGGAATTAAGCAACTAAATTGGCCAGAGTAATTGAAGATGCCCTAAGATTAAAGTTGTTCCCATACTCGCTGAGAGATAGAGCACGAGCATGGTTGAATTCCTTATCGCCTAACTCCATATCCACATCGCAAGAATTGGCTGAGTGATTCTTGATGAAGTACTTCCCACATAATAAGAATGCTAAACTTCAGAATGAAATCACCACATTCCAACAACTTGATGATTAATCACAATATGGGGCTTAGGAGTTGTGCAAGAAATTATTACAAAAATGCCTTCACCATGGTATTCTGCATTGTATTCAATTAAAGACTTTTTACAATGGTCTCAATGCACATGGTGGTAGATACTTTTGCAAACGAAGCCTTTTATTTAAAGTTCTACAATGAATCTTACGAAGTTCCTGAAAAAATTTCTAGCAACAACTATTAGTGGCCAACTAATTGAACAACCACGGGAAGAAGAGTGGCCACTTACTTCATTGGCAGCTAAGGTATCTTACGTCCTCCATGTTTAAGAAATTTACTATTAACGGTTTTAATACTAACATCACAGGTCAGCAACCAAGCCAGTTTGAAAATATCTCCTGTGTTTATTGTGGAGATAGTCATATGTTCAAAAATTGTCCATTAAACACATAGCTTATTTACCGCATGGGTAATCAAAATCAAAATAGAAGTGGGCTAGGACTGCAACCAAATTACTACAATCATTCATGGCAGAATCATCCAAATTTCTAATGGAGTAATCAAGGGGCCGATCTTAGCAACCTTTATATGCAATCCCGCCCAAATCATCCACCAGGATTTTCTCAGCAAGTTCATAAACCTCCGCCACCCGAGTCTTCAAGTAATCTTGAAAATTTGCTAAAGGCATACATGACAAAGAATGATGCATTAATCCAAAGCCAAACAACAACATTAAAGAATTTTAAGAATCAGATGGGTCAGCTAACTAACGAACTTTGAAGTAAACCCCAAGGTGCTTCGTTGAGCAACACTGAAAATCTAAGAAGTTCAAGAAAAAAACATTGCAAAGTTGTCATCTTGAGGAGTGGAAGGATGTTGGAGTCTAAAGTTGTTAAAATTGAAGATAAGCCCTCTGTTTCTCAAAACAAAGATGAAGTTCAACCGAGTTTTAAAACTCCCGTTTTACAAAAAGACATATTTTACGATCCCTAATGAGACATATTTAACATTCGCATCAGATGCAAAGAAATTACTGTAGAAAAGTTTTTCGATTAAAGCTAAAATTTCACCACCTCATTATATCCTCAAAGACTCCAACAACAGAAGCAAGAAGTCCAATTCAAAAAGTTCTTGGATGTCCTCAAGCAACATCATATCAATAACCCATTGGTGGAAGCTCTAGAGCAAATGTCAAACTATGTCAAATTCATGAAGGATATCCTCTCTAAGAAGAAAAGATTCAGGGAATTTGAGACAGTGACATTAAAAAATGAGTGTAGTACATTTTTGCAAAATAAACTTCCTCCAAAAATGAAAGATCTAGGGAGCTTTACCATACCTTGTAATATTGGAAATTCTTACTATGGTATGACTCTATGTGATTTGGGAGCGAGTATCAGCTTGATGCCTATGTGTTCAAGCGATTGGGTATTAGTGAGGCCAAACCAACTATTATTACACTCTAACTAGAAGACAAGTCATTAGCATATTCTGACGAAAAGATCAAAGACGTGTTGGTACGTGTAGATAAATTTATATTTCTAGCTGATTTTATTATTTTGGTTTTTGAAACAGATAAAGAAGTCCCTATCATTCTAGGAAGGCCTTTCTTGGCAATTGGTAGGACGTTGATCAATGTGTAAAAAGGTGACCGATGTGCAGAAAGGTGAACTCACCATGTGAGTTCAAGATGAACATGTGACCTTTAATGTACTCAAGGCCATAAGATCTCCTGACGAGGTTAAAGACTATTCTATTGTTTCCAAGGTAGATTCATTGGTTCCTATAGAATTGGAACTTAATTCTCTAAACGAACCATTGAAACGTATTTTATTATCTAATCCACCAAATTACAATGAAGATGATGAATGTTTAGCTTCATTAGAAGTTAGTTCGAATAGGATCATTTTGGAAGATCGATTCAACTCATTTGAGTTAATGAAAATGGGTCTATCGAAGGACAGGAGATTGATCTTATCTCAAGTATTTTCTCTTGAAAAATTCAAGTCTCGATGGTTAGAAGTCGGAATCATTTATCTTATATCTGACAGTTCTTGGGTGTTGTTCAGTGTGGACTGAAAAATGATGGAATTAAATTTTGACCTAATGACTTTAATTGCTACTATTTGGGTCTTGACTGAAATCTCAAACTTTAAAAAATAAACGAGTTAAAATCAACCAAATTAAAGTATAAGGACTAAATCTATAACTTACACATAATACAATTATACAAAGACCGATAAATGAAATTGACCTAAGGATGTAATCGAGCTAAGCTGAGTTTGAATACTAACGATCTCAAGCTCGAGCTGATTCGAAGCTTGTTACCCGTCTCGAGCTCAATCAAACATCTATTTTAAGCTTGAGCTTGACTTGAGATATAGTTGAGCTGCTCAAGCTCAAATTCAATTGTTGAGTATGACTTCTATTTCAGTCAAATTTGAGAAATAATCTTTCAGTTAAACTCTATTTATTTGTTTCAATCAAACTTTGATTAGTCTAGATTATTTTATTATTATTTGACCTATGAATTTACCTAAAAATAGGCTCTTTTACAATATTAGAAAATACACCCATTAGAGATTAGTACTCATAACACATTTGGAGAATTTTGTGTTTACGTTTTGAGGGTTCTTTGTTTACTGGTTTTCGGGGTTTAATTTTTATCTTCATCGTTTATACTATTCGTTCTTTTGCCATTATAGTAAAATTATCTTTGCCTGTGGTTTTTTATCCTCTTTAAAATGGTTTTTCCACGTTAAATTTGTGTGTTCAATTTCTTAATTTATTCCGCTATTTTTTTTACTTGTTGCTTAATCGGGTTGATCCTAGCAATAAGTAGTATCAGAGCTAGTTCAATTTTCACAGATCAGCCCATTCAGAGATGACAACAACAAGGTTTGAAATTGAGAAGTTCAATGGTGAGACAAATTTCAATCTGTGGAAAGTTCGGATGATGACAAATCTAGTTCAAACCAGCTTAAAAAATATTGTTACCGGGAAAAAGCCTAAGAATCTAAATCAAATAGAATGAGAAGAGCTTGATGAAAAGGTATTGTCTGCAATCTAGTTGTGCCTCACGAATACAGTATTGCAGGAGGTATTGATAGAGAAAACCTCATCCGTCTTATGGAAAAGGTTAGAAACTCTTTATGTGACTAAGTCACTAGCTAATCGTTTAATGTTAAAATAACGTCTATTTACGTTTCGCATGAACGAAGATGAGCTTTTTAGAGTTCAAATCAGTCAATTCATTACTCTTTTAAATGATTTAAAGAACGTTGAGGTTCATATTGACGATGAAGATTAGGCTATGCTATTATTATACTCTTTACCCCCTTCATACAAGTCTTTCATGGAGACCCTGATTTATGGTAGAGACAAACTCTCGTTCAAAGATATAAAGGGTCATTTGTTGAGTAGAGACAAACTCAACAATGAATTTGGTTTGGATAGCAATACAGATAAGCAAGCTTCCGTTTTGGTAGCATCAAAAAAACGAGACAAAAGGTGTCGCTATTGTAAAAAGTTAGGTTACGTCAAAGTAGATTGTTATAAACTGCGAAATAAAAGAGCCGCTGAGAGTAACGAGGAAGATGTAGCTGGTGATAATTTGGCCGATGAAAGCAATGATGATTTCTTGTTAGTGTCAACGAGCGATAACTCCAAGCTCAAGTTCGAGTAGATCCTAGATTCGGGATGTTCTTTCCTCATGTGTTCCAATAGAGAATGGTTCTCCACATTGTAACAGCCCAATTTCAGTGAAATCGGAATAATGGTTTCGGGACCAGAAATTCGAGTCCGAAAAATGAAATTATTTAAATTTCATAAAATGATAGGTATTATGATAGGAATATTGCATGAAAATTTTTATAGAAAAATTTTATCAATTATGTGTTTAATTGCAAAAAGGACTAAATTAAATAAAATGTCAAAGTTGAATTCTAGCAGTTATGAGGATTAAATAGTTATAGAATTAAAAGGGAGAAGTCCTTATATGGCAATTAGACAATTAATGAAAAACATGTAGATATTTTTAATGAGTCATCAATGGAAAAATTGAAAAAGGTTAAGGACTAAATTGGAAATTGAATTAATTAATATGTGATAAATGATTAAATAGAATTAAAAGTCATTTTATATCATCTTTTTCATAAAATACATGGAAACCCTAGGAGAGAGAAAGGAAATTTCTCAAGCTTGAATTGATCCAGAAGTTTCGAACAAAGAAAAAGATCTAGGGAAAAAAAAGTCTCGGATTAGTAGATACGATCAATCGTCAAGGTAAGTTCGTATAACTAAATTAAGCATGTAAATGTGTTAAATTGATTGTTGAATTATGTACATCATGATTTGTAATTGGTATGTACATGTAATAAACCAATGTTGATTTGAGATTTACATGTAAATGATGAAATATTACATGAATCCGTGTGAATATTGATTTTGATTGGACAGGTAATTACCGTGTATATGAGATTCTACATATATTGCAGTAATATTGTTCTGAAAGGATAATCTTTTGATCTCATTATGAAAAGGAATGTAAACTGAAAGGGTAATACTTGAAAAGGATTTGTGTACCCAGATGGTACAACTTGAAAAGGTTATGTACATTTTGTGTGTACACTTGGAAAGGTTAGGTATACTTTGTGTATACCATATGAAAAGGAAAGGTATACTTTGTATATACCACTTGAAAAGGAAATATACACTATATGTGTACACTTGAAAAGGTTATGTGCACTTTGTGTGTACAAATTGAAAAGGGTATGTACACTTCGTTTGTACCACTTGAAAAGGGAATGTGCACCTCGGGCGTACAACTAGAAAAGGAAAGGTCCATCGAAAATTCAAAGATTCAACGAAAATTGATTGTCACTTGCGATAAGTTTTAAATTTTATAATTGATTGTACTTGAAACTAACTATTATCACGATGAAGGCAAGCGTACCTATCGAACAGTAGTATAGTTTTAGCAAGACCGGATGCCGAACTCAAAGGAACTAAAAGTACTAGTATTAACTTTCTTTTTATTATCTAGCCTAAGAATAATGGGGATTGTTTTATCTAAACTAATTAACTAACCTAAGAATACACAGAAAGTAAATCGGGGAAATATTTTTTGAAAACTGATTGATTTGGACAGTACCCAAGGAAGAATCCACCTAGACTTCACTTGTTATTCGACTCTAAACCAGACAATTTATTCACTTGACTTGATCCGTAGAAATCCCTAAGTTATATTATTATCCCTATTCAATACTAATAACGTCTAACCCTAGGTTGATTAATTGAAATCTCTTTCTAATTAAAACCCTTAGTTTTGCATTAACTCGATATATGGATTCCCTTATTAAATTTGACTCTAATCCGGCAGATTTATGTCGTCCTATCTTTAGGATTGCATGCAACTCCGCTTAATTATGAATGATCTACTCTTAGACAGGGACTATTCATCCTCCAAATAAGTACATTAATACTTGAATCAATATCCTGGAATATTCAAACAAGAGTTAAAATCATAATTAAGAACAAATCAAGTATTTATCATATAGTTCAGAAAATATTAACAAGATTTGTCTCAGATTTCATCCCTCATGGGTATTTAGAGGGTTTAGTTCATAACTATAAAAGACAACATCTCAGAAGAATAATGACAAAACATAAAGAAAACCCAAAAACCCCTGAAGGAAATTGAAGGGAGATCTTCAGTCTTGAAGGTGAATCCGACTTCTAAGATGGATCAATCGGCTTTTTTCGAGTAATTCCTTACTTTTTACTCTGCTCTCTTTTCTCTCGTCCTTTAGGGTCTTTTAAATAGGCTTTAGAATGCTTTCAAACCCTCAAAATTACTCTTTTCCGAATAGAACTCAACTTAGGCTCGACAAGGCCATGGCCGTGTACCACGCCCGTATGCGATTTCTTCAAACCGTGTTCAAGGCTGTTAAATAGACACGGACGTGTGATCTACCCGTGTGAAGAAGTTCAGGCCGTATTGATTTCCCATGTTGGCCCATTTTCTTCGTTTTTGGCCCGTTTCTTGTTCTTTTTACTTTTCTATGCTCACCTAAGTATAAGACATGAATTTAAAAGATTAGGAGCATCAAATTCCACAAATCTAATGATAATTCATCCAAAAATGTGTTAATAATGAGATAAAAATATGTATAAATTACGACTTATCAAATACCCCCACACTTAAGCGTTTGCTTGTCCTCAAGCAAAATCCTCAATTCACCATTAAGAATTCATTTTTCTCAACTTATAATTCCCATCAATAATATCTCAAAATAATCCATAAGCAATCATACATTAAGAATCCAACTAGAAGAACATTAAAGTTTCAAACATTCCAAGTTGAGCATTTTATCATGAAAAACATATGCATCTCCCCTTATCTAAGTAATCACCTTTGATTCAAAACATCACAGAGTTTAACATCCTCACTAAAAATTCACTCAAATCACTCGAGGTGTTTAAGGACAATGAATTTAGTACTCAACAGTCAATATGAAAAGTTATTACCATAGGCTTGCATGAAAATCAAATCTCCACCACTATATATTGAGATGATACATCAATCAAAAGGTCTTTAGAGGGTTGTAACGTGGCTTTGGTTAGGGGGTGTGGTCACAAGCTGAAAGAGAAGGTTAGAATCGAGATTGAATTGAAAGATTACTTACTAGAAAAATACTAAAGCTGAAAAATATCTACCTAATTTAGATAACCTATAATTGAGCTTTTTTTTACGGATAACATCGTTTAAACATAAGCATTACATAATTTAATCATTTTTTTAAATTAAGAAAAAATCAAGTAACATAGCTAAATATCAGAAATAAAACATAGCTAAGCAATTTATTCAACTCAAATCTCGACAAACTAGGGATAAAATTTAATTTAGGGGATTTCAACAATAATGGGTTATGGGTTAATATTGGGGGTAAATCAATGAATGGTTTGTTAGGCTCAAGGAGTTTCACTAAGGGTTAATTATGAATGTAGACTTTTATGGAGTGAGGGGGTTAAACCTAATTGTCTTTATCATCTTAACATATCAAATCAATGGTGTGGTCTTAACATGCATAATCGAAGCAAGTTCTAGAATAACAAATCAATGTTGACTTACTCATAGCAACAATAAAAATAAGCATGAAATAAATAATAGATGCTCTAAAGGCTCAAGATCTCACAAAAATTATGGCTTTTTTGATATTAACCTTGTGAATTTCAACTTTAAGATAATACTTAAACTTGGGGAAATAGCCTAAAATTTTAATACTCAAAAATCAACTTATCATGCTTGATTCCCTAATTACTTGAAGTTTAAACTATCAATGCATAAATACCTATGTTTTAATTCAAGACATATCAATCAAAATCATAAATTAATCAAAATTCATTTTAATGGTGATATGAGTGATTTACAAGAGAATAAGACAAAATTCAGGAATTTTTCTGATAGTGCTATAAATGACCCCCCACATTTAGTATGTACATTGCCCCCAATGTACAAAGATAAAATTAGTGGCAAATATAGATATAAGATCATAAGATAGGGGGAGAAGTGAAACTGCCTGAATGTTAAATGGATTCCTTGAATAGTAGTTATGAAAAGTGATCGGCTAAGGCAATGAGGAGGATATTCCGGTGATGGTAGAGGTTGGGTTCCACAACTACAGTGTCCAGCGAAGAGGTTATCGTGGTGGTCGGGCAGGACATGGCAGTTGTGGAGGACCTTTTCTAGTAGAGTTGTGAATTCCTAAGTAATAGTGAGCTTTAGAGCTCTTTTATAACTGCGATAAAATCAATAGTTCTTTAGGAATAGAGAGAAGTAGGATTACTCATAAAGAGATAGCCAAAGAAATAAATTAAGTAATATAAATTGTAATACCTAAAAATGAAATAAAAATAGTCTTAAATAAAATTAACAATATAGATATTGGGGTACACGGCCGTGGGGCACGCCCGTGTGCCTTTATTTCAGCCTGTGTTTATCGTGGTTTTCAGCTTTGGGTGTGTTGGTGCACACGATCGTGTCGCACGATCGTGTTCTATTTCGTTCGCGTCTCCCATGCCAGTGTGTATATGCGCACGCACGTGCTAATTTGACAGGTTCGACCACGGGTGGTGAGCACGAGCGTGTCGAACGCCCGTGTTGATTTGGCAGGATTACCCACGGTCATGTCGCATGGCCGTGGTAACTTATCGCATCCCGTGTTTTGAGAAAAATTCTTGCTTTGTTTTCACACGGCCGTGTCGCCTTTCGTGTTATGAGTACGGCCTAAGGCACGCCCGTATACTTGGCCATGTGGATTTGGGAAACCTGTGTTCAAAGACCCAGTTAGTGATTTAGATGTTAAAACTAAAATTTAAATAAGTCAAAACTGTTAGTACTCAGGTTGCCTCCCGAGAAACGCTTATTTATAGTCTAAGCTCAACTTACCTCGATTTCACGTGATCATGGTGATTCAAGAAGTTTGCACTCCTCATTCCTACTATCAGTTTTATCAAAATAAAGTTTTAAACTAGTACTATTTACCTTAAACGTGCCGAATTTGGAATGAGTTACCTCGACTGTACCATATGAGAAAATGTTGAGAACCATGAGAGGGATTGCTCCATTTGGTTCAGAAGTGGCAATACGAGGGTCTGATGTATTTAGTAGTACCTTGTCTCCAACCTTAAGTTGATTAGGTGAAAAATCGAGTTCATCATGACATGGTTTCGGTTTATCATGTGTTCTCCATTTCTGTGTCTGTCATTCATCAAGTTTCTCAATCTGTAGCCTTCGTTCTTCATAGATAGGTCCTTTCTTACTATGTACACATGGTTCATTTATATTCTTCGAGCAAGTTTCTTGCAAAGAAGGTTGCACCACACGATCAGTATCTGTAGCATGACTTATACTACCACTCTCGTTACTTGAATTACGAGCTTGAAGAGTGATTGTTTCATCACCCACAAGAAGTATGAGTTCACCTGTACCAACTTCAATATTGGTTCTAGCAGTCGCTAAAAAGGGCCTTCCTAAAATTAAATGCACGTCACTATCCTCTTCTATATCTAGAACAACAAAATCAACTAGGAATATAAATTTATCGATTTTTACTAGTACATCTTCAATGATACCCTTAGGAAATCTAATGGTTTTATTTGCCAATTGAATGCTCATCCTAGTTTGTTTGGGTTTCCTAAGACCTAGTCGTTTAAATATTTTATAGGGCATGGCATTAATACTAGCCCTTAAATCAGCCAAAGCATTTCTAACGGTTAAAGTACCAATTAAACAAGGAATCGTAAAACTCCCTGGATCTTTCAATTTGTTGGGTAGCTTATTCTGTAAAATGGCTGAGCAAACTACGTTCAACTCCACATGCGACGCCTCATCCAACTTCCACTTATTCGCTTAAAGCTCCTTTAAAAACTTCATTGCGTTCGGCATCTGCAAAAGAGTTTCAATAAACGGTAAGTTAATATGTAATTTCTTTAACAGTTTAAGGAATTTACTGAATTGTTCATCAGTGCGGTCTTTTCTTGTCTCATTGGGGTATAGTACTCGAGGTTTGTATTCTTCACTTATCAGTTTTTACTTACTGTGGTCTATCTCATCCTCACCTTTACTTACCACAACTCTTTGCTTCGGTTCTAGTTTAAGTTCAACTAACCCTTCTTCATCTCAAACGTTAATCGCATTAAGCTATTCCCTTGGGTTAGGTTCAGTATTACTTGGCAAGCTACCTTGTGATCGTTCAAAAATTAGTTTGGAAAACTGGCCTATCTGAGTTTTGAGCCCTTGGATCAACGCTTGTTGATTCTTAAGTGCTGTCTCGGTATTCTAGAAACGAGTTTTTAACACTGAGATGAATTTTGTTAGCATCTCTTCAAGGTTCGGTTTCTTTTCCTGCTGGTAAGGTGGTTGTTAAAAACCTAGAGGATTTTGTGGCCTTTGATTTCCTTGGCCACCCCACGAGAAATTGGGATGGTTCCTCCAGCCTACATTATAAGTATTATTGTATGGGTTATTTTAAGGTCTAGAGTTATTATTACCCATATAGTGGACTTGTTCCTCCTCGGTGCTAGGATTGAAGGATTGGTATTCTCTGTGTACGCCTCCTCCACTTGAATCACACCTTATTATTGGATGTACCTGCGTGAAACCAAGTAAACTGTCAATCTTTTTATTCAAGAATTCCACCTGATTTGTTAGAATATTAACCAAGTCGATGTTATAAACGTCTACTATTTTGGTTGGCTTAGTCCTCATGACTTGCCACTGATAGTTATTCAGTGACATTTCTTCGATAAATTCGTAAGCCTCTTCAGGTGTTTTGTTGTTGATGGTTCCACCAGCGGCTGCATCAATTATCTGTCTTATCGAGGGGTTCACACCATTTTAAAACTTTTAAACTTACAGCCACAGGGGTAATCCATGGTGAGGGCACCTTCGCAGTAGGTCCTTGTATTTCTCACATGCATCATAGAGAGTTTCTAAATCCATCTACACAAAAGAAGATATATCATTTCTTAGTTTAACTGTTTTAGCAGGTGGAAAATATTTGAGTAAAAACTTTTCGGTCATTTGTTCCCAAGTAGTGATTGACCCTCATGGTAACAAGTTCAACCACTGTTTAGCCTTGTTCTTCAGTGAAAAGGGAAATAACCGAAGGCGAATGGCATCATCAGAAAAACTATTGATTTTAAATATGTCGCAGAGTTCCAGAAAATTGGCCAAACGAGTATTTGGGTTTTCGTCCTCCAAACCATCAAACTGAACAAACTGTTATATCATTTGAATTGTGTTAGGTTTTAGTTTAAAATTATTTGCAGCAATAGCAGGCCTAACTATGCTCGATTCAGTTCCTGTTAAAGTAGGTTTAGCATAATCATACATAGTACGAGGAGCAGGATTCTATTTACTGGGTCAATAGCAATCGCAGGAGGTAGCGGATTTTCCTGATTATTAGCCATCTCCTCGGTTGTAGTTAGAATATCTTCCTCTTGTCCTTCCTCTCTGTGTTGTAAGCTTTTCCTAATTTCTCTTCGATTTCTATGAACTATGCTTTCAATCTCACTATCAAAGAGTAATGGTCCTGACGGGTTTCTTATAGTCATAAACTATGAAAACCTGTCAGAAGAAAATAAAAAAATTTTAGTAAAATTAAAAATAAAACAAAATTAAATTAAATAAAATAAGAAAATAATGGCTAAAGTAATAAAAATTGAGTGTTCTTAATATCTTAGTTCTCCGGCAACGACGCCAAAAACTTGATTGTCACTTGCGATAAGTTTTAAAATTTATAATTGATCGTACTTGAAACTAACTATTATCATGATGAAGGCAAGCGCACCTATCGAACAGTAGTATAGTTTTAGCAAGACCGGATGTCGAACCCAAAGGAACTAAAAGTACTAGTATTAACTTTCTTTTTTTTATCTAGCCTAAGAATAATGGGGATTGTTTTATCTAAACTAATTAACTAACCTAAGAATGCACAGAAAGTAAATTAGGGAAATACTTTTTGAAAACTGATTGATTTGGACAATACCCAAGGAAGAATCCACCTAGACTTCACTTGTTATTTGACTCTGAACTAGACGATTTATTCACTTGACTTGATCCGTAGAAATCCTTAAGTTATATTATTATCCCTATTCAAGACTAATAACGTCTAACTCTAGGTTGATTAATTAAAATATCTTTCTAATTAAAACCCCTAGTTTTGCATTAACTCGATCTATGGATTCCCTTATTAGATTTAACTCTAATCCAGCAGATTTATGTCGTCCTATCACTAGAATTGCATGCAACTCCGCTTAATTATGACTGATTTACTCTTAGATAGGGACTATTCATCCTCCGAATAAGCACATCAATACTTGAATCAATATCTTGGAATATTCAAACAAGAGTTAAAATCATAATTAAGAATAAATCAAGTATTTATCATGTAGTTTAGAAAATATTAACAAGATCCGTCTTAGGTTTTATCCCCCTTTAGTATTTAGGGGGTTTAGTTCATAACTATAAAAGACAATATCTTAGAAGAATAATGACAAAACATAAAGAAAACCCAAAAACCCCTGAAGGAAATTGAAGGGAGATCTTCAGTTTTGAAGGAAAATCCAGCTTCTGAGATGGATCAATCGGCTTTCTTCAAGTAATTCCTTGCTTCTTACTCTGCGTCTCTTTTCTCTCATCCTTTAGGGTCTTCTAAATAGGTTTTAGAATGCTTTCAAACCCTCAAAATTGCTCTTTTCTAAATAGAACTCAACTTAGGCTCAACAGGGCCACGGCTGTGTGCCACGCCCATGTGCGATTTCTTCAAATCGTGTTCAAGGCTGTTAAATAGACACGGATGTGTGATCTACCCGTGTGAGGAAGTCCAAGCCGTATTGATTTTCTATGTTGGCCCATTTTCTCCGTTTTTAGCCCGTTTCTTGTTCTTTTTACTTTTTTATGCTCACCTAGGTATAAGACATGAATTTAAAAGATTAGGAGCATCAAATTCCACAAATTTAATGATAATTCATCCAAAAATGTGTTAAGCATGGGATAAAAATATGTTTAAATTACGACTTATCAAAAATGTATTAACAAGTGAAATAAGAAGAAATGACATGATGAGCTCATCTATGCATAATAATGTTTTTGTACTAACCAATTTGGTTGAATGTTTGTGTATAGGTCATATTTGCTGGTGTGCTAAATTAATGGATATATTGCTTAATGTATGTATTACTTGATGATCATGAGTGGTAAGTGTATTTTGGTTATATGAACTTACTAAGCATTAATGCTTACTAGGTTTATTTTTCTTGTTTTATAGTGCTCAAAGCTCGTGAAGGTTGGATTTGGGGTCAGAGTTATCGTCACACTATCAATCCCTTGATTTTGGTATAAATGTTAAACTTATTTTGATATAATAGCATGTATAGACTAATGTAGATAAGTAATATTTAAAATGTTGGTTGTAATCTAGCCATTGGAATGGCTAGTAATGTATGTTTTAATGATGATATGGTATGGTATTGTATCATGACTTGTTTTTGGTTAATTAAGTCATTAAAGTGGTTAGTAATGCATGTTTGAGATGGATATGTTGTGAATTAATATAGAAACATATTGATTTGAGTATTGGTAATTGGTTGAATTGGTTGGGATATACTTGTAAGATTTCATGCAGGTAAATGATTTGGTTTGGGGTGAGAAATGAGACTAGAAATGACCTTATTTCGTCTACACGGGTTAGACACACGGACGTGTGAAATGATCGTGTGTCCCATGCATCCTTAAATATGAAGTCAAGATAGTACACGGGCAAAAGACACGGCCGCGTGTCTTGGTCGTGTGAAGGACACGGGTTTCAAGCATGGTCGTGTTTCAAAATCATGTGAAAATAACTTAAAAATAGTGAAAAATTAGTTTACCACACGGCCTAGCCACATGGGCGTGTGCCCAGGCCGTGTGCCCCTTGATACTTAATAAATTGCAAGTTAAAATTCCACACGGGCTGGCCACATGGCCATGTCCCAGGCCACACGGGCGTGTGCCCTTATTTTCAAGGTAAAATTTTTAAAGTTGCTGGTTTAGTCCCGAACCATTTTCAAAGCATGTATTGGGCCCCGTAGGCCCATATTAGGGGCTTTATCATAAAATTTGAAAAGTTTTGATTTGGAATGCAAATTTATGACTCGGTTTTGTACAAATGCTAGTATATAAGTCTGGTAATGCCTCGTAACCTTGTTTCGGTGACGGATCCGGATTAGGGGTGTTACACACATACAGTTCGGTTGAAGGTGGAGTTGTGCGCATGAGAAACAATTCATCTCGTAAGGTAATTGATATTGGTACTGCTAAAATTAGGATACACGATGGGACGATTAGGACACTCTCAGATGTCAGGTATGTACATGATTTACGAAAGAATCTCATCTCCTTGAGTATTTTAGACTTGAAAGGAGGCAAAATCAACATCGAGTCGAACGGCATTAAAGTATCTCGTGGAGCTCTCGTTTTGTTAAAAGGTAAAAGAACCGGCAATCTTTATATTCTGGAAGGTTCTACAGTGACTAATGAAATCGAACGTCCCTCATCCGTTACGGAGTCGAAGTCAACTCGTTTGGAGTTGAGTCAACTTGGTCATAGGAGGGAAAAAGGTATGACCGTTTTGTTGAAGAGAGGTTCTCTTTTGGATGCAGGTTTTGAAAAGTTAGGGTATTGTATTCGTGAAAATCAGACCCAGGTTAATTTTTGATTTGGCAGTGTACAAGTCAAAGGCTAGAAGTCTTCTAGTTTCTAAGCACAAATTCGACTCAGTTAATTCCCTGCATAGTTCAAGATAGACTCGTGGTGAGCTTTGGCAAAGATGGCGTTGTGGAAATATAAGTCAAAGTAGAGATTTGTTGAGTATGACTCCTATTTCAATCAAATTTGAGAAATAATCTTTCAGTTAAAATCTGTTTATTTGTTTCAATCAAACTTTGATTAGTCTAGATTATTTTATTATTATTTGACCTATGAATTTAGCCTATAAATAGGCTTTTTTACAACCTTAGAAAATACACACATTAGAGATTAGAACTCATAACACATTTAGATAATTTTGTGTTTACGTTTTGAGGGTTCTTTATTTTTGGGGTTTAATTTTTATCTCTATCTTTTATACTATTTGTTCTTTTGTCATTATAGTAATATTATCTTTACCCGTGATTTTTTATCCTCTTTGGAGGAGTTTTTCCACTTTAAATTTGTGTGTTCAATTTCTCAATTTATTCCACTATTTTTTTTACTTGTTGCTTAATCGGGTCGATCCCAACATCAATTAAGCTAATTTATCAATTTTTGTATTAAAACTCAAATTCAAACTCAATTAAGCTCGTATGTATTCAAGTTTGAGCTAGGCTCAATAATTGAGCTTAGGGTTCATAATGTATTAAAGGCAATAATGTAATTCAATAATATAAAAATATTAAAAATGAAAAGTTCAATAAGGCTCTCAAGCTGACTATTACGAAGTTCAAATTTGACTCAATAGCTCAAGCTCGACTCGTTAATTACTAAATTATGTTCGAATTTCTTTAAGTGAAACTCAAGTAGATTATGAGCACTAATGTCTTGTTTACACTTTTAATTTTATCAATAGAAGATATATTTTGTTATGGGGACAAATTAGGCCGAATTGCCAGAAGGCAAAGGATTTTAGATTGGAGCTTGGAAAATAACAAGATTCTCTTGAATTTTTTTAGGGTCTTATGGTTTACCACTTGTTTTGCGTCATAGCCACACAGTGACAGCGGCTAGTTGAATATCATCGTTTGAGGTGATGTTTACGGAGCCATATCCGACTGGCAAACAAGCTTTCTATAGGTTCGGTGTTGATAAGCCCAATTAGGCCACCTCTGTGGTCTACTTTTGGTTTTCGATTATAGTTATCCTGCTCGAATTTATGATCTTGAAATGAATGATTTTATCTATGTTAAGAGTTAATAAAATGGGTTTGTTTACCCTAAAAAAAGGGTATCATGTCATCCTCATGTGAACATAAACAGTGTAATTTTAATTTGTTTTTAAACAATTATTTAAATATTTTTAATCCACGTTATTGGATATGCCATGTGTTTGTCCTATTAGTTTTGTTTGTATAATCTAAATATTTCGATGAATCGAATAATTTTTCTTAGATTTATCTCTCAAATAATATAACTAGTAGATTACTTTCAACGAGAGTTATATTAATCTAAAATATATTTTGATTATTAAATTTTAATTTGTTACGAATTATCATTAATATTATCGATATGTATTCAATTGTTAATTGTCGTTAATGGTATAATGAGATATTGACATGACACATTATATCATCATTTCATACGAAAATTTTAAATCAAATTATATAGCTAATTCTTATATTTTATTTGAGCAGTTTGTTATTTTTATTCTCCTCTTGACTAAATGGGAGAATTGGTTTCTAGGCTCTCTCAAAAATTAAATATTAAATTTAAGGTTTTAACCTTCCATTAAATAGAACAATTGCAATCTGGTCCTCTGAAAATTTAATGAATCTATTTAAAATTTCCTAGTTCTCGGCCTACACTCCAATTTGTTTGGGGAAATCTTTGAGCAAAAATGAAAAAAAGCAGCAAACAAACAAAGCCCAAATCATAGGGTGGCAAATAATTTGGTAGGCAAATTAGCAAGTACATTGGGGTTTGTGGAAAGCATGGGAAAGCCCACACCAACCCACACCAATACATTGGGGTTTGTGGAACTTTCCAATTATTTATTAACACATTAATTATAGAAAATAGAAAAAAAATCATTCTTTCTAAAGCTTTGATGTTTACAAATAATAAAAAAACGAAAATCTTGACACATCGATTGCATAAAAAATAATTCTTTTTTCCTATGTTTCTAACTTTGCTGGGATTCTCTTTGTATCTTTTACTTTTTCTCTTATATATTGCTTTATGTTTGGAAGAAATAAAATGAGAGAAAATTGTTCTTAATCTAATCATAAAGAAGTCATCATGTTTTTCTCTTTTTTCACAATCATGAAAATTTTGTATGTTTATTTACTGGTTCAATCCATCTAAACAAGGACATATTATCTTTGATTTATGCATAAATCGCCAATACACACTCGCAACCAGTTCATGTTTCAGCAGATGGATTTATGGCATCATGGAAGATTAGAAATTTGGTTAATACCATAATGAAGATCATTCAACATTTGGAGTAACCATGGAGCTTGAAAACTGGCAAAAGCCGAATTATCCCAAGATACTAACAAAACTAAATGGAAAACAAATTCGTTTGAAAGAGTTTTGGGAAAGGGATAAAGCGTCTAAAGTTATATATCTGTTAGTCTTTTGTTAAATGTGAAGGAGACCTAAAGTGGCAGAAACAAAGTGCAGAGGAAATTTGGGAGGGCGAGGAGTAAGACAAAAGCGTCAATTTTGCAAAACATTGGAGAGTTGAGGTTGCGCCACATGGCCAAGGCGAGGATCTCCGAAACTCTCAAACCCCTAATTTAACAAACATGGAACAGATTTAGAATCCCCAAACCCCCCAATCTTTAGATTTCTGTCTAATCAAAACAAAAAAAGAATCTTGCAGGAAAAACATTAATTATTTCAATAACATTGCACGTAGTGCCTCCTGAGTTTCCGGAAATATTGTTTATTTTTCCCGCTTCTTAAATATTGTTTAGATGTGTAATATCGCAACTAAACTGATGCATTAATCAATCTGTTGTCATTTGCTTTCAATTGGAACATCTAAAAAATATATATTTGCTTTAAACCATATTCAGTAAATAATACACAAAAATGGTTGTACCGACAGTCCCATCCCTAAAAATGCAAAACTCAGAGTGGGCTAATTGAATTATAGTTAGGTAGTAAAAACCTTCATGAAGTTGGAATTTATAAGCCACCCAAAACAAAGAAATAAAAAATCCAAAGTGTCCCCACTGATAATAGATCTGTCTGTTTAATATAGCCAGCCAACCAATGAACCAAAATAGTCTTGGCAACCGCAGCGATTTTTCATTGATAAGGACATTGAGAATCTTTGATTTTCATGATTAACCTCATCCACCCTCTTACCACTTCTACCCACCGACACAACCTTTTTTCCTTTTTTTTCTTTTTTGTTAAAGATGGAAACTAAAAACAAGTTAAGAGTAGAGTCAGGCTCTCAGCAACAGGTTGTGATTCCCGCTGTACGTAACTCTCCATGTAAACCCAACCAATACCAACTCATTGGACTGTCTGTAGATATGCACGACTTGCCTTGTTCAGTGTCTCCTTCCAACTTCTTTTATTCTACTAACCACACCACTATTTGCAGTGTTTTTGAGGCATCCATTGCAGGCTTCATCCGCCACCGACGTACCTTCAAGCCTTCATACATCGCCCAATGCCACACTGTCGAATGTTCTACCTATAACTGACCACCCACCTACCTTGATCATCACGGACACAAATTACTTACACTATCCAACAAACATTTACCTTTTTGGGTTCAAAAAGTAATTGCCAAAGGAATTGAGACTCATATTTTAAATTAATACAACTCTATCAAAATTTACACTAAAATTGATTAAGTTTAATTCACGATTTTCCCTTTCAAAGTATATTAATTTATTCACTTTATTACTTAGAAGTATTATTCATTACAATTAAGTTTAATTCATGATTTCCCTTTCAGTTATATTAATTTATTCTCATTAATACTTAAAAGTATTATTCATTCTGAAATGTAATTTTAAAGCTCAAAAGAGTTTCTTGTTTTTAATTTTTATTTTATTAACATCGACAGAGCTTTCATTATTATTTTTCTACATTTCTAAAATTTAACAAATATGGCTTCCAAATGCTTTTGGAAACCCTGTTGATTCTACGCTTCTACTTTTGTTTTCATTTATTTTTGGATTTTGTTCTTTTATAAAATGCTTAATATATTATTTAGGATAAAAATGTATTATAAATAATTGTTTATAATCATATATATCACTTAACATAAACAAAAACTAATTTCTCTTCTAAACTTACAGCTACGGCTACGGTTACACACATCCAAATCCAATTAATTATAATTACAAAATGCGTTTACATTAATAATTAGAATATAATTAAATATACATCACAATAAATTTGGACAAATCTTAAATATGAAGAAATTTAAATTTAAATAATATTTAATTAAGATGAAACCTAAACAACTTTTCCATTCTAGCAATTAAAAAAAAAAAAAAAGTTGTGTATGCGTGTCATGTGGCTAAATTTTTAGTCTAGTAAATCGCATGACCTTAAGATTACTCTATTTAATCTGGATAAATGTGTGCCTAAATTCAAATATATAATCATTTGTCCGAGTTCATTCTTAATGTGAAATTTTTTTACACTTTTTAAATTAATTTATATATTTATAATTTTATGTCCACCACGTGCCATCCTGAAAGGCTGTCACGTGTCATCATTGGATTGATCATAGGTGCCACGTCAACACAAACTAATGATATTAGTGTAAAGGTACTAATCTGAGCAACAAAATATAAGTTTAGATACCAACTAGGTAAAAGAATAATTGAAGTACCAACTCAATACTTTTGGAAAAGTTTAAGAAAAAAACTACATATTAAACATTGTGTTTAATATCTTAATTTTATTGTTTCAATTAAAATCCCATTTATTTCTATTTTTTATAGATAAATTTATTATACAAATTTTTTTGTTGAGAAAACAAGCGGCTAACTGCCTACAGGCGATAGACTCTCAACCTTGCTATTCCAGTAATATCATCCTCGATTAATCTCATAAGAGTAGGAGGATGGACCCCAATGTTTTCCATTACAAATCCATGTCTTAGCGCCCAACCAGTAAGGAAATCAGCACAGCAGTTTGCCTCCCAAAAAAATGTGGATGGCGTTACATAAAGACAACAACGATATCAGTTGCTTACACTTCATAATGGTAGGAGCAAAAGGATCGTGCAAATTAAGAGCACCAGCGACTTTCTTGTAAGCTAAAAGGGAATTTGATTCAACTAACATTTTGTCAACTTTTCTCCACTGCCAAATCCAATGCTAATATGATAGCATGAACCTCAGCCTTCAACGTTATACCTTGTCCTATTTGTATTGAGAATTCCCCTAAACATGCACCATCATGGTCTCTTGTGATACCGGCCATAGCAAAATTCCCAATATTAGATTGAGCCGCACCATCGACATTAATTTTAATGGCAGACCAAGGTGGAGTCTTCCACAAAACCAAACGAATAGTCTTGAAAGATGAAAGTCGACGGTTGTCCCCTTTCCAAAAACCACAAAAAATGTTTAGAATCTTTTCATCTAGTTATAATTTAAGGTTATGCAGTTTGTGGTTGTAAGCAAAAGAAAATGGTTGCATTAGAGGTAACTTATGATCGCCTTAATTGTGTTGGCACACTCCGCACATGGCTTCCTTTATGTTCATTTATTTGATCATAAAATTTTGGCTTGGGTATCTTAAGTAAATAATTATGATATATTTGTAAGAGTTATGTAGTTGGAAGAAATCCAAGTGCAATAAAAAAAGTTTTAAAAAAAAAGAGAGAGAATGAAGTTTTATTATTTTGAATACATTGTGCTAAGACACGTAAGTTAGAAATACCATTTTTTAATGTTATAATATTATTCAATTAAGTGTTATATATATATAAATATATATAAATATATTGTTTTGATTATTTAAATTAAGAGTAATCGAAATTAAGTAATTGGTCTTGTTTTAAACTATGAGTAGAGGTTAGAAAAGGGGTTATTACCTACCTAAAAATATGCAGATAATAATAATTGGATGGTTGTGGGGTGGTAAATAGCCGTTGTAAAAACAAGGGTAATTAGAAGACAGTGTCAATTTGGTAAATTATTAGAGATCAAGGCCTAAACAATGCAGTGGCTTTTCCATCTCATTTATATAAATAATAATAATTAATGGTTTAGGAAGAGGAAGGGGGTCCAACCCGAGGTCTAAAAAGGAAAACTGTCGGTATGCGTATGAAGGCTGAGTGACCCCCATCCCCATTTGATTTAATCCTTACGTTTCTTCTTCTTCCGGGAATTAATCAAAATCATCACTACCACAACCGACACCGATATGAGGAAAGAAGCAGTGCCCTCCACCGCCCCTTTCACCGCCACCACCGTTGGCAAGAAGCTATTCCTTTGCTTTGAAACTAAACCCTTAGTTGTTACATTGCTTGCTCTTACTTTACTTATGCTTCTCTGGAACTTCCCTCCTTACTACCAAAACCTCTCTACCACCCGTCCCGGTTCAGCTGCTCCTCTCGCCTCCGTCGTCGCTGCCGCCTCCACTAGCTTATTCTCCACCAATGCATCACTCCCTTATACAGCCACCCCCGCAGGTGAAAAGAAGTACTACTCGGATCCTAAAGTTAAACCCAGGGACCCCAACAAGCGGGTCTTCGAGGCTTACGGTAACGCTGCTGCTTTGTTTGTGCAGATGGGTGCTTACAGGGGCGGTCCTACAACATTCGCGGTGGTGGGATTGGCTTCCAAACCCATTCACGTTTTCGGCCGCCCCTGGTACAAATGCGAATGGATCTCAAATAATGGGTCATCTTTCAGAGCCAAGGCCTACAAAATGCTTCCGGATTGGGGGTATGGGCGTGTTTACACCGTGGTGGTGGTGAATTGCACTTTCCCATTCAACCCAAACCAAGACAACCTCGGTGGTAAGCTGATGATCAACGCCTACTACGGTGAGTCCCCAAGGAAATACGAGAGGTTCACAGCGTTGGAGGAGACCCCTGGATCTTACAATGACGCCAAGTACCGGCCACCATTTCAGTACGAATATTTGTACTGTGGGTCGTCTCTGTACGGGAACCTCAGCGCTGACAGGATGAGAGAATGGATGGCTTACCACGCCTGGTTCTTTGGGGCAAGCTCGCATTTCGTGTTTCATGATGCGGGCGGGGTCTCCCCGGAGGTCAGAGCGGCTCTCGAACCTTGGGTGCGTGCCGGAAGGGCTACGATTCAAGACATTCGGGACCAGGCGCAGTTCGATGGGTATTATTATAACCAGTTTTTGGTGGTGAATGATTGTTTGCATCGCTATCGACACGCTGCCAATTGGACTGTCTACTTCGATGTGGACGAGTATATCTATTTACCTGATGGAAACACTTTGGAGTCGGTGTTAAATGAATTCTCCGCTTATACACAGTTTACTATTGAGCAGAATCCAATGTCCAGCCTGCTCTGCTTAAATGATTCCTCTCAACAATATTCCAGGTGACCTTATCACTCACCCCATCTGTTTATTTTCTCTAGAAAATTAGAGATGAAAGAGCCAAGTTGGGTCTTTAATGGCAAGTTGCAGAAAGATTATGAAAATGACATACGTCGTTCATCTTGGCAGGCAATGGGGATTCGAGAAGCTTCTGTTTAGAGAATCAAGAACGGGAATTCGGCGTGACAGGAAATATGCAATTCAGGCAAAGAATGCATTCGCAACGGGAGTGCATATGTCGGAGAATGTGATTGGGAAAACATTACATAAAACAGAAACAAAGATTCGTTATTATCACTATCACAACACCATTACCGTACACCAGGAGCTATGCAGAGAGTACCTCCCTCCCTCTGCCAAAAACAATGTCACTTGGTTCAATAAGCTACCCTATGTCTACGATGATAACATGAAGAAACTGGCCAACACCATCAAGGATTTCGAGCGTAAAACCATTGGAGACCTGGGTTCTCTATGACCCCACACCCCACATTCCACTCCAGCAGCTACCACATGTATCAGTTTAATGCGTTAATGGTTGAGCATTCATGGCATATGTGCTTATTTTTACATTTGGGTTTGCTCAAAATTTACTCCTCATTCGTGCTAAGGATGGCCCCCACCCATTGCTAGCTGTGGCGAGAAACTCATGGAACAAGCTGGAAAGGGGCCCCCGATATCGTTTTGATTGTCTCTAGTGGTGAGTGTGTGTTTTACTTGTACCATTTTGTTTTTGGTTCTATATCTGTAGTGGGAATACTTGTAAAATTATTTCTCTTACATATTTAAGTTATTGCTTTATAGATTCATACCAGTTTTATAATAGAAAACATCCGATGATGGCCTGGTTGTCTAATTGTTTAAGGACATGGTTCCATTATTGTTTCTTTTCCAGGTAAAAGGTGCACCCACCACTCTGAGAATGTGAATTGTGATAGGGATTAGAACATTAATTGTGATGTTTTTTTCCCATTGCTATATCTCTTTCCATTTTTATATGCTGTGAATTCAGTTGTTAAATCATCTTTTACCCTATGCTCTTCTTACATTTCATCATTTCACTTCTATAAAAGCCATGACATAATTTAATAGCACCACACCAATTTCAACTCAAAGTTTCTACTTCTATTACGAGTTAGGACTATTGGGTAAACTTTTTTTTTGTTAATTTATTCGTTACGGTTAGAATATTTGTTTAAAATAGTCACTCAGTTGTTATCTCATTGACAGATTGCTGACTAAATTTGTCACGTCAACATCTTCTACACTTAATATCCACATAATTAAAAGGCTAACAATAGAAAACAACGTAAAACAACGATCGACTTAGAAGGAAATGACAAATCCCCTTGTATGGAAAAATCGCACAATCCTAAAGTGTACTTGGGTGAGGAATTTGTAGGATGAATTTCATTTATATCAATATTTTTAAAATTCTAAAAACGAATTTACCTCTTTGAGTAAATATATAAAATAAATAAATAAATCTGATAGTAATTCAAGTTCTTTTTTCAAATTCCTTTTTCAAAAATTCTCGCAATTTTATTTGATTTAACATACATGATCCTACTGTAAGATAAAAAATTTGAACTTCAAATTTTATTTTTATTTACTTATAATCTATATATTTTAAATTTTATTTTATTAAAACTATTGGTAAATTTTTGCAAATATAATATCCATATTGAATACTCTTTATATTATTTATTTTAAATATAAATATTTTTTAATTTATAAAATTTTAAAATCTTAAAATTTTTAAATTAATTATTTATCCAAACAAAGCAATTATAAATTCTATTATTTCATATTAATAAATTCTAAAATACTAACATTTTAAAAACTCAATAAATTTAAAAATTTCCATCCAAATACACCGTAATTCTTTCGTAAAATTTGAACCCAAATATAATTTTGCAAATTACTATCAATTTCTCTTCAAGGCTCAAACAGGAAAAGGCTTCATTTTTCTAGGGTTTACCAACCAACAAAGCCTAATACACTGATATACACTATAAAACAAGCAAAACCATAATAAAATTCCCCAAATTCCTTTATTCACTAATGAAACATTCAATTAAGTAACTTTCAGAGCTTATTAGGGAGTAACTTTCTAAAAATGGTAAGGAAAGTCAAGCGCAAAATCTTGAGCTGAAGATGTTGACGGTTTTCTCACTAAAATATCAGTTAAGCTACCCTCCATTGGTGGCGGCGACAGTATCGGAGACGTTACTAAACATTTCTAACAATTTTATCGATTCTTAATAATAAAGAATCAAACAAAATTGAAAATATACTACACTAAGAACACTAGATCTCGATACTTCGCAATTCACGTTGTCAAATATTAAATTCAAAATATTAAAAATAATTCTAACAATTTTAACAATTCTTAATAGCAAATAATCAAATAAAATTAACATTAGCTTACTACAATAACAAAAGAACAATAGCAGGCACTTATATCATACGTAGAATATATTCAACCCATGTAACAACAATAATGATGATTTAAACAATTTGTAATAACAAAGAATATAACAAAATTAACACCAACTTGCTAAAATGACAACAAAAAACAATAACACAAAATTCTTGTAGCGTACATAGAACAAATTCAACAAATGTAACAATAATAATACAATAATTCTAACCATTTCAACAATCTTTAATGACAAAGAATCTAATAAAATTAACGCTAATTTACTACCATGACAATCAAAACAATAATAACATATTCAATAAATGTTGGCTATTAAAAATATTATAAATTCATTAAATACAAATGTTAAACACAATAAAAACATAATATTGGTAAAAAAAAATAATGACAACTTTCATAAAATCATGTTATGAATTATGGCAAGAAAAAAAACACTAGTAGAAATTTTGGATGTAACGAACCGAAATTTACAGTTATCGGAAAGTGCATTTTTGGGCCACCGTTTTCTTAAAATGAATTCGTAAATATTTATTAAAAATATTTGCAAAGTTAGTTGTGTGGTTAATTAGGTTTTGGCTAGGTGAATTAGCTTGAATGAAGGTTAATTAGGTGAAAGGACTAAATTGAATAAAGGGTGAAAGTTTAATTATATATTAAAAAAAGTGAAGGGACTAAATAAGAAATTAAATCATAAATTGACATGTGTGTGGTAAAAATAATTTCCATGTAATTATTATATATTTACTTATTATTTAAGTAATTATTATAATAATATAATAACATAAAATAAAAGAAGTAAAACAAATGAAATAGAAAAAGAAAGAAGGAGAAGGACGAAATAGAGAAGGAAAGTGGGAAAGAAAAAGAAAAGAAAAATTAGGGTTTTAAGGTTTAAATTCAAATTGGTGAGTTAATTTAATCCATTTTCTTGTAATTTTGATGTTTTTAGAGTCCTAGAAGAAAATACTACTTCGTTTATGTTGAAATTTTAGAAGTTAGTGAATTTTTAGATGTTGTTCATGTTGAATAAATTGAAGTGTTAGGGGTTAAATTAATAGAATTTCAAGTTAGAAGTGAAAAAGGGATTGAATTGTAAAATAAATTATAAGTTTTGAGTAATAAGGACTAAATTGAGAGAATTTAAAAATTAGGGTTTATGGTTAAATTTAAAAGTTGAAATTAGTCTAAAGTGGGAATTGAATGAAAATATGGAATTAGTTTTGGGAAAATAAAGCTAGTCTTGGTTTAGGGACTAAATTGGAATTTAGGCAAAAGTTGTATATAAATTAAAATATTTAATGTGAAATTGTGTTGTATTGATGATTTTTAATTGTTTTAATTCCGTAGCTAACGTTGAAATCGTTCTACAAAGTCAAGTAATGCTCTATAACTCTGTTCCGACTACGGATAATGGTTAGGGGGTGTTACATTGGAAGTATTTGAAATGATTTAGGGATTATAAATGTTTGAGAGAGTTTTGAAAAGATTTGTTATCTTTGCAACTTAGAGAACTTATAGGAGAGAGGAATGATTCAGACATTTTAATATAGTATGACTTTTGTGCTTATTGGTGTCGAGTTCAATATATCACAAAATGATCTAAACTCAAATGGGAGCTGAAATCTTTCTCCATCAATTTAAATCCGCATCTTTCATAAAAAAATACAATATTCTAAAAAAAATTCAAAAAAGTTGTAGAATGACCTAAAATGAATTCAATAACAAACACATGAAACAATTCTATCTGACTAACCACTTATCTAATTACACATTAAACACATGTGTATTGTGAATATTATAACAACTAATAAGCAGTTAGTTTAAGTAAAGTACTGAAATAAATTCAATGTTTCGACATGGCATTAAGAAACGATTTTGATTTTAGTTTGTAAGCTATGTACAATTAATTCTAGTCTATTACTTAAAAGGTTTACGTTTGATACTGATACAGAATGCGAGATTAATTATTGAATTCACTCCAGTAAATATTTTAAGAAATAAGAAAAAGAAATTTATATTTGAGAAAAAAATATTTATAGTGATACATATATATTAGATTTGTTTAAGAATCCGATTATTTGTCTAAACTCAAAAGTTTGTTTGAAATTTGGCAGGATTTGAACATAAATATGAGGCCTAAAATATAAATTTAAACAAAAAAAAAGTTTAAAAACTGGATCGAGCATTGAACTTAGCAACTAGATGCACTTTGGTGCCTGTACTTTTTTCAATCTACTTTGGTCCTTGAATTTGGCAGCTAGATTCATTTGTCCCTGTATTTGGATTCTATCAAGATTTGATGATGTGATCAATATTATTAGAACAGGACTAGATCGAATGGACCGAGAATTGATTGATATAACGGTCTAAACAATAAGTTGAATTGATCGACTCAGAAATTGCTTGAAATTGGTAAAAATTGAAAATTAGGACAAAAATTGACATTTAAACATGTTGAACTGATTTAATAATTTTTTTATATATATATTTGTGAGTTTTAATTATTTATTTAATTATTGATGGTCCAATAGTCGAATCAATCAACTAATTGAACATAGAATCGATGGTTTGATTTGTTCAACCACCGGTCCAATTATTAAAACATTGAATGTGACACTATAAGATTGTATGACATTATCTCTTGAAAATTTATATATATATATATATATATATTCAAATAATGAAGTGACACAATCTCAGTGTACCATAACATCAAATTTTTATATTTTTCAAGTTTAGGGGTTAAAATGGACAAAAAAATACAAATACCAAAGTGAACCTAGTTATCAAGTTTAGGGACCAAAAATTATATTATCTCTTTATTAAATTATGTATATATAATAAATATTTTAATCCAAATTTCCTTCGGTTTTCTTTTACAGCAAATATGATTGGCATAGTGCCGAAGCGATGAAAAGGGCTTTTGGTTTTCTCTCAAATCGTCTTGAAGAAGAAGAAAAAGCCTCTTAAAATACCCAGTGAGAGTGTGTTGAAACCAAGTGAAGAAATTTGATGAGCCTTTCTCGACTCATACAGTGATTTTAGGGGAGCAAAAAGTATAAGTAATAGATAAAGCAAGGATCTCATTCTCAACCACAACACCTGAAAATAAAATAGGCCATAAAGAAATTCGGCTTTTAGTGTGTGTATATATATATATATATATGGGTGGGTCCCCAACATCTTATCTCTATTTTGGTTTGGGTTGATCGAAAATTAAACTGAATTTGGATAATATCACAAAACTTTGATATCTTACTTCAGCCCCATCTAATTCTAACTTGTTTAATTAGAAATTACGTTATGGACTATTATGGGTTTTTTTTAATTATTTGATGATATTTTAATAATTTTTTTAGTCATTAACACATAATTTTAATAATTTTAATTCTTAATCAAAATCATGAACTCGAATCTCAAACTCAAACCCTTCGAAGTTAGAATTATATATCAATATGATGAAAAAAATTAACATGAAATCATAAATAATATACTCAGAAAAGTACGCAAAATAAAATTTCCTGATTAATTTAAAATAATAAAAAACACATAATTTATCATAAAAATATTTTAAAATGTTAACATCAAATCAAGTACATGACAAATGATGTTTTTGAAGCCATAAACGTGACACGATGTAGATCGTTCACATCGGACAATTTTTTTTTTATAGAGATTTTGGTTTTAGTTACATTTTTCATTATTTACTTTATATTTGAAACTTTAAAAATAAAATTAGTTTTTTAAGCAAATTTTCCTATTAAATTTTTTTAGATAAAATAAATATTTTAGAAAATAATATATAATTACTTCAAGATATATATATATATATATATTTGTGTATTTTATATACATATATAAAAATTATTTATTTTCTCCTGATTTGATTTTATTAACATATAAATAATATCAATGTTTATAATTTAAAGGTAATTACATTAAGTTATCTAAATTTTAAAGTCTTATAAATTTTCAGATATTTTTATGTTATAAATTATTAAATTGAAATATTTAAAATATAAATGAGAATAGATTTTATATTTATAACATCTGTGGTTACGATATAATCAAATGAGATACTTATAATTAAATAATAATAAAAAAAAAGGAAAGAATATTTCTATTACTTTATCTTGCTGCATCTATGATTCTGGAAAAAAGAAATATTAAATGGTAGGGTGGTGGTATGACTGACACACAGAGATCCACGTGATCCTTTGTCAGTCGTCACAGACACACATTTTATTCTAATTTCAACTCGACGAGCTTCATATTTGAAAGTTAAAAAGGCAGGCAATGAGAAAGAAAAAAGAAGGTTTAAGTTGAAGTAGCAACCAAATTAAGATAATATCGAATATCTACTTTAGTTTTTGCAAATTCTCATTCAAGACTCCTAATCTGATCAAATTCTTTGTGTACCACAAACACATCTGTCAGCTATTTTTCCCTTCAATCGGACTCTATTCATTATTTGGATAAAACAAATTTATTGATCGTTATCATCTGTTTCATTCTATTCTAACCTTTGATCCATTCAACAGTCAACTTGTGATGCTTTCTTTTTCTTGGATTGACACAGACAGAAACCCATATCTTCCAATCAAATCTATATTCACTTACTACTTGCCTCAACACTATCCAGTGCCGCACAAATCATGAATTCTCTCTCATTGCCCCATGTAGGAATTGCTAATTGTTCAAATACTACATCCTGGTTCTTAAACAAGCAAAGAATAAAGCTTTCTTATCATAGTTCCCCTTTTGTCAAATACAACAAAACCATGTTAAGGGTTGGTTGCAGTCGTTAGCTCAGTTTCTCATTTAAGCCATCTGAAAATGAATCAAGGGCATAGACAATTAGCCCTCTTGTCCGACCGGGTGCCCCACCTTTAAGCGACGACACATCCAATGCAATCCTGAATAAACCACAAATGCTTTCTTCAACTCATTCTCCTGCTTTAAGAAAAAGGGAAAGAGCAAGTATAAACTTACAAGTTCTTTGACGCTTTCTCGAGTTCCAGAGTCTCACAATTTATGAGGATCTTGTTATCGATTTTTGACACCGAATGGTTCAAAGGCAGATCAATCCCTTTGGGTGCTGGATGACATTTCAACTCAATTACTTTCTGTTTACAATAAAAATAAATAAAGCAATGGAGAAAATAATCTTCTTACATGGCTTATGATTAGTTGGTGCACTTCCATTCAGCCCTAGGAGTTCCTATATCATATTGAATTCATTGGATAAGGATATTTATCAAAAGAAGTTAAGATGCATATGATACAGTTCAAGGAAAAAAGAAGTCACCTTGAGATTCTCATAGCACTCCTCGAGATTATCGTTGTATAATATATGATCAAAGATGCCAGAAGATTTCCCTTGCTCAATTTCTGCTTCCGCATTCCGTAGTCGTTTTAGGATTTGCTCCTCTGTCTCAGTCCCCCTAATTACAGCATTCTAGTTATTACAAGACTAGGATTATGGTATAGTGATAAATATCAAATGGACAGTACTGATTCACCTTGCACGGAGCCGCTCTTCAAGCTCTCTCATCGTGGGCGGACAGATAAAAATGAAAATGGCATCAAGAGAACTTGCCCTCACTGACCTTGCTCCTTGAACATCAATGTCAAGAATGCACCTCTATATAGGGGGGAAAAAATTCATTTGAGCAGAAAGGTAATTTTCAAGTAAAGAATGCTATACCAACAAGAACCCTTGATACACTTTCTGAAATACAACAACCAGAAATCCAAAATTCAATGTCGCACCATCTTGTCCAATACCAACATGATATTATCTAAAGGCCATCAAGTTAACTAACGTATATACAAGAGACATTATATACCATTGGTACTCCCCTCGTAACAATATGCAAGGAGATGATACATTATTCATAAATTGTTAAAGGAAGGGTTGACATAAGTATAACTATAATTTCATGAGATCTGACATGCTTAAGTGCTTTGTTACCGTAAGAAAGTAACCTAACATCCTGAACTGATGATTTTGCATGTTTAAGCGTTCCATTTCACAGTTTGGTTCCCCAAGTGCAACTTTCAAATCAACATTAGGAATTCAACTATTATTAATAGAACAGTAAGAAAGACTGTTTTACCTTCCCAGAGTCTGCTACTGCCTCAACAGCTTCAATACTAGTTCCATAGAGATTCCCATGAACAGAAGCAAACTCAAGAAATTTCCCATCTTTTATATCTTTCTCCATTACACTCCGGTCAGTAAAATGATAATGAACTCCATTCTTCTCGTTGCCCCTTGGTGCACGGGTTGTGTGGCTGACAGAGAACCCAAACATAGATGGGAACTCCTCCATCAACATGTTTATTAGTGTCCCCTTACCAACTCCAGAAGGACCACTGATAACAACCGGCTTCTCAGCATCACCCCTCACACCCCTACTCCAGGCAACAACTTCAGTCCCCAAAATTTTTCTCTGTTCCTTAACATACTTGGTGTCCACCTACCAATATTGGAACAGATTGAACACTTTTAGGCAACAAAATATACAAATACCTTTTATGCAACTCAGAATCACCGAGTTAATTCCGCTAGAAATTAACTATTCTAACTGCAGAGTATGTGAAGTTCATCCTATATTAACCCTCAAAAGATCCTTAAGTTTTCAAAATACCAACCTCAAGAAACCAAATGCAGTCATCTGGGGTGGAACCCCTAATAATTATCATTATTCGATCTTCATTCAAAATAATGGCCGAATGGCCTTTACATGCCTTTGGTTTTGTTCCCAGAACTGTAGGGATCACCCTGAAAAAAAATACCAGAAACAATTAACTCGCCACTCTAAACTGGAACCTGGAAGAACAAACTAAGTGGTTTCTTCTTGCCAAAACTAACCATTTGCCTGTAGATTTGTCATAAATCTTAACCCCAATATATGATGTGGAATCATTGTCTGCCCCACCAATTACAAACTGCCAAGAGAAATAAACGCCAATCCTCAATCAAAAAAGATGATTGAACATGCTAGCTAAGAGATAACAGACAGTGAAAAAAAGTGAAACACTTTATGAAGAACACCAAATTTAGGCATTAAATTATCATACCGTTTTGTCACCAACGTCGGAATAGGTCTCCAAGCCTTTGGGTTTTAAACCAAATCCATTTTGTAGATTGTCAAAACAGAATGCCGGGGCTTCACCCTGATGATTATAAACCAAAACCAAATCAAATCACAATAAAGCTACACCTTTTTTAGCTACAGCTGAACTAAAACTCAATTAGATTGTTAGCAACAGTCCCTTCTTCTTTTAACAGATAAGAGAAGAACAAATTTCATAAAAATGAATTTATATTATAGAAACAAATTGATGATTAATGGCTCACCATGGAGAACCAATGCCTCCAATACAAGATTCTCCTGATCAATACACATGGAAAGATAAAAATGATCAAATCAAAAGAAAACATATTTCTCAGATCTAGGACACAAATGTAAACCAAACGCATTTAAAAGAAAAATATCATGGATCACATATAAGCAATATAATTACATGTCAAACAAGAACGAAGTAAAAGAGGAGGAAACAAAAGAATCAAATTTTGAGATGCATAACAACAATATAAGAAGCCCAAAATCAAAACCCAGATTTCAATCTAACATTACAATGGCAAAACATAGAAGGCAGGAAAAAGAAACAAGCTACAAAATCAAGGGTCAGTTGGTTTTTATGTCAAATTTGAAACAACCCATGTCTCCAAAACCAAATAAAATGAAAACAAATAGAATAAACTTCCACAAAAACACGTTAGAAATCAAAGCTTGGTGATGAAAAGCTTTAAAAATTTTCGGAAACAAAAGAGAGGGAGAGAGAGAGAGAGAGAGAGAGAGAAAGAAACATATTGGATAGACAACAAGATCATACCTTTGATAAGAGCAAAAAAGAAATAAATTAAAGAAACTTGGGTAGGCAGATGGTAATTTTAAGAGGGTTAAATAGTCGAAGAGAATAGGAGGGGAAAAAGGGGTTTTCTTCAGGTACTGTGATCTGTAGAAGGCAGCCTTAGGAGGGAGTCAAATCAGAACAAGCTTAGGCTTGAAAAAGAAGATTACAGAAAGAGATTGGGGTGAAGAGAGAGTTGCATTGTCTCTCTTTTATATTTGTAAAGAGAAAGAGTTGGCCCTTCTTTTTTGGTCGCAATCAGTTCACGAAAACAAGAAGACCCGACTGGGGACTGCCTGGCTCTAATTTTCTTGTGAAGTTTCACCTTTTTAAGAAAAAAATTAGTATTTTTGCTTTTTTTGGACTTTTATAAGTTTAATTTGATAATAAAATAAATATAATTTAGATCTCTTTTCTTCAAATCCCACAAAATTTAGACTGAATAACATATTAATGTGACGGAAAACAAATACATTCATTATTTTTTCTCTTTTTAATGATAACACATTTGAGATCGGTAGGTGTTAAATATATTACATCTAAAATGAATTTTATATTAAGTTTACCAAAATCACATTTTATTATATGCTTAAAAGAATTTGAGTTGATGATTTCTATTTTATCATCTTAATTCGGTTTAAAAAAATCAAGCTGAGTAAAATAAAACTCGAGTGAGTTGAATAAATTTATTCAAATTAAATTAAATTTTTTAAACTGATCATATTGAAATCTTGTTGACAATATGATTTATTTCTGAGTTGAAATTAAAATAAGAGAAAAAAAACAAAAAACAAGATAGTATGATAATTTAACTGTTTAAGTTCTCAAATTTGTCATTTTTGATATTTTTAAAAATATAATTTGGCATTTTTATATATTTTTTAAAAAAATTAATAATTGTTATATAATTTTTAATTTTTCGATTTTATATATATTTATAAAATTTTTGAAAAATATTTTATAAATATTTTGAATTTTTAGGGTTATTTTGAATTTTTGTAATTTTTTTAGAGGACCAAGTTGCACGTTTTTAAAACTGCCAAGGGCCTATGGGAATTTACATCAAACTGTTAGTCAAATACTTCGAGTTGTAAAATTTAACTCAACTCGAACTCGAAAAATCTAATTACTTATCCGAGCTGATTCGAAAAAACCAAATAACTTAATTCGATTAACTCAAAATTCGAAAAAAAATTAATCAAATCAAGTTTTGCTCACCCTTACAATTAACTTTATAACAATGGATTAAAAAAAGTTAAAAAATGCTCTCCCTTCTTTCTGCCACAAGTACTAGAGAGAGAAAAACTCATCACACATAATCGACCGCCCAACCTCCTGGATAGCGCTACTCACTCCCGCCTATTGCAATCATTACTTCGTCCTTCTTTGGTGTCTCTTTTTCAACCTTAGGGCCTCTGTTCTCTCTCTTCTTTTCCTGTCGCGAATGTTTTGAAAGGTTGTTGGTCACAATCATCCCCACTACTATTTAGTCTTTCAAGTTTCGATTGTTCAGAGGGGTTGGTTGGTGATGCCCAATGATCACTGTTTTTGTTGGAACCCAATGCTCCTTTTGGTTTATCGACGTTCTCTAGGCTCCATTTCTCATTTGTCGTCGACCCACCATTGGATGGGTCAAGGCGTTGGAGTATCTACCGTCAACCGTGGAGGTTGGTTGATGGGCGGTTTTTTATCCTACTATGTTTTGGTCTTGTGATAACCTTTGTTAACTTTGCTCTTTTGTTCCCTAACAAGGGAGGCTTAAGCGGCTGAGAGAATGAAGGTTTTGGTACGAAAATCATGATGTGGCCTCGGGTTCTATTGCATCGTGTGAACATCTTTGCCTTTAGGTTTGATTTTGTCATCACTCCGGTTCTTGACGATATAACATTAAATTTACCTTATATCATTAGCTGTTTTGTTTCACCGTAAAGGAATTGCCTACTCATTGAGTGATAAGTGCCCATATTTCGTACATTTTAGGCTCTTATAGTTAGCATTTTGTTTGGTTATTAAGGGAAATGTTGCATCTTAGCTTACTTTGCATAATTAATGTCTCATTTATATTTGTTTGAATTTTTATTTAATTATACTTGATTAATTAAGTGTTTTGTGACTTAGATTAGGTTCATGAGAGTTTAAGGTTCGATTTTGAGGATCAACGGCGGAGAAACGAAATGTGGAAAACAAACTGTGCGCCCAAGCGATTGCCTAATATTATGTTGAGGCCCCTACGCCAAGTTCTGATGTCCTTGCTCCAATTTTGGCACCCTTATGCCCCAAAATTCGAAACTCAGCCTCTAGCTTGACACCATTTCTAGCACCTAGTGTCACGGGGCTAGACCTTTCGTCTCGCAATCCGTGCGGCCTTAGGCGATTTGCTCGTCCAAACTCGCCTATGTCAGCCTTTTTACCCACAATGAGGATTCCTCAAGAACTCCTCCAAGGCACCAATTTGTATAGCGGAAGCGTTTGTGCCAAAAGAAACTACAAATAAGTAAAAGAAAGCCAAAGAAAGAATGCACACAAGGTGTTTGAGTAAATGCCCAAGAATTTTATTACTCTTAAGAATTCAACATACAATAGATGATTTCCAAATGAGGAGGAGGCTCTTTATTTATAGTTGAGCTCCCCCAGAACCGACGGTCAAGATATATTTACATCGACGGACGAGATTAACGATATCCCATGATTTAAGGGATTTACAAGATATGCCTTATCAAATCTAATCTAATCTTTACAAGATATGATTTTCTCTATCTTCTAAGATTAGTTACCCAAAATAACCTAGGTTGCCATATTTTTGCTATCGGGCCACCCAGGCTTTAATCTGACAGCCTTCTCCAATTGGGCCAGTTCTCGTGGGCTGAATGATCCCCATCTAATCGATCGACCTCCATGAGGCGCATCTTGTGCCATGGTCACGGGCTTTGAACTTTGGCCCGTGACATTCTCCCCTACCTATTCTCGCAATGCCCTTGTTGCGACTTCTGGATTACATTGGCTTGATTCATCTTGGAACTCTCTCGCTACCTTGGCCTCTTCCCAACTTGCCTTGCAATAAGGTTGTCCCTTTCTTCGGAACCTTTGCCTCGGCTTCCGTCGCCTCTTGAATTGAACCATTGCACTCGTTAGTACATCTCGTTGGCAAGAAGTCTCCACCTTGACTTGCCCTAATTTTGACGTAATCCCATTGGAATCACATACTTACCTCAAGTCTTACTTACCATACATAACAATTAAAAATTCAACAATCAATAATAATTAAAATTCGAATTATAGTAATACACACCGTAACTCTCCCGTTTTAGTCCTCAATGACTTTCTCCTTTCCTTTCGATGCTGATGCTTCAGGTTCTTTGTTGGCTACGAAAATAATTGTAATTTACATTATTATTTACAGCATTAATTATAATAAATAATTAAATTTCTAAACAATTCCTACCTTATTGCCAATTTAATCCTAACTAATCTTAATTATTTTCTTAATCCAATTCACTCACTTTTTTCTATTCAAAATTTGTCTAAACTTATATCTAACTATAAAATTTTCAGCATATTTCTCTAATTTCAAAATTTCTTCAATTTAGTCCCTACAACATAAAACTTATAGCCTAATTTACAATTTAATCCCTTAATCAATTCTAACTTAGAATTCATTCAATTAAATCCCTAATTCCATAATTTGTCCAACATGAACCATATTTGGAAACATATGAACTCTTGAACTATCAACTAAATTTCATTAAAATCATGTTTTAAAGCTTCTAAAACATCAAAATTAACTAAAAAGGACTTAATTGACTTACTAAATTAACTCCAAGCTTCAAATCCTTAGTTTTCTCTTTTATTTTTCTTTCCCTTTTTCTTTATCTTTTTCTCCCCTGCTTCCCGTTTTCAATTCTGTTTCTATTCTCTTTTGTTTCTTTATTTCTCTTTTTATTTATTTGCTTTACTTATTTAATTAGCATATATTATACTATATTTATTTTAAATATCTATTTTAACATCATTTACATATTTTATAATTGTACACATATTTAATTCTATATTTGTACCAATAATTTTATTACATTTTTCATTATTTAATTTGTTTCTCAAACAAAAATCTCATAATTTAATAATTTAATTATTTAATTAACAAATATATTTTTACTTAAATTATAAGTAATTTAGTATTTAAATTACAAATGTACCAATAAAATTTTTACACATGTATATTTTATTACCATATTTTTATCAACTATTTAATTTATTTTAAATATAATATTTATTAAATAATCATAATAATTATAAAACCATAATAATTATTATAATATATATAATACATACATTCAAGAAAAATCTTGATTTTTCTTCCATTTGCCATACTAATTTATGTAAATGGCTTAATTGCCATTTTGATCCTTTTTATTTTCTATTACTTTAGAATTAAACTTTTACCCCTTTTTCAATTTAGTTCTTTTTGCTAATTATTTTAAATTAAGCTAATTTTACCTAATTAAATCCTAATTAGACACACCACTAGGCTCATAAATATTTTTAATAATTATTTTCAAACTTATTTCACTAAGACGGAGGCCCTATAACTCACTTTTCCTATGTCTGTGAATTTGAGTCATTACATTTCTCCCTCCTTAATAAATTTCGTCCTCGAAATTTACTTGAGAAGAGATGAGGATATTGTACTCTCATAGTTTCCTCTGGTTCCCATGTCCTTCTTCAACATTATGATTTCTCCATAGGACTTTCACTAAAGGAACCTTTTTATTTCTTAATTCTTTCACTTCCCGTGCTAAAATTTGAACTGGCTCTTTTTCATATGATAGATTAGGTCGAACTTTAATATCTTCTGTAGAAATTATATGAGAAAGATCTGATCTATATTTCCGTTGCATCAAAACATGAAAAACATCATGAATCTTTTGTAATTCAGAAGGTAAAGTCAATCGATATGCAACTAGTCCAATTCTTTCCACTATTTCGTACGGCCCAATAAAACGTGGGGTCAATTTACCTTTCCGACCAAATCTCAAAACTTTTTTCCAAGGAGAAACCTTAAGAAATACTTTGTCTCCAACTGAATACTCAATGTCTCGATGTTTCAAATCGGCATAAGACTTTTGTCTGTCAAAAGCTACCTTTAATCTATCTTTGATCTTTTTGACTATTTCTTCTGTTTCTTGAATTAATTCCGGTCCAATTACTTTCCTTTCATTCAACTCCGTCCAACATACTGGTGATCTACATTTTCGACCATATAATGCTTACGGAGCCATCTGAATACTAGATTGGAAACTATTATTATAGACAAACTCAGTTAGTGGCAAATATCGCCTCCCAACCTTGCTTCAAAATCAATAATACAAGCTCAAGCATATCTTCTAGTACCTGAATTACCTGCTTCGGACTATCCGCCGCTTTGGGGATGAAAAGTCAGATTGAAACTAAGTCTAGTACCCAACGACTCATGTAATCGTTTCTCTAAAATCTTGATGTGAACCGAGGATCTCGATCCGAAATTATTGATATCGAATGCCATGTAATCTAACAATTTCTCGAATATACACGTCTGTAAGCTTCTCGCAATGACCAATCGGTCCTAATCGCTATAAAATGTCTGACTTGGTAAGTCTATCAACTATTACCCAAATAGCATTCTTTTGCTTCACCGACAACGGTAATCCCGTAATAAAATCCATTGTGATGCGATCCTATTTCCATTCAGAATATTAATAGGTCAAGCAATTCAAGAGAACTGATGTTCTCGCCTTTACCCGCTGACAAGTCAAACATTTACTTACAAATTCTACTATGTCTCTTTTCATCCTCGCCATCAAGTATAATTCTCTTAAATCTCGATACATTTTAGTGCACTGCGGGGTGCATAGCAAATGAACTATCATGAGCTTCCCGTAGAATCAACTTTTAAGCTTAGAAGTATTTGGAATACAAATCGATTTGAAACCTCAAGCATCCACAATCATCAATACTAAAATTTTCTCATTGTGCCATTCTGCATACCATCTCTCTTTTCTTCAATAATTTGTCATCTTCTAACTGAGCCGATCTAATCTGATCAAACATTACTGGTTTTACTCTCAATTCGGCCAAAAAACTCCCATCCTCATCGATACTAAGCCGTGCAAAACATTGCTCTTAATTCAATTCTGACTTTTTCGCTTAATGCATCAGCTACAACATTAGCTCTTCCTGGATGATAGTCTATAACACAATCATAATCCTTCAGAAGCTCGATCCAACGTCTTTGTCTCAAATTCAATTCCTTCTGAGAAAGAAGATACTTCAAACTCTTATGATCAGTATAGATGTAGCATTTTTCACCATAAAGATAATGTCTCCAAATCTTCAATGCAAAAATTACAGCTGCTAACTCAAGATCATGAGTCGGGTAATTCCTTTCATGTGGTTTCAATTGACGAGACACATAGGCTATTACCTTCCCATCCTGTATCAATACACAACCCAAACCACTCAAAGAAGCATCACTATACACTATAAAATCTTTACCCGATTCTGGCAATGTCAAAATTGGTGCCTCGGTTAACATTCGCTTCAATGTTTCAAAACTTTTCTGACACTGATCATCCCAAATAAAAGGAACATTTTTCTGCAGCAACTTTGTCATCGGCAAAGCTATCTTCAAAAATTCATTTACAAATCTTCTGTAATACCCAACTAAACCAAGAAAACTACGTACCTCAGATACATTCCTCGGTGTATTCCATTGAATAATTGCTTCAATCTTTTTTGGATCAACTCGAATTCCATCTGCAGATACTACATGTCCCAGAAATACCATTTATGATAACCAGAACTCGCATTTACTGAGTTTTCCATATAGCTGTTTCTCTCGTAAAGTTTGTAGCACAATTCTCAGATGCCGATCATGTTCTGACTCTGACTTTGAATAAACCAATATATCATCAATAAAAGCCACCACAAATTGATCTAAATACGGCTGAAAGATACGATTCATGATATCCATAAAAGTAACTGGGGCATTTGTTAACCCAAATGGCATAATCAACAAGTCAACAGGAAAAGTTTTATTCTGTATAATTAACGAGCATCTCGGATAAACCAGATTCACTAACACTGTTTGGCCTAGCGGACTTGACACCTCTATAGAGACTTTAGACATTTAAGATTTTAGTTTTCCCGATTTGACTAATTTTGAATTAATATAAGAATGTGAAGATCCATGATCAATGAAAACATAAACAGGTTCAGAATACAGTAAAAATATACCTGTCACCACATCATGAGCATCACTTTCTTCTCGTTTTCTGACCACATAAGCTCTGGTTGGTACTCTGGCTTCAGACTACTGAGTAGTAATATCACTGCTCCTTCTACCAGCACCTCCTCTGGAAGCCGAACTACCTCTACTCGACCTCCGCCTCTAGCGGTAGATATTGATCTTTGTGACGATACAGTGCAAAGACTATCGGTGTTCTGACGATCTCGATAAAATGGTCTCAGTAGAACCACATCTGAAGCAACCTCTAGTTACTTTCTAACATTCTCCTCTGTGTTTCTTTCCGCAGTGCTCACAATCTAAAATTTATACACTTCGAGATGGACCTCTCACACTGCTAGTAGATATTGTCATCTATTTATCTCTGCTTCTACCACCTCTGTCTGAACTAAAACTGGATCTCCAGTCACTTTTTGATTCTTTGAATCTCTTCGGTAATGGATTAGAACTAGTAGTTCCCATACGTTTCCCAGCTGATTTACCAATTTTTGATTTTTTATCCAGGCCCAGTACTTGTTCTATCATTTTTGCTCGCTTGACCAGATCAACAAGTTCAGTAATTCTGAGACTTACCAATTGAATCTTGATTTCATCTCGCAGTCCCCGTAGAAATCGTTTACAACTATCAGCCTCGGTTGGAACATATTCTAAAGCATACCTGCTCAATCTGGAAAACTCTCGCTCATAATCTAGTACTGACATATTCCCATGTTTCAACACTAAAAACTCTTGCTTTTTCTCTTCGATGTACAATTCCCCAATATACTTCTTCTGAAATTCTTTTTGAAACAAGTCCCAGGTTACCTGATCATCCGGCAAATGTCTAACCACAGATTCCCACCAGAGATACGCTTCTCCTTGTAACAGTGATACAGCACATATCAGACACTCTCAGGGGGTACAGTCTAATTGTTGCAAAACTGTTTTTGTTGTTTCCATCCAATTTTCAGCAGCGGACGGATCATCTCCTTTTAATCCTTGAAATTCCATGGCACCATATTTTCGTAGCTCTTTAATCGGGGCCTGTCTGACAGCAGGTACAGATGTAGTAGCAGGTATAATTCTCACTATATGCTGTAATGCATCAGCTTTTTATCTTAACAGTTGTGAGGCATTTCTTTCTCTCCTTACGTTAGGAGATTGATTATTTAACGGATTCACACTAGGTGTAGCAGATTCAGTTTCTTCTAATTCTCGACTTCCAGTATACATTTCCTGTTCAACATTATCCATTCTTTCATCTGACATTTTATCTATAAAACAAAATCAAATAAATATATTAGCATCTAAAAATCCCGACTCAATTTCGACTCGACAGTGGCATGTACTTCTAAACTCACTTAAGAGCCCAATTTAGCCCGAGAATCAGCTAAACTTGATAGCTCTGATACTAACAACTGTAACACCCCCTAACCCTAAACTGTCGCCAGAATGAGGTTATGAGGCATTACCGGACATATCAGACAACTTACGAATAATTTACAATTAATATAACTTTCATAGTATAATATAATAATTTAGTCCCTATATTGAACTCTCGAAGTTCAAACACGTATTAAAACTAGAACGGGACTTGTTCGAGTATTCCGAATTTTTTTTTATAAAAATTTCGGCTGCATTTCTGCTTATTTTTACCTAAAACCTCTTGCAAATTCAAACCAAAACAACCAGCACCAATGTTTCACATTCATATAACTAATATTTATATCATTAACATAATTTTTACTTACTAACTATTATAGCATCGTTCAAAATTGATTAAAAACTTAATTCATTTAACAACTTAATGTTCATGTATTAAAATATCATGTACTTTCCTTACCATTTCATTTAACTATCTAAATCTTATAATTCATCCTTCACTACCCAAAGTAATATATATATTCAAGTGACTAAACAATACCTATGTACATGCCACCTTTACCTAAAAGAAAATATACATCACCAAATTTGTGTTGGAGTCGGGAATGTTCTGGATGCTGAGCCAAGACAATTGACTTCTACTAACTCTCGCATGAAAACAACAAATCACGAGTATAGATATACTCAGTGGTATTACTATAATTTAAAATATATCATCAATAATAAAAATATAAATATTAAAATACATAACAATTAATTTCTTAAATACTAATTCATACTTTATTTTTATTTTTATTTTCATCATTTCATAATAACAATTCAATTTAATTATTCGTCAATCAATGTATTTTTCACAAACTTAAATTTAAACCACTTATGAACATTTAACTCATACTTTTCTCTTTCTATCACAATTTCAATTTCTATTCATAAGTCAATTTCTTTTTTTTTTTCTCATTTCAATGCCTTAAATTCACATTTCAATTTTTTTACCCTATTAACGTAACTTTCGGACTTTGGCGGATACACGGATCCAACCAAACACACTAATATGGCACCCAAAGGCCTTATCGGATAGTTCAAGTAATAGTTGACACCAATGTCTCATCGGCCTAGCCGAAGTAAAGTTGGTACCCAGTACCTCATCGAATCTATCCGAAGAAATATAGTGACACCCAGTGTCTCATCGACTCGAGGTCGAAGTATCCCCTGAACACTTCCAATCCTATGGCATGCCAACTATATCCGACTCAAATTGACTAGTTAATAGGGTATTCAATTCACTTTCTCAATTCTATATCACTTTCAATTCACAATTCAAATCACCATTCATTTTTCAATCAATACACTTTTCAAATAATCACATACTTACCTCAAGTCTTACTTACCATACATAACAATTAAAAATTCAGCAATCAATAATAATTAAAATTCGAATTATAGTAATACACACCGTAATTCTCCCATTTTAGTCCTCGATGACTTTCTCCTTTCCTTTCGATCTTTGATGCTTGGGTTCTTTGTTGGCTACTGAAGTAATAGTAATTTACATTATTATTTACAGCATTAATTATAATAAATAATTAAATTTCTAAACAATTCCTACCTTATTCCCAATTTAATCCTAACTAATCTTAATTATTTTCTTAATCCAATTCACTCACTTTTTTCTATTCAAAATTTGTCTAAACTTATATCTAACTATAAAATTTCCAGCATATTTCTCTAATTTCAAAATTTCTTCAATTTAGTCCCTACAACATAAAACTTATAGCCTAGTTTACAATTTAATCCCTTAATCAATTCTAACTTAGAATTCATTCAATTAAATCCCTAATTCCATAATTTGTCCAACGTGAACCATATTTGGAAACATATGAACTCTTGAACTATCAACTTAATTTCATCAAAATCTTGTTTTAAAGCTTCTAAAACATCAAAATTAACTAAAAATGACTTAATTGACTTACCAAATTAACTCCAAGCTTCAAATCCTTAGTTTTCTTTTATTTTTCTTCCCTTTTTCTTTCTCTTTTTCTCCCCTGCTTCCCGTTTTCAATTCTGTTTCTATTCCCTTTTGTTTCTTTATTTCTCTTTTATTTATTTGCTTTACTTATTTAATTAGCATATATTATAATATATTTATTTTAAATATCTATTTTAACATCATTTACATATTTTACAATTGTACACATATTAAATTCTACATTTGTACCAATAATTTTATTACATTTGTCATTATTTAATTTATTTCTCAAACAAAAATCTCATAATTTAATAATTTAATTATTTAATTAATAAATATATTTTTACTTAAATTATAAGTAATTTAGTATTTAAATTACAAATGTACCAATAAAATTTTCACACATGTATATTTTATTACCATATTTTTATCAACTATTTAATTTATTTTAAATATAATATTCATTAAATAATCATAATAATTATAAAACCATAATAATTATTATAATATATATAATACATACATTCAAGAAAAATCTTGATTTTTCTTCCATTTGTAACTCAATTTATGTAAATGGCTTAATTGCCATTTTGATCCTTTTTATTTTCTATTACTTTAGAATTAAACTTTTACCCCTTTTTCAATTTAGTTCTTTTTGCTAATTATTCTAAATTAAGCTAATTTCACCTAATTAAATCCTAATTAGACACACCACTAGGCTCATAAATATTTTTAATAATTATTTTCGAACTTATTTCACTAAGATGGAGGCACTATAACTCACTTTTTCGGTGCCCGTGAATTTCGGGTCATTATACATGGAAACAAAACTGTCTGAATCCTGTCAAGGAAGTTTAAGCCAAGTACATAATCGTAATCATCTAATTGGATTACCTCAAAGTCTTCCTTGCCTTTCCATTCGCCAATTTGTAGCTCCACATTACGAGCTACTCCCACAGTTGGGGCCTCCTCCGAATTTACTGTCTTGATCTTCTTATTCGATTTCCTAATCGACAGACCAAGCTTCTTGGCAGCCTTTTCTGATATGAACAAGTCCGATGCTCCCGTATCAATAAGAGCACTCCGCTTCTGACCCGCAATATTGATGTCCACAAATGTCAACCCTCCTCTATCATTCTTTTTTTTAGGAATGAGCACCATTGAATTTACTCTTGATGGCTTTCCCTCAATAGGCTTAGCCTCTTCCTTCGGCTCATCTTTCTTTTGGATAGCTGACATCATTGATCTCTTCGGACATTTTCGCAACATGTGTGGTCCTTGAAAAATGAAGCATTTTATCTTCTTCCCTTTGTCTCTTGGGTTGCTGGATCTTCGCTTCATATCTCGTGGTCTTTCATTGCCACTTGTGCTATCGGTTCCGCGCTTCGCATCTCATGGTTTCTCATTGCCACTTGTGCTATCAGTATTGTGGCCATCATTGCTATGTCCCTCTTCATCTTCATCATGGTTCCTCTCACCATTGCCCTTTCCGTTGGGCTGAGATGATTCGAACTTGTCTTTCGTTGCACCAAGTTCAACAAAGGACTCTATTTCTGCCATGGCTATAGTAAGTTTAGTGATCCCTTGCCTGCGCAACTCATGCTTTGCCCACGGTTTTAACCTATCCTCGAACCAACAGAATACTTCTTTCTCGCTCAAGCCGGAGATTTGAAGCATCAACTCGCTAAATGCCCGAACATACTCCCGAACAGTACCCTATTGCGTGAGACGATGCAACTTAGCCCGAACCTCTTTCTCGGCATACTGTGGGTAGAACTGCTTCTTCAACTCTCTTTGGAACTCCTCCCAAGTCCCAATTGCATTCCCACCACGTTTCTCATTCGTGGACCTACGACGCCACCACAAGAGAGCCACATTAGTAAAATAGATTGAAGTAGTGTTTACCTTAATTGCATCATCCTTGATGCCCATCGCTTGAAAGTATTACTCCATTTTCCATAAGAAGTTGTCCACGTCTCTTGCGGACCTTGCACCTTTGAACTTCTCCGGTTTGGGAACATCCATTGCTTGTTGCTTCGGCTTTGAAGATAACATCCCATTACTCTAAGCAACTTTGTAAATCATGAGCTCCCCCTTAAGCTCTTCAATTTCTTTCTTCATGGCTAACACCATCTCCTCGAGATTCTCATATCTTTCTACCAGCTTCTCCGTAGTGGAATTGACTAAATCATTTAGTTTTTCTGTATTGGCACCGAGGGAATCCAACACAAAATCTCTAAGTTGCTCTTCCATTGAGTCAAACCCATTTGTGCGTCCTTCGACCAACTCAAGCGTCTCCTTCATATTCCCTACGGACTCCTTGAGATTAACAACTCGATCCTCCAAAGCTGTCAGCATGTCCCTAGAGCGACTTGCTTTTCTGACCCTCCCACGGGTCTGCATTGGCTCATGTTGATCAATAACTTTTTTCGATATCCCAACAGTGCCTTTGAACCAATGGATCGGATACCACTTGTCACGGGGCTAGACCTTTCGTCTCGCAATCCGTGCGGCCTTAGGCGATTTTCTCGTCTAAACTCGCCTAAGTTAGCCTTTTTACCTACAATGAGGATTACTCAAGAACTCCTCCAAGGCACCAATTTGTATAGCGGAAGCGTTTGTGCCAAAAGAAGCTACAAATAAGCAAAAGAAAGCCAAAGAAAGAATGCACACAATGTGTTTGAGTAAATGCCCAAGAATTCTATTACTCTTAAGAATTCAACATGCAATAGATGATTTCCAAATAAGGGGGAGGCTCTCTATTTATAGTTGAGCTCCCCCAGAACCAACGGTCAAGATACATTTACATCGACGGACGAGATTAACGATATCCCATGATTTAAGGGATTTACAAGATATGCCTTATCAAGTCTAATCTAATCTTTACAAGATATGATTCCCTCTATCTTCTAAGATTAGTTACCCAAAATAACCTAGGTTGCCATATCTTTGCTATCGGGCCACCCGTGTTTTAATCGACAAAGCTCTCCAACAATTCTTGGAATCGGGCGGTTCGTGGGTGAATGATCCCCATCTAATCGATCGACCTCCATGAGGCGCATCTTGTGCCATGGTCACGGGCTTTGAACTTTGGCCGGTGACATTAGTGCCAACTTGTGTATGTCCATGTTTTGTTTGAGCTTTAGGGGTATTTTTATCCTTTATGAGTATGATTTTCATTATTATTTAATATGTTTAGTTATTATATTTGATAGTTCATTTTGTAGTGAAATATTATGTCAAAGGTAATGAAACATTTATTTTTGGACTGAGACAATAAAATATTAAAGTAATAATTTTTTGTAAGTGAAATTTTGACTCATATTTAAATGATTAGTTATTTTATTTAATTACTTAATATTTTACTATGGGTTGTTTCTCACCTCTTTTTTAAAATGTCATTTTATTCTCTTAATTATTTTTCAAAAATAATAAAATTTTATTATAAATTAGACTAATTTTTATTTAACTAGAATAAGTATATTTTTAAAATATAAAGATATATTAGTTAATAAATTTAAAAATAAACACTAAAATAATGTGTAACTCATGTGACTTGAGAACTAGTTTTCATTGATGTTTAAATCGAATCGAACCAATCGGTCGGATCAAGAACCGATTAAGATACCGATGCAGGGAAATGGCTTTGAACTAGTTAGACCAAGAACTAAGTTTTTATTATTTTTAATAACTTGTGCTAGTAATGCAAATTTATTTTTTTAGCCATTACAAGCCATTATTTCTAATAATTATAAACTGTTTTTTATAGTTACAAAAATATTAAATATTTTTTTGACTGTTACATGAAAATATTACCTTTTTGTCCTTGCTAAATTATATTTTTGCCCCTTCCAAAATCTTATAAATAGGAGGCATTTTTTTCCTTCATAGCTTATTCTTCTCTCTCTCTCTCCTCTCCTCTCCCTCTCCCTCTCTCGCTTTCTCTCTCTCTCTCCCTCCCTCCCTCCCCCTCTCTCTCTCTCTCTCTCTCTCTCTCTCTCTCTCTCTCTCTCTCTCTCGTGACTCCTTCAAACTTTTTGAGAATTGATCTTAGTGTGATTTTTTTCCGATTAATTCTATTTTAAGATTATTTTAGTAGAATAATATCAATTGAGTCCTACCTTCTTTATTCGGGTTTACGAATATCGTAGAATTGTATTAACCTTGGGGGACAACATCCACTATACGATTACACCAATCGTGGTGAATTTGTTTCTAAGACAATAATTATTTCACGGCACATTAATACCTAAAAAATGTTTTGGATTTATTTTCCAGTCAATACTAACGAATTTATTTTTGTTATGTTGTAAAAATTTATAATTTTTAATCAAACAAATTGTACCAATAGAGTGATGTTTTGATCGGTTAAACTATAAATCAGGTTCTAAAAACATCTTTGCTACAAAATTTAGGTTTGGGTTTTAGATAGACAATGACACGTGTGCGGGAATTCAAACGGGGTACCCGGCAAGTTGCTAGAATATGTTAATCCCCTCCTCGTAGTTGCGTTTAGAAAATCTTTCTTAGTACTATGATTACGTTATTTTATAATTTAAAGTGAAGTCAAAAATATATTTGCTTCCGCATGAATGAAGGGCCTACCCACATGGACAAGTTGAATCCAAATTCCACCATCATTCCTACAAACGTATACTTGTTTGCTTACGACTTCTAGATGGAGAATCAAAAGTAAACTGCTCCCGCAGATTATTGAATTCTTTAGTTGAGTTCAAATTAAAATTGATAATTTTTTTATTTAAGTTTAATTATGAAAATATAATATATAATTACACTACAAGTCACTCTAAAATAACATTTTTCTTTTTTTAGTCTCTAACTTTTTTTAATTTAATCACTTTAATTAAAATAATTGTTTGAATTGATCATTACCGTTAAAAGTTCCATTAATCTACTAATAGATTATTGATGTGGTATTTTTTATGTTTAACTAAAGCTAGGGACCTTTTTATAATTAGTCCGAAACACTTTTTATTTATTTATTTACGACATGAAGATTTTAATGATGATATCACTTTAACATTTGAATCCTCTTTAAGGAGAGAGAATTCAATGGTGGCAACGACGGACCATGACCATGACTCCATCCTTTTCGACGAGCCCCTTTGTTAGCATTACATCACTAATCACCCTACCGCCACCAAGAAGATCATTGGAAACCAAACATGATGAAATGTGAAATCCAAATAACTTAGGTAGCTCAATAGTACAAGCACGGCAGTTATGGCTGATTAAGAAAGATACTAAAAACACAAGGTCGACCAATGACCCATTCCACACAATTTCTATTTATGATGATTGAAAGCAATAAATTATCCATTACTGAGACCATAAGTACTGCTTCTGCAGTTGCTGGTTCAAGGCAAGATAGAGTTGTTTGATGATGAGCATTAGTTGATTCAAGAACCGTTAGTCCATTGACATAATTCTGTCGACAAACAGGCATGTATACATTTGCCTTCTGATCTATTCCGATTGGGTCGTCTGTTGTTTTCCTGAACGTGAAAAATGCATTTTTCCCACACATTTCGCATCTTGCAGTTAACTTGATTACTATATTATGTCCCGAACTGACCCAAACCTCCTTCTGAAAGTCAAATCTAAATTAGATTTATATCTAACACAAAGAAATATTGTAAATGATCATCACCTTATAATCCCCATCTAAGCCCTCATTGTATTAAATGAAATAAATTAAACACATGTATTTATTTTGCTATTTTTTTCATACATAATATTTTTATATAATTTTTTTCAAAATTCAAACGAATTTCAGTTTTCAACAGATAATTTATTCATCTACCCATATTCAACCAAAATTTAGTTTAAAGCATTTGCAAAACTTAAATACCTAATCTAACATTTTTATTCCACAATTAACCATTTAATTAAATTAAATATTAGAAAAAAAATTTAAACAAAACCTAGAGTGCTCTAAATAATGAAACACTTAAAACTATACTTTATGGCCGTCTGCCCTCCTTTCCTTTTTTTCCGCAAACATAAAATAAAACCCTAAACCCTATTTCAGAATCAAAATCCTTAGCCGACAACCACTTTATAAATTCTATCAAGCTTACTGTTGAGTTGTTGAGTTAGTGCATCAAGTTGTTGAGTGTTATAAACTAAATTATTTGGTGGTTCTTTTCTTCTTTTTTTTTTTTTAATATTTCCTTTTTCTTTTAGCCTTATCATCAAGCGGTTCAAATGTTTTTTGGGGTTATATCTTCATTTTATTTTGATTATTTCAATTTTAACAATCAGGTCAATTTTATAATGTTAATCTTTGATGCATGAGTAATTTGGATACTCAAATGAAGAAGAAAAGAAGAGAATCGGAAAGTTTGGGACCCTCCCCTCCATTCAGTTGGCTACAATGCACACCTTTTCAATTAATGGAATGGACCAATCATAACAGAAATTTAAAAGGGAGATGAAACATGGCATCACCATTAACTGGCCTACAAAGATCCAAATTTGACTTGCTTATTTCTTAAACTATGTTAATCCCATCCGGATTGTTACATCCTAATCAATAAAAGAAAGACAAAATGAATCAATAGTATATTTGCTATGTTTCTGTCAAGGTAAATTGTCTATATCATTAACACTGTTTTGCTCAGGGTAAAATAAAGACTTTATTGAATTTCCTGTTTATATGGAGTATGGGTGCATAATTTAAAATTAAAAGTATTTTGCGAATTCTACATCAAATTATAACTTATTTTGTTCAATTTCATTCATGTTGCCAAGGGTAATTCACTATATAATACATGAAATTAAAATTAAAAATAAATTGATATCTTGACTTTAATGGATCAGTCAAACATTCGCTTGGCATGAGCTCCAACTAAACCTGATTATGAGGCGGTCCACTTGAAAAGTGAGAGAGTTTGTACAAAAGTACTTAAATAAAAAATGAAACCCATTTTTTAAACGGGCTAGATCTCAAGTAAGGATTTTTCAGCCCGACCCCACCTGAATAAATTTATTAATTTTTTAAAATAATAAATTAATCTTGATTGATCCGAAGATTTAGGTGCTAAATACCCAGTAATACCACCAGGATTTGTTTTCTCTATACTAATTATCATCTCTTTCTCCAACTTCATCACATGCAACAATCAACATATTCTTAGTAGCTGCAATTTCGACGCCATTTATCAAGTCGGGGATTCCATAGCAGATACGGGTAATGATGTGCAAGACAACCCTTCATCAATATTTGCAAGGTTTCCCTATGGAGAAACCTTCAAGAAAGCAACTGGGAGATGCTCCGATGGTTTGTTGATGATTGATTATATAGGTAAAATACTAAATTCTAATCAAAAGCTTCATTGAATATTTAATTCTAAGGATATATCATCCATGAATTTAATAAAGATTCTTTACTTTGGGAATTTTAGGATTTCTTGCAATAATTAAAGCAAATCCTTGATGGCCACCGCCTCCGCCTCCGCCGGCCTTAGCTAAGAAAAAAAGGTGGTAGATAAGTCAAAGCATGGCGTGGCTTTCTATAAGTAACCTCCTTCACTTTTAAGACTTTAGAAATGATGTCGCTTTCTTCTTCTTTTTAATCATTTTATAACCCACATAATCATAATAATCTAACAATGAAGATCATGATTGGTGAGGATATCTTTAAAATTTCATCAGCCGGCCGAAAAGAAAACAATAGGAACTGAATGAATGGTAGCAATATGGGCTAAAATGATTGATGTTGGACTCAAAATTTTGGAAATTGTTATAGGCTTCGTGTTGAATCAGATATTGGGTTTTATTGTGCATAGCTCATAACCATAAGCTAAAACAATTGGACAAATCTTCGTCTTCCAAAGTGGAAGAAAGTTTTATATATTTTTAATCCCTGCCTGGGCTTCATAACTTGCTCTCTCTTTTGGTGTGATGTAAGGGGTGAATGAGGAAGATTCTAGGGGACGAGAAAGAAATATATATTTTTTAAATTTGTATGAATTTAGGTTGTATAAAAATGAAAAGGAATAAAATAATTAATGGATTTTTTGAATAATATTTTTATAGATTTATTGTATTTTTAAAATAAATTTATTGTATCATTCCAGCTTTGTGTTAATCTCGAATTTAAGTTCATATTATTCTAAGTTAAAATGATAGATTTAAATATTTTACATCTTTTTAGATTCTAACCACTTTAAGTTTAAATAAATCAAATTATTTAAAGTTTAATTCGTTTTTAATAATTAATATATGATGAACATGAGATAAGATTTGATATAGATCACACATCTTACAGGCTTTTCTTGTTTTATTAAGTAGTCTGCTTCTGCCAATTAATAGCACCAACTTGCTTGAGCGTAAGTAAACGTTATTCTCTTCCTCCACATGAAAACGAGTGTTTGCAGGATAGCATACAAATCATTTAAATTAATGTATGTTATCAGTTGGTAATTTATTAGGCTTCATTTTGTGGAGTTTAAAGAATTTTTATTGTTATTAAAATATTTATGTTACGTGTGATAAAAGTATTATTTTTTTAATTATATTTTAATATATGAGTTAACAATTTTAAATACCCAATCAGAAGAAATAATTGCACCTTGAGCTAGACAAGCACCAAAAAATTAAGAACATATTCAACAAATAAGGCAAGCAAACAACGAGAGTTTAATAAGAATAATAAAAAATAAAAAGTTAAAACCTATCTCACCAAACTTGTAAAACTTACTCTCTTCATCTCTTGTTCAAACTACCCTTCTTTTGCTTTTGAATTAACATGTAATAAATAAATATTAATAATTAATTTAAATAGTTATCAAAATGATTCAACTTTAAAATTAATTATGGGAATGACTTAATTTTTACAGTAGAGTTTAGTGCCGTCACTTTTTCAGGCAACACTACTCTAAAAATCGAAGTAATTACCCTATTTAAATTGACTGAAAAAAGGGTGCCACATGAGCACCAAATTAATTTAAATTTAAACAACCCTTAAAATATATAAGAATAAAAAAAATAAACCTTCTCATTTTTTTTAAAAAATAATATACTTAAAAATTATATAAAATTCTTATTTAAATAAATCAAATATATCCCTCAAAAAATTTCTTCAAGTTTATCTAAATTCAAATATGTTAGGGAATGAATTGAATATGTTTAAATTTAGATAAACTTGAGGAAATTTTTTTAAGGGTATATTTGGGTAATTTAAATAAAAATTATAGATATTTTTAACTTTATTATTTTTTTAAAAAATAAAAAAAGAGAAGAATTTATTTTTGTTATTCTTATATCTTTTAAGGGCTATTTAAATTTAATTTCAAAAGTAGACAAACCTAACATGCAAATAGACCAAAAGTTTAATATGGGGTTGCCATATTCTAGTGTAGCACTTCTTTTCAACCAACCAATCTAAAAAGGGTAATTACTTCATCAGGTCCCTAAACGTTTTGCCTTTACACACTTTAGTTTAGTGCCACCAATTTGTTAGACGAAACCAAAAAAATTTGTTTCATGTTTTTATTTTTTGCAATGATTAAAGCATAATTGAGAAATTTTTAGGATGGTACCACTTGAGAAAGTGGCAGCACCCAACTCTATTATAAAAATCAGGTATTTTCATAATTAATTTTGAATTTAAATAAAAAAGTCTTCAAAACACGAAAAGGAGGAGGGAGCAACAACACCTTGTGGGAACTGTACTGCGTTGGAGGTTTCATCTGTTTTTCTCCTTTTTCATCACCAAATTGCTCGTTTAAGCCTTGAAACAACTTTAGGTCTTATTTTTGCTAGTTATACTTGGATCTACATCAACAAAAACACTAAAATGATACAACTTATCACTATAAATGATAAATCTTGATTAACAATTAAGTGACATAACTTTTGAACCTTCAATTATAACTATTGAAATATTATAAATATTTTAAAAATTTTCCAACAAATAATATTGTTTGGATTATTGGCTCAATCAATTAGATTGATCAATCAATCGATTTGATTCTACGCTTTGTTAACATGGAAAAATAAAGTGATAACAAGTGGTGAAAATGGTAATTTAAAAGAGAAATAATTTAAATCTATATCTATAGGATTATTACCTAAAACATTGGCACTAAAGCTTTTAATTCCACGTTAAAAAAATATTATACGTAACATTTATTTATTTTATTTTTTAAATATGCAATGATTTCTTATTACTTTTGTGGAGTTAAAAAACCTATCACCATTTTTAAGTATCCATATATATTGCCTACTTCCATAGAGTTTTATAGGAGTTAATAATGGCATTATTCACCTTTTAAATTGAAATTTAACTTTTTATCGAATAATTTAGTGTTTTTAAAAGAGTTAATAAGGTAATTTTGGTAATCAATAAATTTAACCTAATATATATTAGAATTAGAGTTGAATTATCCATCTATGAAGTTCGATTCGAAATTTGATAGGTTTGAATAAAAATATTAGGAAGAGATTTGGAATACCGTATGAGTAGACCTTTTTAAGGGTTAGATTATTCATCCAATCCCAAATGCTTGCTCTAAATTTGGAAGAGTTTAGGTCAAAATGTTAGGATTAAAAAATGAATTTAGATAAAAAAATTAGATCCATTTAAAATATGGGTCGACTTTGGGATAAAAAATTCAAGACCCGTTCCTAGTTCAACCCTATTTTTTTGAAAGTTTGTAATATATTATATTATGTAATTTATAACACAAAAACTAAATATATAGTAATATATAATACTATAATGTAAACATTAAGAAAATGTTAAGTTGCCTATATAAAAAGTGTTAAAATACGAACAAATAAAAAATATTAAATTAAAAATAATATAACCAATTTTCAAAAAAAATTAAAATAATATGAATAAATTTAAAATAAGCTTAAGTTTACCATTTATAAATGTGAGTAGGTTTGGGCAAAATTTTAAGCCTAAATCTTGAATCATATCGAACTTGTGTAAGCATAAAATGTGTTAATATAATACTTAAACTCGGGTCATGAATATCTCCATATAGGAGCATACCAAGATTATTTTTTAATTTTATAATATAGTGTTTATATATTAATTAATTTATATAAAATGAAATAAAAATGTATAATATTTAAAAATATGTTGTTAAGGTGTTATCTATTTTGAGAAAAAGAAACAAAAGATGCAAGGGATAGGTGGAATAGAAACTTGGGTTCCAAACGTGGCATTTTCCAAGCGTCAAGATGGACGAGTTTGACCGGAAAGCTTGAAAGGTGGCGTAGCAGTGCTTTTCATGGACTTTTTCTTCTTATTGACAAATATGCCCTTCTAGCCCCATTACGTTGCTTGCGCGTATGAGCGAGTGAGACAGATTTTGGCTTTTTCCCTTTTTTCTTTGAACGTTATTTATTAACATCCATGCAGTAGAGCAATATTGAGTAGATAAGGGTAGCACGGTCATTTACCTCCTTATTTGGCAGCCTTCTAGATGGGGTATCATGAACCAATGCGATGACGTTTAATCTCGCCAACATCCCACCGTATTACCTTGGTACACAAATTTCTTTCGAACCTTCCCCCAAAAGTGTAAATTTCATTTCCTTTGTTTGGAGGATTAATTTAGAAATTTTGGTAATAATAATAAATTAAAAATGGAAGATTTTAGCCTCTTTTGAAATTCTCCAATTGTCCCTTGCTTCATTTTAGTAGTCAAAACGTTAATGAGTGCTTTTGTCTTGTTTCACGTGAATTTCTTTTGTTTTGATTGTTTTATTTTTCATAAAAATAAAAACATGTTTTTTTTTTTAAATTATAGATAAAGTTTTATTCAATATAAAATGTACAATTGTCGGCCTACAACTTTGAATTTGATTAAACAGTTAAAAGGAAAATGCATTAAACACTTAAATTATTTTTTAAAAGAAAGGATTAGTCTCAACATCTCTTCTTTAAATTGAATTTTTCTTTTAAACCTTAGCAACCCAATGCCTGTCACAATTATAAAAGAATTATTTCATAAAATAATGCATAAATGTAAGAAAATTATTTAGTTTATTGTCATTAGAGTTTTTAGACTCCATAAATAAGACTGCGAGTTGATAAATATCCTATAGAGGTCTAATAAAAAAGTTAGTATTTGGAATTACTGGTAGTGTACTTTTTTTATTTATTACATAAGCAACCTTGAAGAATTGACATGTGTTTTTTTAAAATATTTTATTACACTTTTATACAACACTTGCCAACCCCTAATTTTGCTTGTGGAGTTTAAAAATTCTACTATAGTGTACCAAATAATTTTCTATAGTAAAATATTAAAAAATAACTATTTTTTATAAAAAAAATAGACATTTGTCAATTTTTTTTGTGCGAAAGACATTTGTAAATTTTAGTTGAGTTTTTTTTTTTGTTGAAAAATTGAACGAATTGTTAAAATTTTAATGGTAGGTAATTTACCTATATTTCATTGCTAACATTTTTATTTTTAAATTTCACAATAACTTTTGTGAAGTTGTTGATGTATGGGATCAACAAATAGGAGACACAAAAGAGGAAGTAGTAGTGTTGACGGAGGTCGATTCACCCTGTTTGGGCGGAGAGCTGAAGAGTATAGAGAATGAAGATGGTGGAGATAGATGTTGAGAGTGTAGGTGAGTGTGCTGAAGACTTAATCATTTCTTCACCGTATTGGGGCCTATTTATAGGCGAGAGCCCACATTAGGTAGCATTAACATGACATATTCGCAATTAGGTCATCATTATGGGACATGTGGGGCGAATGTCCTCAATGGGATGAGGATGTCTATGATGGGATGTATTCTATCATTTATTTTTATTCAAGATATAGAGCAATTGAATCTACGTGGAGTTTAGTGACTAGAGGGATCACATTCTTAATAGATGTTCGGGTTCCTAGAGGAATGAGTGGTGGCTACATTTTGGGGAGCAAGTGGTTAGCTTCCTTGAACAACTACCTCTCGCTTGATCGGGTGATTGAGCTGGTAAATGAAAATTTTGGTGATCTTCTGATCTATAGCAGATAGAGATGTTTCTTAGGTAACCCATCGTACTATCACGTGCCCCCAATCAATGAAGTTATAAACGAAAATTCACATGAGTTACCATATGCGCTACCACATTAATGCTGTTAAAATTTTAATAGTTTAGTTAATTTTTCCTTAAAGTTAGAACCAAGATTTTTTATAAAATGAGTGAAAAGTGTGGTTTTGTCCTTACAATGAGGGCAAAGGAGTAAAACCGAAGAAAGGAGCACGCATGGCAAATTCAGACAAAGAATGAGGTAGTTTTGCAGCTTGGTCCTAGCAATCCAAAATCTCTTAATTCTGTTTTGGATAATTTTAGGAATTAAAAAAGAACAGAAAAAGTTAACAGGTTAGGCTTGGATTGGAGGCCCTTCTTTATCTCTCCCTCTTCCCATTCAATTCAACTGCAATTCCCTCTTTCTTCCTTCTTCTCTTAATTTTCTTCTGAATTTTCATGCGCTTTAAAAATAATACGAGAATATTCTTCATCTCATCCTCATTGTTCCCTACCCTTTCTTTTCTCATCTTCTTTTAAATATAATTCACTCCTCAATTGTGATTTCTCTTTCATTTCATTGCCTATTTTCCATTTAAAGTTCCATCCTTTCCCCTGTTTTTTGGTCGGAATCCTTATTAAAATTTTTCCAGATAATATAGAAACAAGATTTCAAAAAGAAAAATTGTTGGAGGTTTTTTTATTGGCCTATTTGAAACAAGTTTTAAATTTCAAAGCCTGAGTCTTTAAGAGGGCCATTCCCCGCTCTCTTTGCTTAAAGAGATCAAATTTTGATTATTTCTTGGGTTTAAATTCAAACACCCATTTTTATTATTTAGATTAAATTTTGGTTTTGAATTCATGGGAAATTGTTGTGTGACTTCAGCAGCTGCTTCCCATGAGAATAACAAGAAAAAGAATAAGAAGAAAGGAAACAAGAAGCAAAACCCATTTTCCAATAGTAACGGAAGCCCTAAACTCATCGTTTTAGAGGAGCCAACCGGTAGAGAAATTGAACAAAGATATGAACTTGGACGTGAGCTTGGGCGTGGCGAGTTTGGGATCACATATCTATGTACGGACAAAGACACAGGCGAAAACTTTGCATGCAAATCGATATCAAAGAGGAAGCTGAGGACGGCTGTGGATGTTGAGGATGTGAGGAGGGAAATTAAGATCATGAAGCATTTGCCAGAACATCCAAATATTGTCACCTTGAAAGATACTTTTGAGGATGACAATGCGGTGCATTTGGTTATGGAGTTGTGTGAAGGTGGTGAGTTGTTTGATAGGATTGTTGCAAGAGGCCATTACACTGAGAAAGCTGCTGCTGCTGTCGCCAAGACCATTGTTGAAGTTGTTCAGGTAACTTCTTCTCTTTTCCTTTCTTTTCTTTTTTGAGCTTGGTTCTATGGGGGGATGTTGGTTGAATTTTGTTTGGTGGCTACTTATTGTTGTTGTGACAGATGTGCCACAAGCATGGGGTGATGCATAGAGATCTCAAACCTGAGAACTTTCTTTTTGAAAATAAGAAAGAGACAGCAGCTTTGAAGGCGATCGACTTTGGTTTGTCAGTGTTCTTTAAACCAGGTAATGTAATTTAAAACCATGACATGAATAACTTATTTTCTTTGTTCAATCTATTGAAGTTTGAATCTTTTCCTTTTGCAGGTGAAAGGTTTACGGAGATAGTTGGAAGTCCATACTACATGGCTCCGGAGGTGCTGAAAAGGAATTATGGGCCTGAAGTGGATGTTTGGAGTGCTGGGGTGATCCTTTACATCTTACTTTGTGGTGTCCCACCTTTTTGGGCAGGTTAGTATGTAACTTCTGGTGCATTCATGTTACGAGCTGTGAAATTACAATTAGTTGATAAAGAACATAAAAGAATTATTCTACCGCACAAGGGCGATATTCTGTGAAAGTTGACAATGGTACATGAATATACTAGTTCATTACTATTTCTACCCTTCAATACCTGACTGAACAGTTCAACACATTTTTCCTCAGTTTGATGCTCCTTTCCAGATTTTTATTTGTTTATTTCCATCTTTCGTTTTTATTCAGTTTCTCTTTGTTCGCTCTAACTCTCCTTCCTATGCAGAAACTGAACAAGGAGTTGCACAAGCGATTCTTCGCTCTGTTGTAGAGTTTAAGAGGGATCCTTGGCCTAAGGTTTCTGCTAGTGCAAAAGACCTTGTGAAGAAGATGCTCAATCCTGATCCAAAGCGGCGACTTACAGCTCAGGAAGTACTAGGTATACTTTAGTTCTAATGATAAAGGTTCTCGGTTCATGAAAATTTTTAGTTGCCACTAAAACAAAAGAAGTTTCTTGGAAAAATTACATAGCTGTTTATTAAAATTCCTGGAACTGAATCATTTCTTGCTTATCAAATTCAGCTCATCCTTGGTTGCAAAATGCAAAGACGGCTCCAAATGTTTCCTTGGGTGAAACTGTGAAGGCAAGGCTCAAGCAGTTCTCTGTAATGAACAAGCTCAAGAAAAGAGCTCTCAGGGTAACCCATTTTTCTTTCTGTTTTTTTTTTTTTTTTTTTGGAAATAGAACCTGAATAAAGCTTCCATTCCTTAGCTTTTTGACATTTCTCCCAATTTTATATTCTGGGAAAATCTTATACTAATAGGTAATAGCTGAGCATCTTACGGTGGAGGAAACCGCAGACATAAAAGAGCGATTCCAAGTGATGGATACTGGCAATAGAGGCAAGATTAACATTGATGAGCTAAGGGATGGGTTGCATAAACTTGGCCAAATTATTTCTGATGCAGATCTTCAAGTACTAATGAATGCAGTAAGTTCTACTTTAAAATTGCTTTATCTTTTTTGTCCTTGATCTTTGGTTGGGAAGGGTTGAATAAGTGTCACCATTAGTTTATTGATGCTAGTGGTTTCTATTGTCCGGACTTCGCTTTGGTACAACAATGCTGTTATCTCTCTTAGTGACCCATTGTTATATTGAGCACGGGAAAAAAAACCTGTTGAAATATGTGCATTGTGAGGATAATCAAAGTGTTTGAATCTTTTGGAAAAAAGTAACTGAACTTTTTATTATTATTATTTTAATATTTTCTTTGCAGGGGGACGTCAATAGAGATGGATATTTGGACTATGGAGAATTTACTGCCATCTCCATTCACCTGAGAAAGATGGGTAATGACAATCACCTTAAAAAGGCGTTTGAGTTTTTTGATAAAGACCAGAGTGGTTATATTGAGATTGAGGAACTAAGAGATGAGTTGGCTGATGAGCTTGAAACCAATGGCGAAGAAGTCATGACTGCCATCATGCACGATGTGGACACAGACAAGGTTAGACTGGTTTTTATTCTTTTTCTTTTTGAAGCATGCTATTCTGACGTTCATATAGCCAACATTTTCTCAAGTAGAAAACATGATGTTCATACATCAATTTAAGCAAATCAATGAGAAAAGCCTGTGGTTCGAGTAATGTGACACCCAAACCGATGATTTTATTTAATGGGAATAAGAAGAATGGGAAGCAAATGTTTGTGACTTAAACGTGGATGCTGGTAAACTCATGTGGAATTATGATTGTTGAACGTGCAGGATGGGAGAATTAGTTATGATGAGTTTGTTGCAATGATGAAAGCCGGTACAGATTGGAGAAAAGCATCAAGGCAATACTCACGACAGCGGTTCAACAATCTCAGTCTCAAATTGATGAAGGATGGATCATTGCTGTCGCCTGATAATCCTATATGATCCAACAAAACAAACTTTCCTTAATGAGAAAATTAGACAAAAAAACCCAGAAGTAATAGTGATGAAAAAGGCTGTTGAATTCATCAGTATTACCTGTGTGTGAAAATTCCTTTTGTTCTGGGGAGATGTAAAGAAAATTCCTTTGATTTACCAGGATTGAGCCATGCAATGATGCCAAGGGGTCCATCTATCTAAATATTGAAAAAATGGGGTTCGTTCATTTGTATTGTAAATTATCTTTGTTATTTATAGTTATACTTGAAGAATGGAAGTGTGTGCTTGTAGTTTAGCCTTTATTGGTGTCAGCTTGCTTTTTCAAGTCATAAGATAGGTAACAAATGGATTTTTTTCGCTGGTATCTTTGGAAAAACAAGATTTATTAGCCATTCTCGAACCAAAGCATGTTAATAGATAAAATTTGTTCCAAGAGCAGCCCTGTTCATAATCTCCATTTTTCTTATTAAAATAAAATTATTAATAAAAAAAAATGTTATGCAAGATAATATTACAATCCTTCATGTACCTTGTGCCACAAGGGGTTGGAAAGTTAACTATCTGGCTAAAAGTTGCTAGAATCAGCTTAGCCTTCCTCATCGGGGGTCTCCCGAAGATTGATAAGCTATTAGAAATTAAGCTTCCATTGTCACTGTTTGCTCATCGTTGCCATGGTTACCAATAGTTTAATTTATCTAGCCACTGTAATTGGTTGATTTGTGAAGCCGGAGATATGGCCCCCCCTTCCTTAGCTTAGCCTCAGGAATTCTCATTTGTTTGGAAGCCGGATAATGCAACACTCCCACTGTGCTACCACTATCAATAAGAATCTGGATCATGTTTGCATTTAGCTTAATAAAGGAGAATCACCAATAATCCTTGCAAGAGCAAGAACCATCTACAAACTTATGGAACCGAACACGATCTCTAACAATTATTTCACGCTCATAGATTTTACTGATGGTCTTTGTCACTTCATGACAATCGATGCAAACTCTTAGATTCTTTACTATTCTAATTGGCACTGGTGCTTTCGTCTTTAAAATTCCATAAGCAATAGCAAGCCTCTCACTATGCTCACACAAATAAATTCCTTTCTCTTCATTACCAACATTGTGCAACACATCAGAAACCTGTGGTTCATGCCCAGCATCACTAACTCGCTCAGCAATAACCCTCAAAGCCTGTCTTATCTCCTTTGCCTCGGGATGATGCCAATCTCCCATCACAAACTCATGAACAAAGCCATCAATTTCAATTGATGCACACCCAGGCACTACCTTCATGCCCCTTTCCTTCATCATCTTTCTCACATGACTCATCTTCTCCCACTGTGCAACTGATGCATAGAAATTTGAGAGCAGAATATAATTCTCTGGATTAGATGGTTCTAACGCAAGAAGTTGCTCGCCCGCGACTTCACCTTTATGCAACATCTTATTCTTCTGGCAACAAATGAGTAATGTTCGCCAAATTACTGGATTTGGAGAGAAAGGCATTGTTTGAACAAAATTGCAAGCCTCACCAACAAGGCTGGCCCGACAGAGAAGATCAACCATACAACCATAATGCTCTATTGATGGTTCAATTCCTAATTCAATCATGCTTGACCAATATCTCCTACCCTCAGAAACAAGTCCACCATGGGCACAAGCAGATAAAACGCCAATAAAGGTTACATGACTAGGTGTAACCTGGAAAAAGAAAGCAGAAAATGAGGATCACGAACTTCATTTTTTGTCATTCAAAACTATAACTACAATCTACAAAAGGATTTTATCCTGGCAAGCTAGCTTGATGGGAGCATGAGCATAAATGCATAGGATCATAACATTGTCTTGTGGAATGCACTGCTATATGAGTTTAAAATCTAAGATGCTTGTCCTGCTCATCTATGTCAATACCTTGGATTCCTCCATCCTAGAAAATGCTTCCAAAGCCTCCTCTGCTAAGCCGTGAACTGCCAATCCAACAATCATTGAACTCCAAGCTTTATGGTCTTTTACTGGAATTCCCTTGAAAATTTCTTTAGCTTTTTCGATGCATCCACACTTGGCATACATGTTAACAAGTGCAGTACTAAGCATAATATCAGTCTCAATCATGTGCTTCTCGATATACGCATGAATCCACCTACCGAGATCTAGTGCCCCTGCCATAGCACATGCAGAAATCACACTCACCATCGTAACCTTATCAGGAACAACATTCGAGGTTTGCATTTCCCTAAACCCACCAAATGCCTTATTGACCAATCCCATCATAGCATAGCCACTTATCATCGTACTCCATGCAATCACATTTCTCTCGTGAATTTCATCGAACACTTTCTCCGCCAGCCCAATATCTTCACATTTCGCATAGAAATTCAGTAACCCCGTTTGAACAAACTGGTTCGAGCCAAACCCAGATCGAAATACACGGGCATGAACCTGTTTTCCCTCATCGAAAGCCAAAATATTGGAGCAAGCCTTAAGCACGAAAGCCAGGGTAAACGTATTAGCAGAAGGATACCCTTTTCTGACCAATTCTTTATATAAAAAAAGGGGCACCTTCGATTGGCTTCCGACAAGATAATAACCCCGAATAAGGGAATTCCAGGAGAAGATGTTAGGGTTGGGGGTTTGAGAGAAAACTTTGCGAGCATGATTGATATCTCCATGGCGAGAAAGAGCACAAAACCCAACTATTTTCGAGAGGAGGAAGGATACGGCGGAGATAGGAAGGAGGCGAGTGAGAACATGCGCGTGGATTTGACGGATGACGCGAGTATCTGGGCATTTTTCAATCAGATAACCAATTCTCTCTTCTTCCATCCAACCTCAAGAGTTTTCTTCTTCTACTTTTTGCTGTCTTTAAATTCAGTTTAAAACCCGGGAAAAGTTTTAACTGAAAATAAAACTTAGGCCTGCATCATTTTTGGGCTTATAAAGTTGAGGTTGAAAAGCCCAGTTTTCTTTTTCTTTTCATATTATACTTTTATTTTCTTTCCGGCACAAATCAGGTTATTGGAGTTCCATTTTTATATCTATTTGATAAATAAATCTTTGAAAGAATTTTTGTTATAGTTTTTTTGTCTTAATTTAAATTGTTATCATTATAAAAATTTAAAAAATTATATTATTTTTCCTTTTTCAATAATAATATTTATAAAATGTTATAAAATTTGTATCAATTTTTAATAATTTAATATAATATATTTTAATTAATCCACACGATTAATACAAATTTTTTTCTTATCTGAAAAAAGAGTACATGCGTGGGTACCTCTAAGGTTTGTGATTGCTATACATAAGAGGAAGCCATTAATGCAGTTAATCATAAATTGGTAGAAGTTGCTTCCAACTGAAATCGAACATCAATATCTTCCTTTTGTTTGCTATAAATGAAATATAAACGCAAACGATGATTATGGTATTGGATAAGATCTGAACCCCACATTTATAATTACTTCCATTGTACAATTATGGTAATCTGCTCATTATTCCCAACTTTTGAAGCCATTTTGTACTTGATTTCAATTATGAGGTTATTTTTGTTTTACCAAACATGATTTCATTTCAATAAAAGAGTACCTAGCAAGCAGATAGCAAGAACTAACTTATTTAAAAGTGAGATTGAGAGAATGATCATTATCATATTAAGAGGATTTCACAAACATCTTATTAAGAAACATTAATTATTTATACAAAAAAATCGTATAACTGCGTATGATCCTGCATACCATACCAATCCCCCAGTACCACTGATAAAAGGTTCTGAAAAAGCACTTGATAAAAATAACATTAGACACACACACACAAAAAAAAAATTCCCAAAATCACAGATAATTTTATAAGCTATTAATTCATTTGTAATCAATTATATAATTATATATGGTTCCCATAACTAATTGAAGAGATTAAACATTTTAGTCAACAACCCATTGAGTGATTTGCCTAACCCAAAATTGGCACTGATGGCACGTAATATATGTAAATGTAGGTGCCATACATTTGCTTAATGGCAACATCCATCAAAGGCATTTAATCTCCAAATCTACCTTTTATAAATTGAAAATGGTTATAGGAAAAGTATAGATTATAAAATCAGAGAAAATTAAAACATCAACATAAACTCTCAAATTCATAATTTGAGCTTTGAATAAAATTTCGTCACTCTCCTCTGGATATGAAATAAGATTTATTATAGTGAGAAAAAAATATTTACTTCATTTTTTTTAATGATCATTAGACCTTTTATATTTCGTTTTGCATTGAACTAAGACCGAATCCTTAAACTAATCCGATATACAAATGGTATGGAAGTGATGTTTTGCACCATACCGCCATGTTGGGTGTCAAAAAAATCAAATAAAGCTGCTTTATTTTGGATGACAAATTAGGGCTGCAAGAACTTGTACCGAATTTGTTATCCAAATGTCATAACTGGAAATCAGTAGTTAGGGATTCCTTATTCTTGGTGCACAATGATTTGGTGGAAGAAGAAGAAGAAAATAATAATATTAACAATAAAAAAGTCTTTTAGATTCATCATACATAATGACAAGCTGCATCACCTATACACATATGTACATGTATGATCCACTCCAAAGCCATCTCCTTCACTCAAACAAACTATGACCTCAACACCTTCTCTTACTTCCATTTTGTACCATAGAACTGACACGCTTCTTCTTGTTGTTTGTACAAGCAAGGTAACCCATCTACCCCTTCATACTTCATTCCCTACTTTAATCATCTGTTTAGGGTTTGATGGTCATGATTGACTAAAACTCATTACAGGTTTTTCTTTCCTTTATAGAAAGAGAATGAATTTAAACCCTAATCATTGAAGTGTGAATAAGATAACATTAGAATATTTTAATTTAGTTACCACAAATTTTTGTGGCATCTCCCGATTGGACGTTGTCTCTTATTTATTTTTTTTATATAATTTTCATAATTAATTAAACTAATAAATAATAAAAATATTAGGACAATTTCGCACTAAATTGTAACGCTCACTATTGAAAAAATGGTTACTTGAACGAAAAAAATTTGTTACAATTTTCGACCGCCAATATAGCTTTAAATAAGAACCACACTTTATAGATAAAAAAAAAATTATAGACTAAGGTTAATATGTAATTTACCTCCTAAATATGTTCAAAAGTATCTAGTTGGTATCATAATTTTTTTTTTATTTGGTTTATACTTGAATTTGTATTCCTTGTTCTAGGTTGGTACCACCACACTAACCCTGTTAGTTTATGTTGACGTGGCACTGATGGTCAATCCAATAGTGTCATGTAGCAGACATATATTAAAAAAATTAAAAATGTAAATTAATAAAAAATTATAATTTTTTTCACATCAAGAATGAACTTGTACAAATAGTTGCCAAGATATATTTGAATTTAGATACTAATTTGTCTAGATTCATTTCAGATGTGTTTTTTTAGCTACTTTATATGTTTTTACTTTTTATTATTATAAAATATCAAGTTATTATTATTTTGAAATTAAAAATATGTAAAAATTTAAAATATATAAAGTAATAATAAATATAAAAATATTTTACATCAAGAATGAACCTAGAAAGATGGTTATCCAAATAATTGTAGATGTGCTTTTTAGTTCTTTATATATATATATATATATATATATATATATATATATATAAATTTATAAAATTTTAATTATTTATAATTATTTATAAATTTATAAAAATTAAATTTTTTATTTCTATTATATTCTGTAAACTTTTATATATATATATATATATATATTTAAAATATTATATACTTTTTATAAATTTATATTTTATATATATTTTTAAAATGATAGTAACTTAAAATTTTTTATAAAAAATAAAAATATATAAACTTACTAAAAATATATCTAAAATGAATTTGGACAACTGGATATCCAACTTCAGATGTATATGCACAATCATATGTCCAAATTTATTCTTGATGTGAAAGAATATATTTTTTTATTAATTTATATATTTTAAAAGATTTTTTATTTTATATTCACCAAATGTCATACTGAGAGACTACCACATGTTACCATTGAATTGGCCATCAATGTCACGTTAGAATAAAGTGATGATGTTAGTGCGGAGGTACAACTTAGGTGGCAGAAGATAAGTTAAATACTTTTGAACAAGTTCAAGGAACAAACTACATATTGACTCAAAAAACTATTGACCAACAAGTAACCATATAAATACCCCACCACAAAATTTTGGTTGCAATTAAAATTTTTCTCACTATAAATTTCTACCACAAAAAGAAAATTATAAACCAACAAATAGTTGAAAGAAGTGGAAGTAGACTTCTTCTCCAGATATTTGGAATAAATTCGAATCATTGAATACTAGACATTATTAAAAGAGTTTTATCTGAATACGACCTTCGATCCAAATAACATTATGCTCAAACTATAACGCGTGATTATATAAGAAAAAATTCATAAATTGTGACAAGCTTTAATAACCAATATGCATGGAAACAACATTTGCTTAACTCTTAAATATCATCATGTACCAAATTACCCTATAACCTAAGTACTAGAGTCCTAAAACAATATAAATTACACTTTAGTATTTTGTTATGTATGGGCACTTTTAATACACAATACAAATATTAGATAAATTTATAATAATGGATAAATAATTTTAATACATGAATCTTTTGATATAGTTATTTATCTATCTATCTATATTTTGTTAATATAACATTGTTGTTTAAGTTTAAGAATTAGTTAATTTGTTGCTCTTGCTATAGTAATATTATTATATAGTTGAAAGTTTGTTTCTTTCGTTGAAATTTGCTGAGAATTAGTTAAGAATGTTGTTAGTGCTAATTACTCTTCTGACACACCAATTGTATAAATATAACTCATCTCCATTTCAAGATATTAGAATTTAAATAATAAAATAATAAAATGTTTTTTCTCTCATCCTTTCCAAATTTTCTTTCTTTTCATCATTTCACTTGTTTACATATGTTTTTGTGTGGTTTAATTGATGCTTTCTTCTTGATTTTATAGTGAGATTTACAAATTTATTTGTTTTCGTTGGTGATATCTATCATCAACTTCTTCATCTATTTAAGTGAAGGAAAGTAGATGATGGATAAATATTGGGCTACAAATAACTGGTAATTCTTGATGATTTTGTTCTAAGATGATTTTTTTTTGTTTCTTATTACTACTGAAGTTCAATATAGTTCAACCTCATCATCATCATCTGCACCAAATGTTGACTCAACACTTGTGTATCTAGTTAGCAATAGATAACTAATAAGTTAGCGGTGTGCGAAAAATGGTGATAGAGATAATAGTAAAATAAGATACATAATTTTAAAGCTCAAAAGAGTAACTATTTTTCCCATCTACTCATAGGTATACAAGATTGTTGTCTAGTAATAAACTTAAAATAAAATAATTCCATTAAAGAAAGAAAGCATTTTGAGGATCAAACTCAAGTAGAGAATGAACAAATAGCCAATACAATTTAATTAATTAAACTAACTACTTACTAAATTTAGAATTAACTAAAACTTAAGGAAATAAGACTTTTATTAAACTAATCTAATCTAAATAGAACAATAAAAGTAAATCGAAAGTAATTGTTAATGAAAATTCACATAGATGTAGTGGTGAAGAAATCTTCAGTTAGTGAAATTTAATAATCTATTTCAATTATTAATGAATTTAAGGTTGATAACTAAGATGGTCATTGAGGTGGAGGTATTCTCATTTGCTGTATAGCTTACAAGCATCTAAGGAATTCCTAAGTTGGTATATTGGAATTAATTAAATTGTTGATTGTCATTATCATTGATCTCCCATTACCTAAGTTTGTGTATATCTTATAAGTAGCCTCATAATTGGTATATATCTTAGCGAGTTGGGTATCTATTCAATTATATCACTTAGGTTAAGCCATAATCTTGTTGCACTCGCCCCTAGTTTATTCTTTAATCTATCATGCTCGACTTCATTTTTCTTCATTTTCACTTCCTCTTTTTCCTTCCTTCGTGCTCGATCTTGTGTTCTAAGTTCAGTTTAACCTATGAAAAAATCATAAAACACTTGTTAAATTCTAAATACCTAAAAGCAAATAAAATATAATGAAAATTTAAATAATGCAAATAATAAAAATTACTCTAAATGATTAAAATTTTTCTTTAGAATAAAACAAACTAAGTGAAAAGGCCTAAAAATATAAATATGATGAGCACCCATCATACCCTACACTTAAACTTTTTCTTGTCCTCAAGCAAATCAAGACACTAAATGCAAATTCAACCTAAGATACTTGTCATCAATCCAATGAGCAAAATACAAAATTATGAAGACAAATCAAAGTAACATTATCAATAACTTAACTCATTAAATATGTCTAAAGAGGATGTTGTTAATGTCACAGGTGATTTTCAAAAAACTTACATAGCTTGAAAGTACTAAAACATTCAAGCTTTTGTATATAAGTGTGTGCAAATCACACATGTGCAATCTCATCAGTACATTAGAAATGTAATAAACAATAAGTACATGGACATCATGAATTAATAAGCTCATTACTCATCCTTTCTCCCTTAAACCAGTTCCAATATGTAATAGAGTCACCGAGTCTTTAAAGCTTGTAGTTGGGCTTAGGTCAAGGTATGATAATTCAAGGAAATTGGCAAGAAAGGCTCGACCTAAACTCAAGTCACTTAATGATCAAAATAAGCAATAAGCATTAATTTTCCATCTCTTCCAATGATGACTCGATATTTTCTTTTCAACTCTACCTTTTTACACTAATCCCTTATTTCTCCATTTGCAAGGATAAAACATACTTAAAAAGGAAGAAGTAAAACAAAAAGATTTTCAACAATCAAGCACAAGCACCTTTTCTTTTGATTTCCCTTTTCTCTTCTAAGCGCTATTTCTTTTTCAACTTTTTTTTCCTCAAATTTTTACAATGAAGCACAAAAGAAATAAAAACGTGTATGCTTTTATCCTTTTCCCTCACCAATTCTTCCAACAAAATATACCCACCTGACTCATTAATACTTTTAAGTTGATAAAAGAGAATAGGCTAAGACTAGAGTTGTCCAAAGGCCTAGCAGCTCGCCCGGACTAGGTTGGCCAACCAAAAAACAAGCTTAGGCTTAAATTGTTTTTTGAAAATGAGGCTTGACCTAATCCATAGACAAATTTAGAGTTAAAATTGAATTAATATGATAAACTATATAAATTATGAATTTAATTGAAATATAACAAAAAAAATATTGATAACAAGTAAGATATATCATGTCATGAAGAATAAAATGAACATGACAAAATGTATAAGCATGTAAACATCTATAAACCCAGACTAAAAAAAATTCAAAATTATATGAAAATAAAATTACTTAACTCAAAATTGTACAAAAATAAGAAAAAAACAATCTTAATTTTTTCATGGATGCCACTGTGGCCACTAAAATTATGTGACATGAAGGAAGAACTCTAAAATCCCAAAGTAAGCATTTTCATGCTTTACAAAAATTACATCATCGTAACATAAATATATAATTGTGTCAAAATTTATAAAAAAAATTAAATACATTACTAATATATAATTTTTTTATTTAATTCAACCACTATAATAAATTATACAAAATATAAAACACAACACAAACGCAACACATACACATAATTTATTATATAAATGGAATCATTATAATAGATTGTGGAAGCATGATATATCATGAGAAAATAACATACATGTATACAAAGAAATTAAAATTTACAAAAATTAAATTATTGATATATAAAAATATATGCAAAGTTATAATATTCTCTAAATTAAAAAATATAATTATATACAAGGAATAATATAACAAAATCAAATTATTAATATCTAAGATTTATATAAATAAATTTATGATACCTTGAATATAAAAACAATTAATACAAATGTGAATCACACTTCATTTTATCCGGACAAAGTAAAAAAAAAAAAAAAAAAAAAAAAAAAAAAAAAAAAAGAAGAAGAAGAAGAAACCAACATCAAATTCTAATAGGCCGAAAATTAGCCTTCCTTCAACTTTTATAGTAAGGCAATTTTCTAATATTTCGTCTTGCACATTATATGATTTAACAATACCCTTATGTATAGTTTTATAGTATTGTAAAAATTATCAATTTTTAAAGAATTATGTTTAAATATTTACTTGTATTTAAAAAGATTACAAATATTAAAAATTGAGAGTTCCTTGAATTTATCTTCCCATACTTTATGGGGCCTTGCAAAGATAGTAATTCACTATAAATATGATTTAAGTTTAACCCACTCACCGAGTTATAACTTTACTCCTATACATTAACAAGTTGCAACCTCATTCTTATATATTAATCTAGGATCACTTTAGAATGGTTTGTAAAAAAAGTTCCTAACAACATTGAGCAAATAAGTGCTCTCTCATTCTTCTTCAAAAGTCAGAAACACATGTCTTTATATATGCATTGTAATACTTTGTAAATGAAAAGTGCGATTCGAATGAATCTCTAAAATTCCACCTCATGTAAATCTCTTATTATGGAATAAAATAAAAGAGATCTTCTTGACTTTAGCTTCTTTAAAATTAGTATCTCTTTAATTAGCGTAAGTACATCACTAGGACTCTTGAAAACATTCCTTGATCTAGTCTCTTCTCAATTATAATATCAAACAAATAAGTTGCATAACATTCGGTTGCAAAGAGAGTTACAACTGACATTGCATCTGAGACATGCAATTGACAATAATTGAAACAACTAACGAAACCCGAATTCAAACAGAATAGTGTGGACTTATTCAACATCTATAAAAGCGGATGTCTAATTGCAACTAATGTTGTATCTAGAACGTACATCTGGCACTACCAAAAATCAAATGGAAACGAAGTCGACAGAATAAGGTTAAATGAATTGGACGAAGATTACTTTTAAAACATCACATTCATAATAAATTGTGAAACGCAGAATCAAAGATTTCACCTCACCATCATTCCTAACAAGATGATGAAATTGACTATAGATAAAATGAGCACCCAAAACAAGGCATGTGAAAGATTCGACGTATCTAAGAGTTATCTCACCTTGGTATGTATCATTTTCATTCATTATAATGTCATGCAATCAATTCTTTTTAAAGTCAATTATTTATTACACTTAAATTGTTAAAAGAATTTATTTCAGTATTTCATGGATTAAGATTGCCAAACTATTTGACACAGTACATTCTTCTCTCTGACCTTATCAGCATTTGATTGGTAGGTACCCTTATCCATATTTCGGTATATCTGTCAAACATAAGTTCACCAAGTACATCATACATGTATAATTCGACAATAAATGGAAATAAATAATATTCAATATTTTAATATAAATAATCCAAATAGTAATAAACGATTTTAAAAATTACAAATTCATATGAAATTTCGATATATTATTAAAATTATTTTTAAATATTTAAGATGAACAAAAATAAAACCCACTTTAATTACCTCCAAATCATTTTTTATTAATCTTCAACATTGAATGATGTTGGAGTTAGAAAAGGCAGAGATTATTTCGTCTCAATCTCTCATATCGTAGACCATACCTCAAAGAGTGTTGCCCAAAGACACCAAGCAATCTCCCTTCTCTTAGTATTTCTCCTTTTCTTTATAAATATAGAATCTCATCATTAAACTAACTCACAACCATACCAATTCTCCCCTGCCTTTCATCAGATTGGTTTATTTCTTTTTCTTTTATTCTTTTCTCTTACAAAACAAGACACAAATGGATGGACAAATTAGACAAGTAGTCGTCCTATATTTCATAACCATTTTCTCTTTATTCTCACGTTACAACTCTTTGGAAAAGGACCCCCCTCCTCCCTCTTATAATTACTTTGAAGACCTTGTATCTGCTGGATATGATCCACAAGCCTACCCTTCATATTTCACCACCACCATTGATGATGGGCACTTCAAGGATTCGATCTCACAAAGGACTCAAGTTATTAGCCAGCTCCAGAAGTTAGGTGTCACATCAGCACCATCAACTAAAACAGTTAATGTCGATGATTTTGGAGCCACCGGTGATGCCACTCAAGACACTCAGGTTAGATCACACAGAAATATCCATATAGATGTGAAAGTTCATAGCGTTCATAAAATTCAAAGGGTGTTTTATGTGATAATCAATGATGGTTTCAGGCATTTGAGAAGGCTTGGGAAGAAGCTTGTTCGTCCAAGGGTGAAGTTGTGCTTGAGGTGCCTCAAGGAAAACGCTATCAACTCAAGCCTATTAGATTTTCAGGTCCCTGCAAGTCTAATCTTACAATCCAGGTGAGGTTGAAACCCCCCCCCCCCCATTAATTTAGTTATCCCCTCAACTTCAACGCCAAGCCAATGATGGATCATAATCCATTTCAACCAAAATTGCAGATATATGGAAGCATGGATGCATCTGATGATATGTCAGACTACAAGGAAGATACAAGGCAGTGGCTTATCTTTGATAGTATTAATAACCTGTTAATTGAAGGTGGTGGAACTGGAAATATTAATGGTAATGGGAAGATATGGTGGCAAAACTCTTTGCAAAATCAATAAGACTCTTGTAAGCTTACCCCCCACCCACCCCCCACCCCAAAAAAAAAAATTTCTCTATATTTGCTTCAAGTTTTGTTTATGCTCTTCCTTTCTCTTACCAACTGTTTAATTATTATTTGTTTCTTTTCTTTTATTGTTTTGCAGCCATGCAAGGATGCACCAACGGTAGGTTAAATGAGTCGTTTTTTCTTTTATCATCCAGCTTTTAAAGTTGCAAGAAAGACTGAGAAAATGAAACATGAGTCTAGTGAAGTTAAAAAAGTTTTATTTTCACTCTATTAAATACGAGCTCGAAATTTTTTAATTATAACATAATTGGGATGGTATAAAATAAAAACTGTGGTTTCAGGCTCTCACCTTCTACAATAGCAAAAACTTGAAAGTTCAAAACTTGAACATCCAAGATGCACAACAAATTCATGTTTCTTTTGAAAAATGCAACGGTGTTCAAGCTTCTGGTCTTACGGTGGCAGCCCCAGAGAGCAGCCCCAACACCGATGGGATTCATATCACTCGTACTCAAAACATATGGATCACAAATTCTGTCATCGGAACAGGTACTGTATATGGACCGAGCTTGAACAATCATATATGGTCTTGGCCCATGGACACCTTTAACAGAATCCCACCCAAAATTCTATTATTCTATATTGATTTTGACTTGCATGTTTTTTGTTTCGAACGTTTTTAACTGAAGGTGACGATTGTATCTCCATTGTAAGTGGAACCAAAAATGTGCAAGCCATGGACATAACTTGTGGCCCAGGTCATGGAATCAGGTCTTTAACCCTAAACTTTAGCGCCCTTTTTTCTTTTTTAGATTTACAATGTTTCTATATACGTTACTTACATCTATCCGATTGTTATGATGGGAGGCCAGTATTGGGAGCTTGGGATCTAAAAGTTCAAAGGCCTATGTCTCGGGTGTGACTGTGGATGGAGCTAAGCTTTCTGGAACCACAAATGGTGTGAGGATCAAGACATGGCAGGCAAGTGAAGCTTTCTAAATAATATCTACCATATCCATTCAAGATGTGTGTTAATAACTCAGATGGCATTAAGATTCAATATTGTATGATTAATGATGAGCAGGGAGGGTCAGGAAGTGCAAGCAACATCTTATTCCAGAACATTGAAATGAATAACGTCAGCAACCCCATCATCATAGACCAAAACTATTGTGACCAAGATAAACCATGCAAAGAACAGGTGATGCAAACCTATGCTAAGTGTTTGTTTATTTATGCAAAAGAGTAATCTACTATTGACTCTAATGTATATGAACTCGATTATGTTGAATTTGTGCAGAGCTCTGCAGTTAAAGTGAAAGATGTTGTGTATAAGAACATCAATGGGACTAGTGCTTCCGAAGTAGCAATCAAATTTGATTGCAGCAAGAGTCATCCTTGCCAAGAAATTTTGCTGCAAAATGTTAAGTTACAGGAACAAGGAGATAGAACTGCCAAAGCTATCTGCAACAATGTTAAATTGACTGAAAAGGGAACTGTTTTCCCACAATGTTAAATTGACCTTCACATGTGGAATAATAGATATACTATATATATAAATGTGTGTCAATAGTAGAATCTTAGATTATTTGTTTACAGATATGGAGAAATGAAGAAATCAGTTTTAGGTGAGACAACTGCTTCATTTGTTGAGCTTGAGATCCTTCATTTCCCCTTACTGTCTTATGATTTGGTAATTATTTCAGGTTTACATGGGATTAGAAGTGCTTGGAGGACTCACTTACAAAGCTACTGAGATTGTTTCTTATTACAATGACTAGGCTGATTCTGTAAATTAGTACTATATTTGAAGAACAATAAAACAAAGTCTTATTTAGAAATATAGACAAGGCAGATTGTTTATTTGATAGGGGATATACTGTAATAACATTGTTGTAAAATCTAATTATGTATATCTGTCTGTCTTATGAATAAAATTAAATTCCTACATCGTGAGATTTGTTTACGTTCTACAGGATAAATCCTCATTCACCATCAAGCTGATTAAGCAAACAAATTTATCAGTTATCCCCATGTCTAATGTCATAAGGACTGCAAATTTTCTTCATTAAACAGATGATGTTACTTACCTATGTGTAGTACATAATAAACCAAATAAATAATTAACTAAATCATCAAGATTGGAATAATAATGTATTTTGCATATTTGTAGAATTTTGTTAAAACACAATAATAATAAATTTATTAATTAGTAAATAAGAAACTTTGTTGTCAAGAAATCAACAAGGGGTGGATCTTTTATCCTTAAGGCCAAGTGTTATATCATTAATTCATTCGTTACACTCCATTAACTATATCTAATTAGAAGTTAACTTTGAGATTACTATTTTAATTTAGTTAATTAGTTTTTATTCCTTCATATCCTTTCTTAATGTTAGCATTGACTACCATCCTTAATTGGTACTTCTAGAGTTGGTTAAACAAAGTTGTGAATTAAACTCAATTTTCATGGTTACGATCCTGGGAATGAACTATGTTTAAAGTTGATATATTTTAAGAGTACACTAGGAAGTCATCAGATATCTGTACAAGCCCGTTTGACCCCTTAGCCCAGAACCTACTTCCTAACCCTCAAGCCCAATATCCAAACAGAAACCCAAATAGACTCAAACCCCAAGCTGACCCAACTAGCCTAGATTTAGGGTTTTAGAATCTGAAACCCTAAATCACCTAATCCCTCTTAAGCGCCGCCAAGTCCCATCGCCCCCAGGCCAGTCACCTGCTCCACCTGCGCCCACCACCACTGTGCCACCGCTCCACGCGCACCTGCAAGCATTAAACGAAGAATAGACAAAGCAAGGGATAGTGGCAGAGTAAACGGCTATATAAGCCCAAACACAATGCAAAAAGGGGGGGTTCCTCTTTTTTTAAGTGCTAGATTTTCTTCTTTTTTTCAAATATAAGAAGCAAATAACATTACAAGGCTTGGATATACTCCGAATCGCAAGGAATACAAAAGACCGAAACCAAGGTCTAGTTATCTTATTTTTTTCTCTTTTTTTTTCAAATTTGCTTGCATATATTATCCTTACTCTAATAAAACAATACATATATATTAGATAAATTAAAAAATAAAAAAAAAGAAAAAAATCACCTAAATATGATTTTCTACCACCGTTCACGATAGCCGTGCGCATGCGGCTGCGAGGCGACGGTGATCGATTCAGCGACGGGGACTCAATGTGAGAGAACTAAAGGCACTGATTTCTTTTTTTTTTTTTTGAAGCAAGGAGGAAACTGATTTTTCTGAAAAAATTTGGGCTTATATAGTGATACAATACGGCGTCGTTTTGGGCATTAACCTTCAGCCTCAAAACGACGCCGTTTAGGTGCAACCCGAATCGGACCCGACCCGACGCCTGATGGTCTGCGTGTTTTGCTGCGACTGGGGTATTTGCGCGTCTAGTCCCTCCGCGTTTTTAAACGTTTTTTAATTCATTTTCTGTTATTTCTAATCTATCCCCTTAATCTTGTTTCTATCCCATTTCGGTCCATTCCATAGCCACGCGCATATGGACAAAAGGGGTATTGTCCCATTTAGTCCTCGTCCTTCAGTGTGCCTTACTTCAGGCCTCATCTCCTTTTTAGTATTTGCGATTTGTGCCTAAATTTTTCGTTTTAAATTCAATTGAATCCCCTTCTTAATCATTCAGCTGTTTACTACTATCTTAGTTATTATAATTACTATTTTTCGTATATATTTATTATTACTATTATTATCACATATTAATGTATACTGTTATATATTTTTATGTACTATTATTATTTACTCTGCTTTAATATTATTATTATCATCATTTTTGTAATTATTATTACCATTGTATTATAATTATTACATTTTCATTTTCTTATCACTCACCTATTATGTTTCTTATATATTTATATTTCCATTATTATACTGTATCTATTTATTAGCATATTATTATCACTATTATCATTATATTAGTGTACATTTTTATATATGTACATATACACATTTATATATATGGCTTATATATATATATTATTACTTTAATTTAATATTTTTATCATACTTGCTTTTTTGTATTTTTATATTTTTATTATTATTACATAGTAGTATGTATTTTCATTATATATGTATATATATATATATATATATGTTATATAGCATTATTAATAGCTTAATATTATTGTTTTTAGGTATTTGTATGTCACATATGTTTTCTTTAAATATATATACATTATATTCCCTATTACGAACATGTCTTAATATTATATTATGTACATTCTTACATATATATATATTTTTTATGTATATCCTGTCTATACTTTTAATATATTATACATATTTTTATTATGTATATATATATATATATATATATATATATATATCTGTTAATATCGCATTTTTATTATTATATATATTTTAATACTACGTACACGTTTTATTTCTATTATTACGTATAAGTTTTAATACATATATCTATATATCTATATATTTATATATCGTTATTATTAGTTATTATTATTATTACTATTTTCAATAAATATTGCATATATATTTGTAATCTGGTATTATATGTTTTACAAACATATGCTCTCTACTACTTCATATTCACATTATTACTATCATGTTTAAATACCATGCGTTATTATCGTTTCGTACTATTGTTATTTACATTATTATTATCGTTTTCATTTTCGTTATCATTGTCATTTTTATTTTTGCCATGTTTATCATTTGTTTATATTTGCATATTATTAGCCTTGATATTACTTCATCTTTTACGGTTGCTCATGTTATTGTTTTGACACCGTCGCACCATTATTATGTTCTTATACATGTCAATGCTATATTTTGCTTTTACGTTTTACTATAAATCGTGTTACTTTTTGCTCAATATATTAAAACAATTCTTTCATAAAAGCAATATCTGGTATTAGGTAATTTGAGATAATCGTGCCCTAACTTACTGGGTTTCGACTTTTCTCATTTAACCTAAATAACGGAATATTCTTTTTAAATCATGATACGAGTCTTCAAAAATGTTTATTTTCGGAGATACGAGGTGTGGTGCCCCAACTTACCGGGTATCACATTTTGTTACCTCGAAATAAGGTTTTTCGCAAATAAAGGCAATATTCATAGTTTGAAAACTCGAGGAAACGTGCCCTAACTTACTGGGTTTCGATTTTCCTCGTTCACTCTAACTAATCGAATATCCTTTTAAAAGAAGTTAAAATGCATTGATTTTAAATAGAGGGCAAGCTCAGTCTCAAAGTTTGAGATGTCGTGCCCTAAGTTACTGGGCATGATGTTTTATTACTTCGAGATGAACGAGTCTTTAACATCTATTTTAACTTATTCGATCATTTTCAAATTAGCATTAATGCAAAGAGGGATTGTATTTTAAATTCTTTCACGTTTTTAAATTTTCAACATTAAGACACTAATTAATCAACTAGGTACCAATTTTGGGCGTAACGAGGGTGCTAATCCTTCCTTGTGTGTAACCGACTCCCGAACCCATTTTCTGATTTTCGTAGACCAAAAAAAAATATCATTTTAGTAAATCGTAACTTTTATTAAAATGATTAATTTAAGGTGATCCGATCACACCTCATCAAAAAAGATTAGTGGCGACTCCCCATTTTTTCATTTCCAAACCAAGTCAATTCCCGTTTTTTAAAAAATGGTTACGACAGCTTGGCGACTCCACTGGGGACCCAAATAAAAGAGTCAAGCCACAAGTTGATTAACTTTTGTCTTTCTGTCGAAAATTGAAAATTTGTTTTTGAAATACGATCCTTCCATTGCGTTTCTTCTGTTATTTGTGATATAATACCTGTTGTGGTTCGAGTCTTTAAATAGTTTCACATATTGCATTGTATGACCGTTGTAGTCACACCCCTCTAAGTGGGAGTGAGAAACTACTCATTCGTGAGGTTTTCACCTCCGCGCAGGATAGTGGATCGCTTTCAGAGTACGTCCGTACCTATGTCTTCGTGAGATTTTCATCTCCGTGCAGCCATAGGGAAACGTATTCCCCTAAACTGAACTCGGTCTGTATGAGCCTATAATGGGTGAAGATCGAGGAATGTACTGGTTCAGGTACCTTTACTCCAGAACCGAACCTCATATATAGTGAGCCTTAAGAACCCACCCTAGATAAAGCCACTCCAAAACCCTAGTGGTTACCTGAGCAAGAGTTATATTTGTTATTCCTTGTCTGCTTTAAATTGTGTATGAAATACTGACTTGTTTTGTTTTATTTCGATTGTATTTGCATGGCATTTTCATCATAAAAGGTGTTGATTTACATTTGGTTGCTAAGAAGATAGCTTATCATGGAAAACGGGTTTTTTGATAAAGTAGAGGACAATGCTGCCGCTCGAATATGGGTTGAGACAACACAGCAAGAGAAATGTGATAGCCTAACCGAGGGGTACGTGTCAGAGTTGTGGAATTTTACTCGGATCAGCGTAACTCAGAATAATCTCCAAGAGATGAAAGAAATTTGGGGTCAATGGGATGACGAGGTCAAGCAGCTATTCTGTTGTCATTACGGTGATTTACCTTATCTGCTCGATGTTAAAATAGACGAACGCCTGTTTCGAACCCTCGTTCAATACTGGAATTCTGCCTACAGTTGCTTCACCTTCGGGAAGGTAGATTTGGTACCCATGATAGAAGAGTACACAGCCTTGATCCGATGCCCAAATATTCAAGTTGACAGAATTTATTCCAAGGCTGCCAATAGCCCAGCATTCTCAAAAAGGTTGATGAACATCACCGGGATGAGCGAGCAGTGGGTTACAGCCCGAATCAAACAAAAAGGAGGTTGTAGGTGCATTCCTTGAAGGAACTTGAGGGATTTAATCTTAGCGCATCCTGATGTAAAGAAGAGGGTAGATGTTTTCGCCTTGAGCATTTATGAACTGGTTATCTTTCCCAAAGCTTTGGGGCACATAGACGAGGCGGTTTCTGATCTCTTTGATAGGCTTAGTAAAGGGACCACACCTGTACCCGCGATATTGGCTGAAACTTTCAGATCATTGAATGCTTGTCGAAGAGTGGGTGAAGGAAGATTTATTGGATACGCACAGCTTCTGCTATCGTGGTTCCACAATCATTTTTGAAAAGTGGAAAAGGTCTCGTATCGCGTCTTCTCCGAAAACTACTCTCCACTGAAAGAGTTAGTGGCTACGCCGAGAAGAGATGATATTACAGAAGAAAATTGGATGACGATCCTCCAGAATTTGCAGGAAGAGAATATCGAATGGAGAGCTCCGTGGATGGTGCCTGATGAAATATTATACCGATATAGAGACTTCGATTGGGTTCCCTTGCTAGGAATATGGGGAGCCGTCGGGTATGCTCCTCTGCTGGTGTTTACACTACCAACATACGGGTTAGCTCAGTGCAAATTCGTATTCATGGGGAATAACTACAAAAAGAGAGTTCGCAAAATATCGAAGTCTGGAACCAGACTCGTAGAATGAAAAAGTTTGCTGCCAATCTCATAGCTACTCTTGAGTACGACCAGTGGTGGATTCAGAGGATTAACGATAACATCCCTACGTCAGATCAAGAAAACCCTAGATCAATGGAATAATACTTGAGAGTAATCCCGTCTGAGATAGAAATTATCAGACAAGATTTCGAGAGAAAGAGCCTGGAACTAAAAAAGAGGATTGAGCAGTTGGAAAAAGAAAAAATACAGTTGGGGTTAGATGTTGATGTCCAGAAGTTAGAGGCTGAAAGACTCAGAAAAGGAAAGAACAAAGCTGAGGAGGATTTAGACAGTTTGAAAACGGATTATAAGAAGCTGCGAAGGTTAATGAGAACTGTTGGGTTAGGAAAAACGTCCGAGCAGTGGCGGCAGGAAGTTAAAGAAGAGAAAAGTAAAGCTAGCCAATGGGAAAAAAAGATTTCCAGATGTTCAAGATCGAGAAGATACTCTAAAAGAGAGTTTGTAGAAAGCCAGAACGAGAAAGAAGAATTAAAGATTCGGGTGTCAGAATTAGAAAGGTCATTGTATCAGTATCGTACCCGTAATTCTGTAATCGAGTTGAAGGCTAGTCAAAGCAGAATTAAAGAGTTGAAAGAAAAGATAGAAGAACTTAAAACATCGCTGCAAAATAGTGAACTTCAGATTGAATTCCTTGAGGTAAATAATGAGCGATTGAACGAGCAACTTCATCAATCCCAAGACCAGGTCAGGAACAGGGATTACGTCATGGATGAAGCTCTGACTCAATGCGAGAAGTGGCCGACCACTTGCAAACACTAGCAGTCCAGACTGATGTTTTAGTCTAAAATACGAGTCAGAATCGGATAGAGGCTGAGAGCTAGCACGGCTTCTTAGGCAGGTCAAGGCCTTAAGTATCAGGGCCAAGCCTTATATGTAATCTATTTTATGTAAAGAAACTTGCTTTCTAGAAAAGTTATCTTAATGAAAATTGAGTTATTGCATTCATTTGCATTCATTGTATCCATTGCATTCATGCATCAGTACTGCATCATGTGTACTAAAACTCACAAAAAACCTTAAAATCGTGGCAGTTACCCTGAAACATCGTTACGGTACAAGGGGAAAAACAAAAGCAATAGACCAAAGGTTAGAGAGATTAGAACAAATGCAAAAAGAGATGCAGGATCAACTACAAATACGTATGCAAGAACAGCTAGTCAAAATCCAGCAAGACGTAAGGGACCGGATGGTAGAGTCCCAAAAGAGTATGATAGATCAAATAACGCGTCTATTGGCTGGTGGATTAGAAAAAGGGAAAAGTCCCGTAGTCAATACGGGAGACGATACAGAAGATCCCATCTACCCTCCGGGTTTTACCTCAGCGGATGTTCAGACACAACCTGATATGTACCCAAGAAGGCCTTCGGTCACAATAAGACCCCAGCCATTTCAGTCGGTGTTTCACTCAGATGAATCATCAGCCGGTTCGGGCTCCAACCGGGATAACTCGACTAACCTCGTTGTCCTCAATCTCGATGAAGTAATAGAAACAGAAAAGACAAGGGTAGAACTCCCGAAAGAACTTGAAGAAAAATACAGATGGTTAGAAGAAAAATTTAAAGAAATGGAAAGCACTGACTATCGGGCTGGAATCGATGCTAAGGAGTTAAGTTTGTTTCCAGATTTGGTACTCCCTCCCAAGTTCAAGACTCTAGAATTTGAAAGTACAATGGGACCAGTTGTCTCGAAGCCCACATCACTATGTTCTGCAGGCGAATGGCGGGCCATGTCAATAATGATCAACTCTTGATTCACTGCTTTCAAAAAAGCCTGGTTGGGGCCGCTTCTAGATGGTACAACCAATTGAGTCGCACCCAGATCGGTTCATGGAAAGATCTAGCACAAGCTTTTATGAAGCAGTACGGCCATGTGGCGGACGTAGCCCCTGATAGGATCACTTTACAGAATATGGAGAAAAAACATAATGAAAGCTTTAGGCAATATGCCCAACGATGGAGAGAGGTTTCCACACAAGTCCAACCCCCTCTGTTGGAAAAAGAAACCACCATGCTCTTCATCAATACCCTGAAGGCACCTTTCATTAACCACATGCTGGGTAGCGTGACCAAAAGTTTCTCAAACATAGTAATGTCTGGAGAAATGATAGAAAACGTGTTTAGGTGTAGGAAAATAGAGGCTGGAGAAAGTACCAAAAGGTCAGCACCAAGAAAGAAAGAGCACGAGGTAAATAATGTAAACACATACTCGAAATCGATCACCGTAAGCCAACCAAGGTCGACAACCACTGGTCAGCAGGGCCCATCCAGACAAGAGCCCAACATAAAGCCAAATAGGGAGAAACTCTAATTCATACCCATTCCGATGACATACAAGGAGTTATACTAAAGTTTGTTTGACGCACATGTCGTGTCTCCCTTCTATTTAAAACTAATGCAGCCCCCATACCCCAAATGGTATGACGCGAATGCCCAATGCGAATATCATGCGGGGGCTACAGGACACTCGATAGAAAACTGCACCACTTTTAAGAAATTGGTTGAGAGACTCATCAACATGGGTATTGTGAAATTTGATGATACACCTAGTACAGAGAATCCATTACCTAACCATGGGGATAAGGGGATAAATGCGATAATCGAGAGTTCGAGAAAAGAAAGTAAGATGAATATTACAGAAGTGAATACCCCGCTAGAAGAAGTATGGAGGAAAATGGTGGAAATAGGGTTGATAACGCAGAATTCAAGGGTCAAACCCCGAGAAGTAATGAATTATTGTGAGTTCCACAATCAAGAGGACCATGAGATTCAGGAATGCAGCGAATTTAGGACCTTAGTACAAGGATTGATGGATAATAAGGAGATAGAATTCTTTGAGTACGTCGGGAGCCCAGAAGGAACAAAAGTATGTGCCTCAGAAGAAGGGTCGACGAAGCATGTTTACAAAGTCAACCACCCAGTGGTTATCATATCACGCCCAAGAATTAATGAAGCTGGGGCACAAGCTACGCCAAAAGTTGTGATCTAGAAGCCCGTTGCTTTCCCTTATAAAGATAGCAAAAGGGTACCATGGAACTATAGCTGCAACGTGACGATCCTAGGAGAGGAGATCCCGATTAATGCATCAGAGGAGGATCAAGACGAGGGTTTTTATACGCGCAGTGGGAGGCGTTATACCCCAAATACAAAAGTCGAACAGGTTAAATCATTGGCAATTGAGCAAAGAAAGGAGAAGCCGGTAAGACCTGAACCAACTGTTAACGAATCAGTAACTGAAAAAGAAGCAAAGGAATTCTTAAAATTTCTAAAGCACAATGAATATAGTGTTGTAGAACAGTTGCACAAACAGCCAGCTCGTATATCGGTACTGGCCTTACTCTTAAGCTTCGAAGCCCATCGCAGTGCATTGATGAAGGTGCTGAATGAAACTTACGTTACTAACGATATTTCTGTAAACAAACTGGATCGCTTAGTCAACAATATAAGTGCCGAAAACTTCATATTCTTCAATGACGATGAAGTACCTCCAGGAGACCGAGGATCGACTAAAGCCTTACACATCACGACTCGCTGTAAAGAGTATACATTACCAGGGGTATTGATTGACAATAGGTCTGCACTAAATGTCCTACCCCTATCGACGCTGAGTAGGCTGCCAGTGGATAATTCCCATATGAAGACATGCCAAAATGTAGTGAGAGCATTCGATGGCATGGAAAGGAAGGTAATAGGGAGAATTGAAATACCCCTCCTAATTGGGCCGAGCACATACGAGGTAGATTTCCTGGTTATGGACATTAAGCCCTCATATAATTGCCTATTGGGGAGGCCATGGATACACTCAGCAGGGGCAGTTCCTTCATCGCTACACCAGAAGTTGAAATTAGTAACCGAAGGTCGGTTGGTAACGACCAATGCTGAAGAAGATATCATTGCAGTAATAACCAGTGACGCCCCATATCTAGAGACAAATGATGAAGCAATCGAGTACTCTTTTCAGTCTTTAGAGTTTGTGAATGCGACATTCATTACTGAAGGAAATAGGATTCCAATGCCCAAGTTATCTGAGACAACAAGAATGGGACTACGGCTAACTATCGGGAAAGAGGCCATACTTGGAAGAGGACTCGAGAGATACCTCCAGAGAAGGATTAATGCACCAATAATAAAGGAAAAACAAGATCGTTTTGGGTTAGGATTCAGGCCAGACACGAAGCAAAGGAAGAAGGAACTGGAGAAGAAGCAAGAGAGAAGGAGAGCACGACTGAACGGGGGAGAAATCGAATGGGAACCAATAGTCTTTCCCCATATATCGAAGACTTTTGTGTCTAGAGGAGTCATTCACCCCGAGCGAAAGACGTCAGAAAAAGAAGTTGTGGAAGGAATGATGGGAAATTTAGACATCAATGCCACATACGAAAAAAGAACTGAAGTAGAGAATTTATCGGGCATTCGTCCTTATGAGTCGGGAAGTGTTCTGAATAATTGGACTGCGGAAGAGATTCCTATAGTCTTTAGAACTAATACAGAGTAATGCCCAAAACACATTTATTACTCTAGGCCTAGGAGTAATAAATGTCCTTTTGTGAAATAGGCTTATGTTCAAAACCATTATTTTAATGAAATGCATCCTTTTGTCTTATTCCATGCAAATATTCTTTTATTCTTTCATTCATAACCATACCATACACAATCATTGTTCTTAGATTCTTTTATTCTTTGTATCTTCCTTCGCGCCTACAACAGGTCTCCAGATATCAACGATATGAGCGACATTACTACTAACTTAGAGTCTCCGTTCGAGCAGGATATGTGTCTAGAGGGATCTCAGGACTATGAAAATGACAAAGATTGTAACTTATCCCCTGATTTTTTAAGGATGGTAGAGCAAGAGGAGAAACAGATTCTACCTCATAAAGAGTCAGTAGGGGTCGTGAACTTGGGAGATGAACTAGAAAGGAAAGAAGTAAAGATCGGAGCTTGCATAACCACAGAAATGAAGCGGGACCTTATTGAGTTACTCCAAGAGTTCAAGGATGTCTTTGCATGGTCGTATCAAGATATGCCTAGGCTAAGCACCGACATTGTGGTACACAGGCTCCCCATTAAAGAGGATTGCAAGGCAGTTCAACAGAAGCTCCGAAGGATGAGGACGGATGTTTTGTTAAAAATAAAAGAGGAGGTCAAGAAGCAATTTGATGTTAGTTTCTTACAAGTAGTTAAGTACTCGGAATGGGTGGCCAACATTGTCCCCGTCCCTAAAAAAGATGGAAAAGTACGAATGTGTGTAGACTACAGACACTTAAACAAAGCCAGCCCGAAGGATAATTTCTCGTTGCCTCATATTGACACCTTAGTGGACAACACGGCAAGTTACTCACTCTTCTCCTTCATGGATGGTTTCTCAAGGTACAATCAGATCAAGATGCATCCTGAAGACATGAATAAAACTACATTTGTGACCATGTGGGGAACCTTTTGCTATAAGGTGATGCCGTTCGGATTGAAAAACGCGAGAGCAATATATCAGAGAGCTATGGTAACCCTGTTCCATGATATGATGCATAAAGAAATTGAAGTCTATGTCGACGACATGATCGCCAAATCTCGGACAGAAGAAGAGCATGTGCAAGTCTTGAGGAAATTATTTTTGAGGTTGAGAAAATTCCAACTGAAACTCAATCCAGCGAAATGCACCTTCGGGGCCAGGTCAGGGAAATTAATAGGATTCGTAGTCAGTGAAAAGGGGATTGAGATTGACCCAGACAAAATCAAAGCCATACAAGAGTTACCTCCTCCGCATACTCAAAAAGAAGTTCAAGGATTCTTAGGAAGACTAAATTACATCGCTCGGTTCATTTCACAACTAACTGAGAAATGTGACCCCATATTTCGTCTCCTCAAGAAACACAACCCCGGTATTTGTGACGAGGAATGCCAAAAGACTTTCAACAAAGTTAAGCGATGTTTGTCTAATACCCCAGTGTTGACACCACCTAGTCTAGATAAGCCATTGATACTGTATTTAACTGTGTTTGAAAATTCTATGGGATGTGTGCTTGGCCAACACGATGAGTCAGGAAAGAAAGAAATAGCGACATATTACCTCAGTAAGAAGTTCACTGAGTGTGAAACGAGATACTCGCCAATTGAAAGATTGTGTTGTGCCTTAATCTGGACAACCCGAAGACTGAGACAATACATGTTGCATCACACAACCTGGCTGATTTCTAAACTGGATTCTCTGAAGTACTTGATGGAGTCAACTGCTTTAAACGGAAGAATGGCCCGATGGCAAATTCTACTTTCTGAATTTGATATCGTCTATATAAACCAAAAAGCTGTAAAAAGGAATACAATAGCAGACTTTCTAGCCAGTAGAGCTCTAGAAGACTATGAGCCTCTAAACTTTCATTTCCCAAATGAAGATCTGATGTATGTGGAAACCACCGAAGAAAACCCTCGAGAAGGTCATCCTTGGAAACTAAACTTCGACGGAGCGTCAAATGCTGTGGAAAATAGAATTGGGGCAGTTTTGGTATCTCCTGACGGAGATCATTATCCGTTCACCAGCAAATTGGATTTTGACTGCACGAATAATATGGCAGAATATGAAGCATGCATCATGGGCATCCGTGCAGCCATTGAACGCAAGATTAAAGCACTAGAAGTATATGGAGATTCTGCGCTAGTGATTTATCAACTCAAAAGTGAATGGGAGACGAGAGATCCCAAATTGATCAATTATCGAAATATGGTCCTTGAACTAATTGAAAAATTTGATGATATCGTTTTCTGCTACCTCCCTCGGGAAGAAAATCAAATGGCGGACGTCCTAGCAACTTTAGCTTCCATGATCAAGGCGAACAAACAAGAGAATGTGAAACTGATCCAAATGAGTATTTACGAGGCTCCAGCTCATTGTTGCAACCTCGAAGAAGAGGCAAAAAATGGTGACCATCCTTGGTACCACAATATCCTACGGTATGTGAAGAATCGCGAGTACTCCAACCAAGCTACTGAGAACGACAAGAGGACGTTGAGAAGGCTAGCCAGTGACTATATCTTGGATGGGGAAATCTTATACAAAAGAAGGAAGGATTAAGTACTGTTAAGATATGTAGACGCTATTGAGGCTAAGAAGATCTTGGAAGAAGTCCATGAGGGCGTTTATGGGACACACGCTACTGACTTTACAATGGCCAGGCAAATTATGAGGTTCGGTTATTATTGGTCCACCATAGAAGGAGACCATATTAACTACGCTAAAAAATGTCATAAGTGCCAAATCTATGGAGACAAGATTAATGTGCCTCTTGCACCTCTGCATGTCATGACTTCTCCATGGCCTTTCTCGATGTGGGGCATGGATGTGATCGGGCCTATTTCACCAAAAGCTTCAAACGGACATCGATTCATCTTTGTAGTCATCGATTATTTAACTAAGTAGGTGGAGGCCGCTTCATATGCCAATGTTACAAAATTGGCAGTTAGCAAGTTCCTAAAGAAGGAAATCATTTGTCGATATGGAATGCCAGAAAGGATCATATCTGACAATGCATTAAATTTGAATAATAGTACGATAGCGGAGATCTGCGGTCAGTTCAAGATCAGACACCACAACTCGTTACCATATTGCCCGAAGATGAACGGTGCAGTTGAAGCAGCTAAGAAAAACATTAAGAAGATTGTGGGAAAAATGACTAAGACTTATAAAGACTGGCATGAAAAGCTACCATTCGCCCTCTATGCTTATTGAACGTCTGTTACTGTCAGGACATCCACCGGGGTAACGCTTTTCTCATTGGTCTATGGAATAGAGGCAGTTTTACCCATCGAGGTCGAGATTCCTTCCCTCAGAGTTTTGTCAGAGGTAAAACTAGATGAAGCAGAATAGATCCAGTTCCGATATGATCAACTGAATTTGATTGAAGAAAAGAGGCTAAGGGCTATCCGTCATGGTCAGATGTACCAAAAGCGAATGATGCGAGCTTACAACAAAAAGGTTCGTCCCAGGGTATTCCACGAGGGGGACCTAGTATTGAAAAAGATCCTGCCCATACAAAAGAATTTCAGAAGAAAATAGATACCAAATTGGGAAGGACCTTATGTCGTAAAGAAGGCCTTTTCTGGAGGAGCATTGATATTGGCCGAAATAGATGGCAAGACTTTACCCAACCCTGTGAATTCAGATTCAGTTAAGAAATACTTCGCCTAAAAAAAAAGAGAAAAAAAAGAAGAAAAAAAGAGGGATAGGCCATGGCGAAAACCCACAAAGGGCGCCTTGAGACCAAAAGGGATTTTGAATTGAAAACCTGTAAAGGGCGATTCAAATATTGATTAAAGGTGGGGCATATGGCAGTCTTATGATACCTAAATTAACAAAGAAGAGATATGTTACATTTGGGGCATTTACAAGAGTATTCTTGATCCCCTAAACACATGTTGGGCAAAAAAGAGAGTCCTCAAGAAGCTCGTACAAAGAAGCTTACGCTGCGATAACTGGGGCACCTGTTTTCTTTTTATTCATTTTGTATTCCACCAATGTTTGTTGGCTGTGAATAATCTATTCCCTTCAAATTTTGTTTCTGACAAATTTCAATTTTATCATTGTTATGATCTTTTTCAAGCATTACTGCATTGAAATGATGATTAATGGACTAAAGCCATTTTCGCAAAAAAGTTTTGCATATTACTCTGAAAGTTTCTAAATAGTATAGGAACCTGAAACAGGGCTATTATTTAGAACTAACCAAACTTAAAGACTAGAAACATTTGAGAAGAAAGAGTTTAAATTGGGACTACCTCTTCGTTCAAAGATCTAAGCTGAGCAAGATGACAGAGTACCGTTTCAGTGAAAGAACCTTGATAAACAAAGAGCAATGTCAACCTAAACATTAAAAAAGGGATTCATGCTCGCAACATGCTGCACTCATGCATTTGTAGATTGTTCATAGCGTATCTAATTAGGAACATTTGATTCATTTCGATCACAGCATCCTAATTCTTTGGCATAAGCATGGATACATGAAACTGATTCTATGGGTCATGTCTCTAGAATCAGTGAATCCACCAAGCCTTAACTCCCTAAGCAGTAAGGTAATAGGCTGGAAATTACAAATCTCGTCTCCCTGAGTTTGCAGTGGAATAGATCAAATCCAGCGAACCTTGTCTTCCTGAAGTTTCAGCGAAGCAGACTGAAGTTACAAGTCTCATTTCCCTGAAGTCGCAGTGGAGCAGACTAAATTTACAGACCTTAAACCCCTAAGCAGTAGGGTAATAGGTTGAATTCAAATGGCTTTAACCCCCTTAGCAGTAGGGTAACGAGCCAAATTTACAGATCTTATCACCCTAAGCAGTAGGGAAATAGATAAAAGAAGATGGGCCTTAACCCCCTAAGCAGTAAGGTAATAGGCTGAAAATCACAGATCTTGCCTCCCTGAAGTAGCAGTGGAGCAGGTCATAGACGTCAAATCTTGCCTCTCCGAATGCAGCGAAGCAGATTCAAACCACTAAACTTTAACCCCCTAAGCAGTAGGGTAACAAGCCAAATTTACAGATCTTATCACCCTAAGCAATAGGGAAACAGATCAAAGATGATGGGTCTTAACCCCCTAAGCAGTTGGGTAACAGGCCAAAAATTACAAACCTCTTCTCCCTGAAATAGCGTTGGAGTGGCTCGAGGCCATAGCAGATCTCCTCAAGTTTCAGTGGAGTAGATTGAAGTTGCATGTCTTATCTCCATGGAGTTGCAGTAAGGCATATTGAAATGATAAATTCTATACCTCTGAAGTTACAGTGGGTTAGAAGAAGGCTACTTGAAGAAAAGAAGCGCCAAGAGAAGTCAAAATTCGACGCAGCTGGGCCAAACTGGCCTTTCCTAAGAGTCTTTACTTTGTTCTCGTTACACGACAACAAGCAAAGAAGGGCAGATGTACAAGCCCGTTTGACCCCCCTAGCCCAGAACCTACTTCCTAACCCTCAAGCCCAATACCCAAACAGAAACCCAAATAGACCTAAACCCCAAGCTAACCCAACTAGCTTAAATTTAAGGTTTTAAAATCTGAAACCCTAAATCACCTAATCCCCCTTAAGCGCCGCCAAGTCCCATTGCCCCCAGGCCAGTCACCTGCTCCACCTACGCCCACCACCACTGTGCCACCGCTCCACGCGCACCTACAAGCATTAAATGAAAAATAGACAAAGCAAGGGATAGTGGCAGAGTAAACGGCTATATAAGCCCAAACATAATGCAAAAAAGGGGGGTTCCTCTTTTTTTAAGTGCTAGATTTTCTTCTTTTTTTCAAATATAAGAAGCAAATAACATTACATGGCTTGGATATACTCTGAATCGCAAGGAATACAAAAGACCGAAACCAAGGTCTATTTATCTTATTTTTTTCTCTTTTTTTTCCAAATTTGCTTGCATATATTGTCCTTTTTTTTTTTTTACAAGAGAACGACCCGAAGGTCAACTCAATTTATTGCGTCATTGATAATAGCATCATGGATTTCCACAGGGTAATCCATATCAAAAGTTTAATCACATCTATTTTTTACAGCCATTTTGCTAAGCAGGTCAGCAACACTATTACTCTTCTATCAGTCCAATTAAACTGGATCGTGTCAAACTTGTTAAAATCCCTGCACTCTTGTTTCACACAGCAGCCCAAAATAGTAACATCCTTTTCACGGTTTTTGAAAGTATTTATGAGAGTAGCATTATCAGATTTCATAATAATCTTTTTCAAGTTTAAACTTGAAGCCAGCTTCATCCCAAAGGTAACTGCTTTCAATTCTGCCCACACAGCATCAATAGCTTTATTATCATAAGCATAGCTTCCAGCAATCACAAAACCATCAGCATCTCTTGCTATAGCACCGTAGCCATTATTTCCATTAGAGACAGCAGCATCAACGTTGATTTTAATAAAGTCTGTAGGAGGTTTTTTCCAACCTTTGTACACCGGGATCCAAGGGATAACTGGGGGATTATTTAAGTTGAAAATTCTAAAATCATTACTTAGAGTGTAAGCCCTTTCCCAGACCATTCTAGCAGGATTATCCTTTCCACTGAAAACCAACTTATTCCTATTATTCCAACGGTTCGGAGGAGAATGAAAAAAATCAGCAGGTAGCCTTTGAGTCAAGCTCACGGAGAATATCTTCCAGCCAGTCAATGCATCGACTATAACTACCATCAAGAAATCTATTGTTAAAACCTCCAATAGTAAGGGTTTCACGCACCTTCGGACATTCTTTCAGAGCATGGATGAGAGACTCCTCATTGTTTTTACACCTAGGACACGTAGTCGAAAAATTATGGCGGATGCGAGCAATATTGGCATAAGTGGGTAGAATATCATGGCCAATTCTCCAGCTAAACACCTTAATCTTAGGGAGCATTTTAAGTTTCCAAATAATTCTCCAATAAAGACGGTGAGGGCCATAACCAATCTTTTTCAGAGAGAGCCAAGAGTAAGCAGACTTTGACGTATAGCTCCCATGAGGGTTGTGTAGCCACGTTCTGCTATCTTCAAAATTGTAAGGAGGGATGGGCAAATTACATATATGCTCCCCCAACTCCGTACCATAAAGCTCAATAATTCTATCCTTCTTCCATTGCTTATGGCCTTGGTCTCACAGATCATTAACTTTGTTTTCATTATTATTCAAAATAGACTGACAAACAGAGTTTCCATTAAGACCCTCAATTCCCCACTGGTCCCACCAGATATCAATCAGACTACCATTTCCAATTTTCCATATAAACCCATCCTTCAACTTAGTCGCTGCTTTAGCAACACTGCTCCAAGTAAACGATGGTCTATTGCATCTTTTTAGCTGGAACACATCCCCATCAAGGAAATATTTAGCGCTCAAAACCTTGAAACATAACGTATCTCTAAACTTTAAAAGCCTCCAAACTTGTCTACCTAACAGAGCCAAGTTAAAAAGGTGCATATCCCTGAAACCCATACCTCCTATACCTTTTGGGTAACAAAGGCGATCCCAAGCCATCATATTCCACCCACAATCTTTCCCATTATTAGCCCACCAAGTCCGGCATATATTTGACTGAAGATCCATTATAATACCTTTCGGAGCAAGAAAAACAGAGAAAGCATAAGTAGGAATAGAATGGAGAATGGCTTTTATAAAAACCTCCTTTCCACCATAGGATAACAACCTCTTTGACCAGCTATTCATCCTACAAGAGCATCGATTAGCAATATTAGTAAAGGCTGTTGACTTTTTTTTGTCAACAGGTAGCATATATTATCCTTACTTTAATAAAACAATACATATATATTAGATAAATTAAAAAGAAAAAGAAAAAAATCACCTCGTGGCGATTTCCGGCCACCATTCACGGTGGCCGGCGCGGCGGACGGTGATCAGTCCGGCGACGGGGACCTGGGGCTGAGAGAGAACTAAAGGCACTGATTTTTTTTTAAGCAAGGAGGAAACTAATTTTTCTAAAAAAATTTAGGCTTATATGGTGATACAATACGGCGTCGTTTTGGGCATTAACCTTCAGCCTCAAAACGACGCCGTTTAGGCGCAACCCGAATCGGACCCGACTCGACGCCTGAAGGTCCGCGTGTTTTGCTACGACTAGGGTATTTGCGTGTCTAGTCCCTCGTGTTTTTAAACGTTTTTTAATTTATTTTCTGTTATTTCTAATCTATCCCCTTAATCTTGTTTCTATCCCATTTCGGTCCATTCCATAGCCATGCGCATATGGACAAAAGGGGTATTGTCCCATTCAGTCCTCGCCCTTCAGTGTGCCTTACTTCGGGCCTCATCTCCTTTTTAGTATTTGCGATTTGTGCCTAAATTTTTCGTTTTAAATTTAGTTGAATCCCCTTCTTAATCATTCAGCTGTTTACTACTATCTTAGTTATTATAATTACTATTTTTCGTATATATTTATTATTACTATTATTATCACATATTAATGTATACTGTTATATATTTTTATGTAGTATTATTATTTACTCTGCTTTAATATTATTATTATCATCATTTTTGTAATTATTATTACCATTGTATTATAATTATTACATTTTCATTTTCTTATCACTCACCTATTATGTTTCTTATATATTTATATTTCCATTATTATACTGTATCTATTTATTAGCATATTATTATCACTATTATCATTATATTAGTGTACATTTTTATATATGTACATATACACATTTATATATATAACTTTTATATATATATTATTACTTTAATTTAATATTTTTATCATACTTGCTTTTTGTATTTCTATATTATTATTATTATTACATAGTAGTATGTATTTTCATTATATATGTATATATATATATATATATATATGTTATATAGCATTATTAATAGCTTAATATTATTGTTTTTAGGTATTTGTATGTCACATATGTTTTCTTTAAATATATATACATTATATTCCCTATTACGCACATGTCTTAATATTATATTATGTACATTCTTACATATATATATATATATATATATATATATATTTATGTATATCCTGTCTATACTTTTAATATATTATACATATTTTTTATTATGTATATATATATATATATCTGTTAATATCATATTTTTATTATTATATATATTTTAATACTACGTACACGTTTTATTTCTATTATTACGTATAAGTTTTAATACATATATCTATATATTTATATATCGTTATTATTAGTTTTTATTATTATTACTATTTTCAATAAATATTGCGTATATATTTGTAATCTGCTATTATATGTTTTACATACATATGCTCTCTACTACTTCATATTCACATTATTACTATCATGTTTAAATACCATGCGTTATTATCGTTTCGTACTATTGTTATTTACATTATTATTATCGTTTTCATTTTCGTTATCATTGTCATTTTTTTTTTTGCCATGTTTATCATTTGTTTATATTTGCATATTATTAGCCTTGATATTACTTCATCTTTTACGGTTGCTCATGTTATTGTTTTGACACCGTTGCACCATTATTATGTTCTTATACATGTCAATGCTATATTTTGCTTTTATGTTTTACTATAAATCGCGTTACTTTTTGCTCAATATATTAAAACAATTCTTTCATAAAAGTAATATCCGGTATTAGATAATTCGAGATAATCGTGCCCTAACTTACTGGGTTTCGACTTTTCTCATTTAATCTAAATAACGGAATATTCTTTTTAAATCATGATACGAGTCTTAAAAAATGTTTATTTTCGGAGATACGAGGTGTGGTGCCCCAACTTACCGGGTATCACATTTTGTTACCTCGAAATAAGGTTTTTCGCAAATAAAGGCAATATTCGTAGTTTGAAAACTCGAGGAAACGTGCCCTAACTTACTGGGTTTCGATTTTCCTCGTTCACTCTAACTAATCGAATATCCTTTTAAAAGAAGTTAAAATGCATTGATTTTAAATAGAAGGCAAGCTCAGTCTCAAAGTTTGAGATGTCGTGCCCTAACTTACTGGGCATGACGTTTTATTACTTCGAGATGAACGAGTCTTTAACATCCATTTTAACTTATTCGATCATTTTCAAATTAGCATTAATGCAAAGAGGGATTGTATTTTAAATTCTTTCAAGTTTTCAAATTTTCAACATTGAGACACCAATTAATCAACTAGGTATCAATTTTGGGCGTAACGAGGGTGCTAATCCTTCCTTGTGCGTAACCGACTCCCGAACCCATTTTCTGATTTCCGTAGACCAAAAAAAATATCGTTTTAGTAAATCGTAACTTTTATTAAAATGATTAATTTAAGGTGATCCGATCACATCTCATCAAAAAAGATTGGTGGCGACTCTCCATTTTTTCATTTTCAAACCAAGTCGATTCCCGTTTTTCAAAAAATGGTTACGACAATATCCATAGGTTGACTTGGGAGAAAGACTAGTTGAAGAAGGATTGTGAGGCTTGGATGGCTTTTTTTTGACAAGTTAAGGTGATCATATGATATCAGGTTAAGGCCAACCTGGAGATGAATAAGCTATTGGAGAATTTTGACCACTCATTCACAACAAATGTTCAGTGAAAGAGGCTTTGGTGAAGGAAAAAGCTGCAAGTGGAGGAGGCTAAACACCTTCAATGGAGCTTGGATGTCGAGAAAGATCACGCGAAAAAGATGCTAGAGTTGAACGGTTGTTATCTTCAGCAAGCCGCGAATCTTGAAAAGTGAAGGGGAAGGAATCCCTTAAGGAGCAATTTGCTGAGCAAGATACTAATGTTGGGCTGTTATTTTAAAGGGGGAGATTGATAAAGGGAAGCAAGTTTATTTCATCCAAGACTTGAAAATGTTGCATCTTCAATTGAACCATGATCCTTTTGATGTAAGCGATGTTTAATCTTACCGCCATTAGAGAGTTTTTGCCCGGAGTTGACATGTATAATCCCTCTGGTCCAGAATGCGAGCTTCTGAAGTCTCAGCTATCAAACTCTAGTGTACTTTATCACCTGCCTTCTACTCCCCAAGCTATTGATGATGGCACTACTTTACTCATCGACTAAGTTGGTGGAGTCCACCCTACTGGAAACATTGTTAAATCGATTCCCCTTGAATAAATTTTTTATAATCTTTTACAAGTTAATAACAATTTTTTCTTTTTGCATACCATTGTTTTTTGCTTTTAGCATATATTGGTGTTTTATTTTTGTTTATATATATGCATGTGTTGGTTTGGTAATACATGTGGTTCGCAAAATCTTTTTTTTTATGCGGTGAACCATGTTATGTGACGTAGAGAGATCATATGTTGGATGATTTAAGAAATATTCAACGCATTTGCCAAATGTGCTCATAAGTTGTTTCCTTGAAGGGGAACTTTTTATATTGGATTTGATATATAAATTTGAATTCAATTTATTTTATGCTTATGGTGTTTGCTTGCTATTGCTTTTTCTGCGGTGGTTTTGCCTGAAAAGGCTAGGTGCCTATAAGGCACCTTTGCTTTTGCGTTCTTATTGGTGCATTGGAAGCTTCCGTGTGCGTGCCTTGAACTGCATTTGGGGTGGTGTTGTGGTGCCAAGTAATCCTTCAATTGATTACTTGTCAGAGGATGGGCATAGGGTATCCTTATTGCTATTTATTAGCCGATACCCCATTTCCCCTATCAAGTCTTCCCTAAAATGTGTTGGCGATGGCGATTGCATAGTTTCTGTTATAAGTCTTGCATCTGCATCTATTGGGGAGAACTAAGGAATGATCTTTTTTTCAGAGTAGAGAACTAAAGTGGAGAGCTACTTCGTTGATGTCGAGATAATCGTAGTCCACTGCACAAGGGAGAACTAAAATGGTGAGCAGTTTCATTAATGGCGAGGTGATAACCATAGTCTGCTGCACAAGGAAGATCTAAAATGGCGAGTCACTTCATTGATAGTAGGGAGATAACCACAGTCCACTACATAGGGGGAGCATTTGGGAGATTTACTTGTATCTTTGTCTCGCATCCCTCGAGGTCACTTGAAGAGTACCATTAGAGCAAAGTAGGACTGAGTCCATTCTCTCGGCATCAAGGAGGGGGTAGCTCCTCGATTATTGTGATGAAGATACCTTTTGGTTGGAGCTTCATTTTGTTGGAAAAATCTAAGGAGAATTTGGCGAGCTTTCGCTCCCTTAATTTGTTATAGTTGACACATTGGAGAACAAGGGGCTTTAGGCCGTGACGATGAATTCTGGTGAGGTTGTCATTGGAATGCCTTGGGCATCTTTTTGGTGGTGTTGCAGTAAAAACAACTCTGCGAAGTTAAGACCATTAAAGGTGCTCTTAGTTCCTTTCCATGCTTAATAAGCTTTAAACCTGAAAAGGTTGAGCAAGATGTCCCTAGAAGATGTGAATAAACCTAACGAAATGTCAAGAGGGGTCACTACTTTAGTAGGCTACTAGAAGTAGAGAGATTAGGTTGGGGCGGACCCCTCAATGGTAGCTGCGTAGAGGAGTAGATTCCATCAATGTGTAGCATATCCTGAAATAATATTGATAAGGACTTGTTGAGTCCACCTTTCAAGATATCATATGGCCTCCACATAGTGTTTAGTCCACAGTTAGTGGGATCACCAATAGCCGTAATTTTCTATTATTTGTGATAGTTTTCGTTCTATTATACTATTTATGTTATTAATTATATTATTTAAATTTATATTTTATTCATTATTAATTTAGAAAATAATAAGAGAAAATGGAATTTTATTTTTAGCAACTTTTGTGATTTGGATTTTGAAAATAGTATAGTTTTAAATATTTTGATCATAACTTGAATTACTGACCTTCATTTTAGGTTCATAATAAACCAGTTCGAATAAAATTGAAAGATTTATCTAAAATTATTTCACAGATGAAGCCCAAAAATATTAAAAAGACATCCAAAAACGGCACGAAAGTTTAAGCAAAAATAGTAAAAATAAAACCTAAAAAAAATTCTTCTTTATTTAATTAAGGTCACTTTTATATTTTCTCCATTATATTATTTTTGTCCTATAAATGAACGTAATTAAGTTAAAGATTAGGAGATTCAGACCTAGTCGTTCTTAGTTTTATCTTGTTTTCTTTATTTTATGGCTTTCTAAACCCTCTTTTCTAGTTGAAGTAATATTTGAAGTTTGATTCTAAAAGATTGTGAGATCGAATTGCTTTTAATCTTTCTTTGATCCTTAGTATTTGCATGTTTTCTTGTTTAATTATAATTGTTCAGGTTTGTTAAATATTCAGCTGGTATTTGATAGCTTAGAATGATTATTTTGTCAATAGATAACTAGTCGATCGATTAATTTCTAATATTTGCGACCACTGCATGATTATTTGTATAGTATGGACATGCGATCTAACTTAAATAAACTTTGATAATGTGTTTATTGGTTTGAATTGTGTCTCTTTCGTTCTTAAGACTATTGGTAAATTAAATTCTTAACCGATCATTATAAGATTGTTAGTCAATAAGAGAAGTAATTAATGGTGATCGTCTTAATTATCGAGAAGGTAAAAATAAATTAGGTTACTAGGCGATCATCGGTGACTATAACTAATTTATTAAAGAACATTGAAATTCAGCTTTGCATTAATGATCAAACCCTTGAATCAATTGAATAATTTACTTTGACTAAAGTTTTTCCTTATTGATTTCTTATATTTTATTTTATTATTTATTTTTTAAGCTGATTTACTTTTAATTTTAATTTTTAGTTCTAAACTGTCTTATTTATTTTTATTTTACTTGTTTGTTAAAGAAATAAAATTATCATCGGTGTCTGTGGATACAACCCTACTTGTCATTTTCCACTAATTCATCTTTCAGGTAGGTTTTGTTTTTGGTAGATTTGACAATTGTACACAAATCCACCAAAAATAAATTCTACGTCTAAAAACAAAATATAAAATTCATTACATAAAGAGTAGGTCTATTCCATAGGGATTGGTTTGACCGTGTTCAAATTTCTCACAACCAGGACACTTCTTAAGCAATTTCATGCCCATGACTCTTGCAATCTTGAATAAAATAAATAAAAGGGTTAAAGTAATACTAAATTAAATAAGTAAATAAAAATTGATTTCGAAATCAAATAAAATAAACTCAATTGATGAATATTCTATCCTCGGGTACAACATCAGTCTTGGTCTTAGAATTAATCACATATTATAGATGTTTTCTCGCTCACTACTAAACTTGTTATAGTGACCAAGGATGTCTCAACCACCAATTTTCATCATAGGAAATTAACTATAGGAACCACCTAACAATAAACCTTCACCGAAGGAATAACCCCGAAAGACACTTACACAATTTGATCCGTCAACAGCCTTGCTAATTAAAACAACCTAACTCTAATCAATGATGTCAACCGCACGAAAAATTAAATCACTTAAACTCATATGTCACCCGAGTGCAATCTCAATCCATCCACTTAAACCATTCATAATTATAAAAACATAGAGTATATCCATGCATTTAGGTCTTTAAACATGAGGAGTACTGCATCTGCAAGAAAATAATTTTATTCAAAGATCTCTCAACCATTCCTAAAAACAGATTCATCAGCGTTACATAACATTGAGTGCAAGGGTAGAATTCCTGCCCGAGTTTTTCCCTATATTAGGTAGCAATGAAAGTAAAGCATTAAAAGGGAAAGGTTAAGCTTGTGGGGGTAAGCTATGATTGCAAAAGTAGCAGTGAAAGCAAAGCTTAAAAACATGACAGATTGCTAAAGGTAATCACTTGTCCTTTGATCAATCAAGATTTGGACATTGCTTGATCGGATGAACATGTTTTACATGATGCTTTTAGTATCATTTTGTTTCTTTATGAAAAAGTAGCAACGGTAAGTTTTCATGGTCGGATCTCATAAAATCTTGTGAAATATTAGCTTTTGGAAAAGCAACATTGAGTTTTAAATTCAAAAGGCTGTAATTACTAGAGTATATGATATGCTTTTTCAGATGGTGGCCTCCTTTGTGCCTTGCTGTTGCAATGCCTTTTGACCACTGTAGATATGGTAGGAAGCATGCACGCATGATTTCCGGCCTAAAAATTTATCCTAAAGTTGCCAACATATAGCACATACGAAAAATGTCATTGATGGCTTTTTGGTAGGATGGTTGAGAGGGACCTGATATCTTGAGTTAAGACCTAACCGCACTACCACTTTAGCTAAGAATAACATGTAAATAAATCACAGGGGTAACTAAACTGGTAACATGATTTAATTTTCCATTAAAACCACTCTCCTGTGATGCTGCCATGGTAAAGAATACAGTAATAACTTGTTGTTAGACACTGCCAAGAGAGTTCCCCTTTATCTGTTCATGCTAATACACTGTTATAGTGTTCTCACTACAACAGTTCCACATCATATAGTTGAAGTAATCAATAATAACTCTTACACTTGCATCAAATCATTTCATGTACGTATAAATCTTCATTTCTTTTCCTCTTCTCTTGCTGGCTTCGGTTCTTCTTTGGGAGGTGGAACTGCAGCGGGGACTCCACCATCAATGCAACTTCTGCACTTGTTTTCTATCCATCCTTCAATGTCGTTCTCCCCATTTCCACCGAAATGCCTTCCACCACATAGCCGAGCAATGATCCCTGCAATAACACCTATGATAGTTATAGCTGCCAGCACTACGATCAGTGTTTCGATTGATCGATGCGAATAGCGACTTGGTTCCCTCACTGTGGGTGGCACCTCAACTACCGGTACATATTGATTGTTTGACCCTGCTTCCATATCTACGATGACAATGGAAACTGAACTAAATGCTCATACACTTTGTATTTCTATTTTGGTTACTGAATAACGGTGTAAGACTGAACTCAAGGACCACTCATGAAAAGCCTGCATACATGTAAGTAAAAGGGAAAAAAAAGAGATAGATAATTGAGAGTAAAGAAGGGTGAAAAGGTGAGGAGACTATGAAACCAAGAAAGCAAATGAAGTAGCAGATTACCAAGGCTTAAAAAACAGTTGAGAGGAGGAGGAGGAGGAGGAGGAAAGAGAAAGCAGTGATGTTTGTTGGGTTGGAAGAGAGAAGGAACACTATATTTGAAGGTGGGAAAGACGGAAATAGGATAGGATTCCAGAAATAAAAAAAAAAAATTTTAAAAAGGTATTTGCAGTCTCAATTTTGGGCACATTGGATCTTCTTTGCCGTGATTATTTCTCGTCCAGCTTTTCATTACTTTTTATCTGCTTTGTATATTATTCTATTTAAATTGTAGTCGTTTTTGTGTTCCCAATTTGTTGCTATTGGTATCACATGTGAATGTTAAAGAATGAGACTCCCAAGATGAAATGCTTAAGTAGTAGTTTAGGTTATTGAGAGTTTCCTAGTTATTAGCTATTTTGTTGTGTCTTGTAGAAGTAGGGAACTTTACAATATTAATAATAATATTTGGGTCTCGGAGTTTAGGGTTCCCCCTGGTCCTGAGCCCACTCATCAGTTGTGTAGTTTGTCAAAATGCACAAAGACAAAGACAGGCATAAAGCAGGTAAAAGAGTCACTTGACCCAATGCCTTCGCCTCAGCCAGCCTGACCACATCATGCGTTAATGCAGAGAGAGGGAAAGGGGAAAAAAAATCAATGTCGTTATCTGGATTGGAAACTTCAAGAAAGGATTAGAAATCAAATAACAATGTCGAATCACTTGATAGAAAAAAAATACTAATCTATTTAAGCAGTTTGTGCAATTCTCTTTTTTAATAATTGTAATTGGTTCAAGTAATCCGGTTCAATTATATTCTTCATCTATTATAAAATTTATAGATGGTGGACTAAAAGGATAAGTTTTGAAATGTAACACTCCTAACCCGTATCCGTCGCCGAATTAAGGTTATGAGGCATTACCAGACATATCACAGTTCAAAACAGACATTTACTACATTTCTTGCTTCGTAATTTAAACTCATCAGAACACTTATCTTATTCAATTTCAAACTTAAAAATACTATATTATTATCATTGGCATATTAAAATTTTATTCAAATATATACATAAATCATTACACAACATATACCAAACATATAGCAACTATTTTTCATAAGTTGAATATCAAACATAGCATTTCATGATCTAAGCATGTTCAAATATTAAAACCAATTAACATCCACACACAAAAAATGCAACCTTGAATATTATACATTATGGCCGAATGTATTGCTATTTATTAGCAAACATAGTGCGCATTTATACCCAATCAATATGAACCACAACACAAATTAATTATCACTCACTTATGCGGCATTAGTTGCATTTAACCTAACATAATTTAAGACTAAACATACTTCTTCCTAATTACAATACCATGCGTATAAAACCTTGATATCTTAAGCCATTTTAAGCACAAATAACAACTAAGAATACACATAATTCATATGCTAATTTTATATGCTTTAATTCATGCCAAAATTTCATTCACACAATTAAACTAAATTATTTCATATTCGGTCATTCTATATAACATTCAATATGTAATATATCTATATAAATATGCTATAAACCAAATCTCATGCTTATCATTACAGTTTCAATGCTTTAATCATATATACATATACACTTACATTATTATTTCTAAACCAAATTACCCATTTAAACATTTCATTTCAAATCGACACAAAACCCACATTTCTTAATCAAATTTTCATAGCCTAACATAGATCACATATGTCCAATATCAAAAATCCAAAATTAACATATAACTAACACTTGATGACAAATTTTAAACACCATAGTTGAATTATAAATAACTTTAATTCATCACCTAAATATTTCATTTCATAACCGAATACATAATTAACTTATAAGCAATGTTCAAACCAATTCATGTTACAAAATATGCATCTCAATAATAAGTCATTAACTATTTACAACCTAAATATATTCATCAACCACATATAATCAAATTTACCAAATGAACAATCATGAGCTTTACATGACATTACTTTAAACCTTAAGCATATTCCAAACACATCACACACATATAGCATACGTATTACTCATCTAATATATCAAACCACAATTACAAATCATACCCAGCACTTCACACGTATATATATCATAACCGAAATCACCTAAGCTTAGACATCATTTCTAGCCATTTTCGCATGGCTTTAATATATACAAACTTCAAAACCAAACATATTAACTAGCTTATACATGCTATAGATTTAAGTTCAAACTTATAAAATACCACAAAAGTGATTGATAGCGTGACGAATTTCCCTGACGATCCCCGAGCTCGTAACTAGCTTCCAAATGCTAAAAAAACAAAGAACATACACATACAAAAGTAAGCTTGAATAACTTAGTAAGTCATAAGAAAATAAATCATTTTAATGACGTTCATAATTCAATTTAATTAAACCTATTCATAATAACCATAACCACATATACAGTTATCATGCTTGCAACTTCATATATATAAATCCATACATATACTCTAGCATTATTTTTCCACTTAGCCGAATACACATATATTCCTAAGCACATTTAGCTCTCACATTCATAATACACATTTCATATATTCAAATAAAGTATATACTTACCTTACTACTCAATCACTTAACTTAGTACATACCTAACATTTTAGCTCGATTTCACATTTGATCTTAACTCGATATTGCCAGTTGAACCTTTCGGAATTAATAAGGATACTTGGATAGTCGAAAAGCTCGTACAATGCCAACGTCCCAGACGTGGTCTTACATGTAATCACATATCGATGCCACTGTCCCAGACAGAGTCTTACACGTAAATCACAAATTGATGCCAGCGTCCCAGACATGGTCTTACATGAAATCACATATCAGAACCCTATGTCATGACATATGTATCCTAACTATTCCTAAGGTTCGTACGGGGCTTTCGAACGTCGTAACCCGATCAACTCAAGATCGTAAATATTGCTACCATGCTTAATTCAATTCGGCATATACATATACACAAGTAATAATTCAATTCAGCACTATTAAAATATATACAATCGAATTTAACGACATTTATTTACTTATGAACTTACCTCGTACGAAGACGAACAAACCGGGTCGACTATTCAACAACTTTAGATTTCCCCCGATCCAAATCCGATTTTCTCTTTTATTGATCTAAATTAATATAAATTAAACTTATTCAATCAAATTTATCCAAAAACATATAAATGGACAAATTAAACTTTTGCCCCTGACATTTCACATTTTTTACAATTTAGTCCCTATTTCACAAAACACAAAATATTCAAAATTTGACTACACCCATGTTAAACCGAATTTACCCCTAGTCCATATAAGCCTATATGTTTCATTTATTTTACATTTTGACCCCTCATTTGTAAAATATACAATTTAGTCCTAAATAGACATTTTTATAAAAAATCACTTAATTAAAATTGACAATCTAACAACATATATTTATTTTTCATCATCAAACACAAAAATCATCAAGCTATCAACAATGGCAATTCATGAATACATCATCAAATTCAAAAATTCAAGCGGTTAGCTAGTACTCGAAGCAACGATCTCAAAAACGTAAAAATTATCAAAAACCGAACAAAAACTAACCTTGAATCAAGCCCCCAAAGTGCCGAATGTTTAAAGCTTTCAAAAGCTTTATTTTTTTTGAGTTTCGGCCAAAATAAGATGAACATGCATGGCTATTTTAATTATGTTTTATTATATTAACTTATATTACTAATTTGCAAATTTAACCTTTATAATTTAATAAGTAAACCGTATATTATAAACCCAAAACCGTCCATGCTACCCTTTAATGGTCTAATTTCCTTTTAAGGACCCCACATTATAAAAACAATAACAATTCGGCACTTACACAATTAGCTAGCCACTTTTACATTTTACGCGATTAAGTCCTTTTAATCAAATCGAACACTCAAACGATAAAATTAAATCACGAAAATTTCACACATATAAATTGACATACTATAGACACCAAAAATAATATTAAAATATTTTTTGGCTCGGATTTGTGGTCTTGAAACCACTGTTCTTAATAGGGTCTAAACCGGGTTGTTATAAGTTTTCTGATCATTTAACCATTGCTGCAGTTTTGACCGAAGTTGTCTATGAATCGGGTTTGGACTCTAATAAAATTTTAGGCCCAATTGATAGGTTTGACCTAAAAAATGAGCTTAAATTTTTGTCCAAGTTCGGCTCGGATAAAAACACAAAAAATAATAAAACAAATATTTCCCAACAAATTGAAATTTTTTTTTTAAAAAAGTTATACTTAAATAACACTAAGATAGGTGTAATTTAACAAGCAAATGCTTTTAAAATATTAGTAAAATTAACAATAAAACGGGAGTTATACAATATCTAAACAATAACAACAGAATAGTTAAATGATAGCAAAACAGTGGAAAAACAACAATAAAATGACAGTTTCTTTTTAAAAATTTGGGCCGAGCCAAACCCGAGAAAAAAACATCACCTGAGGCAGAAAAAGGGGCATTATTTTCTGTCTGAGCCCATTTTACTGGGCTAAGCTGGTCACTGCCCAAAACATATATTCGTACATCAGAATTAATGATTTACTTATTATTTAATATGAACCAAAATTTATGATATCATATGCGGCAGACGTGAAGGCTTAGGCAGCCCAAAGAAGCAAAATCCGACCGCCCATGTTTGTTTTACATTCCTAGTCCTACTTTCTTTTTTGACTTGGAAAAAGAATACGAGACGAAGCTTCGACGACTTTTTTGTTTTCCTTTCGATTCCGCTTTCTGAATACGCGAAATTTGGAAGATTTTCCGACCGGGTCCTCTCGTCAAATCTCGGGTGACCCAAAAAGAAACCAAAACTCAATTCTTCTTCTAATCTTATCCCCATATATACTAATACTATATTTTTGCAGTTTGATTCAGCTGGGGGTAATTGAATTAGAATGGGAACTCCCCAATTCCCTGATCTTGGAAAGCATTGCTCCGTCGAAGATTGTAAACAGATCGACTTCTTGCCTTTCACTTGCGATCGTTGCCACCTGGTATTCCTTTTCTTCTTTCTTTTTCTATCTCTTGGACCTTGCTTTACCTTCATATCACTGCATTTCAATTCATCCGCCCCCCCTTTTTTCCCAATATTTATATTCATTGATTCCTTTTGATATGTTCCTGTTAGCTTCCATATCTTGTTCTTTTGAACCCATTGCAGCTTTATACTTTAGATTTATATTGGCAATCTCCCTGTGTGTTTCCTACGGACCCAAAAAATAAAATTAGTACATAAGGATTTATACGTTATACTGCCTATATGTGTTAGAGTGTATTAGATTTAGATAATTCGCACACAATTTAGGCTATTTCTGGTTGTGATTTTATTTGGTTTTGACTTAAGTTTCTGAAAAGGTAAAGCTAAATGAAATTGATTGACCATGTGAAAATTACTGGAATGAAACTCGGAATTAGATCCAAGTTTAAAGTATCCTGTTATTTACATTTAAGTAAAAAACTCAGCATTTAACTTCCAATTCCTATACAATGCTAAGTTGATAGAATCAATTCTAATCTTATAAAGAGTATGCAATCACAGGGAAACAGTTTTTCTAATTAGCTCCTGCAATCTGCCTTTGTTCTGCTTGGTCCGACTGAAAATCCTGCTGTTTCTTTCCCTACAAAGTAAATCCTTGTATTCCATTTAATACGTAGGACGGTTATGCTAATTCAAGAAATTTACCTTTTTATATCTAAATCGTCAAAAATATCATTTACTTTGAGTAGCAAAAGCAAGAATCATTTGCAATTAGTCTAACTAGTAACTAATATTGGTTCAGTATCCAATCTAATCATTTTCGATGATGGATAAGCTATTATAATTATTTGTTGGCTATGATTAGCTGAGAACTAGAGTGCTCTTCTATTGCAACTCTGCTTGAGATATTGCTCCGTAGTTTCTTTTGTTATGTTCCTGGAACAAGTAGAACTTCCAAGGGATTCATATCAACCAAAAGCTTGGATCTTGTTTTGAATGATTTTCTGTGTAATGGATAGTTGATTTCCAGCCAATTATTTTTTAAAATCTTTAAGTGAAGTTTCTCTTTTTCATTCTTATAAAATGTGAAAAATCTTTCAACAGGTATATTGCCTGGAACATAGAAGCTACATTAAACATCACTGTCCAAAAGCTGATAAAAAAGACGTTACCGTTGTCATTTGTCCGTTATGTGCTAAAGGAGTTCGCCTGATTCCAGATGAAGATCCAAACATCACCTGGGAAATGCATGTTAATACTGAATGTGATCCTTCAAATTATGACAAAGTCACAAAGAAGAAAAAATGTCCAGTTCCAGGCTGCAGGGAAGTTTTAACATTCTCAAACACAATCAAATGTAGGGACTGTACTCTAGACCACTGCTTAAAGCACCGTTTTGGGCCAGATCACAAATGTCCCGGACCTAAGAAATCCGACCCAGGTTTTCCATTTATGGGTCTTTTAAGCAGGAGTAGAAAAGAATCGAGAACCAACCAAGCTCCTGCAACATCTTCATCCAAGTGGGCTACAAGTTTTCTTAATGCAGCTTCTACTGTTCGAGCCTCAGCTGAAGCAGGTATGACCAAATTGGGCAGTGAAATAAGTCAAAAGTTGCAAATTGCAAGGGACGGAGTTGGGCTGAGCAGCAGCGGCGGCAGCAGCAATGGGAATGCAGGGCAAGTAGAGGAGTGCCCACAATGTGGACTGAAGTTTTCCTCAGTTACAACATTGGTGGACCATGTGGAGAAGGTACATGAAAGGAACAACCAATCTCGAGTTTTTAAGATGTCGATCGATGTCTGCCCCAAGTGTAGTAAAGGGTTTCGTGATCCAGTTGCACTTGTAGAGCATGTTGAAAGGGATCACGGTGGCACTTCGAAAGCTTAAGGAGGGTTCGACTGCAAATTGTAAACAGCATATTGCTGGAGATGTAATTGTATGATCTTGTGTTGCTTGAATTTTTTGTACCTCAAAATTAAATGGAAACTGGTAAGCTGCTCTTGAGAACTCAACTTCAGGTCAAATGATTTTTCAACTTTCAATTAGTTTGTTTCAGTAACCTTAAAAACATTAATTAATCTGTTTTGTTAATTACAAGTTTTTATGGGAATACATTAATTAATCTGCTTGTTCATATCCAATGTGATTCATATTAAAGTTGTACAATAATCCTACGAGTATAGATGAGCAAAAAACATTAAGATTGTAAAATTTAGCTAAATATTTGGACTTGCTGTGCATAGTATTGAGTATATTGATACAAATAATTTTGATTTCAATAGCAAACCCTATAAAATAAATATTTCTATATCTTTGCCCTAAAAGCTTGACTGGTTTCACATTAAAAGAATCTAAAAGAAAAAAAGGGGTCTAAAAGAAGGGAGACCTTAGAGGCGTCCCTTTTCTCATTCTTTTCCTAAAAGAATTAGGATCCACTTGAAGAAGCCGAGTTGTTGAAATTGAAATACCAACCTCTTCCTTCTCTGTTTCCTCCACTTCTATCTCACTCTGGACCTATAAAAATATTACCAAAAACAAATGTTGTTTTTTTCCCATAATTAGAAAAATCATTCACAATTCAACAGAAAAGGGTTCTCTTCTCACTTTGCATTCAATACAACAAAACTTGGAACTGTAGCATTGAAGTTCGTGGCCACAAACTTCACATTTATCAACTTTTCGACAATTGATGCGATTTACGTGATCGTTCCTTCCTTTTCTATTAATATAAACCAGCTTTGAAGAATTGCAAGTATAAGGTTGGATATCTGAAACGTCCATTAATTTCCTTACGCTCTTAACCCTAAGTCCCACTCTGCTTGAAGATTTGTAAACCTTTAAAAAAAAAAAAAAAACCCAAAAATATAATGCTAATACCATGCATGTTATGCAATAATCATAAGCATTCTTCTTAAATCAACAACAAAAGAAAAAAGATTACTTACTCGGAGACTTTGATGGCCAACATGTTTATGAGGGTGGTATAAGCAATCTTCACAGAAAGCAGATCCCATGCAATCCCTACAAAAGAAACTACACGGTTGTGCACTATTACATTCACATGAACTGTAAAATTTAGTTCGCAACAAAGGTTTCAGCCATGGCAATTTACTCAACAAGTCTTCTCCCATTGTTATTTTATTTCTTTGGTTTCCCCCTTCAGTTTTGTTGGATGTATAGAGGGTTTCTTTCTTTTAATGTTGCCTAGCGCATATATATGCATACAAACAGGTAGGAAGTAGGCTAAGCCTTACACTACTGATCTCATTAACTTGTTCTTTACTCTGATTAATGAAACCTATTTGTTAGATTGAGTAAATTCGATTTGAATTGGGCCTGAGTATTGAGTCAATTTTGGTCTAATTTTGAATCACATCTTTCTACTTTACAAAAATTAATAAATTAGTCCCTCTATTTTAATTTTCTGAATTTGGTGTTCATAGAAGTTAACCTTGTTGTTCGTAAGTCACATGTATGCAAAGTGATAATTTTGCTGATTTGCTGTATATAAATTATTCAACTGATTAATTTTATTAATTCCTCGCATATAATTTAATTCTTTTAATTTTATTTTACCTATGAACCTCATATTTCATAAGTTATGTTATAAAAAATATAAATTATTTTTTAAAAAAATTATAAAAATTCATTACTTCCTCATTTTGTAAATTAAACTTATAAAATCAGAATAAATAAGTGGTATTAGATCAGTGTTGGATAATAGAAATAGTGATTTACAAGTTTATATAAAATTTAATTTTTTTATTTTTTAAATATTTTTTATAAATTTTATAAGTTTTTAATAGTTTTATTATTTTTTAAATATTTTTTATGATTTTTATTGGAAAATGAAATATTAATGAGCTGTCACGTGTTACCATTTGATTGGTCTATTACTTAATTTTAATTATCATTGTAATTTAGTACAAAATGGAGGGACTTAATTGATATTTTATTTAATATTTTATTAACAATTTTTTATATCTATAATCCTTAATTTTTTTTATCAAACATAATGATAATAATAATTATAAAAAACTTTTTTCCCTTGGCAACTTTTATGCTCTCAAAAAAATGAATAATAATAATAATAATAATAATTTAGTTGTCAATGTTGATATATTTTTGTTAATTTGATTCATATTTTTATATTTAAATTTGACTATTAGAATTTAAAAAAACCAAATTGATTTTATTTAATAAAAGCATTGACTGAAATATTAATTTTTAATGGTGCTGGCGTGATAACTCGTATGACAATTCTTATGCACTTTATGTTAATATGATATTTGTTTATCTTATATTCACATAAGTAATTTAAAAATATAAAAATATTTAAAAATTTATAAAAATCTCATAACAATTCAAAATAATGAACATGAAGTAAACGTAAATTATCATATAAGCTTTCATGTTTAAAAATTTAACGTCTTAGTTAGTATTTTTATTAAAAAAACTATCACATTTTTGAAAAATTGATTATCAAATTTAACTTAAAGAATAAGAATCAAATTGATGTAAACATTAAAAACTAAATTTGATATTATGTTCAAAATTATAATTAATTTTACTTTAAAAAAGAATTTGGGGAAATTTTACTTAAATTATTATTCCCAATTTTTTCCACTAAAGTCCGCTAGAACCTTCTTGAACCGTCGGATTGAAAGAAAAGAATGTAGCCCTTGGATCTAAATGGTATAAATTAAACCTCCGTGTATTCAGCTATTGCTTACCGAAGTTAGTGTTCCTTCTGGCCGATCCGTTCTCTTCACCTCGACTTTTCTGCATCTCCTTGACCCCCGACCCAGCAGTCCAGGTTTGTCCCATCCCTTCTCGTAATGGTTATGAAACACTTTTTTCTCTTTTATTTTAGATTTGTGGGTTTGATTTCACGTCTTTGATGATGCTTCGGTTTTATTCGGCTTTGTTTAATTCATTTTGAGTTTGTTATTAAAAGAAAAAGAAATGATTGCTTTCTTGGCATTATTATTGATTTCGGGTAAGGGATTTTCTTTTTATGTTTTGGGTTAGCATGGATGTGATTCAGATTGGATCGAATAAGGCCAGAAGATTAGTATTTTGGGTCTAATTGATTGTTCGTGTTCTGAATTTCATTTTGGAAGTTCGGTTTTTCTTTTTGGGTTTCTTGTTTTGGTTCCTCTTTAAAAAAGGGAGCAGGAATGGGATTGCTAAAGGTTCGGTTAGGTAATTAGGGTTTCACGTAGAAGTGAGTTTCACTGTTAGAATTGATTGGATCATACAATGTGGAGAGCAATAGAAATTGTTTTATAATAGATTCTATAAAGCTCCTAATCTGATAAGGCCAACACTCCTATTTCGATGAGGACTACCATGGATGCCGTAACTTAAACTTGGAAACCATCTGAGCGAACTATATTAGAAACTTTAAATTTCTAGCTAATGAGATTTACTAATACTCAGAAAATATTCTGCAACTTCAACTTAAAAGACATGTGAAATGGTGATTTAAAGGGGAAAAATTAACTAAAAATGACTACTCAAATCCCACTCTCTGAAGTGATAAAATTCTTTATAATAATGCCTACTTAAGCACCTAACCTAGCATGCTTCTGAAGGCTGGTAGAGGTTGCTGCCAGTGTGCTCCTTTACGGGGTAACTTGACTATCTTTGCAAGGATCCAACCTAATACTTTGATTTTTTCTTCTGAATAAAAACTTGTTGAAATTAACTATAAATTGCATAATTTATTGGAGGTTGTGTAGTTCACCATATATCATAGTGTTCTTTCTGAACTTGAGTTTTGCTATTTCGTAAGTTGTGATTAGAGGTTGGTTGCTATAGCTGTGTATGATATGTGGAATTAGATATAAAAGATTACAATTAATATGTTTGAGAGACCTAGTTGTCACATTTTACAGTTGATCCCAATGGCTCTGTTTATCGGTCAAATAATGCTGTGACTAGTTATCTTTCATAAATTTGGTGATTCTATATTTTTGGGGTGTTAAAACCTTTTATCATTCAGTTATATGCATAGGAACTTGGGTAAGCTAGTCAATTGTTTGTTGCTACTTAAATTTTAGTCTAAAGGCATTAAACTAGGACTACAGTATTGGGCAATAAGTTTTGTTACATACAACAGTTGCAAGTTGCAACTTTTACTCATTCTTTTCACGGCTTATTGTCTTACCATCGCAGCTTGAAAATGGCAGCAAAATATATTATTGGTTCTGTTGCGGCATCATTTGCTATTGCTTATGTAGCTGATAAACTTGTTGCTGATGAGAAGATTTTTGGAGGTAGGCTGTTTACTTTTTGCAGATTTTGTTATTGGCTATTTGATTTCCAGGGTTTTAATGATTGCTTTCTGCTCTAACTCAGGGACTACACCCCACACTGTTTCCAACAAGGAATGGTGGGAAGAAACTGACAAGAAATTTCAGGCATGGCCACGCACTGCCGGTCCACCTGTGGTGATGAATCCCATCAGCCGCCAGAATTTCATTGTTAAGTCGGGTTCTGAATGACGTAATATTTGCTTGTATTTTAGTCGAAGTTTCAGTTTGATTTTACTTTCGCTGTGAAGAAATTGTTGTATTAGACTTGGGTTAATCCGACTTTGCATTTAAGAGTAGTTGTTGGTTTCTAAATATGTCTGTACTCTTTTTAAAGGTCAAAATTCGGTCAGATCGACCAGATGTTGTCAATCGTACTAGATCTCAATAAACATCTGCAAAGCAGTACCAAACTTTTGTTTTGGCATTCCAGGTTTCGTTGACAAAACAAATTTTAATGGTGTAAATTGCTCTCTAACAGAAGGCTGATTACTTCCGTTTATATTGCAAGGCAAATAAATAATGGCTTTCGGCCTCGTATAATCCAATGCTTGGAGTGTGGTTACTGGAAAAAATCATTTGCAGTTTGGTTTGCATTAATGAAGGTATGTGGGATCACTCCTTAATATATAGTCAATGAATGAATATAAATGGGTTGTTTCGGATTCTCATCTATCATCAGTTACAACTCTCCCATTTGTGTTTGGACACAAACTGTAGTTGTCTGAGAAGATCGAGGTGGACAACCCAACGGCTGGGTTGTTTATTACTTTTACTGTTTATAATATTAAGTTGTACAACACTTACGAGTTGGTTTGATCCGAACTTAAGTCACTTCCTGCATTATGTCTCAACTGTTTGGTGTTTTGACAGAGAGTATATTGCAATGCGACAATCAGAGGCTATTGATTTTGATAATTTAGTATACGAGTGAAACTCCGTTAAAGAAAAGAAAATCACATCTAACAAGTTCGGAAACCAAAAACTTTGGATATTACAATCGAAGGCATCTTAAGGTAGGTTGTTCTTGTTTGAGCCGCCCTCCTGCCACCCCCTTTGCCCACTTGTTTAGATAAATGAATTACTCAAAATGGAGTTGGTTGGGACATACATATCCAAGCCTCAATATGGATATATTCCCGTCTTAAATGGCTGAGAAAGCAGATAAGATAATTGTGGATCAATTTTGCCTTATTTCTTGGAGCATTTCCACTACCTTCTTCATCTTGGGTCGTTTTGCGGGTGTGGTGTCAGTGCAGAGTAAAGCTACCTTCAAAGCTGCAAGCATTTCTCTCCTCCACCCAAAGGAAACCGTGCTAAGCCTTGCATCAAGTATCTGCTCAGGGGTCTCCCCTCTTGCTCGAGCACCATGAACCCATTTCACTAAGTCTACTCCTTCCCCAAAATCCTCATCCACTGGCAATCGTGTGGTGAGGATCTCAAGCAACACCACACCATAGCTATACACATTTCCTGGAGCGGTGACTTGCATTGTATATGCGTATTCTGGATGAAAAATAAAAACAGATAAACAAATTCAAAATTACATAAAAATGGCGACAAGGAAACAGGATAATACAGTAAGGTTAATTTACCTGGGGGAATGTAGCCGAAGGAACCAGCAACAGCGCTGATACTTGCAGTACCTTTGGATGGATCTAAGAGCTTTGATATTTCAATCTCCCCAACCAATGGCTTAAAGTCCGCATCTAAAAGTACATTGCTCGAAGATATATCAAGGTGGATAACTGCCACATGATGGAGAAAAGCCAATCCTTCTGCTACTCCAATGGCTATTGATAGTCTTCTGGGCCAGTCTGGCTGATACTCTGACTGCTTCGACGATTCGTGAAGAAGTTGTGCAAGTGTGCCATTTGGTAAATAATGATGTAACAGAAGAGCGACATCTTCATAGATGACGAAACCAATAGGATGTACGAGATTATCATGACAAAGCTTGCTTAGTCTTTCCAGCTCCCTAATCATCTTGTTTTGATGATGAACTATGGTCCTATCCATCGACTTCAGTCTCTTTACCGACAAAATCAATCCGGAAGGCATAACTGCCTTGTAACTGGTGCTGAAAGTCCCATTGTTGATTTTGTTTGAATCCTTTAAAGTGGCTTTGACTACAGCATCTAGATCTACAGCCTGCCTGAGATTCTCGACAAACACAGTCCCTGCTATGATGGTTGGCTGGTCACTGGTTCCTTCATCTTCAATCTCTACACTTCTTGCGGCCTTCTCTTGTCTCTCCCTCATCATAAACAGGACCACCACTACACTGACCGATACAAACACCGCAAGACCTGAACCGATAACAGCTAGTATGATCCTGTAAGAGACAGTATGGTGGTAGTCCGCGGGATCAGAGTTTGCACATGCGAAGCTCAATGGCTCCCCACAGAGCCCTTTATTTGCTTGAAAGCTTGAATCCGGACTCTTCTGGAATGGTACGAATGTCGGGATCGGACCAGTGAGAAAATTATTTGAGAAGTTGACCTCTATCAAGCTCAACATGCCTTTAAGTGCCGGTGGAATATTACCAGTAAGCTGATTACTGGAGACATCCAGAGAGACCAACTTATCTAGTTTCCCTAATTCCGATGGCAATTGACCATGGAGACGATTGAAGCTCAAATTTAGAGCTATCTGCAAGTTGCGAATACGACCGATCTCAGGAGGAATACTTCCAGTGAAAAAGTTGTTGCCAAGCTGCAATTGAAGCAGTTTCACACAATTCCCAATCTCATGAGGTATTTCCCCTTTGAATGAATTCTGATCCAAGAGCAAGTATTGCAATCTTGTCATATTACAAATTTTATTTGGTATAGTACCATTAAACTGGTTCTCGCTTAAATCAAGCTTGTTAAGATTCTTGCACCCCAGAATTGATCTCGGAATATCCCCAGACAGACTGTTTCCAGAAAGAATCAACTCTTGAAGATTCATAAGTTGTCCAATCTCCGGCGGAATTATTCCTGTAAATCCATTGTAGGCCAAGTTTAGGAGTGTAAGATTAGTACACAGCGCAAACTCCGAGACAATTTCACCAGAGAGGCTGTTGTTATCTGCCTCAAAGTATGTGAGGCTAGTGTCATTTCCAATGGTCCTGGGAATGGTGCCAACAAGTTTATTATTCCCAATACGAACACTAGAAAGGCCTCTGCAATTACCAACTTCTTCAGGAAGCTCACCAGTAAGTCCATTCTGGGTGAGAACCAAAATTTCAAGCTTCCCCATGGCAAATATGCTTTTTGGTATTGACCCATCAAGCTGGTTTGAATGAAGGTTTAGCGACACCAGTTCAGAAACCAAACCTAGATTATCAGGAATCTTACCAACTAACTCGTTCTCATAGGCTGTAAAAACCCTCAAATCGGTCAAACGGCCAACCCAATGGGGAATAGAACCATTCAATCTATTGCTAGAAATGTGAAAATCCTGCAACTTTGCTAGCATCTCAAGTTCTTGAGGTATCTCTCCTACAAGAAAGTTGTTTGACAAGTTCAATGATCTAAGGTTTCTAAGGCCGCCCAACTCCACTGGAATAGAACCTTCAAACTTATTCGATGACAGATCCAGATATTCAAGCTCAGATAAATTCCCAAAAGCTGAAGGAATCCGTCCATTGAAGTTATTATAAGAAAGGTCGAGCTCCTTCAATGCTTTAAGATTAGAGATGAGAGTAACATTACCTCTAAGCATGCGCCTAGAAAGATCCAGTCTTTCAACAAGGGAATGGTTCAAGCCACAACGAATACCTTCCCAGCGGCAGTAATCTGTTTGGTTATCACCCCAACCTGCTACACCCCCAAGCTCTTCCTTAATGGCTAACAATGTAGCTTGGTCATTGAGCTGAGCCTCCCCAAGAAATGATTTCGATAGAAACCAAACAAGCAAAAATGACAAGTACAAATATGCCATTATTTGAGCTTTATCTTTTTATCAAATGAAAATTCAACAACAAATACAATCACTTGCTGATTAGAACCCACATTACGTTTCCCCTTCAATTTTGGCTCCAAATCTCAAATTTTAGACGAAGAAGCAGTGAGGCTGGAGCTAAAGACAGCAACTTTCTTATGGATGAAAAACATCACAGCTTACAAAAAGAATGGAGATAAAGCTGGAGATTGAAAACCCAAATAAAAGATGAAAGTTTTTTTGCAGGAAATCCCAGTAGAGATAGTATCAGAATCCAAGGAGAGGAGCCCATAGTTTTAGGAAAAGAAAGGGTTGAATGAGAGAGAAAGGGAAAGAAACAAATGAGAGAAGAGGGTAGATGGGCATGTTGGTTATAGAAGGAAGAAGAAGATGGTTTGTAATATTGTTGCGCAGAAACAAAAGAGAGGGAAGGAGAGGTGGTCTGCGAAAGAAAAGAAAAACGAGGAGTTCACGTAAAGGGCTTTGTCACGAGAAAAGAGCAGGGGTGAGTGAATGAGGCTGCACTGCACTCTCTCTCTCTCTCTCATACTGAAAACTGAATAAGTGTCATCAGACATGATACTGCCAAGGTCTCTTTTTTTTTTTTTATTCGATAATCTGTCTGGTCAGTCTTCAAATATGGAATGTTAATATATTATAATTACTATATTTTCTTCAAACTAAATCTTTGTTTCTTTACTAACTAAATAACCTTATTTATGAAAGCTCTTATTTTTAATCACAGGTAACAATATTATTTTAAAAATCTTTTTTATTTTTTACTTTCATAATCATTAACTTAACCTTGAATGTTATTTTAGTCCTAATTTTTTTAGATTATTTTAGTTTTTAATTTTTAAAAATTAATAAATTTATTTTTAATGCAAAAACTAATTAAACTATTAAAATACGATATTGACGTGACAACTTCTGTAACAATTCACCTGCGAAAGTAAAAACTTTATTAAAAACATTTATTAATTTTTTGAATTTTTAATAATTTTTATATTTTGTAAATTTTTATAAAGCACATGCAATCTACGTTATGGATTATTATGTCATTTTTTTATTAAAAATATCTATTTTATAATTTTTTTTCATTATTGCTCCTAAATTTTTTCCCATTTTTGTACCTAAACTATTGGTCAGCTGTGGTCAACGACGGTCATTGGCCATGTCATCTGTCAAAGTTGGACACATGGCATGATCTGATTGGTTGAATTTGCCACATATTTTTAACACCATGAACTTTTTGACCAAAAAATATAATGGAGCAATAGTTTAGGTATCAAAATGAGACAAAAAGTTTATGTACCAAAATGAAAAAATGAATATAGTTTGGAGGCTAAATTGTGAATAAGACCTTTAAAATTATTTCAAAAACGCCAAACATTTCTTTGGCAATAAAACACCTAATTAATTGTGATTTCTTTTTTCTTTATTTTGTTTGGAGAGAAAATTTCATTGATATGTAAAATCTTTACAATCAAAGACATAAAGTCATAAAATCAGCAGATGTTGGGTTCAATGCACATTGCACTTTTAAGAAGAGAATGCAAGTTCATACTTATGGAGATTATATTATTGGGAGGGACAACCACGAACCCAAATATAGATTATAAAACGAACATAAAATATACAAAAAATAAGGAGAAAGAATGAGAAAAGGTGGAAAAGGAGGGGGAAGAGGGAAGGACAGGGTTGCTACCAACGAAATAGTGTCATTAGAGGTGTTCTAGCAGCCTTGTAGTTGGGCAAGAAAGGAAGGAAACAAAAACATATAAGTAAAGGAACGGGGGAGGAAAAGAAAGGGGAAAGGGAAATAGAAGCACGATGGTTAGGGATGAATGAAGGTCGATTGTCGACCTAAGGTCACTGCACAATTGGCTAGAAAAAAAAAACAAGGTTATTTATGTGATTACATTTGTTACTATGGAAACTAGTAAATCTAATTGTATACGATGCTATGAATGATGAGATGAAATTCATGTTAGATAATCAAGTTAGAGACCTTGTTGATTTGCCTTAAGGAAAGAAACCCATTGGTTGTAAATGAATATTTAAGACCAAGAGGGATTCAACAGGCAACATTGAAAGACACCAAGCTAGACTTGTTGCTAAAGGATTAACTCAAAAAGAAGCAATTGATTATAAGGAAACATTTTCTCTTATTTCCAAAAAGGATTTCTTTTATATCATCATGACATTAGTTGCCCATTTTGACTTTGATTTGCATCAAACGAATGTGAAGATTGTAATGACTCGATTTTCAGTGGTATCAAAAAATACGGTTTCAAAATTTCATTTCTGTAAATTGAGTCCACAAATATTTAACATGAATATTTATGGAGATAATATAAAAATATATTAAAGATTGGTCTAATAATTTTTTTCGAATTAATAGTTAATTAAGGCTTAGTGACTAAATTATAAAGTTCCAATCACTATAGATTTTTAATTAACAAACAACTTGACGATTAAAATAGCAAATAGTCAAAGGTCCTAAATGGAAATTGGACCATTTTTAAGAGAAAATGGATGATGATAGTAAAAACCACTAAAGTTGATTAAAGTTAGATTAAGTTAATTAAACCATAATTATGTTAATTAAATCAGTTTAATTAAACCTTAATAAAACTATATCAGCCAAGTTAGTGGGAAAATATGTGAAATTCATCCTTCATCTTCATCTCATTGCTTTCCATGAAGAAGAAAAACCTAAGGGAGCTTAAAACCATTCGATCATGATTTGGTAGGTAAATTTAAGTCATTTTCTTGTAATTTTTATGAATTTGAGGTTTTGAGAGTTGAATTTATGTAACGCTTTGAAAGTTAGAAATGTTAAAAAATACGGTTTTGAAACCCCATTTTTGTAGTTCAAGTACATAAATATTAAATATTTATATTTACGAGGTTAATATAGAAATATATTAAAGTTTGGTCCAGTAATTTTGTTAAATTAATAGTTAATTAAGGTGTGGAGACTAATTGTAAAATTTTTATCACTATAAAATTTTAATTAGCTAAAGGACTAAATTGGTAATTAATCTAGTTCTTATTAATAGATAGTGGAATATGATGTTTGAATCCACTCATAATTGTTAAGGAATAATTAAGTTAATTTAATTAAGTAATTAAGATTTTAATTATAATATAAAAGATAAAATGGTGGAGGATTGTCATGTTCTTCTTCTCCACCATTCATGTGTAAGAAAAAAAAGAGAAAAGATTTTTGAGTTTCACACTATCAGCCTTTCAAATTGGTAAGTTTTCAAGTCATTTTCTTATAATTTTTATGTTTTTGAGGTTGTGAGAGTTTGATTTAGCTAGCTCACGTACCAATTTGCAAAATTGTTAAAGTTTTTAAAAGTTGTCATTGTTGATTTCTTAAAGAAATTGGTGTTAAATTAATAGATTTTAAGCTTAGATGAGAAAAATGACTAGATTGTAAAATTTAATTGTTAGTTTTGTTCATAAGGACCTATTTGAATAAAATGTAAAATTTATTGTAGGAATAAGAAATAGGAGGTCTCTAATGGGTAATATTGAAATCAAATTTCAATTTGGAGTTTTAAATCGGAAGTGATGCTTGTCTTGATTTTATGGATTAAATTGAATAAACTGTAAAATATATGCTATGAAATCGAATGTATTTTGATGTGGAATTTGATATTGAACTATTATTCATAGTTAAAGATGATGCAGGACTGTCGAGAGAGAAAGGAAAGGAGAGAGTCGACGACGAGTGACTCATGCTTTCAGTTTGTATTTCTATGATTCGATTCGATTCGATTCGATTCGATTCGATTTTATTATTGCTTATTCTTGTTAAATTGCATGATTTAGTCATGAGGTAAGAATATAATACTCGTTTGAGTTAAGTTGAGATGATTGATATGATATATCGAGATAGAGGACTAAATTAAGTAGAACAGAAAGTTACATGGCTTGCTTGATATATGAAATTGAGTTGAGAATTGTCATATAAGGTATTGGGATGGTGAATTGATTATGAAATTGAGATTTATAAAATGTTAATTGAACTTATAATGAAATTAGAAATTGGTTGCCTTTTTTTCATTGATAGAATTTTCTTTTTCAGAAAAACTGGACTTGTGTTGCCTAACAAATCGACAACACCTATTTAAAAAGTATATTTTTTCTTCACCATGAATATCTGTATTTTTCACGGGTATTTTGAAAAATTCATAGGTGCCTCTCGACATAGTGAAGATACAATTTTCTTTTTAAATTGATGATTGGATCATAATTAGAAAAAAAAGAAGTGGTACTACTTATTAGTCAGGCAACACTGATTGGTACTATAACAAACGAATCATTTTCATATATAATTTTTTCTCTAAATTATTTTTTGTAATTAATTAATATCTTTGAGTTATTTATATAAAAAAAATCCAAGATAATAAAGCTGTGAAATTAACAATAAGTCAAATATATATTTTGGGCAACAGGTTTGTAGTCAAATATTGTGATTTCTTGTTTGTTACTATCTAAATTATTGATGAAGCTAATGTCCCCTAGAAATTGAAACCTCTTCCCTTTTTTTTCCTAAATAAAAAATAAAAAGGAAGAGGGAAAAGCCTAAGCTAGATGAATTATTTCATCAGGAAAGTGGGACCTCAAAAAAGGGTTTTGTTTTTGTTTTTGTTTTCTAATTGCGACATCTTTCAGACAAGTGGGGACATGACTTGTCTATTTGACGCTAAGCTGACCCACCATCTTATGTGAACATCATAGATTGAGTGTTACATTAGATAATTGCGGATATATATATATAAAGAGTGTCACCAACATTCAAAATTCGTTCTAAAACAACATAGACATTAAGGTTAAAAAAAAAAAAAAAAGCCAAATACAACACCGAGAAAAAATGGTACGAAACTATGATTCGATGTTATCCTTAATTTTTTTTAATAGAAGAATGATAAATTATATTTTTTCTCTTAATTTTTAGTATTTTTAGTTGAATTTAAATTTTTATAAGAAGAAAAAACTAAAAATCAGAAAAAAATTTAATTTGTTATTCTCCTATTTAAAAAATAAAGATGATGTAAAATCCAGTTTCATACAATTCATACCATATTTATCACCTTTTTTGCTCATATGGTTCAATAACAAATATCAAAATACTAATCCTTCAAAAAAGAAAACAAAAAGCTCTCTCCCTCCCTAGCTTTTAGTCCCAATTTTCAACCGTATAATTAACTTTTTCTACGTAATCACTCTCAATTCTCTTAAAGAAAAAGTTGGCAAGATTTATGAGCAGATAAAATTTTCTAATTTGGCATAATGGTGTGATTTATAGAGGCGCAAAATAAGTCAAGAAAAATCAATAGGGGGTGATGATGGCTTCAATGGTAGCCTCTCACCATATATTTGACTTCACATGAAAAAAAGAAATTTAAAGAAAAAAGGCTTTTTCTCTTAGGAATGCTTGCTTGTAAAGCTAATGTCTCCAACTATGCAAAGCTTTTTATTATTATTATTATTATTTTAAATTAAGCAAAATAAAGTATTAATTAAACAAATATTAAATGGTACTATGATTCTACTAATTACAGCTACCAGCAATTTTTATTTTATTTTACATAGATATCATCAATAATCATAATTAATCATGATTATATTTATTAGATTGTAATTACAATAATAAAGGTTTATGGATTAAAGATGCATAGGCTTAACATAATTAAAATGGTTGTAATAATTGATATGAAGATAATCCCTCGAGGCTTGAACAGTCAACGACATGAATCATGAATGAACAGTAGTGTTGAAGTTTAGTTTCACCTTTTTCTTGTTTCAGTCTTGGTATTGGGAGGGTGGAAAGTGATTCTTTGTTCTGAAATTTTACTAGGAAACAAAACACTTTTGGGAGGGTGGTAGCAGCATCCAAGGCATGGTCAGGTGCGTGCGGCCGCGGTTCGGGTGTGCAGTGCAGGAGAAGTGAGGGTTCAATCTGCTCCAATTTACAAACAACTCAACTGTAACCCATCATTTCAGACCCAACCCAACCCTACCCTACAATCAAATCTATATTTTCCCTTCTTAACACTATTCCTATTGTGGAATTCTATCCAAATATATTATCAACTTCAATTAAAGCCACAACAATAATCGCATTATTTCTTCATATATATATTTGCATGCCGGTGGAATACTTGGGTGTATATGTCAGTACGTACATGCACAAACTCCGTATGTCTTCTACTTGAAATTAGATAACAGATTCTAAATAAATATTTCGTTAACATGAGAGTTACATTAATTTCAAAAGTAGTAGAAAATCGTATCAAATCAGGCATAGCTACACTTTCCTTTTTGGCTTTCCCTCCACGCCTTTGTTCGAAACATTTCAAGGGCGGCATCGCCCCACCGTCCATACTCCAACTAACGGCATGCGCAAGTGGAGATGGCTTGTGGGGTTAACCTCCCAACTTTCTTTTTGGTATTTCTCAGTTTTATGCTACCACCAAAATAATGTTAAAAATGTTTTCGAATTAATATTTAATCAATAAAAATCACTTTTGATTATTATTATGCTGACATGATTGTTAATAATGACCAACTCACTCAATGCTAATATAGCAATCTCCATTAGTAATAGCTTAAGGTTTAAGATTTGGTATTCCCTATTTTAAACTGAAATAAATAATAAATAATATTTTTTCCATTTAAAATTTAATCCAATTGATCTTCAAATTTAATCAAAACCTATTGAATACATAAGGTTTTAGAAGATGGCGCAAATTAGGAATACACTGTGGGAGATCAGTATTGAATATTGATTGAGATTGGGGTCTCTCTTTAGAGGACAAGATGATGACTTTTGTATCATGGACTGTCTCTCCTTCTTGGGGGCATCAATCAATGGTCCTTTTTCTTCCTTTTTTTTTTTTTTTTTTTCTTTTCTTTTCACTCTCCTACCTTTACTTTTTATTTTACTTTCTGTCTATTTCAAGTTTATATCACAACTTTTCACTAGAATTAAAGAAAAAAAAAAACAAATTAGTCCATCACCAAGCTTCTCATTCTGAAACAAGAAATTATTTTCCACAACCATTTAACTAGATTAATAGGATGAAATATAATCTTAAAAGCTATTTAATAAGATATATGAGAGTTTCTTATTCTCAATACCCTGGCTAAAACATAAATATGTTTTTAAATTACAAATTATATAATTTCTTTATATGCTATTAAAATTATTTTCTTATAATATTGTCTGTATTATCGATCAATACAAAAGATATATGAATTTTACTCACACTTATGATAAAACACATTTTACTTCTAAAGAAAGAAAATTTATATTTAATTATTAAGAGAAATAATCGTAACAAGTAAGAATCGTTAAGTTTTTGTTTCCTTTTTAAGTCTCATAATACCCATAATATTATTTTGTAAAACCCTTATCAGAGAAGTGGAAATTGAATGAAAGTTGAGAATATCAAGCTCACCCACCCTCAGGAACTGTATGCATTGATTTGGTAAGAAAGGACGATCAGATGAGCAGTGATAGTGTTTTGGAAGTTATAGAACTCAAAATCAACCATAAAATTGTACTAAGCCATAGCCGTGGGCTGCCTAATCATATGGTTTGGACGATAGTGGATGGGTTGGGTTTACCAATATTAAACTGTTTATTTCGGCCTAGCCTACCACTCCATTTAGAAAATCTAACTTCACCAGAACATGTTAAGGCTTCGAGTTGGTGTATGTCCCATAAACTTATCATCGAGTCTGACAGCAAGGTTGCAGTGGAATGGTTTCAAAGTCCTAGCAGAGCCCTGAGTGTTCTCAAAGAGCTTATTCACTCATTTACGAGGCTGGTTAGCGATGAGAGATGGTTAATTTCGCATGTGCCGAGATCGGTGAATGGGGAAGCAGACAGTTTGGCCAAGGCTGGTGTCGAGTCTGGCCATGACATCCTCTCTATTTTGTGAGTGTATGCTGTTGGTGATTATCTTTTGAGGGGTGGCCTTTTCTACCTTGATGTCTTTGTTTTTACTTTATGGCTGTATTATTTGACAGATGTTTTCCCGTGTACCTGTTGAATGAATTATATACTTTCAATATATAAGCAGACATCCAGATGAAAATATAACTTTTGTTTTTAAAATTTCAAATCAAAATAATTTTTTTTTTAAATGGATTGATTTAAATTTAATGTGAAATTCAAGATAATATTCGGAAAAAAAAAATCTAAATCTCAAATAATACGATTGAAATTCACTTGAAGGCATGCAAATAGCACTTGTATTTAGATAGAATTTCAACTCCCCCCAAAAAAACGCAACTTTTATTCATTGTCGTCGAATGCTCCATTTGGTCTCGAGGGATAGAAACTCCCTTGCATTGGCTGATATTCATGGTTTCCAGACATCAAAGAAAAATTATCATATTTCCGGCTGGCGGTGAAGATTTGTCTTCATTATTCTGCGCTTCTATAATTGTAGGGGTTGATGCTTCGCTTCTGCTACTCATTTCCCTCTTCTTATATAGCTTGCACAAAACCCAATTATCCAGCTACAGCACCAACTATTACATTAGATTTTGGGGGGGAACAGCAATACCATATAATTATTCTACAATAAAAAGTTGTAACATAAATATGACTAGGCAACGAGTAGATCTTACGGTCATGTCACCCCTGGGTTTAGAGTTGATTAGGGTATTCTTGACAGCGTCGCTAAGCCTATACTCATGCATTTTCCATTCAGTTTTGGTGCTATCGGGGCGGTTTCCTTCGTAGAAATCAAGGAAATTTTTTAATGCTACAGGATTTGTAGAGCCTTCAACGCTGATGGCTTTATCAACTCCGGTTGTATACCAATATCCATTCGGCGTACGACGGTCCGGCCTTAACTTTGTACCTCGAGTTTTTTTAAACCTCGGAGTGAAAATATACCACTTATTGTCTGTACATGGTTCCAACTCTTCTGATCGATCACCATATATTTATAGTCATCAATTTGGATGTTTTTATTTTTATAAAAATATTTAAACCCAGCTAAATACATAAATATTGAGATTTACAAATTAGAATCTTTTGTAACATGTTGTATTTACAAATTAGAATTTATATATTCCTTTAATTATATTTTTCAAGTTTCAACTTATTTTTATACAATAATGACGATAAAATGTATTTAAACGCATTTGAATCTATATTCTTTTATACTAACAATAATATTAATATCAACCTAGTTAACCCTTAATCGGCAACTTCTATTATAAATTCAATCATTATAAGTACTAACTTGCATATTTGACTCTACTTTGGAAAACCAAAATTTACTATTAAGTCAATGTCTAGAATATCTTTAATTTCAAAGAAAAAATTAGTAAGTATATAGACTTTATTTAGGATCAAAATAAAACGAGAATGGTTCTGAAATAAAGTGTATAGAGACTGAACATCCAAACTGTTGTAAAACCTAATCAAATTGATGAAAACATTAGACATAGATATTAAAGAGAGAGAGAGAGAAATGCATGGAAAGTAATTACGTTAAGGGGTAGGGTTTAGGTAGATAAATACCAGTGAGTTGGGCAGGATGTTTGGAGTAGAGATCAACGTCATGAAAGTGGTCAGGGTTGGGTTCACCGTTAAACCTTTTCATCAAACAGTCAGCTAGGAATTCGTCGGAAGGGAAAACCTGATTTCCCCTTGGGAGCTGGATTTCATCGTTGCCGACCACTGCTGCACCTGAGGATTCCATGTTGCATAACATATCATGCTCTTGCTCCATTCAATTAAAAAACTGAGAATATTGAGTTTTCCATTTATCTTTATGGCATATATAGGGGAAAAAATGAAATGAACATATTGAGAGTTCAAGATCCGATCGATCATTTTTCATGGAAAAAAGAACCCAAATAAAGATTCTGTTGCAATCCAAGATGGGGTTCAATCATGTAAGAAAACGATCCAAGCAAACACAACAGCAATACAATAGGGTTCAATCATGTAAGAACCAAAATAATAATAACAAGAAGAAAGAACAAGATGAGCAATGTTTGGGGGTTACTAGTATTTGGGATGTCCGAATGGTGTGAGGTCATCGTACAGTCAACGGTGGAGGGGAAGAGTTTTTCCGACGAGGGAGAAAGAGATTCAAGGTAGAGAGATAAAAAGCCCAATACCCTTTAAACCTCCCAATCTCACCTGTTATCTTGCCTCAACGTTGCTACTCTTGGCGACCATTTATTACTTTCAAACTTCATATATAAACAGGAAATGTTGCACAACTAAGTCTCCGTTTGTGACTTAGAAAGTTCGTTTTCAGTATTTTTTTTCAAGGTTTTATTTTAAAAAAAATACAAAATTTCATGAAAAATGATTTTTTTTTAAAGATAGGATTTTATTTTTGAGAAATTATATCTTTATTGTTAGTAATATTGTATAAAATCAATATGTAATATTGTAGGATATAACCATATAATGCTTTCGTGGCTAATCCTATTAACATAAACATTCTAACTAATTGACACGTAAGGCTAATATGAACGAAAAGAGAAGAATATAAAAGAAAATTAACTGTGAATATGTTATACAAGGGGCAAGAAATATATAAATAAAGAAGGAAGGAAGAATAGAGAATTTCATTCCTTTGAATGAAGTACTTATAGTACAAATATTGTTTATTCTAACTATTTCAGAGTTGATATCTTTGATGGTGATCTGATGATACCAGGCTGAACTAAAAGTCATTATTGAATGAATGTGTTAATTGACCATGGTGATCATAATTATTTGAGAGTTGATATTGTATGTAATGAATGCAATGTTTGTGAACAAACAGTTAGCTGAAAGTGTGATGATTCTGCAACATGTAATCATCAAGCAAGAGAAACAAGCTCAATTATCCTCACTTTTGATGGCTGGGATCAAGAGAATCTGATTAAAATAAAAAGAAATCGATTAAAAGAAAACTAGTACAACTCATATTTACTCTCTCTCATGGGAATATCACTTAATATCTGTCAAATTATCACTTGAACGATTTTGCTTGACATCTATACCAACATTCTTTTAAAAATTATACCGATTATCACTTAATCAATTAAGGTCTGTTATATATTTAATAAATGATTAATAGTTGATACATTTACAGTATGTATTTTGTCGAAACTATTTTTTACGAGTTTTGGAAAAAACGAAAATCAACTTTTAAAACGCAAGTTTGGAGTAGCCACCGACCTTTTTTGAGGTGTAATCGGATCACCTTGAGGTTGATCGTTTTAATAAAACATTTGATTTATTAAAATAATAATTTTAGGTCTACGCAAAATTGAGAAAGAGGGTTCGGGAGTCGGTTACGCACGAGGAAGGGTTAGCACCCCCGTAACGCCCAAAATTGGTACCAATTGATTATTGAATGTCCTATCGTTGAAAATTTAGAAAAAAATTAAAGTACGATTCCCTTAGAAATGTATGTACAATTCGAATTGGATTTTAAGGTTCACTTGCTCCAAAGAAATAAAATACCACATCCAGCACGTTAGGACATGATACTTTAAGCCTCCAAAGACTGAGATCTCCTCATAATTTCCAAAACACGCAACGAACTCTAAAAAGGGTACTCCGTTATTTGGCAAAACGGAAAAACAAAACCCAACACATTAGGGCACGATTTCTCGAATTTCCAAACATAGAACATTGCCTTATTTTAAAATTTAGAAAACATGAATGAAATTTTAAAGGAATATTTGACTATTTTGGGCAAGCAGAAAATCGAAGCCTAGCACGTTAGGGCACGATTTTCTAAATTTCCAACCGCCAAACATTGCCTTTATTTTAGAAGTTTTTTTAGAAATTTGATAATTGCAAAAACGAGTTAAAAATACTTGTTTGCTTGAGGATAAAAAACAATCGATATTGAGAAAACAAGGGAATTGAAACCATAATACAATTACAAGGGGAAAAAACATAGTTACATGTATGAACAATAAAATGTGAAAACGATATGAAAGCCAATGACGACACGTGATATGCAGGACAACACAAGAACTAGGAATCAATGATATAAACAATTTTAAGACTATTAAATATATACAAAGAAACAACACAAGCAAAAAAATCGAAATAACTTATACGCATATAAAAACTGACAATACATGAATAATTATTAAAATATATATATTACGTAAGAAGAAATTCAAAATAAATAATATAAAACATAGACAAGTTAATTTAACTAAACATGTATATATGAAAATGGGAAACACATAAAAAAAAGTGCAAATGATATATACCAAGATGCTTTATATGCCGGGTTCCAAAACTAAGCCATAGCTCTAAACAAGCACTTGTCCACCCTGATATCGAGCAAGTAAGGTAAGTAGCCATAACTTTGATAGAATAGCTGCTTAGTCTCATCATTCCAACTGACCCATATATCTCTCAACTCTTGGAGCTCGTTTTGGGTCACACTAATGCAAGTGAAGCCCGACAACCCCGATGTATACCCCTCAGCTAGGCTATCCCCTTTCTCAAGTTGCATTTTCTCTGACCACATACGGACAGCCGCATTATCCTCTACTTTATCAAGGAATTCGCTCTCCATAACAAACTTTCTAATTTAGCAACCGAACAGAAATCGACACCTCTTTAATATGAAATGACATACAAACATAACCACAAAAAAAACACAACAAGTTAGTATCAAAAAATAAAAATCAAAGCAAATAGAAAATAATCAAACACCTAACTGGGTAATCGCTAGGGTTCAACATAGCTCTACCTAGGGCGGGACCCTAGAGTTCACTATATGTGGCTCAGTTCTAAGAAAAGGGTACCTGAACCAGTAGATTCCTCAACCCTCACCCATTATAGGCTCATGTGGATCGAGTTTGGTTCAGGGGAATACATTTCCCTATGGCCATGAGGAGGTGAAAACCTCATGAAGTACGGATGTATCCCGGGAGCAGTCCACTAGCCCATGCGGAGGTGAAACTCTCACGAAGACAAAGTTTCTCACTCTCACTTAGAAGGTACGACCACAACGGTCATGCAATATGATACGAGGGAAAAGAATTCAAAATGCAAAACACGAAATAAAATGACAAAAACTATAAAACCCATGAGATGCAATGAAAGGATCGTATTAGAAACCAAATTTTAAATTTTCGACAAAAGGACAGAAAATAATCAATTTTACGGCTTGGCTCTCTTATTGGTCCCCAGTGGAGTCGCCAAGCTGTCGAAACCATTTTTTACGAGTTTTGGAAAAAATAAAAATCGACTTTTAAAACGCAAGTTTGGAGTCGCCACCGACCTTTTTTGAGGTGTAATCGGATCACCTTGAGGTTGATCATTTTAATAAAACATTTGCTTTACTAAAATAATAATTTTAGGTCTAAGAAACAACACAAGCAAAAAAATCGAAATAACTTATACGCATATAAAAACTGACAATACATGAATAATTATTAAAATATATATATTACGTAAGAAGAAATTCAAAATAAATAATATAAAACATAGACAAGTTAATTTAACTAAACATGTATATATGAAAATGGGAAACACATAAAAAAAAGTGCAAATGATATATACCAAGATGCTTTATATGCCGGGTTCCAAAACTAAGCCATAGCTCGAAACAAGCACTTGTCCACCCTGATATCGAGCAAGTAAGGTAAGTAGCCATAACTTTGATAGAATAGTTGCTTAGTCTCATCATTCCAATGACCCATATATCTCTCAACTCTTGGAGCTCGTTTTGGGTCACACTAATGCAAGTGAAGCCCGACAACCCCGATGTATACCCTCATTAGGCTATCCCCTTTCTCAAGTTGCATTTTCTCGACCACATACGGACAGCCACATTATCCTCTACTTTATCAAGGAATTCGCTCTCCATAACAAACTTTCTAATTTAGCAACCTAAACAGAAATCGACACCTCTTTAATATGAAATGACATACAAACATAACCACAAAAAAACACAACAAGTTAGTATCAAAAATAAAAATCAAAGCAAATAGAAAATAATCAAACACCTAACTGGGTAATCGCTAGGGTTCAACATAGCTCTACCTAGGCGGGACCCTAGAGTTCACTATATGTGGCTCGATTCTAAGAAAAGGGCACTGAACCAAGAGATTCCTCAACCCTCACCCATTATAGGCTCATGTGGATCGAGTTCGGTTCAGGGGAATACATTTCCCTATGGCCATGCGGAGGTGAAAACCTCATGAAGTACGGATGTATCCCGGGAGCAGTCCACTAGCCCATGCGGAGGTGAAACTCTCACGAAGACAAAGTTTCTCACTCTCACTTAGAAGGTACGACCACAACGGTCATGCAATATGATACGAGGGAATATAAAGAATTCAAAATGCAAAACACGAAATAAAATGACAAAAACTATAAAACCCATGAGATGCAATGAAAGGATCGTATTAGAAACCAAATTTTAAATTTTCGACAAAAGGACAGAAAATAATCAATTTTACGGCTTGGCTCTCTTATTGGTCCCCAGTGGAGTCGCCAAGCTGTCGAAACCATTTTTTACGAGTTTTGGAAAAAATAAAAATCGACTTTTAAAACGCAAGTTTGGAGTCGCCACCGACCTTTTTTTGAGGTGTAATCGGATCACCTTGAGGTTGATCATTTTAATAAAACATTTGCTTTATTAAAATAATAATTTTAGGTCTACGAAAATTGAGAAAGAGGGTTTGGAGTCGTCACACATACGAAAGGGTTAGCACCCATGCGCCCAAAATTGGTACCAATTGATTATTGAATGTCCTATCGTTGAAAATTTAGAAAAAATTTAAAATACGATTCCCTTAGAAATGTATGAACAATTCGAATTGGATTTTAAGGTTCACTTGCTCCAAAGAAATAAAATACCACATCCAAAGACGTTAGGACACAATACTTTAAGCCTCCAAAGACCGAGATCTCCTCATAATTTCCAAAACGCATAACGAACTCTAAAAGGGTACTCAGTTATTTGGCAAAACGGAAATGAAACCCAACACGTTAGGGGCACGATTTCTCGAATTTCCAAACATAGAACATTGCCTTATTTTAAAATTTAGAAAACATGAATGAAATTTTAAAGGAATATTTGACTATTTTGGGCAAGCAGAAAATCTTGGCAAAACGGAAAAACGAAACCCAACACGTTAGGGCACGATTTTCCAAATTTTCAAACGCCAAACATTGCCTTTGTTTTAGAAGTTTTTTTAGAAATTTGATAATTGCAAAAACGAGTTAAAAATACTTGTTTGCTTGAGGATAAAAAACAATCGATATTGAGAAAACACGGGAATTGAAACCATAATGCAATTACAAGGGGAAAAAACATAGTTACATGTATGAACAATAAAATGTGAAAACGATATGAAAGCCAACGACGACACGTGATATGCAGGACAACACAAGAACTAGGAATCAATGATATAAACAATTTTAAGACTATTAAATATATACAAAGAAACAACACAAGCAAAAAAATCAAAATAACTTATAGCATATAAAAACTGACAATACATGAATAATTATTAAAATGTATATATTACGTAAGAAGAAATTCAAAATAAATAATATAAAACATAGACAAGTTAATTTAACTAAACATGTATATATGAAAATGGGAAACACATAAAAAAAAGTGCAAATGATATATACCAAGATGCTAAAATATTTTAAATAAATAAAATATACAATGATCCTTTAAAGAGAAATTTAAAAAAATATATATAAAATTTAAAGGAGAATACTTACATAAAATAATATGAAAACAATAACGTACATAGAATAGAGCTTATTTTATCAAATATTATATGCATAATAATATATATACATATAGGAATATTCAAATATAATATCATACAAAATAAGATATAGAAAGAGCTCTAAAATAATGTTTTTATAAAAAAAACAAAATTGTCAAAGTGATTTTAAATATAAATATGAAAAAAAATACTAAGTGAATCTTTAAAAAAAACGAATTACACAAATAAAATAAAAAAACTCAATTAAAGTAAAGTTAAAATAAAAGGGATATTTTATAAATAACATAAACCATGGGAAAAAAAATGTATGAGGGTCTAAAATGAAGTTATTCCCTAGCTTCAAAACATATCACTTCAACACAGACCAAAATGAGCAAATGCGCCAGTTTCAGGGAAAAATTTGAAAAAAGCCAAAGAAATCTAAATGAGACTCAATCAAGAAGCACCAAAATAGGGAGGGACCAAACATGCTAATCCCCCATTCGAAAGCAAAATGCGCACCCCAAACGGTGTTGCTTCAGTGATGTTATTTAAAAAAAATAAAAAAACTATTTTAAAAAATCACTTTTATTCTTGCCACTTTTTTCAAAACCCTAATGCTTTCAAACTCTCCCCATTTCCCTTTCCTTTTCAGCCGAATGGCTCTTAAATACCACCACCCTTGTCATACACGCCGCCGTAGACGACCAATAGAGGGCCGAAGAACCCTTCTTGCGAGGCGAATCGAGAGGTACTCACCCTTTCCCCTTTTATTTCGTATTTTCGGATTTGAATGGAAATAAAAATCAAGTAAAAGAACGGGAAAAGAAAATGATAAAATAACCACATTAGAAATGTTTTCTTGGCTGCTATTTACTCTCTTTTTGGGTATCTTTTGTATTTCAAAAAAAGAAGAACCCTTTTACAATTAAAAATCAAAGGCTTTATAGCCAAAATACAACAATTTTTTCCTATTTCTTTGCTTAAGTCGCAGGTATGGTGTACGTGGTTTGTGAGTGAGTTGATGGTCGTGGGTGGAGAACGTGGGCACATGGTGGCTGAAGGGAAGCAATCTCTCTCTTTGCTGAAAAAGTTTTGGGTTGTTTGGATTCTAGGGTTAAGTTTATTTTGGGCTTAAAATTGGGTTTGTTGTTTTTGTAATTTTGGACTCTTCTTTTTGGATTTTTTTATGAGGATTATTTGGGTTTTATTTATTGGTTTTTGTATGTGTATGGGCCCAGGCTAAAAATTGGGTCTACAGTTGCCCCTCTTTGCGCGTTGTTGTGTAACGAGAACGGAGTAAAGACCCTAAAGGACCAATTTTGCCATGTCTTGCTAAATCTTTGACTTTTTTTGTGCTCCTCTTCTTCAAGTAGTCTTACTGCAACTTCAGGAAGATAATGTTTGTAACTTTAACCTGCTCCACTACAACTTCAGAGAAACAAAGCCGGTGGATAAAATCTGTTTTATAGCCAATACATGGAGACAAGACTTATCATCTTCGATCTGCTCCATAGCCAATACATTGAGATAAGATCTGTAGTTTTTAGTCTGCTTTCTGCAACCTTAGGAAGATAAGACTTGTATCTTCAACCTGCTCTCTGCAACTTTAGAGAGATAAGGTTGGTGGCTAAAATCTGCTTCATAGCCGATACATGGAGATAAAACTCGCCATCTTCGATCTGCTCCATAGCTGATACATGGAGATAAGATCTATAATTTTCAGTCTGCTTCCTGCAACTTCAGGAAGATAAGACTTGTATATTCAACCTGCCCTTTTGCTACCTCAGAGAGATAAGACTGGTGGCTAAAATCTGCTCCATAGCCGATACATGGAGATAAGATCTATAATTTTCAGTCTGCTTCCTGCAACTTCAGAAAGATAAGACTTGCATATTAAGCCTTCTCCACTGCAACTTCAAAGAGATAAGGCTTGTCACTTCAACCTGCTCCACTGCAACTTCAGGGAGATAAGGCTTGTAATATTCGATCTATTCCGCTGCAACTTCAGGGAGATAAGATCTGACTTCACCAATGCTACTACACTGTCCTTTAAGATATAACCTATAGACTTGGTTTCACATATCTATGCTTATTCCAAATAATTAGGATGCTATGATCGAAATGAATCAAATGCTCCTAACTAGATGTGATGCTTATGTCAAACAATTAGGATGCTATATCGAAATGAATCAAATGCTCCTAACTAGATGCGTTATGAATGATATAAATGTAGAAATGGAAATGATTTCTCTTTTTTTTTTAAAGCTTTAAGTGTCATCACTCGCTATTCATCAGAGCTTTATCACCCTCGTATTATGCTGCCTTCCTGCTTGACTAGCATTTCCAACGAAACCCACAGAAACCAACCATTTTGCTTAACTGGTTTGCCCCATTGCAACTTCAAAGTCTATTTCACTGTATTTCTAGAACCTAAAATTTGTACCATCTTCAAGCCCCCTCTTGTCACCTAGAAACTTTCATCAATTCGGTCTATTACACCACACCCCGAGCATCATGACCAGATGTATACATCCGACATTTGTATTAATGAGGGATATCATGATCCCCTCCTATGCTTTGGCTGACACAATATCCTGTTTTCTTATTCAATCAAAATCTTTGACTGAAGAGATAATGTAATGGCCTAAATTCAAAGTTATCGGAATAGTGGTTTCGTAACCACAAATCCGATTTAAAGAGAAATTTATTTTAATATTTTTGCATGAAAATTTATATGATAGGAAAGTCGTATGAAAATATTGATAGAAAAATTTTATCGATTTAGTGGCTAGTTAAAAAAAATATTGAAGAAATTAGGTAAAAATAAGTTATCGAGACATCTATCTTGTAAAACCGAGTCAAAAATAATTTTATAAATATTTATGAAATGTTATTAATGTGGTATTAAAATTTCGTTAGGAAATTTTAATGTTTGGATAGTTAATTAAATGAAAATGACTAAATTGTAAAAGGTGTAAAAGTGGGTAGGATGATTAAATAGCTTAAGTGTCTAATGAGAGAGGAGTTAAAAGGAAAATAGACCAAAAATTTATTTGGGCTGGACGGCAAGGGCATGAAAACAGCATAAAAATTGATGAATTAAGGGCAAAGTTGGAATATTGTAAAATTAACTAAATAAAGCTAGGACTAAATAGGAAATATCTAGATTTTTCTTCATTTCTCTTCAATTCCAGCAGCTAAAAACGCCATAGGAGGGTTCTATAAGCTGGTATTCCATAATTTTTGCACCCAGTGAGTTAACCCTTGCCTTTTTCTTGTAATTTTTGTGTTTCTAAGACTTTTACAACTAGGTCCTACTATTAAATTCATTAGTTTTTGATTTCATGGATGAAATTGAAAGTCACTATGTTTGAGTTATGTAATTTTATGATGAAATAGAATGAAATTAAAGCTTTAAATTGTTTATAAGATGATTTTATTAGGTAATTTCAATGGAAATTGATTTTTAGGACCTAATTGTGAAAATTTTTGGAATTAAAGTATATTTCTAAAATTCTGATTCCTAAAAGTTGTAAACTATTTTAAGGTGATATAATAAAGTGTTAATTGGGAAAAATAAGCTCAATTGAGAGGCTAATTGAGTAGGGACGAAATTATCATTTATTAAAAGTTTAGGGGAAAAATAGTAATAAACAGCTTGCACTAAAACAGTTTGGACAGCAGCAGTAGACTAACTTTGAAAAATCACCATAAATTTTAGAAATCGAATTAGAAGATGAAAAAAATATGGAATTAAAGCTTATTGAGTCTAGTTTCTCATAGAAGAAATAGTGTAAGAAATGGATTTGTAAATTTTTAGATATAATGAATTTTGTGAGACAAGGTCAGAATGAATTCGGGTTCCCTTGTTCTGAATTTGAAAAATCATAGAAAAATGAAGAAAAATAATTAGAGGTTTAAATTTATATGTAAGAATCCTGAATGAGTCTAGTTTTAATAGAAAAAAAACTAGAATATCATTTGAATTCTGTACAAGGAGATAATTAATTTTTAATGAAGAAGAGTCAGAACTATCAGACAGCAGAACATGGGTGACTTTAAAGAATAAAATGTACTTATTGGCTAAACCAAAAATTCTGAAAATTTTATGGTAATAATTTATATGAGTCTAGTTTTAGGGAAAATTAACGGATCTTAATTTGGAGTTCCGTAGCTCAAGTTATAAATAATTTAGTGACTATGACTCAAGTAGACAGCTTTGAATGAACTATAAATAATAGTTGAATTATAGAGAATGTTGCATGTGAACATGAAATGTATTAAATTGATAATTAAATTTATTTATTTAGATCTGGAAGATTCAAATACGAAGCTAGATCGAGGAAAGGAAAAAGTTCGGGATTAGTAGATTTTTATTGTTTACAAACAAGTATCAAGGTAAGTTCATGTAACTTGAATTATATTCTTAAATACTTGAAATGTATGTTATTGATGTGAATATGATTTGAATGTTCATTATATAAAAATTGATGAAACATTGACACATTTGATAAAAAGGGGAAGAAATCCCGGTTGAATGAAAGGAAAATTCGATGGATCTCTGAAAAGGAATTGACGGTAAAAGGATCTAGCCGGACGGGTGATCCTATCCTGATATAGCCCTCTGAAGAATATGTGGAAAATGGATTTAGCCCGATGGGTAATCCAATTAGGGTCCAATTTAGCCTGGGTAGTAATTGTGATCCAAGCTCATTAGAGTAATTGTCGTTGCGAATTTAGCCTCGGTCGTAATCCCGACAATACTCTATGAGTTTATATTGCGATTTAGCTCGACTGTAATCCCATTGCAAGGTTGAGGTTCAGCGAGAGTGTGCTCTCTCAAATGGAAATGTGCGCATATGAATATGAATTAACGGACCGGTTTGTACACTAAAAGTGTACCTCTGAAAAATCCATCAAATTCGAGTAATTCAACGGGATAAATATGGAAAAACAACAAGGAATGGAAATCATAGTATTGATGAGCTCATCAATCATGATATATATTATTGATACATGGAAATTATTGTACTAACTTGAATGTTGAGTTTGTGCATGTTAGGGTAATGATGCATTGAATGGATATATGTAATGTTTATTGTATTGTCAATCAAAATATTAGGTAAGTATAATTCTTGTTACATGAGTTTACTAAGCACAAAGTGCTTACCTCGCTTCCTTTTCCCCTGCTTTTGTAGTGTTAAGAGCTCGGAGGTCGGATTTGGTCTGATACACATCACATTATCAATCTCGTGGATTTCGGTATATAAAGAAACTTTATTTTGGAAATCAATGGCATGTATAAGCTAACAAAGTAAATGTTAACGTGAAATGAATGTAAAGTTAGCCATTAGTATGGTTAACAAACCTGATTTTAGATATGTGATGACGTTATCTTATAAATATGCATAAATTTATCTTGAAAATATGTTGAATTGATTTGGTTGATGTGGATTGGTTTCGATTTAATATTACAGGGAAGGTTAGATATATGTATAAAGGATTATATTGAATTTTTCAAAAAAATAAAAATAAAATATTCGTAAACTCCGGTAATGCCTCGTACCCTATTTCGGCAATGAGTACGGGTAGGGGGTATTACATTTATTGGTATCAGAGCTACGGTTTAGTCGGTTCTAGGACCGATGTAGCAAACACGGGAATTAGCTATACATGCCATTTAAATTATTATTGATAGTGTGATATCTCCTGACCATTTAAATGTTTTTTTTATAGTAAATGTCTACCGACAATCTGAGGAAGCCGAGAGTCATGCTCCGGCTCCAGAACGGGCACAGAGGGAAGCCGAAGTAACTAGTAGTACAAGGCCCATATCTGAGGGCCAAGGGGAGGAGGCAAAGCGAGCCTTCTTTTAAGTGATGAATGAATGGTTTAGTCAATATTTAAGAACTAACCCTGTAGTGCAGCAAGCTCAAGCTTTCCCCCCTGCTCCTCCACCGGTTCCCGAGATCCCACAGTGCAGTCTTGAATCATCTGTAGAAAAGGAAAGCTCCTGTAGATAAAATTTGAAAATATGGGGACGAAGAATTTTGAGCAGCAGTTGATGATGATTCCGAACGGGCTGAATTCTGGTTGGAAAACACTACTCGGGTTTTGGAGGAATTATCTTGTACACCAGAAGAATGTCTGAAATGTGCCGTCTCACTGCTAAAAGACACAGCTTACCATTGGTGGAATACTAAAGCTTCAGTTGTTCCAAAAGAAGAAATTACATTGGAATTCTTTCAGACCGAGTTCAAAAAGAAATATATCAGTCAGAGGTTTCTTGATCAAAAGAGAAAAGAATTTCTTGAAATGAAACAGGCAATAGATCGATGATCACGAATATGAAAGAGAATTTGTTCGATTGAGTAAATATGCTCGAGAATGGGTGCGATCGAAAGTTTGAAATGTGCAAACGATTCGAAGAAGGGTTGAATGAAGACATTAAGTTCTTGATCGAATTCTTGAAATTCGAGAGTTTGCTACATTGGCGAGAGAGCTTATAAAGCGTAAGAATTGAGCAAAGAAAAGAAACAGGCTTAGAGGGAAGCTTGAATTTTTAGTAAAAGACCGACGGGAAAATCCCAGTTTTCAGCTTAAAAGAAATTGAAGAAATACCAAGATCGTTCTACCTCAGCCACTAGGTATTCGGGCAGAGAGCGAGGTTCTCAACGCACTAATCCAAGACCTTCTACTCCATCGGTGACCGGTGTTGGCGGTGTTGGCACTCTAAGCCGAGATGTCGATCTCAGTAATAAAATCCATTTTGGTGAATGCCGATTTAAGAGTGGGGCTTGTTACCGATGTGGTTCTTTTGACCATTTCCTCGAGATTGTCCAAAAAGGGTTGAAAAAGAAGTTGAATGTATATCGGCCGAGTAATCTAGTTTCAGGATAGACCACCTCGACCATCCGAATGTCGGCGATAGTCGAGGAGCTACAAAAGATACTGCGCAGTAGGCACGAGGTACGAGCACTGCTAGGATATATGCCATTCGTGCGGAGAAGATACCTCGGCTGCCGATGTTATTATTGGTACATTTTCTTTACTTGATCTCGATATTACTTGCATTGATTGATCCTGGTTCTACGCATTCATATATATGTGTTAAACTTGCAATTGTTAAAAATTTATCTATTGAACCTACTGAATTTGTGGTTAAAGTCTCGAACCCCCTGGGCTAGTCCGTGTTAGTGGATAAAATTTGTAAAAATTGTCCACTGATGGTAAGAGGTTATTGTTTCCTGGTGATTTGATGTTACTGCCATATGATGAATTTGACGTGATATTGGGCATAGATTGGTTAACCCAGCATGATGCAGTAGTAAATTGTAGACATAAATATATTATGTTAAAATGTCAGAATGGTGAGTTGCTTCGGGTTAAATCTGATCGGACAGAGGGGTTATCTGATGTGATTTCGATAATGGCGCACGCAGGTATGTTAAAAAAGGGTATGATGCTTACTTGGCTTATGTGCTTGACACCAAAGTATCTCGAGTCAAAAATACAGCGATTCGGTGGTATGTGAATTTTTCCGATGTGTTTCGGAGAATTACCAGATTGCCACGAAAGAGAAGTGGAATTTTCTATAGATTTGATTCCGGAACTACTTCGATCTCCATAGCTCAGTATCGTATGGCTCCTCTCAATTAAAGGAGTTAAAGACACGCTTGCAAGAACTTGTTGATGGGGTTTTATCCGACCGAGTCATTCACCTTGGGGTGCTCCGGTTACTGTTTGTGAAAAAGAAAGACGGGTCTTTGAGATTGTGTATTGATTACAAGCGACAATAATAAAGTAACTATAAAGAATAAGTACCAATTACCGGATCGATGATTTATTTGATCACCAAAGGTGCTACTGTGTGTTTCAAAGATTGATCTACGATCGGGTTATTATCGACTACTGAGTAAAGGAGTCGGATGTGCCAAAAATGACTTTTAGAACTGTGCATGTGCATTATGAGTTTACGTTATACCGTTTGGGCTAACTAATGCACTGCGGTATTCATGGATTTGATGAACCGGATATTCCGACCGTATTTAGACAAATTTGTGGTAGTATTCATTGATGATATTTTGGTTTATTCTCGGGATGAAGAAGAACACGCAGAACATTTGAGAACTATGTTACAAATTCTGCGAGAGAAGCAATTGTATGCTAAATTCAGTAAATGTGAATTTTGGCTTCGAGAAGTGGGTTTTCTAGGACATATTGTATCTGCCGAAGGCATCAGGGTAGAATCTTAGCTATTGTCAATTGGAGTCCACCGAAGAATGTATCTGAAGTTAGAAGTTTCTTGGGTTTAGCTGGTTATTATCGGAGGTTTGTACAGGGATTCTCTATGATAGCTTCTCCAATGACTCGATTATTGCGAGAAAGATGTGAAGTTCGAATGGACTGATGAATGTCGTGAGTTTCAACCGATTGAAAGATCTATTAACGAAAGCACCTATATTAGTGCAGACTGAACCGGGTAAGGAATTTGTTATTTACTGGTGATGCCTCATTAAATGGTTTAGGTTGTGTCTTGATGCAAGAAGGTAAAGTAATAGCCTATGCTTCAAGACAACTTAAACCACATGAAAGAAATTACCCAAGACATGATTTTGAATTAGTTGCTATTGTATTTGCTTGTTGAAGATATGGCGGTATTACTTATACGGTGAGAAATGTCATATTTATCTTCATCATAAAAGCTTGAAATATTTGATGACACAGAAAGATTTGAATTTGAGACAATGCGGTGGCTTGAATCGATAAAGGATTATGATTTGATTATTGATTACCATCCGTAAAAAGCTAATGTTGTAGCCCGATGCTTTAAGCCGAAAATCTCTATTTGCTTTACGAGCTATGAATACCCGATTATCATCGATCGATGATGGTTCAATCTTAGGCTGAATTGAGAGCTAACCGACATTTTTACAAAGAAAAGTGTGAAGCTCGGAAAGAATGATGAGAAATTACAAGTTAAATGGGCACGGTGATGTGAGTCGGTAATGATTCGAATTTCGTGTTGGTTTTGATGGTTGTTTATTATTCGGAGGTAGGGTATGTGTACCTCAAAATTCGAGCTCATACAGAGAAGATTCTACGCGAGGCTCACAAAGGTACTATGTCTATACATCCGGGAGTAATAAAATGTATAATGATCTGAAAAAGATGTACCGGTGGTCGGGAATGAAACGTGATATCTCTGAGTTTGTATCAAGGTGTTTAATATGTCGACAAAGTGAAAGCCGAGAGCATCAGTACCTTCGAGGTTACTTCAACCAATTACTATCCGAATGGAAATGGGAAAGAATCACTATGGATTTTGTATCGGGATTACCTTTGTCTCCGAGAAAAAGATGCTATTTGGGTGATTGTTGACCGATTAACAAAGTCAGTCAGCACTTTATTAAGATGCGTATGGATTATTCTTTAGATAAACTAAATTTGATCAGTATATATCCGAGATTGTCGGAGTTACATGGAGTGCCTGTCTTCATTATATCGAGATAGAGATCCCCGATTTACGTCTCGTTTACGGGACAAATTGCAAGAAGCCTTGGGTACTCGGTTGTATTTGATCGCATTTCATCCTCGAGACAGATGGCCAATCGAAGCGTGTAATTCAAGTATTGGAAGATATGCTCCAGATGTTGTATACTAGAGTTTGAAGGTAATTGGGAGAGGTATCTACCTTTGATTGAATTTGCTTACAATAATGATTATCAGTCCAATATTAAAATGGCTCCGTATGAAGCTTTGTATGGAAGAAAATGTAGAACACCGTTATATTGGACAGAGCTCGATGAAAGGAAGATACATGGGGTTGATTTGATCCGAGAAAGCAGAGAGAAAAAGTAAAGGTTATTCGGGATAGTCTAAAAGCGACTTCCGATCGTCAAAAATCATATGCCGACCTTAAACGAAAAGAGATTGAATTTCAAGTCGGTGACAAGGTATTCTGAAAGTGTCTCCTTGGAAGAAAGTTCTCGATTCGGTCGAAAGGGTAAATTGAGTCCAAGATTTATCGGGCCTATGAAATCATAGAAAGAATTGGACCGATGGTCGCTTATCGATTGGCATTACCACCGGAACTTGATAGAATCCATAATGTTTTTCATGTATCTATGTTACGACGATATCGATCGGATCCTTCACATGTTATTTCTCCGAACCAGTGGAGATTCAACCGATATGACTTACAATGAAGAACCAGGTCAAGATATTGGCACGAGAGACAAAAGAACTTAGAAATAAAAAGATAAATTTGGTGAAAGTATTGTGGCAAAAAATGCAGGATTGAGGAAGCGACATGGGAACCGGAGGAGACAATGAGGAAACAATACCCAAACCTCTTTCTTGGTAAGATTTTCGAGGACGAAAATCCTTAAAGGGGGAGAGTTGTAATGGCCTAAATTCAAAGTTATCGGAATAGTGGTTTAAGTAACCACAAATCCGATTTAAAGAGAAATTTATTTTAATATTTTTGCATGAAAGTTTATATGATAGGAAAGTCGTATGAAAATATTGATAGAAAAATTTTATCGATTTAGTGGCTAGTTAAAAAAAAATTATTGAAGAAATTAGGTAAAAATAAGTTATCGAGACATCTATCTTGTAAAACCGAGTCAAAAATAATTTTATAAATATTTATGAAATGTTATTAATGTGGTATTAAAATTTCGTTAGGAAATTTTAATGTTTGGGTAGTTAATTAAATGAAAAGGACTAAATTGTAAAAGGTGTAAAAGTGGGTAGGATGATTAAATAGCTTAAGTGTCCAATGAGAGAAGAGTTAAAAGGAAAATAGACCCAAAATTTATTTGGGCTGGACGGCAAGGGCATGAAAACAGCAGAAAAATTGATGAATTAAGGGCAAAGTTGGAATATTGCAAAATTAACTAAATAAAGCTAGGACTAAATAGGAAATATCTAGATTTCTCTTCATTTCTCTTCAATTCCAGTAGCATAGGAGGGTTCTCTAAGCTGGTATTCCATAATTTTTGCACGAGTGAGTTAACCCTTGCCTTTTTCTTGTAATTTTTGTGTTTCTAAGACTTTTACAACTAGGTCCTACTATTAAATTCATTAGTTTTTTATTTCATGGATGAAATTGAAAGTCACTATGTTTGAGTTATGTAATTTTATGATGAAATAGAATGAAATTAAAGCTTTAAATTGTTTATGAGATGATTTTATTAGGTAATTTCAATGGAAATTGATTTTTAGGACCTAATTGTGAAAATTTTTGGAATTAAAGTATATTTCTGAAATTCTGATTCCTAAAAGTTGTAAACTATTTTAAGGTGATATAATAAAGTGTTAATTGGGAAAAATAAGCTCAATTGAGAGGCTAATTGAGTAGGGACGAAATTATCATTTATTAAAAGTTTAGGGGAAAAATAGTAATAAACAGCTTGCACTAAAACAGTTTGGACAGCAGCAGTAGACTAACTTTGAAAAATCACCATAAATTTTATAAATCGAATTAGAAGATGAAAAAAAATTAAATTAAAGCTTATTGAGTCTAGTTTCTCATAGAAGAAATAGTGTAAGAAATGGATTTGTAAATTTTTAGATATAATGAATTTTGTGAGACAAGGTCAGAATGAATTCGGGTTCCCTTGTTCTGAATTTGAAAAATCATAGAAAAATGAAGAAAAATAATTAGGGGTTTAAATTTATATGTATAGAATCCTGAATGAGTCTAGTTTTAATAAAAAAAAACTAGAATATCATTTGAATTCTGTACAAGGAGATAATTAATTTTTAGTGAAGAAGAGTCAGAACTGTCAGACATCAGAACAGGGGTGACTTTAAAGAATAAAATGTAGTTATTGGCTAAACAAAAAATTCTGAAAATTTTATGGTAATAATTTATACGAGTCTAGTTTCAGATAAAATTAACAGATCTTAATTTGGAGTTCCGTAGCTCAAGTTATAAATAATTTAGTGACTATGACTCAAGTAGACAGCTTTGAATGAACTATAAATAATAGTTGAATTATAGAGAATGTTGCATATGAACATGAAATGTATTAAATTGATAATTAAATTTATTTATTTAGATCCGGAAGATTCAAATACGAAGCTAGATCGAGGAAAGGAAAAAGTTCGGGATTAGTAGATTTTTATTGTTTACAAACAAGTATCAAGGTAAGTTCATGTAACTTGAATTATATTCTTAAATACTTGAAATGTATGTTATTGATGTGAATATGATTTGAATGTTCATTATATAAAAATTGATGAAACATTGACATATTTGATAAAAAGGGGAAGAAATCCCGGTTGAATGAAAGGAAAATTCGATGGATCTCTGAAAAGGAATTGACGGTAAAAAGGATCTAGCCCGGACGGGTGATCCTATCCTGATATAGCCCTCCCGAAGAATATGTGGAAAATGGATTTAGCTTGGATGGGTAATCCGAATTAGGGTCTGAATTAGCTTTGGACTAGTAATTGAGATCCAAGCTCATTAGAGTAATTGTCGTTGCGAGATTTAGCTTTGGTGGTAATCCCGACAATACTCTATGAGTTTATATTGCAGAGATTTAGCTCGGGTGGTAATCCATTTGCAAGGTTGAGGTTCATGAGTGTGCTCTGAAATGGAAATGTGCGCACATGAATATGAATTGACGGACCCAGATTTGTACACTAAAAGTGTACCTCTGAAAAATCCATCGAAATTCCGAGTAATTCAACGGGATAAATATGGAAAAACAACAAGGGAATGGAAATCATAGTATTGATGAGCTCATCAATCATGATATATATTATTGATACATGGAAATTATTGTACTAACTTGAATGTTGAGTTTGTGCATGTTAGGGTAATGATGCATTGAATGGATATATGTAATGTTTATTGTATTGTACCGAAAATATTAGGTAAGTATAATTCTTGTTACATGAGCTTACTAAGCACAAAGTGCTTACCCTGTTTCCTTTTCCCCTGTTTTGTAGTGTTAAGAGCTCGGAGGTCGGATTTGGTCGGAGACACATCACATTATCAATCTCAGGATTTCGGTATATAAAGAAACTTTATTTTGGAAATCAATGGCATGTATAAGCTAACAAAGTAAATGTTAACGTGAAATGAATGTAAAGTTTGCCATTAGTATGGTTAACAAACCTGATTTTAGATATGTGATGACGTTATCTTATAAATATGCATGAATTTATCTTGAAAATATGTTGAATTGATTTGGTTGATGTGGATTGGTTTCGATTTAATATTACAGGGAAGGTTAGATATATGTATAAAGGATTATATTGAATTTTTCAAAAAAATAAAAATAAAATATTCGTAAACTCCGGTAATGCCTCGTACTTATTCCGGCAATGAGGACGGGTAGGGGGTATTACAGATAATCCCATTTTGAACACAAATATTCCACCCCTAAGCTAGGTAAGTTCTAAACGATAGTCCTATTTCAGGTTATTGTACCATTTAGAAACTTCTAGAGTAATATACAAAAACCTCTTTTGTAAAAATATTATTAGTCCATTAATCGTTATTTCAATACAAGTACGTGAACACAAAGATAAAGATGGACAAAACTGAAGTTTATTAAGAACAAGATTCAAGAAAAATGGATTAATTATAGGAGGCAAATATTGCTAAAGTACAAAAATAGGTAAAAGGGAACAAAAATGAACGCCCCAGATATCGCAGCCTATGCTCCTCCGTATGAACTCCACGAGGACCATTTTGAGCTTATCATGTGCCTAGGAGATCTAACGTATTCTGTCGATGCCCTAAGATATGCGTACTTCTTCTTCATTATTTCTAGCATAGCAAGACTACCACCTGGCCCATCCTTGGTCAAAATTTGAATTGCTCTTTTCGGGTTTTCAATTCAAAACCCCTTTGGTCTCAAGGCGCCCTTTGCGGGTTTTCACCTTGGCCTCTCCTTTTTCCTATTTTTTTAGGCGCCTTTTGTGGGTTTTCACCTCTTAAGCGAAGTACTTCTTGACTGAATCTGAATTTACTGGGTTAGCCAAGCTCCTACCATCTATCTCAGTTAATATCAGTGCTCCTCCAGAAAAAGCCTTCTTTACCACGTAAGGTCCTTCCCAGTTTGGCATCCATTTCCCTCTGAAATCTTTTTGCATAGGGAGGATTTGCTTCAATACCAAGTCTCCTTCATGGAATACTCTGGGGCGAACCTTTTTGTTGTAAGCTCGCATCATTCGCCTCTGGTACATTCGACCATGACAAATAGCCTTCAGCCTTTTTTCCTCAATCAAGTTCAGCTAGTCATACCGAGACTGAATCCATTCAGCTTCGTCTAGCTTCAACTCTGATAAAACCCGGAGAGAAGGAATTTCAACTTCAATAGGCAAAACTGCCTCTATCCCATAAACCAATGAGTAAGGCGTTGCCCCCGTAGAAGTTCTGACAGACGTTCGATAGACATAAAGAGCAAATGGTAACTTCTCATGCTAATCCTTGTAGGTCTCAATCATTTTTCCTACTATCTTCTTGATATTCTTATTAGCTGCCTCAACCGCACCATTCATCTTCGGGCGATATGGTGACGAATTATGGTGCTTAATTTTGAATTGCCTGCAGACCTCTACTATCACACTGTTATTCAAATTCAATGCGTTGTCAGATATGATCCTTTCTGGCATGCCATATCGACATATGATCTCCTTCTTCAAGAACTTGCTGACTGCCGACTTTGTGACGTTGGCATATGAAGCAGCTTCCACCCACTTGGTGAAGTAATCAATGACCACAAAGATGAATCGATGTCCGTTAGAAGCCTTCGGTGAAATAGGCCCAATGACTTCCATGCCCCACATTGAGAAAGGCCATGGAGAAGTCATGACATGAAGGGGTGAAGGAGGCACGTGAATCTTGTCACCATAAATTTGGCACTTATGGCATTTTTTGGCATAGCTGATGTAATCTTCTTCCATTGTGGACCAGTAGTACCCGAATCTCATAATTTGCCTGGCCATTGTGAATCCATTGGCATGTGTCCCATAGACACATTCATGGACTTCTTTCAGGATTTTCTTAGCTTCAACAGCATCAACACATCTTAACAGCACCTGATCTTTCCTCCTTTTATACAAGATTTCTCCATCTAAGATATAGTCATTGGCTAGCCTTCTCAATATTCTTTTATCATTTTCAGTTGCCTGATCAGGATATTCACGATTTTTCACATATCATAAAATATCATGATACCAAGGATAATCATCTCTCTCTTCTTCGCCCTCTATATTGCAACAATAAGCTGGAGCTTCATAAATACTCATCTAGATCGGCTTCATATCCTCCCATCCATTTACTCTAATCATAGAAGCTAATGTAGCCAACGCATCTGCCATCTGGTTTTCGTCTCGCAAGAGATAATAGAAAGTGATATCATCAAACACCTTAATTAAGTCCCGAACTAGCTCACGATAGTTGATCAACTTTGGGTCTCTTGTTTCTCATTCACCTTTGATCTGACAGATCACCAGTGCAGAATCTCCATACACTTCTAACACCTTGATTTTACGTTTGATTGCTACACGGATTCCCATGATACATGCCTCATACTCGGCCATATTATTTATGCAATCAAAATCCAATTTACAAGTGAATGGATAATGATCTCCATCTGGGGATATCAGGACTGCCCCAATTTCATTACCAATAGCATTTGATACTCCATCAAAGTTCAGTTTCCACAGATAATCTTCTGAAGTGTCCTCTTCGATAGTTGTCACATACATTAGATCTTCATTAGGGAAGTTAAAGTTCAAAGGCTCATAATCTTCTAAAGCTCTACTGGCTAGAAAATCTGCTATTGCACTCCCTTTCACAGCCTTCTGGCTCACATAAACTATGTCGAATTCAGAAAGCAGAATTTGTCATAGGGCCATCCTTCCGCTCAAAGCAGCTGGCTCTATCATGTACTTTAAAGGGTCCAATTTCGAGATTAACCGAGTCGTATGGTACAACATGTACTGCCTCAATCTCTGAGTAGTCCAAACCAAAGCACAACATAGTTTTTTAATTGGTGAATATCTTATTTCACACTCAGTGAATTTCTTACTGAGGTAATATATCGCCTTTTCTTTTCTTCTCGTCTCATCATATTGACCGAGTACACATCCCATTGAATTGTCAAATACTGCCAAATACAATATCAACGGCTTACCCGGGCTAGGTGGTGTTAGCACTGGGGAATTGGTCAAGTATTGTTTGACCTTTTCAAAGGTTTTCTGACATTCATCATCCCACACACCTGGGTTATGTTTCTTGAGAAGGCAAAATATGGGATCACATTTCTCCGTTAGCTGCGAGATAAACCGGGCAATGTAATTTAGTCTTTACAAAAACCCTCAAACCTCTTTCTGAGTGCGCGGTGGAGGTAATTTTTGTATAGCTTTGACTTTGTCAGGGTCAACCTCAATTTCCTTCTCACTGACTATAAAACCGAGTAGCTTCCCTGACCTAGCCCCAAAAGTACACTTTGTCGGATTGAGCTTTAGCTGAAACCTTCTCAGCCTCAAGAACAATTTTCGCAAAACCTGTAGGTGCTCTTTTTCTGTCCGAGATTTCGCAATCATATCATCGACATAAACCTCAATTTCCTTATACATCATGTCGTGAAATAAGGTTACAATGGCTCTTTGATATGTTGCTCTTGCATTCTTCAATCCGAAAGGCATCACCTTATAGCAAAAAGTCCCCCATAAGGTTATGAATGTGGTCTTTTCCCTGTCTTCAGGATGCATCTTTATCTGATTATACCCAGAGAAACCATCCATGAAAGAGAACAGTGAATAACCTGCTGTGTTATCCACCAGAATGTCGATGTGAGGCAATGAGAAGTTGTCCTTTGTGCTGGCCTTGTTCAAGTCTCTGTAATCTACGTACATCCGCACTTTTCCATCCTTCTTAGGGACAGGGACGACGTTGGCTACCCATTCTGAATAATTAACAACTTGCAAGAACCCAGCATCAAATTACTTCCTGACCTCTTCTCTTATTTTTACTGCAACATCGGGTCTCATCCTTCGAAGCTTCTGTTGAACAGGCTTGCATTCCTCTTTTATGGGGATGCGATACACCGCAATATCAACGCTTAGCCCAGGCATGTCTTGATATGACCACGCGAAGATATCTTTGAACTATTGCAGTAAATCAATGAGGTTCCTTCTTGTTTCCTCAATTATGCAAGTTCTAATGTTCACCTCTTTCCCCTCTTCCAAGGTCACACTCTCAATTGACTCTTTATGGGGTAGAATCTGTTTCTCTTCCTGCTCTACCATCCTTAACAAATCTGAAGGTAAGCTACAGTCTTCATCATCTTCAAAATCTTGAGATCCCTCCAACCACATGTTTCGCTCAAAAAAGAACTCCGAGTTCGTAACAACGTCACTCATGCCATTGATATCTAGAGACCTACTGTAGGCACGAAAGAATATCGAACAAACAAATGAATCTAGGTATAGCTTTATTTGTATGGCGTGGTTATAAATAAAATGAAAGAAAAGAAAATTTGCTCAAACTAAAAGGATATTTGCTCAGAATAAGACATGAAAGCGTATTTATATTGAAATAAATATTTTAAACATGAGCCTATTTCACAAAAGATTCTCATTGCTTCTAAGCTTTAAAACAACAAGTGTGTTTTGAACATTACTCTGTATTTGCTCTAAAAACTATAAAAATTTCCTCCGCAGTCCAGTTGTTCAGAACACTTCCAGGCTCGTAAGGGTGAATGCTTGCTAAGTCATGTTTCATCACTTTCTCTTCAAATATGACATTGATGTTCAAGTTTTCCATTGCATCTTCAGCTGTTCCCTCTCCTGTCATCTTCAATTTAGGATAAATAATTCCACCTGACATAAATGTATAGGATATATAGGGAAAAGTCATTGATTCCCACTCGACCTCTGCCCTATTCAGTCGTGCTCTTCATTTCTTCTGTCTCCTTTCCATCTCCTTTCTTTTCTGCCTTGTATCTGGCCTATACCCTAAGCTAAAGCGATCTCGTTTATCAGCTAAAATTGGTACCTCAACTCGTCCATGAAGATACTTTCCAAGTCCCTTTTCGGGCAACGCCCCTTTCCAACTGTGAGTTGCAAGCTAATCCTTGTAGCCTATGATATTTTTGCCCCAGGGATCCTCCCTCCTTCGATAATAAAAGTCGCATTGACAAATTCTAATGACCGAAAGGAACACTCAATTGTTTTATCATCATTTTCTATATATGGTGCATTACTAGTAACGGATGCAATAATGTCCTCCTCAGCATTTATCGTTATCAAGCGGCCCTCCGTCACCAACTTTAACTTTTGGTGCAACGATAAAGGTACTGCCCCTGCTAAGTGAATCCAAGGCCCCCCAACAAGCAATTATAGGAAGGCGTAATATCTATCACAAGAAAATCTACCTTGTATGTGTTTTGTCCGATCACCAGAGGTACCTCAATCCTTCCCATCACTTTTCTTTCAGTGCCATCAAATGCCCTCACTATGTTCTGGCATGTCTTCATATGAGAGTTGTCTATTGGTAACCTATTTAATGTGGACAAGGGCAGAACATTCAGCGCTGACCCATTATCAATTAATACCCCCGGCAGTGTATACCCCTTGCAGTGAGTGGTGATGTGCAAAGCCTTGGTGGATCCCATGCCCCCTGGTGGTATTTTATCGTCACTGAAGGAGATGAAGTTATCGGTGCTTATGTTACTGATAAGGCATTCTAGCTTGTTTACTAAAATATCTTCGGCGACATAGGTCTCGTTCAACACATTCATCAACACATTTCGGTGAACCTCTGAGTTTTGAAGCAGCACTAGTACCGATGTGCGTACCGACTGTTTGTGCAACTGTTTCACAACACTATACTCGTTGTGTTTTAGGAACTTCAAAAAAATTTTAGCTTCATCTTCACTTACTGGTTCATTAACCAGTGGCTTTCTCTTCTCTTTCCCTTGTTCAATCATCACGAACTTCCCTTTTCCAGCCTTGACCTTTGTACTTGGCGTGCTGACCAGACTCTCCTCCCCTGGATATGTCACATTACAGTTGTAATTCCAAGGTACCCTTTTGTTATCCTTATACGAAAAAGCCGCAGGTCTCTGGATTACAACTCTCGGTGTAATTTTTGCTCCCACTTCATTAATTTTCGGTCGCGAAATGACCACCACTGGGTGATTGACCTCAGAAACCTTCTCTATCAACCCCTCCTCCGAGGTGCATACATCTTCCTTCTCTGTAAACTCAAAGAACTTCAGCTCTTTGTTGTCCATTAGAGCCTGTACCAGGGCCCTAAATTCATTACATGTTTCTATCTTATGGTTCTCATCTCCATGGAACTCACAATAGTTTCCTACTTCTCGGGATTTGCTCCCAAAATCTAGTATGATTAGACCTTTCTCTACCATCCTCTTCAAAACCTCCCTCATCAGGGTTCTCACTTCTGCCACATCCAGCTTAATTATCCTTCTCATATTTTTGACTATTGCATTTACCCCTTTATCAGTATGATTGGGTAACGGATTTCCTACAGCAGGTGCATCATCGAACTTCACAACGCCTATGTTGATGAGCATTTTGACTACTCTCTTAAAAGGGGTGCAGTTCTCTATCGAGTGTCCCGCGATTCTAGCATTATATTCACATTGAGCACTTGCATCATACCACTTGGGGTATGGGGGTTGCAGTGGTTTTAAGTAGAAAGGAGATACGACATGTGCATGAAACAAACTTTTGTACAACTCTCGATACGTTACTAGAATGGGAGTAAACTGGAGCTTCTCCGTGTTCTGCTTTGTATTGGGTACCTGCCTTGGCGAAGCTTGCTGGCCCGTGGCTACCACTTTCAGTTGATTTACCAAGATTGGTTTCGCATAACCCATGTTCACATTGCTGACTTCATTTTCTTTCTTTTTCGAGGCTGACCTTCTGGTACTTTCCCTTGCCTCTATCTTTCCGCACCTTATTGCATTCGCAATCATTTCACCAGACATAACTATATCCGCAAAACTCTTAGTTGCGCTTCCTAACATATGATTAATAAAAGGTGCCTTCAAGGTATTAATGAAAAGCATGGTTGTTTCCTTTTCCAACAGTGGGGGTTGGACTTGTGTAGCAATCTCCCTCCATCTCTGAGCATATTGCCTGAAACTTTCATTTGACTTCTTCTTCATGTTCTGTAATGTGATCCTATCAGGCGCTATGTCAGTCACATAGCCATATTGTTTCATAAAGGCCTGCGCTAAGTCCTTCCACGATTTAACTTGGCTACGATTCAACTGATTGTACCATTTAGCTGCAGCCCCAGTCAAACTGTACTGAAAACAGTGGATCAATAACTGATCATTATTGACATGACCAGTCATTCTCTGACAAAACATCGTGATATGAGCTTTAGGGCAACTGGTTCCGTTGTATTTTTCAAATTCCGGCATTTTGAACTTCGGAGGGAGTACCAGATCTGGAACCAAGCTCAACTCCTTGGCATCCATTCCGCAATAATAATTACCGCTTTCCAATACCCTAAATTTTTCCTCCAACCATTTATATCGGTCTTCTAGTCGCTTTGGAAATTTTGTTCCTACCTTTCCTACTTCCGCGACCTCATCGAAGTTAGGGACTCTAGGATTTGCCCGGTGGTCTTCAGGGTTAGAACTCGAGCCCGTCAGGACATTTATCAGTGCCGAAATACCAGTCTGATATTGGGGTTTAATATTGACAGACACCTTTTGCGGAGGTACTGGGGTATTTGTTGGGGTGAAACCCGGAGGGTAAACAAGGATCCCGCTATCATCCTCAGCATTGACCATGTGACTCTTCCCCTTTTCTGGCCTTCTAACTAGTAACTGAGTCAATTCACTCATCATACTCCTCTGAGGTTCCAGCATTTGATCTTTCATATCTTGCTGGATCCTAGCTAATTGCTCCTGCATTTGCGCTTGCATCTGTTCCTGTATTTCTTTCTGCATTTGCTCCAATTTTTCTAACTTTTGATCCATAGCTCTGGTCTTTTTCCGTGTGTAATATTGATGTTCCAGGGTAATTATAATACAATTTTCAATTAATTAAGGCTCTTTTGTGAAATTTAATGCACATGATGTAATGAAATGCAAATGCATGAAATGAATGCAAAACTAAAGAGACATCGATTCTGATTCAATTCCATTTAAAAAACTTTATTAGAAAGTAAAATCCTTTACATAAAACAGATCATATATACGGCCTAGCCCTAATGCTCAAAACTTTAACTTTCTTAAGAAGGCAAGCCAGCTCTCAACCCCGGTCCGACTCTAGCTCATACTTTACACTTAGCACATCAGTTTGAACTGCTAAGGTCTATAGATGATCGGCCACTTCTCGAATCTGAGCCACGGCCTCACGCATGATATAATCTCATTCCCTGACTTGGTCTTGCGATTGACGGAGCTGTTCCTTCCACTGCTCATTGTTCGATTTAAGGAATTCAATTTGGAGCTCACAATTCTGTAGCGTAGTCTCAAGTTCTTCCACTATTCCTTTCAAATCCTCTATCAGGTTTAGGCTGGCCCTTAACTCAATATCGGAGTTACGACCACGATACTGATGTAGCGCCTTCTCTAACTCCACTACCCGAGCTACCAACATCTTCTTCTCATCCTGGCCTTCAACCAAACTCTTTTTTAAAGCATTTTCACGCTCGAGCATCATGGAACCTCTTCTCTCACTGATCAGCTCTAGCCTTTTCCTCTTGAATTTCCTGTCGCCACTGCTCTGAAATCTTCCCCAGCCCGGCAGTTCTCATCGACAAACGTAGCTTATTGTAATCAGTTTTCAAACTGTCCAGATCTTCCTCAACTTTTTTTTTCCCTTTTTTTAACTTCTCGGCCTCAAGTTTCTAAACGTCGACATCCAATCTCAAATGCATCTTTTCCTCCTCCAATTGTTCTATCTTTTTCCCTAACTCCGTATTTCTCTCTTCGAAGTCCCGTTTTACGATTTCAAGCTCGAAGGGGATTACTTGCAAATATTCTTCCACCGTACGAACATCCTCCAAACTCGGCTCGGGGATATTATCATTAACTCTTTTACTCAACCACTCCTTGTATTCAGGAGTCGTCATTGATCCAACAGCCAATCTCTTCATCCGGCGCGTCTGTTTCTAAGCATCAGAAATCTCTTGAACCTTCCTCTTATAATTCTTCTCCTTATACGCGAACTCACACTGGGCTAATCCATGTGTCATCGGTATAAATTGCCTTGACTTGTATTATCTTAAAACGAGTAAAGGGGCATATCCAGCAGCTCCCCAAATTCCAAGTAGAGGTACCCAATCAAAACTCCCACACCGATAGAGGATCTCATCAAGAACAAACCAAGGAGCTCTCCACTCAACATCATCTTCTTGAAGATTTCGGAGGAGCGCGATCCAATTTTCCTCTGATATGTTATCTCTCCTAGACATGGCTACTATCTCCTTTAACAGGGAGTAACTCTCGGAAAAGACCCAATAAGAAACCTTATCCACCTTCCAGAAATGGCTGTGGAACCAAGCTAACAATAACTGCGCACACTCTATAAATCTACCTTCACCTGCCTTCCGGCATGCACTCAAGGATCTGAATATCTCAGCTAGAATTGCCAGCACCGGTGTGACCCCTTTGTCAAGTCGATCAAAGAAATCGGCAATTACTTCATCAATATGCCTTAAAGCTTTGGGGAACATCACCAAACCATAAATACTCAAGACGAAGATGTCAACTTTCCTCTTTATATCTGGATGTGCTATGATCAGGTCCCTCAAACTCACCCAAGGAATGCACCTACTATCACCTTTTTGCTGAATTCGAACTGTAACCCATTATTCACTCATCCCAGTGATACTCATTAATTTCCTTACAAAAGTTGGGGCACCAGCAGCCTTGGAATAAACTTTGTCGACTTGAACCTTTTAACAACGAAGCAAATCCATATACTCCTCCACAGTAAGCACCAAGTCCACCTTCTCGAAGGTGAAACAACTATATGCCGGGTTTCAAAACTAAGCCATAGCCCGAAACAAGCACTTGTCCACCCTGATATCGAGCAAGTAAGGTAAGTAGCCATAACTTTGATAGAATAGCTGCTTAGTCTCATCATTCCAACTGACCTATATATCTCTCAACTCTTGGAGCTCGTTTTGGGTCATACTAATGCGAGTGAAGCCCGACAACCCCGATGTATACCCCTCAGCTAGGCTATCCCCTTTCTCAAGTTGCATTTTCTCTGACCACATACGGACAGCCGCATTATCCTCTACTTTATCAAGGAATTCGCTCTCCATAACAAACTTTCTAATTTAGCAACCGAACAGAAATCGACACCTCTTTAATATGAAATGACATACAAACATAACCACAAAAAAAACACAACAAGTTAGTATCAAAAAATAAAAATCAAAGCAAATAGAAAATAATCAAACACCTAACTGGGTAATCGCTAGGGTTCAACATAGCTCTACCTAGGGCGGGACCCTAGAGTTCACTATATGTGGCTCAGTTCTAAGAAAAGGGTACCTGAACCAGTAGATTCCTCAACCCTCACCCATTATAGGCTCATTTGGATCAAGTTCGGTTCAGGGGAATACATTTCCCTATGGCCATGCGGAGGTGAAAACCTCATGAAGACATAGCTACGGATGTATCCCGGAAGCAGTCCACTAGCCCATGCAGAGGTGAAAACCTCACGAAGGTAAAGTTTCTCACTCTCACTTAGAAGGTACGACCACAACGGTTATGCAATATGATGCGAGGGAATATAAAGAATTCAAAATGCAAAACACGAAATAAAATGACAAAAACTATAAAACCCATGAGATGCAATGAAAGGATCGTATTAGAAACCAAATTTTAAATTTTCGACAAAAGGACAGAAAATAATCAATTTTACGGCTTGGCTCTCTTATTGGTCCCCAGTGGAGTCGCCAAGCTGTCGAAACCATTTTTTACGAGTTTTGGAAAAAATAAAAATCGACTTTTAAAACGCAAGTTTGGAGTCACCACCGACCTTTTTTGAGGTGTAATCGGATCACCTTGAGGTTGATCATTTTAATAAAACATTTGATTTATTAAAATAATAATTTTAAGTTTACGAAAATTGAGAAAGAGGGTTCGGGAGTCGATTCACATACGAGGAAGGGTTAGCACCCATAACGCCCAAAATTGGTACCAATTGATTATTGAATGTCCTATCGTTGAAAATTTAGAAAAAATTTAAAATACGATTCCCTTAGAAATGTATGAACAATTCGAATTGGATTTTAAGGTTCACTTGCTCCAAAGAAATAAAATACCACATCCAGCACGTTAGGACACAATACTTTAAGCCTCCAAAGACTGAGATCTCCTCATAATTTCCAAAACACGCAACGAACTCTAAAAAGGGTACTCCGTTATTTGGCAAAACGGAAAAACGAAACCCAACACGTTAGGGCACGATTTCTCGAATTTCCAAACATAGAACATTGCCTTATTTTAAAATTTAGAAAACATGAATGAAATTTTAAAGGAATATTTGACTATTTTGGGCAAGCAGAAAATCTTGGCAAAACGGAAAAACGAAACCCAACACATTAGGGCACGATTTTCCAAATTTTCAAACGCCAAACATTGCCTTTGTTTTAGATTTTTTTTAGAAATTTGATAATTGCAAAAACGAGTTAAAAATACTTGTTTGCTTGAGGATAAAAAACAATCGATATTGAGAAAACACGGGAATTGAAACCATAATGCAATTACAAGGGGAAAAAACATAGTTACATGTATGAACAATAAAATGTGAAAACGATATGAAAGCCAACGACGACACGTGATATGCAGGACAACACAAGAACTAGGAATCAATGATATAAACAATTTTAAGACTATTAAATATATACAAAGAAACAACACAAGCAAAAAAATCGAAATAACTTATACGCATATAAAAACTGACAATACATGAATAATTATTAAAATATATATATTACGTAAGAAGAAATTCAAAATAAATAATATAAAACATAGACAAGTTAATTTAACTAAACATGTATATATGAAAATGGGAAACACATAAAAAAAAGTGCAAATGATATATACTAAGATGCTAAAATATTTTAAATAAATAAAATATACAATGATCCTTTAAAGAGAACCGAATTATACATAAATAAATTTAAATATATATATATATATAATTTAAAGGAGAATACTTACATAAAATAATATGAAAACAATAACGTACATAGAATAGAGCTTATTTTATCAAATATTATATGCATAATAATATATATACATATAGGAATATTAAAATATAATATCATACAAAATAAGATATAGAAAGAGCTCTAAAATAATGTTTTTATAAAAAAAAATAAAATTGTCAAAGTGATTTTAAATATAAATATGAAAAAAAATACTAAGTGAATCTTTAAAAAAAATGAATTACGCAAATAAAATAAAAAAAATCAATTAAAGTAAAGTTAAAATAAAAGGGATATTTTATAAATAACATAAATCATGGGAAAAAAAATGTATGAGGGTCTAAAATGAAGTTATTCCCTAGCTTCAAAACACATCACTTCAACGCGGACCAAAATGAGCAAATGTGCCAGTTTCAGGGAAAAATTTGAAAAAAACCAAAGAAATCTAAATGAGACTCAATCAAGAAGCACCCAGCAAGGAGGGACCAAACATGCTAATCCCCATTCGAAAAGCAAAATCACTTTTAAGCAAACTTTGCTTCAGTGATGTTATTTTAAAAAAATAAAAAAACTGTTTTAAAAAATCACTTTTATTCTTGCCCCTTTTTCAAAATCCTAATGCTTTCAAACTCTCCCCATTTCCCTTTCCTTTTCAGCCGAATGGCTCTCAAATACCACCACCTTTGTCACACACGCCGCCGTAGATGACCAACAGAGGGTCGAAGAACCCTTCTTGCGAGGCGAATCGAGAGGTACTCACCCTTTCCCCTTTTATTTCGTATTTTTGGATTTAAATGGAAATAAAAATCAAGCAAAAGAACGGGAAAAGAAAATGATAAAATAACCACCTTAGAAATGTTTTCTTGGCTGCTCTTTACTCTCTTTTTTGGTATCTTTTGTATTTCAAAAGAAGAAGAACCCTTTTACAATTAAAAATCAAAGGCTTTATAGCCAAAATACAACAGTTTTTGCCTATTTCTTTGCTCAAGTCGTAGGTATGGTGTACCTGGTTTGTGAGTGCGTTGATGGCCGTGGGTGGAGAACGTGGGCACATGGTGGCTGAAGGGAAGCAGTCTCTCTCTTTGCTGAAAAAGTTTTGGGCTGTTTGGATTCTAGGGTTAGGTTTATTTTGGGCTTAAAATTGGGTTTGTTGTTTTTGTAATTTTGGACTCTTCTTTTTGGATTTTTTATGTGGATTATTTGGGTTTTATTTATTAATTTTTGTATGTGTATGGGCCTGGGCTAAAAATTGAGTCTACATATTTGATATACTGACAATATATATATTATTCTTAAAACAGTTTTAAAAAATTGCCACATATCTATTCTTTTTTAGTATTTTACTATACCTTTATAGGATAGTTACCAAATATTTTCTCTTTAATAAATATTAATATTTATATAAATTTCATAATTAAATTTAAAATTTTAAATCAAGTTAAGTTGAAGTGAAAAATTCTTGACCAGATCACTCTTAGCCTACTGGGCCAAGCAGGCCCTCGAGCAATGTGCACCTCATGTGAAGCCCAAATCAAGTCAACTCACGTTGCAATACCAAGCAAGCATATATTGTGTAAAATCGAATAATGATTGTTTTAAAAGGGGCTTAATTATAACTATCCTAGAAGCAAGAAGATGACCACTTTACTATGCTGGAAAATTCAAATTTATACAAATATTCTCGCAAGTCATGACATGAAAATATTGAATATATAAAGTTTTAAGCTACCATTACTACCATCTTTCTCTCAATCCCATGGAAACAAACCAACTTAACCGGATGTATGTTTCCCAGAAATGAAGATGCTAGAATTCATGGCATGCATATTTATTTTTTGATATAAAAAGCAACAGTTGCATGTTTTATTAGAAATGAAGATGTTAGAATTCATGTCATGGTGGAAACCGTTGTTGCATCCGTATATTATGTTTGTCTAACACCAACGTGTTGTCAAAGTAATCGAGAAGCTATTTGTATTTTTTATATTCCACAGATATTTTAGAGTATTATTCTTTAAAGAATTTACTTAAGTGAGGTGGATGCACCAATGTTTCCATCTTTTCTTTATATGCTTATCATCCGGTTCATGAATCCTTTTGGTGGACCGACACTTTCATGGTGTACTAGCACATAATTCCTCTATCAGTAGCAGTCAAAATATTGATCAATTGATCTATAATCCACAATGCACACAAATGTATTTCCTAAGCCATCCATGAGAGCACTCGATTCACAATGATTTCATTTCAATAATTTCTTATGTACCCAACTTAAATATATTTTTATGTCAGGGAACTTTTCAGCAGCACTTCCCATGAGAATTCATAGTCACAATTGGATTCATTCTACTTTGACTTCAACTCAACTTTCAGCTTAGACTCATGCTCTTCTCTTAGATCCAATTCGTATTGCTGCACAAAGTTCTTGGGTGTGCTTCCATTGTTCACAAACCCAAACCCATCAAAATAAGCATGCATACTCTCGTCTGTTTGAGTTGATTTCATTTCAGCTTAGAAAAGATGTCTAAGATAAAGAGGAACCCAAATTTCCCTTTCATCATACAATTTCAAGAGTCATTCATTCTCATTCAAGCCATGATTAGTGATAAACTTAGCCCATCTAACCTCGAATTCAACTATAGTTAGGTTTGCTTGGACAATTGCCTTGAATGCCTTCTTTGTTGCATTATAATCATCAAGACCCTCCAACTTTATAGATAGCCGAGTGCAGATGTTCCATACACAAAATCTAAAGGTTGTGTTAGGCATCATTTCATTGATCACTGCACTTTTGCTTTCGCATCAGATTGCTAAAGTGTAGTGAGGGTGAATGTCTCTAATAGTAGACAATCTTATTGCAAATAATCACCCAAGTGTCCCAACATCTTTGAGTGAAGTCAAAGCACATTTAAGTAGGATAAATTGACTATTGTGATTAACTCCCACAAATGAAGTAAATGAAATTTTATATATTTTCAATAAATCATGACAAAATTAATAACATCATAGAAACCCTCGTAAGTTGTTTTATTTTGTAAATGGATCAAAATAAAAATTTTCAATCTTAATCACCATCAATGTCAATCTTGTTGTAAAAGTCCTATCTTTCTATTGCATTTTGGTAAAAAACTTGCATAATGACTTAAAATTACCCTATTCTAAAATCATTCTCCTATATTTTTATGAATGGAAATTCTACAATCCCTAACTAAACATTGCATTTCATCTAGCTTACTTGATTAAACTTTGACCAATATAATATTCTTGACAATTTTGATGGTCATCTATATAATTTGTCTCGAGAGTTTTATTTAATCGAGTCAACATAAGCTTGACATAAGTACCTTAGTTACACACCACCATCCATCATCACCATCTAATACAACATTGACCCTTAGTAGACAACTACTTTTGTTGCTACTCTATTGTCATGAGATTTCTAACTTTTATAACGAGTTAAGTGAGTATACTTGGGGACTTCACCATCCTTTTTACACACCAATCTCTTCACATAAGGATGGCAAGAATAATAATACTTAATGGGTTTCGACTTGATCCGATCTGATTTAATAGGGTTTAGGTTTTTTAAATATAAGGTTTTAGGTTGAGTGGGGATTAGAGTAAAGAAAAATCTACCCTGCCTTGCCCTAAAATAATTACCAAAATATTCTTTTCGATATAATATTAGTTTAAAATATATGATAATAAATTTTATGTTAATATTTACTCAAAAATAATTATACCTAGAAAATCATTAATAGTATTACTAAAAATAAATAAAAAATTTAAATTCATTTTTATTTCGATAAAAATATAAAAAAATTATGAGGAGTGAAATATAAGTTTAATTTTTTGAGTTGAGATAAATTAATATTTAGTTGAGGGTTGGGGTGGGATTGGGTTAAGTTAGTGGTATATCAAATCTATAAATTTAATTTTGTGAACAAGAAAATCTAGATGACAAACAGCTATATAAATTTATTTTTGTGAACAGAGTGAAATTAAGGGGAAAAAAGAGAGAGAAGAAAACATATGTATGCTTGCGAGACAACCACTAATCGTAATGTGTATTTAAAATGGTTAGAAGTGATTAATGTGGTAGGAAGAAAGGAGGATGCAAGCACAACAGACATCATAAATCGCCGTAATGGGTGCTTGCTTGTAGATCGGCACGTGGCGTTATTAAAAAGTCAAACATTATAAGGAAACATGTAGATCTTGTTCAATTAATAACCCCTAATTTGTTGATGTTCCAACACAAGAAAGGAATCACCTCGCCATCTCACATGACTCACACTCCTCTTAGTATCACCAAATTCAATGATCATCTTACATTTACTCTTTAATTTTTTTCAAATTTTATAATGAATATGAAAATGAGTAAGATTTTTGAACTCTTGACATACCAAATGGGTTTGGCCTCAAACAATAAAATACACCAGACCCAAAATTAGAGCCAATATTTTCAAAAACAAAATTCTAAAGTCTTAAAAAGAAAAGAAAATTAGAGCAAATCACGGTAAAGTATCTTCATATGGGGTCCAACTCAAGTACGTAGAAAATTTGCAACTTGGGTTTTGAAAATAGAGCCGAAGCTACACATCTCCCGGCTACTTTGGCGCTACTTTAACATGGGTGCTTCCTTCCTTATCCTTGTATTTTTACGTGTAAATATTATTTCTTGCCAACCCTTTTTAAATGCCTACTTTCCCATTTTTCTTGTATTTAAGACTTGTCTAGAAGCTGCTTTTTCTTCTACATCGAGACAATGGCTACTTGTGCTTGGTTACTCTCCCTTTGCTTTACTCTCGTTTTCTGTCTGTGTAATGCCTCTCGTACGCCACCCGTTTCCCCATCCCTTGATGGTAAATACTCAACTTTGCTACTTTTTTTTCTTTTCTTCTTCTTATTATATGGTATTATGATTTAAGTAATATTTATGTGCAGGATTTTTGACCAATGGTAACTTCGAGCAAGCACCCAAGAAAGAGAACCTCAACAAAACAGTGATCCTGGGGAAATACTCGCTTCCAGGATGGGAAATTGATGGCACGGTGGAGTTCGTGTCAGGGGGACCTCAACCTGGTGGGTTTTACTTTCCCATTCCTCGTGGTGCCCATGCTGTGAGGCTGGGAAACGAGGCTTCCATCTCTCAGAATGTGAATGTCAAGCCTGGCTTCATTTACTCCATCACATTTGGTACCACAAGGACTTGCGCCCAAGATGAGGTGCTCAGGATCTCTGTCCCTGCTCAGACCACTGACATCTCCATTCAGACCCTTTACAGCACGGATGGTGGTGACACCATGGCTATTGCTTTCAAGGCTACCTCTAAAGTAGTCAAGGTCACCTTCCATAACCCTGGGGTTCAAGAAGATCCAACATGTGGACCTCTCTTGGATGCCATTGCCATCAAAGAAATGCCTCCTCTAACTTATACCGAAGGTAAATCCATGGACTTTCTTTTATGTCTTTTAACCTCTATATTAATTGCTGCATTTGGTCCACAATCACTAGAATACAGTCTTTGATTTGAAGCCAAAACAGAAACATACAAATTATGACCACAAATCCGTAAGTTAAATGAAGTCTAATGCGGGCAGTCCCCTAGGCTAGGCATTTTCTCGGCCTTTTTATTAAAATAACCCATAAATTTTAAAAAAGTTTCAAAATGACTCACCTTTTTAATAAAACACTAAAATGACTTGAAATCTGCAATAAAAGTTGGTGGAGCCAAATTAAATGGCGCCACCAACTTGCCATGTCAGCAGGGACTATAAAAAATTAATTTTTTGTTGAGCCATGTAAAATGGGGCCACCTGTATAAATACCAGGAAAATACTAAAATTTTTAAAACATAGGAGTACTTAAAAAAAATTATCCATTTTTCTGGTGGAGCCAAAGTAAATGGCGCCACCAGTCTGCCCATATGTCAGTACTTTTTTTATTTTTTATTTTTTAACTCTTTTACCTTTTTTTTGTCTTTTTGTCTCATTTATTTTATTTATTTTTTTATTATTAATTTTAAAATTTTTGAAATATATATTTAAAATATTTTATTAATATATATTTTTTAAATTTTAAAATATATTTTTTGAAATTACTTTTTTTAAATTTTAAATATTATTTTTTAATATTTAAATATTTTAAACTTTCAAATTTGTTATTAGTTTTATAATAATTTAAATATTATTTCCCCGTTTTATAATATTTTAAATTATGATTTTTAAATTATTTTTAAAGATATTCGCTTTTTAATAAAAATAACTCAAAAAATTAATTAATTATCAAAATGACCCATTTTTAAAATTTGGCTCCACTAACTTTTACTGTAGATTTCAGGTCACTTTTGTGTTTAATTAAAAAGTTAATTATTTGGATAATGAATTAAATTTTTTGTGTTATTTTTATAAAAAAAATCAAGATATTCAAACCATTTTTTAAATTTTATTTAAAATTTAAAAAATAATATTTTAATTAAAAAAGTGAAATTTGAGTTAATTAGAAAATAAAAAATATTCGTTAAAAAAGATTTATTTTTAAAAAAATAAATTTATTTAAAATATATATTAAAAAGTAAAAATTTAAATTAAAAGTTAAGACTATATATTATAAAATCATACCATGTCAGTGATGTGATAACACGTAAAATTAAATATTAAATAAAGAAAATTAATCTTATATAAGGGGGTTTATTTATTTATTTATTTATTGTTATTAATTTTAAAAAATTTAAAATGTATATTTGAAATATTTTATAATAGATATATTTTTTAAATTTTAAATATTATTTTAAATTATTTTTTAAATTTTGAATATTATTTTTTAAACATTAAATATATGTTTTTTAATTTTTTTTTTACTTTTTTTAAAACTGTTGTCATTTCTCTGACTTTTTTTTATTTTTTTCTTTATCTTTATTTATTTATTTATTTATTTTTATTTATTTATTTTATTTATTATTAATTTTATAAAACTTGAAATGCTGAAATGTTTTATAATATATATTTTTTAAATTTTAAATATATATATTTGAAATTATTTTTCTAAATTTTAAATATTATTTTTAAATCATTATTTAAAAATTTAAAAATTATTTTTTAAATATTAAAAATATTTTTAATAATATAAAACATTTAAATATTTTAAAGATATGATATTTTGAATTTATTATTAGTTTTATAATATTTTAAATGTATATTTTAATTTGTTTTGTAATTTTTTTAATTATGATTTTTAAATTATTTTAAATTATGATTTTGAAATCATTTAAAATAATATTATTTTTAAAGATATGACATTTTAAATTTATTATTTGTTTTATAATATTTTAAATTTATATTTTAAATTATTAAATTATTAAATTTAAAATTAATTTTAAAGATATTCAAACGTTTTTTAAATTAAATTTAAAATAGTAAGATTTAATATTTTATTTGGTAAAGTCATTTAGAATGGCTCCATCACTTTATAGTATACTTTTTTAAATTTTTTTAAAATAATAATTTAATATTTAATATTTTATTTTGGTGGAGCCATTCTTTATGGCTCCACCTCTCTCTATATCATATATGTAATGGTGAAATTATTGTGTTAAGTAAGAGAGAAAAAAATCTATTCAAAATGAATAATGAGGTGTTTTTGGTGTATGTGTTGTCACATCACTGACATGATGTGATTTTATAATATATGATTTTAATTTTTAAATTAAATTTTTACTTTTTAATATATATATTTTAAAATAAATTCATTTTTAACAAATAAATCTTTTTTAACAAATATTTTTTATTTTCTTATTAATCAAATTTCACTTTTTTAATTAAAATATTATTTTTTAACTTTTAAATAGAATTTAAAAAATGGTTTGAATATCTTGGCTTTTTTTATAAAAATAACACAAAAAATTTAATTCATTATCAAAATAATTGACTTTTTAATTAAACACAAAAGTGACCTGAAATTTACAGTAAAAGTTGGTGGAGCCAAATTAAAAAAATGAGTCATTTTGATAATTAATTAAATTTTTTGAGTTATTTTTATTAAAAAGCCAAATATCTTTAAAAATAATTTAAAAATCATAATTTAAAATATTATAAAACAGGGGAAATAATATTTAAATTATTATAAAACTAATAACAAATTTGAAAGTTTAAAATATTTAAATATTAAAAAAATAATATTTTAAATTTAAAAAAAGTAATTTCAAAATATATATTTTAAAATTTAAAAAATATATATTAATAACATATTTTAAATATATATTTCAAAAATTTTAAAATTAATAATAATAAATAAATAAAATAAATGAGACAAAAAGATAAAAAAAAGGTAAAAGAGTTAAAAATTAAAAAAAAAAAAAGTACTAACATATGGGCAGACTGGTGACGCCATTTACTTTGGCTCCACTAGAAAAATAGGTAATTTTTTTTAAGTTCTCCTATGTTTTAAAAAATTTCAGTATTTATACAGGTGGCGCCATTCTACATGGCTCCACCAAAAAATTAATTTTTTATGGCCCTTGTTGATGTTGCAAGTTGGTGGCGCCATTTAATTTGGCTCCACCAACTTTTACTGTAAATTTCAGGTCATTTTGGTGTTTTATTAAAAAGGTGAGCCATTTTAAAACTTTTTTAAAATTTATGGGTTATTTTAATAAAAAGGCCCATTTTCTGTTTCTGAACATAATATATAATTACTGCGTACTGATTTATCATGTAATTGGACGCGGTTTTTAAGGAGTGTTCCCTTTACAAAGGCAATTAATTAAAGTAGGTGCAGTTTTTAATGAGAGCAGAGGGGTCTGAATAAATGTGCCCTGTTCAAACGACACAGGTGATTACAAAAATTAAGTATACATCTTTTTTCTAAGATTTTATTTAAAATAATAACAAAACATAAACATATTTATAAATATATGGTTTATTTTATATTATACTTTTACCCCTTTTAAGTTCTCAACTCATTGCATCAATATCAATTGGTCATTTTTTTCTCTTTTATTGATAGAAGATAGATTATGTGACTGGATTCCTTGTCCATTTAATTTTTCACGTGGATTGGCATTTTGGCCTTCGACTCTAGTTTAATTTGACCCTACAACAGTACCTAATATCCTGATGTCTCCGAAAGCAGGAAACCTAGTAAAAAACAGTGGGTTCGAGACTGGTCCCCATACCTTCAAGAACTTCTCAACAGGGGTCCTCCTGCCTCCGCACAAGCAAGACACCATTTCACCACTCCCAGGGTGGATCATTGAATCCCTAAAACCCGTAAAATTCATCGACAAGAAGCACTTCTCGGTTCCTTCAGGACAGTTCGCCATCGAGATGGTTGCGGGAAGAGAGAGCGCCATTGCCCAAGTCATCAGAACAGTTCCCAACAAAGACTATACCCTCACTTTCACCGTCGGAGATGCCAAGAACGATTGCCATGGATCAATGATGGTCGAAGCCTTTGCTGGTAAGGGAACTCTCAAGGTCCCATATGTTTCTCAAGGAAAGGGTGGATTCAAGACCGCGAGTTTTAGGTTCCAAGCTATCTCTGCTAGAACAAGGATTACTTTTTACAGTGCTTATTACCATACCAAGTTGCATGATTTTGGCCATATGTGTGGGCCTGTCTTGGATGATGTCAAGGTTCTCCCTGTCTCTTAATCAAAACCATGGTTGTTGGTACGCCGCCGGTACCAAGTAGCTTAATGAACACATATATTCGAAGTTTGATACATTGGTCGAAACTCAGAATTATTCCAACTTTCTTTTGCCTCATGAAAGAACTTTGGCTTGGCTTTTTTGCTTCTTTTTTTTTTTTTTTTTGAGTTTGGAGGTTTCTGACGGAAAAATTGCTGCTAGATGTACTAGTATAAAACAGGGTCATTGGAGAACGGAGTCATTCAAGCTTTTAATATTTTGATGACTTATTTTTACATGTTTAAGTCGCAAAAGTGGTCTTGAAATGAATATTATATAGTTTCGAATAAATATCGTTGCCAAGTTTATTTCAGCAATTGATGAATGATGCTCACTCTTTTATTTAACTTTTTCTTTTTTCGATCAGATAAAGTTATTATTAGTAATAAAAATAAAGATGGACACTAGAATTGGATCACCTAATTGACAGATTTTACCTCGAAAGTAATTTACTACAAAACCAACAAATAAATGTGTCAGGGCACTCCACTACGTGCTTAGCTACTCTAATGCATTTGCATTTATGAGCAAAAAAGAGGGAGATGAAGTTGGGTTGGTTGGTGTTGTTTCTATTGAGCTTCTTTCTTGTCTTCTTATATGTTTGATGATACTTTGGATATTTGATATTGCTATGCTTTGGGGTTTGTAATTGTTGAAATGTTTACCTTTACCATGATATTTTCATATTATGGTTTTTTATTGTTAATGCTTCCTGTTATCTTGGTTAATTTCATGCTTAAATTTTATAGTTAAATGGACGAATTAAGAGGCAGTATTGGTTGAATTACCTAGCTTCAAGTGCTGTTATTTTTTTATTAAAAAGGTAAATTATCTAACGTATTGGTTACTTTTAACTTTTAGAATACTTTTATTTTGTTCACACGTACAAAAAAATTCATTGTAATTTTGTGATTCAATTTTTAGAGTATTTTCATTGTAATCATCCATGTGTTTAAATCTTTAATGGTAACTGTACGTGTCAGTTCATGTCCATACTATGTTTACACTTTCATTTTGGTCATCCAAATTCTAGGTCATTTTCATTTTGGTCAACATCAAAAAAAATATTATCCCTTAATAGTATCAACCGACTTGTTACTATAAAATTGAAATTCTTTAATTTAATCTCATTTTAAAATTTAAAATTTTATGTTTCAAAACTAAAATCAAATTAAGTATCTCATTTTTAATAATTGTTTACAAAACCCAAACCCTAAACTCACATTTTATGATATCAAATCCTGCTAATTAATTAAATTAACTAATTTTATCTTATATACCCTACAAAACTCATAACTATTTTCATTACTTTTTTACCCAAATAAAGAATAAGCAATTAATTTAATTAACTAAAAGGATTTTTTTCTTTACTTTTAAATTAATATAGAATATTCGAGATTATAAAATATTTTTTTTAAGTTTTGTAAATAACTATTAAATATGAGTTATTTGACATTAATTTCATTAACAATAATTTGGAAATATAAAGTAAAATTTTAAAATTTAGAAAGAGATTAAATTGATTAATTTCAACATTATAGTTATATATAAGTTGACATTATCAAAAAATAAAATAATTCAAGAATTTATTCAATTGATTTTGATGTTTTGAAATTTAAAATTTCAATATTAAAAAAAAAAATTTAGAATTTTCAACAAGAGAATAAACAAGTACAATTTGACAAGTTTTTTTTAAAAAAATAGTCATTATAACACTATTTTATTTTCGATTTTAGCCCTCAAACTTGAGTTTTTTGCCAATACATCCAAAAATAAATAAAAAAAATTAACTTGTTTTAACTTTGTTGGCGTGAATACACGTGAATGATACCTTATCATTTATTTAATATTTTAAATTTTAAAAAAATAAAAAAATATTTTTAAAAACTAAAAATATTGAAATTATTAAAAAAAGTATAAAAATTATTTTTTTAAATATTTTTAAAATCTTAAAAGATTAATTAAATATTAACATGTTATCCATTTTAAGAAAATTTGACAAGAAAATGTAAATTTAAAAATTAAAAAAAGATAAAAGGGCAAAAAAAAGTAAATAAAATATTCAAAATCAAGCATAAACACGGGGACAAGACAAAGATAAAAGGGAGTCGCCATGCGAAAATTTAAAAATTTTATATATTCTTAGTCCAAACAGTATTAAAATTTTTTATCAAAATTTGTTTTGTGGCATCAATTTCTTCATGAAATAGAATAAAAAATGAAGTGAGTAGAGTCAGGTACAACGGTAGCCTTGGCACCAAAACTGGTCACGGGGGTTGAGTTAGGGTCTGGAGTCTTACTCTTCCGACTTAGATTGGTGGAGCAACTACCGAAGCTGCCATCAGAGCTGGGGTCACAGTGGCGGCGGGCATCAGTGTTTGGCGGAGGATGGTAATATAAACGAGCAGTTTGTGGGCAATGGGAATGGAACCTTGCTGCTATTCTCACCCCTGCACCCAACAACTCTGAGTATTTCCCCATTCAAATATTTTTCCTTTGAATCTGAGACTGGAAGGAAAAATTAAACAAGAAGAAGTTGAAAGATGAAAAAGAGAGAAATTAGAGAGTTGGATTTCCCGAAACTGGAAATGAGAAAATAGCGTTTGGTGGGAAAGTTTAAAAGAGACTGTTGCTTTTATAATTGTTCCCGCCAGTCAGATTTTTCCAATTTTTATGTCCATTTCCTATTTATGTCCCTTATATGACTCGTTGTATAGTTGTATTACTTTAATTGTAATTTGTTAAAAGTAATCAAAAAAATCTTTTTATTTATTTATTTTGATAAGCTTTTATATTTTTATTTTTAGTTCAATAAATGACTTCAATTTTAAATTTATATCTAAATAAATCTTATGGAAAAATGTTCAAACATCCAAGTTTAATAAAAAAATCTTCTCATCATAGATTTTGTCTCGTGTTATAATCATATGTTAAACATAAAGCAGTTTTCAATTAATATATAATTTATTGTTTAAAAAGTTTCAAGTATAATAACAAATTATAGTTACAAATAAATATAATTAGAACTAATTATAAAGTAAGACGAAACTAATAATCAGAATATATCTAGATCTATACCAAAATAAATTTGGACAAGTCTTGAAATTAATATGATGTAAGAATCAACAATGTTTTACAATGTAGAACTTCAACTTAGAAATTTTAAAATTTTAAGACAGCGACCTTACTATTAAAATGTGACCTAATTAGCTATAAGTTTATTTTAAAATCGTCATTAATAGTAATTATATTTTTTTCCTCGTACTATGTTATTTTTTTTAAAATATTTTTTGTCAATACATGTTAAATATTTAAAAATTACTTTTAATTCAATTATATTTTTTTCAATTATGAGATGAATTAAGATTTTTTTCCATATTTTTTTTGATATTTTAATCAATTGTTTTATTGAAGCTTTTCTAAACACTACAACAAAACAGTGCTAAGACGACAGTTATGGGGCAACACTTTTCTAAGTGTTGAGATAGACTGGCCAACATACGTTTTCGGCAACTTTTTGTATAAGGGTTGCGATATGCATGCCTAAAGCAACGCTTAAATAAGAATTGGCTTTGTCTAGTCCTAAGACAACATTTATGAGGCAACACTTTTCTAAGTGTTGCGATAGACTGGCCAACATACGCTTTCGGCAACTCTTTGTATACGGGTTGCGATAGGCATGCCTAAAGCAACGTTTAAATAAGACTTGGTGTTGTGTAGTCCTAAGACAACACTTTTGGGGCAACACTTTCCTAAGTGTTGGAATATACTACGCTTTCACCAACTATTTGTATAAGGGTTGCGATATGTATGCCTACGGCAACGCTTGAATAAGAGTTGGCTTTTGTGTAGTCATAAGACGACACTTTTGTGGCGACATTTTCCTAAGTGTTGGCATAAACTACGCTTTGGCAACTCTTTATATAAGGGTTGCAATATGTATGCCTACGGCAACGCTTGCATAAGAGTTGGAGTTTGTGTTGTCCTAGGACGACACTTTTGTGGCAACACTTTCCTAAGTGTTGCATAGACTACGCTTTCGTCAACTCTTTATATAAGGGTTGGGATATGTATGCCTAAGGCAATGCTTGAATAAGAGTTGGTTTTTGTGTAGTCCTAAGACGACACTTTTGTGGCGACACTTTCCTAAGTGTTGCGATAAACTGCGCTTTCGGCAACTCTTTGTATAAGGGTTGCGATATGTATGCCTAAGGCAACGCTTGAGCAAGAGTTGGCTTTTGTCTAGTCCTAAGACTACAGTTTTGGGGCAACACTTTCCTAAGTGTTCAGATAGACTTGTCAACATATGCTTTGGCCAACTCTTTGTATAAATGTGTAACATTCCAAATTACTTAATTCCGGCTTTTTTGAGTACATAGCACAAAAAAATTGAATTTAAAATATGAATATTCTTAAAAATTTAAAATATCACCAGTTTGTGAATATATTATATATATATTCAAATTAAAAATAACTTAGCTTCGAGTGTGAATAAGGTTTTTAATAAAAATGCCGCAAAAAATCAATTTAGGTTAGGGTTTAAGGTTTAGTGTTTACAGTTTAAGGTTTAGGGATTATAGTTATGGTTTATGGTGTAAGGTTTTAGGGTTTTGTGTTTATGGGTTTGGGGTTTAAGATTTTAAGGTTTAGGGTTTAGGGGTTTTTTTAACATAAGTGTTTCAAAAATTATATTATGTATATATTTAAAAATTTTAATCATAAATAAGATAAATATAAATTATTATTTTTCAAAAAATAAAATATCAAAATGAGATAGATCCCAAAAGCATACATATGAACAATGGTTTAATATGCAATTGAATATATGAACTTTAATTTGATTCAGTTCTTGTAAATTATTAACAAAATTATTTATATAACATAATTTTATATTTAGATAATGCATACATAAATATTTCAACCACAATTAGAATTTCTTATCGAAAAAAGAATAATATTGAAAAGAGAAATCTTTTCAACAATACTAGACCATGCTATACCCATTTATCAATTTAATTCCTAAAAGAGTTGATCATGATAAATTTTAACTCTCAATATTTATTTTTTTTATCAATTTGATTCTTATTTTTTGAACTAAATTTGAGATTCGACTTTTTAAAAAATGTTAAATCTCAACTTTAATAGAAATTTAACTACAAAATTAATTTTTTAATGATATTGATGTGAAAACCTACAAAGTAATAATCCACATGACATTATATTATTTGTTTTATATGTTAATTTAAAAATTATAAAAATATTCAAAAATATTTAAAAATTAAAAATTTAATATTTTAGTCCATATTTCTATCAGAAAGTTTAATATTCAAAAAAATTATAAAATAAAAATAGAAAAGATATATGTTAAAAATGAAAAAAAATTAAAACAAAAACTTTTCAGTATACGGCGCAGTTTTATTTTCACCCCCTCCCTTAAATCTCCAATTTTCCCCATTTTATTTTCCCCAAATGTCCTTCCCCGAAATCCCTAAAATTTTCCCCAATCCTCTGCATCAAAGTGTTGCATCTTCATCGGCAGCCCTCTACTGCATCTTTGTAACGACCCGAAAGTCAGTAGTATTGAAAAATCTAGTTTTGTGTCTTCGTTTTTGTAAAACGATGTCGTAAATATTTTTATTAAATATTTATTGAGTTATGTTGTAAGTAAATTGAATTTTTATTAGACAATTTCGTTACTTTAGTGCTCAATTTAAGTATAGGGACTAAATCATATAAGTGGTAAAAGCTAAATTATAACTAAGAGATTTATCTAATAAATAAACCATTATAGTTTAATAAAGAGTTCAATTAAAGAAAGTAAAATATTTTTGAATAATAAATAATTAGTAAAAAAAGACTTAAATGATGGTGACATGGCATGGGATTAGTGGTCAATAAGTAAAGTTACCATGAATCTTACCCACAAAAACCACTTATTCTCACTCCAAACTCATTGGCCAAGCAAATCTATTGCATCCGCCGTCCCACTGCCGCCTTCCCACCACCGGTGCATCTGCTGTCCACCACCGCTCCAGCTTATTGGTAAAGCACGCCTTGCATTCCATGCATGAAATCCCCAATCCTGTAGTGGTAGAACCTGGTGAATCAGTTTCAACTTGTTGAGATTTGTCTCAATCTTCGTGGGTATGTATGGTTGATTTGGTTTTGTGTTAAATGATGAATTAAGTCGATTTCCTTTAATCTACAATTTATATATTTTTAAGGTCAGGGAACAATTTTCAATTAGTTGAACACTTGGCTGTTTTCATTTAATCTACAGTTGATATATATTTAGGGCCATTTTCGTTGTACAAGTGCGGTTTTGGAATTCTGTTTTTGTTTCAGTAATATTAGCAGTATTGACACTATTTTTCTGCTTTTCCTTGTTATACCATGGTGATGGATTTGGGTTAGTCCGCCTGCCTTTTAGGATTTGCAACATGATAAAATTGAAGAAGATCACAGTAAAACAAGGGTAAATTTGAAGTGCATAGATTGGAATTGCTCTGGCCAACGAATTCTGATAGAGAGAACATTTGTTATTTAGGAGATTAATTTAAGTCATGGTTTTACGATTCTCGAACTTCATGATTTGAAACAGATTCCTGTTTGAATTGCAGGGAATAACATTGAAACTAAAACTTGGTTCGAAAGTTGCCCTTGTTGGACCATTTTTATATATTAATTTCTTCCTACTTTTCTTCTTTTCTTATATATTCTCTTCATGATTTGATACGGATAACATTACTAGTATTTTTCTTTTCCTCATCTCTAACATTTGCTGCTTCAGTCCCGTTCCAATGGAAAATTATTGATTGTCTAGTGTGTTGATGGGACCTTCTTTCATTCCCTTCTCAAGGAAATGTATGATGTAGTAAATTGCTTCAATAAGTGTGCCCATAAATTGCCTTACCTACACCTTGCCCAGTATCTAATTTATAACTTAGACTTGTTTATTGTTTTAAGTTTTAACTTTGATTTAAACATAAAAAATTTACTTGGATAGAAAAATTATACTTATTTGATATATAAGTCAGATTTGAGTTTTAAAAGTTTGTAATATATTTTATAATCTTAAAAATATATTAATTTGTGTATGTTTAAATTTAATAAAAGAAAAATAAATAAAGATAGCATTCATCTTCTTGTTTGTAAATAGGATTTTATTTCATGATTATTACCATTCTCATTTATATATGCTTGCAAGTCACCTTAAAAGGGTTTCGGTCAGGCAAGTTCATGACATTAGCGTGGCTACAAATGTGGCGGCAAGGGGATTAGATATCAATGATGTGCAGTTAATTATCTAGGTATATTTTTATTACGGCATGATATTTCAGATATTTATTTGCTGTCTATATATATATTTATTATTATATATTTACATTTAATTATATCTTAACTCGATAGTTTTTATAATAACTTGGAGGATATGTGCTTTGAGCATGTTTACATATGAAATATCATCTATTTTAGAGATTGAGATTTATGAGTAATTTAGGCAATATATTAAAAAAATTATTGTAATATTTATATTAGAGTTAGTCTTTATTCTAGGACGGTCACCTATTCTATTTTTAAAAAAGTTATTTTTTTATTATTTTACTACAATTTTTAGAAAATTATGTTATCCATATGCAGTCCTGATAGTAGAGTTTTTTTTTTTTTAAGTTATGTTTGTAGAGTTTAATTATTTTTTAATGTGTAATCATATATTAATATTACCTAATCTTTGTGTTTTTTTAATTTTATTTTTGATTAAGCATGACGATAGAGTAGATTGAAATTAAAAATTAAGTTATTTACCTTCATCTGATATTTATATAGATGTCGATTTTTTTTATAATTATTAATATCCCAACCTTATTTCACTTGAATTTTTATTAATTATTTTGAATATAGAATATTTTGAAGAATGAAAGTATAAAAATGGGAAATAAGAGAAACCTAACGAGTATTGCTTTGACCAAAAGTGTCTGCTTCACCAATTGACTCAACGAATAATTAAATGAAGGTAACTAATTAAGTTTATATAAAAATAATTTAATGTATTTATCTTAAGGTTACTATATAATTGAATTGTTAATTTGAAAGCATTTGCTAAGTACAAGCTAAATGTTGCAAAAGTGACTAGGGAAGTTGTCATTTCTTAAAGCAATGTAAAATAAAGAATAAAAACAGGGGATACAGATTATTTATGCATCTCGATTTCCTTATGCCTGCCGAGCTTAATTCAGTGTAAAATATCCACTATCTTTAACACTTACAATTGAACTTAAATCTATCACACTTAATGACAATCTTTTCACTTTTGTACCTTTGAAGATTAGTGGTACTCTCACCACTAATTTCACCCTTGTGTGTTGAAAAAATCGGTTTGAAAAAAGTGGAATAGTGCACAACGGGATTTTAGAAATTTTCTTAAAAACCAACTGATTGTGATGTTTATAACAATAAACATGTTACCTAGATTATACCTGTGTTCGGATGAGGTGGATCAAGTCGTTCTTGGTTTTCAATCGTTCGATCTTCTTCACTATCCTCAACATTGATTTATTAGAGCGTGGGCTCTATTCAAAATATAGATTTCTTATGAAAAATAACTTGTCCATATTTTGACAAAATATCGACGTAAAGAAGTGTGTATTTTAACCTAGGGGCGGTGACAACCCCTTTTAGGATTAGGGTTTGTCACCCATTGTATTTAGATCGGGCCTCGTTGTATATCGAGATAATTATATGTTGTAGACACTCAATTTTGCCCGGGCCCAGAAATAAGTCCAAAAACAAAAATAATAAACCCAAAAAAAAACAAAGTCCAAGTTCAGTCCAGAATTACAAATATAATTTGGCCCGATCGGAATGGCCCATTACTTGAAAAGATTTAAGGTCCATCTACAAGCTTGACTCATATGGAATATAATCTTCAATGATATGCAATCTTAGATGTGATATGCAATCTTAGATATGATACAATCTTCGATATGATTGCAATCTTAGATATGATATGCAATCTTGAAAATATGATCTTGTAATCTTGGAGATTTAATTTGTAGATATCCTTTAATCTTAACCGTTGATGTAATTGATCTGCAGATTGTTGGATTTGGGGAGGCTTAACTATAAATAGAGGCCTCTCCCTTCATTGTAAAACACTTGAGTTTTGGGAAGCAATAAGAATTCTTAAGAGCATTCATTCAAATTTCTCTCCCTCTTACGTTCTTACTCTCTGTGGTTTGTTCTTATTTTATTCTTCGTCTATATTAGTTTTTCAACCCTTTTTTATTTTAATTTCTTCATTTTTCAAATATGTATATTTATTCCTATCTTTTATACATTTGATTATGTATTTTATATATTATAATATTTAACCTTTTTATATAGTTTATTTTCAAATATATATTTTCTATGCATGTATATATATTATATTATCATTTCATGTATTTTGAACTATTGCATTATATTTTTATAATTTGTAAATGTTCTATTTATTCATTTTTTAGTGTATGTCGTTTATCTTATTTGTGCATAGTTTCATTTTTTTTATATGCTATGTTTAATTATTTCTTTTATGTGCTATTTTATGATATATATTGTTGTATAATTTTTGCATGTATTATGTTTTTTTTTTTTAGTTTACTCATGTTTTTATTTGTTTATTATCTTATATTTACCTTAGTATGATTTTTTTCATTAAACGTATGTTCATGATATTTAGTTTTGTCTTAATGATATTATTTATGTTTGTATGGAAATGTTAGAATATTTTGTACATCTATGCTTCATGATGCATTAATATGTCATCCTAAAACGTCATTTAAAATAATATTCCAAGATTTTTTTTAAAAAAAATAAAAGGCAATGCTTGATGTTTGGAAACTTCGAGAAAGGTAGTGCCCTAACTTCCTGGGTTGCGACTTTTCTCGTTGAATTCGAATAGTCAAGCACCCTTCTAAGTGATTTTGGGTTTTCAAAACTTAAACAATTATTTCGAGATTTCAAAACATAGTGTCCTAACTTACTGGATATTGCGTTTTGTTGTTTCGAGATAGAAATTTTCGAAAGACGAGCTTAGTTTCGAAGGTTTTAAAATGTTGCGTCCTAACTTACTGGATGTGATGTTTTGACTCGTTTGAAATAAGTGAGCCTTAATTTTCAAAATTGAGACATTCTAATTAAAAGAGGTTTGCAACTTAAAACTTTCAAATTCCCGACATTAAAGACACTTGATAATCAATTAGGTACCAATTTTTGGGCGTTACGAGGGTGCTAACCCTTCCTCGTACGTAACCGACTCCCGAATCCGTTTTCTCGACTTTCGTAGACCAAAATTAATATTTTAAAACAAAACATTTTATAAGGTTGTTCCAATCACACCTAAAAAGATTGGTGGCGACTCCCGTTTTCGTTTATCTTAAAGTCGATTCCCATTTTCCAAAACTCGATTTAAAAATGGTTTCGACAGCTTGGCGACTCCGCTGGGGACTAATAAGAGAGTCAAGCCGTGTAATTGATTATCTCTTGTCTTAATGTCGGAAATTAAAAATTTTAAAATTTAATCCTCTTTGCATTACATGTGTTTGTATTATTGCATGTGTTGCTATATTCTGATACACATTGCATTTGCATGACCGTTGTGGTCACACCCTTAAGTGGGAGTGAGAAGTTACGCCTTCGTGAGGTTTTCGCCTCCGTGCAGGATAGTGGATCACTTTCAGGATACATCCGTACCTATGGTTTTTTGAGATTTTCATATCCGTAGCCCATAGGGAAATGTATTCCCCTGAATCAACTCGATTCAAATGAGCCTATAATGGGTGAGAATCGAGAATCTGTTCTGTTACTTACCTCAACTTTAGAACTAAAACCTCATATAGAAAAACCGTAAGAGCTCAACTTATTTAGAATTATACTTTAGATATTACCTCACATATCATTCTTGAGTTTATTAATATTATGTGATACTTGATGCTTTTTTTTTCATTGCATGTCATTTCACATTTAAAAGGTATCGATTCACGATCAGTTTCTAAGTTAGAAAGTTTTATTATGGAGAACGGACTTCTTGATAGAGTGGAGGGCAACGCTAACGTCCATAGATGGTCCGAGCAAACTCAAATAGTAAAAGGGATAGCATATCCAGGGGATATGTCGGAGTCACGACTACACTCGCATCAGTGTCATATAGAATAATCTGCAGGAGCTTAAGGCGATTTGGGATCAATGGGGCAATGAGACCAAGCAATCATTCTACGGTAAGTACGGAGATTTGCCCTATTTGTTTGATATTCAGGTTGATGAGAACTTGTTTCGAGCTCTCGCTCAGTTTTGGAACCCAGCTTACAGTTGTTTTACCTTTGGGGAGGTAGATTTAGTGCCTACTGTGGAGGAGTATACAACCTTACTTCGGTGTCCTAAATTTTAGTGTGATAGGATTTATTCTCGAACTGCTTGTGTCCCAACCTTTGGTAAGAAGTTGATGACCATTACGAGGATGAGTGAGCAGTGGATCATGGCTAGAATTAAGGAAAAGGGTAAGAGTAAGGGCATTCCGTGGGGAGCTTTGAAAGATCTGATCCAGACACATCCAGATAAGGCAAAGAGGGTAGACATTTTTGCCTTAAGCTCATACGGATTGATGGTTTTCCCCAAGGCCTTGGGATATGTGGATGAGGCGACCACAGATCTCTTCCATCGACTTAGCAAACGGGTCACTTATGTTCTTGCGATTTTGGCGAAGACATTCAGGTCCTTGAATGCATGTAGGAGGGCCAGTGCAGGCAGGTTTGTTAGTTGTACTCAGTTATTTTTAGCTTAGTTCTACAGTCACTTCCGATTGATAGATAGGGCGGTTTGTCGGGTCTTCTTTGAGGATTACTCTCTGTTGAAGGATATAGCAGCTTCAACTAAGAGAGTTGATGTTCCCGAAAAAAATTGGATAGCTCTACTTCAGAACCTGCAGTCAAAGGATGTGGAGTGGAGGGCTCCATATGAGATTCTTTACCGATGCGGTAGTTTTGATTGGGTCCCTTTATTGGGAATTTGGGGTGCCATTGGTTATGCCTCTTTGCTTGTGTTGAGGCAACATGGATTGAGACAGTTCATACCAGTAATTTACGAGTTGGTTCAGAGTGAGTTTGCGTATAGAGGAGCCGACTACAAGAGGAAGGTCAGTGAAATCTCTAATACTTGGAACAAAACTTGTCGATTAAAGGGAGTAGCTACTAGCCCTTCTACGACTGCGGAGTACGTCGAGTGGAGAGGTAGAAGGATTAATGATAACATCCCTAAGCCAAACGTGGAAGGAGCTCGACTGATGGAGGAATATTTGCAAGTGACGCCCTCGGAGTTAGAAATTATGAAGCAAGAGTTTGAGAGAAAGAACTTGGAGCTCGAGAAGAGGATAGCAAAGCTCGAGGAAGAAAAGATATACTTGGCCTAGATGTCGATGTGCAAAAGATGGAGGTCAAGAAGGTAAAGAAGGAAAAAAAAAGATAGAGGAAGATCGAGATAATTTAAAAGAACACTACAAAAAGGCACAAGTATCCTTGAAGAGAGCGGGAATAGGAGGGTCTTCAGATCAGTTGCAGAAAGAGGTCCGAGGGGAAAAGTCCAAAGCCGAATATTGGGAGAGAAAGTTCCAAGAGGTGCAATTACGGAACTTGACCTTAGATAAAGAAAATCAAGGGTTAAAAATTAGGGTGACTGAGCTTGGGCGATCCCTTCATCTGCAACGAAGTTGTGGGTTCACGGTAGAGGTAAAGAAGCTAAAAGGCAAAGTTGAGGAGTTGGAATCAACATTGCAAGATAGTAAGCTTTTTATCGAGTAGCTTGAGGCACGAGAGGATCATTTAAAGGGAGAACTGTACCAGTCTAAAGAACAAGTCAGAGATAGAAATTACCTTTGGAGAAGCCATAATTCAGATCCGAGAGGTAGCTGAACACGTTCGAGACTTGGCAGTACGAGCTGACGTATTGAGTATGATGCATGAGTCATCGTCGAATGTAAGTCGAGAGTTAGCCTTTTTATTAGATAGAGTTAAAGCTTTGGGCATTAGGGCGAAAGCGTATTTGTAATCCATTTATATGTAAAGATATTCTTTTTCTAAATAACGTTTTTTAAATGAGATTGAATTGAGATCGATACCTTTTGCATTCATTTGCATCTTATAGCATTTCATTGCATTATTTGTATTCAAAATTATAAAAGACCCTATTTAGTTAAAGTTATTAAAAAGAGAAAAAAAAAAGAGAGAGGGAGAGAAGAGGGTCACGGCTAAGTGAAAAAGAAATGGAATGGGAATTAACGACGTTCCCTTACATATCCCCGACTTTTGTGTCAGAAGGGATAGCTTACCCAGAGAAGGGGGTGTTTGGAAATGAAAAGTATCCCATCAATGTCATACATGAGGAAGGGACTGAACAGAGAAACCTTGAGGGCATTCGCCCTTACAAACCGGGAAGTTCTTTAAACAATTGGACTGCAGAAGAACTTCTTGTAATCTTTAAGAATTTTACGGAGTAATATTCAGAACACTCTTGTTGCTCTAAAGCCTAGGAGTAATGAGATTTCTTTTGAGAAGAGGGCTCATGTTCAGACATTTTTATTTTCAATAAAACATACTTTTATTATTTATCCGAGTAAATATTATTTCATTCTGATTCTTTTGACCTTTGACATTCTTTATAAATTTTCATTACATGTAAATAGTCATTTTTGAATTCATTTATTCCTTGTATATTCTTTTGTGTACCTATCATAGATCCCTAGATATCAATGACACGGGCAACGATACTGCAGATTCAGAGTTCCTTTTGAGTGCGATATGTGTTTAGAGGAATCTCAGTACTTTGAAGGTGACAAATATTGTGACTTGTTTCTGAATTTGTTGAAAATGGTTTTTACCCCATGAAGTGGTGGTAGGAAATATAGCCTTAGGGGAAGGAAATATTGCGAAATTGGAATTAGCTGAGGAGACAAAACAAGACCTTGTTGAGACTATTATGGGAATTCAAAAATGTGGTCCAAAGATGCATGCAGGAGGATTTGCAATTGCCAGGATAAACATGAGGTTTTGGGGCACTGTTGGTCTACCATGGAAAAGGATCGCATCAGTTGTACAATGAATGCCAAATTTAAAGGAGTCAAGACTTATGGGGCATGTATGTTATGGGCCCGAGCTCACAAAAGTTTCAAAGTCGACAATGACTCATCTTTGTGGACGTTAACTACTCCATTAAGAGGGGGAGATAGCTTCATATGCCAATATTACAAAGTCAAAAGTCATCCATTTCAAAAAAAAAAGATTATATATAACTGCACAATGCCAAAAGTTTGCATTTTTTTTAAAGATAATGCGCCATACCACAGTACAACAAAGGTTGCCAAAAGAAAAGAAAAAATAAGAAAAAAATAAATTACAGAAGATGACCGAGATTGGTAAAAATTGGTATAAGAAACTACCGCCTACTCTTTAGCTTACGCTGGGGCAAACACCTTCAATTCCAGTTGTTTCAAAGGTTCTAACCATCATCCTTGGAATAGGTGCATTGTTTGGCTTTCCTAAGCAGTCTGATATGCCGTCAATAGCTGCGATGGTTAGCTCCAAGCGGTGGCCATTGATTTTCAGCTATGGGGCATCAGGCCGTACACAGTCTCTGAAGCTTAAAATGATAGATTCTTTCTTCAAAACCAGTTTCTGACAAAGTGGATGACGGTATCATGAAAGAAGCTCTCTTAGACTTCTATACAAGTTCAGGGAAGAGAAAACCTGATCAAATCATTATTTTTAGAGATGGGGTTAGCGAGTCTCAATTCAATCAAGTTTTGATCAAGTTATTGAGGCTTGCAAGTTCCTTGACGAGAAGTGGAACCCTAAAGATTGTGGTTATTATTGTACGAAAAACTATCATACCAAGTTTTTTCAAAGGGGATCTCCCGACAAGGTGCTACATGGTACTTGCTATTGACAACAAAGTATGCCATCCAAAGAACAATGATTTTTACCTTGGTACCATCTTTGGAATGATTAAAATCACGAGGCAGACCTACTATCATGTTCTCTTAGACCAGGCTGGGTTTTCGGCTGATGATCTGCAAGAGTTTGTTCATTCTTTATCCTATATGTATCAAAAGAGCACCACAGCCATATTTTTTGTGGCTCCTATTTGCTACGCTCATTTGGCAGCTTCACAGTTAGGGGCAATGAATGAAGATTAGGGATGCTTTAAAAACATCATCGAGTCATGATGGGATGTATGCTCCGGGAGTAATCTCTGTACCTCAGCTTTCCAGGTTGAAGGATAAAGTCAGCAACCTCATTCTTGTCTGCTGAGAATCATTGAACCATCTTTTTGTAGGGTTTGACAAACAATAGTCAGGACTGCTGCTGGGGCAATCCCTTTCTCATGGGTTTATGAATCAAGATTTTTCCTCTAAGCTTTGATGGAGTCAAGAATTGAATACCTCTAGTAAACTTAACTTGAAAGTATTCATCCTAAGCAAATGTACCAAGAATAGATGACACAGACTTATGACAAAGAAGGTTCGTCCAAAAGAATTTCATAAAGGAAACCTTGTGCTGAAAGAGACCCTTCTCATGCAAAAGGATACCGAATTGGGAAGGGCCATATGTTGCGAAGAGGGCTTTCTCTAGAGGTGCACTGATTTTGACAAGAAATGGATAGGAAGAATTTATCTGATCCAGTGAATTCAAACTCGATCAAGAAGTACTTTGTCTAAAGGAGAAGGGAAGCCAAGGTGAAAACCCGCAAAGGGCACTTTGGGACTTCTATTTCAAAAAAAAAAGGAAAAAAATAAAAGAAAAAAGAAAAAAAGAAAAAAAAAGAGAAAAAAGAAAAAAGAAAAAATGGAGAGGCCAAGATGAAAACCCACAAAGGGCGCCTTGAGACCAAAGGGGTTTTGAGTTGAAAACCCGAAAGGGCAGCTCAAATTTAGAAAGTCATGCAGTGACCTTGCTATACCGGATTCAACGAGAAGTAAAGTATGTTACATATCGAGGCATCAACGAATTACTTTGGATCTTTTAAACACTTGTTGAACTCAAGAAAGTCTTCATGAAGCTGGTGTATAGACGCTCAAGCGGCGATATCTGGGGCATCTGATTTCTGTCCTATTTACTATCTTTGGATTCTTTTTCTTCGCAAAGATATGTTCTCAGGTTAATCTTTTTGCATTCCTTCCAATAATTTGTCCAAATCTAATTATCCTCAGGATCAATTTGTCTCCTATTATTCATAAAGCATGTTGCATTGAAATGATGATAGATGAACTAAAAAATCTTCACAAACGAAGTTTTGCATATTAATCTGGAAATTTCTAGATAGTACAAGAAACTAATACAAGACAATTGTTTAAGGAATTCTCATATGTATGAGTTGAAAATACTCGAGAGATTTTCTTCTTCAGTCCAAAAAGTGGTTGGACGTTTTAAGCAATATTGATTTTAAGAAAGAATCATTTCATAAACATCTTCAGTGGGTCATAACATTTGGGGAATGGTACGGTGGACCAAATTGATGGAGAAGATTCGAGGCATACGAGCAGAGTATGATTGATATGTCGAGACGAACGAGGTGGAAAGCTTGATAGATGAATGAGTGATGACGTCCGAAATAGGAGTTATTTTCATAAACATTTTATATCATAATATGTCTAATTAGGAGCATTTGACTTATTTCGATCATGGCATCTTAATTATTTGGCATAAGCACAAATTTCAGGAAATCAATTCTACAGGTGGATTCCCTAGTGGACAATGTAGCAAGATTGATTGAAAATTACAAAATTCAGCCACTTTAATCCCCTAAGGTAGGGGTAACAGAGTTAAATTTGTAGATCTTATCTCCTAGCAAAGAGTGGAGCAGATCGAAGACTCGCCATAATCCCCTAAGCAAAGTAGGGTAACAGTTTAAGTTTGTAGATCTTATCTCCTAAGCGATAATGGAGCAGATCGAAGACTCGCCTTAATCCCCAAGTAGTAGGGTAATAGGTTAAATTTGCAGATCTTATCTCCTCAAAGCGAGAGTGGAGCAGATCGAAGACTCGCTTAATCCCTAGCGCAAGGGTAACAGTTAAATTTGTAGATCTTATCTCCTAAGCGGTAGTGGAGCGGATCGAAAACTCGCCTTAATCCCCAAGTGGTAGGGTAACAGAGTTAAATTTACGCCTTATCTCCTAAGCGCAGGTGGAGCGGATCGAAGACTCACGCCTTAATCCCCAAGCAGTAGGGTAACAGTTCGCAAATCTTATCTCCTAAGCGATGAGCGGAGCGGTCATCGACGACGACTCGCCTTAATCCCTTAAGCAGTAGGGTAACAAGTTAAATTTGCAGATCTTATCTCCCTAAGCAGTAGTGGAGCAGATCGAAGACCCGCCTCAATCCCCTAAGTAGTAGGGTAACAGGCTAAAATTACAGATCTTATCTCCTTAAGCAGTAGTGGAGCAGATCGAAGATGCGCCTTAACTCTCTAAGCAGTAGGGTAACAGGTTAAAGTATAGCAGATCTGGCCTTCAGATGTTCATGCTGAAGCAGATCCAAGATGATTTGGCATCTCTGTATTGTCAGAGAACAAATTGAAGAAACAGATTTGGCATCTCCATATTCGACAGAGAGCAGATCGAAGACATAGCAGATCTGACCTTCAGGTGTTCACACTGAAGCAAATCCAAGATGATTTGGCATCTCTGTGTTTACAAGGAACAAATCGAAGACATAGCAGATATGACATTCAAGTGTTTACACTGAAGCAGATCCAAGATGATTTGGCATCTCTGTATTCGACGGGGAGCAGATCAAAGACATAACAGATTGGACCTACATCGAAGCAAATCTAAGATGACAGATTTGGCATCTTTGTATTAGACGGGGAGCAAATCGGAGATAACAGATTTGGCATCTCCGTATTAGACGGGAAGCAGATTGAAGAAGAAAATTTGGCGTCTCTGTATTAGACGGGGAGCAGATCGAAGCTAACAGATTTGGCGTCTCAGATTAGACGGGAAACAGATCAAAGATAGCGAATATCGCCTTCCGAGTTGCGATGAAGGCATTTGAAGCCGTCAAGAGGCCATTTAAAGAAGATTAAGGATCAAGAACTCAAGACACGCGAGCGAGCTCGGGCAAAATTGGTCCTTTATAGTCTTTGCTCTATTCCTGCATACAAAAGAATGAGCAAAGAGGGGCAATATAGACACTCAATTTTGCCCGGCCTGAAATAAGTCCAAAAACAAAATAATAAACCCAAAAAAAAAACGAAGTCCAAGTTCAGTCCAGAATTACAAATATAATTTGGCCCGATCGGAATGGCCCATTACTTGAAAAGATTTAAAGTCCATATATAAGCTTAACTCATATGGAATATAATCTTCAATGATATGCAATCTTAGATGTGATATGCAATCTTAGATATGATTGCAATCTTAGATATGATATGCAATCTTGAAGATATGATCTTGTAATCTTGGAGATTTAATTTGTAGATATCCTTTAATCTTAACCGTTGATGTAATTGATCTGTACCGTTGGATTTGGGGAGGCTCAACTATAAATAGAGGCCTCTCCCTTCATTGTAAAACACTTGAGTTTTGGGAAGCAATAAGAATTCTTAAGAGCATTCATTCAAATTTCTCTCCCTCTTGCGTTCTTACTCTCTGTGGTTTGTTCTTATTTTATTCTTCGTCTATATTAGTTTTTCAACTCTTTTTTATTTTATTTTCTTCATTTTTCAATATATTTATTCCTATCTTTTATACATTTGATTATGTATTTTATATATATTATAATATTTAACCTTTTTATATAGTTTATTTTCAAATATATATTTTCTATGCATGTATATATATTATATTATCATTTCATGTATTTTGAACTATTGCATTATATTTTTATAATTTATAAATGTTCTATTTATTCATTTTTTTAGTGTATGTCATTTATCTTATTTGTGCATAGTTTCATTTTTTTTATATGCTATGTTTAATTATTTCTTTTATGTGCTATTTTATGATATATATTGTTGTATAATTTTTGCATGTATTATGTTTTTTTTAGTTTACTCATGTTTTTATTTGTTTATTATCTTATATTTACCTTAGTATGATTTTTTTCATTAAACGTATGTTCATATTATTTAGTTTTGTCTTAATGATATTATTTATGTTTGTATGGAAATGTTAGAATATTTTGTACATCTATGCTTTATGATGCATTAATATGTCATCCTAAAACGTCATTTAAAATAATATTCCAAGATTTTTTTAAAAAAAAAATAAAAGGCAATGCTTGATGTTTGGAAACTTCGAGAAAGGTAGTGCCCTAACTTACTGGGTTGTGACTTTTCTCGTTGAATTCGAATAGTCAAGCACCCTTTTAAGTGATTTTGAGTTTTCAAAACTTAAACAATTATTTCGAGTTTTCAAAACATAGTGTCCTAACTTACTGGATATGGCGTTTTGTTGTTTCGAGATAGAAATTTTCGAAAGACGAGCTTAGTTTCGAAGGTTTTAAAATGTTGCGTCCTAACTTACTGGATGTGATGTTTTGACTCGTTTGAAATAAGTGAGCCTTAATTTTCAAAACTGAGACATTCTAATTAAAAGAGGTTTGCAACTTAAAACTTTCAAATTCTTGACATTAAAGACACTTGATAATCAATTAGGTACCAATTTTTGGTCGTTACGAGGGTGCTAACCCTTCCTCGTACGTAACCGACTCCTGAATCCGTTTTCTCGACTTTCGTAGACCAAAATTAATGCTTTAAAACAAAACATTTTATAAGGTGATCCAATCACACCTAAAAAGATTGGTGGCGACTCCCGTTTTCGTTTATCTTAAAGTCAATTCCCATTTTTCAAAACTCGATTTAAAAATGGTTTTGACATATGTGTTATCTAATCTTTAAACCAACTCATACAATTTATCCAAACTTGATTAACATATTTTCCTATGCTTAAAAATATTGTCTATTCATTTAATTAATTAAAATAATTAATTGTACTAATTAAACAATTTTCACAACTCAATTTTAATTCCATTAAAGTCAAGTCCAGGTGACTTTACTGTACTAAAATCTATGAGTAAACTAGTTTAATTAATCTTGTTCTTATGAAACTATGATGACTTAATTAATGAAATTTTCACTTTGAACTTCAATTATTTAATTTTAAATTAATTAAATAATAATTTGAAGATATAAATTAATTCCTTAATCATCATTTATTTATGGCGAGAAAACGCATCATTATAAATAGTGATACATGCGATCTATTTCTTTTAGTTCATCGTTTCACATTTTTCATTTCATCAATTAATGCAAACTATCAAGTTTATACCGAGCTAGCAAAAGGACCGATTGAACATATATAGCTAGAGCTCAAATAGTTTGTAATTAAGTTCTGACTCTTCGTCTATTAGTTACAACAATATTTAGTCATGGAATCATTTCACTAAAGTATCATGATTGAGCTCTCCCTATTATATACAATTACGAAAGTTATTTCATCAAGTGCGTATCCAATGACCTTGTTATATGCATGTTACATTCATAGGATATCCTTAATCTCCTTGGGATAAATTCGTTCTCCCAATATAATCCTATTTTATTTCATAATAATCATTACATCTTCCTTAATGAAAAGTCAATTACTAACAAATAATAATCAAATCATTTTTCTTAAAAAAAATGACTTGTAGCCACGTTACTTTTCATCTATCAATGTAATGCCGATGAAAGAATATCATTTACCCATTATTCGGCTATGATTTCCACTATTTTAAGTGAAGCTATGTTATGAAGAAGTCGTATACCCAAAATACTAACTTTCGACTCTATTATCTATTGAACACAGACTACACACATAGCTTGTCACGTAATCGGGATTAAAGTAAGCCACACTATGAATGTCACAAGTGAATAAATCCATAAACGAATCTTGGATTTATTCTACTTGGGTCCTATCCTATGTACTGTCAATCCAGTCAGTGACATCTATGTATCTATCTTCTGAGAGTCATCCACTATGATACCTAAGACAAGGTATCTTCTTATTTGGACTTGATAAATGACATATTTGTCTTTCGATCGACTTGATCAATTTGTATCAAACTAAGGATGTGTTTAGATTATCTACTAATACAAGTTATGTTCTCACATTATGATCCAACCACATAATGTTGCTTAATATTAGTTAAACATTAGACAATCAATGAGCCAGCATTTGCTTTTATTTTGTTTTATGTGCAAAAATTGTTGAGGACATTATACAAAAGATATTAATGATAATGATGGAGGTTTATTAAACCAATTTGTTCAAAAATTTAAAAGTACATAAACGTAATCACTACATTAAGGGCATTAGATCCCAACAGTCTCCCACTTGCTCTAGGGGAGTTGATGAGTTATATTTCACATTCTCATGGCCTCTACTTATTTCTTAAAACTCCTAGTCATCAGAGTCTTGGTAAACGAATCCACAAGGTTGCCCTCTGATGTGATTTTAACTACATTCACTATCTCGTATGATGTGATATTTTCTATCAATGTGTTTTGTCCGCTTGTGGTTTTTGGTTTCTTTGGTGTTAGTTATTACCGCACTATTGCCACAATACAGTGTGATAGTTTTTTCCATACCAAAAATGACTTCAAGATCCAATTGTAGAACCTACACAACTTTGTACAAGTCAATGAATGAAGCAACAAGTGTGTGTCAAAGAAAACGACTGTGCCTAAGAAGACATACTTGCCCAAATTGTAGAACCTACTCATTAAAGAGCTAGGTTTGAAGAAACAATGGGTTAGACACGTTGTGCATGTTTGGATTCTTAAGCATCTTAGATGATTACAAACTTTGTATCCATGTCAAACATCTTCAAGCTCCACATACAACTTGATCACAATATTACCACTTTATTAATTAAAGATACCATCATCCTAACAACAATATTATTATTATAGATATATATTCTAGATTAGATATCCTTTTTGTATCTTTAATTACTTTTTCTTATTTATGAATCACCCTTTTCATTTCCTCTAATGTGACATCCTTGTTAAATGTCTTGCTGACAAGATTTCATATTGAAATACGGTGCCCATCCTCAATTAAAATATTTGATACATTATAATCGGCTAGGTAGATAAATAGGTTGGCTATCTTTTCACTTAAGACTGTAAAATGTTAAATTACTAACATTAGGAACGATATCGATAAATTTGGTATTTCTTAATAGCATATCATCCAACAAAGAAAATACTAATTTACTAGAATGGCAATAAAAATAACATATAACATATTCAAGAATTTTTAATAACATAACATTGAAAGAAAAAAACACTCACAAGCTAAATAAAGTTTACCATATAAAGAATTATGGAAGGAGATTTAAAGTATTTAAATAGGTTTAAGATTTGGATGCGTAAAATTATGGGGTAAAAAGGAAAAAGAAGAGATTTATAAAGCTTAGGAGAACATGGAAAGACAAAATTTAAAACTTGAGCTTGACTTCCATGGGTGTTGAGGTTTGGCTAGCTAATGTAAAATCTATATCATTTGAAGTACAAGATCCCTGAGGGAAACTCTGGAAATGATTGTTACCTCCACATTCATGGATGTCAAGGTCAGGGTATGATTATTTCAACATGTCCTATGATGGCACTACAAATAAATTGCCATACATTAACACTTACTTTTACTAATGGTTAAATTCCATTAGTACAAGCAGGTTTACCAACAAAATTTTTTATTTTTTGTGATGGTTTTTAGACATTCATTGAAGGATTTTTGTTTTTAGCAATGATTTTTCAACCATCAATATATAGTAGTTTGTTTGTAGTGTAGGAATCAAATTTCACAAGGAATCTTTGACATGATAATAGGACCTTAACAACCATAGGTGTCGAGTTTCATTTAAATATTATCCACATGAACCTTTATGAATTCATTGACTTTTCCTTCTAGGTGCACGTTTGGTTTCAAGTGGACATACTTGATAATAATATAAAAATAAGAGATGGACATAGAAGTTTGGTTACACAGTTGAGATCTTCCTACATTTATGAGGCCTTGCCCAAAGATAATCCACTGTAAATATCCTTTTACAAGATATGATTTAAGTTCTACTCACTCACCAAGTTGCAAACTCACTCTTATACATAATCTAGATTAGTCTCCCTCACTAAGATTTTCTTATTGAGATCTTAGTTGCAAACTGAACAACAAGAACTGTAACAACCCCTAATCCCAAACTGTCTCCAAAACAGGGTTACAGAGCATTACCGAACCTATCAGACATTTACAATTAATATACATAATAAATACCAACACAACCAAATACCCTCATAATTTGCCAAATTTAAACATTTACATATTATCCAATATTTAATTCTATTCAAATATCAAAAATCATCAAATAAATCAATTTATAACAAATTAACCAAATTATATTATATATCATAACCAAACCTAAATCTATTTTTTTCATCCTTACATTTACAATTTCAAAATGACACACATATAAGACACCCTAGGTACATGCCTTTACCAATAAGTAACACACTTTACCTTATTGAATTCGGGATCGGCCTAGGATGCTGATTCAACGTTCTATCTTTACTTAACCTGCGCACGGAAACAAACCGTATGCTGAGTATAGGTATACTCAGTGGTATTTCTATAATCTGAACACTTAAATAATTATAAAACATATTAATTTATATATATATTGAACTATTCAAACTCAATGAATATTCAAACATTCACTTTCCAACCAATGTTTTGGTCTACTTTAAATTCATAATCATTTATTACTTTTCAATAGCAATTAATCAGTCAGTAATATTCATTAACAATCAGCCAATCAGAACAATTAATTATTCAGTAACATCGGTAACAATCAATTATTCAATAATAATCGCTTATTCAGATCAATCAATTAATCTGGTTATCCAAAGAATGATCAATTATTCAAGAAAAATCGAGATATCAAAGAACAATTAAATTATTCAAGAATGATGATCTTTCTAGTTCCTTTATTTACCCCTATTAACATGACTCGGACCTAGACGGATACACGGATCCAACCAACACACCAATACGGCACATAGTGCCTCATCGGCCTATGTCGGAACAGTAACAGTAGCAGTACGGTACACAGAGTACCTCATCGGAACAAATCTAAAATAGTAATGGTAATAAGATGATCAGGCACACATAAAGTGTCGAATCGAATAAAGAATTTAATAATAATAATAATATCCGACACACAAAGTGCCAAATCGATAACAGTAACGGTAACAATAATAGTAGTCGGCACATAAGTGCCTGATCAGTAAGCCGACAAAACCCGTACTCTTTCATATCTTATGGCATGCTAACTATATCCGATTAGCCCGACTAGTTAATAGGGTATTTAATTCACTTTTAAATTTTCAATTAATTCATATTTTAAATAATTAACTATATATTTTCAATTCAATATAATTCCATTCACTTTTCACTAATAAATATTTAATTTCACAATAATCACATTTTTCTATCAATTTCATTACACTTCCAACTACATATATTTTCTAATATAACAAATATTTATTGTAGAGGCCCAATTTAGCCCTGGGCCCATAAACTAGAAGCCAAAATCAAAATAATAATAATAATAAACAAACCCAAACCCAAAACCAACCCAAACCTAGACCCAACTATCAGCCCAAATTAAACAAACCCTAGCCCAAATTCTAAAAGCCCAAAACCTAAACAAAGAAGAGAAACCCTAGCCCCCTAGTCTGCTCGCTGCCCATGTGCGCTGTACCAGCAGCCTCCGTACCATCCGCCTCACCCACGTGCCGTCTAACACCTTTCAACCACCCTCTGGTCCCGTCCCCATCGCTTTGCACTCTATGAGAGGCTCGCAAACAAAGAAAAAAAGGACAAAAAATGAAAAGATAGCAGCAAGAAACGCAAGCAGTAGCAGAGACTAATGCAAACAATATTTTTAATATGGGAATCGGCTATAAAGCCGAAAAGAAATCGATTGTATGGGGTGTTTTTGAATACAAAAAAACGTTGTATTACTGGAGATATTAGAGAAATCAGAAGCAAAAATAAGAAAAAGGTTGTTTTTGGATTCTATTCTGTAATGACCCAAATTTTACGGTTATCGGGAAAGTGAATTTTCGGGTCTCCATTTCTAAAAAAATAGATTCGTAAATATTTATTAAAAATATTTACGAAGTCAATTGTATGGTTAATTAGACTTTAATTAAGTAAATTTAGCTTAATTAAGAGTAATTAGTGGAAATGATTAAATTGAATTAAGTGTGAAAGTTTAATTATAGAATAAAAAAAATTGAAGGGACTAAATAGGAAATAAGCCAAAAAGGGGTGACAAATGTATGGTTAAAGTAAGTTAAATGTGTACAAATATAAATGGTACACATGTATTATACATGTGTATTTACTTATTATATAAGTAAAATAATAATAATTAAAGTATATTATATTAATATTATTTTATATTAATTAATTAAATAAATAAAAGTTATGACAAGTGTAAGGTGATAAATTAATACATGTGTATTAATAAATATACACATGTATAAATAATAAATATTATAATAGTTTAATAATAAAATAAAGAAATGAAATAAATGAAATAAATGAAATGAAAAAGAAGAACAAAGAAACGAAACAGAGAAGAACAGGGGAGAAAGAAAGGAAAGAAAGAAAGAAAGGGAGAAAAGAGAAAATCAAGGTTTTGAAGCTTTAAACTTTAATAGGTATGTCAATTTAGCCATTTTTACTTAATTTTGATGTTTTAAAAGCTTTAGAACGAAATTAAGTTGATATTTTGAAAGTTATTAGATTTCTAAATATTGTTCATGTTGAGTAAAATGATGAATTAAGGGCTAAATTGATAGAAATTCAAGTTAGAAATGAAATAAGGATTGAATTGTAAAGTGATTCATAAGTTTTATGCTTTAAGGACTAAATTGAAAGAATTTTGAAATTATGGTTTTATGATGAAAAATAGATAATTATGTCTAAGTTTGGTTAAAAATTGAGCAGAAATAAAGTATGAATTAAGATAGAAAAGTAAGTGAATTTAGTTAGGATTAAATTGAAATTAAAAGTAGAAAATCAACATTTAGCACTAAGACTATTTTGGACAGCAGCAGTAGTCTAAGTTTGAAAAATCACCAAAAATTGTAGAAATTGAATTAGAGGATGAATAAAATATATAATTAAAGCTTATTGAGTCTAGTTTCTTATAAAAGAAACAATTTAAGCAATTGAATTGTAAATTATGAGATATAATGAATTGTGTGAGACAAGGTCAGAATGAATTCGGGTTCCCCTATTCTGACTTTGGAAAATCACAAAAAAATTGGAGAAAAATAATTAGAGGGTTAAAGTTATATGTTTAGAATCCTTAATGAGTCTATTTTTAGGAGAAATCAACGGGAATATTATCCGAGTTCTGTACTGTGAGATAATTAATTTTTACTGAAGAAGGGTCAAAACTGTCAGATAGCAGAATAGGGGTGAATTTAAAGAATAAACTGTACTTAATGGCTAAACCAAAAATTCTGAAAATTTTACGGTAAGAAGATTTGTGAGTCTAGTTTCAGGAAAAATTAACGGATCTTAATTTAGAATTCTGTAACTCAAGATATAAATTAGTAATGTATTAATGATTATGAATTGTATTAATTTCAGTAGTCAATGTGGTACCAAAATCTCGGCTAAGGAAGGACAAGACAAAGTCAACGGGAGTTAGCTCGAAAATTACGGTTTGTATTTCTATAATCCGAACTCAGTCATTATTGTTATATTTATATACATATGAAAATTGTTAGTGTTAGAATTATGATGTTTTACAATTGAAATGGATTGATTTTGGTATGTGATGAATTTATCAAATTTATATTGATTGAAATCATTTTGATTGAATTTATATTGATTGAAATATATATTATATATATGATTTATGTAAAAATTTGAATATTGAATGAATGTTATATTGAAAAATTATATTGATTGGAATATGAGGGAATTTATATGAATATATGAGATTTGTGATAATTGAATATTTGATATTGAAAAGTGAATTGAGTTGTATTGAATTATGAATTAATGTGAATAATTGAAATATATTTGTTGAATTGAATGAAAATGTATGAAATTATGAAAATGTGTGAATATATGTGATTATTAGAATGGTATATTGATGAAAGATTTATTAAATTGAGAAAGTGAATCAAATACCTATTAATGATATCGGACCAGATTGGATACAAATGGCATGCCATTGGATTTATGATATGATGAGGAGATTTGTAGTTCGGCCGAGAAGATGTTTCTGTTATTATATACTTGGTTTATCCAAGAGGCATTTAATGCCTTATTGGTGTGTTTGGGAGGATATGATATACTGTGTGTTATGGAGGATTTATAATATTCCGGTGTGTTTGGGTTGGATATTTTGGTGTGTTTGGGTTGATATTCGGTGTGTTTGGGAGGAATCCACGTATCTATCGTGAGTCCGAGTCTTGTTAATAGGGGTAAATAAGTGAAAAGATAAATCGAGTGAATTTGATTGATTGGGCTATTGAAATGAAATGGGAAATTGAATTGAGAATTGAAATAGAGATATGAGATTGAAAACATGAACCAAAAGGTTCATGAAATGAGTGAAGTTCAAATGGATGATGATTGATGTTAGAATGAATTAAAATAATATATTGTTAAGAAGTAAAGTGTGAATACAAATGAATTGTGAATATATTGTAAAGAATTTATACGGTAAGCAAATGAAAAGAATTGAGCAAATAAGTTGTTGTGTTTGTTATATGGCTTGTATAGAATTTTTATGGTAAGTAAATGAAACTTATCTATAAAATAAATAAATAAATAGTTGTATTTGTTATTGTAATTTTAAGTTTAATTGTTATATTATCAAGTGTTCGGATTATAGAAATACCACTGAGTGTATACTCAGCGTACGGTTTGTTTCCGTGCGCAGGTTAAGTTAAGGCTAGATCATTGAATCAAAGATTCGCATCGATCCGAATTCAATGAGGTAAAGTATGTTGAGTATTGATAATGGCATGTACCTAGGATGTTTAATAGGAGTCATTTAAGTTGTAAAAGTATTGATGAAATAAGTAAATTATGGTTGACAACGGTATATAGTATGAATTTTGAAATATAAAAAAAAAAAAATCGTATTGATTCTAAATTAGTTCCAAATTGAATTTATCATTCATATTGGACCGCGAGGGCCCATTAAAGGACAACATCTTAAAACTAGGATGAGTATGAATATTTATTTTAATTAATGACCTGAAATTAGATCAGATCGATCTGGTAATGTTTCGTAACCCTGTTTCGACGACGGTATAGGGTTAGGGGACGTTACATATTCTCTTTTCTTTTCTTTTTTTTTTCGATCCTTTTTTCTTATTTTTGGTTTCAAATCCATTTTAAAACAAAAAAAATAAAAAGGAAGAGGGAGAGGCTTACCGGATTCTCTGCGGTTGCGACGCCAGAGGGTCCCTCCATCGTTGAAATCGAACTCAATGAGGGGTTGAGGGCCATCTCTTTTCGATTCTTCCGGTTTGGGGGCTTGGCCTTCAAAAGGTTTTAAAAAAAGGTTAAAAAAACCCATTTTTGCGTGATTCCGACCACCGCTCACGTCGGAGACACGGTGGCTGACACGGTGGTCCCTAATCGGACTAGGGAACGAGAGAAAGAGAGAGAGAGAGAGGAGAGTTTTCAACCTTTTTTTTTTTTGAAAAGAGAAGGAAACAGAAGTGTTTTTTTTTCTCAAAAATTTGGCTTTTATAGCCTTTCAAAACGACACTGTTTCAAGGTGTCCTGAAGAGCCCCAAAACGATGTCGTTTTGGGGTTGACCCACAGACCCGACCCGCGACCCGATCTGTCCTCCCAAAGATCCGCGCGTTTTTGCAACAATGGGCTATATATGCTTTTAGTCCTTCCGCATTTTTGTTTCTTTTAATTCAATCCTTTTTTTATTTTCCTTTTGTTTTTAGATTTTCCCTTGGAATTTGCACGCTGTTTCAAATTGGTCCGCGCATAAACGTTTCGTTTTGAGATTGGGTTTATTTGTATTTTTAATCCTTGTACATTGGCGCGTATTGCATTTTAGTCCTTATTTCAGTCTCTATGGTTTATTTTATTTATTAATTATCCCCTTAAGTTTGATTTTATTTCAATTAAGTTTTTCTTTCATTTCGATGTGTAATTCTTTTATTTATTTATTTTTCTTAGTATTCATTTCTTTTAAAAAAATCATTTGAATATATATTTTGAATTAGTTTTAATCATTTTTACCTCATTTCAATTTGGTATTCTAACTGTATTTATTTATTTATTCTTTTGTTGTTTGTTATAGTTATTATTTTAAGACCTTATTTATTATAATATTGTTTTAAATTTTTGTATGATATTAAATTTAATTACTCTTATATATTAATTAATATACATATATAGTTTATATTAAAATCAATTTTATTCTATAGACATTATTAATTTCATGATGTTTACATTATCTTTTAAATCCATTTATATATATAATTTATTCTTTTCAAATATCTTATTGACTATATATTTTGTTTTTTTAATAATACTCTCATCCATAAGTATTTTTATATGTGTATTAAGTATTTCACTTTATGTATATAATTAGTTGTTGATTAATAAACCTTGTTTCAAATTATTTTGTGTGGCTTTTGGTTTCATCTTATATAGATTGTTACTCACATATATATTCCTTTGTATATTATTCATTCATGTTAAAATTTTCTAATATGTACATAATTTGCTTCAAAATTTCTATATCAGCATACATTATTATTTTTGTGTGCATAATTTATATTATATTTGTAAATTTTGGTTTTAAATTGTTTTGTATAGCACTAATTTAAATTTCTTACTTGTTTGAAATTTGTTTATATGTTAAACTTTATATTTTAAGTAGTATTTATTCCTCTTTTATGACTTATTTCAAATTTTTGCATGTATCATTTGTTTATATACGGGTTTTTTTACCAAACTAGGACAAAAAAATAAAAAAAATTTCAAAATAATACAAATGAAAAATTATGTACCAAAATGGTACATTTGGGGTGGTGCCGCCTATGGCAGAGGCAAGACCACCCCATGTCCAATCAAAATTATCATATCATGTCGGTTAAATTGCGGCTCAGGACTAAAATGTAATCATATAATACATTTAGGGACCTGTTGTGCAATTATGCCATTTGAAATGATAGCTAAAAAAAAAAAAAAAGGGCAAAGGGGTGCCGCCTGTCAGTGTGGCGGCACCAAACTAAAAATATGGCTAATTGCTTTGTTAGCCCTCATTATTTATTATTTTCTTTATTGCCCTTTAACTCATTATATTATTTTTAAACAAGCCCTTAACCTATTGCATCAACAAAAATTAAGATAAAAGCTTGAAATTTAAAATATATTTACTTTAATATTAAAGTGAAGGGTTTTATGAGTAAAACCATAATTTAAGGGGTTATTTAACAAAAATTAAGATAAAAGCTTGAAATTTAAAATATATTTACTTTAATATTAAAATGAAGGGTTTTTATGAGTAAAACCATAATTTAAGGGGTTATTTAATTACAAAAATAGGTTAAGGGCTTGTTTAAAAATAATATAATGAGTTAAAGGGCAATAAAATGAAAATAATAAATAATGAGGGCTAACAAAGCAATTAGCCATATTTTTAGTTTGGTGCCGCCACATTGACAGGCGGCACCCTTGCCCTTTTTTTTTCAGCTATCATTTCAAATGGCATAATTGCACAACAGGTCCCTAAATGTATTATATTATTACATTTTAGTCCTGAGCTGCAATTTAACCGACAAGAATAAATAATTTTGATTGGACATGGGGTGGTCTTGCCTCTGCCATAGGCGGCACCACCCCAAATGTACCATTTTGGTACATAATTTTTCATTTATATTATTTTGGAATTTTTTTATTTTTTTTGTCCTAGTTTGGTAAAAAACCCTTTATATACATATAATTTAATTACTTTTGAATTGTTTGTTTTACATTATCTATTTCAAGTTTATTTGTTTTAAAATTACTTATTACCTTTTAAAAGTTTTTCTTAAAATAAATTTTTATTTAATCATTATTTAGAAACGTTAAATTGTGTATGTAGTAAGATTATTATCATTGGGCGTGTTTTGATTTTCATGTTTGTATTTCTCAATAATTTATATAATATGTTATTCATGCATGTCTTCCATATTTGTTACTTTGTTTTGCATTTCCATGTATTGTATCATGATTGAGGTTGCCAACTTATTTGCCTGAAATTATTCGTTTCATTTTCTTTGCTTCAAACGAATTGAATAAACATATGTCAAGTCTGTTTTCATAATCGCTCCTTTTTAAAAATTTCGCAAAGCGAGGTAATATTTCGTGTTTGGTAATTCGAGAAATCGTGCCCTAACGTGTTGGGTTTTGATTTTCTGCTTGACCAAATAACTAAATATTCTCTCGAGATTTCGTCCATGTTTTTCTTAAATTAAAAAAACAAGGCAATATTTTGTGTTTTGAAAATTCGAGAAATCGTGCCCTAATGTGTTGGGTTTCAATTTATCGTTTGACCGAACGACCGAATATCCTTTTTAAAATTTCATTGCATAAGTTTTGGAAATTATGAGATGATTTTGAGATCGAAGGTTTGAAATGTCGTGTCCTACGTGCTGGATGTGATATTTTATTCATTCGAAACAAGAGAATCTTAATATCCACTTCAAGTTATCCAAACATTCATAAAAAAAAAGGGATCATATTTCAAAATTTATTTTAAATCCTTTCAATTTTTGACATTAGGACATTGATTAATCAATTAGGTACCAATTTTGGGCGTTACGAGGGTGTTAATCCTTCCTCGTACGTAACCGACTCCCGAACCTGTTTTCTCAAATTTCGTAGACCAAAATCGTTGTCTTAGTAAACCAAAATGTTTTATTAAAATGACCAAACTTCTTGGTGATCCGATCACACCTAAACAAAAAAAAGATTGGTGGCGACTCCCATTTTTTGTTTTTGCTTTCAAAACTGAAGTCGATCCCCGTTTTCCAAAAATGATTTCGACATTTATTATTCAATTTCCACATCAATATTCATTTCAATTCAAACATTCACATATATTCATAAATCAATTCAATATAATCAATATTTAATCCAATTCAGATAATCATCTCAAAACACCTACTACATATATATATATATTAAATAATAAATCCAACAATTTAAGTATTAATTTCGGATTATAGAAATACAAACCATAATTTCCGAGCTAACTCCCCGTTGTCTTTGTCTTTTTCCTTGCTTAGCCGAGATTTCCCTAGACAACATTAGTTACGGGAATTAAAATAATTATACCATTAATTTTCAGCACTCATTATAACAAATAATTGAATTTTTATTCAATTTACACCTTATTTTTAATTAGGTCCAAACTTATTCATTTACTTTACAAACTTATTCATTTACTTTACTAACTTAATTCATACTCTATTTCTATTCAAGTTCCATCCAAACTCAAATTTAACTACTAAATTTTCAGCTTATTTCACTAGTTTCGAAATTTCCTCAAATTAGCCCTTCAACATAAAACTTATGAATTACTTTACAATTCAATCATTATTTCATTTCTAACTTGAATTTCTATCAATTTAACACTTATTTCATCATTTTACTCAACATGAACATTATCTAGAAGTCTATTAACTTTCAAAATATCAACTTAATTTCATCAAAATCTTGTTCCAAAGCTTCTAAAACATTAAAATTAAGTAAAAAGGGCTAAATTGACTTACCTAATAAACTTTAAAGCTTCAAACCTTCCATTTTTCCTTTTCATCTTTCTTTTCTCTTTTTCTTTCTTTCTTTCCCCTGCTCTCTGTTTCGTCTCCTTCTATTCTCTTTTCTATTCTTTGTTTTATAAATATATATATATATATATATATCATGTATTTATATTTAAATAGTAAGTATTATTTATTTATTCATGTGTATATTATTAATACATTTGTATCCATTTATAACCATACATTTGTCATAATTTAGTATATTTATTTCATAAAAATCTTATAATATGATCATTTAATTAGTAAATATATTTTATAAATAATAAATATCTATTAGTGATTAAATACATGTATTACAAATGTATATATTTTCATTTATACACTTGTATCAAATCATATCCACACATTTGTCTTTATTTAATTTATTCATCATATAATATTAATTTAATGATAATAAATACATTAATTATTTACTTTAATAATAAGTAAATACATACATATTTTACAAATGTATGTACAATATTTATTACACATGTATTTTATTTTTGCCATACCCTTGTCTTTCTTTTAATTTATTTAATAATAACACCTATTAAATAATAATAATAGTTTAATATAAAACCATAATAATAACAATAATAACATTTAATATACATAATTCAAGAAAAATCTTGATTTTTCTTCCATTTGCCGCCTCATCTATTGTCAATGGCTTAATTGCCATTTTAATCCTTTTTCTTAGTTACTCTTAATTAAGCTAAATTCACTCAATTAAACTCTAATTAACCACTCGACTAACTTCGTAATTATTTTTAATAATTATTTACTAATCCATTTTTTAGAAACGGAGACACGAAAATATATTTTTCTGTTAACCTTAAAATTTGGGTCGTTACAAGAACAACTTGCTTGGAGTATATATACACTAAAATAAGTTCCTTACACGAGCAAGATAAGTACTCTCTAAACCTCATACAAAAAACTAAAACAAGTCATCTCGTAAATAAATTTATAATGGATTGCTTAATTACAATCAAGGTGAAACTTTATCTCCTCAAAATAAGCTTCAATAAAGTCTTTAATTAATATGAATGAAATAACATAGGACTTCTCAGTATAGTTTTCCTTGGAAATCGAATCTCTTCAAATAAGAAAACTTTGATCACATTGAAAGTCTTAAGAGATCCTTGCTTGACTTGATTTTCACCAAGTTTGGACTTCCATAAAGTGATGCTAAAAACACTTAATAATGTGCTTTTAAAGATTCCAATAGTTTTGGTCAATAGATGTCAACCAAACATTGCAAGTTATATTAGCCTGCTAGATGCAAGCTAAGTTGTAATTGGAGGTACATCTAACTCATGTAATTGACACTAACAATCTTGATATTTGTGGGTATCGAATTCACTTAATACTTGTTAACCAGATGGATTAACAAAGAGAAGAAGTGGTGGTTTGATTGGTGGTTCACCTGAGAATAAGACGAGAGTTACTAAGAAAAGGATTGGCTTTTTGGTGGAAAAGTTGGAGGGGAAGAAGTCTTGGGTTTGGAATGGGACTTAGCCTCATGAGTTGTTGCATAGGCCTTTTATACCAGGAGACATAGTTGCCTAAATGTTTAGAGACTACTAAAGTGAGATCTTATTTGGTTCCTCTATGGTGACAGTGATGTGTCATCTTAAGATATGATGTCTTAGGACAACTTGGTAATCAATGATTCTGAATCTTTGCGTGCGCCTCACATATGCTTAGTGAAGATATGATGTGGTATGAGGCATGCTAAGCTCAGGTTTGCTAGGCCTAGGTTCGTTCGTGATAAAATGTGGAAGGTTTACTGGCTTAAATAGGTTCGTCAGACACGTACAACATCACTGAAGGACACATGTAGAAGTACGTAGTGTAGGTATAACAATACTACAAAACATAAGTATTTGTAATGAATTACAAAAAAAAAAAAATTAAAAATGAGGGTAAGGAGGAAACGACGTGAACAGAAAAAAAAGCTAAAAATAAAATAGAAAAGATAAAATAAATTATTAATGTATTAAAATTCATATAAAAATATAATAAAAAACCAACCAAAACAAATACACAATTTTGGTTTTCTTTGAAAAGAATGTTTTTTTTTTTTTCTCTTTGGTTTGTGTATTTTTCTCTATTCTGTTTTTCCATAATCTAAATGTAAAAAAGAAGTAAATAAATAAAATCAAGGGGACACATGTTGGATTCCAACATAAACATTTATATTTCGAACCTTGTGTCTTATTTTATTAATTTTTATATATATTACTTACACGTGTAAAATAATGATAAAAAATTATAACTATGTTCTTCTCACCGGAAAAGCATTTTAGTATATGAAAATAAAAATAATCATTTATCACCTAGAAACAAACTTAGTCAAAAAGACGGCTTTTCGAGCCCATTATAAGGGGAATACCACACAGAATCATACCCTTCTTTGCTTTAAGGATCTAAAGAAAGAACGCCTGAGCTTGGGGTTTACGCAGTCAACACTGGCCGCGTCCTGACAACGACGATGGTCCACCCAATTGAGTATTCTTTGTCCACTTCGTAAGGCCTAAAAGCCATTTTTTAAATTTCAACCAAAAAAATTGGAATTTGATTTCTTACCATTTCAACCCTTTATCAATATTCATTTCAAGTCAACGAGGCCTCCAGCAATGATATATGAACTCTTAATTTATTATGCAATTTAATTATTAAAATAACTACTTAATTCGATTTATATAAAATATATTTTTAAAATGTGTCATTCATTATGAAGTTTAGAATTGTGTGTAAAAAAATAAAATAAAATATACCAACTTGAGACGTTGCTTCATACTTGAAGCATTCCCGCGTACATTTGTTGCCTTTTAGGCCTCGTACTAGTGCAAAAAACAGCTCCAATATTTATATGTTGGCCATTCATGCTAACAGATGGCCATCGCCATTCTTATTTAAATATTAGACTATTAAAAATATTTTGGTTAGTTAGAAGAGGGCAAAGGCCCTAAGGAAAAAACTAAACAATCATTGAAGGCCATCTCCACATCATCAAGGTAGGTTTGGATGGGCGATTGGGTGAGGTGTGGTGCGTTTAGCTTACTTTTTATCTCACGCTACAGTATTTAATCTCACCGCCACCGCCGTTTTTACACTAACCACATGTAAACGCACCGCCCATCCAAACTCACCCTCAACCATTAACAGGTTAATTGCTCCTTGAGGTGATTCTTCAAAATACAGTAAACTCCACGTGATCATGTATGCTTCTTTTAGCAACCCAATCCGCAAGAAAGTTACACTGTCTAGGTATATATTGTAGATGCCATCTCCAATCCTTTCTCGGCAACTCCTTTAATATTGCTTTAATAATGCGGTAATGGGGATGCTTTTTATTCACTCCAACTTAGATCACGGTAGAACCAAACTTAATCATAATTCTTCTAATACCTTTATTCCACGCCATTTCAATTCCATAGCTATTGGCTGTGGGAGATTGGAAAGGTGCTCAGATTTCTTGATCCATCCAAATTGGTGCTCGAATCATTCAAACTTTTAACTGGATGATTTTTTTGTCATTTTTAAACTCTAGTTAAAAAGGCCAAATGGAAGCTAAGATAAAACTCACAGTAGCAACTTAGCTTGCAACTGGCATGCCAATGTAACTTGCTATATTTAGTTCGTATCTTTTGACCAAAACTGTTGTAGCTTTTCATTGAACATCATTGGGGATTTTACAATACTTTATTGATGACAAAATGTGGAAAATCTAGTCAAATAAAGACACATAAGGACTTGTAATGTGATCAATTTTTTTTTTATAATTTAAGAGATTTGATCTATAAGGAATTTCTTATCGAAATGATATTTCCCACTTTATTCCATATTGTCTATGGCTATTTTTTGAGGAGATAGAGATTCATATTGATCGAAATTTAACATGACGACCCTTTATGCTTTTTTTTAAGGCTTGTTTTATTTTCAAGTATGAGATGGGAAAAACACTAATTTTGTTCTTTAGGGAACTTATTTTAGTTCATATTTGTTGTTGTAAGTAAACCATTCTTGTTGATACACAATTAAGCTTTTAGGAAGAAAGTTTTAGTGAAAAAAGTGATTCAAATTGAGTATAAAAGTGAGATTGTGACTAGGCGAGTGACTTGAACATGAATAATGTCTTATATTTGATTTTTAATGGGTTACTCACCGGAAAAAGTCCCACAAATGTAGAAAATTCCCAAATATTTTATAACTGTTAGTTAATTTATCTAATTGGAACTAAATGAAAATATGAAAGATAAATTTAATGAATTAAAAACATTTAGTATGTTATTGATAACTTGTTCTTTGAATGCAAAGAATTTGAGAAACATAATTTTTAATAATTTGATAAAATTTTGTTTTACTTTCAAAAAAGTTATTATTTTGTTTTTATTTAATCAAATTCTTAATTATAAAATTAAATTATTTTTGTTTCAATATTAAAATCAAGGGTTTCCTTGAGGTCTTGAGTTGGGCTTAAGAATTGTTGTATTTGATTCAACAGTTATTTAACTTGGCAAAATCTGGATAATAAAATAATAAGAATGATCAGAATCAATCATAAACAAACAGGAATACAGAAAAGACATAAAAAAAAGAAAAAGAAAATGTTAAGCTGAAAATTCATCTTCCATTCTGATACATAGAAATAAAATAAAATAAAATAAAGGGATGTTAAAATTTGCTGTCAAAATTGGTGTAGAGTATGAATTTGCTCACAAAACAGAATAAAAAATAAAGTGAGTAGAGTCAAGCGACATGGCAACCTTGGCCATGGGGGTTGAGTGATTGGGATCAGGGTTGGGGTGGGCTTCGGAGTTTGGCGGAGGATGATAGTATAGGCGTGCAGTTCGTGGGCAATGAGAATGAAACCTTGCTGCTATTCTCACTCCTGCATCCAACAACTCTGTGTATTTCCCCATTCAAATCTTTTAATCTAAACAAGAAGGAGATGAAAGATGAAAAGGAGTTTAGGAGTTGGGTTTGTCCAAGCAAGGAAGCAGAGAATTCAGAATTTGTATTTGGTGGAAATGTGTGAAGAGGGAGTCTTACTTTTATAGCCTCCTTCCTGCCACTTTGAATTTATTAATAAATGTATTCCATGATGCCCACTTTCACGCTTTACTTCCGAAGAAGGCGGCCTCAGCTTTGGCTTTACGCCTTCAAACATTCGCCTCCTCCTCCTCCTCACTTTAATCTACTTCGATAGATGTTGGAAAGGTATCTCTTAGATTTAAGATTGCTCGGGTTTAAATATGTTCTTGGGTCCTGTCCCATTAATTTGATATAAATATTGATTTTTTTAAAAAAAATTCGTTAATTTATTCAATAAAACACAACCAAAATTTATGGAATGATGACAATTTACTCTATCAAATATTAAAGTTAATTGTACTCAACATTAAATTGTGCCCCTTTAATAAAATTACGACAAGTATTTGTTTATTTTCTATAGAAATCTTATAAGTTTTATTAAAATTATAACTATTTTTTAAACTTTATATTAATTATAGAAAAATTAAAATTAATAAGAAATCAGAAATAAATTGAAATAATAAAATAGAAATAAAAATCAACTCATCATATATATTTAAATAAAAAATATAAATAATTTAATAGATTAAATTTTGATAAGATAATTTTTAAATTAAATCTACAACATTAAATTAAAAAACTACTTTTTTTTAATAATTAAAAAACTCAAATCAATTGAAAGATGGATATATAGTGACTTTATTACGCTAAAAATAAGCAATATAATGAGTTTTAATTCAAAATAAAAATATTTATAATTTATAAAACATCAAATTCATTTGAATTTATCTAAGGTTGCTGACCTATGAGCTTAAAAATATTCAAAGCTCAGGCAAACCCGAATTAGAAATAGTCCAAATACGAAGACAAGCAAATTCAGAATGAATGTTCTAAAAATTTTAGTTTTGAGATTTTCAAAGTATAGTTCATTTTTTTTTTAATTTTATTTTTAGTTTTAAAAGTTATATGACAATATTTTATTTCTTGCTTAAATTTAATTACGTAAGATTTGACATGTCATTTAACGGTTTTAATAACGAAAATATCTTATTGATATAACATCAATGGATGGAAAATTTAATTTTTTTAAATATTTATATTTTTAAAATTTAAAAAAATAATTGTTGATGTAAGGTTTACATGGCAATCTATTTTAGAGTGGTTTAGAATTGTTTGATAAATAACACAAATTTAAGGATTAATATATATATATATATATATATATATATATATAAAATTAAAAGATTAAATAAATCATTATACCTTATTTGTTTGAAAAATTACCGGATTTCACTATGGAATATTATATTTGTATTATTATTGGTTATAATTACAAGAGGAATCGGATTCGTTACATTCATTTTCAAAATTTATGAAATTTCAACTATTTTCATTAACCTTTTCATCATCTTTCTGACAGTTTTTTTTTTCTTTTTTTTCTATTGACAAAGATATTTACTTTTTTCTTTTGGAATTTTATTTTATTTTCCTCCTTTTTCGACAACTTTAAGCAATTCGAGTTCTTGACTCTCAGACAATTAAGGATAATTACATAAATTTTTATTTTGATCATTTAACTAAAAAAAATTACAATTTAGTTAATAAGTTATTCAAAAGTTTTTATTTAAGTTATTTTTTTTATGAATAAAAAGTGAATAAAATCAACTACATAAGACAACCAATGTCTTTATCTTCTTGAAGCAAATCTATTATTTCCTTGGAGCCTCATTAAAAACTTGTAGACTTGATTTCCAATTCAGGCTAAGCTTAACAAGGCGATCTGCAACCAAATTCCAATTTCTTGGAATATGTTTAACCTTCCACATCCCTTCTGCCCTCATGAAGCATTTCGTCCTTCTGAGAATGGCAATCTCGGAGTCTCCCAAATCCAAGTTAGACAAGACTTCAAGATAATCAGTCAAGATAATGGTGTGCCTGTACCCCTTATTAAGCAAAATAAGAATTCCATCAAGGATGCCCTAGACTTCAGCCTCAAACGGAGAACAAACTCCTAAAAAACGAGTAAATCCCACTATTCAGTTACTGTCATGGTCTCTAACCACACCTCCTGTAGCAACATATCTAGAATCTCTGGCCACAACTCTATCTGTGGATAAAAAAACCCAAGTATCGTCCGAAGAATTTGCAGAGTTCGAATTGTGATTATTTGTTTTACTGCTTCCATTTCGTAATTCATATTGACGAGCCCAGCAACTAGAAATTTTAACCACATCCGTTGCGGTCTAAGAAATATTCTGGAAGATAAAAAGGTTTCTATTCTTCCATATACGCCACACAATTAGTCCAAATAAGCATGGCCAACAGAGCCCACTATCCTGTATTCTATCATGAAAACAAAGGTTATGTGAAAACCAATTAAGGAAAGAGGTAGAAAAGAACCTTTGTTTAAGTTTTTCTGGAAGTACAAACGTCCACACATCCTTAGCAAAAGGGCAGTCTCTGAGAACGTGAACCAAGTCTTCAACTACATGTCTACACAAAGTACATGAAGTACTGTATCCAATTCCCCTTCTTACATGCTCCAAATTAGTAAGGAGTCTTTGCTGAACAGCCAACCAAAGAAAGACTTTGACTCTTTGTGGTCCCAAAAATTTCCAAATAAGCTTCTAGTGACTGTCTTGAGGATTCTAAGTAGTCTCTTTTAAAGCCCAATAAGCACTTCGAATCGAAAAGGCTCCTAAATTTTCCCGAGCCCAGATTACCTTATTTGATCCAAAATTTGGGTGCGGGGGAGGAATGCTAATAATCCTTCAAATCACATCTTCAGGTAGCCAAATACAAACAGCTCCAACTTCTAGCTTCTATCTGATTTGACAAACTCCCTAACACAGCATTCCAAATCAAGGTTAGTAAAAGATAGAATTTTAGAGATTAAAGAACCCATACTTAGAATCCAAGGGTCTGACCAACATTAGACAGTGGAGCCATCGCCAAGAGACCAAATTAAGTTTTTTATGGAATAAAGGCCAAATCTTAGAAAGAAACCTCCATAAATGAGAGCATTGGGTTCTGCTAATCGAGTTCGAAAACTAACCTTTCTACCTATACTTAGAGCAAAGGACACGAACCTAAAGTGCATCACTCCTAGAAACAAGACTAAAACCAATTTTCATTAGAAAAGATTTATTTTGATCATCTAAATGTCTAAAGCTGAGGCTACCCGAGTCCGTGGTTGACAAATAAAGTCCCATCCAATTAAAAACATTTTTGGGTTTCCATTAGTGCGACCCAAATAAAATGTTTGACCAATTTCTCAATTTCTAAGCATACACATTTTGAAATCATTAGAGACTGCATAAAATAATTAGGAATGGAGAGTAAAACTAATTGGGCCAAAGTGATTCTCCCTGCCATAGAGAGCATCCTCGCATCCTAGTTCTGCAGTTTTTGCTTTACCTTATCAACAACAAAACTCAGTGTATTTTTGGTAACCCTTTCGTGAATAAGAGGAACACCTAAATACCTACCGAGATTCTGAACTTCCTGAAATCCGAACATTTGAGTAATTTGATTACGAACCTCACTCGTAGTGACCTTAGAAAAGAAGATATTACTCTTCCTAATACTAATTCTGTGTCCCAAAGTCTCACAAAACTTATTAAGAATGTCATCTAACAGTTGTGCTTGATCTAGATGCGCTTTGCAAAAGATCACCAAATCATCAGCAAAAAAGCAAGTGTGAAACTGTAGGGCCACCCCGAGCTAATCGAATAAGTTTCCAATTACCATTATCAATTCTAGCCCGAATAATATGCCCCAACCGTTCCATGCAGAGAACAAAAAGATAAGGAGATAGAGGACATCCTTGACGAATTCCTCTAATCGGTTTAAACTTTCGAATAGGCACACCATTCCAAAGGATCTGCATAGTAGAGGACGATATGGCGGACATAATCACTTGCCGCAGAAAAATAGGAATTCCAGTTGCATTTAACGAGGTAGAAATAAACTCCCAACTAACTCTGTCATAGGCTTTCTCCAAGTCTAGCTTAACGGTCATACAATTTTTCCCTTTTCGCTTGCTCCTCATAGAGTGAATGACTTCTTGTGCAAGAATAATATTATCAGATATATTACGGCCAACTATAAAACTAGCTTGTTCCTGAGAGATCAGTTTAGGAAAAATCGCCTTGAACAGGTTTACGACCACTTTTCATCACTAACTTATAAAGCATAGAGCATAAACAAATGGGCCGAAATTGACTGAAATCTTCAGGACTCTCCTTTTTGGGAATTAAAACAATCAACGTGTTACTTAGCTCCTGCTCAATTGGTCTTTTAGAAAAGACATCTTTGACCCACTGGCACACATTATCTCTAAGAGTATCCTACTGGCTTTGGAAGAAAAGGGCATGATACCCATCACTACCAGGCGCTTTCAAAGGCGTCATGTCAAATAACGCCCTTTTGATTTCCTCGTTAGTGACATTAGCTTCCAAAAAAGAAACCTCCGATGAAGTAAGTCTAGGAAAGCCAAAACTAAGAGTGCCTCTTAAGGTAGGGGGAGTCTCACCATAGAACCTTTCAAAGAAATCCATTGCCTTATTCTACTAGATAATTTGATCAAAACACCATTCCCCATCCTCTAATCGTAAGGTAGTAATACGATTGAAGTTTCTTCTCTTGATCTTACGACTATGATAAAATCTCGTGTTTCTATCTCCCAAATAAAGCCAGTCACAGCGAGTATTTTGTCTCTAAAGTAAGTCCTCATGGTTAAGAACATTTTCCAACTCATCTCGAACTTTCAATTCTTTTTTAGCTAACTGATTAGAGGGACAATGATCCAAGGCCTTTTGAATATTGTTAAGAGAGCGTATAAGAAGTCGCTTACGTGTACCTAAAAAACTATACACATCCCTGTTTCAGATTTTAACAGAAGAAGTAAAATTTTTTAAAGAATCAACCATATTACCTGAGAAATTCCATTTTTCTTTTACAAAAGAGAGAAAAGTGTTAAGATGCGTCCATCCTGCTAAAAATCTGAAGGGTTGTCCTTTAGACATGCCAAAGTCTGGTGTAGTAGAAAGTAAGAGAGGCCGATGATCAGACTTAATACGAGTGAGATGTTGAACTAAGCATTGCGGGAATGTTAACATCCATTTGTCATTTGCTAGAGCCCGGTCTAATCTTACACAAGTTCCACCACATTGCCAAGTGAAAGAGGGCCCACAATACCCTAAATCCTGCAAAGCACAAGAATCAACAAAATTACCAAATAGTTCACAACATTTACCTACAGTAAAGGGACTTCTCTTATCCGTAGAAGTTTTTATTTAAGTTATTGAGTTATTAAAATGGATGCTATATGGTTTTTTCTATTCGCACTATCTACGCCAATCAAAAGCTCTATTTTCCTTTCTCTTCTACAGTTTAGTTTTCTTTTTTTCGTGAAACAACTTTGGATGTCACTAATCTGTGAACCAAAATTTAAACAACTTTTTTCTCCAATCTCTAATATTGACCATCATTTCGACTTGGATCTAAGGTATGTTCTTTTACTTGCCGATGGGTATTGATCTACCATATCAATCATCGAATCGTTTTTTGAAACTCACTAGTGGAACTTAAAAAAAAACCTAACAACCCAATAACTTAAATAAAAATTTTTGAGTAGTTTAGTGACTTATATGAAAACTTTCGAATAGTTTAGTGATCAAATTGTAACTTTTTTAATTAAGTGATCAAAATAAAAAATTACCCATAGTTTAGTGAGTAATGGTGTAATTTACCCTACAATTAAAGAATTCAAAAAATTCTTTAAAGATTTCTTCATAAAAAACAAAATAACGTGAGTTTCTCACATTGGAACCTGGCATAAATATGATTTGAAGGAGAGAGATGAATTTTCTTCCGACGCTTCAAAGGTAACCGAACAACAAATTTAACTCTGATCCACATAAAATTCTTGTACCCTCTATTGATTTGTTTAGCACCATAATCCTCAAAGATACCAATGAAGTTTTCAAACTGTTTAGCAACATTTAAAAAAAAAAATCCTTGAGGAAGATCGTAGACATGAACCTAGAAACAAGAAAAAATAACATGCGCTTGCATTGGATCCTCGTCTCCATTTAATCAATGAAAAACCAAAAAATGGTTATTGAAAATCCATGGAGAACCGTTAACCACTCTAACAATGTCCAACTAATGATAGAATCGAAACAAGTACCACTTCTCTCCCAAATATGAAATTTTTGAATTCCACCGAGAGGGTGTCAAAGATTAGCTAAAATATTTCGCTTCACCGAAAAATGAACAATGCTTACTGTGAGAAAACATCCAACTAGGCACATGTTGTACATTGGTTTCTGCGGATCAGATACACTATGGAGTTGCAAGCCTAGTCTTCTCCATCAGTAATACTCAAACCCGCAATTTCATTTTTCATAGAAAAAGATGAAAATAAACACACCAATGACAAACACAAAAACACACGCGAACAAAAAAAAAAAAAAAAACACTAGAAGAATAAAAAAAAAATGCCACTTAGAGCAAACAGAGAGAACAAAAATGTTGAACGGTGTAGTTTTAAGTTTTTTGGGTTTAATTTGATTATTTATATTAATTATAAATTGACATGGAAATTATGTGGAAAAAAATACAAGTCATTAAGATAATTGATGAGTTAGCAAACTGTTAGCATTTTAACGATTTTGAACTTCAAATAAATAAATTGTTAAATTGGATAATTATTTTGTAACTTTTTAAAGTTTATTAACCTAACAAAAAACTTTCTAATAATCGGATGACCATTTATGGAATTTGCCCCAAAAAATAAACAGTACAAAATACCAAGAACAATGCAAGATATGCAGCAAAGCCCAAAAGACTCGTATAGTTTGAAAATGCACAAATCCCTTGTATGTCCATGATACAATGCAATCCAACAAATATAAGCCCATAAGCCTTATATATATTTATAATGTATGATACTTGAAATTATCAAAATATTTGGGTTTAGATTCAACGTTTATTCTATTAAAATTATTATTTTTTGTTTGGTGTAACAAAATAAAAACAATCCAAAGAAATTAAACTAGACCCTCAAATGGAGATATTTCAAGAGCCGTAATCCTGCTCTTTTGTCGCGAATTTGTTTAACCAATCTATCTGCCTATTTGTTCTCATCTCGAGGGATATGCTGAATACTTCAATGGAGAATTTTTTTATAAAAGTTGATGGATTCTCCTAATCAAAGCTGAAATGGAACTTCCCTGAATGACTTTAATAGCTTCACCTGTTTCAATTAAAATACGTTAGAACCCCTATCTAGTGTCAGATTCAACTCATCCAAGATGCCCATAATTTAAAAATTATAAATAAATAAATAAATGAGACACATGATGATATCTTAATTAATTTGAAGGAAGGTTATTCATAATAGTTTTTCATAAAAAGTGATTTTGTGCAATACTTTTAGCTTTGATAGTTTTTCAAATGATTTATTTTTTAATTTTATCACAAATTAATTAAAGATAAACAATCACAACACATAAAATTTGATTGGTTTAAATAAACAATCACAACACATAAAATTTGATTGGTTTAAAATTTTCCTTTCTACATTGTGCTACATAAAGGTTTTAGACTAAAGTTTTATTCAATTCATCGGATTATTTTCTTTCATACATTTTTTCTCAGTTATCTAGTTTTTATAATTGATTCATGAGTAATTCAATTTTTCAATATTTGAATTGTTTTGTTCAATTAAAGACATTGTATCTAGAGAATAAAATTTCGTGATCATTTTGCATACAAAAGAGAAATACTTATTCTTAAAATCACTTCTTGAAAAATTGCTTTTCCAATTTTTATAGATCCTTCGAATCAAAATACAATAGATGAAGAATAATCATATACCATGAATCTTAAAATTGCAAAAGCTCAAGCTATCAAAGTTGAGAGGCTCAAACAAGCAATATTTAATACTTGAATTTGACAACTTTTTTCAACTTGATTTCTAAGCTTTTTTTTTTTTTTTTTGTTCATATCAGCACCCAAACTTAAATTCTAGCAAATAGTTTAGTTGTTTTTGTAACGCCGATCTAATCTAATCTTCAAGATAAGTTGTTTAAAATGAATTGATATTGGCTTTTATACTTGCACAATATTAGCATCCTTCAAAACTCAAAGATTTTGTTCTAATCTTCAAGATAAGTTGTTTCAAATGAATTGATATTGGCTTTTATACTTTCACATGACATTAGCATCCTTCAAAACTCAAAGATTTTTTTTTTTAAATTATCAACTCTAAACATAACAATTTACTTTCCGATTGTTTACAGCTTCTTTTGTAATGGTACCTTCATCAATCGATCCATCAACAAGACAACGGATCGATAAGAGCGTTCTTTCAGGAAATGTCAGGTTGAAAAGGAGCTCGTATAGTCCCCAGCTCAACACATTTGCCTCGTCGCTTCTAGTGTCTCGGCCCGCATTATCTATTTATGTTGCTGTTGAACGGTACTAGTTTCGGACGTCCATTTCTGCCGCTTCCAGGAATCGCACGAGACAGACTCTGCTTGTTCTCCTCCATTGCCCATCCTCCACAACAAAACAAGGCAAAAAGGCAAGCAATTAATAGAATCAACTTCCCCTGCTTTCTTTTTCTCACATTTCTACATTCTCTATTTAATGGCTGACCATAGAGTTTTGCTTTCATTGAAATATAGAAACATCATTGACCAACAACCCAATCTAACTTATTTGAACCCAATCAAATGAGATAATCGAGAGAAACCAAGAGATGTTGAAACTTAACTTCCCACGAAGTCCTTATTTCCTTAACTAATCTTAAGTTTTCCCTTGCATCATTATCAGCTGTGCGGTGAGCATTTGGAGAATCTCCAAATTGTCACATTCTAACACAATGTTTCAAAAGCCTCTCTAATTTGCTATGCTAGCCAATGTCTCCCAACTAGTTTAATTTTCAGTTGGATCCCAAGTTTCATTTTTGAGTCCAAACTTCAACAAAATCCGTATTATAGATAATTAAATTAATTTTTATACAATTAATCATTTTAATCCCTTGCATAGCAGGATACAAAATCTCCTAATTATCATAAATCTTTATTATGCTTCCTACTCTCTCTGACTTATGTAATTACTTATCAATTTTTGGTGTCAAGATAGATTGAATTAAGGTAGTGCTTGGTGTTTTTTCATGTTATGATTTCAATGAAATGTGATTGTCAGGAACATTTGATATACATTGAAAGTTATTGATTAAAATATTGGTAAAGTTATATTATCACGTTTGGTCCACTGAGTACTTTTCTACGAATGTAATGATAATTTATAAATTTACCCTTATTAAATAAAATAAAATATTCATGTATTTATTTTTTATAATTTTAATAAATATTTGGATTGAGTATTTAATATTAAAATTTAATTGACAATTTTTACAATTTTTTCAAAGTTCCAATGTAACATAATTTACTTTGATTTTGAAAAAAAAATGAATATAATGCATATCTATTTCGAAAAATGTTTGATCACTTGTGTTATTTATTCTACTTCTAAATGGGCTGCAAATCATTTGCTCATTCTCTAAAATCATTCTAGTAGAATTCTCAATCACATACAGCAAATCATAAATAAAAAATAAATCATGCAAAAAGATTATGATCAAACAATCGTAAAGCTAAACTTAGAATTTATTTTTATTGTTTTGCTCATAAAAATTCATAAATTCTCTAATAAAATTAAATTTTTAATTAATATATAAAAATAAAAGAGAAAAAACAATAGCAAATAAATATGATATGTAAATGATACAATATATAAATGATTAATTATGCATAAAAAATTAAAATAAAGAAAAAAATTTACTTTTAAAGAATCCATTGAAATAGTAGGGAAAATCAAACAGTAGAAGGGAAGAAGAAGAAAATAACTTCTTTTTTCTTTACATTTATTAATAGATTAATGCCTTAAACTAATAGAAAATAAGATTAATTTTATTTTAATTTTTTTTAACTTTAAATTTACATGGAAAAGTAATTTTCTCGTATTTTATCCAAGAAAATTACATTAAAACTTGGGAAAATAACTCTAAGGAAAAGTTTGACATATGCAACATTGGAATCAATCTTCAAAACAATGATCACTTTCCACTTTATCAAACTTTACCTAAAGACTAAATAATTAAGAAGTATGATAGGTAAAAAAAATAGTGAAAAGGATGGAAAATCCATATTTGTAGTTAACTCCTCTTCTGCTGGTAAAGGGATCATCAAATTGCCTCTTAGTTCCAAAACTGTGTTAACACTTTACATTGTTTATTGTTTTCCATTTCTTAGGAAGAGTCTGATATTCGTGAAAAGGCTTCATGATCCTGGGTTTAATGTTGTATTTGAGCAAAAACAAAAAAAAAATCGAGAAATCAATTATGGAAAAAGTGAGAGTGATAAAGATTTTAGAAACTATAAAAATTTGAGGAATATGTTATAAAATATTATATTTACTGTGAAATCTGAGTTGTTTAAACAATATTTAAAAAATCTGTAGACAGCTTTATACTGTCTCAGCAAAAAAATAAAACCGTATAAAGCCATGTCTACAGGTTTGATGGTATGGTATTTTATGTACAACTTGATTCTGATTAATTGAGCTATCTTCCATTTTTCTATTTTGTAAACGTTTTTTTATATAGCAATGCCTGGAAACAAGCTTTCATGGTTGGTTTTGTATAAAATTACTGAATGAAACTCATTTGTAGATGGGTAAAGCGATATTACTTGGAGAAGTAAGTAAGCAATTGAACGAAGTTCAAGAAGAATGCATCTGAAGCCAGCAGTTCAAAGAAAGGTTTACTACTAATTAACTGCAAGTAGCTGTTCGAGAGAGAAAAACAAACGCTTATACTTTTCTCAATGGAGTTTGATCTCCCTTAAGAAGGCTTTTAGCTTAATAGCAATTTAATAGTAATATTACGAAGAATTTGATTGGAAAATCCAGTGGCAAAAAGAAGGGATTCATTAGTTTGTTATTTAGTCCAAATCAGTGGAAGAAATTCCGGGTGGTTTCTATGAGAATTTAGAAATCTGATACTTTGATCGAGAAATGGATCTAGAATGGAATGATTTTGAATATCAATTCATTAGTAAAAGACCTTCTCCCACATTTGAATTACCGAGACAAGAAATTTATGCGATAATGGAAGCCCAAAAGGGAGACTTTGGAATTTTTTTGATAGAAGTCTATTGGATCATATGGATGTTGGTCCCTATTTTGACTCTTGTATTGAGAATCATAACAGATTCTGATCATATCTGTTTTTTTTTATAACAGAATACTTAGAACTACCAATAATCCCTCCCCAACCCATAAATAGGAGGATAATGCGTTTTAGCGCACTTGAATCCACATTCTTTTGCATTAACAACAATATCCATGCCAATCGAACTAAGACTCAATCGGCAAATTAATAAGATTATTTAAATTGAAGTCAAAATGGCAAAAAAAATATTAAAGCATTATACCAAATTTAAATAGGGTAAACTACACTATTAGTCATTAAATTATTGGTGAGTTTTCGTTTTGATTATTTAACTAAAAAAAAGTTATAAATTGGTCATTGAACTGCTTAAAAGTTTTTATTTAAATTGTTGAGTTGTTAAAGTTGATGCTATATGGCTTTCTGTGTTTGCACATTTTTTTACCAATTGAAAGCTCTTTTTTCCCTTCTCTTTTACAATGTAGTTTTTTTTTTTTCACGAAATAATTTTGGATGTAATGAATATACGAATCAAATTCAAACAGCTTTTTTCTTCGATCTCCAACACTGACCATCAGATTGACTGGGATCTAAGGTATATTATTCTATTTGTCGATGGGTATTGATCCACCATACCGATCATCGAATCGTCGCTTAGAGCTCGTTGGCAGAATTTAAAAAAAAAATAGCCTAGTGACTTAAATAAAAAGTTTTAAATAGTTTAGTGACTTAAACGAAAACTTTTAAGAAATTCAATAATCAAATTGTAACTTTTTTAATTAAATAAACAAAATAAAATTTATCCATAATTTAGTAACTAATGATACAATTCAGCCATTAAATAATGGCATATAAAAACTAATAGTAGTTGAAAGCTTTGATACTTAGTAGAATGCCCAACAGACTAGGATAACACAAATAAGGGTTAAGAAATGTGACATCTCTCAAGTTCTCACCACGTTTTGTTTGATTGCCAAATGCCAAATGCCAAAGAAGCCCCGAAGAATGACTACAAGTTGTAGTTGCAGTTGAGACAGAGCTTTTATTATTTAATACTCAAACCACTCAGCAATCATATTTCAAGGCGAATGGGTGCCCCCAACTCCCTGTACAGATTAGCAGCTTCTAAATTATGTGCCTCTCCTATCACCACTCACCACAAAGGCTGGTTGGTTGGCTGCTTCCTCCTCAATCCTCAAATCCAATCTATTTCAATTTATCAAGTTTTCCTATTTTGTCTACAAAAGAGCTTCATAAGTTGACAGATTATATTTCAATGTCGGTTGTAATTTCTAAAAAAAAAAAAAAAGTTGACTATTGCTTAATGAAAACAAAACCGCCATAAAATTCCTATCTTAAAACTATATAGCACCCAGTCACCTTCTCCAAATTAAAGTATTGCCTTGTTAGCTCAAATGCTCAATCATCCAACCAACAAAAATACAAAATTGTTATAATAATAAAAATAAATTCATGAGAATCACAAAGAAGATGAATTTATTATTAATAAATAAATAAAATATTTGTAGACGAAGACAGGACAACGACCCACCAAACTACCACTCATCAGTTGCTAAAAATTTACGTTGAAGCCTACGAAACCCAGTTGTCTGTGATCGCTTGTAGCTGTCGGCAGAGGTCATTAAAAAGAGTCCAAGGTAACTGTCTTTCTGTTTCTTTCCCTCTTTTTTACACAACAGAAACAGCAAATTGAATAGAAATGCAATTGGGGAATCTATGAGTGAAGCTGAGGTTAAGGAGCAAAAGTGAAGATCTAGCAACAATTTAGGTTTGGAAGAATCTAAGAAGAAAAGATCAAATGTTGGTCCAAGACCGTGCAGTTCCTAAATCTCCAAAACCTCCCCAGATCAGAAAGCTCCCCACTGTTCAACCCAACAGATTGTCTGAACCCAAAAACCTCGACTTCTCCGCATGGGTACCCGACAACTGCTACAGAATCGTCACTATCTTAGTCCTAATCCTCACCATCGCCGCCGTTTTCTTCATCTACTCCTCCACCAACACAGCTTTTCTCCTTTGCCTCCAATCCGAAACCCAGAGCGCCGTGGATTCCATCTCTCTCCCTCAAATCAACTGGAATTCCATCAAACCCATTCCTGACCGCACTTCGCCTTACGCTAATTTCAGATCAGAGCAATGGGTCGTTGTCTCCGTTTCTAATTACCCCTCCGATGCATTGAAGAAGATGGTGAAGATTAAAGGGTGGCAAGTTTTGGTAATTGGGAACTCGAGGACTCCCAGTGATTGGAGCTTAAAAGGTGCGATTTTTTTGTCTTTAGATATGCAAGCTAATTTGGGTTTTCGCGTTATGGATCATTTGCCTTACGATTCTTATGTTAGAAAGAGCGTTGGTTACTTGTTTGCGATTCAACATGGTGCCCAAAAGATCTTCGATGCTGATGATCGTGGGGAAGTAATTGATAATGATCTAGGGAAACATTTTGATGTAGAATTAGTAGGGGAAGGGGCTAGGCAAGAAGTTATATTGCAGTATAGCCATGATAATCCTAATAGGACTGTAGTCAACCCTTATATTCATTTCGGCCAACGTTCAGTTTGGCCTAGGGGATTACCATTGGAAAATGTGGGTGACTTTGGACACGAGGAGTTTTACACTGAGGTCTTTGGTGGGAAACAGTTCATACAGCAAGGGATTTCGAACGGGTTACCGGATGTTGATTCCGTGTTTTATTTTACTAGGAAGTCGGGTTTGGAAGCCTTTGATATTAGGTTTGATGAGCATGCACCAAAAGTGGCCTTTCCTCAAGGTATGATGGTGCCATTGAATTCGTTCAATACATTATACCATTCATCGGCCTTTTGGGCCTTGATGCTCCCTGTTTCTGTTAGTACAATGGCTTCCGATGTATTGAGGGGTTACTGGGGACAGCGGCTCTTGTGGGAGATTGGTGGTAATGTTGCTGTATATCCTCCTACAGTTCATCGGTATGACAGAATTGAGGCATACCCCTTTTCAGAGGAGAAGGATCTTCATGTGAATGTAGGTCGTTTGATCAAATTCTTGGTGTCATGGAGATCAAACAAGCATAGGTTGTTTGAGAAGATATTGGAACTGAGTTATGCCATGGCGGAGGAGGGGTTTTGGACCGAGCAGGATCTCAAGTTTACTGCTGCTTGGCTTCAAGACTTGGTTGCTGTAGGTTATCAGCAGCCAAGGTTGATGACATTGGAACTGGACAGACCAAGGGCAAATATCGGTCATGGGGATCGAAAAGAATTTGTCCCTCAGAAATTGCCATCTGTTCATTTAGCAGTGGAGGAAACAGGGGTGGTTAGTTCTGAGATTGGGAATTTGATACGATGGAGGAAGAATTTTGGAAATATCGTGCTAATCATGTTCTGCAATGGTCCTGTGGAACGTACTGCCCTGGAGTGGAGACTGCTTTACGGGCGGATATTTAAAACTGTGGTTATTTTTTCTGCTCAGAAGAATTCAGATCTTGCCATTGAAGAAGGTCAATTAGATCAAATTTACAAGTAAGTTGCCACAAGAATCATCACTTGCCCTTCACATGATACTTTTAATCTATCAATTTATTTTTCCATGGTGCATCTTTCTTAGAATATTGATATATATATTTTTAATTTGTTACTTTCTTTGCTTTTGAATACTGTTTTGGTAGACTAAAGTGATATTCTGGTTTACTAGATAGCTTTTGCTTCCAGCCATTATTTGCCTGATTTTTTTTCATCTGTACCTGGCCAGGGAGGTTTTGCAATATAAGCCCTGATAAATTGTTCTTTAAATCTTTGGACAAAATGAATTTGGGCATAAATCATTAACCGCAATATTATTCATAGACAACAATTATTAGTTTCTATTCATCACATTTTCATAAATTACTTTATCCATGAACAACCAATATGAAATTTTTGTAAAAGCAACTGATCCATGGACAGCTAAAATGAAATTCTCTTCATCTTCTTTCACGTGCTTTGCACAGAAAATAATTGGCAGTTATTACATGCATGAGGTGATAAAAAAAAGGATATCATATTGTGCTTAGGTAGATGAAGACTTTTAGAAAAACTGCTTAATTTCGTTTTATACTTGGTTTTTTTTTTTTTCTGTTCATATTGAAAATCTTAACCGGTTGATTTATGTTAATCTTGATCCTTTATATTATCTTATAGATTGGAGGTGTAAATGCAGAGGGACTAATAAATAATGATTGTAATATATTGGGAAGTGGAGGTTGATATTTGTTGTATAAAGCAACTTGTGTATCTAATAATTATTTTATTTGAATTTTTAAATACTAAATGAGTCTCTCTCCTGATCGTAATAATTGATCCATAACCTTACTTTTTGCAAAGGGCATTCCATTAGCCTTAAAGAATCGAAGTTGTACTTTAACCAGTTCTTGCATGAAGTAGATTGACCGTGGCATTTGAAACCGGGATTTGCTAAATGGCCCCTCTTTCCTGATTTTCTTCATCATCATCATCAAGAATCCGTTCCTTTCTTGTTGTGGCATCTCTCTTTTCCAATCAAAGTACTCCCTCTTCTTTCCCATGATATATCATACGGAGGCTCCCTCTTCGACCTTGAGCTAAGCTTTGCCAGGAGGAAGGGGTGCACTGGAAACCTTTTCACTATGATTCATAATTATTTTACTTTTTTATAGCATAACCTCGGATTATGAATTCTTCTTCTTCTTGTTTTGATTCTCCCTACTAAGCAAACCCTAAAAGGGAAGAGTTACCTTATAATCCCAATAGAGTTTTACGAATTATAAATGCAATAATAATTGCATGTTTTTGTGTGTGTTTTTTCTATATTTTTGACAGGTTATTACATTTGGTACTTAGTCAATTAAGGTTTTGTATGTTCCTTTCTTCTGAATTAAGACTTTCTAAAAGCAGCAAATCGTTGTTAAATGGTCAATTTATGGTTGTTTAACCATGGAAATTGTAGCTGTTAAGTGAGGTCATGCTTGTTTTACCAGTATTGAGTCATCCTGTTGGAATGTTAAATGATAATTACTTTTACAAAGCATCTTTTATGTTTTCTAATTGTCTCTCAACATATTTTTTAGGCATCTGCCCAAGATATTTGATCGGTTTTCAAGTGCGGATGGCTTTTTATTCCTCGAAGATGATACCGTTCTTAATTACTGGAATCTCTTACAGGCAGACAAGACTAAGCTATGGCTAACTGATAAGGTAACTAAATTCTACCTTTTCACTTGGCATTTGTGCTTTACTTGTCGTTTTACATATGTAAAATGTTGTCAATAATTATTTGTCCTACCTACGGTACTTCAGCTTTTGTATTTTCTTTTAAGAATTTATATTGTTCTAGTACTTAGCTGTTACACAGTAAATTTCTCTCGCCATTTATTTGAAGAAAACATTTTGGATTGTTTAAAAATAATTTTGCAAATAGCAATATAATCTTACAAGCTTGGCGTATTATGTTCCTAAAATATGGAATTGTTCATTACGAGTAACTACTAAGTCACTGCTCTTATTTTCTTCTTCATTTGATGGCATTTAGGTATCCATGTCTTGGAGTACTGCATCAACCAAAGGAAGTTCTGATTGGTACTCGAAGCAAGTGGAGCTGATAAGGAAGGTAGTTAGTACAATGCCGGTTCACTTCCAAGTGAACTATAGAGAAGTTGTGAGGAGTGATCAGAGCCTCACAATTTGCAGTTCCGAGATATTCTACATTCCTCGACGGTTTGTAGCGGACTTTGTTGATCTTGTTAATCTGGTCGGACATCTAGATATCCATCAAAAGGTTTCCATCCCCATGTTCTTTTTGTCAATGGATTCACCTCAGAATTTCGATTCAGTGCTTAGTACAATGGTGTATAAGCCAGAACCGCAATCTGCTAATTCTTCTTCGACACATTATTCCACACACGCACCTGCGGTGCATCCATGGAAGGTGTCAAGCGAGCAGGAATTCATAAAGCTAATCAGAATAATGGGTGAAGGTGATCCTCTCTTAACGGAGTTAGTTTGAACATGAATGAAAGACAGTAGTGTGGAGGAAAGAAACATGTACTACTTTTGTAATTGTAATATGAAAAACTGTTTTTTTTTTTTCTTTTTCTTTCTTTTCTTTACTTGTTCCATAATCATTTTTCAGGGGGAAAGGGGGTGTTCTTTTTGTAAGTTCCTCTGTAGATTCATTACATTTGTATGATTCATTACTGGTTGCAGATTCTATTTGAAGAGAAATGAAATGATTCTGGTCTTTTGGGCTCATCAGTATATATATGAGAAGCTCTCTGTTAATTTTCAATCTTGTTTTCTGATTTTAATGCTTACTGAAATTTCAGGTATCCGGTCAGTTTATAAAATTGAGAATTAATTTTACATATTATGTTAATTTGGCCTTAATTTAATAAATTTAGTCGTAATATTTACATTTTTTGTCTATATTTTACACAAAAATTTTAAATATTGAGAGCTAAATTTTTATTAAACCAATAAAATATATACAATTATTAAAATAATATTAATGTTATAGTTAATTGTCCTTAGTTACTCACTTTCAAAAATAATAAAGAGTAAATTGTTCTAATTTTTAGAGAGATCAATTTACTTAATATTAAAATTAAAATGAATTAAAAAGATTTGTTACCTTGTACATTTTAAATTTAAAGGATTAAACATTCAAATTTTATTTCATGAGCAATTAGATGTTTTTATTTTTATACAAAAATAAATTTGATTTTTTTATTGTTTTCACTTGCGGAATTAGATTTGTATATTTTAAAAAAAAATTAGTTGTAATAATATGTAGATTTATATCATTTTAAAAAAGACTTCGATGTAGTGTCAATTGAGCCTTAAGTTAAGTGGCATCATAGTTATTGTAACAATTAGGAAAAGGTAGGTTCAAGGGCACTTAATCCTGTATTGTCTTCTGATTTAAGGGTTTGAGGGGTATGGGTTGTTGAGGGGGATCCACTCCTTCCAGAGAAGTATACAAAATGTCATCTATCGGGCACCCGACCAATCCCCCAACAACTGAAGGTATTGTCTTTCAATGAGAGTTTTGTCTTTCATACTTTGTCAAGAGTCAATGTGCTATGAGCACCTACCCGGTGGTCCTAGTTCACTGAGTAGAGAGTGCCTCGGTTGGTGGACTTACAAGACTTAAGGGAGAGGTGTTAATATGGGGCATGAGAATAATTATGTAGTCACGAGTATAAGAGATAACCTCCTGAGGGACAATATCTTCAGTTGTTGGGAGACTGGTTAACAACCAATGAATGACACTTTGAAAACTTCTCTCGAAAGTGTTGTAACGCCCTGATTTTTTTGGTATTTTGTACGAGGCTGTTCTGATAATTTTATCCGTATATCCGACGAGAGAATTCATTTGTAATAGATTTAATTATTTTTATACTATTGGGAGGTCATTAAAATGCATCTTGACATATTTTAGAGTTTCGAGCTTAATCAAGTAAAATACGAGATGATGGGGCAAAATGATAATTTTGCTCCTGAGGGCATTTTGGTAATTTGAGACTAAAATATGGTTCAATATTAATTGTTATGGTGATGTGTGGTGATGAGATGATTTTTAGATTTAAACGTATTGGTTGTATCTTAACATGATTATGCTTTTGATTTATTGACTTAAATAATGAAAGTACCACTTAGCTTTGTCGTTTAGTGTACAGTTTGTTTATTTCCATGCGCAGGTATTAGTAGATCTCGAAGACCCGAGAAGTGATTCGGCATCTAATCCACAACTCTTGACTCAACATTGTTTGCATAGTTCCCTTATGATTTCAATATATGGCATGTACAAAAAGTTTGAGTGTAACAATCCATTTCTAGTGATGTCAGAAACAATGATTTTGACACCATAATTTCGACCAGTAAATCAATAATTATCATTTATTTAATATTTACAGGGTTACTAAAGTGCCGTATTAAAACTTAGTTAGGTAATTTTAATATTTAGATAGTTAATTAAGAAAAAATAACTAAATCGTAAAAACTGCAAAAATTTTACTAATATTGATTTCTTATTAGTTAATATGAATGATTAAAGATTTTTAAAGTACTTAAGAGATAATTAGACCATAATTAGTCTAAGTGGACGGTTAATGGGTTGCCATTAAGCATTTTATATGTTAAAATATATTTATTTAATAATATATGTTAAATAATAAAACAAAAAGAAAAGAATCATCATCTTCTTAAGGTTACCACAGAAATAAGCTTCAAAATCCCATTGTTAAAGCTTCTTAAGTTCGACCAACAAGATTCCCTGCATGTGAGTGATTTCTTTATCCGTTTTTAGTAATTTATGTATGTTTAGGTAAATTCATAGTAAATTTGTTACACTTATTGATGTTTTGAATTCTAATCATATATGTGTATAAGTATATATGTATCATGGGCATGGTTAATTAAGGTAAGTTTGATGGTGGAACAAAGGTTTGAAATGTAAAGCATGGTAATTTTACTTGTTTGAATTGAATTATGTTATTATATGGAATGTTTGAGATCAAGCTGATCATGGTACGAGGTTTTAATTATGAAAAGGTTAAGGTGTACAAGTTAAGTCTGTGTGAACTCAGTGAATAGCTATGATATAAATGACATGTTATTAGTGTGTTCCAAGCACTAGGTGTCTGTGATTACAGTTCAAGACACTTTGTGCCAATGATATATATATATTTCTAGGTACTATGTACCGATGTTACAATTCCAGGCACTTTGTGCTGGCGATATATTTGCAGGTACTATGTACAGGTGGTGGATACCATACCGATGGCTGGAATTTAGTATTTGTTGCAAACTCTTGTAAGCTTGTGTGAGCAGCATTTCTGATTATCAACTAGTGTAAGCATTGTTCCCGTGTATCCAAAGTTAATTTGCTATTGTTCTCCGAGCAAAACGATTAATGGAATGTTTCGAAATAAAGTTCATGGCATAAATGGTTAAATACATGTAATGGTTGTAAATTGATATGTGAATCATGTATCTTGATATTTTTCTAATATTATATGTACATGTTTAACCATTTGATATGGTAGGAAATGTGAAACAAGGCATGAAATTCTAGTTAATGCTTAAAATGATAAGTATATGATGTTTTAACTATACGAACTTACTAAGATTTATGTAAGCTTATCTCATTTCGTTTTCTTCATTGTAGATTGTGAGGCTCGAGTTGTCGATTTGCTCATTTCTGGAGATCACACCATTCATCAACTTTCTTGGCAACTATTTACTTATTTTGACTTGATTATAAGTGGCAGGTAAATAGGGTTTGGTAACTTTTGTATATGAGAACTTTGGTTGAGGTTATGTCACCTTGTATGTGAATTGAGTAGTTAAATGTAAAGCTTAAATATTATTTTGGTTGTTGGTGGTGTTAAGTGGCATAATCATGTTAGGTAACACCTTGAAAATTTTTACAGTAAGATATTATCCTTAATACAGTAAAATAAGGAAATAAAGTGACAAGAAGAGGAAAATTGAGTTATGTCACTGGGAAGTATATTATGACATATTGATTCAAGAAAGGACTAAACTGTAAAGTGAGAAATTTTTTGTGGCCCAAGAGTAAATACTCAAAATTTGAGGGATTAAAGTGTAAATATGAAAGTTAAAGGACTAATAGTGCAAATATTTTAAGGGTGGAATGATCTAGAAACCAAGGAAATTTGATGAATTAGGACCAAATTGAATAGGTGAAGAATTATGAGGGACTAAATTATAATTTTACCAAATTAAGTGATGACTCAATAATGGAATTTTAAAAGATAACTAAGGGCAAAATGGTCAATTGGAAGAGAGAGAAATCTAGAAAGTAATGATGATGTTGGTGATATTTTATAATTATTTAATTAGATAATTATTATTTATTTAATATTTTAATAAGATATTTTATTATTTTATTATTTTATTTAGTCTATATATATGTATGTGTGTGGAAAAAATATATATATATATATATATATATATATATATATATACATCATCCATCTTTCTCCATGCATTTCACGTTAGAAGAAAAGAGAAGAAAGAAAGTTTTGCTTTCTTTACAATTTAGTCCTTCCACCAAAAATTCACCCTTTTCACCTAAAAATCAAAAGAATTTTCATAGCCATCAAGAGAGAAAGATGACAAGAAGACTATGAGGAGCTAGAATATCAAGTTAGATTCAAGAAATAGAAGCTGGAGGAGAGAGAAAAATCAAGTTAAAGATTAAAATCAATGGGACAAGATAAGAATTTTAAGATTTCAAATATTTTAAGTAGAGTCTCTCATGTAAGGTAATATCAAAAGCATGAAAATTATGTTAAGGTAGAGTTTTCTTATATAAGGATCCATGTTCTTGATATATTAGTGAAGAGAAATGAGAGAAAATAATAGGAAATATGGTAGAGAATGGAAATAAGAGTGTTATAAACTTGGTAATCAATATGTTGCACTAAAGTAGTTTTGGACAGCAGCAATAGGTTAACTTTGAAAAATCACCAAAAATGGTAGAAATTGAATTTTGTTGAGTTTATTTCATATAAAAGAAACAGAGAAAGTAAATGAATTCTATATTCTGAGATATTTATATTTTTGTGAGACTGGTTCAGAATGATTTCGAGATCCCTTATTAAAAATTATAAAAAAATAATTTTGGGACATAATTTATATGGTTAGATTCCTTAATTAGTCTATTTTTATAAGAAACAAATGATAACATCATTTGAATTCTGTTTAAAGAGATAATTAAACTTTAGTGAAGAGTGGTCAGAACTGTCAAATAGCAAAACATAGGAGACTTTAATAAATAAACTGTACTAATTGGCTAAACCAAAAATTCTGAAAATTTTATGGTAAGAATACATGTGAGTCTGGTTTCAGGTAAAATTAACGGATATTAATTTGGAGTTCTTTAGCTCAAGATATAAATAATTTAGTGACTTTGACTCAAATGGACAGCTTTGAATATACAATAAGTAAATAGTGAAATCATTGATAATGTTACTTATAAGCATATTATATAAATTAAGGATGTGGAATGGAGAGGAGGAGGAGGAAAATATGTATGAATATTCATCTAGCATGGCTAATTTACATGTTTTAGGCTTAGGGACTAAATTGAATAAAAGTAAAACTTTATGAGTAATTTTGTAAAAATGTTAGAAATGACCAATTTGCATGAAATGGATTATTTTATTATTTAAAATTACAAAATTGAATGAAATTATTAATTTAGCTCAAGATCGGGGAAAAATATGTTTTAAGGATTAAATTGAAAAGTGTTGAAATTATGGAAAATTCTGATATTTTATAGAATTCATGGGTTGTTATCAATTTGTTGAGAATAACAG